>OV121040.1:5000000-7500000 GCA_921293045.1 Aplocera efformata
GAAGCTAGTTTATTCTTTGTATATATTCTACTAGTGACCCACCCCGGCTTCGCACGGTTGTATGTTGTGTGACGTAATTAAATTCCGTAATACATTATTTTGATCTATCCGTTAGGTTAAGCCAGCATTTGAAGAGCATTAGACATCAATAGAAAATATTGAAATTATCGTCATTTTCGCTACTATAACATGCATGTATTATACATATAAACCTACCGTGAAAAAAATATCTAAGAAACCCGCATCAAAATCCGTTGCGTAGTTAGCAGATACACAGACAGACGCGGAAAGCTATGTAGAGATGCTTTATTCACAATCACGATCTCGTTTCGACACGTCATCTGCACCGCATAGATAAGGATGACACCTGAGCGTCATTTGTCACGCACGCATCACGCGTCACGCGTTACGCATCACGCATCACGCACCGCCTTGTTCTCTATGCGATATTGAACTTGTTTACTTACGGTTATACTTGTTCCACAGTTTGACGGTGAATTGGGGTGCAAGGGTAAGATTGATTGGGTAAAGTTTGGAGCAAAATTGTTTGTTATTAATTGTTTCTTTGACTGACAAAATTTGATTTGATTTGATGGATGTTATTAGAGATAACATCCATCAGGGTTGTAAATTTAAATATTGTTTTACTAGACATTTGAACACTCATAAGTAATTCTCTAGGTCATTATTATTCATTATGACCAAACACCATTTTTATGACTCATAATTGGGAAAAATAAAGTAAAAAAAAAATTAAGTGCGTTTTATGGCAAAAACTACAAATCAATTAATGAAAATTGCCACTAAGAGTTAATTACGCCTTGGAGGTTATTTAAACCCTTTAAATATGAATATATTTACAGACTTTAGGGTTACGGAACCATAGAAACGCGAGACTGAAGTATTATTTGACGGCTTAGTTGATAGTAGCCCTGCCTTCGAAGCGAGGGGTCCCGGGTTCGATTCCCGGCCGGGGCACACTTTGTGTGGTGAGCATGAAGTTTGTTCTCGGGTCTTGGGTGTTTGTCTTGTGTTTCTGTGTTCGTCCATGCCATCTGCGACACAGGGAATCCTAGTGCAGAGGTATGAGTGTGTTAACGTTGTTGTTGTTGTTGTTGTTAATAAGTAAGATTAAAAACACAATTGATAAATCAAGCTGTAAAGTAAAAATAAACCAGATAATTGCGTTCCGTACCACGTATTGTATTTCTTCTTTTGTTTGTTGCGTTATAGAATTAACTTACATAAATATTCAGTAAAAATTTCAGCTCGCAACGGATTGATAAATAATTTAAAAGTAGGACAGACAGACAAACAGTCATATAAGACTTAATTTATTTTTTTGGGTTCCGTATTTACTGTGAAAATAAAAATATCTTACCGTTTCTATAACAGACAGATACAATACGGGAACTGCCCCCAGCAGACGCGGGTACCCGAACCAACCGTGACGTGACGAGGGGACGTCACTACCATTGTTCGGGATTAGTCACTTTCCGTTTATGGCGAGTGATTGGCTGGGAAATTGGCCAGAAATTATATTCGTGATGAGATCTAGTTTAATGGGATGAAAACAATAAGCTTCGCAATCTCGTGGTTCAGAGGCGTAAATGCAACTTTATCATATAACTTTTAATGATAAAATGTTTTATCGATCGCACTATTTATTCAATTGAAATTTCATCTTATGTTCTATTTTTTAAGATAACATAAAAAAGTTAGTGAACCACTAAAATAGGTATTGAATAAGACCTTTAGTTCGGACATGCATTTGGAATGTTAATGAAAATAGAAGCTAGTTATTCTCTATTTCCTCTATTTCCGGTTAATTATATTTATATTATATTTCAAGATTACGTAATCAAACTGAAACAGTTATTATTTTCATATGTGCGTTTTTTTATTTCTATATTTTTGTCCCGCTGCCCATATTTCAAACCCAGAAACACCTACTTACAAATTTGGGTAGGAAAAAATAAAAACAAAATACTGCACCCCTGCACTTGGATTTCCTGTATCGCAGATGGTATGGACAAACAGTAAAACAAGACAAACACTCAAGACCCGAGAACAAACTTCATGATCACCACACAAAGTGTACACCGGTTGGAAATCGAATGCCGTTTCGCTGGAACCTCGCTTCTAAAGCAATTTTACAACTAACTAATGAAACTACATTTCAAACTCACGTATCTTATTCACTTGTTAACATGTACCGACAGAACAACAGAAAATTACTCCTAACAAGTATGAACTGTCTATTTTACGATAGGAAATATAGTACTGTGTTTTTGACAGCCGCAATGAACTTGTACCCGGAATATATTATCTTCGGCTCTCAATAGGAAGGCATTAAGTTGGGGCGACACATTCCCAAACTTTAGGAATCTCAAGTCTCCTGAAAACTAGGCTAGTGTTGCAGCTGAAATTAAAACAGCTAGACAAGAATAGGGCTTTCTTTTTCTCTTCTGTCAAAAGAAATCTTTTAACATCTTACCATACCACACTGCATTACCATTTTTCACCTTGTGGGTTACACTGGCATGAGAGCCAAGCTTTCCGCTCTCGCCACAAGTCTGCGTAAAGTTGCCAAGGCCATCTATGGCCACGAGAATATAAATTTTAGCAAAATCAGTTCAATAGCTTGGTTTTGAAATCAAAATAACTGGAAAATATGTATGCCATCCAATTAGACGAAGCTTGCGTATTTTGCTTCCTGACTTTTTCTGCATACATTGTAGACCAATTTGGATGATTTATTTTTTTAAATGGGTTATATATAATAGGGTTTGCCTCCTCAGAGTATTTTTTTTGAATCAGTACATTATTGATTACGTATCAGCGGCCCTAATTTAGCTGTGTCTAGACTATCGGTATTGCACCCTCGCGCTACCTCACTACAAAGGAACGCCTAGAAACTTCTCTAATGAGATGAATAATTAAACAGCTCCTCATATTTGCTGCTGTGTACATATGCTGTGTATCGTAGGAATTCATAAGCTGCACCATTAGATGAACCCTCTGCGTATGTTACTAGCTTTTATGAATTCATACCAACTACAGGGATAAACTATTGTCGCCAAACGATAGACAATAGCATATACAATTTATAATTTTATATTTTTTATGACTGACCTCACAGCTCAATTTGTAGCGATTGTACAATGCAGTCGTGGGTCCGAATCCCAGGAAAATATTTGTGTAACGAACATAAATAGATGTTTGTTCTGTGTCTGGGTGTTATTATGTATTATAATTATGTACCTATTTACAAAAAAGTGCTATATATTATAAGTATTATATCAGTTATCTAGTTATACAAAGCTCTGCTTAGTTTTGGGCTCGATAGCGCTATGTGAAATGACCTTGGTTTTTTATTATTCCCAGTATATACAACACAAAAATTGTTTCTATCTATGTCCGTTTTAGATTTTCAAACCATCCTAAAGATGAACCCCAAAACAGTTTCATTAGAAACGCAATAATGCGTAGATGGTATTAGCCTACTAAAACAATGTATTAGGCACAAAATATTTTTTTAGCGTAGTAGCACACACTGTATCCGCTAGTGATAATTATTTATTAATTTCATTTTAGCACATATTTAGAATTAATTTTTCCATCGCTTTGACTTTGAGATTAATTTATTTTTGTTTTTCCTAAGTGCTACAATTAATAAACAGCATAATTCATTTTCGAATTACCTTCGGTTTGTATTTAATTTACAAACTATTATATAATAATAATGCGCGATTGTTATTATTCGTTTGATACGAGTAACTTCCGGCAGTAAATTGGAATTGGTATGAAATAACATTCAATTGATAGATAATTACAATCGCTCAGTTTTGATTTGATTGCGCGTATGTGGTTAGTATTTTAATACTGTACCTAAATAATATTATTATTTGCATATCTGTAAATCCGTATAATTGAAGCCGTACAAAATTTTAATTGGATTTACCTCATTATAAAAATCTACTCGGTCTCCAATATTAATTGATGAAAAAAGTCATAATTACTGTGAACTCATTAAGATTCAGACTGAATAAAGATTAGAATAACTTATTACCTTCACATCTTATAACGAGCAGTCTGGTAGAAATCGCCGTAAGCGTTGAGATTGCCTATTATAGCACCTTTTTTTAATTCAAGTTTACTACGTCAACACTCTCATTCCCCTTAGGTGATTGTCTTGTGTTTCTCCATACCACCTGCAACACAGGGATTGCAGGTGGTATGGAGAAACACAAGACAATCACCCAAGACCCGGGAACATATTTTACGCTCATCACACAAAGTCTGTCTCAGCCGGTAATAACGTGGTCGTTGGTTCGATTCCCACCCAGGACTGACATTTGTGTGACAAACAAAATAATATGTATTTACAAAAAAGTACTATATAATTATTCCATCAGTTTTCTAGTTCCCATAGTACAAACATTGCTAGGTTTGGGGCTAGATAGCGCTGTGTGTAATGTCAATGAATATTTATTATTTATTATTTTAATTACTTATTAATAGAAACATCAACAAAAACATGTGCTATGAACAAAACCTGTCCAGTTCTCTTAATGAGGGATAAAAGAGAAAAATTACAAGGATTAGTATTATTTGCGAACACTTTGGGTCTGGTAATGTAGGATTCCAAAAGCTTAATTACATTAATTAATTGGCTAAGCTTAAATATTTAACATTTCTTTTTGTTACGACCCAGCGGTTTCATTTCTTTTTAATCTATGTTTGATGGTCAAATTATACAATAATTGTGGAACAAAACAAGCATGTTAATATATTTAAACACTGAACAGCATTTATTATTATAATTGGTAGAAATGAACCATGAAAATAAATTTAAAAATATATGATTGCGGGATACGAAATTCCCTCTGGAAAAGAAACATTTTGCCAACGCAGGAAAACCAGCTGAATGTGATTCAGACACACACTGAGGAGGGTTTTATGCATTTGGGTTGTATTTGCCTGTTTACAAGCCTATCTATATAATGTTTGTACTAATCTATATGGAAAACTGTAGAAAATTAAGACAAAAAAAAAAATAAGAATGAAAGATATCCGTTAATGTGACACATATTGTGTATGAATGTAAATTATTTAATTATTTAATAAGAAAATGACAGAATGTTAGATGTAGACTTACTCGTATATTCCTTTATCATTTAGGTTCGGAACCTTTGGCATAATATATAATTAGGCATAATGATAGCTATTATACTTATAGAAGCCTATTTTTCAAATACAGTACTAAACCTCTGCTCACATCAGAGACACAAATCAAAGAAACGATCTCACCTTTACTTCGGATTATTATCTTGAGAGCATATTCACCACTTTTCGTGTCGTAAGCACCTCTAAAATATTCATGAGTAGTGCAAGGAAGGGTCCAGGAATTCTTTCCACCTATGGCTAGATATGGTATAGAATAGGACAGCTAAATGAGGTGCTAGCTAAGTAAGAACGAATTTCTTACCAACTTCTGTCAGCCAGAAGGTTTGCTTGCGTGGTAGCGTAAAAGTAAGCGTCTTTTTTAGGAATATTATTTAATCCGGAATACGTACCCATGATTAGCAATTTTACAAAAATTCAATTACCAAATATCTATTTTTCCATCGATTTATCAATGGAACGTTATTAAAGAAACGTCACTCTTGTTAATAATAAAAATATGCATACAATATCATGTATTTTATGACTAATATTGGCGACTGTTCGAACCCTATCTTCTCCATTGGAAAGAACAATATAGAAAGATCCAGTTCAGTCCAGCTCCAAGTCACGTTGCTCGTCCGTAGGTGTGTACCCTTGGATTCCCCCCTGGGTGATGATAAAGTAGCAACCATAAGTAGCAGTTGTGCCAAGTTTGCCCGGAGAGGTACTGCCACCACACCTGGAATCTGCCGCCAAGCAGTAGTGATTGCATTACTGTGTTCGGTGGAAGGGTGTCGGTGCCGGTAAAATCACATGCACATGAGACATCATCTCCGTCTCGGGTGATGGACGCAACAGGATGAATCCAAATATTATACCGTGTAAGATCCAAATCTTATACTGAATCGCATTACTGTTGTCATGGGCGGGGGTCGCCACTTACCACCAGGTGGGCCATCAGCTCGTTCCGTCACATATTCACATAAAAAAAACTTCTAAATGGTTGTTTTATGGAACAGAGCTTTATTCAACGCACTGTGGCATACGGCTAGGATACGATGGGGTGTTGTCTAATGTATTCACTTTTCCTCTATTGCCACAAACAAACATCAGAGAGCTCTCGACTTTGTATGGTAGGTTGGTAATTCAATTTTTCTTCTCATCTTTCCGTTTCAAGCGCAATTTTTGATCTTTGTGCGTTCTATTGATGTGAACTATTGTGAATTTTTTATTGGAGTTTCAAAATTGGAGAAACAAACGCTGTCGCAGAAATTTGAACAAAACTCAATAAATAATTATTGTGGCTAAATAGTGTACTTTGTAAAATGCCTGTGGAAAAACTAAACATACCTGTAATATAAATTCCAATAGTTTCCATATAAAGCTTGAGGATAGAACGTAAATAATATAATTGTAATTGTTTCGAGCATAGATCACAATTGTGTTTTTTTTCGTCTATAGTTTGCGTGAAACAAGTGCATGTCATTGTGATGAAAACGGGGTCAAAGTGTGTGTAAATTTATATTTCCTATCCATACACCCTCCACTTTTTGTTATAATCTTAATTTTGACAAACAAACACCAAACTTCATACTCACCAAAGTTGCCTCGACCGGGACCCGAACCTGGGACCGCTTGCTACAAAAGCAGGGTTACGTAGCAACGGAGCCATCTTAAAAAAAAATATCAGTGAATATATCTGGTATACAAATGTACTGAACACATAATTATGGATATTAAATTATGTCTTAATTTTCTAACCATCCACATTGTCAACACTTGGAAACATTTGCATTATGTATTCGCTTTTTAAGAATCCTGAAAAATATCCCAATACACATTTTTCCATTAGTTGGGCGATCACAACGATTATCACAATCTTTAATACATATCATACAATAGACGGACAACATTTCAGGAGACTACGGGAAATTCCCATTCTATAACCCACAAGCACACCGCTATAATAATGACCTGCATTCGGGCAGGCGCAGATGTGCGGGGAATCCCCGTAAGCCGGACTTAGCCCGTGTTCGTGCTGTAATCGCCGCACGTGAATTATCGCCCGTTTTAAATACATTTCGAACGTGGATTTGGGTAAATAGTTGTGTTAACGCGGCAAGGTTTAGTATCTATTTCACAAAGGTTTACCTGGGAGCTGCAAGTGTACCTATTGTTTTACCTAATGGTTATATGTGTGTTAAGTATATGTAATAGAAGAATTATATGCGTTAATGTTGTGTTTATGACAAAAAATATTACGCAGATGAATATGCTTCCAGGTCCTAAGTAGGTATAAAAATAAAAAACCGTTTACACTCATACCCCTGCACTTGTATTCCCTGTGTCGAAAATGGCATAGACAAACATAGAAACAGAAAACAAACACCGAAGACCCAAGAACAAACTTTATGCTCACCACACAAAGCGTGTTCCCTTCGATTCGAAAGCAGGGCTACTACCGACTAAGCCAGAGAAACGCTTTATTCATTGATTTCAGTTTAGCTTGATGACAAGAAAATTAACTTTGCTTAATAAAATAACACGTTGGGAACTGCTTTTTCCGTCACTTAATACTGATATACTCGAATTTGTGTACTGTCGGATTCCTGACACTTGTATTATCCGGATAGCGAATGCTTTTCAATGGCGTATCGGCGCGAATCCGTACACATTCATTCTGGCTATCCACGTTGGAATTCGAATTGCAGTGTTATATTAGCATAAGAACTGAATGTATATTAGTCCAGGAATATTAGGGCTGTCACTTCGGGATGAGAGATAGTCGGCTATAAACTAAATATATACTGTTCGTTCAAGTTAAAAAAAAAGAATTTTGCTTCTCAGGCGCACCAAGTGGTGAACCGTGCGTGATTTAAAGTAAATAAGTTACAAAAAAATCGAACCCAATCAAATAATTTTATTATTCAGCTTATATATAAATTATTGATATAAAAATATCGAGTTAGTCCGGTCTGATTCGCTGATCTGATCCTCTACAGATTATTATTATGTTTTAATTTATGTCTGATCCACTATAAACTTTCTCATTCCGGTCTGATTCTCTTATTCTTTTTGACAGGTAAGTACATTCAAGAGAAAAGCAGTTGCTCATATAAAAAAATATTTCTTTTTAATCACCCGTTGCAATTAAATGTTTAACACTAATTGTAAATCCTTCAATATAATTTTCTTAGATTTAAGAACTGCCAACAACGTATCGTTTTATATTTTTTCATTAAATGTAATCATATACAGTCATATGTGGAACGAACTAAGAATTTAATACATTTCAAGACAAGAAATTACTCTTAACTAAAATACATCGTCTGTTTCATTAATACAACAATGTGTGAATCCCATTCACTAATTATCAAACACTCTTCTGAAACGAAATCTCATGGTCTTATTATATGTAATCGTACCAGGCAAAGAGTGGTAACACATTGTATTTTTTTTACTTCAATAGTATACTATAAATGGTATATAAAAAAATGATATTCACTTCTATATAATCCTTATCCTCGTGGCTAGAGCAAATGGTTGCAAACAGATAATAAATTCGGGATTACCGTGGATTTCGTAGCGCCATCTGCTGGCCGCATTCGCTGAAAAGTGATTGGGCAGTGGCAGCTTGACGATCGTGTAGCTGTAATTTATGCATGGTCAGAACATTCTAAATTCTGCTTGCGATTGTTGTTGCACTGAAATTACGATAGCAATGTATTTTGCAGATACACTAGCAGACACGGTTAAAAAGTCAACATGAGACGACGCGAAAAGCTGACTTAAACTTTTTGAGACCAAAAGTAGTTTATCTTCATAACCAATTTCACCCAAAATGCGTTCAGCCGTTGAGGCTTGAAGGAGTATTATAACAAACTAAACATACCGAAAAACTTTCGCATTTATAATTCAAGAATGATGGTAATGAGTTTTTTCACTTGAAAAAATGTATGTGCGCAAAACCACGTTCTCAAAACGGTGACGGAAAACATCGTGAGGAAACTGGCATGTCTTAGAACCAAAAATTCAACGACATGTGATATCTACCAATCCGGATTGGGCTCCCGTGGTAGATCAGAGCCCATTCACTCTCAATTATCGAGAGTAGGCCGGTGTGCCTGCAGTGGGAACATTAGAGTCTGGTACGAGGTAATTATACTAATGTTTCATAAGTAAGTTTGTAGGATCCATGTCCGCGTTCATAGGTGGAGTGGAGTACCTTCAGATCCTACGTGTTCCATGGGTGGTGCGAAAAGAGTAACCTAAGGTAGCAGTAGAAACTGTGCCATGTTTGTCCGGAGAAGAACTGCCACCACGCCTGGTAATCCACCGCATAGCTTTGTCGCAATGTTTCGCATTTCGGTGGGGGTTGCCGGTGTAATTACAGGCGCATTAGAAGTCATGACTGTTTCTACGCGATGCGACTATGGTAGCCTCATACTTCGGTGGGGGAAGACCAGATTGCTTGTCACTTCCATCATATAGAAAATATATTCAGCAAACCACATTGCTTATTGATGGTATGTTGCACAGATTTATGAAGAAATGAAATACATATAAACATTTTATCATAGTGATTAATGACCTACATGATGTGAACCAGCTAAAATACTATAAATCACGGTATTATCACTACGCATTCCGTTTTCCTCACGCGCACATTACGCTTACACTCTCAAGACCCGAAAACAAACTCAAGTTTGTTTATTAGTGTATCTGTAATCTGCCGCCAAGCAGTGGTGCACACTGCTGTGTTCCAGTGAAAGCTGCTGTGTATCGTATTGCTGTTGTTATAGGAGGAGGTAACTACTTAACAACAGGTGATCTGCTGGTGCAATCACTTTTGTCACATTAAATAAAAACAATGGTGGGGTCTACGGCTCATGGAGCTATGAACAAGGCCGGGAATAGGCAAACTTTGTGTGATGAGCATTAATGCCACTGTGCGCGTCCACCACTGCTTGGCAGCAGATTATGAGGTGTGGATGCAGTATTTCTCCGGGTGAACTTTACACAAGTTCTACTGCTACTTTTTTTGCTCTTTTAGCACCAAAAACGTACCCAGGGGGTGAGTGTAGGGACTTTGAGGGTATTCACCTGTACACACGAGCAACTGGACCCCCTATTTACTCATTCATTCTTATATACGAGTAGTTTGATATTCATCCAACTTCTAAGTCATTATCCAAATCATGACTGAAACAGTCCCAGTGACTCTTAAGTGCAAGCAAAAAGTTCCTTTGTGAGTAAAGTGGAACGTTTTAAGTGACTGCAGTTTTAAGAACAATCGTCTCTACCCGAGCATTTACTGGATAGGCTATCTAGCGATCCATTTGAGCTGCGTTGTTATGCGCATTTGCTAGGATCCATGATGGTTCAGCTACAGGACGCAATACTAAAGATCTACCTTCAAGCCATCACTCGTGCCATTACAGTATGAGTACTAAAGTATGAGAAGACCCAAGTCAAAGTCCGTTGCACACGTCACCCGCGACGGGGATGTTATTTCTGCGCATGTGATTTCACTGGCACCCACACCTTTCCACCAGAACACACAGTGCACCACTGCTTGGCGGCTGATAACCAGATATGGAGGTAGTACTTCTCCGGGTGAACTTTGCAGAAGTTCTACTGCTACTTTTTTGCTCCTTTAGCACCACCCAGGGAGCACGTGTAGACATTCAAAGGGTACTCACCTACGGATGCGAGCAACTGTAGCAAGTCAAAAATGTATTTGAGCCTCGTTTACTTGCCCAAAATACTTCTTTTAATCAGATAAGATGATTTAAAAAGTTGTAATTTTATGCATTTTGTTGTCTAGATGTGAAACATTCTAGAACGTAATGCACAGGGGATGGTACTTTTATTAGTGAGGGATCAGTGGAGTGGATCAAAGCTTTGAACCTATCTGGATGGTTGACGTTACCATTCGCCTGGATCCCAATGATGAATGCAGGATTATGTTAATGTAGGGGTTTTTAATGACTATGAGTAAAATAATTGAGGTCTTTGGTTCAGTTTACGGTCGGGATAAATTTCGTGATGCGATGATCACAAGTACTGTCACTCAGAGATCTCTATATCAAATGACAAAATAGTTGTATAAAATGTGAATATTAAATTTTTATTTTGATATTATATATTTTATTTTGCATTTGTGTTTTCAACGTAATATAAAGTTGCCATTTCATAGATAGATAAGAACGCAATCATACAAACGTAATTCCAATGCAGGAGTCAAAGCCGACCTTTTCGACTTTCCAACTCAAATTATAAGCCTATTTATATAAAATTACTTTTTACAATATAAACCACACGAAATCCGATTGAGCATTGTGGCTTCTTTGAATACAAAAATTGATCGATATAACTTTGTCTACGAATACTGATATAGAAAATTACTTTGGGTAAATAAGATTTGCTAGCCAATTTCATATTTAGCTTGTCTAACAGCGCAGTTGTTATTAGCTTTACCTTCTGCGCTGTAGGTTGTAGATTTCATTTCCACCCAGGACATGTATTTGTGTGACTAATATAAATGTTTGTTTTCTGTATGGGTGGTTAAATTTATAATATGTATGTATTACCAAAAATTTATTATATGAGTATTATATCAGAGATATGCCTTCCATATTACAAGCTATACTGTGTTTGGGACTTGATAGCGATGGTGAAATATCTATGAATATTTACTTATTTTTATATTGGAGTTCTGTTATTTGAAAGAAACTATTTTTATCAAAATGTTTGCCATACGTGTAGTTGCAGGATACATAGGTAGGAGTGTTGCCACCAGCACTTCTGAGAATGTTGGCACGGAGCTGCGGTCTGCCCCAAGCTCGCAGCCGTTTTCAAGTGGTGGCGCTATTACCCTCAGAATGTACGATTCAATTTGAACTAGATTATAAGCTTTACTTACTTTTTACCTATAGAAATGTAACGTTTCGATTGTATCAATGCTATCGGTGTGGTGGTAAATCATCATACTTGTTGAGAATTAATTATTCACTAGCCTGTGTGCTATTTTAGACTATAATCTATCTCTGTGCCAAATTTGATTCAGATTCATTCAGCCGTTCTAGCGCGAATGAGTAACAAATATTCACCCATCTATTCAAACTTTCGCATTTGTAATAGCAGTAAGATCATTTTGTTTATATTACAATTTACCTTTATTTTAGGTAGGTATATAAAGGTAGACCAGAAAAAGGGTTCGAACAAAAAGAATATAAATTAAAAAAAATCTGATTTGATTTAACACGAATTTGCAGTCCACACTGCGATTTTTAGTTTTAGGAGTTTTACAATAAAAGATATAATATATTTTGCCAAAGTTTGAGTTTGATTTATTTTTAATCAAAAATAATTGTTTTGTATTATAGTTATGTTAAAAATGCTGGGCCTAATACTATGCTTATTGCTTTATTCATGATCCTTTATTGCTTTTTTCTTCTAAACCTTTTTAATTCTTGTACTTTCAATCATTTTTAGGTTCTGGTTCGGTTTTTTGTGCTGAAGATAATCAAGAAATCAATAAATTTAATGTTGTTATAGTACCTCTAGAACTTTAATAAAATTACGCATAAAAATATAATTAAATACGTCACGGTCTCGTGACTTTACCAACGCAGAAAACTGGGTGATTGTTGTTGTACTTATGAAGTACAAGATAACAAAGCGGCAGGCGGAAACTTTTTTTCTAATCATTTATTTTGTTATTGAAGGAGTTTGAGCGTTGAATAACGGGTGAATGTTTTCAAAATGTGACGCTCTAATTTGTTACAAGATTGGAAGAGTTTGGGTTGTAGAACTTTGTGGATGTTTCCAAAGTAATTTTGAATTCATTCTGGCTTTAAATTAATTCGTACCGTGACTATTTTGCCATAAAATTTTGCTGGTACATGACTTATTTGTTATATTTTATTTTAATCGAATAAATATTCATGACATTTCATATTTGATACTATACCTATATAGTACTACGAGTATGTGAGTATTTTATCAGTTATCCAGTTTCCATAGTGCAAGTTAAACTTAGGGGCTAGATGGTGCTGTGTGAAATGTCCATGAATCTCACCAATATTATGAATGTGAAAGTTTGGATGAATGTTTGTTACTGAATTACGCCAGATTGGCAGAACGGATCTGGATTAAAATTGACACAATGATTATAGGATATAGGCATATAGCAACTATTTATTCCGGAAAAAAGTACGGTTCTCGTAGGAAGACCAACCGCAGAAACATGCATATTATACTTTTCTTTGTAAATACATACATAATAAATATTGACACAGAATAAAAAATATTTTCATCATACCACACAAATGCTTATCCTGGGTGGAAAACGAAATCATAAAAGACAACAGAGCCATGAGGCCAACCGAGGAGGGTACTATGTATGAAAAACAATACCATGTACCTATTGCTGTGCAGTGCTTTGAATTTCGCAAATCTCAATTATACTAATCTGTCAAACTAATTCTCCAAAATTTCAAATTTCTACGAAATTCAATTACTTCTACAATTCCGAGAGGAATGGGACTTTGGGAATGCAATGAATTACCATCAATGTGAAATAACTGGTTTGCGAGGAACCCTCTAATTCAGACGATGCTGCTGTGTATTTATTTACGTTGACTTATCTCTATTCTGTAGCTTTGTCCAATTAGTACTTACATTAAATTAATCATATTTTTTTTAGCAGAATATTTTTAACCGAAACGTTATAACGGCAAAGAACGTCTGTATACCTTTATAACACATACTTATGGAACTTTAGTTAAGCTAGTAGGCCTTACGTGGTTTGTTTCTAAGACTATTTTATGACTTACAAGATATTTAAGAACCTATATTAATCATATAATTTAATATTTGTATAAATATTGTAAAATTATTCGATGAGCTTTCCGAATTCCAGCAACGTTGTATGTAAATTATTGTCAAAGTTGTTAGATTATAATAATTGTAATTTTTTTTCTGTTAGCTTAATATTTATTTACAACAAAATATTATTCTTTCAATCTTGCTCGCAACATCACGCTGATGTATCAATCTAATGAATGCTATTCATACTCCCCAGACCAAGGTTTTGAAAGACAAGGACCAAGTTTAATCCTAAGTAAGTACGGTTTCATTATATCCAAATTCATTATATACCAAATCAGGCTGGATCCCAGGGCCCTAATGATTTATATAGGCCATGCTCATCCCGGTTTATTTACGATTCTCGCCCTACAGAATAATTACAGGCCGGGCAGACGATAGCGAATGTAAAAAGGGATTACAGACCAATGATTACTGAGTAATTGCTGAAACTGGAACAGGAAATATCGTGGGAAAATATGGTCGGGAACGTGTGGTTTTCAGAATTGTCGTGTTGGATTTGTTTGAAGTATGATTCTGAAATAACTTATGTAACTTTCTGTCATGCGTAACTTTTCCAAGCAATGCCAACATCAAAGTTACAACTATTTTATAATTAAGTTTTTGAAACTTCCATCCGCATTACTACCTACTATGTTTAAGGCCAATTTAAATGATAATTGGCTGTTTAATACGATTAGGTACAACAAAAATATAATGTTCATGTCCTCAAAAACATTGAAATATTCTTAAACTAAGTAATTTGAATGCAAAAATTGTATAAGTAATGAAGTAAACTAAATATTGAATGACTTTATGGACAACATTTGCATTTTATATAGGTAAAAGCATATTGTATATGTATTAATTAATAAAACCCTACTGTAAACAAATTGCAATATTTATTTGTCAATACGTGAGAGATTCGGTGTGCAATATTAGCATTACAGATACTGATTATATCAACTGCATCTAAATACTACGGTTTATCGAGTTAATTAAAACCATTCGATTATCGAATGTTTAATTAATGTCATAGTTGATAAAATAAACTTGTTTGGTGTAAATGGACCTTTAGTTCTTATAGCAATAGTAACGTGAACGTTTCCATCACTTTAAAAGCATCCCAGTGAAAAGACGCTTCACAGCAGTTCTACTTTTGAGCAAGCATTTTAATAAAAATAATCTATGTCGATCTAAAATCACAACTTATATCTATAGTTATGTAACATGTAATTATATCGATTTTTTTTTTTCATTTTATTGCTACTCACGGACTGTTTTCTACAAGCGAAAAAAGCGTATATTTACATAACACGGAAGCGCATTGTTTTTTTTCTGGATTTTCATTAGTTGCACTTTTGAAATCCTTCTCGCCTCGAAGCGAAACGACGTTGAAGCTAATTGTGGCACCGCGCAACTCTTGATTAGGATTTGGCAATTAGCGTATATGTCATTGTACGCACTCGACGTTGTTCTCTAACTAATTAGGTCTGGCGACATCAGAGTCCAATAAATATTAAGTTTCATTGGGACCTGACTGACCTGTACTTATAGTACCCGACTGACCTGTACTTGTAGTAGTAGATATCAACAGAGGACGTGAATGATAATAGAGTTATCAATGTAATTGGCTTCACAGATCAATTGATAGGTTTGCCTTCTATGCTGTATTTCGTTTGTCTGGTTCACTCCCAGAAACAAGTTCTTTTCACGATTATGTAAAAACCCCGACTTGAGTAATCCTATCAAAAACATAATAAATGATATAAATGATATAAATATTATGATATAAATGCCATGATTGTTTACTTCAACGACAAAAGAAGTAAGATCTAAACGGGTGCCAAATGGTCACTTCTAAAATTTATTTATAACAACAAAATATTTTTATCAACTTAAAATATCATTTTTTCTTAAAACTTAGGCAAATATATCTAAAGTCTGACTTGGCTAGTTTTTCAAATACGAATCATATTACAGCCAACGCAATTTCTAAAACTGTAAGTTAAAGATGAGCTGAGATGCCAGTAATTAGTGTCTCAGAGTGTGAAGAATAGATTAGATATGTCTTAGAATTAACTTGCCCTGAAATTAACAGAACAACACAATCTGCCGCGACGCCATTCAAAATGACATTTTGTTTGGCGCTCGCGAAATCTGTGAATCTATCTGTATCATTTACATATTCTGTGTAATTTAGATCTGAAATGTAAACACATTGACTAAATCATGTATGTTTAATCCTTATTTTAATTAATCTAAATTTAATTAAACGATAGGCATTAAATTAAATTACATACCATGAACTATATAATATAACTAGATATGTGATAAGTTTAGTGTCGTGTGTAAACTGTGTTGATGTGAATAATACACACTACCTATACAAATAAGCAACTCAAACATCCGAAAAGTAGTAGTAGAACTTGTGCAAAGTTCCCCCGAAGAAATACTACCTCCACACCTGAGAATCTGCCGCCAAATAGTGCACTCGCATTGCTGTGTTTCGGTGGGTGTGGGTGCCGGTGAAATCACGTGGGCATAACACGTAACACCCCTGTCTCAGGTGACGAGTGCAACGGAGTGCGACTTGGGTTTTCTCCTACTTCAATCAGGGAGGACTTAAATCGTATAGCTGTTGTTATGGGCGGAGGTAACTACTTAACATCAGGTGGAGTTTACGGTCCGACCAGTGACTTTTGTTACATAAAAAAAATTAACTCTTAGTATAGCTAATATTTAATTGGTCCTTTTAAGTTAAAGTACTTGGGCGCGGTCGCCCAAGTACTTTAGCTTCACTAGTCGGTTTTTTTACGGTTGAATTTAGCTTAAAACCTTTATATATTATACAAAATTTAACTTTATATACAAAATTTGAAGGAGTTTATAACTTTTAATCTAAATTTCTGAGATTTGTTTAAACATACGTAAGTCAATCTACAATTGATTTACAATTCTGACACCTACAGGTTGCATTAGGGGTGCTTAGCATAATTTCATACAAAATCCGAAAAAAGCCGAATTCCTAAAAAGCTTTCATAACAAACACATTACGAGAAAAACTTGTTAAAGGCCCGCATAAAAGCAAGAAAAACACCTAAGTACCCCAGTACAGTTGGCTACAAAAGTGCCTACAATCTTTACGGCTTTTCATCTCGTTATCGTAACTTTTTGCAGCAATGATGTTTCACTTTATCTTCTGTTTACATTGCGTGTTTTACTTTCATCAACAATATTTATGAAAATCGTAAAAACCTAATTAATTTCAGTTGTATTAAGACTTTTTTCAACAAAGATCTCCCGAATTTATGTAGGTTCAAATAGACTTAAAAAACTTTATGTATGTATTTTTTCTGTAAAGCTACGTAGACACCTCTAATTATTATAATTTGTCACTTACAAGATTAATTTAAACCTGCAAAGTGCCACTCGGGCTCCAAAATAAGGGTTTTCAAATGTCAGACAAACGTCGCAGATTGTTTGATTCCCTTTTTTGTGGGTACAGAACCCTCATAGATGATCAATACTACATTTTAACTTTTGCGTTATGTTATAGAAACTAAATAACTGATAGAATACTTAATAGTACTTTTTTTGTAAACATATATAACACCCATTCAAGTCATTCACAGAAAAGTCCTTCATACAGGTCACGACCCTCAGCAGTGAGGATATCGACGCACGGAGGAGGAGGATATAACACCCAGACACGAAACAAGCATTTATGTGTGTCACACAATGCCTGTCCTGACTGGTAATCGAACCCACGAACTACCGCGCAAAAAGCAGAGCTATGCGACCAGTTATGAGGTGAATAATTATGCCAATAAGTTTCAATATATTCTACTGCTGCTTAAAATCAAACGTGGCAACATTTTGATAGCAACCCATGGAACTACCGACTCCGATACCAATGTTACAAAATAGATAAAAAAACTGTCTGAAAATGTTCGAAATGCGCCATAAATTGAAAAGATAAGACCGTATTATGATTCATACTCCCTAGTGCCCGATGTCAATGGTACAGTCCGTACAAGTGTTTGCACCCGGCAACCAACGTCAGGATCATTATGCACCCCACTCGGAACCCTCACAGATAAGTAAGTAAAACAACTTTATTTGATGTTTTACGTCACTGGCCGGCCGCCATGCCACTAGGGGATGACGTGATAAAATACCTAAGTGTGCCTTACGGTTGGTGAATAATGTTGATGGCACTGAGTCCCTATGTTTGTTCCGAAGCTCACCTGTATAGCCGAAAATTTCATGATGAGTTTTTTATTCAATTCAATTCATTTATTTTATCTTTTGACATTAAAAATAAACTTCGACAAGTCAATATAATTAATATTGTGCCAATATAATTATTATAATGTGTCTTAATTGCCAATTAATTGTTTATTGTGAGTTAAATCGTACAAGAAATTTGAATTATATTACAATATATGTATACAACATAAATTAACGCCTTTTTAACTGACTTAACAAAATATTCTCAATTAGATTGCATTTTTTTGGTATTTTCTCGACCAATTGTGGCCCGATTATCATCCAGATCGGGCCACAAATATATTTTAATTTGATAGAATGTGCGTTCAAAGTGATCATAATATTTGTTTAAAATTTTGGGGTTGGGTTCGATATAAACCCGCATCAACATTTGCGTGTCGCATTCTCAATTCTCAATTTCTGGTAACATCGTATGTGAATTTTAATACGGTGAATTATATTTAAACATACCTAAAATATACCTTGTTTTAAAAATATAGGCGGCATGAAGAAGAAACCACAGTATTAGTATTTAGTCAATAGTAAATAATATTATAGCTTTATAACTTAATAATAGCTTTAAAAAATTTATACCTAAAATAAAATCATCAGCAAGGATTAGAAATCTAAAAAATAAATCTAAATCTATTGCTAAAGATGTACAATACCATAATTTACTAGTGCTAAACTTAGTTTTACGAACGCATGCTCTTGTAGGTATAGTTATTTATTTAAAACAAAGAAAGAATAAAGAATCGTTTCAACAATTTTTTTACTTTTGACTTTTTGACTATGGTAGATTAAAGGTAAAAAGAAGCTAAACTATCGACTAGGAAAACTTTTTTACGCAGTCATCGTAATATATCAGAAGCCAATGAAACTCATGAATTATGAATAACTTACAAATATTTCAAAAATATAATAATCTCCGTTTCAAAAAATAATAACTAATATTATAAAGGCAAAAGTTTGTATGTATGTGTATGTTTGTTACTCCTTCACGCTCAAACGGCTCAAAGGATTTGGATGATATTTGGTACCAGGATAGCTTATATCCTGAACTAACATATAGGCTACTTTTGATCCCGTAAACCTCACGTAACACCGCGAGGCGCAGCTAGTATTCTATATTTTGAAAAAGATGTCGTAAGTTGTTTTTGTCTGCAACAATAACAGTGAGTCACATTTTCAAAGTCGTCGATCCACCTTGAAATATCAAAGTTCTTTTTCATCCTAAGTGTTTGTCATTTTCTTTCAGCAACTGTATGTATTGTTCGTTCCCCTTTCGATTTTAGCGAGATTGGTTTCACACTTTTCTAAAAGTTATTGTCCTAGGGCCACATGACATTATTCAATGCCATATATCGTACAAATGTGAGCACTTTCACTCCAATAGCGTCTGTAAACTTGATTCTTTTTAAAAGTTTTTTGACTACTGTCGTGAGTTCGATTTCTACAAGCAGGGACAGATAGGGAGCATGTTCTGTTTCTAGGTGTTAGTATGTATTATAAATTTATAAAAAAAAAACTATATGTATTATATATTATGCATGCAGGGTTCTGCTTGGCGGTAGTTTACCTATTTTGGTGTCAGTATTTTTCCGGATGTTCCCACTGCTGGGGCACCGGCCTACTCTCGATAATTGAGAGGGAATGGCCTCTGATCTACCGGAGCCCAATACGGATTAGTAGATGTCACATGTCGTCGAATTTTATGATTCTAAGTCATGCCGGCTTCCTCACGATGTTTTCCGTCACCGTTTTGAGAACGTGGTATTGCGCCCAAATTTTTCATGTGATTCTCATTGGTGCACATGTGGGTTTGAACTAGCGACCTTCAGATTGAAAGCCGGCATCTGTGCCCCTAGGTCACCACGCTCTCCAAGCTATCTGTTTAATAACCAAGTTTAAACAGAGAAGACACATTTTGGTCAGCCGTCTTGATCTTCATGAAGTATGCAAAACTAAATTATTGAAGAGTTCCAAAAATTAGTTTATTACAAAAAATATATCAATTTTGTTTGCCAAATTATGTCAAATAATTTCAAGTCAGGGAAAGAAAAAGTCTAATAAGCATTTAACCGTCTACCCCACAGGTATGTAATAAACGAACGTCTTATAAATTCGCTGCACACCCCAAAAAATCTTTTAGTAAGAAATATCCAAGGTTTGGTCCCTAATGTTTACCTTTGGTGGTTAAGCTGCATCTAATGAAATCCCCTGTCAGGGTATCCTTGCACCAGACTTAGACGACCAAGCAGTCTTGATACTTATATGTTGGAATATACTGGTATATATAATAAATAGTTTTGGGCATGGTTGAGGATTTATGGTTAGACTGTAGTTTATACATACATTGTGTTTTTTTATTGCATTATAATTCAAAACTCAAACTTATTCCTTTACATCTCAAGAGTATCGTTTGGATACGTCAAATTTTACACACACAACTTGTTATATGTCACAGGAGGCAGGCATATACATCCAGTATCCGGGAATAAGCTGTATGATTATTACGCAAATGTTTTCCCTATCAATGTATCAAACCCAGCAATGCTTCGATTCATCTGCAGGGTACTTCAAACGACGCTTGTTGAATTGGCTGCTGTTTCATTTCATTAACTATTTAATTATTTTACTCACTGGCACTGTAATTTTTTTTTTCAATAAGGGCCTGTTACTAATACAAATATTCAATTTAAAATCTTGCATTTTTTCAGGTTTACTGTTTTTGAAGTAAATTTAGATTTTCAGTACAGTTCCTCAAAATATGGACACTTGACTATTTGTCATAACATTGAATGCTATAAAACTCTGGGAATCTTCGATGAATCAAATACATTAAATTTATCATTTACCCGTACATTGAGAAAATATTTTTTTTGATTTCGTAGGACGTAGGTATTTTTATTATTACGAGTATCACGACTGTTCAAACGCGTTATGTGGGATAGACACGTGGACTTTGAGTATTTTCAGTGTTCCCGCCATTCTATTTCAAAGTTATTCTGATCACGGCTTATAAACGTGCTTATTGAATAAAGTAATAAAAGATACATACAATTTTTTATTATACTTTTTTACAATTTTTTATTAAAAGTCGGGAATATGAGACGAGCTGGAAGCCCACCTGATGTTTAGTGGTTACCTCTTTCCTCCGGAACACAGTAATACGAGTGCACTACTGCTTGGCTGTACCACGTCTGAAGGCAGTACTTCTACGGTGAACTGATTTTTAAAGAGAAAATATGTTTTACAGTTATTAGTCGCAGAATTTTTTTAGAGATCACAAATAATTGAAAAAAAAAAAAATCAACGAACACAAAACGCTTTGAGGATTTCTTTGTACATACACATACAATCACGATCACTCACAATAAAAATAAAACAATATTTTTGTATTTAGTGTGACATAAACAATTTTTAACCAACTCCAAAAAACAGGTTTACTATTATATTTAGATGTAGATGATTATTACGCGACTGTTTTGCCAAAAATAAACTGATAAAAAAAACATCGAAACCTAATGTACCTAATGTACTAACCTAATGTACTAACCTCGAAATTGGGACCGTAGAAATTTACTTTACCTATAAAACTATTAGAGGTGTCTCTTACTGAAAAAATTAAAGTCAGCCTCTCATTCTCTTTCATATAGTTGTGGGACGGTTTACAAAGAGCCATACAAAGGGAAAATAACCAGATCACGGCCAATTCAAAACTTTTATGCCACTAAAGGGTGTCATAAGAAAACGTCGTTACTCAACTGTAGTTATCTGAATAAAACCCTTGGATTGGACAATGGGACGGCTTAGCGTGGACATATAACGGTTGACCAATTTTCTTTTGTGCAAATGCCTACGATTGGAGAATATCAAACGGGGCGCCCAGACGAAGCGCTGATTGACACTCTCTTTGTACGAAATCCATTGATTTTGTACGATTCACTGAACAATATTACATCTGAAAAATAAAATCCACACAGTTGACGGGATACCAATTTTGGGTAGAGCTATGTCGTGTCACGTGGGGCGGTGTAAGGTAATAAAATCATTTTTATTTTCTAAAAGTTTTAGATATACGGGTTTGTTGGCAGTTGGATGTGACGTTTCACATCCAACTGCCAACAAACCGGTCAATTTTCATTATCTGGGTATTCACTAAGTAACTAACTAACTAACTCGAAAAATCTTGTAAGGCTTGTAATTGTAATTACATGAAATGTGGCCCAATTTGGATTATACGTTTACATATTCATAACCTTGCACTAAGATTTCCTGTGTTGCAGGTGGCATGGGCAAATTCAGAACCAAAACAAATCCGAGAACTAACTCTACGCTCATCACAGAAAGTCTGCCCGGCCGGGAATCGAACCCGCATTGTCACTTAAAATAAAATTATGTTCAAAATTCTAATCCAGTCATTTAGGAGAAGTGCTATGCTAATCATACCAAATACCGAAATAACGCTCCTATTTATTGCGCTCGTGTCTTATTGCGTCAACAAATTTTTATTTTGTTATTAAATGATTCTACATAAAGATTCTACTTTAGATAACTTGACTATACCTACCAAGGCCATTTTCAAAGCCTTGGCACCTCTACGCAGGCATTAAAGTGTCATTGATTGATTCTGATTTTAAAAAGAGTACCTTTCCCACGGTAGATCTAATATTAAAACAAATAAAAATATTACACAGAATTCACTTTACTCCAATTCAAGTTTCGCTATATCACTTCGGTTGGCCAAAAGCTCCCGCAAGTGTCAATGTGCTAAAATTCGCCTGAGTCGTGGGACTTGTTTGCCCACTGTAACACCATTAAGTGTGCGAAGGAAATTTATAATGCAAATACGATTACGCGGAGTGGAGCTATGGTTGAGCTAATGCACTCGGCGCTATGAATTGCAAACTGCCGTTCCTTTCAGTGGGTGAAATAAGCAGGGAACTGCAATTCTTTGAGTTGGAAATACCGGTGGAAATATTTATTTGCTTTATACTACAATGGGACGAGTTAAAGGCCCACTTATACATAGATACTTCCGCCCAAAACAACTGCAATGTGAATTAAGTCTTTCCCGAGCAAGTATGTGGAGACTCAATAGCATTACGTTGTATTACAATGTAACGCCTCATGCGCTTGTAATTTCACCGGCACACAACTATACGAGTGCACCTCTGTTTAGCAGATTTCTAGGTGGAGGCAGTACTTTTCAGGATGAACTTGGCACAAATTTTATTACTACGTTTGTAGGTCCTTTTGGCCTACACAGGGGGTACGTGCATCATAGGGATACAAGCAACTGGACCTATTTTAATTCTACCATAGTATTATATTTTTGATATTGCCTTAAATATCTAAATTTTAGGAGCATGGTGGCCTAGTAGTACAGGCGCTGACTTTTGTAAGTCACATCCAAATATGCACCAACGAGTTTTCGCTTGGTGCTGGTATTTGGATGGATTGCCGTTTGGTAGCATTGGAACCGATCGCTTCCATATTTCGAATGGCACGTTAAGATGTCGGTCTCAGATTTATTAGTCAATCTTCGGGCGAATTAAAAACCCCGAATAGTTTGCCATTTACGCGAAAAATAGAAGAATAAATACAATACAATATACAAATACTTTATAGTACACCAAAATAAATAAAACTACAAGAAATCTTATATAAAAATATGCTATGGGCGGCCTTATCCCTTAGAAGCGACCTCTTCCAGTTAACATTTTTTTTAACCAAAATTTACTAGGACTTTTTATATAAGGCAGATAATCTTCGGTATGTAGGGTATATCAATAAAAACTTGTTAAAGGCAATGATAAATTCCAAATCAAATAAAAACGGAATCTTAAAATTATGGCTAACCTTTTTCATGACAGTGAACATTAAACATTTGGGATACCTTATTCAGAAGGGTGCCAAGAAAAATAAATCACAATGGACTAATTTGAATGTTCCCTCTTCGCAGGGAGGGCTGAAAGGATCCCGTTTGCACCAACAATGGTGGCACGTTGAATACGGCCAGCGCTACCAAAAACATTTTTTATCCCTTTTGTGGAAAACATAAACAGAAATTTTTGGCTTCCGTTTACCTATTGTTTTTATCATCGTATGTATTCCAATGTTTACGCATTCTGATTTTGCGCGGGTAAGTTATGATTCTAAATTATACGTGTGAAAAATGATTTTGCTTAAAATGAAAATACAATTAATTCAGACCCATCACAATAAATACTCACGATCTTCTTCTTTTCGTGTAAATAAGTGGCCAATTCTGGTATTGGAGTTTTCAAGGCCTGCGACATGCCTTATCATAATGCTCACGATAAGATTTCGGAACATTGAATATTTTTTCAACTAAATTTTCAATGATGTTTGTAATGAAATACATGTATTTCATTATCATCACAAAGTAGGCTGTATAAAAAAAAACCATCCATAATCATATAGGTTGTTTATACGCAGCAGTAACCACTTAAAATCAAGTGGGTTGTATGCTTTTAAAGAGCCTTTAAAGATTTATTTTATGCTGTTTTTAGTGTTAGTGTTATGTGTTGTTATGGCGGCAACAGAAATAAATCATCTGTAAAAGTTTCAAGTCTCTAACTATCCCTTTGGACAGACGGACAGACAGACAGACGGACAGTGAAGTCGTAGTAATAGGTTCCCGTTTTATCCTTTGGGTACGAAACCCTAAAAAGTATATCCGCGGTGATTGGACACCAGGCTGAAGGCCTGTTGGAGACACGTTCCTTTCTAAAAAAAAAAATCTGTCCTATATGGTGAAACGGATCATCTTTGGTGGCTTACCTTGACTCGCAGTAACTAATGTATTTAATTAATGTTCGTTTACTTTTAGTCACGTTTATCCTATTGACATCAATCTATCAATAAAAGTAAAAATGAATGTATGAATGTAATGTTAGCGCATCACTTCAGAATGGCTGCTCCTATTTATAATAGCTAATTCTTATTTTGTTTGAAAATAAAGGTAAAAGAAAAAAAATCATCGCGGTGAAAATAGATTTTCCTGTAATTTAAATTCAATTCCTTTGCAATATAAGCTGCGATACACATGCTAGTAAGTAAACACAATCAATGTGTATGCCCAACTACCTCGCAACTGTTGGCTCAGCAATATCTACACCGCTTCTAAACTATTATTAACACGTTTGGAAGCCTTGGGAATCGAATTAGCTGCAAGATGGCACAAAATTCTGCGGCGGGATCTAAGGGGCTTGAAATAGTTTAATTACTTTTAGTTTAAAGAGTTGTTAAGATAGCAGTTAATATGCTATAAGCTCTCAGATAATTTTATGATGTAACCGATGCGTTTCATACCAACTTTGGAGTCGGCCTAAGAGCAAAGACATTTTTTTATACATACAATCAGCTGTCCCCCGCGACTTCATCAAAGTGGATGTTATTTTTTTTTATGCAGAACTCTATTTATTATTTTCTACAAAATAATAATAAATATTATCCATAAAACATTGTGATTATGAATAAACAAAAAATATTTAAAGTATTAACATATAGCTAATTTAATTTAAACTTGCCTTATCCTATAACAACAGTTTTTATTTAAGCTTTCCAGCTTAACTTTAAACGACACCTGCGTTTTGTTCTAGCTATTTTCATATCTCAGTGAAGTTCTATGCGAGGTTTTTTGGACGCAGACAAACACGAATGACGTCCAGTATATGGTTTTTTAGATAAAAAACACGATATTACACCCAACGTTTGTAACAAGCAAAAACGTGCTTTAATAACAAAAAAATCCGTATTCAGTGAACGTCCTATCCCCTCCCAATGCCCATAAAACTTGTGAACTAGCCGAATAAGCTACAGTTGTTGATTTCATCCCGCCGAAAAATGTTGAGTGGACATTTTATGAAAAATATTTATGGGTTTGGCTTGTCCGTTTGTTTTGCACCTTCGGATTTTGATGAGTCAGCGGCGGCGATAGCTTTTATGTTGCTGGAAATACTATTATAAAACTGAAATTTTGTTATGACTAGCATACAAATTGCACGTTATATACAATAAAATGAACTGAGGAATGGCCTCTGGACTGATCTTATAGCTGGTACAGTTGATCTTCTGTGATGGAGGGAGTTCGATTTCCATTTAGGACAATAATTAGTTTGACGAAAGTGGATATTTGCTCTGAGTCTATAGTGAAAGCACATAAAATCAATTTACCTAAACCTAAATCGACTTTTTCTAATATTGCGTCAACAAACTTAATTAAATCTGCTTAAGTATCAAAGTGGTATTCTAATCATCGTAAGTGCACCACTGCTTGGCGGCAGAGGCGATTTCTCCAGACGAAATTATTTTATAGTTTCCTAAGTAATTGACATGTCTTCACTCTTGCGGGTTCTCAAATTATTTCCACATTTAAATTCATTCACAGCACGAGTGCGACCGCCATACGCTTCACAAAGAATCCGAGGTTATATTTCTCATTTGAAATTCTCCATCTCTCGCGACAAAAATCGTAAAATGCGGATTATAGTCGGTACGTCGCGTGGCGGATAAAATTCGTGAGAATAAGCCGAGTCTGCAATATGGGTTGCTTTATTTACTCCTAGCCACTAAGCTGCATATAATGAAAACGCACTGTCGCGGGCGCCAAACGAGCGACGTACTAGTAAAAATGTCTAGTCACGTTGGATAGACGTGTCTTGATATGTTGTAACTTGTTATCTTTAAGTATTTAACCGTACAAATCACCGTGGTTCAAAGGGTTGGATTTAGGAACTGATCTCGTAACTTTCATGCTCTGATCTGGACATATCCCACTGAATAGTTTTGGTTTTCGGAACGCCCGTTAGCGCGCTGAAGAAACGAGTTTAATTATAACGTATTTTACAAATAATTAGTTCAATTGTTATAATTATAGCATGATACCGGGATGTACCCCGGGGTGTATCTCGCAACAAGTCTTGAATAAATATCTATCTAGTTCTAGGTACTAGTATAAATATTTAGTATAAATAATAATAACATGGTTCTCAGCCTATGAACAATGTTTGACATGGCCAACTAATCCAATCTAATTTCAACTTAATTCAATTCTAATTTCAATTTAAATCTAATTTCAATGCAACACCCAACAAAATCTACCTATACAGTTCTTTAGGAAAATGCTTAAGAGTACCAACAACAAACACATTTTTTCAGGTATTTTACGAGCGCGTTACACGTACAGCAGTTTTAATGAAATGGATAATTTCATGTTAACATGCGATTTTAACTATTTCATGTATTTTAATTTCATGAGTGTGATTTGTTATACCACAAAATACAGCGTTTGTATATGAATTACTGGTCGTGTTTATTGTTAGGATAACAAAACGTGAAATGAAAATGCTTCGTAAAGAGGACACTCTTGGCGTCTCGTGCGGAGTATTAGGAATTTAATTTAAGAAAAAAAATCTTATAAAATACTTTTCACACAGAAGCTATCTCTTTCTGGCAACCTTTCGATGAATAATGGATTATATTTAATTAATCACAAAGTAGTTTAATTGGCTACGGGCGTTCTGATCAAATGGGACCCATTAGTAATTTTAATATAATACATATTTACATTTTAGTTTTAAAGTAGCAAAAAACGCAATTTCGTTTACTTGGATGACATTTTTCCAGTTATTTTGATTTAACAACCAAACTATTAAACCGATTATGATAAAAATTCTATGGGACCAATCTGAAAGCATATCCTTTAAAATAAAAAAGAATTGTCCAAATCGGTTGATAAATGGCGGAGAAATCGGTGAACAAACATAAAAAAAAAACCGAATTGATAACCTCCTCCTTTTTGAAGTCGGTGAAAAGAGATTTATCACATTTCATTTGAAGAAAAGCATTGCTGTCTCTTTTAACTACATATTCACTTAACATCAGGTTAATTTTTTTAATGATATAGTTTAAAGAGCTGGTCTTTCCCACACCCTGCGATATATATTTTTTACTATGATTTCTTCCAGTTCACTTTTATTTGCTTACGATATAATATTTTCGATAAAAACCGACTCTAAACCCTTCAATTTCCTTTTATAATTTTTTTCATGCAAGGTGTCAGTCATCTCCATTCTTCATAGATTTCAATACCGGCATTACAAAATAGTGAACAAAATACGTAATTTTTCATGAGTTCCTGGTATTGTATAAATAGGGAAAACATACCCGAGGTGAGACTATATTTATTACATTTTATGTTTTCCGTATACCAACGCTAAATGCATATCTTACGCGCAAAGTATTAGACGGTAGAGCGGAGTTTTGTCCGTACATAAATATATTAATATCAATGATCATATTCAATTTTGAGTGATCGACTGCTCCGTAGCCGAGTTCGCCCTACCACAGGGTAGAATCAAACCCGGGAAGAAACTAAGAAAGCAACTTCAAAGTTCCTTTTTCTTCGAAGATTTTGGTACTAAATTTTTTTCCAAATCCGTTAAGGTGTTTGAGCGTGAAGGTGTAACAAACATACACACTTACAAATAAAAACTTTCAACTTTATTATATTATTGGGATACACTTAAACTAGTCAAAAATGTTAAGTTAATCGAATAAAATGAAACAAAAGATGTTTTCCGAAAATTTATTTTCAAGTTACATCAAGTATAAAAAATGCGACACTAGAAATAATTAATGGTGTTATAACTTGATGCGTTGTTCGTAATCTGTTGCGTGCATCTGCAGCGCTCATGCAACTGTGAGCTTCATGTAACGATCAAAATCACTCGGACGCAGTACACGGTAGACATCTCGCACGGTTGCTTATCCGTACGTCGCAGTTGTCACTTGTCTCACGCGACGTTGACTCCCCCACTAGTGAAATAAAACCCAATAGGGTCTTATTCAGAATGTTACATCCGTATCATCATTCATCTTAATTCAATGATTAATAACAGTAATTCAACTGCTGTTGCGTATTATGTTCAAAATTGTTTATTTTTAACCAACTTCAAATATACGAGCCGGTTAAGAAATTTCTTTGTCGTCAATTTCTTTGTCGTCGTTCATTACGTCGTCCTGTCCGGAAAAGCAGCGCCACACTAAATATGATATTTTAATTTTTTTTTTTTTAATTTTGCAATTTTGCTGCACGTATAATAAACTATTCTTCCTAGCTAGGCCATAAAAAGTATTCCGCAAAATTATATAATGTGTCAACTGTTTAATTAATCAAATTTGATAACATATCAACAGCAGCGCCACCAACCAGGCCCAATTGTGTTTTTAAACCATCCAGGAACCCATTAAAATATACACACAAAATTCATTCAAATCGGTCCAGGCGTTTAGGAGCAGTTTGGTGACAAACACGTACAGAAGAATAATATATAGTAAGATATAATATAATCTGAATATCTGTGGCGGGGTATTAAAATTGCAGGATGAAATTTTTATCATTCAAAACTAAAGCATTGTACATTGTCAGTTGCTGTTTTGTTTCAGAAAGCTACAAAATACACAAAGAGTCGACGTATCAAATCCCGTCTGGCAATACAATTTTATATGCGACTATAAATCGCTTGTTCTTATTTCAACAAAGAGCTCTGAGGCAACTATCTGAGGCGTTTGACTCATATCAGTTCCCATAAAAATGTTTTATGTTAGTGGCTAATAAATGACATCAGCAAATTCCGTAAGACAATATGAGCCGCTCTCTGTATTCCTTCTATCCATTTGGCTTCCTCCCCTACCAATCATTGTTTCGGAAAATACTGTATACAGGATGTCAACGAATCTGTTTTTATATCATCAATGTGTATCATATTATTTAATCAAGATCACAAATACTAATCTAAGATCAAACTCAAATTACAAATCTATTCGTATCTCGTTTTTAAGGCACTAATCTATTTGATTAACAAAAACGTTTGTATGTGTTTCGAGTGTCCTAAGTTCTATTAGTCGAAATAAAACTAAAAAGCTACATTTTAATCGTAACATTTTTTTCTTGTTCTTTAACTTTACTTACGTATTCAGATTATTGTGATCGTCATACAGGTTCAGACGCCGTAAAAGATAATGATAATATGTTATTACTTTAAACGAGCAATTCTTGTAAATATGTATGTATATAATATTTATTTCGCGTATCTCTCTCAGAACGGCTCTCGATTTTTGTATTTAGATAGGGTTTTCCTATTTAAGTTTACCTGTATAATTGTATTTCATGTAAAATGCAATTTTGCAAGCGTTTGACACAAGAAAAGACCGAGCGAACCTCGTTCGCCTGGGTAGTAATAATAATCATGAGATAATACATATAAAATATATCCACTAAGATTAAAATCACATTTTTTATATATGATTTATTATATTTCTTCTTTTTTGTTATATTTCTTTAGCAAAAAAAAGTGCTCTGGTAGTTTTTTTGTATGTTATTAGTAGGCAAACAGGCTTACGGCCTTCCTGATGGTAAGTGATCACCATAGTTGATATTATCTCGTAGTTAATGAGGAGTGCAGCCTGTATAAGCTTTCTTTTCCGATAGTGCGGACTTGTCATATTGAACGAACACTCAGCTAATATTGCATTTGTTTTGGCTAAGCTTGTGAGTGCTTAGATTCCAGAAGCTACATCCTATTTGTATGTTGTGTATTTACTTTGCGATAATATTCTTGTCCAGATACCAAAATAATATTTAAATCCATTTCCATTACACACAATGTTACTCCACAATAATGGATTGGATGTCTTATTGAAGAATAAAAAAATCTAAGTACCAAAAAATCATTTTGGGAGGTCAGTGTTGGTCACGTCCATAGGTGTGTATGTTCAAAGACCCTACACTCTTCACCAGGGGTGGTGCGAAAGGAGCAAAGTAGCAGTAGAACTTGTGCCAGGTTCGTCTGGAGAAGTACCGGCGCCACACCTGTAAATTTACCGCCTCATAATGTCCTCGCGCTGCTGTGTTCCGGTGGGAGAGTGTGGGTGCCGGGTAACAAGCGCATAAGATGTTATATCTCCGTCTCTGAGTTACGTTGTGACTTAATACTTCGCGTGCTTTGGTAAGGAAGACCTGAGTCATTCATTTGTTTAAGGGCGGCGATAATCACTTCAGTCTTTTTCATCACATAAAATATAAAAAAAAACATTTTGTCCCATACATGAAGACCCCACAAAAACATACACTATTTTTTCAGGTATCTAGTTATATTTTATTAACATGGGGAGACTCCTGGTTACACGTAAGGATATAAAATAATTTTCTTTATTATAATCTGGCTTGATAGGTGCGTTCCCTTGGAGGTAATGCAGTCATCCCTCTGTGGATAAAGACACCACAGATATTGATCCAAGGGCGATGTTTTCGAGTGCGATCTCAATACACACATGTTAATAATATTGACGAAAATGGGATGGAAAATTACTTGCACAGCAACGTAGTACTATTATTCTATCGTTACTAGTTCTAAAATGGCTAATGAATTCCCACAAATAACCTGCGTAATTTTAGGATACACAAAAATAAAAATTAATAATCAAGTATGTTGTACGATTCTGTAAAAATGCGATATGTAAAAATATAACATGTAAAATATTTTACATAATATAAACTTGAATGTCTTGTCAGTTTAGTCACATAAAAAAAGTTGGTATGGCAAAGTGGACACACCAGTTAGTGCGACATGTATTATGAAGCAGCACCATTTACACAATTTGGCCCTGCAGTTTCCAACCTATGTTCGGAGCCGGTTCAAGGAATTCCACACCGGCCACGACAAATTGCAATCATAATCCAAAATCCAAGCTTGCTGAACTTGCATAACTTCGCCACAACCGCTTCTGTGAACTTTTGTCATTGCACCTACGAGTACCACTTTTTTTTTAATGGAATTGGGGGGCAGACGAGCAGACGGGCCTCCTGATGGAAAGCGGTCACCGTCGCCCATGGACAACACTAGAGGCAATGCTGATGCGCTGCCGGCCTTTAAAAGTAGTGTAAGGAACTCTACTTATTCCACTCATAATTCTACTCTATCTTGATCAATATCTCGTACCGGTCTCCGCGGTTGGAATCGAGTGGAGCAGGTCTCAATGGCTCCTAACACCATCTCATACCGTGTTTTATACTTTCATATTACCTCGGAAATATATCCTTGGGCTCTTGAGTCTTATGCGAGCAAACTGGGGATCTTGTTACTTTGTCACGTCATACCGCGTTATAGTGGGTGTGACCTGAAATTAATATACGTAGCAGGTTCTTACTTAGTTTGAAAATAAGCTTGTTAAATTTTTTAAGACATATCACTATAAAGCCGTTGAAGTTCTATACGGATACGTATAGTACTTGGACATACGTGCTTGGTCATTTAGGGTTGGATCGACACGGATCGTGGCGTTGACGGGGCTGCGGAAGCATGCGGAAGCGATTCCCGTAGCCCCGTCGCGCTGGAGCATCATCAGGTTTTAGTCGGTAGTGGCAACTAGCTCAACACCATCCGAGCCGAGCCCGACATACCCCGCCTCACATCCCCCGAAGTGAGACGGGGATACGTAAAGTATTTCCTGATGTAAAAAAGGGTTGGAATTGACGAAATCTTAACAAATAAGACTGAACATAAACCTGACCGTAATTTTACATATATTTGTGCATGTAATGTACCTAAGGTGACACGTTTTGTGTGCACGAGTGATATTTTTGTTTGTCAAGTCTATTCGATTAGTCTTCGTAATAATAAATTTTACATTTAATTATTATTATCCAATATTCAGAAAAAATCATAACAAGTGAACAAATAAAAAAAAAATCAAAACCCCACCTTATATCTACATCTTATATTTACGCTTAAAAGTGTTTTTCTTAAGAAATTAAATTATACTCAAGCTACATTGATGAATAAAAAAATGCATTTAAAAGTATAGAGAAAAATGTGAAGCTTCTTTTAGGTATTTATCGGTATCTTAATAATGATAAATAAAAAGAAGTTCTTCAATGTTCTGACAATCATCTGAGAACCTCAAAGGGCTACTTTCCACCTTGCGGGTTTAAGTCGGTTTAATGTCATCTCTATTGTTATATTATACATTCCAAGGTTTTAACATTTACTATTCCATTAAAAGCACGCTCCGATAGTTTCAATACAAGCTACACAGCAAAAACCTTTTGTTTCAGCATTCCCGAACACGTAGACCCGTTCTCTAATCAAGAAGGTAAGGAATAGTCACCATCATTAATAGCTGAACATATCATAAGTTTTCATAAGTTTTCATTTCATAGATTTTTAGGTAAAATCTACTAACTCCAATGAATGAAAAGATATTAAAAAATAGATATTAATTCATGATAAATATTTATATAAATAGAGACATCTAGAGTAAATAAAAAGATGGTATCTCTACTTTTGAAATTTACAAATAATGACACTTATTTTATAAAAAAATTGATACATTAATATCATAAATATATTATTATAATGCAACACCACACGTTAATTTATAAAAAAAAATAACATAAAATATGCCCTATACAAATAAGTGAGAGAACTCTTTATTGTAAACCCTAATTGCATAAAAATAAGATTACATGAAATAAGGGTAAAATATTACTTTTCACAGTATGAAATGTCATTTTATTATGATGTTATAAGTGACTTATAAAATAATATACTAGCTGCGCCCAGCGGCAGTTTTCGGGGATAAAAAGTAGCTTATGTCTTAACCCAGGAAATAAGCTGTCCTATCAGGTCTGTGCAGTTAAAATATATTTGGTTCAATTAAAATTATGAAAAAATGGCTAAATGGAGATGACGTTGACTGTACGATAATACCTGTTCAAGGCTCTTACAAAGTTTCAGGTCATCAATCAACTAACTTCGAGGGTGGGGGTTTTATAAAGCTACCTTGCGTACTCAACTGTTGCTAACTACATATTCATGCTTAAGATATACATCTGTATGAGAAGTTATATATGAAGCTGACTCTACATTATGTTCTCGGATAAAATGAAATAAATATTTGAAAGAAGAAAGAATTTCAGAACAGTATATTATTAACTGCTGCGTAGCTTAGTTGTACTTCGTACCGAGTGGTTCCGGGTTCGACTCCCAGTCAGTACTGTTTGTGTGAGCTGGAGTTTGACCTCGGCGCTTTATGTTTGTTTAAAAAAACGAAATGTGCTTATGAATCTCCTGTGACATTTTATATACGCACGGTCATGTTTACTTGTGTTCAAACGACCCTTGAGATCAAAAGAAAGAAATAAGTTTGAGTTTGGAGAAACGAAAAACTATAGGTAGTTTAGACCTACCTACACGCTATCTAGTAAACCTCGGACTGCCTCCATTAATATTGTAATACCCGAAAAAGGGTCCATAATGTGAAACTCAGAATGTAAACCAACAATATTACCTTGTACCATTATGAGAAGCAATAAATGTATTGAGTATTGAAGACCGGATTGATCGTGGCCAGTCCTTGATCGGGCTCTCGTGGTAGATAATATATCTGATTCATTCACAGGTAACTTCATTTTCAGTAAAGGGTAGATCATTGCCCCTGCATCAGAAACATCAGAGGCTAATATGGGAAGTAATTAACCAATTAACAGATTAACCCTAATTAGGCGCCTATCTTTTCCAACCATGACTTTGTGCTTAAATTTTAAGACTCGGAATGCTAATATATAATATATAGATAATATTTTGTCTAAATAAATATTTTCAGACGTGGTTCTGACGTCAAAACTGACGTGGTCGAAATGTATCTTAGCTATAATTTATGAAGATATGTTCAGGCTTTTGAGGATCATCAGTAGGTACATTACCATTAAAAGTGGGGGGTTTTCACATTTTCGTAAAATTAAGTTTTATTAGTAGAGAAATATCTACGTCAATAACGGCAGTTTTTCACAGCTATCGCTCGCTGCGGCTCAGCTAAATATATTTTATTTGTACAATCATATTGACCTCATTTCGGCTGCGGTGCTGCCGCAATGCCAAAAAGCCATTGAAATCTGTGTATTGTATATCTTTTATGTACCTTTCTCATCACAATTAACAAATACTATTTACTCTTTCAAGGTGATAGACTTATATAATTCTAAATAAGAGTACATCTGGCTATAAAAGATAACTATTATTATTATTCATTGTTGCGTAAAGCCACGTTTGTTTCATTGTATTTTTATATTTCTAAGGCCAACTATACTATTTTTGGGAACCACATGAGTTTCAGTTTGAGTTTGTCGAGGATCCCCGTCTCAGAGAGAGCGCAACGCGATGCGACTTACGTCTTCTCAAACTTTAGTAGGGAAAGACCACGTTTTGTTTCATTGTATTTTTATATTTCTAAGGCCAACTATACTATTTTTGGGAACCACATGAGCTTCAGTTTGAGTTTGTCGAGGATCCCCGTCTCAGAGAGAGCGCAACGCGATGCGACTTACGTCTTCTCAAACTTTAGTAGGGAAAGACCAAATCGTATAATTGGTGTTTATGAGCGGCAGTAACTACTTAATATCAGTTAGGTCGCCAGCCCGACCCTTCCTTTTGTAACAAAAAAATAACTATTTGAAATTAATAAGAACTGTAAATTGATTTAAATAATCTCATCTATCAGAAAATTGCAAAAAAAGTCAAGAGTCGTTTTTTATGCAATCTAAAGAAATTGCCACTGTTGAGTATCTTTACCCCATTTTTTAGCCATTGAAGTATTATGCTGCCTCCTTTTACAACTAAAAATTATCTCACATTTTGCGACGCCTTTCTTGCTCGCTTTCCGCAAAGAAAATTGATAAATATTCATTTTAAACATGAAATTCAGCATCAAGTTATGCCATAGTTACTCAGAACGGGGAAAAGGCGACGGGTAGTCACGTTCGGTTATTGTTATGGTCCACCACTGAGCAGCAACACTGGGAGCTTAGGTTACATTGTATAGTTACCGAGCCCAGGAGTACAACAGACTTTCAATTGGTGGCTGGTTCAAGAGATTTTTGCTTCAAAAATATAAACTCCATTTTTCTCATCATCTCATGAAAAATTTTTAACCGCGGGTAACCGCGGGGCGCAGCTATTATTATAATATTTGTTAATTCAAGTGTTTTTAGTGTACCTATGAGTTAAGTATAAAATCACTGAAATAAAACCTAGCAGCTATCTATTGATTTAGCGACGAAGAGCTCGTAAACACATTTTCTGTGCCCTAAGTTCTTTCTACCATACCGTTCTATAACAGTTAACTGTAGGCTAGGACATAAGGGCAGATTATTAAAGGTAAAAATAAGATGAAGTTGGAAGGAGAAGTAGGTCCTACCAACATAAACGTCCACTATTGGTGCAGTAAGATAGGACACGTAATGCAGAAGTTGATTGATGAAGGCAAAACTCTTAGCTATCAGATTTGATCAGCGTTGCGACTGGAAAGCGTTTAAAGTGATAAAAAAATTATAAGATATATTTTTTTATGCTATTTAAGTCAACAAATACGTTTCTCGACAAATACTGCCAAATTAAATGTCGCTGCCCAATACATAATCATAGTTTAAGCAACAAAAATGTATAAAGGTCTTTGGTACCAGGAAGAAATGAACACTTAACGTGGCATGTCTAGTCTAGGTATTTCTCCATATAAACAACAACAACAACGTTAACATACTCATACCTCTGCACTAGAATTCCCCGTGTCGCAGATGGCATGGACAAACACAGAAACACAAGACAAACACCCAAGACTCGAGAACAAACTTCATGCTCACCACACAGTGTGCCCCGGCCGGGAATCGAACCCGGGACCCTTCGCTTCGAAGGCAGGGCTACTACCGAGCCGTCTCGAAAGGAATCAAGGAATAAAGGAATCGTTTCATAAGAATGAAAAGACAGTTGTCGTACAAAGTTGAAAATCAAGTTGAAAATAAAGTTTCCTGTAGCCGCAAAAGTATTCGGAATCAAATCAAAGTTTTATCTGTACAATAATGGAACGGATATCGTCTCGATATCCCGATAAAGAAGGGGACATTAGGGAGGGATGTAACATGCGGTCAAGATAAAACTTTTCTTGTAAAAGTGATGTTACGTCAAAACTGTTATTTAATTAGTTTGTGTTTGTGAACAAACGAGAAGCGAGAGGAATGCAGTATGTCTTTAATTTTGTGTCGAATTAGTATTTCATAAGTATCTTTTGATAATAAATAAAGCATTTTAGTTAACTTGTACTTTTGGCATATACAATATTGTCATATCTATTGTAACAGAAATTTTAATACTAGAATGACAATGTTATTATATGTTATTGTGTATCACAAACACATCTTTAAATGACTAAAATCATTCAATGATTTTTTATACAATAAAGTTGTTAATTCATAAAGTTTTATTTAGTTCACCAGATAATGATGCGAATTGGAAAAAATATTTTGTAACTGAACTGAGTTTCTCCATTTCTAGCGTTACTTTAACAAGTAAATGGAGAAATGGAGAAATAACTCCGTATAAGATGAAAGACTCAATCATCTTAAAATGCTTATTCTTTCTTCGCATTTTATCCGATTTCAAGTTGGTTTCCAAAGATTTACTTCTTAAAAAATATATTCAGTGTCATCATCTCAAATTATAGTACCACTGTACTGGTGCACTAAATCTGCAATATGTGTTTACAGAGCGTGACCCGCCGTCCCACTGGCTAGTGAGTCGTGAAGCGAAACGTTTTGTATTGCAGGCTTTCATCTTACGCGGCGACTGTAACAAATGATGGGGCGCCATCATTGATTGAACAAGTAGGAAGATACGCCATTTTCTACCATTATTATTATAATTATTATTATTTAGCCGTTAATGTCCCACTGCAGGGCAAATGCCTCCTATCCTTCCACTCTTTGCGATATAATGCTGTCACAGGCCAAGCTGGTAAATGTGAGTCAAGTTCGTCCTGCCATTGAATTCGTGGGACGAACATCCACGTCGTCATATTGCGTTGAGTGGAATCCACTATATGGTGACTATCATTTGATTTACAAAAAATGAACCACCACACATAAACATTACCCACATAGCTGTATTTATACGAGTAAGTCGCGAATATGTAACACTGGTTTTTCGTCTGCTTCGTTATCTCGGCCTGGTTCTTTAAGGTTGGAATAGATAATAACAGCATATGATTTTATTATTGGACTGTGTGCATGTAATGGGTCTCATGTGACACGTTATTCGCAGAAAAGTATGTGTGCACACATATTTTTATTTGCGCGTACCTATTTTCAAATGTCCAAACAATACAACAAGTTTATTATGCAATAATTCAATTTAAGCTTGAATTTATATACGGCCAGAACCACAACATGAATACTGAAGCGTGAAAAAGAAAGTTATCACTGTCTTTGTATTTTATTTGACATGATTCAAAAACTGTAGTCCGATTATGACTGAATGCAAATTGTGAGCAGGCCACTCCCGAGGAGCAGGTTACGGATCTTCTTGTTTTTAATAATATCATTGGGCGTCGTGCCATTTAGTGTATTCTACTTTTCACTAAGGCCTGTTATTAATGCTATGAGGGAATGTGGAGGGTCCTTACGCTAATGATGTTTGTTCTGCTGGAGTTGGCACATTTTAAGATGTTACTTTGAAATCGCGTGGCATTGTTCACGATAATATAGCATAACGGTAGCTTCCTACTACCACTTGTTTATAACTTTTTCGAATTATTATGTTGTATAGTTGAATCTGCATTATTGTCATTGAGAAAGGAGATTCTCATTAACATTTTGAATTGAGTGCTTGTTGCACAATATCGCCAATTATGTATTTTTCATTCATTAAAATTTTATGGAAAAGTTTAATCTAACCTTTAGGACACAAAAGTGAAAATGTTGAAGTCTAGTTTCAATACCGCAAGTTTTGAATTTATGCTAATTAACTAGTTTATGAAAGTATGTACTAAATGCTAAGTGGTATTCTATACCCATGACTACAGAAATTTGACTTAGGCCTTAATAACTAAAATACGAGAAGGCTTACAGAAGAACCAAAGCGCCCAAAGACTTAACTACCAAAAGTATAACACGGCCATGAATAATTTATATAGTTTGAAACTAAGATACAAGTTAATGTTTATAAACTTAAACCCGCTACGCATAACTTGTAGGTAAACTACAAAGTCTAAAATGAAAGTCAAAATCTGTGTTCAGATATAGTTCATTTGCAAAACGCTCACTGCGTGCTTTATGAGAAGATATTTTAGCGGTTGTAACCAACCACCGTTCTATTTCCTAATTACCGGGTAATTACCGGGACAGAGTGTTCGTAGTTTTCCGGGATTAAAAGTAGCCTATGTGTTAATCCAGAACATAATCTATCGTGGTTACAAATTTCATCCGTTGGTCCGTGTGAACGTAAAGGAGTAACAAACATACATACATAACATACCCACAAAGTCACACACATACACACGTTCGCCTTTATAATATAATCATAATTGAATGATTTAAACAATCTAAAGAACCGACTTCAATACTTTCATCCCTAATTTCTGAACCTTAGGAGATTTACCCTCCATTTTAAAAAGAAACATTTAATTCCAATTTCCATTCATTCCATTTCCATTCAATTTCATTGTATAATGGCAGTAATCAAACGCAATAATATTACTTTTCAAGAATTCAAAGCAACTGATATCGTGCTGCCGACAACATGAACGTTTCGATTAAACCATTGACCTTTTTGTACAAAAATAATTCAGTTGAGTTCTCGTTTTTGTACGAAAATAATTGTTTTCAAAGTTTGGAATGTCTAAACACTAGGTGCATCTTTTGAATTATGTACGCCACGTCTTATCATTCTCTTATCATTCAATATTCAAGTTCTTCGTTGCTACTAACATAATAGTGCCTGTGTAGTGCAATAATATTACTAATTGTTAGTTAGTTACATATTAATTACTATAATATGCAGGGTAATTATCGATTTACTGTTATCGTATGCAACAGGCTTGTATGGTGTAGACGGCTCCGTGGCTTAGTTGGTAGTAGCCCTGCCTTCGAAACGAGGGGTCCCGGGTTCGATTCCCGGCCGGGGCAAACTTTGTGTGGTGAGCATGAAGTTTGTTCTCGGGCCTTGGGTGTTTGGCTTGTGTTTCTGTGTTTGTCCATGCCATCTGCGACACAGGGAATCCTAGTGCAGAGGTATGAGTGAGTAAACGTTTAAAAAAAAAAGCCATATTGTGTATGTACCTATCTTACTTTTAAAGTCACTATGGTGACAGATTATGAAATTGTGAACAAATTTTAATGAATATTATGACTATGAACTAAGTAATTACGATTACAATTTTGTGACTGTATAATTATTATATTTTTGAGTTGTACTTATAATACAAGGTATGAGTTTTACTCAGTCCGCCATTGTATTTGTAGGAATGAAATGGCGGCTATGAGCTCACCACTTATTTTGCCTACGTAGACAACATGACAACTTTCCCACGATAGCACCCACGAGGTGAAAAGACCACTGAGACTCTGCCTAACCCTTCACGGAAACAGGCATGAAATTTATGCAGTTACCAATGTCATTGGCCGTATAGTTTATAAATTTGAACGTTCAATCATACTCATGAAATATAACCAGAGTTTGTGTTAAGGTGAGTGAGAAAATGGGGCGTAGGTGTTGCCTACCTAGAAAAACAAAGTGCCTACATTAGGATAAGTTATGTTGCGTATTACGCAGTTTTCTTTATGATCTGTGCTCAGGTGTTGTATTACCAAGTTATGTGACCTATTTGTATTACGAAACATTTGCTTCATAACACTAGATTAACAACAACAACAACAACCAACAACTGGCGGCCATCACCAGCCCCATAGTCTTTAGCAATATAACTCAAGTCTTCTCCTACTGAATTATCTGAAAAACCATGTCAAATTTCATTTCGTCCTTCTAAGACCGGAATTTAACAACTCACCGGAACACAGTAGTGCACTACTGCTAACTGGCGAATTACCAGACGTGGTGGCAGTTCATTTTTATTTCCCTATACCACTTAGACACATACAATGTAACTTACAGAATTATCTAGCCTGTTACTATGTAATACTTTAGTAGGACAGAACACTGTCGCGAAGTAATTTTGTTTTTGCCGGAATTGACCTTTCCGTATTGTACGCGGGCTTTTGGTGAAAGCAAAAGGCTCTCGACCGGCTTACAAATATATCCTATTCAATATATTTTTTGATAAAAATGCAATATTAGCGTCAGAACGCTGTCGACGTGTTGATATAAATAATTTTATTCAAAATGTGGTGCACGAGTATTACAGCTATTTTAATATATTATTGTATATTATGTAACTAGCAGTAGAACTTGTGCCAAGTTCGTCCGGGGAAGTACTGCCTCGACACCTGGTACTTCGCCGCCAAGCAGTGGCGCACTCGTGTAGCTGTCTTCCGGTGGAAGTTTCTGGGTGCTGGTGAAATTATAACTTGAGGTATAATATATCATCCTCTTCTCAGAGTAACGGGCGCGATGCCACTTGGGTCTTCTTATACTTTAGTAAGGGAAGACCTGAATCATATTTTCTTGTTTATATGCATCAATAACCACTAAACTTATGATTTTTTTGTCTTGGAAATCGGTTTAATAATCTTTTTTTCAAGTGGCAATAGTGACGGCTGAAGGCCTACCTGATATTACGTAGTCACCTCAGATAACACTCATCTCATTACATAATCATGTGGTCACTACCCTTAAAAACAACAATACCAGTTAGGTTCGAATATCCCCTAGATATGGGAAGTCCCAATTCATCACATACGAGGATGAAAAGTCCCATGGAGGGTCTGATAGAGTTTGATAAAGCATTAAGCTCGGCAATAAAAGCGCGTATTCACGTAAAATGTATATTAAAAAAAGTAATGATTCCATTTTTTTAGTTTCATTTTTGGCTTTGACTCAACATGTCTTTAGTAATTATCACTTTACTAAAACCGAATTAGAAACAATTCGATTGGTAACAAAATCTACGAGTTACTACTTCAAGTTATCAAAAGCACTCACTATCGAACTATCGAGAAGTGTCTAGTAGCTTCTAACTTACACGAGTAGGGACTTTATGGACTGCACACCCCTATACTACGAGACCACGATTCAATTTAGATCTACCAATGAGATAACAGAGGAGCTTATCGAAGCGTTTTTTTACGTAAACTGATTGAATACGAAAACTAGGCAATTTCGTTTGATTAGGCGACAAGGAATGTAATGGAAGGGATAAAGGCGTTATATTTTCATTGGTCATTTTGGTTTATGGAACAATTGTTATTTTTATATAACTAATATGGTTACAAAATAAATTTCAAAGGAAATCAGTGAAAATAATCACACCTTTTATCTCGTCGTTCAACTTTGTTTCTTTTTACTTTGTTCGTTTTACAGTAAGCTGGCGCATTTTCGCACGGACCAAATGTTGAAAAAATGTTATATTCGCAGGTCAAATTATATTCAATTTTTTCATAATATTCATATATTATACACCTTATATTTCAAAATACGAAACAGATCGGGTTCTGTGTGTTGGTTTCTTAGTAGATTGGTACAAAATCTTAGGTTGAGTCAGAATATAATAATAGAGATAATACATTTATATAGTTCTGCGGGGAAGACAAACTTGTCATAGACCACAAAATGTATTAGTTCCTAGATTAATATAAAATAATTATTTAATAAAAATAATAATTAGAAAAAGCTATAATCTCATTCGTAAAACTGTTTTATTAATAAATATTCCTAAATATAAGAAATAATGTAGATGAATATTTGTATTAAGCGTCGGAAAATAAGGTTACTAATCTAGGGTTCAAAGCACATTTCGCTTATTGTAAGTTACTAATTTACCTGAATTTCTTTTGTACGTATAGCAATATTTAATTTAAGTTGTTCAAGGTTTTCTTACCTACTTCATTTAAATATTACATTTTAACTTCACAGGTCCCTAGAGCTACCTATCTCAAAGGACTGATCAAAGCTATTATTATTAGTGCTAGTACCAACTGGAAACAACGTAAGTACCCATTTTATTACTTTGAAGAATAATTTTATACAAGCTCTTTTCAAATTATCACTTGGCTGCTGGTGAAAGGTAATTTTGGAAATAGATTTTTATTACGACTGCGATTAACAGAATGTAATTATATTTTACAAGTAATAAATCGGTTATTTTCTAAAATACATCAAGAGAAATGGCTGAGACGAGAAAAATAAAGTCTAACTAATAAAGCAATACACCCATTGAAAAACGAGGATAGGTACTTAAATCGTCCAACTTAACTCTACGAGCTCTTGAAAACACTCAAGCGGCTCTTGGGAACGAAAGCAGCATGTCTTAGGATACTTTAAAATAGTTTGTAGGATCAGATCTTGTTCCTGACCATTAAACGAACTTAAAAAATATACCGGTTAACCTTGATGAATGAACACTATGAACACGTTGATCTTGGTTGTTCTTCCCCACAGAGGGCCGAATAGTTTGAAAAAGAGCGAAACTTAGAAATAAGACTGAGGGTTCTGGTAGGTAAATACATTTATTAACAAAACGTTTTAACAAAAAAATCAACCGACGATAAAATATATCTTTTACGTCTTGAGTATTGAGCTTTTATACGGAAAGTATCAAATTTTATAAAATAATATAAATTTTGAGTCGTCGCCAAACAACAAACTGTAAATTTGATGTGTACGTAGAATTGGAGAAGACTTACCAGCACCGACTCAAAGTTAGTTTATATAAAATTTTATACTTTATGTAAATAACCTCAATACCCAAAACTTAAAATATGTAAAACTATCTTAGATATGCGTGATAATTAATCAGTTCAAATCTAAATACTTCAACACAATCCAAACCGGCTTAGCTATTTCCATCACTATAAACCCAAACAACCCCCTTATTTTCATATGAAACAGTTGCTTAACAACAGAATATATCTCCGAAATTTTACATACCACAATAACACGTAATATAAAAGAAAAGTAAACACGTAATTTTCACTCGAATTTCGCAAAACAAGCTCATTACGGTAAATGTTACTTTTTCTGTCACTTTTACATGAAGTAAATGGGTGAATCCCCCGCTAACGGCTGCAGAGGGGGTGCTGCGGTCGGTTCTATTACCCTAACGACATAGTATTACGTTTACCTAAAAATGTTTATAGGGTAGGTATACCAGTCGTTTAGGCCCCAACCTAATCAAGCGAGCGTTGGGCGGCGGTAACTTTTTCTATACACCTAACTTACTTTATTATTGTGGGAGCCCGATAAGATTTTAGTGTGCTTGGTTGATCTTATTGACCTTTGGCGTGAGATGAAGCTGATTTTGTTCTTGGAGTTTTATTCGAGGAAGTTGTTACAGGGCCAATCGTTGTTTTCTCTTTCAACTAACTTCCAAAGTAAATTATCAAATAGGTTGCGTTTGTTATGTTTGTAACCTCAGAAATCCGTCGTTAATGAAAGGATTTGAAAAACTTGAAATTGATCTCATGGAAATTTCATCAAAATACTGATTTTGAACTGTCAATAGTTTGATTATGAATTGGTTTGAAAATAAATTGCGTCTTTTGATTTCCTGTGACTTTTTTCGTCGCCTTCTGTAGAATAATTCGAATGTTTTTTTTTAAAATGGTGGGATACACCCTAAGGGTGAGAAGGGGTGAAGAAAGCGTTGAAGTTATTTTTAATATTAATAATTTTCTCCATTTTTTTAATAAGTCAATTATTTTATTCTACTGAAGTTACTTCTGAAGGACGAGCTGGAGGGCCATTCAATTACCTCCACCCATAACAACAGCTGTACAACTTACGTCCGCACCAATCCAAGTTGCAACTCTTTGCGCCCGTCACCCGAAAAGGGTATGTTACACCGCATGCACCTGTGAGTTGACCGGTGCCCACAGCCTTCCACATATACTAATTCAGCATTACTACTTGGCGGCAGATTCCCAGGAGTGGACAGTTCTTTTCCTGACGAATTTGGCAAGTTCTACTGCTTCTTTGGATTGCTCTATTTGCAACGCCCGGGGGACACGTGTAAGAAATCTCAAAGTATACACCTACCGACGTGAGCAACATGGACTCCAAGATGGTAGGTACTTATTTTTTTATGTTACAACTACTGGAACCGATTTGAATACAATGAATACAAGCTTTTCAATACAAGTAGATGATGACTTGGACTAACACAGCGAGCAAAGACGCGGGAACAAGCTAACTAGTACCATATATTTTTTCTGCGATTATTTATATTTAGATATTAAACATACCAATATAATAAATGCGAAAGTTTGTGTGTTCTTTGTTTATCCTTCACGCCTCAACGGCTGAAGCTTATACCCTCATACATGGACTACTTTTTATCCCGATAAACTGAAGTATTACCGTAGGATGGCCAACCGCGGGTAACACCGCGTAGCAAAACTAGTATTGAATATATAATAAGTTTTCAGTAAAAAAAATACGTGACAAATCGTATACATTCTTAAAAAATCAGAACTAAAAATTCTTGCCATATTTTCCCTCGCAAATTCTAACACCCGTCGGCAATACGACGCTTTTACATCATATTACTCTTGTATTGAACGAGATTGATGTGTGAAAAAAGCTCTTGAAATTGGTAAAAAGGGAAGGCTAAGTGTTGGGGGCGAGAGTGATCGAAAAACGTCGAAAATGTCGGTACCTACCCGCAATTTCGTCACGCGTTTTTACTGAACAAATGTTCCCTTAAGATTCGGCTTAACTTATGCGGTGCACGTTTTATGGAAGGTTAAACTCGCTTCGGGCGTCCGCCATATTGACTTTCATTGGAGAAACACAGGTGTAATGTGTTTATGACTGTTTGCGTTGTAAGGAAACGCCGAGGGGTTAAAGCTGTTGGAGACAGTTGGACACTTTTGGAAGCACCAAAAGCGTCCAACTTTCTTTTCTTGACGAGCTGATGCCCCGCTTGTTTTCAAAGTCGAAATCAAAATACTTTATTTAAATACGATAAATTCTTAAAAAGTATAATACATGAAAAGAAAAATATTTATTTAAAAAAAAAATATCTTGCGTTCTTATTACTAAGTGTAACACTTGTTCAAATCCTATCCGATCCTCAATGGAAAAAAACAAGCAAGAAACCCGTAATTGAAGGATTACTTTTTTTCCGCGAGCATGATCCTGTTATAATGCTTTGCTGACATAATGTTTTTTAATGTCCATATGTATGTATACATCTGGTTCATCAATATTGAAATGTTGAATTGATATTAAAGGTTACTGTGCACGTCGTGGAACAGAGTAAAAACAGGCCTGAAATAATCTTTAATAGTGTAGTAAGCCTTCTGAATCAAAATATTTTTATATAGTATTTTAATCTCTGAATTGGAAGCTTGGTAGCATTTTCCGGATGTTTATTATAGAATCGTACACAATTGCCCGTAAAATTATGTCATATATATGCCCCTATGAGGCTACCGTCGCCCATAAACAAATGCAATATGACTCTAGTCCACCAATCGAAGTATTATAATATGTTTAGTGTCGTTCTCGTCGCCATCACTGAAACGGCTCTAACAGAAGACCAGCGCTGGTTGCTGGTCAGTTAACATTATGCTGAGTCCAAGTCATTTTTGAATCACAAAATCGCTGAGCTTCTTTGTAATTAGTACGTTATTGTTTAGTTTTATAACTCTTTTATTGTTGTGTGCTTTATCAAATTGTGATTTTCTTTCGATATGAAATTGAAGTCAACTTGCAACACTGCTAAAGCCTGGAATATAGAACAAAGTAGTCACAGTCCTATCTATTAATCACAACGGTTCCGAGACTTAATTTTAAACATATAATAATACCTAGTTAGGTGATGAGTGACAAGCCAATCACACCATGGCCTTTAAATTGTCCGTTCAAGACGAATGAACGGTCCATACTCGCTACACATAAAGACATCGAACGTGGCAATTACTGCTATTCAGAGGAATAGCTGTTGGTGCAGTTTCATTATACTCTCCCCACTAGTGATGGGCTATTGTTCCGGGTTTACGGTTATTAATTCTCCTAATATTACAAATAACTTACGAGAAGGTAGGAGGGTATAAAATACAATAGTTACAAAATATAATAGATATACAGAATATACATAAATGTGGGCATATTTATAAAAACTGTGGTTCGCCAAAACGCGGACGGCATACGTTAGTATCACGATCGAACTAGTGATTATTTTGTCTTGACTATTATTATATATTTATTTAGTAAAAAAAATAGTCGACGATTATATATTTTTTAGCATTTTTATGTTATGTCTAGGCAGCTATTTCTTATTATGTAACTAGAAATAGTTGCCTAAGAAGAAGCGTACCGCCAAAAAACTGTTTTTACAGTTTGCGTACTTTTATTGTGTTTCATAATATTGTATAAGTTAAAGTAAAAAGAAATTTAAAGTTTTACCGACATTCCTACCCGACATTCAAGCACCTATTTTTTTTTTAAATATAATATATTCATGCAAGTCGGGCTATATACAGTTGGTCTTATAACATCCTATACATTTCGAGTTGTAAGTGACGGATTACACAATAATTGCTGTATTGATCCGTATCCGTATCCCCACGTCTCTGTTACACAGGCACAACACTGTCCCCCATTACGACCATTGGTCTTATTGAATCGAACGATAAGGTGCCTCGGTAATTTCCCGCCATTTGTGTCCATTACTCTTCGACGATCATCTTGCGGACAAAAAGTTGACCATAACCGTTGACTGTTTCCGGGGACGCGTGAATGGAAGGCGAGAGATGTGGGTGGAAAATAGTGGTAATGTTCGGTGATTTTTGTACCTCTGGGGGTGATTAGGAATAAAATGGATGAACATGACTTCCGGTACAATTGGGATCCAACTTGTTTATGATAAAATTATGGGGTGGAAATAGTTAATCAAAATTACTAGCTAACATGAGAATGTACTGTATTCTGACATACCTGCGTGCATGCAATGTGCCTAAAGAGCTCCTGTGGCACGTTATATGCGCATGTATCTATTTTAACGCAGACTATCGTCAAAAACTATTACTCTAATGATCATGAATAAATAAAAGATGCCTGTGCGAGTGTCGAGCGCTCGACGTTCCACTAGGAAAAAATCAATTCTACCCGTGTAGGATAAACCTAGTTAAAGAAAAAAAAATATTTATTATCCTTTTTCTTAAAGTATTTATTGTTGGATATTGCGTTTGGTATCACAGCTTGATTACGCGTTTCGCATATGTGGACATCAAAATCACAATATATCAAAAAGTTTTTTGTACTTATGTAAATTTTAATAATAATATATATATTACCTAAACTAATAATATTAATTACATGTTTTTACAAGTTAAATATAAATGAATCCAGTTATCAATATTACATGTTTGGGACGTTTACGTCGGTGAGTATTTTATTTAACCTATGTGGCGATAAAAAGTTTATTCCAACCTAATCGGACTATATCCAACCCTACATTGTGATTTTGACTACATTCTCCTGAGTTATTTATATCCTGTTACTCAATAGATAGCAAAGAGTTAAATCATAGCTCATGCAATGACCTCACGTGCAAGAGAACAATTTATCCTAAGCTAAACTAGTTATTCCTGAAATCAATTTTGCCTAACAAAGCGTATTCCTAAATAACATCGATAGCTATTTATAAACGGATTGCGGCTTCACAAGCAGAGCAAATATGGTTAAATGGTGGCTTCGTGACCCATCCTACATCCAGTGGAGTTGATGAAGATGTCACACCTGCTTTCAGCTAGCAATCGTTTATTACTAATATAATGTAAGATTAAGATAGCTGAGACTAAAAATAAAAGAAAAAAAAAATAATACTTACAGACGCTGTATTATATTTTTTGGTATTTTATACAACGAAATAAAATCTGATGAATATTGTTTTATTTTATCAGGTGTTATGTTATATAGGTGTTATGTCAAAGGCAAAAGCTCTCAATTATCGAGAGTAGGCCGGTATGCTAATGTTCCCAATTAGAGGCTGGTATGGACTCAAAAGAACCTCAATACCTTCTCTAAGAATTACGTCATTAGTAATATAAAATTGTTCTGACTCGGTGCTATAACATTAAATTGTATCTCACAATATCCGTGAGACACAAGTTCTATTTGAGACAAATTCTGAAGATGTTTGCAATATCCACAGATGAGACACGGAAGCAACTTTGTTGGTGCGTTATACCGACATTCCGGTTTGTGAATTTTGTCGTCTGAAAAATAGGATTTTTTTACCTGAACGGCTCCATAGTTGGTAATACCTCTGCCTTCGAAGCAAGAAGTCTTAAGTTTGATTCCCTATAAAAATAATCATTGAAATCGGACCACAGTAAATCGGACCACAATCATTGGCGAAAACATCTTGTTACAACGTACCCAAATTGAGAACTTCCTCTGTTTTTAGAAGTCAGCTAAGCTTAACATGCATGATACTTCGTCAACCGATGTAACTCCTTTATGTAACTGTAATCCATCTTTACGAGTCAATAAGCCATCTTAGAAGCCTTCGTGTGGCTAGAAAACTCAGACACCATAGATCAAAGATACAAACTTCAACCAACCAGTTGTTGCAGTCATAATACAGTTCAACCAACTAAACTAGGAAGTCTCAAAATAATCTCACATTACTTACTAGAGCTGCACTAATATATTGTCATTATTTATCGCGCCATCGGACAATAAACAGTCGGGTTCCGTGGCTAACAAACAATGGGGAAGCGACTATGCAAGATCGATTAACGATTCTCTAATTACGCAATTTCTGGCGATCTCTAATTGTGTGGACCAGTATATTCTGCGTGACAGCACGTTATTTCCCCCGAGGGCGGTAAAGATAGCGCGTTAAACAATGGATGAAAAAATATACTGGAATAGATATTATCTTTTCGGATGAAATGTAAAAGTGCGATGGTTTGATTGTGATTGAATGTGCTGAAATTATTAAATATGTATAAGGATAGTTTGTGAATCTATCGTAATACATATTTAAGAAATTTTTATAAAGGTTAGGCGGGGTCTCATATGGCCACTTTTCATATTATCCGTTATCGGGTTACATTTATCATAGGATAATGAACATGATATCTTATTAATATGGTATCCATTCAAAATCATCTACTATCTGCTTTCACCAAAAGTCCGAATAAAGTTGTCAAGACTATTAGAGGTGAAAAACATATGGTACATTAAAAAAAGGTATATTACATATAAAAGGTACACACTCATATCCCTAGATTAACACTTCCTGTATCGTAACCATGGACACAATATCACACAGCAAAAAACACCCAAGAGCCGAAAACATGAAACTTTGAACACAAAAATTGCCTCTGCTGGAAATCAAACCCGGGGCCCGTCGCTTCGAAGTCTGCTGTCAAAATTAAATAGCCCCGTTTTAAAAAAATATAAATCCTTTCTAAAATCTATCTCGTTGCAAATTGATTAACCTAGTAATGTTAGTATAATAAAACGTACATATTTATAAATAAACTAATAAATTGACGAAAGAACGATATAAAAAAGGTGGCATTATTCATCGAGTTATTCGCTCGCTTTAGTTATACTCGAGTTAGCCGTCAGTATTAAAGCTGGTTATTTTTTTTTAATTATACTGTCGGCCTCTTCTATTTTCTATTCTATCTATATCCATGGTACCCAACGCGTCGCCCACAGTACGCCGAGCTAAAATTATTCACTGAGTCGCCGGCATTGTTCCCTCATACTTTATTTGTCTCAGTACGCACTCTTTTTGCTCCGTTGCGTGTCGCTTACAGGGTAATCCTTCTTTGTAATTTGTGATTCAGAATAAAACTTCGAACTCGTCAAAGGGAGATGAAGAAACAAGAAAATCACAAATTGTCGCATGGATCGATTTAGAATTAGTCGGCCATTGGCATCTTGTTGTTTTTGACTTTTAGATGTTAAGCGATTGCTTACTGCCTAAGTCTATTATTTTGTTTTATATTAAGTATATTTAATGAAGTATTCTCCTTCTGATAATTAACTAGCTGCACCCCGCGGTGTTACTCTCGGTTTTCTGGGAATTTGCGGCGCAATATTCTTAATTTTTATTAAGACATAAAAAAATAATGGAATCGGTTCAGTCGTTCTCATTTTATGACATGACCAAGGGGAATCTATCTATGTTATTCTATATATCTATCTATATTATAGGATAACTCTATATAAATATACATAGACTGACACATTTCACGTTACTTTGCGGTAGTATAAGTTTAAGTTCAGCAGAGGTCTAAATATTACTTTTTCTGAATAGTCTCAAAGTGGACGAAATAGAATAATAATAGAAGCCAATTTTTATTAATACATTTTTTTTAAATATTATTTTGGCGTAGATTTTGCCAAAGATACTGTAACACGTATTCACGTAAAAGTGAAGCACATACATTTTGTTTGCGGCATTTTTTAAGTAACGCAGTCAATTTAATTGTTATTTAGTCTTGTGATTTAGTCTTTAGTCTTGTCAAATTTAAAACAGGAACGGCAATAAAACTATGTTCATGTTTTTTTATCTATTTGAAATAGACATCAGGTCATTCCACTTGCACTGAAGTTTACTGCAAACTAATTAATGGTAACTAAAATAACTTTGTCCATTGTTGCGACTCCATTACGCAATGTGATGCGCAATGTTACATACAGTCAGTAATAAAAACTTTTATAATTCATGAAACTTGATTCATAACTATGGGAGACCAAGGATTTTACCGCAAGAACTATGCTTCATTTTGTTTGCATTGCGCTTATTTACATAGCAATGGAAGATTTTTGGATAGATCTGAAATAATTCACTAATTAATAGGAGACACTGGGAATCTCTCCAATTAATTAGTGAATTAAGTAAACCAGCCAATACACACTCAACCAACTTTTAGCTTTAAGTGACGAAACAAGATTTTCATTATAAGTTAGGCTTAGTTACCCATTATTCTTTGTTTATGAAACCTAAAATAAATTTATCTAGAATTTTGTACTAAGATGTAATCACACATCCAATTGATTAATTCACCGCTGAAACAAAAGCAAGACCAAAGTTATCAGTGATCAACCCACGAGATCGATATTCCAGGACTAACTTTTGCAAAGTAGTAAATCGAAGAATAAAAAGTGGAGCCTCGACTTATCTGCTCGTCTATGTCAGTGGTCGAAGTTCAGGATTTCAGCTATTTATTGCAGTCCCTTAGGATACGAGAATTTACGCGCCAGCCGATAAAGGAACCTTAGTTTTATGGGGATAACATGCGGTCTGTTCCATATCGTTTCTAACAACGGATTCTTAGGCACATTGAGATGTTTTATTGCGTTCAAGACTCTGAATTTACTGATGTATATATTTTTGAAGAGAAAACTTCTTAAGGCGCGTTAAAAATTTTTAAAGTATTGAACTCGCGACACTGTTACCATTACCGTTCCCGACACCTCTGTTTATAAATATCTGAAGTGTAGTCCGCTTTTGTTTTCACTTCTGTCAGCACTCCCGGAGTGCAACTGTTGGGGCAGGTAATTCGATTAGGACAATACTTTACGACACACGTATCAGTTAACGTACACACCTTGAAGAAAATAAAAAAGCACCCCAAACTTTGACCGGTGCATATTAAAGGCCATTTCTAAATTAGTAAAATTAACATACAGTTTAGCAACAATATATCACATGGATTTGGATGATATTTGATACCAGTATAGCTTATATCCTGGACTAACACATAAGGTACTTAAAAATGGTTATAACTCCGACAAAAAAATAAAACATTCACCAGTATAACAAAAACCTTATTGCTGGGCGAGCAACCAGAAATTCACATCGTAGAAACTTAAGAATTGAGGATGATAAAAATTCCTAAGCACTTCTAGAATTTCCTTTATCTTCCGAAGAATCATCAGAAACCAAGTTTGGAAACGTTAGCTCCAACAAGGGTTGAACTGATTGTAACTTTTGAAGATTACACAGCCTTTCTCAAATTAAAGTTTTAATTAGTAAGACCTTCCCTGATGGTTGAATTACTGTTGAGTTGTGAAATTGTTCCTAATAACATTGTGTAAAAGCATATTTTTATATTATATATTTAATGGAAAATCAACAACGTTACTTCTACAAAAATATTAACGTAGCTACATGTGAATTATATGGCTAAATTATAAACATTCACGTAGTGCAGTGGTACACCAATATATATGTTACGCGTCAGAACAAGATCTACTTCAATGAAAATTACTGACTAACGAGCATTTTCATTTGTCGTTTGACTACAATATATTAAAACAAAATATTTTAATTAAAATATTTTAATTACGCGTTTTTCTAGTTTTTTTTTTTTTTTTGGAAAAAAAAGCCTATAGCTTTCCTCGATATATGGACTACCCAACACAAGAAGAAGAAGTAGAAGACCCAACACTGAAAGAATCATTCAAATCGGACCAGTAGTTCCAGAGATTAGCGCGTTCAAACAAACAAATAAACGAACAAACACTGCAGCTTTATAATATTAGTATAGATAAGATAACCTCAAAGAGATAGGGCACCAGGCCAATTATACGCGCACGCATTTTTTTTGTACTGTGTGTGGATTTGCGTGGATTTGGATTTGGCATTGGCTAGCTGACTAATGTGCGTTTGATACCACCTGAGTAGTTTTGGATCATATACAGGAGGTAACAGATAGATTTATTATATAACAGATTATGTCAATAGTGTTTCTTGTCTGGGAGTTGCGGAAACATTGCAGACGCAGGGATATTCCATCTTTATGTCTCAGATCTCCTTATATCTGAGTTTGTTTGAGTCTTATTGTTATGGACAAAAAGTGCTTCCTAAGAGTTTGACATCCGATCGTTCCTTCATGCTAGTTCTATAATACAATTTTTACTTTTTGATTCTGGTTTAAATAATCACAATATTACAAGATCTCATAGAAACATTTTTATCAGAATAATAATTGTCAGAATAATATTTTAGTTTAGTTTCGTTTAGTTTCTTTATTCTTTGTTTGTGTGAGATGACCTAAGTCGAATCGCGTTGTAACCGTCACTCCTAGATGAGGATGTTACGCTTCAAGTGTCTGTAATTTTGGGGATGTAACAAACACAGGCAGAGTAAAGACGCTAGCATTAATAAGCTTAAAGATTGCTAAAAGTAATTTTCCTTGCCATTTTCAGGTGCACTTAAGTGGGACAAATTCCCGTCTCAAAGTGACAAAACAATGCTACTTAGTTCTTTTAATACTTCAGTAGGGGAAAACCTGAGTCGCATTGTTGATGGTGGCGGTATCCATTTAACATAAGGTGGGCCGTTTCATCACTATAGCCAGACAAAGCTGCATATAAATCTCATGAATCAAGTATTTTTCTATTCGCTATTTCTTTCGCTTTACTATCAGGCTAACCCGATGAATTGTAGCAGCATGCACAAATTGCATTATTTTCTTCGTGAAAATGGAAGATTCTTTGCTGAGCCAGAGATAAATGGTCGTCATCCGTCTAGATTTAAGGAGATGCTGAAAGAACCTGGGATAGTGATGGCTAATTTATACGTCTACAGATGGAAGGTACTTTCAAAGCTGCTTATTAACAATTGTGTCAGGTAAAATTACTTTGGTCTGAAAATCTTCAGTCAGTATTTTATACTTGTCAAAATGGATTTTGTTTTTAGAGGGGGTTGATGAAATTTATATTTACCTTATTCGCACACCAATACCGTAGGTACGCAGTTTAGAACAAAGTTTCTGTCACAGGACGTCTGTTGGTTGTAGTTTAACGTTGAAAGTATTCAGAGTTATTAATTGAATAGTATAATTTTGAGTAATCTGTGATAATAGAAGACATTCTATATAATACAATATATTAATTTTTTTTTTGTTTGTAATAGTGTTCAGACAAGCTTGCAGGCCACCTGATGGAAAGAAATCACCGCCACCCATAGACAACTGCAACAACAGGGGCAATGCCGATGATCTGCCGGCCTTTGAGATCACGAAAAACCCGTCTTTTGAAGGACCCCATATCAAAGTTCAGTGGGAAAACCGCAGCAGTAAGTTTATTCCACAACCGACATCCAAATAATTGATGACTAACTAATTAATGATTTACAATAGTTAAATAAACCATAGCATAAATACACAATTAAATTAAATACATATACCTTAATGAGCTAACAGTATGCAAAATAAGTCAAATTTATGAACGTTCCAAATTTAAAAACGGCAGTTTGAATGAATGACTTGTACTCCACGAGCCGCAACTCCATTCGGAAATTCTCAGTACTGAATGGCGCGTCTAGTAGAAAGGTACTTTAATAATTCCATCCAATTTATTTGATTTCGGACAGAAAATGTTATTTAACATCTCTTGAGAAACATTCAAAAATTATATCGTTGAAATTCCGCTTCGCTACAAAAACTGTTCCAATAAAGCGTCAAAATAACTGGACAAAGAAACTGCAAAGTCATGGGTCAAGGTAGAATAGAGGCCGTTCGTTTTACGTAAGAGACATAATTCAGAAGGACGAAAAACAAAATGAGTCAAACATTATTTTTCTGTTATCTATAATTTCCGCAATGTTATTGGAATGGTCTGTTATTGGTTATTTAATTTATTTAATTAAAAATTATAATTTTTTTAATATTAGGATTAAATCGCGCATATTTACAATTTTTACTAACCTCACAAATTAGTTGGTAAATTTACCTTGTGAGCACAAAAGATAGGTAGTTGTATTCGCTTAGAACCGATATTTGTTTGGCAAACATACGTGTTTTTGTTGTGTCGGGTGATAGCATGAATTAAATGCATGTAAATTTGTTTCACAATCTCATACTTGTACGCTAGAATTTCCTTTGTTGCAGGCATGGACAAATACAGACAGTCGCACAGGAGAAACACGCAAGACCCGAAAACAAACTTCAACACACAGAGTGTGCGCCGGCCGGGAATCAAAGCTGGGGCTCTTCGCTTCTAAGGTATAGGTACTACCATGTCCACGATGTATCTGTACAAGAATATAAAGCCATGTACAAGAATATAAATTTACTAGATTAAAAAAATTACAAGTTATATTTGAATTATACAATCCCAATATTCGTAGTATAAAAGCGGAAACATACCAGAACACATAAAATATATCCTTATACAAATAACCTCATACTTAACAGAAAAGAAAATTAATAAACAGAGAAAAAGAAACTGTTCATACTCGGAGCTTCATTCGCACCAGAGATGCGCTATCTCAAATTATTACTCTCCGTGCATACCACCGCAAACACCTGGAAGGATCTGACATAATATGCTTGGAAAGGTCACACGTATGTTAATTTAAATACCAAGTTTATGAATTCATTATTTGGGCGAAACGAAGGAATGCTGAATATATATGTGAGGATTTTAAGTGGTTTTTAGGTTGGAAATATCTAGCAGCCTATTCTTATACTCGTATAATTATCATAGCAACATTATAGGGTACATGGAAAGATTTATCTGTATTTGCAATATAAAAAAATAGAGCGTAACCATAAACTAAAGATTTTGTTTTAGAGAAATATCCGGATTGTATGCTGTATTAAAATATACAGCAACTGCTCGCGTCCGTAGGTGTGTACCCTTTGATCCCCTACACGTACCCCCTGGGTGGTGCTAAAGGAGCAACAAAAAGTAGCAGTAGAACTTGTGCAAAGTTCGCCCGGAGAAGTACTGCCTCCACACCTAGTAATCTGCCGCCAAACAGTAATGCTCGCATTGCTGTGTTCCGGTGGAGAAATGTGGGTGCCGGTGAAATTACAGGCACATGAGACGTAATACCCCCGTCTCGGGGGACGGGTTCAGCGGGGTGGGACTTGGGTCCTCCCATACTCCATTCAGGGAGGACCTAAGTTGCATTGCTGCTGTTATGGGCGGAGGTAACTACTTAACATCAGATAGGCCTCAGATAGGCTCGTCCTGTCACTTGCGTTACATTAAAAAAAAACCTATTGTTAGAAGGCAGAGCTTCTGCCTGTCAAATCAGTAAAAGTATAAATAATTATAAAAACAGCAAGTAAGTAAGTACAGTTAAATGAAAAAATGTTGGATTCCAACCTAGCGAATAAAAATTGCGATGCACTCGATATAATGTCGCAACAGCCATTACCTGGAGGAGCTTGCGGAAAATCGTTATTGCTCACAGTTTTAGGGCACGGTCACTGTGTTATAAGCGTATTGTATTTAATTTCTAATAGGAATATCAACTATAATTCAGGGCTTAGATTAAAAAAAATCGGATAATTTTGTTATTCGGATTTGTGAGGTACCTCGTTATTTTAATTATATAAGTGATCTATCCCTGTATTTTTTAATATTCAATGGATTCAAAGATTTTTTGATTTTGGCTTTTCCGTACCAGCCTCTAATGTTCCCACTGCAGGGACACCGGCCTACTCTCGATAATTGAGAGTGAATGGGCTTTGATCTACCACGGGAGCTCAATCCGGATTGGTAGATGTCACATGGCTTCGAATTTATGGTTCTAAGACATGCCGGTTTCCTCACGATGTTTTCCTTCACCGTTTCGAGAACGTGGTATAGCGTACATAAATTTTTCAAGTGAAAAAACTCATTGGTGCACATGTAGGTTTGAACCAGCGACCTTCAGATTGAAAGTCGGCGTCTGTGTCCCTGGGCCACCACGCTCTCTACTCTTTTACTTGGAGTTAAAAATTTCTAATATAGGAAATATTTCGCCTTAAAGGAGTTGGATGTCAAAAACAAATATTGTAAACCTCACCGCGTTAAGTGTTAACAACTTTCCAACTCTCAAAGACTTTGACTTTGACTTTGATTTGGAGTTAGAAATTTCTAATTCGGAACCAAATTCATTCCTTTAGAGTTCAGTTGTCTGAATCATATAACGCAGTGAAAACTCATTATTATGATTTAGTAAAAACTGGATCTGCTACTCAGGTTAAATTACAGCCATGGGCCATTTTATGATGGATTGTATAATATGATTATTATCCGCCTGCTTCTATTAAGCAGATACTCGCCAAGCAGTAGTGCTCGCATTACTGTGTTCCGGTGGAAGGGTGCCAGTTAAATACCCACATCTTATATTGAATTGGATTGCTGTTGTCATGGGCGGAAAAACCACTTACCACCAGGTGGGTCTTCAGCTTGTTCCGTCACTTACTCCCATAAAATATATGTATATATATAAAGATTAATGTATTAAATAAAAATAAAACGCTAACGATTATCACCATAAGCTTCCCTTAGCATTTCAAGAGCACAACTGCTGAGCATGCAACATAATGCTTCCCATTGACGTAGGAAGTGGTCAATTTGATCGGGACTGTACTTCGCAAAAACAATGTCTAGAGAGACGAAATATTGGGACGTTTCGGAAACCGGATAGCTGTTCACTTTCGTGGGAAAAGTTTCTTCACTTATAATATTATTTTTGAAGATTAATTTTGTTTAGTATTTTCTACTGAATATTTTTTTTGAGTTACCGAGATATTTACCATGATTTCTGAGAACAAAACTGACCCGGTTTACCTGGGACCTTGACGCATGAAACAACTACATCATTTATCTACTACTTTAGATAAATGATAGTTTATATCCTGTTTTGATCCCTGAAAAGTGGAGTATTCCCGCAGCATGACCAACCACGGGTAACACCGCGGGGAGCAGCTAGTGCTATTCATAACTGCTTCACAGTTCAAATACTCAATGATAAAGGAGTATTTCTTACAAACGTAATTCACTGGTAACTAACGAACCATTCTAATTTAAAGCCACACATAAATACCACAGGATTTTTCTATTTCGAATGTCCCTTTTAGGCCGAGTTGAAACTTTTAAAACGCTTCAATTTATGGCAGTATTCAAAATCTCTTTGGTCTCAACATGTTTTACGCACTTTTCACACAATTTATACTTCGTCAACTCCAACACGGAAAACGCCTTACGGACATCGGAATTTTCATTGGCCCTTCTGGAAATGCTTAATGTTCAGTTAGACAGCTGCTTTACTATTTAGAAACACGACAGCAAGAGACACTTTCAGAATAACATATCGTTTTAAATACCGACTGACAGATGACACATTTCGACATTCTTCAACTTGTCGGTTCTGAAATACGCTCCGATACTCCTTTTTTATTTTTGCGTGTCACACGTCACGGTGGTACCGACGACTTTGCATCTTATATCTCTGTAATATGGTCGGTAATCTGCTATCGTCATTATAAACAAACGACGCTCGTTTCGTACTCGATAGTCACGATAATAGCATCAGACAAAACCTAAAAGTAAATCTAATTCCCGGACTAATAACGGCTGTTACGGGTTAGCCGAATAATTAGTGAGTCGGCATTTTTATTTTCATTCTAACAGTGAATTTTTCAGCGCAGACTTTAATAATTCACTGTCAGTTTATCGTTGAATGTTAATAGCATTAAATTTATGAACATTATTTCTGAGTCCGTAGAACATAAATATGTTGTCAGTGTATTAATACCCGTGTTACTTTGGAGAGACAAACACGTGTTAAACAACGGAGGCATTTTTAATGATTAAGATATGACAGAGAGAGTTCATAACGTCTTAAGTGTGTAATTTATCGTTTTGTTTAATTCAACCGAGATTGAACTCGTCAGAGATTCGAAATGGTTAGAATAAGTCATGCTTAGCGGGTGCTGTGTTTAAATTCGGCGGATCGGGTGAGTCTGTGAAATAATTGAGTCATCCATAAGGCTTGTAGGCTGGGGTCCCGGCACAATGACTAATAAGAAGTTAATCCGCAAATAAAAGTGGAATTGAAACAGAAGTGGGACGCCTTTGCGCCGTGTGGTAGGCAAATGTCGATTTGTCTTTGTCGGCGTCACTGAACTCGTCAGAAATAGATTAAGCGCTCTCACTCCATCTAATGGCGCCTCATTTGTTTGGTTTTAAGAGAAAAATTGTTCCTATATCCAGCAAGGTGCGATAACCGAAGTTTCGTTAGTTCTACTGTAATAAAGAAGTTGCATTGAACTTAATAAATAATATTAATTTAATTACATTTTACTAGTTATTTGTCTTATAGGTATTCACAAATATCAAGCCAAAATTGTTTTTTTTTTTTATCAGTAATCAATCCAAAGTTGAATATTTTGTTAATAATCATAAAGTTAAATTTCAATCTTAAACTGAATAGACTTCAAGAAACCACAGAAGAAAAAAAATATTTTGTTTTCCTCTACTTTTCATGCTTCGTTAACTCGAAACTACAACGCAGAATAAGGTGACGTAAATTTAAGTCTATATATTTGCTTTAGTGGGAAATAAAAAAAACTGATCATAAATAGTTTGTTCGTAATCGCTTTGTCTGGGACCAATTGGAATTATAATAGATTCATAAATAAAAGTTTGTAATAAGTTTTCCTTTGGAAGAGCATTTTTTGTGCAGAGAAATGTAACTATGAAATTTTCGCTACAGTCGTGTTATACGACCTGACTAAACGAATGTTTAGCGAGCTGACAGCTGCGAATACATTTTATTTAGAATTCCCATAGAGATATAATAATAATTTTAATGATTAGATGTAGCCTATGTTACTCCTTATAATATCATCTATCTGCCAGTGAAAGTCCCGTCAAAATCGGTACAGCCGTTTCAGAGATTATCCGGAACAACAGAAAGACAGATAAATAAAATTTTAAAAGAATATTTCTGCTTTATAAGTACCGTATATAATTTAAAATGCATTTAGCAAAAGCTGTTATTGTGACATCACAAACAAACACTTCATTTTTTTTTGACAGACAGACGGACTGATATACAAAAATTTTAAATATTATTTCCTAGTTATAATTACCGTATATACTTTCAAATGCATTTAGTATAATGCTGTTTTTTTGACATTACAAACAGACACTTAATTTGTTTTTTTTTAGTTCTATAAATTTTATGTGTGCGAACAGATACATAAAATCTAAAATCTTTCGTGTTGCCTGGACGAATGCGGATGCACGAAGAGCTTCATTTACAATCTCAAGGGGATATAATTAAAAATCCAAAACTGAATAGATGAAGTTGAGTACTGGGAAGCTGAGGGAAGAAAGTATTTAGGATGACAATAGGAACGTCTAGGGAATTTTGAAGCTGTAGTTAATGTCCCGTGGTTTTGCTCGCAAGAGCGCACACGATGGAGAGTTTTAGGCTGCATTGCTAAGTCCTTTACTTATATAATAAACTATATTAAAAATTATAAAAACAGTTATGAAAGGAAGCGAAATTATACAGAATGTTCATTCGTACTTCAAGAACTAGAGAACTGTGAGCCTGCTAAAGAAATACTCTTGAAAGTCCCTCCACTTTGTTCCTGGTGAAATGGTGTGGAACAGGGAGGACCTAAGTCGTATTATTATTGTAATTCGCAGAGATAACCACTTTGGGAAGAAATCACGTAACAAATATATAAAAGAAAACATATAGCCTAATTGTCTGTTGAGAAGGCTATGCTTTTTAAAGGTTCATTGAAAAAAAAAAAAAACATCCTTATGAGTAATTTAAATTTAGCTTTAATTTAGAATATTTCCAAGAATGTGTCCACTGGCACTATTCTCACGGCCTCTAGTTAAAGGGATGACACTTTGTACATGTGTTCTTTGTAAGTTTTTAATTTGTACAATTATTACTTTCACTGCACTTTTCAAAGAATTACAAAAAGTCATACTGGCTTAGTAGCGAAGTAGCTTGTTAAATATTAATGGAACAGTGAAAAAAAGACTATTTACACATCAGTGTGGTATTTGAGCTATATACAGATAATTTGCTATTATCTCGTCTATTTCGAACGACATCAGAAATGCGACAAATAATATCGGATTATTTTTGACAAATAAAGCGGTTTCAAAAATACAAATTGAAGAAAGAGTCAAATATTATAATTACATTAAAAGGGTTTATAAGAATCAGTTAAACATGGTCCTTATACGTCGTTTCTGATAATTAAATATCTTGATATTATCAGTAGAGTTATCCCAATATATAGTCTTGTACCTGATGTTGGAGGAAATCAGAACATGGGAAGCTATAAGTACTTAGTAGTGGTAGGTTAGATTTTCTTACAAGCAGCCAATACATCTTCTTAAAACGTTATTCTAGCTTTTCTATTTTCTGCTTGACAGGTGCTTTCCAACAAAAATTTACTTCAAGCCTCATTCTCAAATACTACGCCATCTTTATCTTTTTTACTGGCTTAATATCACGCCAGCCAAAAAAATGGTTATGAAAATGAATCCACACCTTCAATTTTCTCTTGTCAATGTCTAAAACAGGTTACCAAAATGAAAAGCAAAACAGTCCGTCAAGCTGTTTAAAACAGACATTAGCAGTAAAAGCCATTTGCTCTTTAACAGCACATTATTGGCTCATATTCAGATGGACTATTTCCGTGTCACTTTGTATGTTGGCGATGGTGGCGTGAAATAAGCGTGAACTTAGTGATGTAGGCACACAATGACCGGATATACATCCTAGTTTATCCGGCCATTCCGGATATATCACGGAAATTATACACAGCGCCCTCTAGTCCCAAACTAGACAAAGCTGTACCATGGGAATAAGATACAATACTTTTTTATATTGTAAAAACATAAAATATTGTAATTACATAAAACACCCAGGCACAGAACAAATATCTATCTCGTCATACATATTTTTGTCTTGATAGGGAATCGAACCCACGACCAACAGTGCCGAGGACAAAGTTATTACCAATTGAGCTGATAGTCAGTTGATTTATTCAGTTTCACTGTAAATACTGAACTTTAACTTACTGAAATAACTGGTAAGGCAGTTCCCATCAGATTGATTGGAAAATTTCAAAAAGAGACTCTTGATTATATTTGTGTAACATAAACCTCCATATTACTACTACTTACCTAGTAGGAGATGGCGACACAACGCACCACGGCAAAGATCCCACTACAACGGGTGATAGAGCGTAGTAAAATTATATTAAACTCTGGACAATAAATACAAAATCACTTCCTTGCATTTTCTTTTCATAATCGTGAAAATGCTCTGGTTACGTTCATTGCACAAATCTTACCTAAACATATCTTTAATTTCAGTTAAAAATTATCCCTTTCACCGGCTAATTAGGGAAATGGCCGGATACTGGGCAGCCCTACATGGACCCTCGGTTGCCGCCGGCCACCCAGTGAGACGATGACTGCCTAACGCGGGCGGCGTCATTTCTTCTGATTTATTGAAACGCGAAGCGAAGAAACGAGTTCGACTTCGTACACTTAGATGTAAAAGTATCGTTGAATTGAAGTATTATTATTATATAAAGATACTATTTGAAGCAATATTGCTTATTAGTCTAGACACTATTATTATAAAGGCAAAAGTTTATGTGTGCATGTTTATTACTCTTTCACGCCTCAACGGCTGAACGGATTTGGTTGAAATTTATTATGAAGGTAGCTCATACTATGGATTAACATAAAGCCTACTTTTCATCCCGAAAAATTGAAGTTCAACTGTGGGATTGCCAACCGCAGGTAACACTGCGGGGCGCAGCTAGTTGTCTATAAATTTATTTTGTAAGTCCGTATCAAAACTTAATATCTAGTTCAACAAAATTATAAGATTTCAATGCCTGTGATTTTTGTAAGGATAAGATTTATGATAGGCACAGCTCAGTCTTGGCTTCTACGCTGGAGGTCGTGTGTTCGATTTCCACTAAGAGCAAGCATTTGTGTGACAAGTAATTTTGTGTTTGTTCTGTCTCACAAGCTTTAATCTTAAGCTTTAACCTATACAAAAAAAAACTACTATTATAATCTTTGTCTGTTTGTTCCGGCTAATCTCTGAAATGGCTAGACCTATTTTGCCGCGACTTTATACAAGGAGTAACTTAGTCTAATTTTATTTTACAAACTCCTCTCAAAAAAAGTGTTAGTAAAACAGCTAGTTTAGAACTAATATTTATACCAGCCTGTATTAGCACTGATCGAGTAATTTTCCAATTATAGAATATCTGATGCTTGTTGATAAATTACCAATTTACCCTTAATTAAAAAAAAAAACTCAAAAAAATATAAAACGAATATTACAAATATCGTTTCCATAAACAACGTGAATTTATGGTTAACAATTAACATAATACTTGACACGCCAACAGTTTGTTTAATTATGTCCATTTATTAAAATTACTCGGTACGATAACAGGTATTTTTAATTTGAACCAAATTAATTAACCAAACTTCATTCCGATAAATATTATATTTGTTTTTAAGTTTGTTTAAGATTGACCAGTATCAACATGGTCAAAGGTATAAAGACCAGACTACACTAAAGCATTATAGCCTTCTTCTTCTTTTCGTGTGTGTAAGGGGTCAATTCCGGTTTCATAGTTTTCAAGCCGCCCGGAGGCCTCCGACATACCTTATCGATTAGACTAGCCAGAACCGACATCTTAACGTACCCCCATAAGTACGGAAGCACTCAGTTCAAATGCCACTAAACGGTCACCCATCCAACTACTGATAGAGCGGAGTGTTGTCACGTAAGTTTCACCATGAGCGCTTCGCTTTTTCTACTTGACACTAGAATCATAGAATCATTGGTTTTGTGGGATTATCCGTAGGTGAATACCCTCAAAATCCTTACACGTGTTCCCCGGGTGGCGGGAAAAGAAGAACCTAAAGTAGCAGTAGAAATTGTGACAAGTTTGTCCGGTGTGGTACTGTCACAACGGGTAATCCACCACCAAGAAGTACTGCATTTCCGTTGCTAAATTACAGTGGAAGGATAGTGCCCATGAAATCCCACACAGGTAATCGTGTTTTTTTGGCAAAATAAATGAAATGAAATGAAATTAATTACATGCTCGTGACGCGTTACATCCCCGTCCCAAAGTAGTAAGCGCAATGCATTGCGACTTGTTTCTTCTCATTTTTCAGTAAGTCAAAAGAAATTCAAAATCGTACTAAAATAGATATCTATCTAGATAGATATACTCTTTATTGTGAATTCCACCTTAAATTAAAAGCAAGAAATTGTGAACTAGACAAATTTAAAAATAAAAAAACAGCAATTCGTAATGGGCGGCCTTATCTCTTAAAGCCATTTCTACTTTTGGATGTAATTTGATTTTATTTATGCATCTGCCTCCTCATTTTTTAAAGTTAAAGAAGCCACACGTGCATTACTTCACGTGATTCGTCATAACAGCACACAACAAACACCCTCTTACAGTGCATCAAACGGGGTAAAAATGTTCGTACAACAAATAAAATACCTCATCAAAATTTGGTAAAGCCTGTAAGCCCAGTCAAGTCACTTTTACTACTGTTGTAGCAAATAAAAGCGTGACAGCCCTATTTACCTCTTTTACAAACCAATAAAACAACGGAAAATTGCTTTTTTCCACCAGAATTGCGACAGGCTCATTGAAACTTCCATGATTAAAGTTGCAATGCTGCGAAATTTCTTTAAATCACTTTATAAATTACAAGGTCTGATTCTAATATCTGATTTTTGTTGTTATTCTATCGCCAGAACAATGTGTGTAGGTTGAAAGATGTTGTTAGAAAGATGTCTTAATTGTTAGTGACACTGGGTAGGTATTTCAAAATTAAAAAAAATTAAATGTTCGATTTTTGGCGCCATGTCGTATGTCTTCAAAAACTTTACAGAGGTAAATAGAGTTTTATATTATAAATGGCTTACAAAAAACATAAAACTTATATGTTTAAATGTAATTTGGAATTTTCACACAGTAGAGTTTTTTTATTAAGTTAGAGCGGCGATGGTACTGAGTTAGAATACTTGAACTATCTAAAGATCGTTTAATCGGTCTTTAGATAGCTTTATCTTTTCCTTTATTATATATAGAGACTTATTTTTTTTAGTATTTACTTAATAGTTGGTAAATGAAATGTATCATGAATTGAGTTGCTTATTACAATGCCTTTAAAAAGAAAAAAAACATTTAATGCCCGAAAAAAACAATTTACTTTCGGGCTTTAAATAATTTTCGTGTTCATGAGTCTGATGCCACCTGAGATGCAGGAACAATACTACATATTACATTCTAAACTAAAGCCATTTTGTAGCTATCCTACATCCTACACAAAATGTTCTCTAAAACCATAGTTCAGGTCAGCACTTAGGTTCACACTATAAAGCAAAAATGTATTAAGACCCAGCGCCAGAATAAATTAAAAACGAAGCGAATTATTTTAAATAATTATTTAGGCCCTCTTGAAGTCAAGAGGCCATCTATTAACAAAAAAAAAAGTATTCTATCAGTAATTTGATTACCACAGTACAAGCTATCCTTGGTTTTTGGATGGCGCTGTGTTGAACTCTTAAGAATATTATATTTTTAACGAGAATCGGGGTCAACAATACTTTTGATTCTCCCGTGTCAATATCAAACGAAAGGGTTTTACGTAAATACAATCATAAAACAACTAATTACTTATTTCTGCGTGGTTAATTATCCTGACGACTTTTTCCTCTACCCAGAAATGAAATCGCCACATTTTTTTCTCCCTCATTTTGGTTTGGGATGACCGAAATTGCACTGTAATACGTCTACTTGTGAAGTTGAAATGTTAGTTATTAATCCGATATACTTTTCAAACTGACATTAACAGAACTGTATTGATCCCTTAATTAATATAATCATCTGGTTAGCCATTTTTAACCGATTTTAAAAAAGGACAAATATTTCTTCGCTAAATGGGGAACGATTTAGATGATTCTTTTTTTAATGATAAACGGTTTAGCTCCAAGTAATTTCGTGAAGAAATTCTACCTTATATTAATCTACATCTAAATTAAGCAAATCATCTCCTGAAATAAGTGAAGAAAGTACTACTCGTATAGTTGGTTTATTAGATTCTTATATCAATCAATTATTCTAGAAGCCGATAAAAAGATTCGCTTTTACAACTCTGTATTCGATAGTTGGCCACCTGTTTTGAGAAATTTCGCTTCTATTTTGTTATTTGTTATGACTTTATTACGCCAAATTGCCCTGGTATATGTCATCGTAACCACGCACTGTCAACTGCTCTAGACCGTGTGGTTAGAAACTGTTACAATGTACTTTACTAGCGTTTAACATGGCATGTTAAGTGCGATTCGTGTTACTTTTAGATGGCTCCAACCAAACTCATTTGGGGTTAATCAGATTTTTAAATTATTTGAAGTAATTTGAGTTGTCGAGTTTGTTGTTTATGAGTTTTATTTATTTTAAATATCGCGCTCGTAGCGAAGTTCATCCGTACAGATCATTCGAGTTTCTTGCTTGTTCTTCCCATGGAGGGTCGGATTGTTTATTTCACTTACGTTACAATCTGAATTGTAGATAAATAGGTTATTATTGGATTGGAGTATTTCCATGCCTTATAAGCCGTTTTACTACTCTTATTTGAATTATGAACTTGGATGATACTTACTTATAGCTTTGCACCCGGCGGAAAATATCTCATTACATTAATCAACATACAAAAACCAGTGATGCAGTCTATAAAAAAGCATTTTACTATTGCTCTTGCCGCATCGTCAGACAATTAGGCCTCTCATCATCCATCTTACTGTCCCAAGCTATAGCTTATCCACCCATTTAAATATTGGAAGAAGCGCAACTAAGGCCTCCGTAGCAGCCTTTAATGTTCTCACTGCAGTGACACCGGCCTTCTCTCGATAATTGAGAGTGAGTCCAATCCGGATTGGTAGATGTCACATGTCGTCGAATTTTTAGTTCTAAGACATGCCGGTTTCCTCACGATGTTTTCCGTCACCGTTACGAGAACGTGGTAAAAACACCGTTGCGCACATAAATTTTTCAAGTGAAAAAACTCATTGTAGCTCGTTTGGGTTTGAACCAGCGACCTTCAGATTGAAAGTCTGCGTCTGTGCCCCTGGGCCACCACGCTCTCAACTAAGGCCTAAAACAAAACAAATGACAATGCAACCTGAGAGGAGGTCAAAGTTCGTACCAAGATGGTCCCTTGGGACAAACATGGCAAAGCCAGTGGATTCAGACATCTCCTCAGGGATCGACTTGAGCTTAGCGCTGAATAATGCAGGGGATTCCCGACTTAAAGACTTCTCCAAACGTTTACTTCAAAATGGCATGTTTTCTCCTAAAAGTTCTTGGTATTATTATTGCTATAAAAATTATAACTTTTAAGAGATAGGTTAGTGCAGACAGGTGCCTCCTTGAGAGGTGCATCAATATTTTTTTCGCATAAAATAATATTTACGCGATACCGCATTCTCAAAATGGTGCAGGAAAACATCGTGAGGAAACCGATTATGCTACGAAATAATGTATAAGGTGGCATTTGCCTCCATAAAGATGAATAACAATTGGTAATCAGCCTTGTCCTATAGAATCCTTGTTGTTTTGGAATGACAGCACTTGAAAAGGTAGGTACAGACTTGGGTGTAATCAAGGCGTTTAACTGTTTAACTGTTTGCAAAGGGTGATATTAATAACTTAATCAGAAGTAGTGAACACCTATGTGTTGCAAGATTATGTAGCCTCTTTTATACTCTACCACCAATATGTGACAATAAAAAATAGATAATAATTAATTATTAAATACCATTACCTAATTTAATATTTAATTTGTCACCTTTATTTAATTTTGAGCCGCTTAAAAAAGTGAATGAAAAACATGGATATTTAGAAAACGGTCAGGTAGTAGTCGGTAGGGATAGGCAGAGCTGTATTTGGGCAATATTTACCTGTGGGTTACATTTTTGTAGAAACGGAGTAAATGACAAGTGGTAAGTTTATCGCCTCCATTTTTTTATCATTCACTAGCTAGCAACCCGCCCCGGCTCCGCACTGGTGCACTATTTCTCTACTATTATATGCATGTATAGGTCTAAATATAAACCTTCCTCTTGAATCACTCTATCTATTGCTGAATACTGCATGAAAATACGTTGCGTAGTTTAATAAATCTTAAGTGTAGGTACAAACAGCGAAAGCGACTTTGTTTTAAACTATGTAAAGATTAATCAGTTAACACTACACTCATCATGCATCTGTTAAATACTGAAAATGATTATTCGAAATTTAAAAGTAATTTATTTAGGTCCCAAAACCTAACAATAGTTTTTATGGTTTTCATATATTGCAACATTTGCAACCAACTTAATACATTTCAGTTTCAACACCTGTGCGCTGCACCTAGTGACACAGAAAGGCTTACTCTCAGAAGATATTGCTCTGCGTAAAACGCAAGGCGGCAGAATCAGGTGTTTGCGGATATAAATAACAAGGCGCTCGCTTTATGGCACTGTGCTACACAATAATAGCTTCCACGTACCTGTAAGTACTTTTCTTGTCATTTTATATTGCACTAAAAAGAAATATAAAAGTATGGAGTGCTTTCCGTACAATATAACAATACAATACAATACAAAAATATAACATCTTATAAAAAATGTAGTTGTAAACAGATCGTATCCATTTATTGAAACAATGTGCGTAAATAAATACAATAAATCATGTATTATATTTTTCTGTAAAAAAATTGATAAACAAGTAGTTTGTTTAGATTCCATCTGTGAAACAAGGAACAGTAAGATTGTTTAATTGTTAATTTGTATCTATTACAATAGGATGTATTTAAATTAAAAAAAATTGTACGTAACGTGGAAACTATGAAACGACAGTGTCACACGAATAAACCAAAGAAACAAACAATCTTGACACTTGAGGGTGGCACTACAACGGGGTAGTTAGCCCCCGGCTGTAGCGTTGTAACGCGTGTCACACAATTGATAGACTCTTAAAGCAGTGATAATACATTTACGTTTTGAGTTCGATACTTTTACGAGAATCGTTTTATAGAAAATTAATTGAAACATGAGTGGGGAATCATGCTTTGAATTTTCTCTTGATGAATTGTATGCCAAAATTTTAATGATTTTTCTCATTAACCTAAAAGTCTCTTTATTTTTTTTGGTGACATAAATTATAATTATAAAAATATATTTAGATAAATGAATATAATATTCATACTTAACAGAATCATTTCAATTAGAAGAGTAAAGTTTTTAGGAGACAAATTTGTAATTTTCATCTGTAAAGATTTAACTATTACATGCATTAGATGCCTATTTGTTGTTAGCAAACATGCATTTTTTAGATTTTGCTATCAGAATTCTATGTTTTTGTCACCACTGCTTGTTAACTGTATCTTTACTGTGCCATAAAATTGTCAGCTACAGTTTTCACAATTTTCCCTGCAGTCATTTGTCATTTCACCCACTCTCTCATATAAATATAAGGGCTTGTTTTGTGCGGTTAGTTTTTAATTATATTTGTTAATTATACACACTTTACGAATGTAAAGAAGTTAATTCCGTTGAGAATTGGTCAAAATCTCTGAGATTGGCCATTGTCTCTGTATTGATATTATATGTAGATACTATTAAAATACCAATAAAAGTTATTTGAACTATACTTATGTAGTTTGTGGTAAAGTTAATAATTATGTTTATAATGAAATAAGTTAACTTTTGCCGGGAATAGTTTTTATTGATCAATTTGGAATTTAACAGATCCGTAAAATTCCGAAAACTTTTTCCTTTTTCCAAACAAAACAATCCCCCTAGTCTTTCCATCTAAAATATTATGTAGTGAAACATTCAGAGCGGAAGTCGTGAAATTTATAAATTCCTTTGTGTAGACGCGTCGGCGTCTTTCACACTGCGCCTTCACTTCAGATCTACAAATTTTCAGATTTATTCTTTGAATAAATTTTGTGGTGGCTTGGTGGCTTTGAAATTCAATTGGCTAGTAGACACATTGCTGACGAGATTGGCTGTCTCAATTTTTGGAGTTTTTCGTTTGCCTTTGAGTTACCCCTTTTTGTGAATGACGTCTTTGACAGCTTAAACCCTGTTCTTAGGTATTTACAACAATCCTACTACTTTATACTACTATTATAAAGGCGAAAGTTTGTAAGTATGGATGTATGGATGTTTGTTACTCTTTCACGTAAAAACTACTGAATGGATTTGAATGAAACTTTACCACAATATAGCTTATACATCAGAATAACATATAGGCTACAATTTTTGAGGTTTCTACAATATAAAATCTATATATATAAAAGAAAGTCGTGTTTGTTACAACACTTATAACTCGAGAACGGCTGGACCGATTGCCATGGTTTTTGATTTGTTGGATTTGTTTCCGTCCCGAATAGCAGAATAACTATTAAAACATTGGAAAATTAACGAAAAAAATAAAATCAATTTATCCCCGTATTCTCTACGGGAACGGGAACTATGCGGGTGAAACCGCGGGGCGCAGCTAGTAATTCAATAAATTCATTCTTATATTCATATTATTTTAGTATTTAAAAAGGTTATAATAGTTAAAGTCTTTAATATTTTTTAAGACTATGCCTAATTTACTCTTGTATCTCTTGTGCCCTTATAAATGTACGGGGGCAGATCTCAATATGGTAACCAGCAATATGGCTACCAGTAATGCTATTGAGGTAACCAAATTTTACAAAAACATAGTTTAGGATTGGAATGCTGACACGAAAGAAGAAGATACATTTACGTAGTATAGGTATACTGAGAATACTTATACTGTATTAGTCTCTAATATTCCCACCGTAGGATTCTAATAAGTGTGAATAAATAGACTCGATCGACCAGGGAATCCCAATTCATATTATATAATAATATGTCACATTTCTTCGAGTATTTGGTGGTAGAAGGAAAGAGAGTAAAAAGTGCATTTTTTATTATTAAATTAGAAATTAGCAAAAAACTACGTATAACATGTACTGGTCCACTTGTATATTGCTTCATATACAGTTTTTAATGCCCTCAGGCACAACAAAATGTACAATAAATAATTGCTCAATTATAGTTTTTTTAAATAAAAGTATGGATGGATTCAAGTTACACTTTTTTATGCTGGTATTCTTTTACTTGTACGAGCTGCATTAATAATATTGCACATACATAGTTTTTTAAGTCAACATCTAAAATTGAACATCTGAAGTGTTATATCGTTTCAAGTATGATTTCAGAAGCCAAATATATCAAAATAAACATTAAAAAAGATCCCTGCGTAGGGAAGGGTAGGTCATAATTCAATCAAAGGGGCAATTTGGTCCTTTGTATGTAAAGACCGCATCCTTCATGGGCTGAAGGGTACAAATTGAACTCTGCATTGTAGTTTAGGGTAACTTCGTTAGGTGTTTTTACGCGTTATAGAGGTATTAAGTCCGTCTGCATTATATTTATGAACTAAACATTGACATGCTCAAATTTAACTGATTGGCCTCACAGCTCTGCTTTTTGCAATCTAGGTCGTGGATTTGATTTCCATCTAGGCCAAGCATTCAAGGCCAAAAAGAGCATAGACGTCTATTCCGTGTCTGGGTGTTACCTTACCATATTATTTAAGTATAATGTTAGTGATTTGATTCCCTTATATTATGGAATTATAAAATTATACGGCTCCGTGGCTTATTTTGACGGCTCCGTGGCTTAGTTGGTAGTAGCCCTGCCTTCGAAGCGAGGGGTCCCGGGTTCGATTCCCGGCCGGGGCACACTTTGTGTGGTGAGCATGAAGTTTGTTCTCGGGTCTTGGGTGTTTGTCTTGTGTTTCTGTGTTTGTCCATGCCATCTGCGACACAGGGAATCCTAGTGCAGAGGTATGAGTGTACGTTGTTTTTTTTTTTTTAAACTTGTACTATTACAAGCTATGCTTGAAGCTCCAAAAGCTAGAAGGCGCTGGAAAAATAGGACGGAAATAGTATCCTTGAATATAAATAAAAACTAAGAATTCTGTCGAAAGCTGAATAAATAAAATTAGGCGAATGCGATAACGGTGCTAATATATAATGAATAGTTTCACGGACACGGATAATTTAAAAATGGTTTACAGAACTGCTGAAACGCTTCTAAGCTCATTTTTGTCAGTCTGCTCTTTTTTAATTAAGAGTCCTTGACAGTTAGTAACCTGTAGGGTTTAGAAACATCCAAAGTAAATAATTAACAGTAGGTAGTCGGACATGCCTTTCTGAGTGTCACTCCAGCATTTAATTAAACGAATACAAAGAGAAACCACAGTTGGAAAAGATCAGCTGGATTAAGTTTGCCAAAAGCATTTATATAGCTATAAATGCTTTTGTTTTTTTAATTCTCCAAGCAGTCGTGCACTTGCGCTGCTGTGACCGGGGGAAGGGTGTGGGTGCCGGTGAATGACAGGCCAAAAAGGCTTTTGAACTTAAATCATTCATACTTCGGTAGGAAAGGACCTCAGTTATCTATGGGTGGCGGTAACAACTTAACAGGTGGACCACCAAGTCGTACAGTCACTGCGATTGCATAAAAATATATTAAACATGTAACTATAGGTGTGTCTCACAAGTTATGTCGGTTTTCATATCTTAAAATTGCTACGCCTCAATTTAATTATTCTCACTTTGACATTGGACTCAAATCTTATATTTTCAATAATTTGATGTCAGTTTCATGACAAATTTTACAATAAATGGATTTAAAATTGTTGGCTTGTCTTTGTGTTTTTTTTTATCTATATGTGCAAGTTTCTTCGGGGAAGTAAAGTAAAAGTTAAAAATAAAAATGTTAACTAAAGTTTAACTCAACTAAGTTAAACTAACATTAACTCAGCATATAAGCTAAAGGTAGCTTTGCAATCGTACAGAATAAACCAGATGAACTCTTAGCACTGTGGATAAACAGAGAAGGTCGGTAATTTGTCAAAATTAATTAAAAAGAAAACGCTGGAATTGTAACAAAACCGAGTTTTAAGAATACTTAGGTGTCAAAGCGCATTAAGTATTTATATTACTTCTTCTTTTCTTCCTAGTGAGTTAATGTGCAACTATAATCTTAGCCGTATAGTATTAGATCATCCGCTGTTATATAGATGATATAGTTCATTAAAAAAAAAAACATATGTCGTAACAAAAAACTGGTGGTCCAGGGGCACAGACGCCAACCTTCAATGTGAAGGTTGCTGGTTCAAACCCACATGTGTGTTTTTTCACTTGAAAAATTTAAGTGCGCAATACCACGTTCTGGAAAAGGTGACGGAAAAAATCGTGAGAAAACCGGTAAGTCTTAGAATCAAAAATTCGATGACATGTGCCATTTATCAATCCGGATTGGGCTCCGGTGGTAGATCAGAGCCCACTTACTCTCAATTATCGAGAGTAGGCTGGTGTCCCTGCAGTGGGAACATTACAGGCTGGTACGGAACAAAAAACTAGCGCCTTTCAGTGGATTTTGAGGAAACGTTTTAGAATGATGATGACCTGAAAACAAATATTCCTCGTCTGTTTTGCAATAAACAGTAGTATATTTAAAATTGACAACGCAATACACCTAATGTTGGTAACCCATTGTTCGATGCTAATGAAATACACTGAATACACATTTAATTTACACTGTAGCTGTATAATATCGCGAATCAACTATATTAATAAAACAACCACTCAATATCAGACTACTTAAAATTCACCCCAGTATTGGACAGATTTATGATAATAACACGATATATGTTCACGGGAATCTATTCCTTATTGAACTCGTGTTCCTCTTATCTATAACGTCATGCGTTCTTCCCATCTCGCCCTAACATAAACAAAACGAAACGCAATTTTCATGTTCAAGTCAATAGCTTAGAATAATAAGCGATAGTAAGTAATATTAAGGAAATCCACATAACAGCCCCTTATAAATTTTCGAATTACTAGGTGTTTTCGAATACAATTCATTTTTATACCGTATAATTTTGGTGTTATATCAACTGATTAATTTGTTATAGAATTATCTAGGCTAAAATCTGTGATCATATGGTGCAGTGACATTGTAACATACAAACAAGGAGGGCCCCATAAAACAATCAGCCCGAAGCCGAAGCCATAGGGCTTTCGGTGCAAAAATACTTCATTTTCATTTATTCATAAAGCCATTTACAAATATTACAGATAGACATACATCCAACTTAAACTCAGTTATCGGGTTTTTTTTTCACCTTTTACCCATTAAGTATAGGACTTTTGAGTACACGTTTGAGAACAAAATAAGGAGAGAAATAAATCCAAACTCCGATAAACAAGACCTTCATAACATTCATCATAATAGCTTCATTTTCACCAGTATAACACATGCTGCTTGCGCTTATATATTTTCACCAAATATTTGGAACATTAGTCACATAAGAGTTAATCATCCAATCTCTTAACCAAGAATGTAACAAGCAAAACCGGCTAGGAAGATTAACGTATATCTTACTACTATTATAAATGCGAAAGTTTGGATGAATGGACGTCTGTTACTCAATCTCGCCATAACGGCTGAACGTTCAGCCGTTCTGGGACCTGCCAGTCAGACTACCTAGTCTGACTGGCTTTTTATCCTGGAAAAATGTACGGTTCCCATAGGATGGCCAACCGCGAGTATCACCGCGGTTCGCAGCTAGTATTTACACATATACGGATCTCCAAAAGTGACTTACGTTCGAGAACAAATCATAGTGCTGTCAAGTTGAAAATGGAAGGAAACTTCGGGGTGTGCACCCGGTTTACTTCACGTCCCATTAAATTTTCCTGTTTGCATTTTTTAGCATACGTTACTCCACAGAATATACAGTACATAATCTCAAGACGAGTGGTGAGCGCAGTTTTATTATTCCAGTTTAAGGGGAAATTATGATATACTGCAGATGTGAATTTATTGAATTTTATGCTCTGTGCAATAATTCTAGTGAAGTGGTTTTTGTGAGTGATTAATTCAATAAAACTTACAGTTGATTTACGACTGACCCCAAAGCTCAGTTGGTAGTAGTTCTACTTACTGCGCTGTAGAGCTACGACCAGGACAAACATAAGAGTTTGTAGGTACTATGTTATCAATTATCATACAGAAACTGTGAAGTATGCACACATACATGACAAATTGCTCGACTACTGACGTGAGTAACGTGACGTAAGTTTTTCAAGTAAAAATCTCATTGTTGGTGGCACGTGTGGGTCTGAACCAGCGACTTCCAGATTGAAAGTCAGCGTCTGTGCCCCTAGGCCACCACGCTCTCAACTATCTAAACACCAAATAATTAATTAACCGTGAAGTCAATAATTAGGTTAGTGGTTCAAACCCATTTTCACTCGGATTAAGCATGCATAGCCAATCAATAGTTTATAAAATGAAAACTGAAAAAGATACACCGCTCGTGCTAATGGCTTTTAAAAACAGAGTTTTCTCTTTGAGGAGAGCTTTTATTATTCATAATATTTTAATGGACTGATGCCGTAACTGTATGCAGGTAAAGCAAATTCAATATTTCAGGGGGTTAAAACTAACGTGATTTTGAGTGTTACGCGCTATATTTTTTAGTTTAACTCATAGTAGCAATAGAACTTGTGCCAAGTTCATCCAGAGAAGTACTGCCACCACACCTGGTAATCCACCGTAGTGGATCCACCACAAGCAGTGGTGCACTCGGTGTTTCAGTGTGCGAGTTCCAACTATGTCGTAGATGACATGGACAAACATAGATACACAAGACAAACACAAAACCCAAGACCCGAGAACAAACTTTATGCTTACCATACAAAGTGTGTTCTAGTCGGAAATAATTAAGTAGCTTAGAATTTTGTCTAGTTGAGTTTATAATAAATTGCATTTTATTGTATACTAACATTGAAAAGACGAATCATAAAATTAAATTAGTTTACTAGGACACGAAATTTGAAATGTTACTTCTAGAAGTAAACATAGTAATAGAACAAGTTTTCTGAGATAAGATCGTTCGAAATTAGATTAAAAACTAAGACTATATGAAAAGACGAAAAGCCTTAATTCTAAAAAAAACATAATTTTATTATAGTTTGATAAAAACGTAGCTTTTCACTCATAAAATTAAGTGCACATGACTTAATTCCACGTAATATCGCTAGATGTCGCATGTTATTGTAGATTCCATATATTACAAATATTTCAGCAAGAACGTTAAATAAATTATGATATTTTCATAATATGATCAATGAATTTTATATTTTATTAAATAATCTCAGCTGCTAAAGACGCATATATTTAATTTCTTGTATGTTTAAGTAAACCTTCAGTTATGCGGTTGTAACAAAAGTAGCAAGTCTTAATAATGAATTTGTAAGATGCCGAGCGGAATCTTTGTCATATTACTCAGACAGGTATGCTACATTGTAATAATCACCTACAAATTCAATCTTTTCTCAATAAAATTCAACGTGTAACCAGTGACTTCGAAAAGCGAGCAGTTCCCAATAACAATGTTATCGGCGATCTGTCAAATAAACTTTGAACTTTATGTGCTAGATGTTACGGTCGTAATAGGGTGTTTAATAAAGTTTGTCAGAGTTTACTGTACACTGGGCGTATGTCGCAAGCAGTCGCCTTATTTGGACCCGATCCAGGCACACCGACCAACTTTTATGTTATTTCAATGTGGTTAAACTGAAAGAACTGTGTTTGAAATCCGATAGACTTTTTATGAAATGAACTTTTTGTCGAACTTTTATTTTTATCCTACCAAATTGAACCTTACAGATGCTATTTTGTAAGTATTTGTAAGTAGATATCTAAAGTTTGTTATTACTTGTTGAGTCCGCTCAAGCAATTGCGTAAATGATGACTTTTTTCGAGTTTCAATCGCCAAATAAAATAGCTTATCACCTCATTTCACAGATGAATTTTAAGACTGTTTGCTTTTAATGAGTACTATTAGTTATCTAGTTCCTATAATACAAGCTATGCTTAGTTTGTAGCTAAATGGAGCTGTGTGAAATATACATGAATATTTATTTCTAACTTTCAAAGTATTGATTTGGACCGTGGAGAAATTATCACAGATTTAATAAAAGGATAAAAGTCCGCAACAAACCAGCGCAAACATGAAAATAATAACTAGGTACCGAAATTCAAAGGGAAGTAACAGTGAAGAAGAAAGTCATTAAACCTATTATTGGTATGTTCAAAATGAAATCTAAATTGTACTCATTAAAAAGCGAAAAGTTGTTAAAAGCACAGAGATATTTATTTTGTGGTCAAAACTCGTAATATTTTAATTATCACCAATTAATAAAACATCGTAAACTAAATAATAATGGCGATACCGCAATAAAACTAATAGCACGATTTCCTCGTTTTTACTTATGCTACCGTCTTAAAATATTATTTCATTTTTAACGATGCGCGGGCAGGTCACTTTGTGAATAATTAAGTTGAAACGATTTAATTAGTATGAAACTTACCTGTAAGTATTAAAAAGCGCAGAAGGCAGGGAGCACGAAAGGGCTATAATATATTTTTAATAGTGCCGGGTTCGATTCCCGGCCGTGGCACACTTTGTGTGGTGAGCATGAAGTTGGTTCTCGGGGCTTGGGTGTTTATCTTGTGTTTCTGTGTTTGTTCATACTATCTGCGACACAGGGAATCCTAGTGCCCTCTGCACTAGGATTCCCTATATGAGTGTATTAACGTTGTTTGATGTTGTATAGTATCCAAAATTCACAAATATTAAAAGACTGGTCCGCATTAAAGTTCCGAAAACGGTGGTCTAAATTACATAATATATTATGTCTAAAACTTCTTTAAGAATTATTAGCCACCTGGGCATTTGTAGTAAGCTAAAATAGCTGAAGAGCTTGTGCCAAGAACGGACAAATAAGTTCTGCCACCACAACTGACAATCGCCGGTGAATCACGTTGCATATGAGATGATAATACATCCCCGTCTCCAAGTGATGGGCACAACACAATGCGACTTAGGCCTTCCCATACTTAGGTAGGGCAGGACCTGAGTCATATTACTATTATCTATGGTCGGCGGTACCCACTTAAAATCAGGTGGGATAGTCATAGAATAAAAAAAACGAAATAAATTCTTGCATGTGGTTAAGAAAAACTGAGATAAAAAGGTATCTCTGCCATTTCAATCAGTAATTCCACTATTCTTTAAATATTTGCATCTGGAGTTAAAATTTACGGTAATATAGTCCCTAGTGCCGACTCTGAACAAAAGTAGAATTCTAAATGAATGAAGCGTACCTAACTGCGGATTGCTAATGAAAAGTAAGCTCGGCGTGAGCTTTTGAAAAATTAAGCATTTCTACCAGGTGCACTCTTACCTCGCCTTTGCATATTGAGATAAATTTCTAAGGTAATATTTTTAAAATAGGTAAAGATGCAGAAAGAATTTCATAATACTTTTACATACTGACTATTCATAAATGTCAGTTTTAAAAATCTAATAAACACTTTCAGCCCTTGTAGGTAAAAATTGACAATGACATTATAGGGGAATAAACACGCAGGGATATGTTAACACAAAAAAATATTATCTAAATCGTTCCTCAAAACAAAGCCTTCCTCTTTTTTTCAACTTGTTAATAATCAGTCAAAATGGCTTTTTTTAAACCCGTTTTTTTTTTTAAGTGTCAACAATTTATTTCTAGACAGGCGTGCTGCAACTTAGACCGCACCATCACTTACCATCAAGTTAGGTAGTGGACATGCGCTTGACAATAAAATACAAAAATTGCCGGGCTCTTTTTCACCTCGGGTTGTACAAAATCGCGGGAACGTAACGTGATACTTGTCACGTTACGTTACGTGAGCACAGCGACGCAATTATTTTCTCAGCGATGAATCAACTAACGCTTTCCTGCAGTTATATATAACATTATTTTATAATACGACAAAACTAAAACGTATGGAGTAATAATTTTATTTAATATTCTTACACAACAAGGTTCCGTTCTTAAAATTAATAGTTGTTCATAAAAAAAAGTTACAAAAGTTAAATTTAAAATTAGATAAAAAAACACGAGGGCTTTTGTTCATGCTTTTCAATTTATCAATTTATATTTGATATTGAATGTTCATATATTTAATTTAATAAATAACATTTATTAGGTAAAAAACAAAACTTACTAGAGTTGTATTGGTGTGTGAATATGACTCCGCCCTTTCTCAACAGATGTCGTTTTTAGTATTGTTTACGTGTACTAATAAATGACCATACTTGTATTCGATAGTACTGAATGTCAGCTATCTAACGCATTTTATGATATTTGGTTGAAGTGTAAGCAACAATTGTTTTCATCTTTTCGAAAATGTCGGTTTTTATTCCAAATAAACGTCATTTGCGGGAAGTGTTATTACATTATTTTATTGCGAAGAAAACTGCAGCGGAAACTTATCGTTTGCTTGTGGAGATTTATGGTGAGCATGCTCCGTCTAATACAACTTGCAAGGAATGGTTTCGACGATTTCAAAATAACGATTTTAGTACTGAGGATAAAGAACATGGAAAACCACCAAAAAAATTTGAAGATGCTGAATTGGAAGCATTATTGGCGGAAGATTCTTGCCAAACTCAATCAGAATTAGCTGCAGCATTAAATGTTGATCGTTCAACTGTTGCAAAGCGTTTACAAATGATGGGAATGATTCAAAAAGCCGGTTACTGGGTTCCACATGATTTAAAAGAAAGAGACATGGAACGTCGGAAAACCATTTGTGAAATGCTGCTTCAAAGACAGCAAAGAAAAGGATTTTTGCATCGGATAGTCACAGGAGACGAAAAATGGATACACTACGAAAATCCTAAACGCAAAAAAGCTTGGGTGAAACCAGGCGAACCAGGCCCATCACAGCCAAAAATAAATATTCACTGTGCCAAGGTCATGCTCTGTATTTGGTGGGATCAGAAAGGTATTGTATATTATGAGTTGCTCAAACCCTCTGAAACTATTAATGGAGAAGTTTACCGACGACAACTAATGCGTTTGAAGCGAGCCATAGAAGAAAAACGACCAGAATGGGTGAATAGACATAACAAATTAGTTCTTCAGCATGACAATGCCAAACCGCATACCGCAGAAGTCGTAAAAAGATATTTAGAGGGACAGGACTGGGAAGTGTTACCCCACCCGCCATATTCACCAGACATAGCTCCTTCGGATTACCACCTATTCCGGACGATGCAGACAGACCTTACTGGAGAAAAGTTTACTTCATGTGAAAGTATCAAAATTTGTATTGACAACTGGATAAGCTCAAAAGACCAGGACTTCTTCCAGCAAGGAATACGAAAACTACCTGAACGATGGGCGAAGGTTGTAGCTGCAGATGGAGCATACTTTCAATATTTTTTTTTTTTAATTTTGTAAGCGAACAAATGTGTTTTATTTTGACAAAAAGGGGCGGAGTCATATTCACACACCCAACCAGAGGAAAAAAAACATGAACATAATTAAAAGATAAGTACCCCGACCACCAATTAAATTTATGGTCACCTATCCAAAGTTTATTATTTTTATAAATTACATGACACATATTAACACTTCTTATGGGTAATTAACACATTATCGAGGGAATTTGAAACAAAACTAAAACCTCTGATTGCATTTTTGACCAAAATCAATTATTTACGGCCCCAAAAGGTCCGCGTAACGAGGTAGTCGTAAACGTCTAAGCTACAAGAGAAGATAATCGAACTCCGCTAATTTGCATACAGATAAGCCACAGACACGTATATCACGGATATAATTACAAAAAAACATCTCATTTGCGTATCGTTTGCCTCGAAACGTCCTTCGCGCTGTGAGGTCGGTGCACCTACCAGATTCTCTGTTCCGCGGAAATACCTCAGATGCAGAGCGAATGCTGTATCGTTATAATTGTAATGAATTGAGATGATAAGCGGTGCGCAGTGCAGCATTCGCGATCGCAGTGAGTCGGCCAGAGCGGCGCCGGCCACTTGGCAAGGAGCTCGGTCAACGTCCCTGCCTCCATAAAAGCCTTTTCGGGTTCAGCCAAAACAATTTCGCCAAATTTCTTACCAGAGCCCTAACATGCATGATTTTACGAGCCTTCCGCTTCTCTCTCCAGGACTCGTTTATTTTTACTCGTGATATTTTTATTGAAATTCGTGGCGCCTTGGTATTTATTTATCGCGATATCATATCAAATATTGCCTTCCACATCCGGATGTTTATTGCTTAGCGATATGGGTGCTATAAGTTGCGGTACACAAACCGACTTTTTTGTCAGGAATTTTGATTGGATACCAACCCTACACTAAATAGTCATTAATATATCTCCTAAATCACGACGAAAGGTAATGGTCCTAATTTATAATACGTTTGCGCATTTAAAAAAGGGTTCTTTCGACATCAACCGTCTTAATGCATACTAAAGATTTTAACTTATTGTATCATGTCGCTTTAAAATTTAAAAAAATATATCAAATTTAAAATCAATATTAAAATTAAAACTATTTACGTAAAGACTCCAGATCCGATTGACTTACAGAAGTACTATGCAGCTAGAGATCATAGTTTTTATAAAGTATATTTGCTGTAAACGGAGGTTATTGTGTTAGGAAACGAATAACCATCGCCACCATCACAGATCAACATACTTCATTAGGAAGTATCCAGAATCTAAATGCTTTTAAACGTACCCTGGAAGTCCTTTGAGAAGAGTGTGGGTGACAGGAAAATCGCAGGTACATGAGACATTACATACCTTCTCGGATGAGAATGCTCTTCAAGATGCGATTTGGGTCTTTTCATAATTTCCGAGGAGGACCTAAGTCATATTGCTGTTGTTACGGGTGGAGATTGTCTCTTAACATGATGTGGATCTTTAAAATAGTGACATTTTATCATAATAAAAATAACTACGTTGGTACGTTCCAGTGAACATAGCAATCAAACACTTATTGATTCCTTTCGACCGTTCGGATATGACGTCTAAAATTATAACGTGTCACGCGAGCTTCTTAGGCATATTACATGCACACAGATATATCAAATTTCTGTCAGTTTTCTTAGTTTAGCTAAACTATTTGTTATCTTATTTGTTTAGTATTATGTCTGAACGCAGCATTGTAAGTAGAAATTACATACGTAAACCTCAGTAATTCACTGGTCCAGTAATTTAAGAGTGTCTCTCTTCAAATCGAAATACACGAACCATTGTTTGTGCACTAATTACTTGGAGGCAGAAATAGGAAAAAGGGCTTGGTGACACTACTTAGATTACTGATAGATTGGCAATAAAACTAGCTGTTTGTCTTGTATTCCTACAAGGTGGTCTATGTATTGTTGATAAGTTTGTATTCAAAACTACTAATATCTAATAAATAATCCATAATAGCTACTGAAAAAAAAAAACATTGGGCCGCGAAAAAAATACATATTGCTAACATCAGTAATCTATTTCCGGAAATTTGTTTTATGGTACCTTGACATGCCGGTTTCCTCACGTAGTTTTCCTTCGCGGTTTAATGCACTTCTAAATTTGAACCTGCGACATTCAAACTGCAAGTTGTCGTGCACGGACAAATATAGAATCCTTTTTTATCGATTCGGTGCCCATAAACAAAATAACAACCCTTGCATGAAATGCAAGTTCGAAGATATAGTAATGCTTTTTTTTTTTTAAATCCATGATGCGATGAAATTGTACCATTTCAGGTTTGTGACATCTGTACGAAACCTAACACATTTTAATAACAGTATATAAACTTCTCGAATACACTAACTACCACTGTAATATTAATGGGTCATAATTTAAATCAGGATCAGCACATGACCGCAATGTAGGCGATGAATTTTCTATCCAAAAAGAAGAATGCTTTTAATTCAGCTGTATTTTTTTAATATCTGTTACGCGATGTATTTTCCATTTGTGAACCAATTCCATTGAATCTTTTAATACTTCTCCTCTATAAAGACCCTTGATGTTCCATGGCATTCCAAGAAAAGTTTGATTAGCTAATGTCAGTACATATAATTTAATTTATGACAAATTTAATCGCTGTTTTTATAACAAGACGAAAAGAAAAAGAAATTATAGATACGAGTATCATTACCCATATTAAACTGTCAATGAGTTATTAGTAATTTAAAACTTTCTAACCTTTGGACTACCTTTAAAATAAACATTTAATAAATATACTTCTATCTTGTCCCTTTTACATGGGGACAGTAATGCAGAATATTACGTGTTTCTTTTAACATTTTGTGTTAAATGGTTTTCACAGGGTTGTCTAATAAAACATAGTTTTCATTTACTTAGTGCATTAAAAATTTATTATCACATCTTTTATAAATAATTACCTAAATTGTTTTAATTCTAAGCACTTATAACTATGGTATAAATAAATTGATCTAAGTAGACATCAGCTATTTTTAACATCATCCAAGTTAACAATTTTTGTGGTCAATTAAATGAAATAAATCAAGAATAGTTTTCTTTAAATTAAATATGATTACTAAAATATTATTCTTAAACAAGTGGAAAAACAATTTATGTATGTTATACAAGATGACACTTAGAAGATCAGAACTACTTTTGACTATATCAGGACACTTAAAAACTGCATGTAATTGATCTCAATTATTGTGTCTAGTTTGTTTCAGGAAGATAAACAAAAAAAAAAAACTATTGAAAAGCACTGAATTTCAATTTTAGTTTTGCTTTGAAATTTTGCAATTTTTTTATGTGATTTTGTATTGCTGTTTTGAATTATATATTACACAAATTCATACATAGTAACGAAAAGTGGATGCATGAAAGTACATTTTAAATTCTATACTGTAATGTCAAAATCGTGATCTTACATCGTGAGTCGAATGAAATACATCTCTAAAATAAATTGTACTTAGTCAGTCATATGTTTGAAATCAATGTCAAAGGAGTAATGTCTATTGAACTCAACCTGTACTACTGACTTAAAATCCGCCTAGTTAATTAAAACCTGCCGGTTTATATTAACTAAATCGTTATTGAGTACGGGCTAGAGAGCGTTAAATACTGATTGTTCGATGTTTCTACTTAGATTTCTACTTAGTTGACCTTTTCTAGAGTCCATTTGCCGGAATACTTAGTCTCAAGCCGCCGGACTTTTGGAAGGAATCCGTTCTCGTCAGCGGTGTAGTCTACTCTGTACATGAAGCCATCAGGACCTATGTATTCGTAGAATCCTTGGGAAGCGATACCCTCATCAAGAGTGTTGGGGTTTTTGAGGACGGCTTTCTCTTCAGCACGAATCTTGTTTTCAGTCTCGAAACTGCAAAAATACATTAAAATTAGATATTTATATACAAACAATGCAATATCTTAAGTCTACAATGTCACGAAGACGAAGGTTAGATGCATCGATTTTCAATAATATATCTTAAAATGCAACAGTGTTGTAAAATTAAATTTGAATTATTATTGGAATTTGACTAACAACTTCCGTTGTAATTTGATAATAACAGTGTTTATCACTCAACTCAGAATTTCCGATGTATCCGATTAGGCTTAAATATATTTTAATTAGCGCATACCCGAGTATTTTATTCAAAAGGTGCCAGAAGTATTTATGAGTTTCAATATATCAATTCGGGTATCGTTAATGAATTGTAAATAGATTTGATCTCTGACCAGTGGGCGATGCTGCCGGTCAAGGCTGTCTTTTAAAGCAAATGATCTGCTTTTGTGTGATCTACGGAAGTGAATATCTAAGAATTCATTTGTTAAAATATTTGTCTAATTGGAAAATAAATTATGATTCATCTGCTACTCTAACCTTTTTGTTTGGTGTTTCATGTCATCACTTTTGAATACAACCGTCTGTGTTGCTTACAAACATATTCGTTCAAATAATAATTTTTGCACAATTATATAATTTTAGTATTCTTTTTTTTTGCAATTAATTAATAGAAGATTTGATAGTTTCATAGGTCTTTTTTTCATGATAATTACTAGATATTTACTTGTTCAAAACCTAACCGAGTTTTTGAGACCACAAGTCTCGCGTAATATGGAAATCCTGAAATTTTATTTAAAGTGCAAGTAAATTAAAGTATAGCTGGGATCAAACTCTTTACCTCCGAAACTCAGATGCACTCAGTTTAAATGCCACTAAATGGTTACCCATGGCAAGATGCTTTTGTATACGAACTCAGGTTTTGATTCCAAATGATTCCAAAATGATTATTTATTTTTAAGAAAGTAAAATCTTTGAATCTATCTTGACAAAAAAAATTATCGGACAAGAATAAATTGATTAAAAATACTTACTCAAAGTCGTATTTGTCTTCCTTGTAGTTGTGCTTCTGTTTAATGATCTTAATTCCGTTGTTCTTGTAGTATCCATCCTTGTAGTAAGGGATGTCCTTAGGTGGAGTCAGAACGTAACGGTATTGGTCTACTGTTGCCGCCTCCTCATACGGCTCATAGTCGTGGCTGTACGGTCCGAAGCCACCATCGTAGGGGTTGTCAATGTGGATGTAGGGGTTCGGGATGTGAATGTATTTACCCTCATTGGTAGGAATGTATCTGTCAACAAAAATGTCTTTATAGTAGGGTTTGGGAGTTCAAGTAGAAAATGGGCAACTTAAATTAGAACTTGTTCACTCAACACAACTTGTGCTTGTGTAAGCAGCGGTGCACTCACTTTGCTGTTATACGGTGGTACTGGTGAAATTATAGGCGCATGAGACGATACAGCCACATCTCAGAGTAACGATAAGATTTGCAAGTTATCATACGTTGCTAAGGGAAGAACTGAGTTTAAAGTATTGCTGTTGTTATTAACGGTGGTGATCAGTTAACATTAAGTGACGCGTAAGCTAAATCCGTCACTTTAATCATATATAAATGTTATAAAATCATTTGGATATACATTAATTTAATTCAAATTTTTGCACGTTTTTCACATTTGTGAACACTTATTGAGTTTTGACTTTCAGATTTGAATCTGACGCCGTTTTAAATGTCAGTGACCCTAATAATGCAACTTTACAAACCATGTGTTTTTAAAATAATTTATCCTAGAAGATACTACAGAACATAAGTCGTTACATTTATACCCAGACACAATTTTCAAAGTTCATTACGATAAAAGCTCTCTGATACTAAATGTTCTATAACAATATTGCAGTGGGTAAGCAATTGAGCAAGATTCTTAGGAACGTTACCTTTTGTAGTTGAATGTTTGAATAAATTGGCATTTACTTACTTGCCAGAGTCTCCGTATTTGTAAGGATTCCAGGCACCATCTTCTAGCGGAATACCCACTGCTGCGACTACGCAGAAAGCCACCACGTACTGCAACAATAAAAAATAATCGTAAATAAAATTGAATATAAGAGAAAACAGAAAAAGTATCTGTATCTGCGAGATGTGTACCTGTACGGAAATCATTCTAAAACACTGCACGATTTTCTTCACAGACAAAATCCTGCAACTGCTCTTTAAAACACTTGATCACTGAGTCACGAGAATTAATGCGGAACTATTCACGGTCACACTCCCCGTGTGCACTCCTTAGAGAATTCAAATCGTTGTGATGATTTCGAAATCAACGCTACGTTTTATACTCGTTTGCAACATCAGCTCAGCAGGATCACAAACACAAGTGTGCGTCACACAGACGCGTCACATACACACAGCTTACGCATTTTTTTTATAATTTTGCATACCATTGACGATCTGAGCAACTTTATTGGGGTATCGGATATACAGAAATTATTACAAAAATAACACCTCTAAGAGTATTACTAATCGCGCGTGTATGAAAAATTTCTTGACAAATCACTTTTCGGGAGAGATATACGAGTACCTAATATTGCATGGAATGCCTGGGGTGTTGATTTTCTTTTTATTTTTTATTCCACACAAAGAAAATGGCTCCAATTTTTGTGATTCACCTCTGCATCTGGATGGTATTTTGGGCGATTGACCCTGCCTTATTTGTAGACTTGTACAATTACAATATAAAGATAAAAATATTGTTTTTCACAGTGTCTTTGATGGTTTCTTGCATTATGGGCCATTATTGTAGATAAATAAGCTTAAGTGGACAGAAAATGATGTTTTTCGATATCATAATTTTTTACAATTACCAAAAAGATGTAAATGAATATAAGGATAACATTGGAATGCCACAACGTAGGTATGATCCTACATTATTTATTAAGATATTTTCTTATTTTGCAATTAATTAGGCATTTCGGTTATTGGTAATTAGTTGAGCTAAATTAATGTTGCAGTATTATTAAACAAATGCGAGCAACCATGCGAGGAGTGCCATGCAGTCCTGTTCCAGCGTTCCTAGTACGATCTAGGATGCGATGTTGTCACGTTTTCACATTTTTTGATTAATCTTAACAGTCAACTTCGGGACGGACCATCGTAAAGTGTAGGAGTGTTTTTTGAATAAAAAAAAATAGGCCTGTTCTTGATGCACCTTCTAGTTGGACATTATAAATTGTTTTATAATGTGAAAAGGTTATTAAAATGTATTACAAATATATATGAATACCTCGATATATATTTTAGTATATATCATAGTCCGATTTCTTTCATCCTTTTTTTGTTTAAAAAGGTTCGTTAAATATTTTTATTTGTTAGAAATGGAGGTACGTAAAAATATTTTAAGGCCAAAAGTATTTGAAAACCAACATGTACAGGGACTTTTGAAGATACGGCTCATCTTAAGCTGGCGAGTGTACATTATCTATAAATCTATACTATACTTACTACAACTAAATAAAATTGAAATGTCTGTTTGTAATGTCACAATAACATCTTTTTTACTAATCTTGTATACGATACTTATAACAAAAAATCAATTTTCATATTCTTTGTATGTCAGTCTGTTTGTTCCGGTTAATCTCCGAAACGGCTGCATCAATTTTGACGGGGCTTTCATTGGCAGATAAGTGATATTATAAGGAGTAACTTAGGATACTTTTATCTAAAAAAAAAGAAAATAACATTCAGGGGTGCAGCATAAAAAAAAAATATTCCACGCGCACGAAGTTGCGGGTAACAGTTAGTTTTGAAATAAAATTGTAGAATACGCACAAAATAACGGGTCGAAAAGTGGATGTGAATGTATCAAAGCTAAATAAAATTCTTGCACGGATGAACTTTAATAGAAAGTAGCTACCCATATTAATCAAACAATAGGTAATATAAAAAGATAGTCTTTGGATGCACCGCGTTGTAAAAGTTATAAATTATTTGATTTGCATAATATAAGTAAGTGTTCCAATCAATTTTCTAATGATCGGTTTTACCCAAAATGAGTGAGAGTATTCACATTCCCAATACACGCAAATTATTAAGGTTTTACCCGTATAACGGATTCGACTCTTTTGATTGTTCTGTCATTTTGACAAATTTACTCTAACTGTTAATTCCACTTCCTTTGAATTGACGAATATATTGGTTTTTTGAAGGTCATTTCAAAGTAAGTTTGTACTAAATTTTTGTCGCATCTACAGTGACTCACTACCGTTTCACTGTTAATTACTTTACCTTTAGAATGACAAGTTATAAAAAAAACATTAATAACATGTGACATCTACCAATCCGAATTGAGCTCCCGTGGTAGATCAAAGCACATTCACTCTCAATTATCGAGAGTAGGCCGGTGTTCCTGCAGTGAACATTAAAGGCTGATACGGATCGACATTTCGCATAGAGCCTCAAACTATGCATTTCTTGCACTAATAGCACTAGATTACTGATATAAATGTTACATAGTATTTCTTTTTGTACATACTTTTATGTAACACCCAGGCACAGAACAAACAACGATGTTTGTCACACAAATGTTTGTCCTTTCCGTACCGGCCTCTAATGTTCCCACTGCAGGGACACCGGCCTACTCTCGATAATTGAGAGTGAATGGGCTCTGATCTACCACGGGAGCCCAATCCAGATTGGTAGATGTCACATGTCATCGAATTTTTGGTTCTAAGACATGCCGGTTTCCTCACGATGTTTTCCGTCACCGTTTTGAGAACGTGGTATTGTGCACATGAATTTTTCAAGTGAAAAAACTCATTGGTGCACCTGTGGGTTTGAACCAGCGACCTTCAGATTGAAAGTCGGCGTCTGTACCCCTGGGCCACCACGCTTTACCACCACCTTTAGTTCAGTTAAATTAGTTAAAATATTCAAGAAAATTAAAAATCACACTAAATAATAAAATAATAAATTTCTTTAAAAAAAACCCTCTGACTTTATAATACGGATAACTAAATTGATAATAACGATAAAGTGAGCAAAGATACATCTAAAAATTTCTAGTTGCCTAACTTTAAAATGACATTACAATAAAAGGCATTCATGAATAACTAAGCCTCATCAAGTTTCATCACAGTTTATATCGCTAACCCAATTTAGTGTGTCTATCTTTTAAATATTTATATTATAAATATTTGGTTTTTGTTGAAAAGCAAATCTCATTGCTAGTTATGAGTTCTAGACGGAAACTTCTAGGTGAAACATTAATATACTTTAGTTAGAAAGTAGTAGTTTAAAAGGTTATCGAAGTAATTTCTTATGCTAAATTTATAAACGAAAAAAAAAAGTATCTTCTGTAAAACCTCAAATTAAGAATGCGTCTGTTGACTTCTATAATAGAAGTACCTGTTACAACAGATTTGGAATTTTTTGTAAATAAATGAGAACTTTATAACTGTGTATCAAAACTCCGAACTCCGAACTCCGAAACCTCTACTCCGAAGGTGACTGGATCACAACATCGACATCGACACAATAGCACATTCCCAGAATTTTGAAGATTAAGTAAGGAAGAAGGAATCTTGGAACCAAAAGTTCGCAGCTATACCTATAAATATAAGATTGGGATCTCGTGGTTTTTAGCTTTACAAGCACAGTGACCTTTAGAGGCTTGTTCGGAGATAACCAATGGTATAAATAATGCATCGCAAGCATTTGAACCCGTACTCAGTTAAGGGACCGCAACCCTCTTAAAACATCCAAAAATAAAAAGAACTCAATTTCGGTGAGCAAGACCTAGTGACTGTTTCACTATCTATGCCTGAGGTCTATCCACGGGTAGACTCAGTAACGGCCTTATTATACAAAATAAATTAATTATAGCACACTTATACTCGCATCCGGTTTGTAATTAGAATTTGATACGAATATTGACGTGGATAGAATTGATTTTGTCTCATGTTTACATGCAAATAAAATTTCTAAGAAGGCAGCGCTAAGCAGCATTCCTGGGATGTTATTGAGTGGCGCTGGAGCCATCTTTACGACTCCGAGGTAGACATTTTAACTATAATGGACTTTGCGATCGTTTTTGAGAATTATTTGTTTATTATTTTGCTTGGAAATAATATGACGGGATTAGTATTGAATCATTAGGATTTTCCTGAATATGCATGCGTCTGGCAATGCTTAGTGATACTTTTAATTAATTTCAAGAATTATCGTATTTATCATGTCATAGCTAATTAATGTAGAGGTTCCGCAAAATTGGTATAGTTATTTGATGATTTTCCGCTTAAGTCACCAGAAACAATTATTTCCAGGAATCATTTAAAATTACAATTATATGGTAAGGCAATATTTTGTTAATATTTAAATTAATGTTCATGAACATTATATCATCCAGCTCCAAACTGGGCATAGCTTGTACTGTGGGAACTAGATAACTGAAAAAAAAATGTTTTTTTTTTTTTTTTTAAATACGTATATAATCTATTCGTTACTTCTTTGGTCACGTTGTTATTTAGCTCAGATTTGAAGCAAGGAATACCACACAGTACTGCCCATAAATGGAAAAGCAAATATTTTAGTAAATCAATAATATCCAGTGAACGAGGCACCCTTTTTTTAAATAATATCTATAAGGATGGCCAGATCTGGATTTTAACCTGCGATCTGGGGTCATAATTGTCAATGACAAAATAATTATGATAGTAACAAACTTTCTTCTATTTGTTAACACGATCAACACCGGAATTCAAGTGAACCGCAAACTGAAAGAAAGAAAGTAAGAAGTGTTTTTCTTTAACTAAAGTTACGGCATGTTGTGATGAATTGTCTAATTGTCAAACCATAACAACAACAACTTCAAGTCTTTCCAGAAGTTTGGGAATATCCAAGCTATATTGACATATCCGTAGCTTAGTCCTACTAATATTATAAACAAACTTGCGGTTTGTAAGTATAGATGGATGTTTGTTACTCAATCACGCCAGAACGGCTAAACGGACCTGGATGAAATTTGGCAGAGATAGATTATAGTCTGGAATAGCACATAGGCTACTTTTTATCCCGGAAAAATGTACGGTTCCCGTAGGAAGTCCAACCGCGGGTAACATCACGGGGCGCAGTTAGTTTATAATAAAATTGGCTCTAATGCGAGAGGTCACGGGTTCGAACCACGGAACCAACGTTGTTTGTGATGATCAAACAATTTGTTGTCGTCTTTTAGATATATTTAGTATCTGTGTTTTAACTTCGCCACCTGTCACACAAGGAATCTTAGTGCTGATAAGTGTATACGTTTTGTTATTCATCGTATAGTGGTGTGAACGTGTATTCATCTGTATTCGTAATATCATTAGTAATTAATAATTTGTTGTATCTTACAATCTACAAAATAAATAGAAATTGTCAAGAAGATGTATGTGACAGCCAGAAGATATATCCTTTATTATTCTTGTTGACCTTTCTTTACATACTTTTGCATAATATAAATAGATAACTTATACCAGTTATGCGAAAACCAGGTACATTATGTAAGCAAAAACTATGCAAAATGCTTGTAATTTTTAGGCTAATTCACTTGAAACTTAATACACCACACCTCAACATTCCTTAGAAATCTTAGTCATACACGCAATGTGGTTATTCTGCATTTTTTATATGAATAAAAGCTGCGATATTTCCCTAATAAATTAAGATTAATCACCACAATTCAAACATACAAAACAATTCAATAAGAACAAATCATAATAGGCCAATGCCTTTGGGTATGGGGGCCGGTGAAATCACAGGCGTATGAGACGTTATATCCCTGTCTCGGGTAATAAACGCAGAAGGATGACCACAACTCAGTGTAAGATCCAAGCTTTATTTTGAGCTGAATTGCTGTTGTCATGGGTGAGGGCCACCACCAGGTGGACCTTCAGATTGTTTCATAGTTCCAAACGGAAAAAAAAAAACTTCTAATGAGCCCTAAATTTTAACAGCACGAGAACCGATACCCTCTATTTTTAGTTTGACATTTTATACACCTAATCACAAGTTTTATACACCTAATCAAAAGTTTAGTTTAAATTTTTCAGCGTTAAGTTCGCATGTGTACCATACCTTTATATTTTCATGGTTGGGTTAATCTATTTTTATTGTGCACAATAAAAAAACATTAATAATGAAAAAAAAAGTGAGCCAACGACTTAATGGCTTGAAAAGCGTATGTTTACGAAACACAGCTAAAGAAAGCATTTTAAGGAAGCCGACATGTCCTGTAATCCGAAAATCAAAGGCATATAATATCTATCAGCCGGGTTTGGCCATTATAGCTTTTATTAGAGTTAAGAGCATTTCCACGCGCGTGATCTCACTTACCGAGATTAACTTTGTGTTCAAACAGTGGGATTATTGAACATTCAAGACAAGGTGCTCAGATCAAGAAATGACTCTTGTTGCTTTGAGTGCTTTATTATTAGTATTATTACTAAGTTATTACGTTACAACACTCATACCCCTGCAATAGAATTTCCTGTGTTTCAGGTGGCATGGATAAACACAGAAACAGCACAAACACCCGCTAACATGCTTATCGTACAATGTCTGCCCCTGCCGGGAATCGAAGCAGAGACCCCTCGCTTTGAAGGCACAGCTACTATCTACTTGTTACGGAGCCATCGTTTTGGAATATTTTTCAATGTGGACAATGTTATGCATTATTTAGTAATTAATATTTCGTAGCACCGCTACGAAAGGCTACGAAGGCTGCACACGTCAATCATTATGACAATCAAACTTTATTAAAACCAGTGTAAGTAATGCATGGGCGTTAGAAACGTCTGTACATTAGGTACGGTACTTAGTTACCTACTATAAGTTAGTTTATACCTATAGGTTTGTTTGATCGTATCATTGGGTCTAATCTAACATATTAATCTGGAACTAGTTCCCCCAAACGACTGACCTGATATTTTCCACACAATTTGATTTTACCTTTTATAGCTTTTCTTCTAAAGTGGCGGAAATCTCATATTCAAGTATCATACTTGCATTCAGTATATATAGTATTATAATAGTATTTATCATACTTGCATTCAAATAGGTTGAATGCAAGTATAATAAATGATCACATTAGTTTTGAATCTCGCAATTTTTTTCTATCGAATTCTAATCGAAATCTTAGTTGCATATTATGTCCAACTAAATGGTACATTGTACAATGAAAAATATCCTAGCATTGTAATCTTCAATTTGCAATTCGTACGTAAACAACATTGTCAGTAAATTTTTGTCGCTTGTATTTTTGAGTGGCAGTGATTCAGAATCAAAAATGGTGTTGCAAATAATACAATGAAAATTAATCCTTATACAAATTTAATAAAAATGATGTCTTTTTTCATCAAGGTCTTTTATGTTTACAAAGAAACCGGTTTCCTACTTGTTGACCGCAAATTTCTATTGAGCGTCTGGCGCCATTGAATAGCTAATAAAATCATAAACCCACTAAGCTGAGGTAGCCATTTGAATGGACTTTGAAACCGTTAAATTTTAAGAAGCAGTAACTTTAAAATTTTTATTAATACAACTTTTTAACGTAATTTGGTGGGCCAAATCTATCGTCACTAGATATGTCAATTAGATAATTAAGTGCTTCCGTCATTTAAAAAACAATTACGTTTTTACACTCATACACATACACTAGGATTCAGGTGGCATGGATAAACAAAGAAACACAAGAAAAAGACCCATTACCCGAGAACAAACGCCCTTCCACCGGAATATACCAAAGCGGGTGCACCAATTCTAGGCGGCAGATTCTCCGGGCGATCTTTGCACAAGTTCTATTTCTACTTTTCCTTGCTCGTTTAGCACCACCCAGGGGTACGTGTAGGATTCAAAGACGTAACTTCAGACGTAAGCAACTGGACACCCCAAAGCGATTACGTTCGTGTTGTAACGTTCAGTAAACATAATCGTCTATAATACCAATATACAAAAAGTGAAACACGGCACTCAACAACTTTTTGCTTTAACGTGCGGTGTTTTTATGGAAATGGTCGCCATGTTAACCATTGTCTCGTAAACGGTGAACCTTTAGACGTGGAAAATTCGAATCGAATAGCCAACGTGTGAACGCATCGTTAAAATGTACCGTATCATTGTGCGAAATTTTGTGGCAATACAAATGTAGTGCCTACCAAACATTTCTATAATACTTTGAGAGTATATGAAGAACCTTAAAAACATTTATAGACCATTTTATATGGCATTAACTGTAATAAACTGTGGTTTAGGGTTTAATAATCTTACGATTGTAAAATCGCAAATTGTCCTAAATTTTTATGGTTTAGCAAATATTTATTATTATGACCGCCTCGGTGGCATACTGGTTTGAGTAATCGACCGAGACAAAGGTTACGAGTTTGAATCACGGGGAACGAATATTTTCATTTGTTTTTCATTCTGGGCAGAACAAAACTGAGCATAATTATACGGGACAATTAGTAAGCTATTGCTTTGCCATGCACACTTTTTTCAAGGCAAAGTCATTCCGTACAACAGTTGTCATTCCAATAATTCCAACTTCATTGCATGCTGCTAACTTCCCCCGACTTCACCCTAGTGAACCAAAAGATCCTAAAGGATTTCGAAATAGTTTTTTTGTTTTACACTAAGTCTATTTGCTTGCGTCCATACGTGAGCGCATTTTGAGTCCCTACACACTCCCCTGGGTGGTGCTAAAGGAGCAACTTTAAATCTTGTGCCAAGTTTGTCTGAGAAAGCACTGTGTTCCGGTGGAAGGGTGTGGGTCTAGGAATACATATGATACGTTACATACCCGTCTTGGGTAACTGACACAACGGGACGCAAAAATGCTTGGGTATTCTGATACTTCGGTTGGGGAGGACCTAAGTCGTATTGCTACTGGCGGAGGTAATCACTTCACACTAGTTGGACCTTCAGCTCGACCGTAACTTTAAAAGCATAAAATATACATTTCTAAAATTATTTTCTTTGTTGTTAAGCATTAAATTTCATACAGAAGCAAATGCTTTCAAATTTAATATATCTTGAGTAGACTAGACTAAAGACATCGATTCAATCAGCCAAAAAGTATCAACAGATTTTTGTATATTAGAAAATGTTATGAGGTCTGCCATAGGTATTTTTCCAACGATAATATAGAATTACCGTTTTCACACCGTCTTGGGTAACTGACGCAACGGGACGCAAAAATGCGACTTGGGTCTTCTGATACTTCGGTTGGGGAGGACCTAAGTCGTATTGCTACTGGCGGAGGTAATCACTTCACACTAGTTGGACCTTCAGCTCGACCGTCACTTTAAAAGCATAAAATATATTATACATTTCTAAAATTATTTTCTTTGTTGTTAAGCATTAAATTTCATACAGAAGCAAATGCTTTCAAATTTAATATATCTTGAGTAGACTAGACTAAAGACATCGATTCAATCAGCCAAAAAGTATCAACAGATTTTTGTATATTAGAAAATGTTATGAGGTCTGCCATAGGTATTTTTCCAACGATAATATAGAATTACCGTTTCACACCGAGCGCATATGCTCATTCGTAAATTAAGCAACAAAAAATCTCTGTCCTCTATGTTATAAAGTTTAAGTGCTTTCTTGTGTAGGAAAGTGAAGCCTTTGATTCAAAATATTCGCATCAATGATCATAAACTTGTTAGCGGAAAGAATCAAACTTTTTTAATGTTTTGTGGTGAAAGTTTTATTTTCACCCTAGTATACTTCCATACTGCATAGATGGTGAAGTTTTAAATAAAAAATTCTTTAGAAAAATACCATTGAATTCACGACACTGTTACCGTTACCGTTACCGACACCTCTGTATCTCTGTATCTGTAGTGTAGCTTTTGTTTTCACTTCTATCAGCACTCTGTTTTATTAATTAGTGGTATTTGTCGGGTATCTCTCTCATATATTGTTATCTATATATCATATTACATCTACATTTCAATTTACACGATCGGGTCTATGTATATGAACAATATGAAAAATACTCGTATGTCGTAACCAAAGTGACGGGATGAGCTGAAAGCCCACCTGATGTTAAGTGGTTACCTCCGCTCATATCAACAGCAATACGAATTTGGTCCTCCCGAAATATGAGAAGACCCAAGCCGCACCCCGTTGCGCCCGTCACCAGAGACGGGGTTGTTACGTCTCATGTGCATGTGATTTCGCCGGCACCCACACCCTTCCACCGCGTTGTTGAGCCGCGGATTACCAGATGTACAGGCAGTACTACTCCGGCCGATCTTGGTAGAAGTTCTACTGTTACTTTGGGTTATTTCTTTCGCACCACCCGGGGAACAGGTGCTAGTCAGAGGGTATTCATCTATGGACGCGAGGAACTGGGACCCAATTACTCACAGAACGAAATTTCCAAACACTTGACAGACACCGGGTTTAATATTAACAAAACTATATCAAGGACTGACAAAATTAACAATGCTGACACTTTAAATTAACAAATGACAATCAATTCTATAAATGAAGCAATCTAAGGTCAAAAATCAGGTTGAATCCTAATAATTATCAACTTCTATTTGTAACAAATGAATCGGTGATCCGTTTGATTGGATTTGTTTACAAGCTGACTCAAGTGTCTTTACCCAGTTTTACCCCAATACCTTTTTTTTTTAATGCAATTTTTAAAATTTTGTCCTTGTCCCTCATGTGTCGTGATAAAAAATCTACTTAATTTGAGTACAGCCCACTCAAATTAAGTTTCTTTTTGTTTCAGTGATGTAGTATTTAAATAATTCAATTCACAACATAACATAACATAACATTCACACGGTTTCGTAGCTTAATGGTGGTGGTACTAAGTTAAGTGGTTGGTAAACCTACCTTCGAAGCGAGCGGTCCCAGGATCGATTCCCTGCCGGAATAAACTTCGTGTAGTGTCCACTCGCCCCAGCACTTTGCCCCGGCGGGACAGAAACCCAAGACCCGAGATCAAATTGTCTTGTGTTTGTCGATACTAACTGCGGCACATTGAACCCTAGTATGAGCGCATAAACATCATATATAAAAAAATTACTGCTATTAATTGCAATTGTATCAATTATATTATCTCCACAGACAAAATATTATTTCAATAACTAGGAAAATATGCTCCTAAGTTACGAAAATTAATAAATTATTCTATTTTTGTTGATGAAATGGCAAGGATATATTGCTGTTTTTAATTAAGGCTCATATTTTTTGTGTCACCTGAAAAATTATGACTAAAATATAAAATTAGTCAGTAATTAAGAGTTTTTATTGATTTATGATTTTATTTATTATTTAATTAATGTGTTTGCTTAAGAGCTAGCGCTAACGCTATGATGAAAAATGAGTGACTGATTTTAATCGGACGTCTGTGTTATCTATAAATTAATAACTGACTGGAAGATTTCTTATAGCAGATTTCTTATGTAAGATATCTTTGCTTTTGTTGGCATGAAACATACATTAAACTTTGTCATTGTAACCTGCCTATATTAATTTATAAGAAATGCTACTTTGTAAATTAATTTCACTTCTTTGATGTCTTCTAGGAAATATAAAAATAAAATCAAGTCTATTCTTCGACGTCGGTCTCGGTGCTCGCGTCCGAAGCTCTTTGTACTACTTTTGCTTTTGTGTACAGGGGGGCTCAGTTTCTGGGGGGTCCAGTTGCTCGCGTCAGTATACGTACCGTATAGGGATTCTATAGGTATTGATAATACCATAATGATGTACTACGGAATTGTATTACAACCTATGTCACACAAACTGTACATCCGCGCAAAGCCAAGGCGAGTCGTTAGTTACCTATTACTTATTTCTTTAGACATATTTTAAAAGAAAAAAAAAAGACAAAGTTATAAAAAAAACAAGTGAAACCTCTTTTTTGAGTACCTCTTTTTTGTCGTTTAACAGCTTAAAGCTTATCTCTCGCATCACTTCTGATTAGTCAAAGGTTCAAAATCAATAACAGATGAACCTTTCCTTCTCATCCGTACATTTGTCCAACAACAAAAGGGCGGGTGAGATTCAATTGATTTCGAATGATTTGGGTTTAAATGATAAATCGTAAGATGGTACTTAGAAGCTGTTGACCTTTTTGCAAGTAATGCAAGGTAACATTGACCGGAACTCCTCTGACATAATAAAAATTTGATCCTCTTTTTTCGCATGAGTAAGATCAAAAAATTGTGTAGGAAGGCGTCCATTGGCTAGCATAGTCGGGGCGGACATCTTAACATACCCTCAGAAGAACGGACGCGCTCAGTTCAAATGACACTAAACGGTCACTCATCCAACTACTGGCTGGGTAGAGAGTTGCTTGATAACCACTATAACCACATTCACGTAAGTTATTTTTTATACGTACTTATGTAGATAATAGAAGTAAACATCATCGAAGTCAAAGTCAAAAAAAAAAAAAAAATCCGAATCATTTCAAAACTTAAAAAAAATAGTAATTGCGATTTTTTTAAACCATATCCGTTATGTAAACTGTCCGTAGAGCTCGGTTGGCTCTTCTTTCTTTGTAGGTTGTGGGTTCGATTCACACCCAGGGCAAATATTTTGCAAACTTACATGTTTCTTCCGTGTCGGTGTTAATATGTATTGTATATAAGTATTTAAAAAAAAAAAAAAAAAGTATGTAAGTACTCTATCAGTAATCTGGTTTCTCATAGTACAAGCTATTCTTAGTTTGGGGCTAGTTGGTGTCGTGTAAAGTTTCCATGAATATTTGTTTATTTATGGGGAAGTACAACATGGATACAAGCATGGATAATGCCTGCAAAATAATAGCACAAAATGTGAATTAGACAATAAAAAATATGATATTAAAACGATTCTAACATTAGCTCTAATTTCCATTTGAACACTTTGGTCTAGAGAATGACCTTGCAATCAACAGAAATTGGTAAAAAATAAAATATTCATCAAAAGATACAAAAATAAAAGACAGCCATAAAGTTTATTAAATCTGAAGCATCTAAAACTAATTAATGACAAAGATCAAAACGTCAATTTATTAAAAAAAAAATTGTTTCCCGTTTTCTAGATGATTTAAACTAATAATTAGTATAGAATAATAATTTTATAGTTGCCGTTCGAGACGGCAATATTTTGTAACAAACAAAAACGGTTTTAAAACTCAAATTTTAACGCATAAATGACTTAACCATTTAGATCGCAAGTATCGATTGAACATGTCAAATTTTACACACACAAGTAAACATTCGTGAGCATTTAACACAGGCACATCACATGCATACAAATATGTTAAATTACAGACAGTTTCATGTCCAGTCCAGTCCATTCCTATTTGTTAAGTTTACGCCTGTTCCAACCCTAACGGATCAAACCGAGGGGAAGAAACAGATAACCAGAGAAACAAATACATATTCGCGAAGGTGGTCCTACGTCGAGAGTGGAGCAAATTCTTCAAAATATTTTTCATCTAGGTAATGTGAAATTTAATAAAATTACCACTATATCAATTATGTACCTGAGATAGTACAACAAATAGCATTGTAACATACTCGTAATATAATCATAAACAACATTTATGTGATCTATCCATTACAAATGAATAGTTATACATTTTATGCCAAGGGTCTCACAAGGTCTTACAGGAGGTTAGCACTTAGAATCGCAGAAAATAAACAATAAACTCAAACATGCCACAAATTGACGTTTTGACTTGCATGGCATTCATGTAACTTTTACGTAATTTTGTCATTAGGGAAATAAATTGCGTCTCGTGTTACAAAAAAAATCGTATTTTTATCGTTTTGACTTTAATTTTATTAGGGTTCAACGCTCTCTAAGGGCTTTTTGCAACAAAAATGTATTATAAGTAGGTAAATAAAAATTTGGAAACGTGACTTGGGGTTTGATTGAATTACTATGTTAGCACTATTCAATCATAGTAACATACAATAAACTCTTTTGATTATCGAATTACTAACTTTGAAGGCTTCGCTGAATAATGAAAAGTACCTTTTATCCTGTTTTGTACCCCAACGCTTATGCAAAATTTCATGATGATCGGTTGAGTTGAGTTAAGGCGTGAAAACGTAACAAACAAATAAACTCACGTTTGCATTTAAAATATTAGATAAATAAAAACGGACATCAAACCAGTCTAACAAATACCAATTTAGTGAGTTCTTTATCGGCCCTTAATTAGCTCAGACAGCTAAAAAATATAGAACCATTGACACTCAATTAAAATATTTCGTTGCGAAATATTATTCTCAGTCAATCAATTATTTTTAACAAATTTATTAATAGCATTCCGTGTAAAAGGTCGTTTTATTGTTGTCTTCAAAACAGATCGTATAGTATTCAATGACATCGTATACAGGAAGCCTTCTATAAATCTATTGAAAGCGGTGGCCTCGAAAGTATTGGGATAAACCAAGTAACAATTCCTTGAATTATTGATAGACAACATCACAAAATTCCAAGTAACAAATATAGTTTGATTCACGAATAGAGTTTAACAGACGGAACTAAGAGCGTGCCAAATTTAAATGTCTTTTTTGAAACTCGTTCAGTGTTTTTTGATATGACTATGACTATGATGTGATGGGACGAGTTTACGGCTCGCCTCATGTTAAATGTCTACACCACCCGTAAAGCGAGGAAATCTACTCTGGTTCGTTTGCTATCGAGGTATGAAAAGACCCAATTCGTATCGCGTTGCGCCCGTCACTCTGAGAAGGGATGCAACTTCTCATGCGGGTGTAAAACAGGAAATCTTATTAGGTATGGTGGCAGTTCTTCAGGTAACCTGGCACAAGTTTTACTGCTACTTTGGTTACCACTACTAGCACGTGATACACGTGATTCCATCAATAATGAAAACAATTGCAAAATAAAAAGTAATATGATATTTAATTTACAGAAATCGCAGAACATGTCGCGTGAAATATTGAACTCTGCAAACTATGACGTAAAATGTATTGATTCAAACTTCATATTAATGAGTAAATTAAGCCAATGCCGCCGGAAAATGTAAATTTTGAGAATTTATGCGTCACAAATTATAAATTGACTCGTTCTACGGAATGTGGAATTATGTTCGATATGTCATTCGAATGTGGTTCATCTTTTTGCGTTTTATTATTTTGTGCATGAATCGATTCTTTGCAAACGAGCGATAAAAGTTGGTTTTATTTATTTTAATTTTTAAAATTCCATTAAGTCTTTAATTTCTGTATGTTTAACTGAATCACATTAAAACTTAATCTTTTGAACCATAATTGTGAGTTGTATTATTAGGATGGATGTGAGAAAAAAGGTACAAAATAACAATAGAATTACTACCCTTATACAATTACTGCAATTATTACCCTACAGTTTTTTAATTACACTGGTAAGTAGCAAATAACTTCAATCTTTTTACCTGTGGTACAATCATTTGTACCTTTAAAAGCAGTTGCAAAAGCACACAATTGTTACATTGTTAAAGTTTTGTTTATTGCCATGGAGTTGTATTCTGTACATCAAACGAATGATAATATTATACAAAAAATGACTTCGTTTGTTCTATGTCTGGGTATTAATTTGTAGTATAATTAATATACTAATATACTACTACTAATTAATTACTCTATCAGCGGACCATTAAAAATGTATTTATATTTAGTTCATCCGTCTGCATGGTACGAAAGGCTGCAATATTTATGCGCAAGCGACATGGCTCGAGTTGGCGCCTGCTTCGACGCTTAACATGCGATACATCCGCCAAAAACAAAATTAATAGCAGCTACATTCCATACATTTTTACATTTTTACGGGTTCCTTGTATCGAATAAACCGGAGATCGTATGAAGACAAACACGTGTTACTAATAATATCACGGGGAAAATATGGTACGCGTTATGAGTCCTCCAGTGAATTTAATGTGTAAATGAGGCTTAACTTAACGTTCATTTAATTAAGTAAGAACATCAAAATCTAATTTAAAAATTATTCCAATTACGAATTTGAAATCGATATAGGGATCGATCATTTTACTTAATGTCATTCTTTATGAAAAGTAATAAAAAGCTCCACTCATACCCCTAAACTAGGATTCCCTGAGTCACAGATGGCTTGGACGAGAACAACCTTAATGCTCACCACACAAAGTGTGCCTCGGGAAGGAATCGAAAGCGAAAAAACATATTTTTTGACAGTTCCGTAAGCTTAGTTGAAGAAAAATAAATTGACCGTTTCGTTAGCATAGTGGTAGCCCTGCCTTCAAAGGACCCTTCCTTTGAAGGCAGGGCTACCACTATGCTAACGAAACGGTCAATTTATTTTTTCTGTTATACTATATATGCCGCAAGATTCATTTTCCAAGGAAGTCGGACTTAAGGACTCTCGACTTGTTAGTTACTGACACTGGCGCCGAAACGATCGTGATTTCATGACCATTTAGTTACTTATTCGAATCCATTGACCACTTACGAATTTAACATGAAAATTTATTAATATCCGATTGTAAGGACACCTTACGAAATGTTGGGATTTTACTGGGTCTTTCTTTTATATCTGTCATGTTTATTTTGGCAGAAGATTCAACTTACTCTAACAGTCAAATATTTTTTTTATTGTCAGTAGAATTTCAATAGTAATTTTAATGTGCTGTCTAGTTATTCTCTCAGACACCACTCAATTATTATAAAAAAATACGTTTACACACTCATACTCCTACATTAAGACTATCTGTGTTACAAGTGCCATAAACAAACACAGAAAGATAAGAAAAACACCTAAGACCCGAGAATGAACTCATCGCTTGTCACACAAAGCCCCGTCCCGAAACGAACCTGGGACTTCTCGCTTCGAAAGTAGAGCTCAATACTTCTAAGGGCGAACTTTGCACAAGTTCTACTGATACTTTTTGTTGTTGCTTTTGCACCACCCAGGGGGTACGTGTAGGGACGCCGAGGGTATTCACCTACGTACGCGAGCAACTCGAATCCCCAATATGTATTATTGTATGTTGTATGTTAAAATCTGACAAATAAAATATATCTCTATTACGCTATTAGCAACAAAACCATCGATTTGAGATATTTTTCGATAGCACATTATTGGCACAAATAACTCATAAATTTTGGAGGTGTGCTCTATAACGGATAGAATGTTTATTAATATCAACGCCCAACAATATTTTTTTGTACCGATAAAATCTCAATTTGTCTTTTGTATTGCAAACGACCATAATTTTTAATGTTGGTAATATTATCTTTGTATGGATAAGCCATTTTTGATTAATAGTTTTAACTGTAAGACGCCCCTAATCGCTGTATCAGATTAAATTGTTAAATTCGAATAATTATTTAGTTAGTAAGGATCTTTAGTAATAGACAAGAATTATATATTAGTGTGCCATAAATTTTAGAACGTCAATAATTTTATAGATTCACTTGTTAAATCGTAGTCAAAAAACAGATATATCAATCATAATATTAAGCTAAAGGTGAGATTGATAAAAAACATCAATGCTAATTATTGTCTTAAGTTTTGATGAACTGACATAGTTCCTAAAATAATTTTCAGTCCCGTTATATGACTAGAATGTGAATGTAAGACTTTTTATAGAAGAATGCGTTATAGTCTCTAGATGATTGATGGGAAGCTGATTTTGATAAACGGATATTAATGTTTTTAAGATATGGCAGTGTAACTGGCCTCACAGCTCAGTTAGTAATGGCTTTGCCTTGTGCGCTGTTGGTCGTGTGTTCGATTTCCACCCAAGAAAAGCATTTGTGTGTTGAACATAGATGTTTTTTCTGTGTCTGGATATATTGTGGTAGCAAATGACTACGATTTCATTGGGAATCAAGGTTCTAATGCGGTACCCGCACCAGTCTTGTCGACAAGCAAGAGTGAATGTGGAATTAGGAATTAGGACGCAAACTAAGTATTTGGTATTAGGACGCAAATGCACGCATAGCTTTTTCTTCACAATAGGATTTCGTATTGTGTATAACAAACCTTCAGTGGGAACAAAAATACCCAAAATAAAACATATAGCATATGATATGTGTACTAAGAAAGATCTTTGCCAGATTTTATGCAGCATTAATTCGGCTCAAATACACGCGCATGAAATTTTCCCAGCTCAGAATGACGGAAGAGAATATGAATTGGGTCTTCTCATATACCCAATAAGCTGAGGATTTAATTCGTATTTTCCTGAAAGGGTGGTGATTACCAGTTAACATCATGTCGATACAACTCCTTCAGTAATTAAGCTACTTATAAAATCGACTTTGATAAACACACTTTCTATATTCAACTACCAGACAAGTGAGAATCTCAAGTAAGAAAGTGAATTTATTGATCACATATCCTGTATCTAGGTAACATCTATTTACGGCACATCCTCTTCGAACTGTTCGAGAACGTTTTCAAACTCGAAATGCTCCAATTTATTATATTGAATTAGCATAAGAACGGAATATTTCTTCACAATAAACACAATTAATTTGTTATACAAGACTGTGTTTTATATGCAAAGGTTTAAGTATCAAATTCTTTGAGTGTTAAGTCGTTCACAAGCCTCGAAATGCCATAGGTCGTAGTGTCATCTTTGGTCGGCGACCGCGCAAGGCCGCCAGAATCCGATGACCTCAGATCACGAGTCCGATCTACAAAGAAAAGTGAGTAATCGAGGTAAATCCTCTTCATATGCGTAAACGTATACGGATCTTATAAAATCCTACGCTTATCGGCCTGTCTGGTATATTTTTCTCACTTTTGATATAGATTCACATTGTATCAAAATAATATGTATGGTAAATATATTTAGTAAGCCGATTATAATACGTAGGTTACGCATTATATTGGACGTAGGTTTAAACTTGTATATATGTTTGTATCCTCTAGCATAACGAAATCTTTTGAAGGAATAAATGAGTAATCTTTGTATGAGTATAATCGAGATCATAAATTTGTTTTGATTTACGTAAACTTTCAAAACTTAATTGTATTAAATGCTAAAATCGTTAGACTGGGTATTAATCATCTCATTCCTTCACGAAACATACATAAAAGGTTTAAAACATGACTGTGATCGCATTGCAGTAATTACCATAAAACCTAGATGTATAATACCTATTTCAATCTCAGGCAGTTGCGATACAACAAGGCTTGTCATGTGTGTTTCCTCTTAGGAAGGAGTTCAGTAGGGCTACCTTATGTTTGAGTGGTTACCTCCATCCATAACAACAGTAATACTATACGGCATAAATTCCCCCTTACCTAGGAATGAGAAGACCCAAGTCCTTTATTGCGCCCGTCACTCGATACGGGAATGTAACTTATGATTTCACTGGCAACCTCACCCTTCCACCAGAACACAGCAATGCGAGTGCTGCTTGGCGGTAGATTTGGCGTGCTTGTTGTTTCAGCCAAATAACACATCGCCTAACATCAGGAAGACCATGTGCATCTTCGCAAACTGCGTTATTCAGTTATTCTTCCCTACCTGTTAAAATGAACGAACATTCCTGCTTGACAGCAGAAATAGTCACAGTAATTTCTGAACGAATGGTGCCAAAATATGAAATATCGAAGAAAGTGGTAGAAGAAATCAGTGGTATTGCGTTTCATCATTCTGAAATCGAACCAAAAATTAGTATGTATGTTAAATGAACAAAGTTTAATAAATAAGTGGCCAAAACGAGCACTGACAAGCACTGTGAGAGGAAGCAAAAAATAATTTTTTGGTTGTCATGTCACAAATATTTATAGGTATTATTTTTATTATCTGTTCACGAATATAATGATTAGGTACTTACTTTTTACTCGTATGCTTTTATTTGCGTATAAATCTTATTTTAATTTGATAATTTGTTGGGTATTTCTCGATAAAACCTGGCTGACTTCTTAGCCTTTAACGAAGTAATAATTCGTAATCTCCGGTATAAGCCCCGGGTTCACTCCATTTCTATCGTGAGCATATGTTTTTTTTTTTTATATGTCTTGGTTTATTGAAACGTATGTGGAACTTGGAAGTTAGAGGAAATTTGCAATAGATATTTCGCATTTGAATTTACTATTGTAAAAAGAAAGTTGGGTTTTACTTTTCTCATTTCGAGCAATTATCACAAGTCTGTTAAAAGATAAAGAAATAGCTCTAGTGTATATATTGTAAATAAAAATCAATTGCCGAATGTTTGTAAGCACATCACTTCAGAACAGTTGCACCTATTATGTTAATTATTTTTTGTTGTGATTATATTTGTCAGAACGAAAATGGTTATGGTTTGTATGTACGAAAATGTTCTAAAAATTGTACGATACAGTGAACAATTTGGACAGAAGAAAGTAGGGAGATTGACGTTCAGTTCAGTCAGTCAGTTCAGTATCAGTAGATAGGATCTGGATTACATTACCTTGATTAACACGTTACCTTCCTTTTATCCCGAAAAAGTGAAGTATTTTTTAGTCACTTGCAAAAACTATCGAATTAATTTTTTTCCCATCATCTGATGTTGACAGCTAGTACAGTTTACAGCTAGTATAAATAATATAATTTTAATTATGGCGCTAACTACGTTTTGATTATAATTTTTATTTTAATGAATAATTAATATGGCTTTAAATAATTATTCATATATCACTAAGATATAAATATCTTGTGATGTCGCTAATAATTTTCCGAGATTTTCGGCCTGTTATCAAGGGCGGTAAATAAAATACGCATCTTATTGACCCTGATAACTTCTTGAAGTTCTAAACGTTTGCGAAAGAAACTACGTAGCCACTAATAATAACAAACGCACCCAAAAAAGTAACTATAAATATGATGACTTTAAAATGGTGCCTCCATTTTCCACTTCTTGAGTTGATGCTCCTGATGCTTCACTGAGAAGCCTCCCGAAGACTTTCAACAAAACCAATAAAATAGATGGAATGGCTTCTTTTCCCCCAGAAATAAATAGGGACCAAAATCGTTCCTTACAATTGGGTTTGAACTAATTTATTATTATCATCATATTAAATATTTTTAAGAAGTATCCTTATTTTATTAAAAATCATGCGGATCTAGCATACAGCTTTGCTTAATAACGCTGAAGATCACTGTCTGTTTTTGCCAAAAAAAATTATGCTTACTATTCGATATTAAATTGTTAGCGAATTTGTGTCTTTCTTTTGATTAAAATTTATAAAAAAATGCCTGCTTAAGTAGTTTATACAGGGTGTAGCGTAAAGAGTCAACCCGTCACTTGTGGGTGGGGGCCGTCATGACTGATCAGAAAATCAGTATTTGTGTTTAGTAAAAGTATCATAGTTTTGAAGATTTTGAACATTTTCATAATTTCATAATACAATAATTACACCCTTAGTCACTATTTTCGATGGCAGGGCCACAAATCAAGGTATTTTCTCAGTCTGTTTTTATGAAGTATTCTTGGAAGGAAATGTTTAAGCGCCTGTGGTAAAAAAAATATGTACGGATTCATGTGTGACCAAGTTACAATAAATTTGCGTATTTCATCGAGACCTTAATTCTTCTCCATGTAAGAATTCTAGACGCCATCTTTAAGCACAATAATAATCGAATGGTTTATTATACCGATTTAGAACATTAAAAATTGGAGCGAAATATCATAAACAGCCTAATTTATTCGCAGCGTAGGCGTCGCATTCCGTCGTGTTTTTCGCGTCTGGCATTCTTTAGACGTGTTAAATTTACATTTTGTTGACTTGATCTCTTAATTGTTTGTTTTCGTGATGAGATCGTAGTTAAATATAAAAGTGAAAATAAGAGCTACTTATCATCTTTTTGACAGCAGTAAAATATTACCGCTGTCAAAAAGATGACAGAATAAGTAGCTAAGTAGTATAAGTTATACCTTTGTTAAGAAACAAAGGTCTAACTTATTCAACTTGACTAAAATGATAGGTTTGGTGTCTAAACAGTGTTATTGCCATCATAGTAAGATAGAACTATGTCCGTACCCTCAGAGTCCCTACCCGGAGCGAAAGGAGCAACCCAAAGTAGCAGTAGCAGTAGAAAAAAAACAAGTTTATCTGGGGAAGTACTGCCACCACATCTGTATCTCTATCTCGGGGGATCAAATTGTTCCTGGTTCGGTCTCCGGCCGGCGTAAACCCTTGTGTGGTAAGTATAAAGTTTATGTTTAAGTTAAGGGTTTTGGAAATTGTATTGTAAATATTATTTTAATGTCACCAGGTAGCATTAGTATTCCTTGTACTGAAGTTGCATTCCCCTTAAAGATAATCCCTATATTACCTTTAAGGGGAATGCAACTTCAGTCCTAAAAAAAAAAACGTAACACAGTCAATAACTTTCTACGTTATGTGTATCATCTACTGTTATCGGAAAAAGTTAAATAACGCCTTCTAATTGGGACGGATTTAAAATCAAATCGAATAAACCGACTTTAATACTTTCATTTACTTATTCTTTATAAAATTTATATGGGACCGCCTAGAGATTACATCCAATTAAATTAAAATATAATTAACCAAACCGTTCCACAATTAGTAAAGAAATCCCGTAACAAACATAGTAAAAAAAATGCAACCGAATTGAGAAACTCCTTTTATTTTTATTTATTGTTTTCCTTTTAGCTCACATCCTCACATGTAACAGTAAAAAATGTAACAAATTTTCTAATTCACCTGTTCTCCGTTATTCGATCGTGTTACCATTTGCATCTAAATGCGTTATTTTGAAGACTAAAACTGTAAAGAGTGCATTTACAATGTTTGCTTGGAGTCATTTGCAAAAAGATCCGTTGAACTCAACACTCTTTTTATAATACAGAATGTAAAATCTCATGGTCCCGCTCTGCCATCTAAAATGTTGTATTTATACAACTACATATAATAGATCAGTTTAAACCAGGTTCTCTGAGTAAAAACATAGGTCTAGTTAATTTAAAAAGTGGGAGCGCAATTTGAAAATATTTAATTTAGAAGTATGAAGTATGTACTCTCATACTTCATAAATCTTTTTAATTATATTGTTTTTCTATTTCTTTTTTTTTGAGCTAAGCTTATTTTAAGTGGTTACCGCCACCCATAGACAGCAGTATCACGACTCAGAGCTTACCAAATATTAGAAGATCCAAGTTGCATTGTGTTATGCGCCCGTCACACTGAGAAATAAAACTTAACATGTATTTTTATGTAAAATGTTTGTACAGAAAAACAAACAATTGTAATTTTGTGAAGTAAAAATATGTATAAACTATTAAAATCCTGCTGTCTATGGGAAACGCTATGGGTTTGACAGGCCAAAACCGTGGTTCTCTATAATAGCTTTTTTAGAATATTCTGGATTCCTCTTGTTGTTTACTATCGCTGTTTTGGGAAATATGGCTTTGCGCGAAAATTTTATTCAATAGAAAAACGCACTGCTTCCCGTTTTTGACGTGAAAAATTTACTACCTACAAAAAATCTTTAATTATAACATTAGGACTAGTGGGTTAATTAACAAAAACCGTTTACCTAATGTATTTCCAGCTCACATTTTAGTAACCTGATTAATATTTTTCTAATAACACTTTATCTTTATTGTAATTTTAAATAATAATCGGAAAAAAGCAGGTCGCTACTCCACATGATTCATTTCAAAACAATATATTCGGTTTATTAAAATTATTTTGTTGTGTTATTCTGTTTCTGTATTTGTCAGTGCCATCTGCGACACGTACAGTGGTATCAGTAGGTATGTAAAGCTTATATTTTTTTTATTAAATATCGTTACACGAGCTAATAGTCCGCCTAAAGACGTCAATCTTTAAGAGAAAAAATAAGAAATCCACGTTTTTATAGTGACCTCAGTATATTTATGAAAATTAATTTTATGTAAGAAATATTTCAAGTTACGAAATATATGTTCAAAGTATAACACTCGAATCAAAAATATATTGCGTATCCTAAGATTTAGATTACAAAGGGTCAACAGATCTTTATAAGCAACTGGGTAAGTTTATATAATAAACTTCCGGGAAGTGCTAGCAAGCTATCAATTCGAAGATTTAAATCATATAAAAAAAATATTCTAGTTGAAAATGCGTACTACTGTTATTGATTAAGTTAATGATAAAACACCATGGTCTGTTGTCACTCTGCTTCTACATGTTTGTCGAAATGCAAAATAACTTGTTATATCAATATAATATTCATTAACAAGATATATACGTACCTAGATATAAGGAATATTATATTGCTTGTGAACAGGATCATGCTCGTGAAAAACTTGTTCTTACTTGTTCTTCCCCATGGAGAGTTGGATAGCGTTTGATAGAATAGGTGCTAAACTTTGAATTAAAAACGCATTTTTATGTAGGTACATATTTATTTAAATTCAGAAATTAAAAATACATCACTGCCACAACAGACACCTGCAAATGCCTTAACTGCTGTACAATACACGTTGAAGGCAATTAGCATAATGCTTGCTATCATTGTTTGGTTCATTACGAAAAAGATGTACGTTGATAATTTCTGCTAAGAAACGCCATTACCATGCATTATACCATATCGATATCCGATAGCACACACAAGCTTCAAGTTTCTAATTGATTTGGATAAGCCATTAAGCCGTGTTGATGGATGCGTTTCCAGTTCATACTACCTTAATCCCCCGTGTTTGGGCGGTATAGCTATGTTATCATAATGATCTAATCTGTTACCTACCTACAAGTTTGATTTATGGGAATCTGTGTACCAAAACACATGTCACGTTCAAGTGATTGAAATTTCACAGTCAAAAAGCTATTGTAGGTATATTTGTATTTGGTAAATAATAAATACTGGTAGCTACTATTCAATTATTTTATGAAAAACTAGAAGTTTCTGAAAAGATCTCTACATCAACGCTACATTATACTCTTCGGTTTGGCGAGCCAACGATCTGTCTATCTAGAATAAAAAATAAAAATTCAAACTATCGCACGTCAGCATAAAAATAAAATATACATAAATTCAATATTCAGTTCTGTGCTCAACGACTCGCTATGACTGACGAGCAAGCCTTGATTTGATTCAGCATTATGGCTGCAACGGGTAACTACAACAAACAGTTAAATCACAACCGATTGAGCAATAATTCGCAAAGCCCACTATCCGTGGACTTAGCATGTTTAGTTTCGCCGGAACTCGCTCGGTGGCGCTATCGACAGACCGCTAACATTACGGATCTCATCTCCCCCAATATTTATCAACATGTTGCCGAAAACCGCTCGGCTGCGTTCCGCTGCAAATAGCAGATAAGCACGTACTTCACCGCAACGGGCCGTGCCCCGCGAATAAATGCGTGATTTATGATTTTAGTGCATAAAACCCACGCGGTGAGCTCGCCGCTGATTGGTCAGCCCACATCCGGGAACCTTAATACTCTTATTTTGATTCCTTCGATTTAAATGTTTTTTTTTCGGCGCCGAAATGTTGGCCTGTTAAATTTGCCCGTTTAATTGCGACGGGCATCTCCTAACATAATTCAGGCAATGAGCTAAAATTTGCTGCTACATTTCGGAGGTAACGACTTTAAATTATTATGGTTGGTGCAATTCTAAAGCATCAAAGTTTATGGCGCTAAGCATTTTTAATTAATTTTAATTCTGTATACTAGATATTAAACTTTTCAGATGGAAACTAATTTAGTTCAGAATTACAATGTTATAATGTTAGAAATATGATAACATAGGTTAATTATTTCGGTCAGATTATTAGTTCGGTAATTTTGTATTTATTTCCATTTTTTGAAATCTCAATTAATCGCTGGTCTTTTCCTAGTTTCTAAGTACTTTTTTACACGTGTTTATTTTGAATCTGTGGCAAATTTGTAAGTAAGCTACTAATTAAATCTACTAATTAGGTTAATTATTAAAGTAAACTCTTTACCCCGTCAATATTTGAATTGATCCATCTAGTACAATTTTAACTAATCGCTTCCGTGCTCTAGAAGCACGTTAAGATGTCTGTCACTGGTGGTGTAAAAACTCCAGAATTGACCACTTACTTTTACGAAACAATAAGAAGAACTAACGAATGATTAGAAATCAGTTAAAATTAATTACTTTGTATTAAATCTTTTCATACAATTTTCATATATGACAGTTTTCATCAATTAAAAAGTATTATAAACAAAGATTTAATATAATAATTTGCATAATATTAAAACATAAAATATATATTATTTAAACACATCATTACTTACAAGTTATCTCTGACATATTTGCATCACCTTATTAGAATCATTTTGCATTCAGTCCTGTCAGAATGTAAATAGAAATTGCAGTCATTATTGTATTATATTGTCGCGTCATAGCGCCTCTATTTATAACATAAATATTACAAATAAATGCGACACTCGGCTAAGAGGAAAAATATTAAATACCTACACTATTAGTAAGAATTACCGAGTCATTCCCATTTTTGTATTAACCGGCCATCAACCGCGTAAGTCCTTTCATAAGGACTTTGAACATTATTTCAAAACCAAATACAAAGTTATTCGCCTTACAGCTCAGTAGCTCTGCCTTCTGTGTTGTAGGTCGATGGTTCGATTACTACTCAGGAATAACATTTGTGTGACGGTCAAAGATGTTTCATTCAACACTTCATGTACATTTTTTATGCAACTATTGTGTCCGGCGGAGCAAACGATGCACCTAATTTTAAGTGGTCACCGGTGCTCATAAACAACAAAAATATAAGTCAGGTATCAGGTAAAATAATATAACTCCCTACTATAGTATGACCCAATATGCATCGCGCCGCGTTTGCATTCTGAAACGAGGTTATTACGTATCTAGTGCCTTTAACTTACCGGCACATACACCCTTCCATCAGAATACAGCAATGCGATTGATACAGCAAAAAAAAAAACTATATATATGATGGCTATATAAACGCCATGGCCTGTTGTTATTCTGTTCCACGACATGCAAAATAACATGTAACATTTTGTTAATGTATATGAAATAATTACGTAGACTTAAGGAACATTTCATTTTATGGACATAAGGATCATACTCGCGAAAAAAAAATCTTCCATTAGGGGTTTCTTGCTTGCTCTCCCCATGAAGATAGGTGCATATTTATTTAGAAAAAAGTGACGTTTTGAGAATTGATCCTAACTAATATTATTTTGACTTTAATTGCACCATTGTTTAGCGATGGATTAGCAGGATGTGGTGGTATTATTTCTCTGGACGAACTTGACAGAAGTTCTACTGCTACTTTAGATTTCTCCCTTCGCACCACCGTAGTTACAGGTATACATTGTAGATGATATTACATCTACAACAGAAAATAAAATTAAATACGTTTATAATTGCGGCTGATTGTGTAATTAAGATAAGCAATTGTATTTAGTTTAAACGAGTAATGACTTGTAGGTAATACCTAAGTAGGAACATGTATCATATAGAAGTACCTTTGTAATAATTTTTATAATTACTGGTAATCAGCATACTATTATAGTTAGAAGGCGTGGGAGAAATGATGCATTGTATGCATTCCAAGCAATACAAAATTAATGATTTATTCATTCTTATAATATACTTTACAAAAAAATAATTTAGTTCGAAACATTTATTTTACGTTAACAATTGAAATGTTATGATTGAGGTGAATTTTCACCTAAATGATTAAATAAGTATTTTTGGAAATTTTTAAATAAGTATTTTTTTTTCCTTTTCTCTTTCAGAGTTTGTTCTTTTTCAGAAAGGTTCGATAAACTTAAAAGAGGCTCATAGCAGATCGTTGACAAATTTTCAACACCTTTTCAATACGTTATTTTTTCATTAAAATTCACTACATATTTCAATAATGGGTTTGAACAGTGTTCAAGACTTTTTGATAACTTGAATTGAATATAATGGACTCGCCATTATATTAAATTCAAGTTATCAAAAAACAGCTGCCCAGGGCCTTCTATTACTAACACAACAGTTTTTAATGAATCCTCGTGAAAATGGTTTAAAAATGTTATATACATTTTTCAATTTCACCAAAGATTTAATAAAAAGACGTTTTGTCATAACAAAATGTTGTTTGAAACGTTCTCAGCAGATTTTCGAAAAGTTTCGCATTTGGAGTGAATTTGTCGTTGGCACCATCAATCAGCCGCTGCCAGTCGCAACTCCGATGGAATTACTTTTAGTATATCAGTAGATCTTTTCCGAGATATTCGCCCTGAAATATTACTTTGTCGCTTAAACACCGCTCAGTATACGTCGTGTAAGTATTGACTTTATTAATGGTGCTTGGAACATTTCGTTTTTTTGTATTATGGAAGAGAGCGTATGAAAAAGTTTGAAGATTGCTGATTGCAGCATTTTGATAACAGTAAGTGGATACTCCCCAAAATGTCACGATTAGTTATACACCTAAATACGCAATTTGTGCCCTAAAAAGTCAAGCACAATTACGCGAAACGGATCGGACACGAAACCTCTCAAATTTTATTTTATAAAAAGTCATTGACTTGCCTTCAAACTGTAATGTTTTTAAAAGCAGGGATATTTCGTGTGCGTTACTTTTCTTTTTTTATTTAGTTGGAAATTACAAATATACTACGCCATAACCAATCATAACAAAGAAACCCCCCAATTTCCCGTACGCTGCAGATGAAAAGCGTTAACACTAATTTCAATATAAGGAAGCATGTGTGACAGGATCAGTCCTAATAATTAATGTCTTGTAAGTACGGCTCGGAACTATCTCCGGGCGTGAAAGCCAGTGGCATCTGACATATCCAATTAACAAGCTTCCGGTACCCACTGGATTCAGGCGCCAACTGTAGGACTGCGCTGACGGTTGGCACTTCCGTGATTTTGAATTCTTGAGGTTGCAACTCGGCTTTTCTGGAATGTTCTGCATTCAAACGATCTTGTTGAGAAATGAACTCTATTCATGCACTTTTATCGAGCTTAAGTTCTGTTAAGAAATATTAATATATTATTTTGAACCACAATAGCCGATAGCCGGTTTTTGAGATGTTGGGGTTTAATCTATCTTTGGACTATTTATATTTATCGGCAACCATAAAGGTTGATCTATTTCAATGTTCAGGAAATAATTATAATGCTGAATTCAAACATTGATTTTTTTTAAAGTTCAAGCAACCCATTATAGCCACTTGGGCGTCCAAGTGTCGATTTGACAAAATCTTGGTATGGCTGTGGAGTCCACGTATCGATCGAGGCCGAAAAACGCGCGCGGTCATCGACCTATTCACGCTTCAACAGACGCAAATTCAGATGTTATTAATACTGCTATTCGATACTAGATGGTAGTCAATGAAATGTGTTATCTGTTACAATTCCTATATCTGTGGAAAGAACGAGAATAAACTCAGAAAAAAATAATCAAATTTCTAAATGGCCATTTCGAATTCCATAAATTTTGTGGACGGAGCTCTTGCGAACATGAGGTAAGTTTTCTGTTTTTACTAGTTATTTCTAATAGTATTATATATCAAATTGATTGTGGGGATTATCTCTTTACGAAATATGTAAAATTACGACTATTCCAAAACGTTTATGATGTTAAATCTAGTTGAGAAGATATGGTGTCATGACGCCAACATCGTTTGATGACTTTGAGTTGTTATATATAATATAAAAGGTCCTGATAATGTAAAACAAAGGCATAATATAAGATAATCCTTCACTGGTATCACGTTAATATACATTTTAATAATAAATATGTTGAGATGTGTCTGGAAATCGTAATATGCAACTTGAACTTGCAACTAGCAGTCAGGTTTTTGATCAAGATACCATCGAAAACGTCTAATGCTACATTTACACGTTTTGTGTTTTGCGATCAGTTCATGTTTTGTGGTGATGTATTGGTGGATTACGGACCTGGGTATCATTTTACAATAAATAACTTAGTGGCATGTAAACTTGACAATATGAAGTTATTGGTATATATACCTATTGGTATTGAATATGTTTTGTTTTTCAATATAAATTATAATAAATCAACAATCAAAATTGGATTATGTTTAAAACAAATTGATTTAGGCAATACTTTGTGCTATTTTTACTATATCTATGGTTAATATATAATAATATGTGTACTAACATCATCATTAATATTGCAGAGACCAAATGGAAATAATGAATACACAACCGTAAGTACACTTTGTATTTTTCTACTAACTGGCTAATTTTTAGACTAATTTTGTATATTGTATTAACTGGCTGCGACTCGGTATAAGATTTGGATCATACACTGAGTCACATTCATCCTGCTGTGTCCATCACCCGAGACAGGGGCGATACATCTCATTTGCATGTGACTTCACTGGGACACAGTAATGCAAGCACTTCTGCTTGCCAGCTTCATCTACATTAAATATGTATTGCAACAATATACATTCAAAATATTGTTTTGAGATAGATAGATACACACTTTATTGCACACCAGAAAGAAAAAACAATTATAATAACATATAACATTTTATAGGCTCTCTGGCTTAGTTGGTAGTAGCCCTGCCTTCGAAGTGAGGGGTCCCGGGTTCGATTTCCAGCCCGGGCATACTTTGTGTGGTGGCATTAGATATGACTAAGTGTTAATAAGTATGATGTATTTTAATACACAAGTTCTCTATTTTTTACAGATTTCATGGAGGAGGATTCATCAGATCTTCGTGGAGGTAGAGCCAGCAACTGCCTTAGACCCAGCCCCTCACCAGCCCAGCACTAGCCAGTCCAAGCCCTACATGATCTCTTCTATTAGTAAGTAGTTAATAGAACAATCTATTAGTCCCTAGAAACTAAGAAAATAAGATTGACAACTTATGCCTTATTATTTGTTTCAGATGCGACTGACTATGAATTCAATGGAAATAAAGTATTTTGACCTTCACTGCGGAGATCTTGACTGGCTATGTGGTGGTGGAGGAACCAATTTGAAAGTAACTGATGGGGCCAATGAGTTCTACAGGGAAGACTGCAACTGCTGAGAGTTGATATCAATAGTGTAATTAATTTAAGAATTCAATGAGAATATCTTTGACTTTAATAGAATCATGGCACTGTTTGTGTGGTGAACATGAAATTTTCTCTTAGGTCTAGTGTGTTTGTCTTGTGTTTCTGTTTGTCCATGCCACCTGTAACACAGAACACAGGGAATCCTAGTACAGGAGTGTAAAATTTAAATTTGTAAATATATATTTTTTTGTATATTTTAGTTCGTTTTTTATTATTATTTAGTATTAAATTATAAAGTATATTATTTAGTATCTATAATAATAGTATTAAAGCAGAATACATTCATTTGTGTTTCACTGAAAAAAAAAAAGAACGTGTAAATGCGCATTATGGGCGGCCATTTTGTAATATTTTTTTGATTTTTTCCGCTCATATTTTTTTGAGGAGGACATGGATTACAAATTTTTATTTTGATAGAAAGCGTCGTATTCAATATTGAAATATTGGTATCGTTTTAAAGAGAAAATACTAAACTATTACAAAATAATATAATAGTTAATAAAACTATTATAATTTTCACGTAAACCACACGTAAAAGTAAAAATTTTAAATTTTTATTCACATCACCAACTTTTAAGCTTTATTTTTATACTTTCAGATTGATATGAGTAATTTACTTTGAACTAAACTAATTCTCGATTCTTTTAGCTTGCCGTAGGTATTTTTTATTCTAATGAAGGTACAGTAGTTGTCCAGTAGTAAATGTTTATGTGAAAAAAGGTCGCGCGCGATTATTAAAAAAACGATGCCGGCGGAGCGGGACGTTGCAGACATAGTCGATGCGCGGGCCAGACGCTTGAGTGGATAGTATATCGTATTATAATATGATGTACTATAATGTTATATACGATCGCATCGTATATAATACGATACTATCGTATTATATACGATGCGAATATCTATTCGTCAGACAATCATGATTCATGACGCCCATAGTTCACTAAAGAATGCGAATGATATAGATAAATGTATCGTCACAAATTGATTGTCACCTAAATATATCATGGGATGGAATGACATAGTCAAAATATTTATTTTAATCGAATTCTTAAAAAAATCATTGTACGTCACTATTAATATTTCTATGTGAATACAAAAATAAACAAATTAATGCTTATATGAAAGATCATGACTTGAAAACGGCTTGATATGGCTGTTTTTTTTTTTTTTTGTTGTGTTAGTAATTGTCAAACAAGGTCTGCATAAAAGATAAAACCACTAAGTGTATTTCTCATTCTCTTCAATAGCCAACTATACAAATTAGGGGCGGGGGTCGCTGGTTTGACAGCAGAGTTGGCCACTTATTGGCCACACGAAAATATTAAGAATATATAAGTATCAACAAGATCATGCTTCCCCATTACTAAATTTAGCGCTTGTTGTGTTTGTGGATACAACTCAGAACCTCCCTTATTATATTACCTGTAGGAAGACCGAAATCAACCCACATCACTTTGACTCATAATAGTATGTTTGATCATGGTTGGGTAGAAAATTGATTGACAGTGAATTGGCCGCGCATTCAATTAATTTGTTAAGTTTGTTTTTATTTCTATCCTTATTCTAAGTAAGTTTTCATTCCAGTACCATACTGTTAAAATTACAGACAGAAGCTAATAAATTTATATTTTGGGTAGCCTGAATTCTCTATAAATATTGATGCAAATAAAATGTATCCAACGCCTTTAAGAAATGCAATACATTTCTGCGCAGTAGTTTTGGCATCTCATCCTCTCAGTTCCACTGCCAAGACGTAAGATTAAATCTATGAAGATTTTCTCCTTTATTATTTATTCTGAAAATATTGTGCACAATAGGTACCAATATAATTTTTCCTATATCTTCTATGCGTAAAACATGTTCAATAAATAGTTCATCCGTATCAGAAGAACCCCTACACGTGTTCCGTGGGTGGTGCGAAAGGAGAAGCAAGCAACATATAAGACAAAAAATTTTAAAGCCAAGGTATATAGAATTTTTAATTTTTTTAATTCCCTAATATTAAAAAGGTGGAAGTGTTAATTCTTTACGCTTAAACGGCTTAACAGATTTTGTAAAAATTTACTAACAGGATAGCATAAATCCTCTATAATACATAGTTTACTTTAATCACGAAACATCGTGGGTAACATTTACAAATTTTGATATCAATCGGTTCGTCTCAAAAGTTAAAACATCTGCTCACGATCCTATTATAGCAAATCTTACGTAATTAATTATTTATTCACACACCAAAAAAATAATTAAACACGTTTGACATCCAAGTGAATAAGACAAACAAATTCCAACGAATTGTAGGCTAATCAAATTAATCTAGTTTCAACATAATCAAGGTCCTTGACACACGTTAACAAAATAATTTGCAAGGAAATCACCGAAGATTAAGATTTAGTTACGTAAAATTGAAGAGGTTAAGACGTTGACCTTCCTTTACTCGAACGGTAGGTATCTGTCCTCATCAGAACATTTTCAACATTCCTAGCCACTTGTTTCATCAATCTAAAATAATAAATTAATTAGCCTAACGATTTATATTTCAAAGATACGATTCGCGTTTTTTCAGTCTTTCGTATATATAAATATTATTTTTGAAAAAGACATTACATCACCGCTGCCCGTTTTATGCTTAATTTATGTGGGCACAGAAATATACACCTTTTAAGAACACGCTACTATTTTAGATGACCGTTTCTATATGTAATAACAATTACAAAATATATCGACGTCCATTTTGACAATTAAACACATAAATAAATGATTATATACGATTTAATAACTAAATATTGCAAGAAAACAAATATACTAAGTGCAGAAAAACACAATTTAACAGTGTCTTATAATTGGACTGTTGAAGTCTTCAGCAACTACGGTCAGTATGTTGGTAAATATATCAAGGACATCTGGCGGACATCAGCGGGTATTACGTACGCGACCACATTACTCTTAGATACCACTCGATTTTCACAGATAATTTCGGCAGAGCCTAACTGTGCCTGGCGAGCAGTTCTGCTTGAAGTTTAATAGAGGAATCTTTTGGAAAATATTTATATGTATGTAGGCTAATTAAGAATGTCTTATGTTTGGCTAATAACCAAAGATTCCTTGTTACTCGCTACCATAGGTGTGTCAGAGTCTCTACACGTATCCCCTACGTAGCCCTAAAAGAACACCCTGAAGTAACAGTAGAACTTGGGCCAAACTTTTTTTTTTCATGTGACTAAATTTATAAGACGAGCAGACCGCCCATCTGATTTCAAGTGGTTATCGTTGTCCATAAACAATAAAAATATGTCTTCCCCTACTAAAGTGTGACCCAAGTCGCATTGCATTCGTCAGGAGAAGAACAGCCTCTAAACCTGGTAATCAATGGTGCACTCGCATTGCTGTGTTCGCCACATCATCCAAGACATCGCATTGGCGCAGGCATGCATTGCTTGGATTGGGGAGGTGTAGGTAACCACTATCAGATGGCCCTTCAGCTTGTTCCTGCCACTTTAGTGACAAAGACAACATTCTCACAACATTCCTAGACGCCACTTATAAAATCAATCCAATGTAATAAATTAGTGTGACGAATTCGGTAATCTTTTACGATCGTAAACATTATAAAACTAGTTTTCATCACCAAACTGAATAATAAATTGCCATTTTGTTGCCAAATGTAGATCAAATGTCAAGGTCGTTTGAATGCCTTCTGAAATTCCAGTGGAGCTATATCCTTGTTGAAATACATGATAGTCCAAACGAATATCGGGACTGCTATTGTTTTGACGTGCGTATATCAGCTCACTGAATCCTGGCGTGGATTTTAACCACTGGGCACGAGATTCACAGTTTTGGCTTAACACCAAAATTATATAGCACACAGAAAAAAACATCTATGTTTGTTGCTTTAATGCTTGATGTAGGTAGGAATCAAACTTATAGCGTAGAAGGTTGAACAAATACCATTTGAGCTGTCAAGCCTAATACAAAACAGTCAGTCAAAATCAGAATCATTCAGCCATAAAAATGATTTAAGTATTATATTCGAAGTCAAAACACTCTAAACCGGTAATGATCTGTCTCTAAATACATATTATTATGATATTAAGTATCATAAAAATATGTATTTATTTTTCTTGCTTGACTGCTTGTCTTGTGCTCTCTGACAAATGATTAAAATTTAATTAAGAAAATTTACCGTATGATTCGAAATGAGAATGAAATTAATAAAATGGTCCAAAAGCCAACTGAATTAAACTCGCTAGGTCGCAATAACAAACACCCATATTAATGACATACCATTTACAAAACATAAGAAAATATACATTTACCAATTTGATTATTTTATAGGGGCACAGCTGATATTTCCGTGCCAGCCTCTAATAATCCCACTGCAGGGACACCGGCCTACTCTCGATAATTGAGAGTGAATGGGCTTTGATCTACCACGGGAGCCCAATCCGGATTGGTAGATGGCACATGTCGTTGAATTTTTGGTTGGTTGCGGTTTGGTAGACATGCCGGTTTCCTCACGATGTTTTCCTTCACCGTTTCAAGAACGTGGTCATGCACATAAATTTTTCAAGTGCAAAAACTCAATGGTGCACGTGTGGGTTCGAACCAGCAACGTTCAGGTTGTAAGTCAGCGTCTATAGCCCTTGGCCACCACACTTTAGCTGATATTTATTAGTCTTAAATTCAAAAATACTAAGTCATGAAATCGAAATTTACTAAAACTCTCATTCACTTCAAATTTAAAATAATAATACAATGTTTTATGTTAACATTAAATTTATGTATAATAATACAATTAAAAACAAATAACACACAAACAACATAACGAATTTGATTGGACGCGATATTCCTATTTATATATTTTTTATTTATTTTATTAATTATTGATAGACATATCCCCAAATGGATCTAGCCCCAAATTAAGCATAGCTTGTACTATGAGAACCTGCTAATTTTTGCTAATACACTAAAATAATACATATTAACGCCCAGATACAGAACAAAAATCTATGTTCGTCATACACATTGTTGTGATGGGCAGGAATCCACGACCTACAATATAGAAGGCAGAGCTAATACCAACTCAACTGTGAGCCATTCGACATATTTGAATAATAAGAAGTTGTATAGGCATCAATAAAACAAATGCGTTGGAAAATACATACTGACTATGAATAACCCAAAGATGACAATAGAAATGATCACATTGATCTGATCGTGACCAAAAGTAGTAATCATGAGTCATAGAATCAGCAAATAGCAGACGCTGCAACATTGTTGCCGACAATCCAAATTCCTTATACGCTACTTTGTGAAGTTGGGTTGGATGAGTTAAGGTTAGCCATTAAAGAACAACATACAATACAACCCTGGACGTCAGTTGTCCTACAAAAAATAAGAATTATTCATAAAATATTTTAGAAGATAATGCCTGAAATACAATTTTTTGATCTGTGAAAGATAATTAAAAATAAATCATGTCTTTTTTATACTACTGAAGTGACAGAACGAGCTGATGATGAGTGGTTACCTCTGCTCATACTCCACGTTGTCCTCCTCTGCCGCCTAGTGGAGGGAACACAGGAACGTTTTCACACACATCCGCCATCCCGCCGCAGCTGTCCGTTTCCGGATCCTCCACTGACACAGACCCCACGGACATACGTTTCCGGAGGTTTGCGGCAATTAATGCTACCACCCTCGCCACGACATGCCAGGACACGAGGCGCGTCGTAACCACTTCGGGGACCATGTCAACCTCTGCCCTTACAGCAATACCACCTAGGTTTTCCGACCTAAGTCGCATATCGTTACGTACGTCACCCAAGTCGGGGATGTTACTTCTCATGCACCTGTGATTTACTGTGTACCAAAGATTACCAGATGTGGAGGCAGTACTTCTCCAGACGAACTTAGCACAATTCCTACTGCTACTTTTAGTTACTCCTTTGGCACCATTACGAAGGTACGTGTAGATACTAGAGGATTCTCATCTATGGACGCGATCAACATGGATCCCCCATAAATATAGGAGTATTGTTTCAAATAGTGAAAAATGCTAGCGTCTTTTTAATATCCTGTTTCTAACATTATAAGTGGACACTATATAGTTATTACCATGTTGGATTTCCATTATGCCTCATTCAAATAACCACATGATAAGTGTGATAATTTCTATGCATAGATTATTATCATGATTACGAGGACAAAATGCTCAAGTTTAATTTGTAATTACAACTAGCTGTTCCCTGCAACTTCGTCAGAGTGGATGTGCGGAACTCTATTTTTTTTCTAAAATAATAGTATCTCAAGTAACTTTTAACATCAGCTATCTGCTAGTGAAAGTCCCATCATAATTCGTCCAGCCGTTTCGCAGATGCAAAAAGCTGTTATTTTGACATTTATAACAGACAACTTTATTTATTTGTATAGATAAATGTAATATTTCAACAAACATGCCATTTTAAAGATATGGAAGAGAGCGAGGTGGCAAAGTTAAATACTTTTGTTTCCGAAGGTTGCTGGTTCCAATACAGATAATATGCGAATGAGATTTTAGCTTGATAAATTGCTATGCGTTAAACCACATTCTCTCATCGTTAGGAAACCGGCATGTCCAAGAACTGAAATCACTAAGACATTTATCGATAATTCGGATTGGTAGATCTAATGTTACTCCCACTTGACGAGAGTAGGGCAGTTTTACTGGACTGATAGGAACATTAGAGGCTGATACAGATGATATAGTACTCTTAGTTGCTAAATGTGGAATTAGGTAGGTATTTATATTTCCAATTTTCTTTTTTACTTAACTTATAAAATTCTTGTACACTACAATTTAGCAAAATATAAAAATAACTTCTAAGACTAGGCTTTTTTACTCACTATGCAAAATGATTATTCGTCAAATGCATGCTTTTTCAGGCATCGAACCACAGACCCCTCAATTAGAAAGTAGGATTGCTACGAACTTAGCTCGAAGCCACCGGAGATGATTAGAAAATTACTGAGAGAGTCATATTATGTACCTTGTTTCTAGCCTGTTAAAAATTACTAAAACCGACACACACACACACACAAACACACATACATTCAAACGTTCGCCTTTACAATATAAGTGTGATATACATAACGATACCTGAGTACCTATATTAGCAAGAAGAATATTAAAAAATCGCCAATTCAAAACCTGGATACATACATATTTTTTTATCATCAATCAATGCCATGTCAAACATTATAAGAAAACGGTCGACACAGCGATTTCGTTGAAGCCAAATCCTAGATATTGAACTGAGCAAAGTCAAGTCTTAAGCCTGATCTTAGTTATTGAACTGTAGATATCATGTTTAACAATATTTGAATAGTGATTTGTTTCCCTCGATCCGAATCCTTTAGTGGGTCGTAAGTTTGTTTACATTCGTACCATGAGCCTAGTCCCCGAGGAAGAACCGTTTAATTTCCTACCAGATTACAACATCTATCTCCAGCCAGTAATAGGGAAGGATCCCAAACGGATTGTAAATGTTTTTCGCGCGCTACCATATTTTGTTCCTCTCCTCGGGGGAGCATTTGATGGGGCGTGATCATATCGCGGGAGTAGCGGTTTATCCTTTAAGGTTTGAATGAATTCTGGAAAAACGTGCCCTGTAAAATGCAACGCTGTGATATTCTAGAATATATAACGGGTCACTGACCTCAGATGTTACCTACCTGAGAGTGGCTTTTTATGTTTTTTTTTAATTAGCATTGATTGCATCAGGTAAGTCTTGTAATGATATCTGTTAACTGGAAGAATAAATTTAAAAAGTATTATGAAATATTTATAATAATATTAATAAACATATTAACTATTGCGGAACTGCCAGTAGCAACTTAATATAAGTAGGTTATTTGCTCACCATATAGCAATAAAAATAATATATTATAAATGCGCTAGAGCGAGGCTTTTACGCAATGTTGCATGTTAAATGATCCAAATAAGATAATTTAAGGTAATAAAGTTTCTGTTCATTTACAAAAAGCTAAGCTTAAGCTATTTTCCAAAAAATATTGTTGTTGGTGCAAGGAACGAAACTACTGTAGAATAGTGATATCTTAAGTAATTGATTGATATACATGGAATCCATGGTTATCACCATCAGCCTATACTTGTCCACTGCGGGACATAGGCCTAATCTAATAAGCGCCACTGAGCTCGACCTTCGACTCTTCTCATCGACTATCTACCAGCCACCACTTTCTTCACTTTCTGGCCACGTAGAGCTAGTAATATGCTAGGAACACGTGCGCCTTCGTATTCCTGTTACCTATTTAATGTAATCTAGAACAAAAGTTCATATTGTTAAGAATATTAACGTATATAGTTCCTACCAACTATAAATATTTAGGATGCCATACATTTAGGAAAATTTTACTGTTGACGATCGTTCAAAATATGTTTTTCTGAATTAATTGAACTTGAAAAGAAGTCTTCATAATTATAATATACATAATGAAATTGTCCACTAAGGTTCGTTAATGAATAAGAAAATTATTGACCCAGACGGCGCCAAAGGACTTATTTGCTCCGTCTATATGGCATTTATATTTAAATCTTTTTGCGTGATACAGTTTGAATAATAGCTGTATCATAATTAATTTGCAAATATTTGTTGGAATTTGATAAACATTGAAAGATTCCACCATAAATAGGTTTCCTAATGATTCTATTTTTAAAAGAATAACATATTATTTTATTTCAATCATAACGCCATATTTGTCAACAAGGACAGTCGCTTCTTAAAATCTTTAATCAAAATTTAATTTAATCTTAAAATTTTCAGGACATAAGACGGCTTTTGACGACTCCGTGGCTTAGTTGGTAGTAAGCCTGCCTTCGAAGCAAGGGATCCCGGGTTCGATTCTCGGCCGGGGCACACTTTGTGTAGTGAGCATGAAGTTTGTTCTCGGGTCCTTGGGTTTGTGTTGTGTTTCTTTGTTTGTCCATGCCATCTGCGTCACAGATAATCCTAGTACAGAGGTATGAGTGTGTAAACGTTTATTATTAATAATAAACGTATAATAAGTTTGGATAGTGTTTTACTGTATAAGTTTACTCGTTAATTGTATTTCTTATAAAAACGCATATTTTTACAAAAAAAAAAATGTTGTTTATAAATAAACTATGCTGAAAATTGAATACAGCGCCATCTCGTAATTTTTTGGTACTGGATTGGTAATCTACTGTTTCAAATCTGAAATTATATCCATGGAAACAAAAAAAAAAGATATTTTTCAAATGACAGAGTTGTGACAAACTCAATTAAGTATAGTTTAAACTGTACGAGTATTGTCAAAATTTATCAAATCATATTAGGTAAATTTAGTGTATTTTAAATCTGTATATAAGTTTTAATTATTGACTTACATCCGCAATAGTATAGCGAGTTTAAATTCCAAACTTATCGATTGTTCGACTTATCTAACCAATCATATTCACCACCTCACCTTCCAATACGTGAGTAGAAAATTTGCAGCACTGCGGTTTTGCATCAACTTTCAAGACATCATACTAATCAAGTGTACTCGGTTTCCCCACGACACTGAGCACAATAGGATTTTAGTTGAAAACTTTGTTAGCGGAAGGCCAAGATTGCAGATTTCCCACCGGACCTACGCCAGTTTCAACTTGGCAGACTATATCGATAACTTCGTCTGACAGCGGCTTTATTTATCATTTCCGAAATTTGTGTACTTACCCGATTAGAGGTTGAAGGGATTTGATTGTTGAGGACATAAGATTAACCTACAGTTAGACCATAACTGAGTTTCCTACGGCGAGACCGGAGCGTAGCTGGTAAAGGTGCTTGCGTCGCTTCGAAAAATGAGGATGGGATCTGGTATTAACCTGTAATTGCACCGCGACACACATATCACTTTTTTTTTGTATAGACGATTATAATATGAACTATATTGTCTTATGTGTAATACCTACGATGGATTGCCACTTAAAAGCCAAAAGCATTTGCATTGCATTGCACCATGAGACCTTGTGTGAAGGAGTCGACATAGATCGTCTCACGCGATAACAATTTTAAAGCCACCTTCTACATTAAATAAAAGTCAAAGTATTTTTTTTTATATAACTAAAATGTCATATATTTTAGTTAATATGTACCAATGTGTAAAAAGAAGTAGTTTTGATATAGTACATGAGCATGTTTTCAGTATCACTAACCCAAACTAGACTTTTTTTTATACACAACTGAAACGTTTTGTCTGTATTGATAAAACGAAGACCTATGAGACAAAGAGCTGCCATGTAAATAATTTGCCCTAAAGCGGTGACACAAAAAATAAGTAATCAAAAATTATCCCAGAAGAACGATGGCCGGGACAGGCGCCAGTAAAATTTTATATTACAGCCGAATCACAAAATTTACAGTTATTTAAACAAAGTCGCGAATGCAGAGACAGAAGACTTAATTTTCGCGGAGTCCACGAGAAATGTAATGCAAATTTGTACAACGTATTTTTTCTTCCATTAACCTTCCGGGCGCGACGGCCGCGGAAGAGACAAAAACAGAGCTTTTATTTCGAAACAGTAATTAGGAAATTAACGACTCGGACTTAGGAGAAACAAATGGGGTCTCCCGCGGTCCATGTGTGAATTTCAACGTGTTTGCGGCGAAAAATTAAATAAAGTGGCGGGTGAAAGAATTTTATGAGGCACGCTGTTTTGTTTTAATTTCGTCGGGAATTTAAATTTGAAAATTCCATTTTGTATGACAATTTCTCCTTTATTTTGGGACTAGGTAGTTAAAACATTATTTACCCAATGATTTCACCAAGTAGGAAGATAGCTAGCTAGACTACCTCCTGGGGCGTAACCGCTCAAATTTGGTGCACGCATACAGTTTCTCTTCAGTCACAATCGGACTGGGGTTTGATAAGTACGTTAGATACAATACAATACAGGGATCTTGTAGACCGCTACGGTATGCGGATACCACTTTCGGTCTTATTAGTGTTGCATATGAAGTACGAATCTATCAAAAAGGCAATTTTGGAAACTTTCTCTTGTCTTTGTCAAAATTAAATCTTTGTTGGAAAAAACAAGGAGCTGGCGATACTGTTGGGCCGACATATTGTTTTAAAGAAATTAATTGGATACAAAGCATACGATCGTCAAACAGTGCCTAAAGAAATGGACATGGGAATTTTGTTTTACGTATTTAGATATTACTAGTTTATATCAAGATATTTTATTATAATTTTTTTATGTCAGGTTTCCTGAGTTAAAATTGTGACTCGGGTGTTTTATTGCAAAAATTGCTAATAGCAGATTTCATTTCCGCTGCATAATTGAATTCTTTGTTCCGGCTAATCTCCGCGAAACGGCTGAATAGATTTTGTCAGGACATTTACTAGTCATTTAAATGACCCTGATGTTAGACAGAGTAACATAGCTACTTTTATTATAGAAAAAAGGTTAGGGTTCCTTGCAAAAAACATGTTAAATTAAATGCAAATGAAATTGCGCAGAACATCTAGTTGAAAATATAGTGTAGACCTTGTTGTGTATTTTTATTTTTAAGTATCTTGTGTAGTTTTTATTTACATAGTTTTTATTTATTGTAGAACATATCGTATCTTTCTACTTGTAAAAATCATTGTTTTAATCTGGTAAAGCATTTATAGTTAGAAAAGATTAGATGCGTTGCGCCTTCTATTAATATGGACAGAAATAGCATATTGCAAGTTTGCTGTTAAAATTTGTCAGGCACACACAGTCTTTTGATGATTTCAATGACTAAAAAAATATGGTAAACACATACTACTGGTATTCAGAATATATGTTAGGGACAAACGGCACCTCTTTTTTTGCTATTCTCATTAGTTTTGTAGTAAATCTAGGCAGTACATTTTATGTATCATTTTTTATTTCTTCTGACCTTATAAATTCGTCTAGTTTCCGCAAACAAACAGATAAGATACATACAATATGATATATATACTTATAATATGATACTTCATTCATACATAATAATATTTAGATGTTAGAGGAAAACAGAGTTATTAAAACTCCTAAAAACAAAAAGAAAATTTAACAGTGACAATACTATTCACTAATAACTCTGTTGCCTAGAAAAATAAAATATCAGTTTCAAACTTCTAAATAATACTGTTAGTATCTAAGTAGCTCACCAGACGACAAGATCAGCCTTGAAACCATCTGCCCAAACAATCGAATAAGAATTCGATTAGCAATTTCCAGCTGCGTAGGAACAGCTGAAAATCGCTAGTAACAACGTAAACAATCTAAAGATTGATTCACGAATCATTCCGATTCACTGAAGTCCCGACAACAAAGCGCTTTATCACTAATCCTTCAGTCGCCAATTTCACGAGTTTTAGGGAATGGCTCCGATAACAGACTTGACAGGTAGTCTTAAGGTTATGAAAATAAGGTTTGGAATTAGGCTGTATTTTCAACAGACGGTCCTACTCCTAGTAACTCCCTAAGGCTATCCATCAACCTGTCGCAATCGGTCTATCCTGAACTTCTGCGGCTGATTATTTTAGATATGCGATTACAAATTTAATTGTAGGTAATGGTTGAATACAGTACAAACCAGTTTGTTTATATATCTCTCTGTAAAAAAAATATGGCAAGCGAAAGTGAATCCGTTGAATTTTCCACGACTTTCTGTTGTGAAAAGTAGACAATGTTTTCTCCATAAAATATCGGTTCAAGGACATCTCGATTTCCGCATGATGTTTTTCGCCTACATATTTATCAGGTGAAACTCCATACGGTACAAACCAGCGAATTTCCTATTGAAAGTTAAACTGACGTACAAGTAAGCAATGTGTTTGTTTGGATTTCAGGAATATTCAGTAATGCAAAGTACTTAAGCGGCTTTAGCCGGTTAGATGGTCACGGGACTGTCTATGCAATGCAGATCCACTTGGTGCTCCATTGAATCTGGACTGGCTTTATGCCCTTGGATTAGAAATTATTGAATGTTATGAACATGTTACTTACGGTGCTACGAGTATTTATGCTTTGCTTATGGTATGTATTTGACTGATCCCAAAGCTCAGTTGGTAGTAGCTCTGTCTTCTGCGCTGTAGTTCGTGGTTTCGTCCCACCCAAGACAAGCATTTATGTGACGAACATAGATATCAAGTTCCCATATTACGTTTATTTAGGGGCTAGATGTCGCTGTATGGAACATAATATTTTATTAATTATATAAGTGGTTAAGTGATGGACTTGAATTAACAGCCTTACATCTCACTAAAAAGCCCTTCACCATAATAGATAGTACAAGGCATGGGGTTTGAACAGGCGCTAAACTACTATTTACAACAAGGCAGCGTGATCATATCATATCAAAACGGAAGAGGTTCTATTTTTGACTGTATGTATTATTTTATGTATGTTCATCGATTTCTCCGTCAATTGTGGATTGGTTTTAAAAATTTTCTTTTTGTTTAAAGTGGTATGCTTTTGACATAGTCCTATTGAAATTTCATTCTAAAAGGTAAAAAGTCAGGAATGAAATTATTGTAGTCTGTTTATTAAATTTATAATGATTCGAATTCTAGTGAACAAAATAATTGACTTTGACTTGAACGGAAAAACGCTACAGGTTTTAGATTAAAAAGCTTCAATAACTTATTCTGTAATTATATAATGGATTATCCACATCTGATTCAGCCTTCTGTGCAAAGGCATCCAGAGAGTGTTTATTAATTAAGGTTCCTACCAAAGGCGACGAAGATAAATGCCGGTGCTTGTCCTAATGTATTTTTCCGGGCAACGTTGGACAAAACAAATGATAATCGGCAAGGAATGAAGTCAACACTAACGACTTGTGATCAATTGTGGTGCTGATAGTGATAGGGATAATTGAATTGTCCCAGGCTACGATTCGGCAGGAAAAAATGGAACGACCTCCGTTTTAAAAAGGGTCTAATAATCCTGTTTGAAGTCTTTAAAATTTCATCAGCCTATGTCATCGGGGGGATCATGTTGCTCGCGTCCGTAGTGACACGTGTTCCGACGTTCGGAAGGAGCGAGCCTAAGAAGCAGTAAAATTTTTGTCAAGTTCATCCAGAGAAGTACTGCCTGCACATAGATCTGTACTATAGGAACTTTATACAGATAACTATTATAATATAATTTTTATTTAGTGATTTTTGTATATTTAGATATAGAAATTTACACCTAGATACAGAATAAAGATCTATTCGTCACAAAAATGCTTGTAAAGAATATTTTCGTTTTAATTCGCTTGCGTGCCGGTTACGTAAGCGTAGCGTAATCGAATTGGGTTATTTCAGGAACGATAGAGCCTTAATACTATTGATCAGGTGACATCCGCCTAAAGTGTTGAATAATTTAATTATGATTCATTTGCTAGATCGTCATTAATCTTCGTAGGTAACTATTTCAAACTTTACTTTATCACTAAGCGTTAACACCTTGTCTATTTTGTCGTATCATCATAGTTTTACCATAAGTATTTTCATTAGTATCGTAAGTTTATAAGAAGTTGAACACCAGCACGCACGCGCCCCTCGCATAATTAACGAGATATTGAAATATTTTACATTCCATAACACCCATTGAGCAGCCACTCTGAAATAACTGGTTCACTTCTTGTTTCATCCGTTAATTGATTTTTGTATTCAGAAAGTCCCTATTCTAAGATTGCAACGTCTGTAAATCCTACCTTTAAAGCGCTATACGACTCAGTCATCCCCTAAAGTAAAAGAAAACCCAGTCGCATCGCATTGCACCCATCACTCTAATTCGAGGATGTAAAATCTCATGCGCCTGAAATTTCACCTGCACCCACATTCTTATACCGAAACACAGCAGCAAGTGCACAACTTTTGCAATTTGTAATTTCTCTGATAATGATACCCATACTCAGCTGATATTAAATTTGTTATAATCTAATAAAATGATACCTGTTTGTTTCTCTCTACATCAATTTAACAATAAAATATTGTTAGATTTGTCCCATAGTATTCAATATTGTTGAAAAATTTTTTTTAGTTACTTGAAATTTCTGCTTGTCAGTGGATTTCTAGGCGTTGAAGGAGTATGCACTTCTCTTTATGACCCAGGCTAAAGTTCTACTGCTACACGTACTTTGAAGAACGAATCTGAACGAAATGAGAACGGGTATCATAATGGCTAAATTACTTCTATTCTTTCGCAAGTCGATAGATTTTTTTCTGAACCTACTATTTCAGTTTAAGCTATAAATACCACTTATTTGAAGGGGAAAGTTGGTGATGTGATCGCAAATTAACATTGTTATCGGTGGTTGAAGGGGAACTTCAAAATGTAGAAGCTATGGATGAAATTTTTTATATACATATAATTTCCTGAGTAGCGTTTCCCAATTAGTTTGTAGAGGTTAAACATGCGTATAATTAAAAATATTTTGCATGATTACACAAGATTGAATGAGTGAATTATTGCAATGAAGTGTATCAATTAGTTTTAATCACGTGATGTGCTTTATAGCTATCAAGCCCCAAATCGGTTTACAAAATAAGGCATGAAAGCGTTACAAACAAACAAACTCTCATTTGCATTTATAATATTATTAGTTTTTGCTCACTAGACTGTAAAGTTGCAGCTTATTTATAAACTAGGAAAATTTCTTTTTAATTTTCGTGTGAGTAGGTAACCAAATCTGGTACCGGATTTCAGAAGCTACCTGAAGTCCTTAACGTGCCCTCCGAAGCATACAAGCGCTCAGTTCAAATGCCACTCAATGGCCACCGATCCGACTACTGACTACTGACTGGGCGAAGAAGTGCTTAACCGAACTAATCAATAAAGAACATCCAGGAAGCTTAGCTACGAGCGCCACACTTGGAAAATATTTCGCTCTTTGTAAAAGTAGGCAGTTGAAGTAAATCTTGAGATCTTGAGCTAATATAAGATAATTCAACGAGGGCACTATTTACCTAATTTAAAGCAATTGAAGCGGCGCGTTAAGGCTGTCGACTCCTCGCTATGGAGGTTGCGATCACACTAGCGGAATACTGCAATACGATAAGAATTTAATTGCGATTGAAATGAAGCTAAAAAAATATTTAAGTACCAAGTGTTAATCTATTTACTAACTGAGCCCGCGGTTAATAGTTGAGTGATTGAGTAACAAACATCTATTTATACTTCCAAACTTTCGAATTTATAATATTAGTAGGATTTAGCTACGTTTCTCCTCTCCCACTCTAACCCTGGGTTGATCCCTTCGCATCACCCTTTATATACTATTTAAAATGAGAGATTCACTAAAAATATAGTGTTCTGTATACAGCTTTAGCCTCCGACTCGCCTCGTAGTTAGTTCGGCCCGCCCCGGGCACGCCTGACCCATTTAATTTGATGTCGCCTTTGCTAGTCTCCTCTGTTACACAATCTCTGATTAACTTCCTGTTTCAAATTCCTATTAAATATCCCTTTGTTAAAATCGCCAGGAAAGTTCGAGTGTTTTGTAATTAACAGTGAATTTTGTTTGGGCCCTTGTTTCTGTTATTATGACATTTTATATAAATCATATTTTTGGAGGTGTGAACATTACCGGTACTTAAATAACTTACTTGGCAAATTTGTTGGTAATTTCTTTGGTGAAATGGTGCCCTGTTATTTGTAATACAGGAGGAAAGTTCCAGTTGAGTTATTCGTGGGAGAACAATGTCAAAGACGGACTCGCCACTTGTCACGTATACATGGTTTGAATGGACTGTCATAAATTTACGCTCAACCTAATTCTTTGGGGATGAGGGTGGGAACTGTGTGTATGCTATAACACATTTATGCACACGTTACACAGTTATAACCGCCTGCGGTAGAACACCCAAGACCCAAGAACAAATTTTATTTTCATCTCACGAAACAACATCACTTCTTCACCTGTGTGCGTGTTTTTATCCGATTCCAAAAAAGAAGGAATATTTCAATTCCTTTAAAAAAAGGAGTATTTCAAACAAATCCCTTTAACCCGTTAAACTATTTTTTTATATTTATGTGTAAAATTTTATTTCAATATTCGAAGTGCATTTTTAAGTCTGACTTAGAAATGCATTGCAATTAAAAATGCTACGAATCGATCTTGATTTAATTTAGAAAATGATTGTCATTATAGAAACAAAGTATTTGTAACTTCATATAAGTTTTATAATGTTTAAAAGAATAGCTGTGGCGATAGACTTTTTACTGTGTATCGTTCTCTTACAATCAAGTAAGTAAACAGTAAATTCAACACCAGCAGCGGTCACGTAGAAAACGTAGTTACAGATAGATGCGCCCTTCCGGAAGTGAGTGATCTAAAAAGTTGCACAAACATGAGTAGGGCTCATCGGCGTTTGTTTTCGAAACTCGGTAACGAGTTTGGCGGTTCCCTGATTGATGAATGTAACCTACCAACCCCTGAAACATGTATTGATAACGTAACACATTAATTTACCGATCGGCCTAGCAGACAATAAAATATTGTCCGCCATCCATTTCGAGTTGACGTTGCCGTGTTTTAGAATATTTATGGCAGACTCTGTGAAGATAAAAAGATAACAGTTAAATTACTACCTCTGTAATCGGACTGTAAATTTAGGAGCTAAGCTTTGATACCTGCCCTGTAATTATGGAGTGAAAAGATTACGTAGACAAGTTTTTTTTTTTTTTTGTAGGAAAGTGTGAGTTTCTGCTTATTCCGTAAGCCCCTTCTGTATGTTCCTGGAATGATAGCTTTGATCTATCACAAAAGCCCAATTAGGATCTGTAGATGTCACATGTCTTGAAATTATTTGTTCTAGGTGCTGGTTTCCTTTACTTTTCTGAGAACATGGTATTGCGGCAGTAAACTTTGCAAACGAAAAACTCATTAGCACGACTCTGTATTTTTGCCAGCTATTTTCGAATGGAAGTTCGGTCTTCGTAGCCCAGGGCAACCTCGCTGTCAATTCTTGCTCATCGAGCCATCGACCTATTATAATTTTTTATAACATTAACTGGAATTATGTAATAGAAAGGCTTAATGCCCATAGCAAGACAACATTGTAAATACCAACTTGCAAAGTAAGGTAATACTTTGCATGTTGGTATTTACAATGTTGCTGGTAAATTAAAACATATATGTTATATTTATATATACTCGTATATGCACGGACTCGATCACAGCGCTTGCACATGCTATGTATTATGGTAAGTAGCTATCAAATAGAATATTTTCATAGTATAAAACAAAACATTTAGGGTTGTCACACAAAATGCTTGTCGTGAGTGGGAATCAAACCCACGACGTACAGCGCAAAAGGCAGAGCTCCCAAATGAGCTGTGACGTCAGTTTATCAGATAAGTGTCTATTTAATTCTTCGATTATAAATACCACGATTACAATACTGGCCAGTATTGTATCGTGGTTTTAAAAGAAAACAAAACAGCGGTGAAAATACTGTTTGTTTGCAAAGTGTATTCAAAGTGAACTGAAAAGCCACATTGAAACTCAATAAGAGGTTGCCGTCTCACTAATTAATTCATCTTGAAAAACCGTTCGCTTTTCCCTGACCTGACATCCTTGATTTTCAATTTCTGAGCGGAAGATTAATGGGAAAAGACAGCCCACTGTTGTAGCAGCGCTTATAATCACTGTAAAATAGAATTTTTAGTTTAAGATTTAAGATTATTTTGTGTATTTATTTTTGTGTTCGTTTGTCTTTGGTAAGTGTAATAAGGTCATAATCAGTGATCAATAATCCGTCTTGAGTAATGTGCGTAACGGGGTACGACTTCAGGGGGGCCTTCAGTTCATCCCGTCACTTCATAATAACGGTAACCGTGGTTAGCCATCCACTTTAACTTATGCGCCCAAAAATAAATGAGTTTGAGTTTGGTATTTTCTATGATATCTGCAAATTTCTTCCATCTTAAGAATTTTTAAACACATCTATTTGCATTTGAAGAACACCATAGTGTAAATCAGCGTTTTACAAAACGCTGCTGTTGCATGCCGGAGCTATAAGGGAAGTAGACAGCCCTGAATGATGGATGACCGCGATGCAGACCGAGTGACATCGCTTGTATTACCGTAGTTTCATTTTATTCAATTACTCGCTTAGTAGCTACAGCTTTCTAAGCGATGCTGTAGCTACTAAGCGATGGGTGCTGGGTTAGATTCCCGGCCGAGGTAGACTTTGTATGATGATAATTAAAAAAAGTGATGGTTCCAAGTAATTTTAAAAATTCAATGGAAATAAAGTATTTTTTAATGACTTTGAAACGAAAAAAATATTTATATTCCGAAGTGAAAATTGTATCGATTCTTAGAATGGTATCGCTTCATAGTAATAATTACCCGACTGCGCCATAGGGAAGGTTATGTTTTCCGAGGGTATGTATATATATTTCTATGGCACGCTCTGTAGCCTATACGGCTAAATGATAAGAGCACAGCAATACAAGTGCATCACTGCATGGCGGCAGATTACCATGTGTGAAGGCAGTATTTCACCAGGCGAATTTAGCGCAAGTTCTACTGCTACTAACTATCTTATTACTGCTTCTCCTTTAATGCCACCCAAGGACCTTACGGATGTAAGCACTGCCCCCCCCCCCCTCCCCCTACGTACATACAGCCTTATAAAACGTTTTCGTGTGATGAATCCCTAAAAAAATGCTGTTTAATTAAGACCCATAATCTGCTAAATCCCCAAGCGATACCGCACAAAGAGGCGTCGCAAATCCGCTATCTAAATCAAAAATCGTATTGCCGCTTAATATTCCCACCGCATTCCCTCGAAAACAAATGTATGATTTAGTAGAAAATTTCTCTTTCGTTATCAGTGCCTGGGGGCCGGTTGATTTACACGCCAGGATCAGCAACCCTGATATCGGAGACTGCCGCAATCAGGACATAAAGAAACAAAGCTAAACAACAATAATAAACTTTGTGAGTAAATTGGATAGCTAAATTAAATGGCTTGGTCAATACTCAAAATGGTCAGTTTCGTTCCATATTTGCTTTGCTTTATTTTCACATATAATATTATATGTGAATGCCAGGAGTTATTCGTATATATAGTATATAATTCTGTTCAGGCTGTCAGATTTTTCGGAGTAATTTATTTTAGTGCAGGAAAACAATAATGGCGATGAGCGTAGTGGTAACACTAGCCACGTCTACGATTAAATGTTAGTATAATTCACAGGGTGAGAATTGGCTCATTGAAGCTCTGCATAAACCTGCGGAGAAAATCCCCGAGTTTATATACATCTGAAAGTATATACCTATGGTATTATATTTTATTAGAATTAGTATATGTTTATTTAAAAAAAGTGACGTTTCCTAGTATTTTTATGAGAATTCAACGGAAATAATTTTAACATTGACTTTGACTTACCATAAAGTATCACTTATCGCTTCGCCAAATTTTTGTCACGGGAAGAAAATGTTGGCATACATATACCTACTCGTATTTCAACGTGAAACTTGGTTAGAGAAGCTGAAACGTACGTGATCATCTCACCGCCTGACGCCAACACAATAGAAAAGTTTATTACGGCGGGCGAAGTCAGGTTTCTCGTTAAGAGGTAAATATTTACACGGTGTAAACGTGTGCACGAGCAAATAATAATGTCTGTAGTAAGTACGGTTGTTTGCTGACTACCAGCGAAAGTAATTAAGATTTAACCACATATAAGATTTTCACATAACGTGCTGAGTATAAAATAGTTTTGGAAATATGGCAGGGATCAACAGGGTCAAGAGTAAAAGATTGTTATCGGTTAAGACATTGAAGGCTTTGTTGGGCTTATCATAATTTTTCCTTTGTATTTAACTGAAATGAGTTCATTCAATATGTCTTTATTTAATATTCTTAACCTTTAGGTTGCAGGCTAGATTTTTATAGTTGTATGTTTTTTTTTTTAATATCTATAAACAGATGACGCCTTTCAAACTCAAATTGAAAACCTCCTCTTTCATTTGAAGTGGTTTAAAATATATAACGCTCATCGCTATTGCATAAAATACTGAAATAACTGAAGTCCTAACTCTGATTAAATCGTTTAAATCTGGTCTTCAATATAGATGCAAAGCTTGTGCAACAAAACCTGCGTATTCGGTACGTAGATAAAGGCAGCTAACATAATATGAAGCCAAAACTCGGTTAGTTTATTTCAGATATTTTCATAGTGTTATAAATTATGTTATAATCTCGTGGGGAAAAGCAGCGGACATTCAGGCTATCTTCGTTTTACAAAAAATAAATTCACGTGACTAAGAAAAAAAAACTCAAATTAATCACTTGTACATGTATCAGTTGAATTTTGTATTTGATTACAATAGTATTTCATTAGTGACATAGTTTACAGAATTTCAGTAAACAAACATCATTAATTCAGAATCAATCGCTAGCCCCCACTTAACTGACCAAGGATTTAGCTCGGCTGCAACCGTCGAGCGGGTGTTTCCCTGAATCCTTAAAATCGAACATGTTTGTTAATCTGATGGAATAGGTCGAACATCAATACGGTCCAGGAGAAAGTGTTGGTTTTACTTCCTATATTTTATTATGTATCTTATGATACAGTGATACTGCGATACTTCTAATAACTACACTTCGGTATTAAAGTAGTAAAGTCAAATTAAAAAATCTTAATTTCCATCGATTTTATGTATATAAAAAAATAATTGCTCTTCGTTAGTCTCGCTAAAACTCGAAAACGGGTAACTGATTTGGCTGTTTTCTATTTCGTTATGTTTCCTTGCTCTGGTCATCAGGTAATAAACCTAGTCCTGATTTATATAATATAATGTCTTTGGAAAATTCACGATTAAAGTAGAAAATTGGGAAAAACTGAAAGTACATTTTTTATGAGATCTTTGCCACCATGTCGTTAGACAGCCGAATATGAAACAAGACAGGAAAGCATCTGTCGGACCAGCTAGTTCTTAATAAATATTACTTGAAAACGTCACATTTTTCAGTACTATATGTACTTACGAGACCACGCTTTCTTAGTACCAAGTTTAGCTTGTTCAAACCATATCTGACCCTCTAACCCTTAATAGGAAGAACAAGCAAGAAAACCCTGGAAGGATTATTTTATTGTCACGAGCTTCCTGTTCATAACCAATATGTTACTTGAATTTAGTAGAAGATAATAACCAAACCTGAATGAACTAAAAGTATTAGGATCCCTTTTATATTTGAATAGGTTCGAATTTTACTTGATTCTGTAATAAATTTACAACCAACTCCCGACCTACAAATACGGACATTGACGAAGTGTGGGTCGCCTTGGATTACTCTATCGGGCTACGTCGGTCACCAGGCCAATGCCGCTATATTAAGATAGATTTAGCTATATTTTTTTACGCACCCTGTATAAATCTTGGCCCACGATACATTGCGGTGGGAAAGGAGAGTAAAATAAACAGGTGTGGGGAAAATGGGGTACGGTGCAAATTTAGGCTCAGAACTTTGTATCAGTAACACTAATATTGATTTGATTTAATATAAAAAATAATTAAATAAATATATTTATTCATTGACATATTTCACACAGAGCCACCTAGCCTCAAACTAAGCATAGCTTGTAATATGGGAACTAGATAACTGATAGAATATATATAGTACTTTTTTTTGTAAATACATACATAAAATACATATTAACACCCAGATATAGAACAAACATTTCTGTTCGCACACAAATGCTTGTACTGGGTGGGAATCCAACCCACGACCTACAGCGCAAAAGGCAGAGCTTCTACCAACTCAGCTTTGAGGCCAAACTGTATAATATAATAAATGCGTTAGTTACTTCTTCGAATCTCAACGGCTGAGCGGATTTGGATAAAATTTGTAACAAATTTCATCGAAATCCAGAGTTGTATAGTGGTAATCCAGGGTACTTTTTATGTAGTATGGCAAACCGCGGGGCGTAGCTAGTATATCATAATTTTAATAAGTTCTGATGACGAATCCTTACAAATATCTGTACTTTCAATGTTTCTACAACAGGGACACAGGCTTACTGTTGACAAGTGAGTGTGAATGAGCTTTAATCGGTGTAAGAAACCGACATCTCCTTGAACCAAATATTTGAAGACTTCAACATCCATTAATCTGAAATGGGTATCAAATCAGAATCTCATTCAGCCATGCGAGACTTTAATAATTTTATGAATTAAAAAATACAGCACCATTGGCACTAAATCATGTCAGTTATTAATTTGCAAACATGAAATATGGTAGGTATTTAAAATTAAAATTTAATCCAAACATGCTTAGCCCATTTGGTTATGCAAAGAATTTGAAATAAAGCATTGACTTTTCATTTAATCTAAATTTGTATCTTAATTAAAGTTATATCGTTTTTGTTATCAAAATATACATGGTAATTAACATCATCTCCCTAATAAATAATTCTAATAAGTTTCTGTCAGTTATTGTACTTAAACAAAATTATTTTATTCCATAATAAAAAATTACTTTGAAATAGTGATCGAGACGATAATTTTGGAAATTTCCGTCATCATGGTTTTCTCTTTGGTTATGTCACAAAAGCTATACCTATGACTGCTATCAGATATCATTGGGTTATTATTGTACGTAGATATTATAAATTAACACTGGACTGGCTTCACAGTTTTACCTTTTGCGCGGGTTCGATTCTCACCCAAGACAAGAATCTGTGGGGTGTTAATATTTTAACATGTATTAAAAAAGTACCGCCTATAAATGTGTTCTATCATTGATTTGGTTTCCATAGTAGAAGATATACTTAGTTTAGTGCTAGATGATGCTGTGACAAATGTTCATAAAGTGGCATTGGCATTTTCTCTTGGAGTTTTCAATCCGCGAGTCTTATTACAATAAAACTCCGAATGAATCACACTTTTGACACTACACTTTTTTTATGTAATCAAAGTAACAGCACGAGCTGCTAATTGCAACAGCAATACAACTTAGGTCCTCTCCGACCAAAGTATGTGCATGTGATTTCATATTCACATTCACATTCATGTTTTGTATTTGAAAGGTCAACAGACAAAGTCTGTGAAATCAGAAATAGAGGATTAACAATGATTTTTACAGTTTAATAAAACTTAAAAAATATATAATATCTATGGGTAGGTTTGTTTGGAACCCATGGTGCGTACGACCGAGTATCCGTATACGACCGTAAGTAATGGAGAGCTCGAATATTTGCCCACCGACCCTCAGAAAATCCGCAACGCATGAAAATTTCATCGACAAGAACTTCCTATTGTGTAGTCGAGAGGTGTTCAAACCTATTGACATTTTAACTTCTTTGAAAGGGAATATTTTGGGATGTTATATAAAAAGGAAACAATATTCTTTACCAACTGGGTGCAATGGAATTGTACATTTATATTTATTTAATAAACAATCAATTCGGTTGCATATTATTAAACGATTTTTGTTTTTTAAGATTCGTTATTTCAGATCTCCGTCGTTCATCAACCGATTTCGAAAATTATTTTCAAAATATTTGGAAAATATTGTTATCCAAGTAAATAAAATTGCGTATTTTACCTTCCTTTTTTCTTCACCTGTTGTATACCGATTTCAATGTATTTTCTTTAAATGGTACATAAAAGTGTTGGTCAAAAAAAAGATAAAAGTATTAAAGCCGGTGTATTAGATATTTTAAATCAGTCACTTGTAGAAAGTAAATACTTAAAATATATAATATTTGCGTGACTCAATAAAGTATAAGAACTAATTAAGTGAACCGCATGAAAATTATAATATCCAACAAACCCTACTAGCTTAAAATTAACGGGGCCACACTTTTGTAATTGCTCCTAAGTAGGTAGATAAAAACTCAAAAGGGTCCCCCTTTTCTACAAATCACATCAAAATAGCCCAATAAAACGACACCAACCAGCTGAAACTTAGATACACACTCCCCTCTTTATTAAAAACGTTTCAGATTTTCTTCGACTAGTAGCTAAAGCGGATATAGGTTGTATGCATTCGGAGCGGACAAACTATGTTCACCGCAGTTTCTGCAGATACAAAAAAGGTAAGTATCAACTGGCCTCACGCTTCAGTTAGTATATTAGCTTTGCCTTCTGGTCCCTAGGTCAGGGATGTTTTTGTTCTATGTCTGATGTCAATATTAAAAAAATAATATATGAGTTATCTAGTTCCCATAGTACAAGCTTTGCTTAGTTTGCGGCTAAATGTGCCGTGTAAAAGTTTCGTGACAAACATTTTTTTTACCTATTAATTAGCTTAATAGGCTTGCTTAATTTATTAATTGGCTTTTCTTTACCTGTTATTTAACCGAAAAAAATCGACTAAAATTTTCATAGAATATGTGTTATTACGGTAGTTATCCTAATAATAGCCAAAAATATAATTGATGGGATAAAACCCTCCAATAGCGAGACAATTAAAAAAAAATACATTCAGCTTTGCGAAATGCTTTGTGCTTTAGTGGAATAAAATAATTTAAATATTTTATTGCCCATACAAATCGTTTTTAGTAATCTACACATTGCCTTTTTTTCGTTTTAGTTTAGGCCCTTTTCAACCACCGGAACCGTAAGAAAAAAAACCTCTAGATATGCATATATTTTGGAAGGGCGAGTGAAATAATTCGAGTCATAAATTCAACTTTTATAACCGCAGACCGCGACGGTCGAGGCTATCCCATCCTGAGGAGGCAGATCGACATAATTTAACTTTTTCCTATTATCTTTATGCTGACGTCGTTAAGTGCCTTACTCACATATTGCGGAGCGGGCGTTCTCATAATTCGGAACCGAGACTGGAACTGCTTTGGAAGTTGGAATGCTTTTGGAATTTTGATAGACTACTGCAGGTATCCGTGAAGTTAGTCTAAAGTTTAACGTTTTATGAATATGTTTTACATTATTTTACAGAATTTCTTTCCAAATTGTGAGCTCCACTTTTTTAGTGCTTCAATAAGTTTAGGCTAAATGTGCACGAATATCTATTTATTATTAATTTATTTCTTTAAGGTTTCGTGACAAACATTTTTGGCTAAATAATACGTAAAGAAAAGTCTATTATTTAGTCATAAAATTTCAATATGCATTATCTTTTTAAAGTAATAATGAGTTTCAGTCATATGTATGATAAGATCTAAAAATTGAATTAACTGACTCGAAAGTCTTATCTCTTATTATTGGCCATTAGAGGTGAAATTTTTCATGAAATTCATATACTGAGACAACCTAGGCGGTATAAGTATGCATTATCAATAAAAAAATAATCATCTAAATTGGTCACATTGGCGAAACATACGGCCGAATTGAAAACTTACTGCTTTTCTTGAAGTCTTTTAATCGGATAAATACTATAATGAGCGCAGGTACCTTCTTTAAATACGTCAGTAATAATGCGGTATCAAGTCAGTGCATTCCTATGATCTACAGAATACGTTTCCAAAAAAAAGTAGGATGCATTTAGCTGGATGCATTTACTTTAAACACTCTTAGCATTCCGAATATTTCGGGTTGGACAGTTTGTAATGAAAATGTAGGAAAACGTCAAGCATTATTAAAATACTTCTCAAACCAATTTGAATGCTAAAGAAATAGCGAAACAAACAGAGAATTCCCGAGTGCACTATTAAAAAAGCTCTACCAACTTGTTAAAACTATTTTGAGTAGAGTTCCATTAACAGAAGCATGTCTTCGAGATGTTTCGAAGAGAATGTCGTATTAATAGTGAGTGCTTGATCGCGATGACAGGCGCCAGTGATTTTTATCATGTCTGGGTAGGAGCATTTTGAATACTGTACAATATTGTTTGTCATATTCTTAAATAGTAAATTGCACCTGTGCAAAGCCGGTGCGCCTAACACATAACTAACACATACTACGTTGGTAACATTTCTAATAAGGAATCCATAGACATTGCGTAAAATTTTAGTCAGTTTTTAGCGGATGGGTTTTATTAATATTAAATAAAATTAGGTATAAAATTTTCAATTATTCACGTTTAAAATAAATTTTCCCAATTCACTTGTGTTTATGGAATGTCATGATTAAATCAGAATGTCAAACCTCCTAACCTCAGACTCAAATATTGTTTTGTTTTTTGAAATAAAGTAAAGTTTTGTGCCTTCTGCTATTTCAGAATAGAGCTTCAACTATGAATACAATTCGCAGCACTTACGTGTTTCTCTGCCTTTTGGCAATGGAATTTACATCCTTAAATGCATGCGTTTAAAACATAATTTTGCTTTTAAACACTGTATCGATGGTTTCGCTGAAGTCAAAGTTCTAAGAGCCAAATCTATAAGACTGTTTTGCCACATGATCGCTTCAACGATTTGCAAAGAAAATAAAGTATCAAGAGTAAGAACCGCAAGTGAGTTGATAAAAGTAGATATATTTGCCACGTTTCCGTGTTGGAACTTTGCTAGTGAATATGAAATAGTTCCTAACTATATGCCAAGTTACTTTTTACTTGCAAAGGTTCTAAATCTTTATATCGATATTTCATGAAAAATAAAGGCGTACTTTACGTGTTCCTGTCTTAAAGGCACATCCGATTATTTGTGTGTAAATGAGTTGTTGCGATGAATCTAGCGATAGCTTTCCGACGTTAAGCGCCTATAAAACTATTAAACTCTAATTCTAATTAGTATTATCGTTACTTAATTATAGGAGACCTTAGTGAAATATAGGCATCAGAAATACATCATCAGTGAAAATATCTAACTAAATTTCTTAAAAGAAACTCTCTATCACGGTTCATGAGATACAGCCTAGAGGACAAACGGTCAGCGGAGTTTTAGTAATCCTTTGGGTACAGAACCCTAAAAAAACTGTAATTACTTCAATTGGATTAAACTGATTAATTCAACGAATTTTAATAATTTGACTACTGTTAAATCTAAGTCTATAATAATGAAATTATACAACATTATTGTATGATTCAAAAGTCATACAAAACACAATATCGTCATTGAAACTAAAATTACGATTTCATTACACCCAGTACAGAGTACGGCTTTGAAGCAATTTGTGCTGAATTTATTGAAAAGGAAAGTTATGAATGGCAGGTGCGCGCCACCTGTCGTACGTAAGCGGGAAACTGCTTTCATTCTCACCGGGGATAATGTGGAAAATGAAAATAATTTAGGATATTATTTCAAGATAAATTCATTGACATTACACACAGCGCCATCGAGCATATCCATACCGCCGCCCATAGACAACAATAACATCACTTAGGTCCTCCCCCAAGTCGTATCGCGTAGTGCCCGTCGCCGGGCCGTGTGATTTCACCGGCACCCACACACTTCCACTGGAACATAGCTATGTGAATGGACCACTGCGTGGTGGCGGCTTTTTTATATGTATTAATAATAATAAGTAATTTTGTACAGTCTGTTTCCCAATTAAAGCAAAATAAAAATTAGTCTTCATGAACTATACAAGAGAGAGCGTGAGCATAGACGCCGACTTTCAATTTGAAGGTTGCTGGTTCAAACCAATGAGTTTTTTCACTTGAAAAAAGTTATGTGCGCAATAACACGTTCTCAAAACGGTGACGGAAAACATCGTGAAGAAACCGGCTTGTCTTAGCACCAAAAATTCGACGACATGTGACATCTACCAATCCGAATTGGGCTTCCGTGGTAAATTAGAGCCCATTCACTCTCAATTATCGAGAGTAGGCCGGTGTTCCTGCAGTGGGAACATTAGAGGCTGGTACGGAAACCATACTATCATTAAACGTATAAGTTGCATTTTGTAGGACTAAACCACGTTTATGAAAAAAGGCATTAAAAATACACTTACATTTACATTTATTATGTTGTTCAATAGCAGAGTTTAACTGATCTTAATGTGTTACCCTTCCTTGCCTACCCATTATACTTTCATTTCCCCAGAAATAATTATTGAAGTCGAACAGCTATATTAAAGTTGAAAGCGGGTTGGGGAAATACTTGCGAGTTATCTAAGTGAAAATTCTCATTTTACTCGCGAGCTTATAGGAGTATTAAACGGGCAGACCCGCTGTTTTTACCAGACTTGCCGACTTTTTGGTAGATCCAGCTGTGTTGAGTCACAGATTAGATTATAGTAATTGCTAGTTGTTTCAATACGCTGTAATTTCAAAAGATTGTATCTACCTAAAATATTTTTAAATTTACTAGAAGCTCTCGTGTCACGCGTCGCTTCAACTAGATGTTCTGAATGAGTTTTGAAAGTCTCTCCGTGACCCAATGGTTGGCAATTTTTAGTAAATATAAGATGAACGCTCCTCTGCAGCGAGGTATAACCGCCAGTGTCCTGTGCCATCCATCTGGTACTGTGTTAGTTTCAGTTATCAGTTTGTCTATGTATATATTCTAACTGCGCCCCGCCTTGTTAACTGCAGTTTTGCGGGATCAAAAGTAGCTTATGTGTTAACCCAGGTTATAAGCTACCCTCCCCTCCATGGGTTCCCGCCTTGTCGGGGCGGGGGGGCTTAGTAACCGTGGGCTTGATCCACCCACGGTGAAGCTAAGAGGAACCCGCTCGAGGGGCCGCTCCTTTAGGCTTTGTCTCCAAGCCGAATAGGAGCGGCACTGTAGGTGGCGGTGCCTTATGGGGGGCACCGCAACTGAGGTGGGCTGCGGTGTCGTATGGGAGGCACTGCAGCTGAGGGTTAGGGGCCGCGGCGGGAGAGGAGTGCCGGTATTGCGGTGCGCCGCTCTCCCTACCTTCCGCGGTCACGGCGGGGCCGCCACCGTTGGATGGCGGATGCGGTGGGGCCGCAGAGGAAGAGGAGTGACGGTATTGAGAGGCGCCGCTCTCCCTATCCTCTGCGGCCGTAGTGGTTGGTGACGGGGCCACAGATCCGACCCGTCACATTTACCGAGGTCTAGACTACAGTCACGGGGGTGGCTGTCGTCGTAAGGGACCTCGTGAGGGCGCGCGCGGTATTTCCGTGCGCCTTTTAAAGAGGGAATAGCTTGGAGCAGCTCCAACTCCAGCAACATTGGGCGGGACCTTGAAAAAGGTCAACGCTGCCGGGGCCGCGGAAGAATGTTTCACGTGCCCATAGCCTCGGCAAAAGGCGAGATGGTGGATCTCCGTTGGGGTTTAGCCGGTAGGAGTCCGGCATAACCCTGCCAATTGCCCCCGCAAGAGGTAGGGTATCATCCGATGATTCCCCAACGTAAAAAAAAAAAAAAAAAAAAAGGTTATAAGCTACCCTGGTACCAAATTACATCCAATTCCATTTGAGTTTGAGTTAGAAGGAGCAACAAACATACACACACATACATACAAACTTTCGCCTTATAATATTAGTGTGATGATTGGCTCGTAGATAGTCAATTGATTACTTTGTATGTTGTACTTACATAATTAAAGTTATGTAAATATAAAAGTGTGTTTTCAATTAATAATACTAGAAAATTCTACGTTTTCATCTTTGCAAAGGTAATTCGGGATCAATATTTATAAAAATAGCAATATAAACTACGCACATTGCTTTGAATATGCCTTACGCTCCAGTTTTGATGTTGTTTATGAAGTGGAAAAGCAAGTTTGTCCGCCTTTCCTTCGACTGAAATACTGGTTGAATCATTGGTTGGTTGAGCCAACCAACCAATGATTCAACCATCTCTTTTTGTCGTAAAAAATCTTTTTTCCGTTGCCTATTGACATCAAAATCTTAGCAAAATCTTAAGGTATTGCAGATGTAAATAGGTAATGATAGCCACTTACCATAAAGTGTCCAGTAGTCATGTTCTCCAAGTTATAACATAAATAGCCATTTTAATAGTTCTTTGAAACTCAAAGCAGAGCAATAAAGCTCATTCCGTAAAATAATATTTTATTCTGAAGTCATTGCAAACTCCGAGACGGCTTGAAATTCCCCCAGGACCTGCGCTTTATTGTTCATTGCGGTGGGCAAAGCCGCGTGAAAATTTAAATGTAATCTAATTTTCGGTGGACAACGTAAGTGGGTAATTTCTTTTAGCTAAATTATTACCGTAATGTGCCTGCGACACTGATTGATAAATCGCTTCAAAAATAATGATTTTCTCAGTGTTTTGATAACACTGAGAAAATCATTAGTGATTGATTTTGATAATAATGATTTTCTCTTGTATACTTCTATCAAACCATGCTTAGTCGGCGTTATTTGAAATGATCATCTACATCAGCTTTTAATGTTTTCACTGCAGGAACACTGGCATGCATTCAGTTCAAGAGAGAGTGAATGGGCTTTAAATGGAGGAAGGTCATTTGGGATTGGTCTTCAAATATTTTTGATATTTTTAAAAGATTTCAAAAAAGGAGGATTTCTTCGCCAATTCTTTTTTTTGCGATCATGATAATAATATTCTTGTCCATAATCTGTTTGTCAATGAAATTGACTTATATAATCAAAATCTGATACAGATGTAACATAGGACGCAAACTGCTCGGGACATGCAGCTGATGACGTCATAAATTAACATGACGTGAATCACGACATTGAAAGGATGGAATAATTAACGAGGTGAACATTGCTTGTGACACCACCAAACCATCATTCAGGAGAGCTACTCCGAAAAATATGCAACCGAAATTTTCAATACCCAAATGATAGGAAATTCTATTTCTTAGCCTAAGCCTAAAAAACTCTGACACCACAGTTGGACACTTACACAAAAAGAAAAAGAAACCTTCGTCTGTCTTTTTGTCTGTCCTATCTTTAGGACAAAGGGGGAACCTTAGAACCTTACTTATGTAAGCCATAGCGAACTGAAATTTCACAGATTAGGTGTTATTATTCGAATAGAGAGATAAACTCTTTATAAATACAGAACATACATGACGTCATACAATAGAGCGTCATGCCATTTGCCGTCACGTGATACGAGTCAGTTTTATTGCCAGGGCGCGCCAGTAAATGTTTCACATCAAAAATAGTTATATTTGATCTGTTGAACCTTTCTCAAAAATATACTTCTTCTTCTTTTCGTATCAATAATCCTACATCTGTTTAGACAGAAACTTGGCTACTGCGATCGCTTTATCAGTGGCCGCGAAGTCGTCTCTGGTGTAGGTGGTTGGGCAGAGCGGGCAAACCAGCAAATGCGATATGGATTGTGACGGAGCACCACAATCGCATGCCAAAACACCAGGATCCTTGAATCCTCTTACACAAGATGAATAAAAACATGCACAGTCGTGAAGCAACATCACGATGTGACCATTCCTCCCACAGCAACTAAGCAGTTTTCGCGGTAGGCTCGAACATAATGAACATGTTCAGTCAGATCACACAGTGGACTGCACAATGAGACATGCTTAGGACGTTGTTCCATATTGCAGGGGACAATCGATAGACAAATAGCGACCTCAATCGTCGATCAGTAGGCAATAAATTATTGATAGCGTTCTAGTTAGGTACTCGTATATGCTATCTTTAGAGGAGACTAAGTAGCAGATGGCTAGTTGGTCTGTACAGATTATTTTTGCTAAGCTATTCTCGGAGATTCATGTTGTATGCAAGCATTCAGTGGGAATTAAAGGCAGTGTTTTTGAGCTTCGGAGTCTGATTTTTTTCAACTTTGGTCTGAAAACTCTGACGCCAGCCGGGTTCGAGTGGTGCAAAATGAGCAAACCATAGTAGCAGTTCGTCCAGAGAAATACTGCCACCACACATGGCTATTTGCCACTCCGTGAGGCACTCGCAATGCTGTAGAGGGGTGTGCCGACGTAATTACAGTCGCATGAGAAACATCCCCGTTTATTAGTATTCACTATCGTTTATGGGCGGTGATAACCACATCACAGCGAGTGGGCCGTCAGCTCGTTTCCTCACTTGAGCAACATTGAAAAAAACTTACTCTTAAACAAGAAATTTCACAACGGTTTCGCATCCAACTAGTGACCACATGGAGAGCTGCTTTACTTGACTGACTTATCAGGCAAACTTTAACAAGCATGGAAGCGGCGGGCGAAATGTCATGGAAGCGCTTGCTCACCCATCCAGTGGTTGGACCGCCCGGAGAGTCGCTAAACTTAGATTACCAGTAAAGACTAATCAGGCAAGCTTTGCCAAGAGCGCAATTAATTTGTACTTATTTTGATTTATCTTGGCGTCTGGTGCCAAACGTAATTTGAACAGAACGAAAATGTGAAAAATGTAGGGGAAATTATTTAAAGTAATGTGTTTGGTGTGGAGCAACGAAGAAAGCCGCTAAGGAAGATATTGCAAACGTAATAAACCTCAACGAGGCGAGATTACTTCCACTTGAACCAGTCCCAGGGATTGGGTGCAAATCTTCTACCATTGTGAACGTGTGGGTTTTAATTCAAGCACAATCCCATTGTTACTATTGTATTATAAGATACCTAAGTACTTTTGTTTGTAATACTTAGATGAATAGAATATATAAATAAAACACTGTTTTGGATAGTAAATATTCTCTTTTTTGAGTGGAGTTTTGCCGACCACTCTGGTGTTGGACATATCAATCTATCCGAGGCACTTGTCTTACAATACATTTATTATAATCAAATAATTATAATTGGTGTATTGCATCCATGATAGCACAATAAGCATAGTCAAATCAGTTCCCAGTTTTAGAACCAGTGCAGACGATCGTATTTAGTCGGTTCGATTATAGTTGTTAAAGATAGAATAGGTATAGATAGGTTATAAGATAGGTATAGATGATATGCAAAAGTCTGTCATAAAATATAATTAACGTTCTTATGGTTTGATGCTCCACATTAATTAATTAATTTTCCCAAAGAGTTAGACAGAACTTATAATACAAAATGATGCCTACACCGTCTAGAATAATATTTAAAGACATTTGACATCTAGCATCTAGTCTTATTGATTCAAATTGGCCATCTATGGTATAAAAGTCATCGACATAACTTCTCTACATTTTAAAACTATATCCATGCGGAAATATTACAGTTTACAATCTAGGCTTTACTTAGTAGCTTGGCTATAAAAGTTATACCACAAAATTTCACAGGTGAAAATTGCACACATATTCCTACTAAATCCTTGAGCGTTCGCATAAAGTAGCCCATTCAAACTACCCCTCCCAAAGGGGCCAGTACAACTATGTTTAGTAGATAGGTACATGGTACGGCAAGCCACTTCTGTAAATATTTGCAGCAAGATACTGGACAGTTTCACCTCCTTGGGGCATTCAATGAAGATTGTGTGTACATGGTAATTATTATCGAATGTGCCACGAGCGGGATGCTGAATTGACTTTTGTTAAATAACACCTGATGTTTATTAAGTTGACAGGCGTGATGTCACGCATCGCTTGGGTTGGAAAATGGCTCTGGCATACTGTTGGTTGTTTGACAGAGGATTTTCCATCACCAGAAGCTCAAACTCATTGTAGCATTAAAACTCAAGACACCAGCGTAAGACGACGTCCCTATTGACTGTACAAACTTAGTTTGTGCACGGAAGGGCTATTGTGGTAGCGCAGAAAAAATAACTAGTCCGCCATCTTGTATGATCCGCCATATTGGAATTAGAACGTCACATAGCTAAGCATGCATTGTCGGTCAAAATAAGCATGTATACCAAATTTCAGCTCAATCGGTTAAAGATAACTGATTTAAAATTCAGTTGCAAGATTCCACCCGGACAAACATAGCTGTACATTGCAAGTTATATAAAATAATTTTAATTGAAATAATCGCTGTCTTATATAGCTAAATAGCCTTGATATTATGGCCACTTGATATTGTTTACCCCCCATGTGTAGGACCAGCCAGGTTAGGTTAATCCATCCGCAGCTTTTGTCCTGAATGGCATGGAATGCTGGGTATAAGTATTGGTTCCAAGTTTATTCAAAAGGCATATGTACTAAGCCTAGGGTCCTTGCAACCACAATATTATCTAGAAGTTTCTAATATTTTACTCATTTATCATATTCTGAATTAACCATTGATTAATTAATAATGTATTAATCGAAGACACCACATTATTATAAATGCGAAAGTTTGTCGGTATGCACGTTACCCATTCACGCCTGCACGGATTTGGATGAAATTGGTGATAAAATACCTCACCCTAGATTGCATATACTCCCAAAAATTCCTTCATCTCATGTTGACTTTTTAACCCGGGTAACACCGCTTGTCACAGTAGTAAGTAAATCGGTATATAAAACAGTTTCATTTTTAATTCATAGGCTTACCTTTATATTTAAGGGGTGGTAGCAATCAAAATATCCCAGTTAACCATAACAGCATGTCTCATATTTACACTCACGACTCAAAGGGATCCTATGCCGTTTTAATTTGAATATTTGCACGAGGCCTCACGCTTCGTTATCATAATGGATCGCGCTTTCAGGAGGCTGTTGCGAGTGAAACCGGGATTATAAATATAATCCAAAATAAGGTACACACGAATGTTTTGGCAAGTTTTACCATGAATAAGAATACTAGATTACTTATAATACGTTTGATACGATACTAGATTACGGGCGTAACAGGATGCGAGTCTTATCATGGCATTTTATCTTCGGGTCGGGAAATATCTAAGATGTACTGCTGTTATGGGTGGATACCATTTAACATCAGTTGGGCTTTCAGCTCGTTTCATCACTTTGTCAAAATTTGTGCCACGAGCGGGATGCAGAGTTTAAGTCGTAACTTTATGTCATGTTGGTATCTTTACCAACATGACATAATAATGTGTGAAATAACAAGAAATAACGTCGACGATCGACGACGAGAAAGTTTTAAAAACTATGTAATATAATTGATATTATAATATATATAATAATATAATTAATATATAGCTGTCTGTTCAAAGTTTAGGTTCTCTATTATTCTTAAGATCGTGGCTTTTGTTAATAAATAAATGTAATAAAAAATAGTTTACCGTTAGCATTGCTACACAAAAATCAATCTTGTACGTTAACTTGGATTCTCGTACTCAAATATTCAGCCACTATTATTAATCCTGCCTATCTCTGAAATGCATTCGATGCCTGCGAAATCGATATGAATATTTTAGCCGAACACAGTGATTGAAGTGAAATTTCTTTTCATGCATAGAGCAGCTACGTGGTACTTCTATATCTACCACGCAGAATACTGAGTCTACCCCTGAAATTAAAAAAACCTGGTAACTGTTTCCAATTTTTACAAGTAATTGAACTATAGTAATGTACCATTACATATTAATTACTAGGTGCCTTGGAAATATACTTCAGAAACATTTACAACCCGAGAACTATTTAAATGCTCACCATGCAACTTTCCTGCAGGGAATCGAACCCGTTGTCACTTCATTTATGACAGTTACTACCAACTTAGAGTTGAATCCGCTAATTATAATTAGCGGATTCAACTCTAATACAATATATAGAGATCAGATAATTATCTGCACCTGTGAAGTTTGCAAGACTATGTTAATTATTATAAATTATTGTGCTGTAAAAATTACGTTTCGGATACTAACTCTATCACAAATATGCTGGCTCAGCATATTGGTGATAGAGTTAGTAGATAGAGATAGCTATGTTTGTAGTAGCTCTGCCTTCTGCGGTCGTGGGTTCGATTCCCACTTAGCACAAAATGTTTGTTCTGTGTCTGGGTGGTAATATATATTATATGAATGGATTCAATAAAAACTATATAAGTATATAATCAGTAATTCGGTTCCCACAATAAGCTTTGCTTAGTTTGTGGCTAGATGGCGCTGTGTGAAATGACCATGCGTATTTATGTATCTAAGAAGTATGGATTTTCTGTACAAATAAATAAATTCCTTCGTAGTTATGAGTGCACCATAAAGCCTTCGTAGATCTGTGAGCTTGAGAATAGAGCATATTCAATGAGGCATCCGCGATTCGCACAAGTATTTCATATTGTGCAATCTCTTTCAGCGCAGACAATGAGAGCGAAAACGGGATATCACTCAACGTCAAGTTAGACGTATTTTTTCAGCTTGTACGCGAATCCATAAAGGTTTTATGCATTTATAGAAAAATATACTTTTAAACTTTAACTCTCACATTATATAATGTGGTGATGGTTTTCTTGGAAGTCTTCAAGCGAAAGTTTCAAGTGTGCATTTAACCGCCTACGTAGTTGGTAGTTGTCCTGCTTTCGAAGCGAGTTGTCCCGAGTTCAATTCCCAACTGGAGCAGAATGTGTGACGAGCGTAAAGTTTGTTTTTAAAATTAGTTGTAAGTGTCTGTGGTTGAAAGCTTTTTTCGTATACTAGCTGCACCCCGCGGTGTTACCCGCGTTTGGCTATCCTACGGGGATCAAAATGTGTGTGTGGCCTATGTGTTAATCCAGGATATAAGCTAACTTGTAACCAAATTCATCCAAATCCGTCGAGTCATTTGAGCGTGAAAGAGTAACAAACATACACACACACATACACATATACATGCAAACTATTGTCTTTATAATTTTAGTGTGATTCAGTTGAGTGTGAAAAAACAAAAAACAACCATGATTAAGCTTTGACTTTGAAATTGTAAATTATGATGCGTTATTATTACACGCATCATATTGTACATACACGCGAGATATAATTCCTATTGTCAGTAAGCACACGTCACGCACGCTTTGACTCTCGCCTTACGTCGACGCTCGCACAAACGTAATAGAGCTTTTGTTTAGCTTTACATGAAAATGTGGCATTTTTATCATAAAAAACTACTATGAAAAAACATTTTGCAGGGAAAACGGGAATTTTACAAAAAACGTTCATAAAACGTATCATCTAATGGTTTACAGCTGGATATTGTTGTTTGTTTCTCTATATGGAAACACTTTATTTTCACAATAGAGGAATAAAGACAGGTTTTACGCAACCGAATGGGTTATCCATTAGACCTTCTAGAACCATCTATAGATAGCTCAACCAACCATAATTAACACTAGATGGAATTGTGCCAAAGACATTGGTAGTATTGGTGCGCTAAATAGAAAAAGCTAGCTCTTGGGTCACGCGTCATTTGGAAGACTAATCAAGTATTAACGGTTTCCAAAACTGAAATTATCTATCGTATGGCAAGCAACAGAAGCGATAATTTCATAAAACGTGTAATCGATGATTTCATGAAATTATGAAGTCTGTCTACACTTTAGAGGAAAAAATCATTTCATGTAAGTAAACTCGATATATTTAAAAGTGGAAAAGTACCACGATTTCAAATCATATTTTCAGAACCCTTTTAACCGCTTAATTTCACCGTGATGGTGCCAAAAGGCCCGTTTAGTTCAAGACTCGTAATCCCGACCATTAATCACCCATCAGCGAAGCGTGGCAGAAATAAAATATGGCAATTCGTACTCCAGCCGTCAACCATGATGATGTATTTGAACGTTTTCATGGGAACCAGAGAGCGCTTTGTCAATGTCCGAGACTGGAGGTCATCGCTCATACCCCACTGCAGTCCACTTTCGCTAAGATTTATGAATATTGAAAGATGTTGAGCGCTGAGCGTGAAAATGTGATCGGGCATGTGGACTGAACATAAGAAACATGAAATTGACTTCTTATCAATAGTTTTATGTTTGCAGATGATATGAAATCGAATCGATGGAATGCCGTGGATTACGTGATTTAAACATTTTTGTTTTAATGTTCGTTTCTTGTTAGTTAACAACTTTCGATAATCATCAAATAAGTTCTAATCTGATGTTGAAATAATTGATTTTTATGATCACTAATTGATATACGAAATCATGTGTTGTTCAGTAATTGCAACCCGTTTTGATAATTTACATGGCAATTGTTCGAGAACTATTATTATCAATCTAATTTCCTTATAATAAAATAATGCTTTAATAGTTGACCTCTGGATGTGCAATGCAAATTGGTATTGTATAATGACAAACCATGATATTTTTCCCTAAAAATACCTACATGTGTCCTCCGGGTGGTGCGAACAAAGCAAGCCAACGTAGCAGTATAATTGGTGCTAAGATCGCCTGGAGGAATACTGCCACCATACTACTGCTTAGTGGTAATCACCAAGCAGTAGTCTGCATTGTTGTATCCTGATGGAAGGCTGAGGTAGCCGGTGAACTTACAGGTGCATGAGATGTTACTTCCACATCTCAGAGTGATGAAGGCAACGCAAATTTCCTCAAAAAAAAAAAAACAACGTTAACACACTCATACCTCTGCACTAGGATTCCCTGTGTCGCAGATGGCATGGACGAACACAGAAACACAAGACAAACACCCAAAACCCGAAAACAAACTTCATGCTCACCACACAAAGTGTGCCCCGGCCGGGAATCGAACCCGGGGCCCCTCGCTTCGAAGGCAGGGCTAATACCAACTAAGCCACGGAGCCGTCAAAAGTTTTAGCGGAGAACTAGATCGTAGATCGTTTAATCGTTTTACTAATTTTTAACCAGGAGTCTACCAAAATGTCTTACAATAACTTTGTTTTTTATTACTACTATTTGGTATAACGTAATTAAATCATTAGCTGTCATTAAAACAGGTTTTCCAAGACCTATCCTTTACCTCTATTAATAAAACGATATTAATATAGCCGATAACAATATCTACCCTTTCCCTACTATAATTTCTAAGCTACCCCAATACTAAATTATCGTAATGGACATAACAGTTAGGTAAATGAAATGATAAAGCATTTCGTCCCCTTATACTAAGTAAAGTTTTAATTATGTTTTGTTTTGTATGAGGTGCAGTAAATTATTCAATATTTAAGCCTTATATCGAGGGCTGCCTCGTTTATGACTGGTGTCGAAATTAGTAGTAACTAGTTTAGGGATGTGATGAGTTACGGACTCGATTTATCGATATTATTTTTAATAATGTTAAATTATTACTAGTTGCACCCCGCATTTTCACCCGCGTAGTTCCCGTTGCCAAGGGGATAAAATAAACCCTATTTTATTCGCTGATAATGTAGCTTTCCTTTAGTGAATGAATTTTAAAAATCGATTTATTTGTTTAGTCGTGAAATCGTAACTAACAAACAAATAAACTCACTTCGCCTTTATAATATTACATAGCTAGGATTGGGATGTTGACGACATTTTGTACATTTTTGTACGTTCCCGAGGCGTCAGGAGTGCATTCGTCCTACGAAGATGAATGCATTTACATCTGATAGATATAAAAACGCAATTTTTTTACGATTTTTTCTATATTTAGTATCTAAACAAACCTTTTCAATAACGAAGTACTTTTTGGTCAAAAAGGGAAGTAAAAGCCACAAGGTGGAGCTTTGCGTTGTGTACACATTTTTGTATTCAAGCGACCGACGGTGAAGAAGTCTACTTTTTCTAAAGTGCTCAGATAGAACTAAAGGTTCCGACAGCATGCAGAGTTATAAGAGGCGGCGCGAAGGTGTTTTATTCTTATTCATAGTTGGTGTGGCCTCTCGTACCGCATATGGTTTTATTGTACATTTTTCCTCAACGGCTAAGCCAACTTCATCTAGCTCAACTGCTTCATATACTAATGAAGGTGTGTGAGTTGTTGGTAGCACTGTTGTAGCGTCTGCTGTGAAGATTCAGAAACCATTAGCTTTTAAGTAGTTAAATACGCATAAATATTATATTACAAAACTAAAATAAGAGTGCATCAAGTTTATAAGATATAATAACCATAGAAAAATTTAAATTAGTTATTCCTTAGGGAATTATTTACTATTTATTATTCACAATGCTCAAGCAAACTATTATATGTTGTCCTGATTAAAATGCGTGATGAAATTAAAACAATGACCGATGTCACCGAAACAACCAATAGAAAAGTGTTGACACTCGCAGAATCCAATAAAAATTTTATGTCTGTCACTGGTCACTCCCCTCTCTTATCAAGATCAGAAGCTAAAGGGAATATAAAGACAGTGACTTGGTCCCGGCCATGGGTGGTCAATCGAAACGCTGAGACTACTCATTACATGGCACCACCGAGAACTTTCGATGGTTTCGATTAAAAATGTTACGGGCATTCTTGAACTGCTGGAGTGTGTTGTTTGTTTTCATTTCGATTGATTTTGAGAAACTTTTATATTAGAAAGAGTTTGCCAATAAACATTGCAAATTCAACCAACACTGCTTTTATAGGTACCGTTCTGATTTAAAATGGCATTGAACTGGCCACGAAATGGTTATATTTTAGAAATTATTAATAAAAAATAATAATGGCTTAACTACTTAATTGTAAAATAAGTGTCAGATTAAACTATTAATATATTTCGCCTCGTCTACGTCGTCTAGTGCGCTTGTGATTTGTTGCAAGGCGTAGTGGCTGTACTTCTACAGATGATCTAGGTACAAGTTCTACTGCTACTTTATATTCACCTTTCGCATCGATCGTTACGTGTAGGGATTCAAAGCTTATGGCTCTCCTTTTTTGCGGTAATTTATATTAATTTATATTGTTTATCTTTTTGTATTGATGAATTAATGAGCATATAATATTCATACTCTTATTCAATCTCTCGAAAGCACATTAAAAAGTTGAAAGAATAGATTTATATTCAAACCTACCGCTCCGTTCTTATGAATCCAATGGCAACTATTCAGGAAATTTGACGTTCGACTCGGTATGGAAAAGTTTAATAAGTGTTCGTCGGAGAACCATACCAGAAGTTTCCGATAAGGAATGGCTGCTACTGAATTCAACCACTTTTGCTCGACTTTTTATTCTTATGCTTCGTCAGCACTTTTAATGACTTATCCGGCTTTTTCTTAAAGACATTCTTCCTGCGAAACTAATTTTACAGTTGATGTCACAGGTATAAAACGCGTTATATTTGATGCCGTTTATAATGTTGCCATGAGTAAGATAGCTTACTGGTGGATCTTCTGTTTCACAATTTATTATTGTTAATCGACTTCAAAAAAGAAGGATGTTTGTTACTCGATATTTTTGCTATTTGTGGACCAATTTGGATGATTCTCTTTTTAATTAATCAGTTGAGAGTTCATAAAGCCACTAAGGCAGTATTCTCCATGATATTCTCATGATACACATGATTTGTCTGGTTAATACGTGTAATATGTAGGTAGGTATGTATATCATACCTATACACTAGGATTCCCTGTATCGCAGATGGCATGGACAAGCACAGAAACACAAGACAAACCCAAACTATTAAACTCTTAATTATAAAGCTATACTATGGTCTAAATGTGTATATAGAACTTTTTTAAATAAGTGGGTTAGGTACAAGAATATCATGATATTTATTTACAGCGAAATCAAAGGATTATGTTATTGAATCGGACCGTACGCCAAAGTGAATACAGAATCCAATCAAATTCGTTACCGATTTTCCGAATTTACTCATTTTGTCTGTACTAGCGATTTTCCATGGCTCTGCCCATTCGAATAAATCTTATTTGATGAATCAATATAACAATGAGGATTAGTTACTGTCTGCTCTAATATTTTTTTGATTCTGTCTCATTACTATCATCTTTGGAAGGCATGAAATAAAATCAGGTTTTGGGGGTTCAGGTGGTCGTGTCCATAGGTATTATTACTACACGATGGGGTAATTTCAGACAAATTGTCATTTTTTTAATCCGCTACGATTTTTTCCGCAATATTACCTAATGTGACAATGTGGTCTACAATGCTTGATTATCATAAGCCTATGATTGATGGTGGGTAGAAAAATATATGTCATCCATGTAATTGAAATAAAATGTCGTATTTTGCTTTCTTGTTACTTTTTCTTCGTCTATTGTAGAAGATTTTTATTTAAAATGATAAGGTATTTTTTAGAGTATTAACTGTTTGTTATATAAGTGACTTCACTTGTATAATCTTAATATTATAACAGAGTCGAGTTTGTTCGAACACATAACTCGAGAACGGCTGGACCAATTTTCATAGTTTTTTTATTTATTGCATTTGTATCTGTCCCGAATAACAGAATAACTATTAAAACATTGGAAAATTTTCGAAAAAATAAAATATAGTATAGTATATATAGTGGGTGAAACCGCGGGGCCCAGTTAGTAAACATTCGCTGATATTTATAACTTTAAAGGAAGAGGATTGTGTGAATTATAAATAAGTGCAAACAGAAAGTATGTGTATATTTGCATTGTCCATAACAAACATGACGTGTTATTGTTTGAAATTGGCTTGGACTTACAAAAGGGTGCTGTTGGTCCAGACAGATTAATTTTGTCCCCGTATTTGATTAAGGGGCGTGCGGAAATCGGGCTTTTAATTTTTTGTTGTTTCAACAAACAGTGATGTTTTCGAAAATATATGCTTTAATTTTGTTACCTGTATCAGATATTATATCTTTGTTTGAATAGGACTTTATTTTCAACAACATTGCATAATAATGAGGTTATAAATATAGAGCGTACTTTTGCGTTATTTTAATATTCCTACCCCCAATTTCCTAATAATATTATTTTTTCGTGGATTTATTAATTATTTGGAACAACAGTAGGCTATTCTAATATTTATATTGGATGCTCGGTTTCAGTAACAAAAAGCGGAAGTAATTTTTGTAGGCGTTTTACTTCCTTCAGAATGTATATTATCGATGCTATATTACCGACTTTTCATCATGTTGATTTCTACGGCGCTCACTTAACACTATATATAATAGTTTACAATAAAACCACTGAGTAACAAGCTTTTAAGAATAAGTCTTTCTAACATAGACTCAAGAGGCAATACGGAGAGAGGTTTTTCAGCGTGGTGCTCGATTTTGTAGTATTGAGCACTTTTAAAGATTGAATCAATTTTAAGGAAAAATAGTAATCAGGGTTTAAGTTCTTTCTACTCCCCTTGAAAGAACTTAAACCTTGATTACTTTTATTATATCATTCGGTTGAGAATTGTAGTATTTTCACTAATTTTTATTAAGGATTCTGCTGTTGGATGATGAATAAACAAACAATAAGTCGCGGCCAATTTTTTTAATTCTGTTTACTATTATTCCGTACCAGCCTCTAATGTTCCCACTGCAGGGACACCGGCCTACTCTCGATAATTGAGATTGAATGGGCTCTGATCTACCACGGGAGCCCAATCCGGATTAGTATATGTCACATGTCGTCGAATTTTTGGTTCTAAGACATGCTTCCTCACGATGTTTTCCGTCACCGTTTCGAGAACGTGGTATTGCGCACATACATTTTTTCAAGTGAAAAAACTCATTGGTGCACGTGTGGGTTTGAACCAGCGACCTTCAGATTGAAAGTCGGCGTCTATGTCCCTGGGCCACCACGCTCTCGGTTACTATTATAAGTTTTATTAATTTGTATTGCAAACTGTGAGCGATTCGATCCATGGTTCATGGCCAACAAGCAAACATTACTGTCTGCAATTTAATCCATGGTCTACGGTACACAAGCAAATATTATTATCTGCGTGTGTGCCATGAACCATGGATTAAATCTCTGACAGTTTGAGTAGTGAAGTGAAATTTTAAAACACGGAGTTTTGGCAAATTATTGTATCGAGTAAACAGTATGTATACCAGTTTCCATTTCCCAGATTTTTTATCTGATTTTGAATGTTTAAATGATGATGATAGGAATAAAACTATAAGCAACTTTTTAATCTAGGGTACGTTATCAAATATATAACATTATTTTTGAGCCCAATGATAATCTTATCATTATATTTATCATATATTGTATATTACAATATATTATTCTTATCACTTATTATTGTACTAGCTACGTCACCGTTCCATTGGGAATAAGGTTATAAAATATAGCCTATGTTACTCGCTGATAATGTAAGCTAAATTTTTTTTGCATTTTCTTTTGGTGAAATAATTTTTAAAATCCGTTTAGTGGTTTAGACGAGAAAGCGTAACAAGCAAACAAATACACATAATACAAAATAAACAAATATACTTTCGCATTTATAATATTAGTTTGGATAGATGAAAGTTTGTAGGTATGTATCTCTCTGTGAGTGTATGTATCTATGTTACGCATAAACGGCTCAACGGATGTGACTGAAATTCGGTACCAGAATAGCTTTTAATTTAGTAGAAACATAAAGCTTATTTTGTAAAATTCCGTGATTCACGTTATGCAAATCATGTCCCCGTATTTCCTTAGACTAATAACACCTTACAAGGATTGCGATCGCGTGCACTCACTAGTTTACTTTCCAAACAAAATATCGCAAATGCAATAATTAGCATTACACTTGCCTAGGGCGGGGCTGTTTGTCATTAATAATAGAGCGCAAAGTTGGAGGGCGGGCCGCCCTTAGGTTAACAACCCCTGTTAGTTGGCGGTAGTAACTTCAATGACTCGGATGCAAATTTCGTTACTCATGTTGTACGCTTCTCTCAAAACCGGAATCGTATGTTAGTAGTATGATACAATTTTTCACGCAAAAGCCAACATAAACTGTACCAAGTATTTGGTCAATCAAGTGATGCGCTAGCGCATTAACGTATAAATACAAATATTGATTTTAGGGCTCTGTAACCAACGGTTAAAAGGTACCCTTTTGCAAGAACAAGTCCTTTTAAAAGAAACCTAACCATATATAGCCGTTTCAAATATATATAGTAAATTATGTATACAATATAATTTATAAAATAATGAATGGTATGGAAAATTTATGACCAACTCGACATTTTGACCAGTTTCTTATCTACAGTTATATTATTCTATGATAAAATTTTCGAAAAAAAACTCATGCAATACTGTCAAATTCATATGCAATGTGCATATGCTGAATCGTGGTGGCCGTTCGATTTCACATTTTTTTTCCGTAAACTAGAGGAGTTTCTACTGTTCTCGCATTCTAAAAAATATGAAGAAAAAATTATAAAGGCGGATTAGCTATTGTAATATTTCATTTCGAGCCTTTTGGCGTTTAAGCAGTGACTAGTAAGCGAGGACCGTGAAATTAGTCGCACCACATTTTAACATTATGCCGCCTGAAATTGTCAAGTCGTCTTCAAAGATTTAATAAAATCTCGTCAGATTTAGGTCGGCAATTTTTTAATGGCTACTAAATTTGGGTGATATTTTCTGTGGAAATTAAAGTTTTGGTTGGAATTTAGATTATTTGTGTTTATGATTTTAATCGAGATTAAACTCATGTGTCCATTATGGTCACGTAAGCGTTTAAATTAAACAAACATTTTACATTCTACAAAATTGATTATTCGTGGACTAATTTATGGTAATTCAATACTGGATTGGTGTCTATCATTAAAATTAACATATATAAAACTACATCGCGAATATATATCATTATTTAATCTGATTATCTTATATATCATTAAATTTAGCGCGATTATTATTATTAAAAACGTCCATAGGGACAAATACACCTATGATACTGTGAAATGATGCAAAATGATGATCTTCTAAAAAACCATGAAATCGGGCGTGAATTTCACGTATTTTGTATTCATGAAGCATGCTTTAGTTTAGGTCTATACAGAGCTTTAGCACAGCGAAAGCGTAAAACATAGCTGACCCGACATTTGCTTCCTTGTCTTGATTAATAATTTAAACGACGTCTGTCAAACGACGAATCAATAATCCCATAGAAAAATACACTTTCACTTGTTCTCCAATTTCCGACTTTTATCGTGAATTTTATGATTTTTTACAAACCTTGTCCTGACTGTTTGGTCGAAATAAAAATCAGCCAAAAATGGCCTTACAGCTCAATTGGTAGTAGCTTTACTTTCTGCGTTGTAAGCCGTAGGTACGATTCCCACCCGACAAACATTTTATATGAACTATATAGATGTTTATTGAATGTCTGAGTGGAAATATAATGTATTACTATGTATTCACAAAAACAAAGAACTGTATAAGTATTCTCTCATTAATCCGAATTCTATGTTATAAGCAGTCCATGAATATTTATTAATTTTATTCTAATTGGATCAAAATCCATAGATTATACGTACCTAAACCAATTCTCAAAACATAATTTATAAAGTATTAAAAGGCACGAAATTATAGTTACTGAATAAAACTAAAACATTCAAGCAATACACACAATGTTAGTTATGAGTACCTACAATACTGACCAATTTACACGAAATTAACTGCTATTTTCATAATAATCTGATTTTGAGGAAACGCAACAGTGACAAGTTGACGGGTTGCGTGTATTTTCGAGGGTTCCATCAGGGGGAATTAACCTCTATTATTTTTCAATTAAGCATGTTAAGCACGATAGCACTCAAAAGTGCATTTCGTAGATTTTAATTCTATTTAGGTGTGGTTATCTTTTAACTAAATTACTAGAATTTGAGTGACGGCTCGCCGGCGTCCATTTCACAGCGTGCATTCAAAATTGCTTTTGTACGTTTATTTCCTAATACCCTAATGGTGTTCTTAAATAAAATAGGTTTGCATATTGGATGCAATAAGATATTATTGACTGGCCATATAAGACTGGCCTCACAGATCTGTAGCTCTTTTTTCTACGTTGTAGGTCACGGGTTCGGTTAGATTCAGCACGTTTTACTGATTTTGTTATGGACAGGAAAAAATAATTCTAATTAAATGATACTCAGAACATTAAATTTGTTAGCGATTCAATACTTTCCTGGAATCCAAAGCACTGATTCCGAATCACTGAATATTTTATAATTAAACGTGTACCTATACAGTAGATAATTTATGCACAAGCGAGACAATTAATGATGAACAAACATTACAGGTAAACCATCCTAATTTCCATACCTAATATTGAACAATGCGATCGCTACCGGTAATGTATCATTGCCGACTGCAATCAGGAAATTCACGTAGATATAAATAAATATAGGGGTGTCTCATAAGTAATGTCGGTTTTCTTATGTGAAAATTCCTACGCCTCAATTTAAACATGTGGCATATTGTTAAGATTAGTCTCTAATTCTATGAAGAGTACAATTGCTTTACTTTCTTTTAATAATTCTCTCTTTGTTTAATGACGATGCACTACGTTTTTTATAATAAAAAGTATGGAAGCGAATAATGTCTTAACAATACATGAATTTCATATTTATCGCATAAATAATGTCCACGATAGCAGAGCAAGTTACATGAACAAAAAACCCCCTGCTCTGCACCCCGCCCTGCACTAAGATTTCTTGTGCCGCAATTACCATGAACTAAGCATCTTAGACCTCGGAGTAACTTTATGCTCATTTTTTACACGATTGCAGTGACGGATCGAGCTGGCGGTTAACCTGTTTTTAAATGGTTACCGCCGTCCATAGACGACTCAGGTTCTTTAATAAAAAAAACTATAACTCATACACTATCAGTTACCTAGTTGGTCTTTACTATGACCTGAGCATGTTTGGAAAAATAAAGGATGATATTTATCTACACGTTGAATGAGACACGAAACTTCTACATTAGAGTGATATATTCGCCTCGAAGACAAATTGTTCAAGTATTTAGAAAACTCCAGATGAAATCAAATTTAAGATCTGAGACTAAAGTGTGTCCGAGACAGTTTATTATTTCTGATATTATTTTCTTGATGTGATATGGACTTGACTTATGAAATTGTTTTTCTTGTAACTGTATTTCTCATAGCTATTTTCTTACACTACGTTTTGTATTACAATTGATACAAGGATTAAATTACGCGTCATAGTAATTAATATTCACCTACTTATTAAGATTTATTAAGACATCAATTAATTATATTAAATAACCATTATGGATGTGAAGGGTTAATATTTGTCATTCTCTTTAGGAATGTGTTATTTTAATCCTATCATTTAATGCTTTGAATAATAAGTAATTTAGGAATTTAATAACAAACTAAATTCAATAGATACCAATAGATAATTTAATTTTAAAGATATCAATAGGCTTCTTAATATGTGAGTATCAAAAGTGAGTCCATGAAACATTTTTACTACGTAACTTTGTTCCTAATTGTGGTAATATTTAATCACCAGACGTTCACTGCATATTACATTTCATTATTTTATACTTCAGCGTAAATAAATTAAATGCAAGAAAGTCTTAATGCTAAAACCTTTTCTTCAATTAATTCTTGAAGTAACTACAGTAAAATCTATATAAATCACAAAACTTCACCCGCGCCTCCATCGAAGCCATTTGCGGAAGTTGGCACAATGAGCACAAATAGTTGAAACAACATCAATTTTGCTGCAGAAATGCAATCAATTGCACACAATACTTCCGCCGTTCACAACATGACGCCTCCTCGCCACCGTCTACCATGAGCTACACGATATTTTTTTACACTTCAAAAGTGACAGAATGAGCTTAAGGTCCATCTGTTGTTAGTGGTTAAATGCTCCTCTAACAACCTAGGTCCTCTCCTAACCACGTATGATAAAACCCGTTGCGCCCTATGTACTTTTACCGGCGCGGTGTCCACACCTTTGCACCAAAACGTATTAGCAGTTTTGTAATAGAGCAGTTCATACGATTATAATAATAATGTTTAAAACTAGATACTATAGCTGTATCTATAAATATATTTTGAAACTACTACTATACATTCATGCCATATTGATTTGTGTAAATATAATATTATACATTCTTGTATTGATCGTACAAGAACTGTACAAATTTCTTTCAATGAATTTAAAAAGGAGCTTGCTGCTTTTGAACCAACTTCAGAAAAATGAGGATTTCAGTTTGGTTGAAGGGTTTCTTATATTTGTTATGCGATTTCTTCGCCAATTGTGGACCGATATTCTTTTTAGTCCGATAGAGTGTACCTCAGAGGAAGTCCTTTACAAATTTCATGAATAAACTCTACATTTAAAGTGGTAAAATAAAGTAGTTAAGTATTGAAGTCGGTTTATACTATTTTTAAATCATTCAATTATATTAACTCAAGATCGCTTTTGAGTTAATATACATCAATATTCATCACACAAATGTTAGTCCTGAGATTGAACCCACGACCTACCGCAGGAGGCAGAGCTGAACTACTCTTTGAGATCAGCTAGATACTATTGTTATTATCTACCTCATATCTTTGTTTGTGCAAACACATATTTTTTTTCTTATAGTAAACATTTCCTACGAATAAAATGTTGTGTCCACTCATGGTAGGGTCAGACTGGACCGGATAGAAGCGAACCGACCAATAACCGGCTACTTGGAAATCACGCCATCCACGGCTATTGGAAATGTAATAACACTGACCGGATGCAGTTTTGAGAGCCGCTCGCTTTGCCCCTTTTGTTCGTGCATTGTTTGATCGGTTTTCACATTAGAATATTGAAGCGCCTATGGCGAAGCTTGCATAGACGTTTTTTTACAGATCATTTATGTAAAGCAGCTATCCGCCCGGTCAGTACTTGGATGGGTGACCTTTTAGCGGATAACTGAGCGCTTACGTGCGTAAAGATATTAAGATGTCGGTCCTGGCTATAGAAGGCGTGAAGGAGCAACAAACAAATACAATTAAACTTCCGCAACATGTTGGAGGCCTTGAAAACTCTGACAGCAAAGTTGGCCACTTATAGCTTCAGCATCAGTTTTTTTTAAATGATTTTTCATTTATTACAATTGCGAAAGTTTGTTTGCATGTATATTTACGGCTGAAAGGATTTGGATGAAATTTGTTATGAATTTAACATATACCCTTGACACATAAGCTACTATTAATTCCGAAAAAGTCAAGTATTTTTAGTGACTTCCACAAAATCAACTACGTTTGATAAGCGAACTATTATAACCCAAAAACTATAACTCAAAAATGTCGTACATTTTTTGATGATGTGCAGCCATATTTTTCATTATGAATATTTTGCTAAATATTATCTTTCATACTTTCCTAAAGTTAACTGATTGCTATAGCCTATAGGCTAGCACTTTTCATTTTGTACTTTCAGTAACTAGTTATTGTAATATTAAACTGGGATTTATAAACATAACTGAATCTTGAATAGATTGAATTAATTAATTTGCTTCATGAGCTGAATTTAGACAAGCTGAAAGCTTCTCACGCTAAGCTCACATTAGTGGTTGAAATTTTCCCATTAAACTCAAAGAAAATCCATTAGTTTTCTTGTCATTCTTGAAAGACTTAATTAAGTTTTAAAATTATAGAACAACAATGGAATTATCCATTTACAAGTTCGTGTACCACATAAGATTGTGTTTTCGACTTAATATCTAATTACACTTGTTGTACAATACAATATTGAGCGACTAGTATTTAATTGAATGAATTCATCAAGACTTTATTCTTGACAATGACATTGCGTTTTGTATACAATTCACATAACATTATATTCTTATGACTCATGAATTATAAACACTAAAAGTTTCTACAAGTCTCTTAAACGTAGGTTTTTGCGTAATGTAAATTAGGAGATTTGTTGTTGTATGATAAAAATGTAAATGAATATCATAATGCTATCATATATGAACAATAAAACCAAATTTTATCCAATAAATATATCACACTGTCGACATTATAGATTACGATAAGAAAATTTGCGAGATTACTTGCCAGAAAAAGAGGGAGTCATCCCTGAAATATGGCAGCAGTAATACAGAAAGACAACTATGAATAATACATAGCTGAGCCAAGTAATAATCTGCCAACAGTCGGCTAAGAATATGTGATTTTGTTTATTTATGCCGAAGCACTATACAAGAATGAGGAAAATTGGGGCTATTGCGTTTGGCTCGATCACGTATACAAATGATGACTATATTATTCGCAATACAATACAGAACGTTTCGCAACAATATGTTATGGGCATTCATTTGGCTCAAGGATTTTTTTGTTATTTTTATTGCATCCGCAATCAGAGGGTAGGCTTTCGTAAGTCGTCTGCTGGTATTTTTACATTTGAGATCCTTTTTTTTCCAAGGGGAAGGCCCACGCATTCTCCTTCCGCACTCGGGATTGCGGAAGGGTTATGTCGGACTCAAACCGACTACACCCCTAGGTGTTCCTTCTCACACCGAAGTGCTAGAGGCTGCGGGCACCAACATTCTTCCGTGGCCTCTGGCTGTGCTCGTCTAACTAACTCAGCCTTGGAGTTGGAGGAATAACATGGAGGATTATTTTAAATAAAAAATACTACTACTTTCAACCTTAATAAAATTAAGTATTAATGACATACTATTCCAGGATAGCAGTATCCTTATATAAAATCACAAAGTGATGTAAACTGAAAAATAGTTTGTAAGCGTTATTTATTTCGCAGATCACATTCGGAAAACAATTGGAACGTTGCAGCATTGCGCATAGCAGAAAATAAAATTTATGATATAAAATATTGGATTACTCTGCGATATTTCATAGCTTAACTAATTGTTGCAATGTATTTCTATTCTTAATATTATTTTATGCTATTATACTACTAAAGCACTGCTTGCCTGTTTTAATCTTTCGAATATTTTGTTATTATACGTAGGTAATTCTAAACACATTTTCAGCAGACACGCGGAGATTTATACAAAGCAGATTTATCACACCAATATTAGTGTAATAAATCTATATATTATACTTCTATATAGTTCTAGAAAGTTTGTATGTGTGTGTGTATGTTTGGTACAGCTTCAAGCTCAAACGGCTCAACGGATTTGGATCACATTTGGTACCAAGATAGGTTATGCCCTTGGCTACTACATAGGCTACTTTTGATCCTGAAAAACCACGGGTATCATGGGTGCACCACCATGGGGTGGTGACCACCATTTTATATGATGACTTCCTGCACCACTATGGGGCTAGTTATCATAATTGGATTTCAATGTGATTCTGCAAATGATTAAAAATAAATAAAATTAAAATTATGATATACAAAATTGGTTCAGAACAGACACTTGATGGCATCTCTTCGACCGTTGATTTGTCCGTTAAGTGGAATATAAATAGAGTGCTTTCGTACTTCGGACGGCACGTTAACGGGCACGTCGCACGGGCAGCCCTGGCTGTACTATTGGATTGTCCATGTCAGAGGCCTTCAGGCGGCTTCAAACTCCGACACCAAATTTGGCCAACTTACTCACACGTAAGAAGATAATAACCTGAAATTCTTCCAGAAATCGGGGCTTGGTGTCACAGTATAATTAATCATTAATGGCGAGCAAATAAGTATACAATGAAAGCACGACGAACCCAAATAAAACTGCCAACATCGCTTGACTCCAAACTGATTAAAATATCGAGAATTACAATTCACAAATCAGTTATTGCCTCATTACATCCGTAAAATTTCTACCATTATGCGATCTTTAAAGAAATAATCACTCCATAAAGTCTCACTTAGGCGTAACAAAAGGACCACGGATTTTAAGCCGAACACGCGACCGCGAGGCGAAGTAACAATTACTCGGTCATGCGAGCAGGCGATCCATCACTTGCTGTGCTGGCAATGGCTACTCTAAGCAATTTCCGCTGCCCTTATCTGCCGACCTGCAAGCTTATTTGGCGTGGTTTGTTTAACAGAATTAATCCAGTTGACAAGGATCTTTGGCAAGGCCGTTCGCTGTTCTCGCTTTGAATTTACTCTTTCGTTTGGCTCGAAATTGGGCGGTTTGTTTCCGTTTCAGCTGTCCATAACTTTGGTTATAAACTTCTTGTATTTCTCTTACAAACGATTAATGATCATCTTTTGTATTACCGTACCAGCCTCTAATGTTCCCACTGCAGGGACACCGGCCTACTCTCAATAATTGAGAGTGAATGGGCTCTGATCTACCAGGGGAGCCCAATCCGGATTGGTACCACGGGAGCCCAATCCGGATTGGTACCACCGGGAGCCCAATCCGGATTGATGACACATGTCGTCGAATTTTTGGTTCTAAGACATGCCGGTTTCGTCACGATATTTTCTTTCACCGTTTCGAGAGCGTGGTAGTGCGCACATAAATTTTTCAAGTGAAAAAACTCATTGGTGCACGTGTGGGTTTGAACCAGCGACTTACAGAATGAAAGTCGGCGTTTGAGCCCCTTGGCCACCACGCTCTTTTGTATTATAGGTATTTTAATTTATTGAGTGAATCAACTTCTAGGCTTTCCAGGAAGGCTGTTCAACGCCTGATGTGAGATGAAGTATCAGATGGACCAAATCGCATCGCGTTGTGCCCGTCACTCTGACGGGGATCTTGCGTTTCAAGTGGCGGTATTTACAAAAAAAAAGTATTATTACGGTATTTAAATGCTAATATATTATGTACTTAATCAGTTATCTCATTCCCATAGTATTTAGTCCATATGCTAAGTTTGGGGCTTTAGGGAGTGCAATGTCAATGAATATATATTAATTATTAAAATTTATTTATTTGTCCGCGGCTTTCAGACTAGCAACCCTCATCTAAGTCAATTCCTGACAACATTATCTCTTTATCAAAATACCTCTTCTTCCTAAGAATACCAAATTGCGGTCATTATAGGTGTTGCAAACTGTGTCCGGTGGGAGTCAATGGTTATTTTATGATCAATCAATTAGACTGCACCCTCTATGAGGGGTGTTCCCTTTACATTATCATTCTTGATTTTGCAAGACAGATTTCATCTTAGGTTTTTTTTTAATGTGCCTACAGTAATGGGAAAAGCAAACAGCCGACCTGATATTAAGTGGTTACCGTCGCCCGTTAACAACAAAAATATGACTCAGGTCTTCCCCTACTAAATTGTGAGAAGACCCAAGTCGCATCGCATTGCGCCCGTCACTCTAAGACGGGGATGATACGCCTCAAGTGACTGTCATTTCACCGGCACCCACACTCTCTCACTGGAATATTACTGATAGGATAGGTGTGGAGGCAGTACTTCTCCGGCCGAACTTGGCACAAGTTCTATACTGCTACTTTTTGTTGCTTCTTTAGCACCATCAAGGGTATTGTTTTATATGGTATTGTTTTACGTTCTATAAATATCCACATTTACTTTTATGCATTTTAATATCAGTCGCATACTGCCACTTATAAAACATATCGGTACAAGAGTCAAATAAATACGTTTCATGAAAAGTTAGCACAAAATGGAATCAAACTGAGTTCACCAGCAATTTAAAAGCACCATTGAGCTCCCACGGGCAAAGTTCAGTTATGACATTTGGCGTAAAAGTTGCTATTGAACTTTGGTGATCGAAAACAATAACAAAGGAAAACGACTCCAGAACATTCATTGAAAAGGAAAGTTTACCCGTGGCAGGTGGCGGTCGATGGACAGATGGACAATATTGACATCGTATTCTGATTATTGGTTTACCAATGGCGGTATCGGAAACTTTAGAATGATATAACTTAGAAACCATTCATTAACATGATAAACGTTAATGTTTCATAGCAAGCCGACATCGAAGTGGCAAACATTTTGGATAATGGATGTTTTAGTTCATCTTGAAGTCTTTTTATTTTATTTAAATTTATATTGTAGGTATTTATGATATAGACTGTGTTTATGTATATGTTTATATAATTTTTATGATGAATTGTAGTTTAAGTAAGCATTACATATCACATAAAACATCACAGATTCTATCAAAGGTTGTCTGGAAGAGATCGCTGTAAGCGATAAGATCGTCCATTATAACCTCCATTTTGTGTTTATTTCGTAAATCTGTATTTATATTGTTTTACTTTACTTTGAGGTGTACAATATCTATTTATCTACATATAATGAAATTAACACTGCAATTTCATTAGTAATCAATACTAATAATGTATTTATTACATTATTAGTATTGATTACTAATAATAATGTAATAAAACCCACATAATTAAGTACGAATATAATTCTGATCTCGTGTCTTACAATCTTGATGGTAGTCAAAGTCAAAGTCATTTATTCCTTTAGATCTCAAGTATCATTTGGTACTTGGATATTAATGATATCTTCAATATCTACACCATGAACGGTGAATCATAAAATGCCGGATGAACTTAACACAAGTTTTACTGCTACTTTCGGTTGCTCCAGTTGCATCACCTAGGATACACTTGTTAGGATTAAATCGTCGTCGAATCAAAGTTCAAAATACTGTTATATCAGATACAAGCGACAGTTTTATATATTTATCTGTGAGCTCCGCGCCGCTGTTTGTTTTACAAATTGGGTGACCTCGGCTCTTATGTAAGCTTACAGCGTACGAGAGGAATTGAATCTGAGTGCATATCCGAGTCAAAGCTAGCCTTAGTCTGCATTGTTGATCGACTAGGCAGCAACTCACTTTATTAAATGCCTCTCAGTTGGTAGATCTGTGTTTTGCGTTGTGTGACGAACATAAATGTTTGTTGTGTCTGAGTATTAATATGTATTTATTTGCAAACAAAAGTGCTTTATGTTATCAGATATCTGGCTTCCAAAGTACACGCTTTGCTTAGTTTGGGGCTACAGTTGTGAATAATTTCCGTGAATATTTATTTATTTATTGAAGCAATTCGTAAAGAGTATTCGTCACGAATTACGTTAATGTTACGAATCCTGTTTCTCAGCTCCGTAGCTTAGTAGGGCTTAATTGCCCTGCGAAGCGAGAGGACCCAGGTTCGATTCCTGGCCGGGGCAGTTTTTGTGTGTTGAGCGTAATGTTTATTCTCGAGTCATGAGTATTTATCCATGCCACCTGCAACACAGGGATTCCCAGTGCAGGGGTATGAGTAAAACAAAGAAATTTTTTTTGGACTGAAATTGCTTAAGACGCCATTGGTGTAATAGCTTTAAAAGAGATGCTTTCATTATCGTCGTCACCCTATCTTAGTCCACTGCTATAAATGGACCTCTTCTAGTAAGTATTTTTATGCTATTTCTCAACTATTTTTTTTTATGATTCGATTTGACTTGATTGTCACTATCAAGAACCAGAGCCAGAGAAGGCCTTACAAACCAAGCTAAACAATTTTTAAAAATATTTTTTTGTACTCGTTTGCGAAGACGATAAGAAAAAGCTAGAATTTTCAAACATCAAAGTAAATTCTATAATTTTAATCAAAATGCGACGACGCTGCGGTTATGAAACGTAAGCATTTCCTTCGCCTCCCTTAGTATGTGCGTACCTATCATAAAGTAGCATATTTTAATACGCAAACCTCAGAAGGTCAACCCCCGACTCAGCCAATATTGTTTAAGATTTTCAAACAAAAAGCACTTTGTAACGGCTGAGCGTCTCCTCCTTATCTACGTAGAATATTATAAAACGTCGCAATAAACTAAATAAAGAGACAAATATACATGCTTTATCAAATTGCTACACAAAATTGGCTCTTGACATTTCACGTTAGAGTTCACTTCAGGTTTTCCATAGATCGCGTTATGCTCGAGAAATATTATGGAAACAAATTCGTGTTGAGCACGTTCAGTGTGCAAGTAATAAATAAAAACAGAAGTACGTAGGAAGCGAGCCGCGAAATGGCATTGTGTGGAAATTGTATTAGGAGTTAGCTGGACTGTTTCTGATACTGATTAGCTTTTGAATTTGCTCATTGTTTGATTTCAAGTAATGTTCGAGATTATTATCATTGTGCGCTATTTATGAGAAACTAGCTGTTTCTAATACACTCTCGTGCGCGTGGAAAATAACAATTTTTAATGCGCGGAAATCTGATTTTACTTTTCTTTTTCTAAAATCAAAATAGCCTATGTTACTCCTTATATAATCGGTTATCTGATAGTAAAATTCCCGTCAAAGTCTGTCCAGCCGTTGTGGAGATTAAAAATTTAATTAAAAAAAGTGCGCAAGTTTGTCTGTGTGTACAAAACAAACTTGCGCACTTATAATTATCAGTATTATTCTTAGTCAAAGTGAGCAACCAGGTGTTTGATATGAGAAGAATCGATTTAGTGTAATTTTTTGCATTTTCGCATAGTAATCATTGTAACCTTAATTTTTAATTACCTGTATGTAACCCCATTTTCACTAAAAAAAAAGAATCATTAAAACTAGAAAACAGTTTACACGGACAGATAGACCAAAAAAAAAAAAACAAAATCCAGACCAGAAAAACAGTGGTATTCTGGGAGTGCCGACAGAAGTGAAAACAAAAGCAGACTACAGAGGTAACGGTAACAGTGTCGCGAGATCAATGGTTTTTCCCATCTCAAAAAATGCCTGTTCAGATGTTTTCACTTCAAAAATCTTTACTACCGTATTGAGAATCATTTGTAACAATGTAACAATTAAAAAGAAAACACATCCGAGCCAAAATTTTTGATTTCCCAAAATACACATAAGCGCTTACGTAACTATAATAATATACAATAACTCGACAATCACATTCTACACCAAGAAAATTCCCCAATTATAGCGCTCGAAGTGCCATTTAGTAAAATAAAAACAACGTGTCTACTCACACATCCGAATTCAAACATACGTGCGATGTCGTTACGAGACAGAAACGGAAAAAAATATGTTAAACAAGCAATTTCAGCGTTTGGAAGAGCACCTGACGAGGCGTCTTGGGACCTATTCCGGATGCGTGCGATACATTTGCAAGTGATCTTCAATGTGTGACATGGAACTTTGGAATTAGGCTGAATCCTTCTTTGTTGAATTTACGAGCGTTATGTTGAGATTTCAGCATCAGCCAAAATATGGAGATACGGGAAATTAAGCTTATGAAATTGATGATGTTAGACAAACAGAGTATTAAATCAGTATTAGATTCAATGTGCTTTGATCTACCACGGGAGCCCAATCTGGATTGGTAAATGTTACCTGTTTTGGGCAATAAAATATTCCTTAACTTAACTCATGTCAACAAAGGTAGGAATTATTATTATTAGTATTGAAAGCATGACCAGTTTGAACAGTATTGTAACTAAAAGTGGTACTTTTAAGTCGTAGCTATATATTCTAGTATAGGTACATACTTATCTTATACTATACTATGTAGTTTTCGATATTGACATAGGTAGATGTTACAAATTGCTATGAAATGTAGAGAGACCGTCTTATTTTACCCAATTAAACAAATCTGACTAAAAGCTATAAAAACATGAAGTAGACTTTAAATTATCATTATACTCTTGTCAGTTTAAATCAAGTAATTAGCAGTAAAACTTTAAGGTAAAGTATTAATTATACATTCGCCAATGACCCTATTAGGTTAAAGAATTCACGAAAGTTGGAAAACGTTACAACGGGAATAAAAATGCCTTTTTTCCAATACAAATTATTTGTTAACAAGGCACTAACTTTTAAGTTACACTTCACTCAATAAACAGGGCATTCGCCCACAATATTTCTTCAATTCTTTATCGCGACACGCAATTCTCTTTATCGCTATTAAGTCCTTTTAAACCACTTTCCTAATTCGATTTGAAATGATTTGCGCTATCGCAAAGTATTGCCTTAGTTGTTTAATGTAATAGTATAATAGAAATTCTGGAAAGACCGGTGTGGCCATCTACGAGTAATACACCAAGTATTTAATAAAAAGAATATTTTTAATAATTGTTATATATTTACAGTAAGTAGATTATCTACTTACTAGAAGTAATAATATAATCACATAGTAAAGTTAGGGTACTATGTGGTGTATCCACATAATGTGCATGATTTGAATATTTAAATTATTATTATATTAAAAAATATATATATATTATTATTGACTACTAAAAATCAATCCCAACGTGACACATGATTGCACCATTTGTAAATATTTGTTCCAACAGTATGTTGTGTTATATTACACAGCACTCTTAAACTCTATCTAAATACCAAAATTACCAATCACAAACACCCAAATTACCAATCACAAACACCCAAATTTCCGAGATACGCGAAATAAATATTTAAAATAAGAAGGCTAAAGCTACAATATATTAATCTTCTTTTAGTCAGTTCATTCTCTAATTTTTCCGCTGAGAAATTTATTGTTGTATAGTAAATATTTGAAGTATTGAGAATACCTCCCTTGTCATAACACGTACAGGTGGGTACCCTACACGTTTCCGTGAATACACGTCAAAGCTGATATGGGAATAGGGATCAAGAAGACATTGTTTCATGGCGTCAAACATATTACGTAACTTTTATTGTGATACCGAGTACGAATGAAAAATTGGAAACGATTTAATTGGTTTACAAAATTCTATATTGGTGATGAAATTAAATGGAAAATTATTTGCTTGAACATTTGTAATTATGATACACGTGAGCACTGTATCATATTAAAATTTTGTCCTATTTGTTTTACCATTCATAAAGCATACAAATGCTAACGTAATATATTATTAAAATTTCTACTAAGGTATATTGATGTTATGTTGAAGTATTAATAATCTCACAAAATAAGGTTTCATAAAATTTAGATAATAATATATCAAAATTTCTATTTACGAATTTTCTTGTTCCGTTGTTGTTGCTGTGGTTCCGTGGAAAGGTGCCGGCGAAATTACAGACAATTGACTTAATTTCAGAGTGACTGCTACAACGCAATGCAACTTGGTTCTTCTCATACTAGTAAGGGAAGATCTGAGCCGTATTTTTATTGCTTATAAGCGGTGGTAACCAAATAACATCAGGCGAGCCATAAAAATACTGATCTTGTTAATTAACACGAAAAATTGCGGTATATTATAAGGTATGGTATTAAATTGTCACACTGATGACTGACTATTAATTTATTATGCCATCCAATATCAAGGCGACAGGCGTCTTGTCAATGAACAGATGCTAAGAGCGTTGGCTAGAAAATAGATTTTCTCATGATATTATTAATTAATAAAGAATGGTGTACCTATATTAGAAGGGAGTGGATAGCTGTGACTAGATGGGCACAAGATATAGCTGACTAATTGATATTTATTTTATTCTGTACTAACATAGTTATTATTGGCTCGCTTACGGTATAAATGTTGGGACTCTAGTGCGAGCATGAACTTTAGTTATTATGACTGACTATTTTAATATTTTTCACGATAAAATACAACTGTAAATAGCACCCTCGTAAATCTGGTACGAATCGATAGCATGAAATAGATATACTTACTTATAGATGGAAAACTATTTATTGTACTCCACAGAGCTTTAAATTGGATAGTTAGAGGGTAGCACCAGAAGTAAACTTAACTTAACAAATAAGACTATCTAAACATGAAAACTGACTTTAATTTGACATTAATGTGCAATTTTACACACAGAAACTCCTCCTGTGTGTAAAATTTGACGTGTCTAAATGGTACTTGAGATCTAAAGGAATAAATAAGTTAAAGTTTGTGATTGATAGATTGTATGGACAGATATAAAAAGTATGTCATTTGCCTAACGCTTAGAATGTCTCTTCATCGTTTGCGAGTGTCCTTACAATGTGTGGGTTCCACAGTTTTTCGGAGTTTACAAAATTGTTTCGATAAGGGTCACACCTGCATCATGGACGCTGATGGCACTTTATGGCAGCTTAGGGGCATCCCTGAACCCAAATACCTTCCAAATTAACAAACTTGCATTGCAATAATTAGGGATATGTGCGTCGTTTTGTTTACGTTTATTAAGGTCAAAACGGAAGGAATATACTACAGTGGTTATAATTATTCAAGATTTTTTACGTTTCTATTTGGCTTGGTTATTTGTATAAACTATTGCAAATCAAGTGGATCATGACATAGATTTTAATAAATAATTATATGTTTTCTTTGTTTGTTCGATCGTTCTAATCATTGCAAAGGTTAAGTTGTAATTATTTCATTATATTATTGAAGACGTATCTCGATTATTATATTTATTATACATAAAGGATAGCTGGAACAAAATAAATAGCATTTAGTTCCCCTTTATACTTGTTTTTCTTGTGTAATAAAGAATATTCCATATATCTATTTCATTTTAATTTTTAATATTGTGTAGCGTTTCTTGTGTAGCGTTGTCAATAAATTCTAGAGGAATTCTCAACCAGAATATTATTATCACCCAAAGCACTAGGTTCCAAGAAAAAAGATATTATCAAAGATATTTGAATCAAGAGAACTGTTAAAAGCTTGGCCGCCAGGTGACGAATGTTAATTAACTTTACAATTCAAAATTAATAATTTTGTAGTTGTTCATCTAAAAGCTGATTTTAATATAATTTTAAATAGATTCAACCAACTCTAACTAATGCGGGCAGCAGGTGTTGGTTTGACAGACAAACCGTCCCTTTCTAATTTGTTAGGTTTAGGATAACGGGCACGTAAAGGGATCCCTTATCATGTGACGTCATCTGCTCCCGGTACACAACTTGATATTCGAGCATTAAACAACGAATCAGATCGTATCTTACTATAATACTATTATAAATGCGAAAGTTTGGATGTTTGTTACTCAATCTTTTATCCAGGTATCAAAAGAAACGATCAATTATTACTTAGTTTTAAATTCTACTACCTGTCCCCAGCGAAAGACATATATATGATTGTCAAAAAAAAATATTTCAGAGAATATTAGTTCAGAGAAACCACTTGAATTTCTGCTGATACTTTAGAAAATTACAAGCACCTACTCTGCTAGAAAGTCACACCCATAGTTTGGGTATTATGACCTGAAATGTCTTATACGGAATGATACGATATAATATTAAAGCTGAACCACCTATAGCAGAAATCCTCAAACAATTTCCTGAAATGACCACAAACTACGTAGTAGATTACAATAACAACCCAAAGCAACGTCCTATAACCTTTGTAGAACAAGTTGAGATAAAGTTGGTAAGTAGGTGCTTTACTCAGCCGCTAAAACTTGAAAACCTTTAACAAGTTCTTTCAAAAACTAATCGAATTTACTACTTGTGAATAGCAAAAAGTCTTAACCAAGCCTCTCTTAATCGCCGCTTAGAGAGAACAAATCTCATTTTACGCATCGCACTATCTTAAATTGCTAAATTACAGCTTTTATTTGGACAGCTGTTTCAGTCATTTAATACATATATTAAAATGGAAGACCTACTTATTTATATTGGCTCTAGGAGTGACTGGTAGTAGTTACTATAAATTATAAATATACTTAGAAAACCTTGAGTTTTACTATATCCAAGAGACCAAAATTGGTTACGATTAAGAAAATCATCGTAACTATCTTTGTCTTCTTTTGGTGTTTTCAACTCTGATGTCGTTTCAAGCCACCTGCGACATGGCTTATCTGTTCTAGTAGGTACTATAATATATTAGATCAAATTAACTTTACCCTCAAATAAAAAACACATATTCAGGTCCAGAGCAGTTAGCAGGTTCGTAAGTAAATTACGATAGCATCATTGTTTTTGTCAAAAAATGTATTTATGTATCTTTTTAACGCATACAAAGTTGCCATAGTACAGTTAGTTGGATGTAGAAACTGAACTAGTTGCTTGATCAAACAAATTTTAACGCCAGTATGTAAAATGAAGTTTCCTTATATTAGGTTTAATAAATGTTTATGCTAGTTTTATGGACATTTCAAGCATAGCTCGTCGTATGGGAACTAAATAGATTACTGATATGAATACTGACTTTTATACATAATTTATAGATAAAAATTTCTATGTTTGTCACACAAATGTTTGTCCTGAGTAGGAATTGAACCTCCGACTTACAGCGCAGAACGCAGAACCTACTGAGCTGTGAGCTTCACAGCTTTGATTATTTCTCAGTGCAAACTCAACAATTTTTTCCCACCTGTCTCAAACCACTCAGACAATCTTCTACATTTGATCTAACTAATTCTGACTTAGCTGACGCAAAGGTTTCTCAGCGCGGCTTTTATAGATTTTTGTGCGAGCGATGATTACCCCTGGGCCAGATCCATCACGGGAGAGATCCTGTTTTTATTTATCGTTCTGTGATTCAGAAATAGGTTTATGATGTTATCTTCACCTCCAGCCCGTATTTTAATATTATTTATCGTAGTTTTGCGTTGATTTCATTTTTAACATTTTTGCGCTTTATTTTCATTTTAATTTCACTTCATTTCATTTTAAGGGCGCTGTGTGAGTTTGTCCATGAATATATAATATATTATACGTGTTTATTATTTATTATCATTGTATACTACTATTTTAAATGTATATTGTAGAGTTTATATACTCATTAATTTATACATGCTGTGTTCATCTGTAAACAAATATGTAACCTTTGTCGTTAACCTAGCTTTTAAGTACGTATTCATGTAAATTTTGTTGATGGACCTAAATAAATAAATACATTAAAAACATGTACTTCTTTGTAATGTGCATAACTATTATTTTTTTTGATGTTGCAAGTGTTGATATGTCATGTTAAATAAAATAAAATTAGGCATGAGTTAAGGTTTCAGCAAAGTGTCAGCAAACAAAAAACAATGTAATTCACACCAATTCAATGATGATATCACTAAGTTGATATAATTTGCGCAAAATAAACTAAACTCGAAAGTAGCACTAATGCTTGGGAAACCATTCCATCATCCAACCGCTGACAGCTGTCTGGTCCTGATGATCCCGAGGCCCATAATGAATAGTTGGGTGCTGTGGTACCCCACTGTCAGACAACAGGTGCGGAAAGTCCGAGAGGGAGGGACTACTCTCAAAATAAATTCAGCCCAATAGTTAGTAAACATGGGTTCAAAGATAACAATTGGTTTTTTTTTTTTTTTTTTGTGTGAATTCGTGACGGAACGAGCTGAGGGCTCACCTGATGGTAAGTGGTGACCCTCGCCCATGACAACAGTAATGCGCGCGACTCAGTATGAGATCCAAATCTTTACTGAGTCGCATTCATCCTGCTGCGTCCATCACCCGAGACGGGGATGATACGTCTCATGCGCATGTGATTTCACCGGCAGCCATACCCTTCCACCGGAACACAGTAATGCAACCACTACTGCTTGGTTGCTCCTTTAGCACCACCCAGGGGATACGTGTAGGGAATCAAAGGATATACACCTACGGACGCGAGCAACTGGACCCCTATTACCTATTATTTCTAAAACAAATAATAAACGGTAGTTAAAAAATGATTACTGTAAGCTTTACGTGGTTATAAAACAAGGAGACATACAAGATTTTATGTATTACTAGCTGCGCCCCACGGTGTTACCCAGGTTCTATGATCAAAAGTAATAGTTAGTATATAACAAAAATGTTAGGATATAAGCTATCTTGGTACCAAATTCCATCCAAATCTATTGAGCGTGAAGGAGTAACTAACATATACAAACACAGACACAGGCACACATAGATACAAACTTTCGCCTTTATAATATATTATAATATATAGTATATTTAGTCAAACCAACATTTGTTTAAAATCACTACTACATAAGAAACATATTATTGTATTTTGGTTGATAAATAAGTAAAATAAAATAAATAAATAAATAGGGTGAAGTGTGATTTAAAACAATATATATGGGAAATATTGAAGTTTCTTTGTTTTAAATCAGTTAATAATCTGAAGTAAGCCGCAGCGTGTTAAACAATAAAAAAATTATGGCGGATTTTGTAACAAATAAAATAAAATTAAATTATTGCTTCGGAACTTGGGAGCCTAAATTGCCACTAGCCGGGTTTTATTCCTAAGTGCCATTTGCTCTCAATTAATGTATTTAGTATCGATCGAGCTGGAAGCTGTATTATCTTACCAAAGCTCAAATTTAAATAAATATGTTTCGTTAATTCAGATCTAGTTTTTAGTTTACAAAAAAACGTTTTCAAAGAAACATCATATTCCGAACCATTCAAATATATGTACGGATATTGGATACACTTCCATTTAATATATCCATCAGCGTAACCTACATGCAGAGTCGTTAAGGCAAACGCATTACTCAGTGGCGGCGAACCGTCGGAAATCTACAGGATGTGCCGATATCTGGGGCATCAATATGTTAGGGCATGGTTCCAGAGCAAAACACGTTGTAACCTTTTTCTTATGTGAAAAATTGACAGAACGAGCTGAAGACCCACCTGGAGGTAAGTGGCGACCCCGCCCAGTATGCGATTTGGATCTTACACTGAGTCATCCTGCTGCGTCCATCACCCAAGACAGGGATGAAACGTCTCATTCGCATGTGATTTACCGGCACCCTTCCACCGGGGCACAGTAATGCGAGCACTATTTTGCTTGGCGGCTGATTCCAGGTGTGGTGGCAGTACCTCTCCGGATGACCTTGGCACAAGTTCTACTGCTACTTTTGGTTGCTCCTTTAAGGTTTTACCCAAGGAAGGAAAGGAATCAAAGGATACACGCCTACGGCCGCAAGCAATTGGACCACTCAAACATTCATAATTCAATATTTTTACAACTCACTTCCAATTCATACAGCTTTAAGTTTCATATAAAAAATAATAGGCATCGACAAAATACAAAGATTTAAATTAAACTATAAACATACACACTAAATCATAGTATATTCCTAGTAATAATAGTACCTCTACATGGATGCTTCTACTAATTTTTATTATCTACCAGCTGCGCCCGCGGTTTCACCCGCAAAGTTCCCGTTCCTGTGGAAATAGGGATATAAAATTTATTTTTTCTGAAAAAAGGAGTGCCTTTTTACTTTTACGCCTTTATTCAGAACGTCATAGGCAAGATTTTTTATATTAATGGTGTACAATAAAGAGTTTTCTATCTATCTAACTAATGATCCGTAAGAACTAAGGAAGCTTTGCCACGAGCGCTTCGACTCTATAATTTCTATAATTAAAGCTCAATAATTTAAAACTCAGCAGATATCGCTTCGCTAATGGAACGCTGCCTTAACCAGCACCCGTGGCAAGACATCTATTGAATTGAAAATCGATATTTATTGGCCGCAAGCACCCCGTTAGTCACGGCACTTCATGAGTACGAGTCCCATTCAAATTGAACGTCAGTTGAACAACTCACACATATAGCAGCTGTCATCTTACCGTTATTTTAAATTGATAACAATTCAAAATATAATACGACAAGAGTCGCTGATGATCTGAAGGCAAACTGATAATACAAATTATTGAGAAAAACAAAAAATTTCACATTACATTAAACATACAAGCTGTATATATTTTTGTAAGCCATTTATAAAACCTTGTTTGACGAAAAATAATTTTTTGAAGACATTATATGGCGCGTAAAATCGGTCATTTAAATTTTGATATAGCCAGTGTCACAATTAAGACGTAATAAACGATCCTCTCAAGCTTAAATCCATCAAGCCGTTTAGGCTACAGAGCGTTCCAAAGAAATATACTTACATACACTCACATTGTCTTTTTGTTGCAATGAGATATCTTAGGTCTTTCTCGACTCATGTATGAGAAGATTCAAGTCGCATTCTTTACGTTGTATACCTATTTGGAAGTTTTTTTTTTTTTAATGGTGCTCCCTAAGTGCGAGTAACATGGGAAAAGACAGTTATTTTTTATTTACTTGTATATGAAAGCTATTTTCTCTAGTCAGAATTATTTAAAAATATAGCGCCTGCCCCGGCTACAATAAAGATACTAATGTAGGGCAGTTTCTCTACTATTATATGCATATATTCTACATAGAAGCCTTCCTCTTGAATCACTATCTATTGCTGAAAACTGCATTAAAATATGTTGCGTAGTTTAAAAGATCTAAGCGTATAAACAGCGAGAGCGACTTTGATTTATTCTATGTAAATATATAGAAACAAAAAGTTAATTTGTATCATCGTAACCCGTAATTATTATGTTACGAAAAATGACAGGTATTATAAATATAGTTCTTAAAATTATCGACATCACTGTGTGCATGTTACACAATAAATAATTTTTAAGAATTGCATGTTTTAACGTATATGCCCCAGATTATTTCTCACGGGACAGATAATATTTTCCTCTGTAAAATAGGCTGGGATCATTGACTTGGCAAAAAACTTGAACCCTCTCAAACATCAAAATCCCACATAATCTCTCACCATATCCTCAGGCATCGTATATGCTGGAATGCTTTAGAGGCGATATGAGCAGACATTAAGGATTTTTCACGACATCACGGAACGAGCTCGACTCGGGAGAAATTACTTTTTCCATTTCAGGGTAGGTTTTGGATGTGTAAAGTAAATAAACGCTGGCAGACGCTTATTCAAATCGCAGGTGGCATGGATTCACAATCACACATTACAAACGCCGAGAGCAAACGTTATATTGCGTCCTGGGATCCTGGACCACCAGGATAATACAACCATTATCTTTTCAGAAATCTGTTGAATTATTATGGACAGTATAGTGTTAGAGTGTATCAGTTCGAACTATTTTTCTCAAGAGAGTAATTGAACACCGCCTACCTCTTTCGATGCGTTCGACGGTAGAATTTCAGGAACATGCATGGCTCAGCAAGGCACGTAACCAGGAGTCCAAGATGAGCTGGGAATCCATAATTTCACACAGCAGGGCCGTGGATATTGACAATCACAACCCGGTAGAATAGGGCTAGAACATCTAGCTTGATGAGACTTTCAACACTTATAAAAAGTTTAATAATTAAAATACGACGATATTTTTAATGAAGATTGACTTGACATACAAACAAGGATATAAATAAAAATAAAAAATATCCGTGGAGATATCACACAGCGCCATCTATCTCCAAACTAAGGATAGCTTGTACTGTGGGATCAAAATAACAGATAAAATATTTTTTTTAAGTACATTTTTATAAATATCCTGTTAACATCCAGAAACAACAAACATCTATGATGGTCACATAAATGCTTGTCATGGGTGGGAATCGAACAGACAACCTACAGCGCAGAAGGCAGAGCACTACCAAGCTATGAGACCTGTCAATATGTAGATATCATTTAGTAAAGTCGAGTAGTTCCATAGTTCCCGTCACGTGATGTTGATAGCACCCTGTCGCTCTATTGGAATAGTCCGACGGTCGTTAGGGTGAACATTGCTTTCGGACGTCATTACGGGACAAAATGTTGGGATGTTAGGTTTTTGGGTGAACTTTAAAACATTTCCTGGAATTTTCTAATGAACATACATCAAAATGTAAATGTGGAATATTTTGGGGATTTCATTATGGATCTTACCTGAAGTTGAACTGTTATTTGAATGTATATACTTGTTATACTGAGCAACCAGTTTTTAATGTAAAATAATAAAAAGTAGATGATCATTAAAAAGAACGAGCATTTAGATATCTTTATTAATAATAAAATGACTAAAATGCGTCCAATAAAGTATTTTTGGTAATATTCATTAACAAGATGTATAAGTACGTAGACATAAGGGTCATTATATTGTTTTTGAACAGAATCAGGCTCGCGAAAAGAAAGTTATCCTTCTATTAAGGGTTTCTTGCTTGTTCTTCCCGTAGAGAGTCGGATAGGGTTAGAACAATTGCTAAACTTAGTACTAAGAAAGTATATTCAAAAAAATGACGTTTCCAATAAAAAAAATTAAGAACTCAATGGAAATAAAGTATTTTTACTTGGACTACTCCTTCTAGATATATAGATAACACTTTATTGCTCCGGTTTAATGCTTGCAGATGACAGTAATTATAAAAAAATACACATTAATGTGCAACAATGGGCGGTCTTGTCGCTGTAGAGCGATCTGTTACAGACAACCAATTACCATTTTAAATTTTGCATTGGCTAGAAAGAATGTTGCGGTAATATGGCAATTTTATTATTAATATTGTGGGCTTACAACACATTGTGTTCGTCTTGTTTTTCTGTGTTTGACCATGTCATCTACGACACAGGGATTCTTAGAGAACACAGAAAAATAAGACAAACACCCAAGGCCCAAGAACAAACTTCACGCTCACCAGACGAAATGTGCTCGGCCGGGAATTAAACCCGGGACCCCGCTTCGAAGGCTGGGTAAGCTACAGGAACAAAGAACACTGTCGTTTCATGACAAATTGTTAAACATTGCGGCACGCTATTCACATTTCAATGCTCTTCACAGAACATCAAAGGACTGTAATGTATTAGCAGTAAAAAAGTTGTAATTGTTTTCTTTGTCCGTTGGATAACATTGTTTCAAGGCGTCCGAAGTTGCCTCGACGCCTTTGCTTTGTTAAGATAATCTTCGTGTGGCTCCCGGGAGACGTCAACAAAGAAAATTGGATGGGCAGTGAGCCAATCGCTTTTAATCCTACTCTTTTTGACCCTCCTTATCGACTCGTGCGTTGTAATCGCGTTGTTGGGTGTGTGAACGGCCTTATTTTCGGAAATTATTTTCGTTGAAACGTTTTAGGTCTATTAAGCTACTCAGAGTCTGAGGATTAGATGATATCGCGTTCAAATTATATACATCACACTTTTGTTATAAAAGTGACAGTTTGTATGTGTAGGTATGTATGTTTCACTCTCAAACGATTGAACGGATTTGAATGATATAATTTATTATTTTAATTAATCATTCATGCATGCGTTTGCAGATCTATTCGTTAGAAAACAATGAAGGCAGTGTGTCTGGTTCCCACCATATTGTAACCCATTATATGATTTGATATTACTAAAAGAGACGAATATTATCACTGTAATCGTCATTCCGTGCTTTGGAGGGCACAAATTGCTCGCGTTCGAAGTTGAATACTCTCCTTGTCCATACACGTGTCTCCAGATTTTGTGGAATGAGCAACCCAAAGTAGCAGTAGAACATCTGCCAGGCACGTCCAGAGAAGTACTGCTTCCACATCTGGTAATCCACCGCCAAGCAGTGGTGGACTAATGTTGCTGTATTGTGGTGGAAGTGCGTGGATGCCGGTAAAATTACATGCACTTGAGGCGCAGTATCCCCGTCTCAGAGTGACAGGCGCAACGCAATGCAATCTGTATCTTTAAACTTAAATAGGTGAAGACGTGAGTCGTATTTTGGATATCTATGGACAGCGGTAACCACTTAACATCACGTGCCCCGTCCGGGCTGGTCCAGCTAATTCAGTCGCCTAAAAATAGGTTGGCAAACCATTTTGGAAGTCTTTGAGTGTCTTAAAAATATCTAATGCCTCGATTAGTCATTTACCTATTCAGAAGACAAAGAGGGATTGTCTTTTCTACAAAGTACTTCATCACGCTTGAAAATTCCGTCTGTAAGGACACTTACTGAAGAGAGAGGCGCTACAAAGTACTTAGTGTTTGTAATACGAACGAGTAGCTACACTTTACATTACTTCTTTACAACCGAATAGCTATCAGTTGGCCCCCACAAAATCGTTAAGCTATAACTAGGTATTGCCAAACCAGCATTACATTAGATGGCAATAACTGTCGCTTCAGATCGTGAGTGCACGCCTTATCTCTGTGTCGGGCTCGAATTGATGCGTTTAATAACGGAAACGCTTTTCAAATGGAGGTAATATTTCTAGATATGGTCCGAGTGTTTTGAATCGAGTACCTGATATTAATTACTACTTGGATATATTAAGTTGAGAGCCAAGCGTCACCGCTGCGCTGTGCTACAAATGTTTTTTTTTTTTTGGTGACCACGCATTTTATAGCTATGCACTTAAATAGTTCTGCGTACGGAACGGTGCTTGTTAGTGAGGTGGTTGAGAATAAGTTGATAGTACCGAGAGAACCATGATATTTCTCTAACCTTTTATAAAATAAATATATATAAATTACGTGTCACGATGTTTGTCCGCGATGGACTCCTAAACTACTGAACCGATTTTAATCAAAGTTGTACACCGTATGCAGTTTGATCCAACTTGAAAGATAGGATAGCTCACATCTCAATTTATGATATATACAATTTATGATATATCATTTATGATCGCAATATTATTTTATTGCAAATTATTTGTCTATTATTTGACAGTCACAATTACAAAAACGTTAGCCACAGCAACGCGTGGCCGGGTCAGCTAGTAATATATATAAATAATAGCTGCACCCCGCGGTGTATTTATTGTTTAAATGTTGTTCACTTCCAGATTTCCAAGTTCTATAGCACCTCAAGAGCGATGTCTATTAGAATGCCTGTGGGGACGTAACAGTCAACGAGCGATTCTTTAATGTCCCCAACATCGTATCGTTGTCGTATCGTACGGTGAACGATTCTGGTCTAATATCCTATAATTGCGTGATTCTAAAATGAATATTTAGTTTCTCATGGCTGTCTACGTATTACGTATACTACGCAACTACATTTCGTAAAAAAATTGCGTTCATTGATATTTTATTAATAATGTTATACAACCATTATCTTCTTTAATTTGAAAAAGGTTTTAGTTCATCTAAGTCAAGCAATTTTCCTCCAGTTCACTAGTTGGATCATTTAGTGGCATTAGAACAGAGCGCTTCCGTGCATTAGAGGGCACATAAGATGTCGGTACTGGCTTTACTAGTCGATCAGCCATGTCGGATACATTCGGACGGCTAGAAAACTCCAACACCAGAGATGGCCACTTACAAAAACGAAAGAAGAATTTGTTTTAATTGTGATAGGTATATTTTAGATTCCAAATCTGCGAGGCACGCCATTAATATTAAATTCTAAAACTGGATTATCATATTGAACTAAACCAACTAAAAACTTAATCCAACTAGACAAAGTTTGATGCCTTGATTAGACCACTAAACAAATTAAAACAAGCTAGATACTTCATTTAGACAACAGATGAGGAGCATTATAAAATCCCAAGGGTGGCTTTTGTTATAATAAACTAACTTTTAACGTGTAATACTGCTTTATATAGGAGTTAGACTTAGTTTGTAGCTATAATACTTAGGCACAGATTATACCGATAGAGCTAACTCACTCTAGAAACTGTTTCAAATCATCGTGTTCCCGACCTTAATCATGTTATCGGTCCATCGAGTGGAGGGTCGTCCTACGGTGCGTCTAACAGTTAGTGATCATCATTTGAGAACATTTTGTTCCTTTAGAACTCAAGTATCATTTGGTCACGTCAAATTTTACTCACACAAGGAAACATATTCGTGAGGATAAACGTGTCACAGGAGCTCCTTAGGCACATTACATGCACACAGGTAATGTCAAATTATAGTCAGATTCATGTTTTAGTTCATGTTTCGTATCTATAAGTATCTATAAATTATGTGATGTAAAAATATTGATTAATATATTGTATATTGATTATAACCAACCTTTTTTCTTTTGTGTCTCACTTAATATGTCAGTTGCAAAACCCCTAAATTGGGTGCTCTTAAATTGTTATTGAAGACTGCTACAAACTTTTTATGTGCGCACTGTCACTGCTATCCTCCTTAGACTGTGTCTTAGCAGTATGGAGTACCTACTAAATCATTTCAAGTGGAAATTTTTATACAGAAATTTTCATTCCCTTGTATATAGCTTAAACGTTGTTTATTTATGACAGGTATAATATAAAATGTATAACTATTATATAATACTAGTTATTGAAGGGGGGTCCGGTAGCTTGCATCCGTTGGTGAGAACGCTCATGTATAAACGTGCTTTCTGCATGATGTCAATTGAGCAACTAAAAGTAGCAGTAGAACTTATGCCGGGTTGGTCCTCCTACTGATTCGTCCGGGTTCATCAAGCAGTGATGCACTATCATTGCTGTGTTTCGGTGGAAGGGTGTGGGTGCTGGTGAAAGCACAGGTGCATGAGCCCGTCCCGTCCCGTCTTAATACTTTAATCCCTTATTTCTCGCCCTTAAAATGATAGGGGGTGGGTACCCCCTAAAAAGAAACATCCAATTCGGTATACAACGGTCGAAAAAAAAGTTAAATTATTAACCGATTTAAAAAAAAGCAGTTGTCATAACCTCTTCCGGAAGCATTGAAAAAAGAACTTATCTCTTCGCCTCACAAATTTTGTAGTTAATTTAAAAGCGAGTCATACATACTCAGTATTAATTTTAATATATACAAAATAATAAATTGCGGGATGTCTGTATAAAATTTAAGTTCTCTCTTATTTCCAGTAATTACTTACAGCTGTGAACAAATAACTAAATTAATGCTACAGAGATATTCGTAAAGGGTACTTATTTCATTAAAAGCCAATCTAAAGAGCTGACCAAAATAATAAATGATTTACCTTATATCTTTAGAATTAATTGCTCTTTTCAATGTAGGTAACTTTGTCGATAGGGTTGTGAAGCACACCTCCGATTGCTAACGTCCGTAGGTGATTTCCGTAGGTCCCTTGATTCCCTACACGTACCCCCTGGGTGGTGCTAAAGGAGCAACTTATGCCAAGTTCGTCCGGAGAGGTACTGCCACCGCACCTGGAATCTGTCGCCAAGCAGCTGTACTCGCATTATCTTCCGGTGGAAGGGTGTGGGTGCTGGTGAAATCACATGCGAACCCTATTTCTTTTGAAACTCTATTTCTTTTTACTTAAATAAAACTAGCCTAAGAACTCCTTATAACATCAACTATCTGCCAATGAAAGTCTCATCAAAATCAGTCCAGCCGTTTTGGAGATTAGCCGGAACAAATACATAGACAAAAATTTTAATTGGTGTATTTGGTATATGTTACGTGTATACTTGCAAATGAAATGAGTAAATATTTTTTGTCATTACAAACAGACACTTCAAGACTTGTTTATTTCTATACATAATAGCCGATCGAAAGCCTTCGACTATGCCCAAAGGTCTGCGTAAGATTGACAAGGCAAACCGCGATCTAAAGACTGGACTGTTTTTTGTAACGGCACTTGGCACAACCCTACTGAGTATTTTAGTGGTTCATTTCGATTCCACGATTCTCCCTTTGTTCAGTGGCTCTTTTAGCTCTTTTTTTCTAAAGAATGTTCGGTGAATTGCAAATCTGTTCGGTTGAGTCGACTTCAAGGCAATGGCTCGCCTCGGGGCCGGGTAAATAAATGCATATTTCATGGAAACCCAGGCGTTTGCTTTGTAAGCGATCGTCTAAAACAACTTCAGTGGTGTCGCGAAAGTGCTTGGTGCGTGTTTGGAAACGTTTGAAGTTTTCCAGTGATGTTTTCATGGGTATAAAACATACGAGTAGATCGCGAAAAATTGATATTAATACACAATTTTTTTTTTTTAAATTTTTATTGTGAACAAAGTAACGGTACGAACTGAAGGCCGAAAGGGTTACATATCGACAACAGAAGTATAATAAGACCCAAGTCGCACCCCGTTGCGCCAGTCACTCAAGACCGGGATGTTACGTCTGTGAATGTGATTTCACCGGCACCCACACTCTTCCACCATACAGCAGTGCGAGTGCACCACTTGGTGACAGATTACCAAGCGTGGAGGCAGTACTTATCCAGGCACAAGATCTACTGCTAATTTTTGTTGTATGGTCACAAATATAATATATACATATGTTTCTATGTTTTTTCCTTAATAAAAACAATTCACATAAATGCTTTATATTCCTTGGTCTACACGGCTGAAATAAAAAAAATTATAAGCCAAAATTCTTGCTTAAAATGAAGAACGGTTCGTCACGTCCCAGTATAATTTTCAGGAAGGTTTAATGGATGAAATGGAGCTGACCATCATTCAGCCGAGGGTTCCGGTGCATTCTTAATAAACTGCAGGCACGGTATGCATACAAATGTGGACGCTATGAATTAAATTTTTCAAATTGTGACGTGATGGTTTGATCCCTGCAGACACTGGTTTGATGCGTGAAATGAATGAAGATTTCTCTGTCACTGTTGATTTATTATTATATTATAACCGAATGATTATCGTTGGATCATAATTCCGTTACAATAATAAACGGTATCTTGTGTAGTTTTCTAATATTTTTAACACAGCCGTTATTGCCGTAACATACTTTTTACTAGCACGGGAGAAAATGTCTTCTCTGAAAAAAATATTAACATTTGTTAATCTTTTGATCGTATAACTATAAGTTACTGTAAGTATACACATGTTTTTAGTTCTTTGTATGGTAAATAAATTTATTCTTATTCTTATTTCTGTGTGAGGATACTCAAAATGGTAACAGTATCTACTTCCCCAAACACAGCTGCTAATGTACCGCCTTTCCGCTTTTAATTGGTGAATTACACACAGAAATATTAAAAAACTAGGCAGAAGATACCACGTTACATCAAATGGGCTATCTAATGGCTCAAAACAAGCCTTAATCTTACTCCAATATCACAAGGAAAATAAATGAAATATTTTCAAAGGCGACTGACTATATTTCGTTACATATTACTTTGTTAACTTCGCGGCCTTCATCAGACCCAGAACACGACCTATCGCAAGTACCTACTTATCAAGACATGACCGACCGCAATGTATACATGTTTATCTTAGTAGGATGAGTAAATCAGCCTCAAAGTCAAAAGTCAAAAGTCAAACTCATTTATTCCTTTAGATCTCAAGTATCATTTGGAGTTTCGTGAGTTTTTTCATCAAAAATAAACATACAATACATAAACTGAGTGATATAAAAATACATTACAGACTAATTAAAAAATTGAACAAACGGATTTCATCATTTCTTCACTACTGTCATTATTTATTTGAAGCTCTTAAGGGTGGAATTTCTTAATGAAATTTCTATGGAACCACCGTAGAGGTAAGATAAGAATCATCGAAATCAATCCATAATGGGCCAAGAACTTGCGTACCAATCCTGCAATAAAAAAACATACAACTGAATAATTGCTACCCTCCTTTTTTGAAGTCGGCTAATAAATTTATCCACATGGCAATGCGTAGCCACTTCACTTATTATTGAGTGTAGCCAGTTAATACAGAAGTGAGTCACGCGAATATTCAAGAACGAATTTACATTTAATAAGCAACTTTGGTACATAAAAATACGGTTCGTTAACTTGTGTAATAAGAGGCAATACTGACGATCACGTTAGCGTAAAAAAATATTTTTGTATAATATAATATTATATTATATATAATATTTTCAGCATATGAAAATACATCATACTAAAATATGCTGAAAATATTGCGTTATTACTAAAGATTTTTAATTCATTATAACGGTTATTCGATTACGTTTCCTCACTAGGGTCAATAATACTTAATACATACTTCTTGACTGGTCTCGACGACCTACTGAGCTGTGAGACAAGGGTTCGATTCCCACTCATGATAAGTAAATATTTATAAATATGATGAACATAAGATGTTTGTTCTGTGTCTTTATGTATACAAGACACAGAACAAACATCTTATATAATATATTGTATACAACAATATATATTTACAAAAAACGTACTATATAAGTATTTTATCAGTTATATAGTTTCTATAGTACCTACAAGCTATGCTTACTTTGCGGCAAGATGGCGCTTTGTATATTGTCCGTAAATAATTATTTATTCTTCTTGAAAAGAGGAGTAAGTTTGTGTCGACAGGATCCTCAATAGAATTTTCTCCTTATGGGTTACGGTATAACTCTCCTTAATATACCGTAATACTCTATAATATTTTTAGATACGGATCTATTTATAGTTCAATAAAAAATATTTTATTATGGCACATAAAAAAGCTTAAAATTCACAATATATCACAAATGAACTCACATGGAATATTTTCAGCAATTATTAATTTCTAACAAATCTCCTGAACAATTCTAAACTCAAAAGCAAACACAATTTTTCACCGACGGGTTACATTACAGGCAAAAAAGCATCGTTAAAAATCGCATTCTCAAATATAATCGCACGGCCCGTTACAGTGTGGAAAAGTTAACGAGAGTTATTTAACCCGCGCGAGGGCTCGTTTCGTGGGAAAATTGTTAACTTAGGCGCTGGTTGTACAGCCAGCGATTAAGCGGTGAGCTTTTTGTAGATACGGGTTTCTGTATCTTGAAACAAGTCACTGATTAAAATCTTATAAAGCTACTTTATTAGATTTAAATCAGTAATCAATAATCTTATCTCCTACTAACGGTGCCCGGCGTGTGCTACTACGCTAAATAAATAAATATATTTTGTGCCTAATGCATTGTTTTAGTGGTCTAAAACATCTTCGCTTTATTGTTTTTGTAATTAAATTGGTTAGATGGTTTCAAAGTCTATAACAGACATTGGTAGAAAAAAAAAATGTGTTTTATATATTAGGATTTTAACGTTAAAATAATTAAAAATAAATAAAAGTTTAGAGATTAAATAGCCAGAAAACGACTTAAAACAAGATGTCGCTCCTCACTATTTTATCAAACCGGCAAACCTAATATTTTGAAGCCATATAGCGTTTAGGACCATATATATAATATGGTCTGAAACGCTGTAATTGAGACCACATCTATAGCCCCCGAAAAAATTGCCCAAAATGATGAATAACTCATACGCCACAGCAAACGGTGCAGACAAGGAGCTTTTATTTATTCTGTGGTCCATAGGCAGTGTCTACAAACTATTCAATGTACTGTGGCCTTGATAAACACCGGCCTCTGTTGAAGCTACAATAGAGCACAGGATAATTGCAAGCTTCGTACAACAATATGAATTCTCGCAGCAATTTCGGCAGGAGTGGCTCATCTCGACTCTACAAAGTTATTATTACGTTTCTCATTTTAGCGGGAAAATGTTGGCAAAAAGGATTTCGACGCATGACGCTTTGCACTAGGATCTAGATTATTAAAGAGATCTTATTACAATAATAATAATAATCATAATAAATCTTTATTGCAGACACAGGATCCATAGTAAGCAATACACATTTAACAATCTAATTAGTATTAATATATATTCAAAAATATAATATATTATATAAAAAAAATCCATAATGTAGAAGCAGATCAATGTGTGAGTGCAAAGTTCCATGCAAGTATTGCCACTATTTTATTTTTTCCTGTTCTGGTTTGAAAAGTGCAAATAATAGTGCTAATTCGAAAGTAAGAGTACACACACTGTCTAATACGGAAAATAAGATATATGTGGCAATAAGATTTTAGATCCCGTTGCACCTGTTACACCTAAATACAACAACGTAACGCCATTTTGCTTTTATGCGACGGGTGTGACTAAACCAACTGACGTCCCACTTTATGTTAAATGATTACTTCCGCCTATAAGTAAGAGCAATAGAACTCAGGTTCAGACCCAACTCGCATCGCGTCTTTCACTTTGAGATGGGAAAGTTACGTTTCATCAACTGTAATTTCACCGGCACCCAGCAAACACACCGACGTGTGTAAACTTTGTTTTAATTTAGGTACGAATTCGCGGTGGATTATCAAATATGGTAAATTGTTATAAGTTCTATTGATGTTGATAAAGACTCGAAAGATGTGTAGGTACGATTTCAGTTTCAAGATTTTTGACACAATAGTTTTGACAATAAAGTGTACACTATTATGTGCTCATCCATTCATTCATGTTTTTGATTTAATTATCCAAAGAACTATACAATTCGAATACAACGATGTTTTTAGATACCTACTTACCTGAATCTGTTTACCGTACCAGCGTCTAATGTTCCCACTGCACCGGCCTACTCTCGATAATTGAGAGTCTGTTCTAACTTTCTATTAACAATCGCCATCGCAAAAAATCCACTCACAAACGAAAATCTCCACTTATCTGATATTATTTCCAAACATAACACTAAATCTAAATTTAGACAGAAGTGTGGGGTATAAATCTATGAGATGGTATGCGTGACTCGTGCGTGGGGCTTTTATTTGCAATTTATTGTAGAGGAAAACCCGCAGTAGCCACCGGACAGGAAAAATACAATCTCGTTAAATATGAATGTTGTAAAATATTTTCCCTGAAACATTTTTGGCGCTTTGGCGTTTAGAATGTTAGACATTTTTGATTATTCAATACCGTAGTAACCCCATTGTAGGGACACAGGCGTAATCCCGACAAGCGAGAGTGAACGGGCTTTTATAGAATACGATTCAATCCGGTTTGATATATAGTTTTCGAATGCTTGTCTTTAGGACTCGCCGGTGTTGATGATGGTGTGACCATCGATCATCAATATCAGCAAATTTTGCAGCTCATATAATTGCACAAGTCTACAGTTCAATGTATTATCGCTACTTTTATTTAATAAAATATTTGTTAAATCATATTTAATTGGGTTCGTATTATATTTATTCGAGCCCCTAATACCAGTCGCTAAAGTAAGACCAGGCTGTGCTACCTTATAAGGTTCATGAACTTGCCGCTGTAAATCGGCAAGTTTTTAAGATATGTTATTCCTCTTTACAGCAGCCATATGCAATAGTCAAATTCTACAGCTCAATGTATCATGATCACGAAAACCACAGTTATGATCCTGACGTACCTAGCCAGCATCCACTAACGACTTGGCTCAGAGTCACTTGAAGCCTGCCTTAGACTGTCCGACCCGATTTATTTTATCAAACGCAATCAACTTTGAAACGTTTTGGGCTTTACATATTTTTTCCCATGATTCAGTAGGTAATGTGTATTACCTACTGGGTACAGGTGTTAATGTTATGCTTTCACCACTAACGAACACATTTTTAACCCACTTTTTTTATCTCCAGGGTGAAGAAATTCCACCCTGTTACAGGAAACTAGAGAATTCCAAAATCGTATCGCATGATGGAAATTGTTACCGGGGATAATGTCTGCGGCATGCGGTGACATGCCAAAATCTAGGACTTGGGTTTTGTGTTCGAGAACTAAGTTTGATAATTAGGGAGGTTGCGACTGTCTTCAGAACTGCATAGGAATTGCAAACGCAACTTCAAACGAATTGTGTTCTTAGGGAACAAACTATTTAGTTAGACAGACTGGCATGAACATTGCCAGTTCTATAAAATGATTAGAGTTTATCAAATAGTTGTTTTGCAATGTTTTGTATATAAACCAAAGCTGCTTGACAATCTTTAAGAGGTGGTAAAGGTGTCTTTTTAAATCTGTTTTCAACAGACTTCAAGAACAGGAGTTTATAATTCGGTAGTATTTTTTATTTCAGTATTAAGGTAAACCTTCAAAATTAGTCGACATACCCTTTTACGATTAAAGAGGAAAAAAAATATAGATAGTAAAGTTGGCGTAATGTTAAAATGTCATAATCTTTACTTTCACTTTGTGGTTTCTACATTTTTATGAAATGACATGACATAGACATGGTAAGCGGTGAACTCGACGCTTTTATATTACCTTATTAATAGACCCTATGGTTTTAATTGAGTGCCTTGTATCAAAAAATGTAAGGAATTACAATCATATTGATGTGTTATCGTATATTATAAAATATCCGTATACCATAGATACCATAGATAACCATACAATTTATTTTTAATATATTTTTTGTCATAAGTTGGATTGATTGTTTTATAAATAATTATATAACTTCTAAGTCTATCTTAAAGGAACTAACTTTTCGAAGCAATTACCTAATAGGTCCATATATCTCCAGGCACTGATATAAAATCATTGCTTCTCATTGCCACATTACTCTTGCATCGTACTTGACTAGAATTTCACGCATCTTCATCACATGCAAATTGACACCATAGCACCTTCTGATAAGATACAGTTTAGAACAAACTATTTTTTTTGAAAAGCATGTTCTTGAAGTCGGTTTGTGAGATGAATGGCTCCCGTGGGTGATTCCTTATTTTTATCCGATGAAAAAGATAGTGCACGGTCATGGAATGGTTTTTTATGAAGTTTCGCTTGATGTAACTGCCTCCTGCAGAGGAACGACAACATAATGTATTGTTGTTATTAGAGTGGTTTACTGTCATTGATGAATAGGTTTATGCTGTGGCTCACAGAATCGTAGTGGCCCAGGGGTACAGTTATCAACTTTTAATCCGAAGTTTGCTGGTTCAAATCCGGAGGTGTAACAATGAGTTTATTACTTGTATAGGCTCTGTTATAGGCTTGTTGATCCGTCAGTTATTAATTCAGGACAAAGCCTTTTATATATTGTATAGATCAGGGATATAATTGACTAGGAACTTTTTAAGAGAATTTCTAGATCAAATGTAGGTATATATTTTCGGAAATATTTCCTGCATCCGACGCCACTTGCCGGTTATTTTGCCCATCATGATGAGACGCTGTTGCCCTTATCTGTCATGATACATGACGTGTCCAAGATAAACGACCTGTTGCAAACGAAAATGAAGAACCATCCAGAAAATGTCTTGACGGTTTGCAACAGTTCGTGTTATTAGTGAGCTCCTAAATATTGATATTTATACTTGATGACAATGTATTTCTGGAGATTGAGTTTCTGAAGCTCGGGGTGAACGGCCGTTACGTATCGTTGAGTAGTTAGTCGGCTTTATAAAAAAAATTCACGGACTGTGATACGCCAAAATCATTTCATTTAAACTTCACTTCATTTAAACTCATACCATTGTCTATGACCATCTAAATAAATAGAGTATTATTACTAGGTGACTTGTATACCTAACTTTCAACGTCTACTTCCTTTTAATTATATACTATTGAATAATAAATTCAAGTGAAATCTGCAAGAATTGTAAAATTGTTTTAGACAATGCACATTATTACGAAATAGAGATTTTTCTAAAATATTGTTATGAAGACTGTTTTCAAAATAAATTAATTCATAATCAAAAGTAATTTAATCATCTTATACTAGAAAGAAAATACTGGGCTTGGATCTTAATGTGCATATAGAATAATCCTACCTCCCTTAAAATTATGAGGTTATGAACAAATTGGGACCAAAGGATGATGGTCAGTTAGGTTTTAAAATAAATGTATTGCGAACGTTTAAAATGCATTCATTATACCTCTATAGAGTATCCAATTTCATTGACTTAGCTTTATAATTTCTTGGTCCAAAATTGGACAGGCAAATGTAAAATTTTAATGTTTTCTTTTAAATTCAAGTAAGATTTGATCGCTTCTTACGCTCTTATAACGAATCGCTTTGCGCTTATGTTGCGCCAGGCATTCATCATCAGCCTACACCTCTCCAATAGGCCTCTCTCAGTAACATTTTGCCCAGTAATCGATTCTTCACATCCACCCTATTACGTTCTCATAATACCAATTTGTAACACTCCAACGAAACAGTCCGAGTGATGTAACAGACTCGAATACATTCAAAACTTCTGAAAGCAACGTTTGAACAGCAATCGAGTGTAAAACAATCGATCTAATGCACGAAGCTAGGCTAGTTCCCTTGAAAGGGGAACGTTGTATGTCGCACCGCATAATGTTTGAACTGTTGTTGAAAACTTTTAGTCGAACGGGATCAACTCGAAGCTTTTCTTCTTCGAACGGTTTTGAGAGACCATGTGTCTTTAAAACATTGAATAATGGACTTGTTCGGTAGCTTTGCGGGATCGGGGAAATGTTTGTGGAGTCATAGTATTTGTTTGTGACTTTTATGCTAAGCTATTGGTTCAATAGTTGCAGACTCGGTGGGAATTTAAATATGTTTCTCTTTCATCCGCCGACTGTACTATGAAAAGAAAGATATTTTAACGTTATTTTGTGGTCTTTCGATCCTTACTAATATTATAAATGCCAATTTGAGTTTGTTTGCGCTTACAGAAAAGGATATTTGTATCTAGAAATAAATTATTTACGATTTTACGAAATTATTTACATCATCAAGTGAAGCGCCAATAGCTACTTATCGTATATACCTGCAAATATGTTACATGTTTCTTTCCAATAATCTTTACTTGTAAATATGGCTGTTTGTACAGTTACATACTAAAATATCACCTTATCAGAATATTTTTTTTATTTTTGGATAAATTCCAACTCAATATTAAATGTTAAGCCTTTTTATTTATTTCCCGGAAATGTCACACAGTCCCAAACTAAGCATACCATATATTATCGGAATAATATTACTGTTATATTGTAAATTAATAAATTAATTGTATTAGAATAATTGTAGTGTGTAGTACTTTTTGCATATACGCCCTTTTCCACAAATAAATATATATTCATGGACATATTTCACACAGCGCCATCTAACCCCAACTAAGCATAGCTTGTAATAGGGAACTAGATAACTGATAGTATAGATACATATAGTACTTTTTTTTGTATACACATACTTAAAACACATATTACATACATATTAATACCGATACACAGATATGTATGTTCGTCACACAAACGTTTGTTAGGTAGGGATCGAACCCACAAACCTCAGTGCAAAAAGCAGAGCCAACTATGCCTTGAAGCCAGCTTGGAATAGGTTTATGTACTATCTAAACATACATAGACTTCTACAAATCATATTCAGTGAATTCTCAACAAAACCAAAATAATTCCCTAAACACAAAATCTAATCCTACAGCGAGCAAACGACAGTGTTGATGTAAAACGTTGACTCATTCGCAACTGGGTGACTCTTTAGATAAATAGAAAACTCATTCCGCACTCGACTGTCGGCTTGCGATCACTGGGACCGATAAATGTGGAGGAAGTAGCATTTACTGGAAGAGCTAATTGTGATTGCAGATGATTATTATTAGAGTACAAGAGACTGTTTAAAAATATTAAAAGCTTTTCATTCGTTATTTTTCGTCCTCGTATTTGCATAAAATTTGTACCATTAAATGCATCCAACGCCGAAGTACACCCTGGTATACCTTATCAATTAAAAAGAGTCATCCAATTCAGCAACTGGCGAAGATAACCACACCCCCCGTAGCTCCTACCAGTACCAGGCAGTCCTACACGTATTAGTCCATATCTTGAAAACATGATGAAACTTGCATTGTTCCTTAATTTGATCTAATACAAATTTTCAGAATAATAGATCCAATAAATATTTCAGACAAACATACACGCATACCTATAAGATTTTGTAAATTGTTTTTGTTAAATTTGTTACAAAAATATGTTAATATATTAATGCAGTTCCAATTATATTACATACTAGCTGTGCCCCACGGTTTTACCCGTAATTAGCCATCCTAAGGGCTTACACTTTTCCGAGATCAAAGTAACTTATGTGTTAATGCGGAATATAATTTCGAACGGCCTTTACATTGAAAATATAGTTTTTAATTTATCATGGAAATAATCGTAAAATTTGGGTTCATTCTCAATTTTTTTTAAATATAAGCTTGGTACTCTCTTTGCCATCATTATTATAAAACGAGCTGACAGCCTACCATTCAGTGGTTACCACCGCCCATACAATACTGCTCAGATCCTCCTACTCACACGTTTTTTTGGCCTGAGCTGACCAGGTATTTTAAGACATTGCAAAACCAAGTTATCGATTTAGAACTTAAGTGTAAATTAATTTTATTTAAATCAATTTTTTTAAGCTATAACTAATAAATTAGCTTTTCTGAAAAATATTAATTAACGGGATAAGCCATTAATCTTGATTTGTAGCCGTCAAATATTTAATCAAATTAGCAATTGCTAAATTACAGGCTTCTGCAAACAAGAAGAAACTATCGGTTTTGATTGATTGTTTCTGTGAAAGTTTGTGGGGAATAGCAATTACACCTTCGTAAAATATAACCAATGAATACTTATTAATAATGTATATAATGGCCTAAGAGTCGTATCGCGTCATGGCATTTGCCGTCATTTAATTATTATTTTATTAATCATTTTAAAACTAGTTTTACTGCAAAGGGGCGTCAATAGATCAAAAACTTTTAACTCTTATAACAGTTGTACAAGTGTATACAATGTACAGTACAAGTAATATGTGTAAGAAAATGCCGTGCCTCCAGTAAATCCAGTCCAGCTGACACAAGTATTTTTAATTTGCTTAAATATAAGATGGTCCAAATCTCTATGACATTTTATGTTTTTTTGCACTCATAAACAATTACTATAGCATCTTTATAGTTCATGGCGAAGCTTCCCTATATATTTTTTATACTCGTATCTGTATAAAATCAGAGTTAGGCGGGTTGCTTAACTGCACGGTCAGTATTTGTATAGGTGACCGATTGAAAGGAGCTCTTCCGTTCTTCCGTGACGTCATTCCCGGCCATTCTAGTCGACAAGCCATGATGAAGGCTTCTGGTAGCTTCAAAACTGCGACACCAGAGTTAGTTACATTCACACGAATAGGCAAAGAAAAAATGTTTCAAGAATACGTTATCTTAATGAGAATTTTACATGTGCTTATTTCCGACATTTCAGACCCAAGATTTATTTTCCACAAAACTACCGCAACGAGCAATTTCCTACTAACGACGTCACATATCACTATTATGAAGTTCTTCCATTTGTATACGTTTTCCTTGTGCTACTAAATCCTGGATAGTCGCGGACTCGCATTGCTGCGACCGCAGCCACTCGGCACTAATCAGTGTTTGTACATGACGATCGCATGCGTCCATCCATTTGTGAACGTTAATCTGTTGTTTGCTTCAGGCAGATAGTGTATCTGTGGTCACTTTTTTTTAAGCGTCTTCTATAAAGGAGGTTTTCAATTCGACACGTTTGCATGTAATATTATTGGAACTGAAATATAATACAATATGCTAAATCTATAAGGGCTTACAAAAAATATACTTATATATTTTTTCATAGCAGTCGCTGAACTATTTGAAAAACCCTTTTTTATTTGATAGGGTGTACCTTGGCGTTTATCCTAACGAATTTTTAGTCAGTATATAGTACCTTTTTAGGCTTAAACAGTAGGAATGGAAGAATTGAATTTGAGTTTGTAGATTTTTAAATCAGTTTCTTGTTGGAAAAAGTTTATTTTACAGCACGGCTGTGCGTCACGATGGAATTAGGTTAATGAACGTCCTCATGAGCCACTCCCCCAATTAAGTATTAGACATAATTAATTTATATTATCACAAGAAATCTACTACTATTGCCCCCCAATCCAAAACCCATTTATACGGTCACCACTGTCACCATAAGCTAAATAATAAACGAGTTTCCATCTTTCATGTTATGTGTAAATTTTATGTAAATATACAGTTTGTATAATATGGACTAACTAAGTGACTGACTTTAAAAAGCCTACTTCAAAAATGTTATTCAATATAAATAAATTAATAAAATTTATTTTTCTTCATTCTATTCTCAAGCTTGGTAATAGATCTTTTCACAAAATTTCTATCAGACCACAGAAAGTACACATATTGTAAATTTTAGGCCGAAATAAGATATCGTTTAAAATATATACCTATTTAACGACACAGTATTAGAAAAACTAACGCCGCATCACATCGCAGCCGTAACGATAAGATTGAGGGTGTCTGTAATTTCTAAAACAAACCATAATACCATATAAACATACAACAACAGCAATGTGTTACCTAATTGGCCACAGCGCGAAGATTAGTTTAGAAAACGGGCTTATGCCAAGTTAGCTAGGATAAATTATATACTGACTATTACTTCATCTGCGGCGTAATTCACTCGGGCTAAAGCAAAGACGTGTTTCCACGAGGGAAGATCCTAGAGTTACCCAACTAATTTTACATGCGGGGTGAGTTTTAACCCTCGTGCCATATGTTTGCGTTGCCTAGTCTAGTTGAGTCAGACGCTAAGACAAGTACCAGCCTTCAGAATTAACTAGACAAATTCAAACATGGAAGTCATCTGCAAGTTTTGAGGGCGTACCGAACGAATAGATATCTTGGTTAAGTTTATCAAGATTTTCTTGCTTAAAAGTCTTCGTGGAGAGTTTCAATCATCACGACGTGAAAGTTTATGTTTCTTTAATGCTTTTCTTTTAAGTTGGTAAAAAAAATCTCCGTACAAGCCTCTAATGTTCCTTCTCCAGGGACACTGGCCTACTCTCGATAATTGAGATTGAATGGGCACTAAGACATGCCGGTTTCCGCACGATGTTTTCCTTCACCGTTTCGAGAACGTGGTATTTCGCACATAATTTTTTCAAATGAAAAAACTCTTTGGTGCACGTATAGGTTTGAACCAGCAACCTTCAGATTGAAAGTCGGCGTCTAGGCGTCTAGGCCACCACGCTCTCAAAAAAATCTAAAAAACTTTAATAAATGTGTTCTTTAATATTTAGGTATCAAAAAAACCTGGTCTAAAAATAAATGCTGTATAGTTTTCTTGTAATCACTGATATGTAGACTGTCATAAATGTGCTATAGGTCAGTTAACTGCTGTCGCAAACATGATACAGAAAAAGTAAACGATAGTTATACAGTATTCGTTCTTTGGACTAGGGTCAGGTAGGGTCAGGGTAGATGTCGACTCCAAACCGCCCCCTACAGTATTAGTAACTTATTAATATACATACATATATTTTACATTTATGCTGATAAAGCAAGATGTCGCAAATAATGGAAAAAAATGCGGTTCATAAAATTTTGATGTGTCGGTGTTACCTTACAAAATACGCCATTTGGTACGGTAATAACAAACTTCATAAAATATAAAGATTTGTGAATACTACTGTCTACGTTACACGCAGATAACTATAAATAATCCTAAAGTAATAAAACGCTGAAATAAGAAAGAGCTCGCAAAGAATAGTCGCAACAAGGAGCGTATTATTCAGTGTCACCGACGGGACGTGTCCTGTAATATATGTTTTAATAAAAGGGTTTCAATTCACACCCGAACATACATCACCCGGAGAAACCCGAAGTATCAATAATATCGAAAAAGATCTTCAATTTCTTATTCATTGAAGTCGCTGGGCGGATGGCCGCACTATAAATCTAGGGATCGCCACTAAATCATCGTTTGCGCGGCGGAAGGACGTATGCGGGACCAATTTTTATCCTTTTTTCATCGTTGGAAACAAATGGATAAATCACACTGACATCCATAATAATTACATAGTTTTTATTCGGCACGTATTCCAGATTTATTCGGTCACCGGACTTGTGACCTTTCGCAGCAATCGCAAATCTGTGTGACTTTTTGTTCGGTCTCATTTTCCCTAGCATTAACAATGTATTCAGAGGCCTAAACAAAGAGAGCCAGGTGGATTGTGGGTGGCTTGCCCGCTGAAAGATTCCATAAAAACTGTAATGGTACCCTCGTCACGTCCGGACATCTTATTTATCTAGTAACGGGCAAAATCATTGTTTCCTTTTGCGTTGTGTTTGGGCAAAACACGCCTTATTACTGCCACCGGCTAACAGATGAACTGCTGAACCATTGTCCCCGACCTCTGCATGTGACATTTCGTTTCTGGCATTAAGAAAAAGTGTTCGCACATAAACCTACTTACTAATATTTACGGCGCTTTTCCTATGGCTTCTACTGTTGGTTTTTCTTGATGTTAAACAAGGTTAATAAGAATTAAATTTAAAATAGACAGAACATTGTATCTTTATAACTGCATAAGACGAATTTGATAAGTTTCTATTTTATTTTCATTCTATGCAAATCAATGACTATGTATAAAAGCACTAGAAGGAAAATTCAGTACTGAGAATTTCCAGAAGGAATTGTCGGTGTACAAAATGCACCTCACGGCTTAGACTTGTCCATTTAATGGTGAGCCATTCTCGAGTGTGGTGATAGTTTGTTCCGCTTTTAAGTTCAAATCGCAAATTTTAACACAAATTCGTCATTTCCACCGGCACCCATATCCTGCCACCGGAACAGAGCAGTGTTAGTGCATTTAGCAGTAGTACACCAAGCCTTCTTTTTTTTAGAACGAATTAGAAAAGATACTTTAGAGGTTATCGGTTTTGTAATAATTTGGAAATTACAGACATTACAACCATCTGTATTAGTTCCAAATAACTTGAACCCCGGAATGTACAGGAACCTTGGAAGATATGGCTCATCTTAAGCTACTATACAACAACAGTAATTTCGGTGTGATGCACGACAAGACTGAAGCCAAAATAAAAAAAAATACAGTTTTGGCTTCAGTATAGACTATAGAGTGACCCCCAAAAAATCTTCCATTTACAGCATCGGACCTGTTACAGTTTTATCATAAGTATAGATTCAATTACTATTGACCCAATTGATGTGCAATCAAAGATTTAGCAAGACATTAATCAAAAATTTAATGAACTTTGTGCTTTAACCAGAGATCTAAAATCTATAAGTCCTAAGTGCAAGTAAAATAAAATTGTGAAAGTTTAACTTAGTTTCAATCACGAGACTGCATGTGCCGGAGTACAGTGAAGAATGAATAGGCAGATTTCATAATCTGAAACGATAAATAAAGTTGTAATTATGGAAACTTTTCCAGGTTTTTTTTAGGTTTTTACGTTAAATAACAAAATACAATAGAAAAGCTAAATATTGAAAAATGATTTCCGAGTAAATTCAAAAGATTATGAGCGTTGATGACTTACAGAAAATCCTTATCTACACTAATATTATAAAGAGGAAAGATTTGTACCTATGTTTGTATGTTTGTAATGAATAGGCTCAAAAAGGACTGGGCCGATTTAAAAAATTCTTTCACCAATATAATGCTACATTCTTCCAATTTGACATAGGCTACATTTCATTTTGAAAAAAATTAGGGATCCTTGGTAAAATTTGAACAATGTAACCGAAGGTGTAGAAAAATGAGTCTTAAAATGTCTTTCGTCGAATACGCTGCCGAAACTATTAGCGATAGAACAAAATAATGTACAACAATATTGAAGAACATCATAATGTCTACAAAAAACTCCGCGGTAGCATATGTCCAACTATTGTAGTTATGTCACTACCTCGTGCGAAGCCGGGACGGGCTGCTAGTGATCTATATACATATCAATGGAGGTAGATTACCATTGCAACATTGTTGTCTATCATGTATGGATCTTGATATCAATTTTGCCATAACAATCTATCTTTAGTCATCTGATAGTAGATTATACGTTCTGGCTGTTAGTTGATGACTACTAACAGCCAGACCGACTAAGTTACGTAACAGACAAACTAAGTTACGTAGTTGGGTTCAATCAGTATAATTTTATGATTTTTTTAAAATTTGTATAAGATTGTTTTCAATATTTCAACAAGAATCTTAAAAAGAAAAAGGAACGAACCGAAGTGAAAGTTTCAAGTGACAAGGAGAACATTTTGCCGCCAGTTATAGATAGCGGCTTCTTAGTTCTTTCCACAAATAGGCGCAAGTTACTCTTGAACTGACGAGTTCTTGGTGTCCAATCGCAGTTGTAAATGGCCGTACCTAAATCAGTACTCTAAAATAAAATAAAATTACAAGACATCAACATACTCATTTTAAACAAAAATCATTAAAATACAGACTGGTCGGAGAGTTGCTTAACTTAAATGATCTGTATAAAACATCCAAACAAGCTCGCCCATAAAAGCTTCCGATGGTGACCTGTACAAATTTATGCGAAATTTTAATTTTTATTAAGTTATTGAAGCGTTTTACCCTGTATATAATCTGTGTTCCAAACCAACATGGCACTAGGATTTGTGCCGTCATAACCATCATGTAGGTTCCAAGAAACACGAAATATTCCACCGGTGCAGGCTGAAAGTAATTAAAAAAATTTAAAAGGTTTCATAAGATACTTGTAGTTGAAATTTAAGTATTTCTTCAGTTTATCGACACATACTGTGAGAACATCAGACGCTGGTTCCAATGTTGAAGAAATACTTGTAGATTTGCTTTCTACAATCGATAGTGAATGGGCTTTAATTTACCACGGAAGGAACATCAAAAGTATTTATTCCAAAAGCAGTCCGGCTCCGTGGCTTAGTGGGTAGTAGCCCTGCCTTCGAAGCGAGGGGTCCCGGTTTCGATTCCAAGCCGGGGCACACTTTGTGTGTTGAGCATGAATGTTCTCAGGTCTTGGGTATTTGTCTTGTGTTTCTGTGTTTGTCCATACCATTAGCGACACAGGGAATCCTAGTGCAGAGGTATGAGTGTATTAACGTTGTTTCTTGTTTAATAATTGATTTTGTTATAAATAATGTTCTAAGCTACTTTTCACATGAAACTAGATGGGTATGCAATGTTTAAAAAGTGAAAAAAAAACAGCGAAAATTCAAAGAAAGGTAACTTCGTTGCGATGTCCTTAAAATTCAGCCCGTCAAAGCTGTAAGCTGTTTTATTGCAATCTTTCAAACCAACAAATGCAACAAAAAGTATCTAATTTTTATTAGACTAATATAAATTAGATATTTTAGTTAATTAGATACTTACTTACTTTAATTAATTATTATAGATATTTATTTTAATTAGATACTTTAATTTATATTACATTATTGGTTTATACCAACCATTGTAAATACGAAAAGACAAATGCATATTATGCATGAACCCATCCCAAACTGTACAAACAAAGTTCCACTAAAAACATCTTGGACCATGCTGCAGAATCTAGAATAAAAAAAAAAAATACATTTTTACAACGGTTTATGATGAAAAAGTTTGTAACAACATCATATTTTACACAAACTCACTTGCTGATTTCCTCATAATGGATCAGGCATTTGTTGAGCTCATTTACCAAAGCACCTTCTTTTTTAGACAGTTTTATATGGTCAGATTCTATATCCAGATGAGCAGAAGTTACATTTCGCAGTTTAGCATCGAGAATTTTTAATTGGGCAATAGCTAACACCATTAAACCCAAAAAGAAGCAATCAATATTTACGATATATAGTACGTGAAGATGCATGCCCAGGCATTGATAAAAGTATAACGGATATACAAATGTGTCTATTATCTCATCAGATAAAAATGAGTAACTGCAAACAGGTAACACTAAATCAACTCCTAAAAATAAGTGCATGAACATTGGACTGCTAATATGAGTCAAGTTGGATATCAGTGAAACTGAAGTAAATATTTTCCAATATCTAATGATAAATGCTTTCGCATTACTTATAATCTTCACAGAAGCTATATCTTCCGGTTTGAATATATTCGCTTCTAGCATATTGAGTATAATCTGTATTTTCTCACGTAAGAAGAAAACGGTCAAAACTTTAGAAATAGTCGCCACCTCCATGAAAAAAAATATCAATTCTCCTACAAAAATGTCTAACTGCTTGGGTAAGAACACTAAGTTAATGGTGTACAATACATTGTAAATTATTACAATAACCAGCACACATGCAACGGAATAATATCTGTAATACTGGTTGTTTAGATCACTAGGCCAGAGTCCAAGTAATTTCCAGAACTTTATGTTTGTACTAAAGCAATCGATTAGTTGATACGCCATTTTAACTTTACAGTGAACAGCTCAGCACACTACAAAATAGACTAATGGTCTCTTTGAGAAATAACTTCCACAGTGAAAACACGAAAGCGTTTAATTATCTTTTTAATAAACAGCATATATCAAAAAATAAAATAAACTACTAGGTATAGGCTCTTTGACAAATTAATTAAAAAGGTGTTAAAACACAGTCGTGTATTTAACTGTTTATAAATCCAAAGGGGAATTTCTTTCAAGCTACCTAATTATCCAATTGTCACTAACAAATTAATTGTATTATTTACAAAGGGCTTTAAATTGCTGGTGCGAAAGCTAAGAAAATAGATATGGGTTAATTAAAAGAGCCACACTTTTAGGGTTCGGTTGGCAATAAAGTCATTGGATTATTTATGAACTAGCTGCGCCCCGCGGTTTCACCCGCATAGTTCCCGTTCCCGTGGAGAATACGGGGATAAATTGATTTAATTTTTTTCGTTAATTTTCCAATGTTTTAATCGTTATTCTGCTATTCGGGACGGAAACAAATCCAACAAATCAAAAACCATGGCAATCGGTCCAGCCGTTCTCGAGTTATAAGTGTTGTAACAAACACGACTTTCTTTTATATATATAGATTTTATAGAAACCTCAAAAATTGTAGCCTATATGTTATTCTGATGTATAAGCTATATTGTGGTAAAGTTTCATTCAAATCCATTCAGTAGTTTTTACGTGAAAGAGTAACAAACATCCATACATCCATACATCCATACATCCATACTTACAAACTTTCGCCTTTATAATAGTAGTAGGATGTCAATAAGTACTTGAGCTCATTTACTAAAGCACCTTCTTTTCAGACAACTTTATATGGTCTGATTCTATATCCAGATAAACAGAAGTAACATTTCCAGATAAGCAGAAGTTAGTTTAGCATCAAGCATTTTTAATTGGGCAATTTAAAAGTATTGAAGTCATTTTACTCGATTTTAAATTCAGTCGACTATTGCGTAAAGAATGCGTGTATTGGATCCATAAAACTAATTTTGTTGGGTATTGAAATTACATGATTTAGGAATGATTTATTCTGACTTATATTTTTTTAAAATCTTATCTTGAAATTCATTCATACGCTGCATTTTAATTTTAGCAAATACAATTTTTTGATTAATTAATTTTTGTCATTCCACATCTCAACGAATTTAAATCCCTCGGTGCATCGAAAGTGAACTTGTACTTAGCCGGATTTTTTTTAAATGAGATGCCATTAGTGAAGTTTACGATCGTCCACGAAACGGTTGAAATCCGTTCTAATTAACAACTGCAGCCGCTTTTACTATTATATTCTTCGAGAACTTTCTTTTGTAGATGCCTATTGATGCAAGGTAAACGCTTATTTAATTTAACTTTATACGCTTTCAATTGTTATTTCCAATTTAAGCTAGACGCTACTCGTTGCAGTTGGCTATCCAATACTTCACTGATAATACTACACTGATCCTAAGGGAATACTTTGCTAATAAAAAAAGTATTTTTACTTTTACAAAAGAGACTTGAGCCGAGGGATGATTTTTTTTTAAGAATGTGAATATCCTGACCATGCCTTTGCTGCACATATTGTATACCTCAATATAATGCATATAAGATCCTGTTGCTAGCGTCCATAGGTGTGTACCCTTTGATTACCTACACATAACCCCTGGGTGCTAAAGTAGTAACCAAAAGTAGCAGTACAACTTGTGCCAAGTTCGTCCGAATAGGTACTTCCACCACACCTGGAATCTGTCGCTGAGCAGTAGTGCTAGCATTACTGTGGCTGGGTGTGGGTGCCGGTGAAATCACATGCACATGAGACGCATCATCCGCGTCTCGGGTGATAGACACAGCAGGATGAATGCGACTTGTCCAAATCTTATACTAATTTGCAATACTGTTGTCAAGGGCGGGGGTCGCCACTTACCGCCAGGTGGGCCCTCACCTCGTTCCGTCACTTATTAACACAAAAAAAAAGAAAAAATTAAGTCTAATCTTGGTGACAGAGATTTCAAGGCTTTTTAAGATAGTTTATAGACTAGTATATCTGTGACCGACATTTATTTTCTTTCTTCCTCCGCTGTAAGTGACTCACCAGCTCTAATGTCAACTTATTGTTGTAGGTTGCTAAAACGCAATGCTTTGTGACTGCATAGATTGCCTATAGTCAGTGTATCAGCCTTTCAAAAAAGAACTTCAAATCCAGGGGCGCCGGATGCCACGGGAGCAAATTCGGTTTTGACACATTTAGCACATCAGATAATACTCAACAGACTTACCTTCATCCGTATTAAATGGTCTCTCTCCACGAAATCTGACTCCGGGTCTCCGACGATGGGTTCCCACAGGATTGAGGCTCAGGCGAGATGTTCCGTAAAACGCACCGCACAGAATACGTTCAGAGCATAAAAGAACACGATTTGAAATAACTTCCAAAATTAGTTCAAAGACACACCGCGTAGACACACCCGATCGTCGCGAGCTCTGCAGAACACTCTTCTCCCTAGGTGCGTGCAAGTCACCAAAAAAACCCCGATTTGCGGCATTTGCGGGTAGAAAAACACGAGACGCTCGTGTGATATTTGCTTCGCATTCGAGAGGGAATGCCGGCGGATTTTATAAGCCTGTCACTTATTACCTGATGCTATAAAGCACAAAACCGAATAAATAGTTGGCGCACACAGCACCCCCGACTTTGAAAGGATCCCTTTCAAAACAAGCTTATAATTATTATTTATCATAAAAATTATGATAGCCTACGTGGTCATCCTATTAGAATGACTCTTATCTATAAATATATTTTGATGATAATAAAATTTCTAACAAAATTGCAAAGATCTATAAATATATTTACTTAACCTGGAGATAGCAAGAACGTACAGTAACTATGAAACAAAATAATATTAAATTCCCACCTAAATAAACAAACGTTACAATGCATCACTAATTTAAACTATTGAGAAGGTAAAGGACATAGACGTGACACGGGGCGTTTGAGCATACCACTTTTCGTTTTTAACAAAACAACACGCGTTTTGTTTCCGGAACCTATAAAAGTTTCCATCACTATGCCTAATGGCCAGTGAAGTGGGGTTGTATTATTTTGCATAATGAGAACGACAGTCCCTTTTTCAATAGGTTTCGTATCTGTAAGCCATTTAGACCTAGCTTGCAACGTATTAAGATACTCTAAACTCCACCTACGCCAGTACGATTGCACCAGTTTGTCTAGTAACAAAAACCGCGAGCGTAACCTATCTACGCTTTCTTCCACTGGAGCAGCTGGAAGAGAGTTTAACGGCTTGGTATTAAGAAAGTGTGCAGGAGTTAGCGCGACGGGCTCCGACGGATCGGGACTTATAGCCTGACCTAAAGGCCGCGAATTCAAAATCGCTTCTATCTGCACTAGTACTGTAAGCATTTCCTCATAAGTTAATATTTGTGCCCCTATAACCCTATACAAATGGGACTTAAAAGCCTTCACTGTCGCTTCCCAGCCACCCCCAAAATTAGGGGCATTCGGCGGAATCATTTCCCACTCAATACGCTCCGCAGCTAGTTCCTTATTCCATGATTCAGTAAAGGTTTCTGAACGTAGAAACGTGTACATTTCATCTAAGTAGACACGAGCACCTACAAAATTGGTGCCATTATCTGAAAACAATTTTTCTACGGGACCACGGCGAGAAAGGAATCTTTTAAGCGCGTTAAGAAAGGCGTCAGTGCTAAGGTCGGACACGACCTCCACGTGAACAGCCCTCGTAGTGAGGCAAATAAATACACAACCGTAGGCCTTTTGCGTCCGGCAGCCTCGTTTTCTATTTAATGTAATATTAAGGGGACCAAAATAATCAAGACCCGTATGGGCATAGGGTTTCGAAATTTGTAGCCGGCACTTAGGGATTTCGGCCATAACCGGCGGTGTACACGCTCTAGGTTTAGCACGGAAACATGCATTACAAGCGTGCACTCGAGATCGTACAATATTACGACCGGACATAATCCAATAGCGCTGCCTAAGAATAGATAATAATAAATGCGGCCCGGTATGGCAATTCCGGCGATGAGTATCATCAATTAAAAGATCCACAACATGATCTTTCTTTGGCAGCAATATTGGGTGCTTATGATCAAATGTTACATCAGCGTTACTCAATCTGCCGCCAACGCGTAAAATATTATCGACTAAAATCGGTCTTAATTTTTGTATAGATCTAATGCAAGGCTTATCACCCTTAACGGCATTAATTGAGGCGGCAAAATATTTTTCTTGCAAGACACGAATTATTTTAAGCTCGGCCTGCTTTAAATCCTCCACGCTAATAGCGCCTTTCGATTGAATAATCCTAGAAAATCTAAGTACATACACGATAATGCGCAACAGACGCTTCCAAGTAGATACCCTATGCGATAACGAGTACAGCACGGACTCAACGGGGTGTGCCGTCACGAGTGATACAGTTTTGATTTCAGGTAAGTTCAAACTCTCATCACCTTTGAAAGTTTGTATCGGCCACTGATCAACTGGTAACTGCATCCACGACGGACCCTTCGACCACAACGGATGGTCTATCAACTGGGACGGATTAAGACCACGAGATAAACAGTCACTCGGGTTTTCCTTTCCCGCAATATGATAAAAACAGCTGGGCGTTAGATTTTCATGTATTTTGGCTATACGATTGGCCACGAAGGTTTTCCATTTATGGGGGCTGGAATGTATCCAGTGCAAAGTCACGGTTGAGTCCGAGAAAACAAAAATTCGATCAATTTTACAGCGGGACGCGTAGCAGTTAAGAACTGCTCGCACCAATTTCGCCGTAAGCAAAGCCGCGCATAATTCCAAACGGGCCAACGTAACCGATTTAAGGGGCGCGACACGTGATTTGGCACAAAGTAGATTGACAGAAACGCCATCTGCCGTTTGGCAATGCAAATAAATGACGCCACCAAAGGCGCGCTCACTACTATCGCAAAACGCCACTAGTGTTATCTCGCAATGTTCTATAACGCCAATATGCCTAGGTATTGCAAGTCGCATCAACAAGGGTAACTCCTCTTTAAACTTAGACCATTGATCAACAATATGCTGGGGAGGAGACTGGTCCCATCCAATCTTTAACTCCCACAGATCACGTATAAGCAACTTTGCTTGCAGTATCACGGGCGCGACGAAACCTAAAACATCCCATAGCCGGGCCACCACAGACAGCATGCTTCTCTTAGTGCATTCGTCGCTGCATTGAGAGATTTCGAAAGAGAAAACGTCTAAGTGAGGATCCCATTTAACGCCAAGTATTTTTTGACTAGCGCCATCATCGAAATTTACGGCTTGTGGATGCAAGTGACTTTCGGGTATATGAGACAGTAAATCCATTGAGTTACTTGACCATTTCATTAAATCGAAACCACCGGCCTTGAACATACCGATTAACTGTAAAACAGTTTCAGCGGATGATTCTAGCGATCTCTCACTGGAGACCACGTCATCCATGTACAGATCACGCTTGGCCACGCTGGCGGCGAGCGGAAAATTATCCTGCTCATACTGGCACAATTGTTTAACTGTCCGTAAAGCCAAGAAACTGGCAGCAGTCAGTCCAAAAGGAACTCTTCCGAATTGCATTGTTTGCAAAGTGTCGTTAATATCGAAACGATATAACATTCTCAAATATTTATGATACTGTGGATGCACCTTTATCCGCAGATACATTTGTTTTACATCAGCGCAAAAAGCCACTGGAAACAATCGAAAATTAAGCAATATAAAAAATATATCGCCTTGCAAATTAGGCCCACAATGCAGCATTTGATTTAAAGATAAGCCCTTATCAGTGTGAGCGCTGGCGTCGAGAACGACACGTAATTTCGTAGTAACTTTATCTTTCCTTATAATCGGGTGGTGTGGAATAACATACCCTACCTGCACCCTGGAGGGGTTAACCGGTGTGAGATAACCTACTTGCAAGTATTCCCGTATGACCCCATCGTATTCATCGCGTAACCCTGGCGATGCTTGAAATTTACGTTCTAAAGCAAAGAAACGTTTCTCGGCTACCTTTAATGAACTACCCAGATTAGTCGGATCACATTTAAAAGGTAATGCGACGGTATAACTACCGGTCGAGTCCCGAGTAGTGGTGGACTGATAAAACAATTCACACTCCTGCTCCTCTTTGCTAAGTTGGGCAGATGTGCATGACGGGACTTCTTCAATCTGAAAAAACTTAGCTAGCAAATCTTGCACATTGCAGTCTGTTACTGCGCAACAAGCTACTGTCCCGGGCTCGGGTTTAGACCTGAGTACCGGTGCTTCGCCCATTATTATAAATCCTAGGCTAGTCTGAATAGCGTCGGGCATACTTGGAGGACCCTTAACTAAGCCAGGTAATAACAATTTAGTGAACAATTGAGCACCGATTAACATGTCCACTTCACCGGGGGTCATAAAGGTATCGTCAGCCAGCGGCACACTATTAAAATAAGACAAAATTGAAAAGTCCACATGAGATGTAGGTAGCTCATTTGTTATGTTTTCAACTACCAAAGGGCGGATGTTAAACGACAAGTTCGCGTCAAATCGCGAACAGAAGGTTAAGTTAGTAACACCCTGTACATAATTAACGCCGCCGCCGAACCCATGCACCGATATCGGACCATCGGGTTTTTGCAATGTCAAGGACAATCGCTTACAACACCGAGCATTGATAAAATGGTTTTGAGAACCGTTATCAATTAGACAGCGCACTAAATGTACGCCGCCATGAGGAGTGAGTACTTTCACTCTTGCGGTTCCTAATAATACGGATGTCGGACGAAGTTCACGGCCAGTTTCCAATGTCCCGGCAGTTTGCAACGAACTATGCAACGAAATTCCAGCGTGGGACACTCCTGTCTCTAATCCAGTACCTAACGCGGGTGAACCAGAACAGACGCCGCGGTCGGCCTCAATATTGCCTACGCCAATCTCACTAGCCACCGGCAAAGAGGTGGTAGGACGCACTTTCGAAAAATGCAGCAATGAATTATGCGTTTTCGATTGACAACTATTGCAGAACTTTTTCGAGTCACAACTGTGAGATTTATGTCCTAAATACAAACAGACGACACAGCCGCCGTGCCTTTTCACTAAGTTATAGCGATTTTTTGCAGAAGCTTTTAGGAACTCGGCACATTTTGAGAAATTATTATGATCCGCAGCTCCACATAATGGACACACCGCATTATCACTAGAAGTCACAAAAGACCTAGTATTTTTAACCGGCATAAGAACCGGTTTTGAACCCTTTGATGTGATTCGATTAAAGTTCGGTTTCCCGCTGGCAAACGTAACGTCATTCTTTCCAGTTCTTTCCAAAATCTTAGCTTGTTCTCTTATAAATATAACAAAGCTTTGATAAGTAGGTATTTTTTCGTTACGAACAGAATTCTCATACAAGCGCGCGGTTTCCGAATCCACCTTTTTTAGGCCTAAGTACAGGAATACAAAGTCCAATTGGTTTTCAATTTCCAACCTTTTAAATGCCGACACGGACAGCGAAAACTTTTCAATGAACGCATTTAAACCTTCTACAGAGGGAGACTTCATTGTCCTTACATCAAACATCTCATCCAGATACGCGGTACCTAAGCTACGAACATCCTGATATTTACCTATTAGGGTATTGTAAATCAGTTCGTAATTATCTCCGGTAGGGGTCAACCCGCTAACAGATTCCAGCGCCTTGCCCGATAGTTGCCCACACAAATAATAAACCTTTTCGGAATCATTTAATTGCTCATTGTTATGGATCGTGTTGTTATAACATTCTATGAAAAGTGGCCAACTTCGGGGGCAGCCGTCAAATTTTATTAATTGTATGCGCGGCAACCGCACTTCATTGGATGAAGATTTGTGAGGCAAAATCTTAACATCGGATTTATCATACAATTTTAAACTATTTTTAATTTTTGTATAAAGAACTTCAAAGGCCTCCCATTTCTTACAGCATGGTTCATATTTAGGATCAAATTCCATTAGAAGCATGTTATACTCCTCCAAATGTGATTGAAACTCAGATCGCAAAGTATTTAAGTTAGATGTTGACTCAACAAAACTATTTTTATCTGCTTCTGATTTCATCGACTTCGAAAAGTCATAAATGCCTTGAACTTGTGAAAAATACGATTTAAGAAGAGATTCTTCATAGCGAATTTTTCTCTTAATTCTTTGTTCCTCCGTCATGATTTCCTACTAACAGTTCAGCCTTCTATTACAAACGTAAGAACGTAAAACAACGTAAAGGGATAGGTATTTAATCTACTTACGACTGGTACCTGAGTATATGTGATATCCGTATTACAGTACCTGTATATTACGTACAGTATCAAAGTATTTTTACTTAAATATATCGGCTAAACTCGAAAATACGAGAAAGAAACTTCCCGTTGTCCTTAGGTCGTAAACAAATTACGTCACAGCAAGCCTGCACACTAACGGCCGTGCGCCGGCGCGCACGCCTACCGCTGCACCACGTGGCAAACGAAACCTAACCTCCTACCTAGTACTGCGAATAGGGGAACGTTCGGAACAGTTAAATATATTGTATTCGTAAAAATATGTTTACCTATTTACGATAATCGTTAGGCACTCGAACGCAACAATATGTTTAGATAGCGCAATGAATTTTTGAAACAAAAATATTTATCTAAACTCGTGTCTATTCAATGAACAGAGTACCTACCTAAAGTAATATTGCTTTCTTTCACCAAATAGGTAAATACGAATCAATGATGCATTGAAACTTTATCAATAGCGTGGTATTAATGTTACCCTCAACTTTATGTAATTTAAATATAGGAATATTCTACGCACTTGCTACTCGCTCCAAATTACTACAACAAAATGAAATTAAACGAAGTAAACAAAGTAAAAGAAATATTACCTAAAATATAACCTGTTGTGAGGTATAGGTAATCACAAGCAAGATGAATTGCAAAGTTAACCTTGCTTACGTAACAGATAAGTAACACTTATCAATGGAATATTTTACTGCTAGATACTTTTACAAATAATTGTATTTGAACTATGTGTAGCAATAAATATCTAAGCATCAATATTTTGAAACAAAAATGAATATAAAATATTGTTTACTATCTTCGACTTGAATGGATTATTAGTAGAATCCAACTAAGATTCCTACTAATATCCGGTTCGAAGGACCATAAAGCTGTATCAGCCTTTCAAAAAAGAACTTCAAATCCAGGGGCGCCGGATGCCACGGGAGCAAATTCGGTTTTGACACATTTAGCACATCAGATAATACTCAACAGACTTACCTTCATCCGTATTAAATGGTCTCTCTCCACGAAATCTGACTCCGGGTCTCCGACGATGGGTTCCCACAGGATTGAGGCTCAGGCGAGATGTTCCGTAAAACGCACCGCACAGAATACGTTCAGAGCATAAAAGAACACGATTTGAAATAACTTCCAAAATTAGTTCAAAGACACACCGCGTAGACACACCCGATCGTCGCGAGCTCTGCAGAACACTCTTCTCCCTAGGTGCGTGCAAGTCACCAAAAAAACCCCGATTTGCGGCATTTGCGGGTAGAAAAACACGAGACGCTCGTGTGATATTTGCTTCGCATTCGAGAGGGAATGCCGGCGGATTTTATAAGCCTGTCACTTATTACCTGATGCTATAAAGCACAAAACCGAATAAATAGTTGGCGCACACAGTCAGTGAGAAGATTAAATAAATGATTAAACAAGTACTCAATAAAACTTTTATATATGTGCTTTATTTCAGGTCTTTAATAGATCTTAATAACATAAAATTTAGTAATAAAGACACAGATGAAGTGATTAAGAATATATTAAATCTTAGCTTGGTTCTAATCACGAGACCGCATGTGCCGAAGCAAAGTGAAGAATGAGTAGGCAGTATTCATAATCTGAAAAGAAGTATAAGTTGTCAGTAACATGCAAGAGTGCTAGAATGGTTTAGCATTTTTAATCGTGTACAGCACTTAACATCAGGCAGGCCTTCAGCTCGTGTAGTCACTTAAGAAGTATAATTTATAATAAAACAAAACATTTATCTATTACAATTAGGTATCATTTCTCTATTACATTTCTACATTAGCCGATCCTAATGTAAACTGAGTTTTACCAATATTAATGACCATAGTCAATATGTAAAATGATTTTTACAAAATTCTACTACAATTTTTAACTGACTTCAAAAAAGGAGGAGGTTCTCAATTCGACTGTATTTTTCTTTTTTTATGTTATAAATATACCTCAGACCTCCGTCAGTTAAGAACCTATTTTAAAAATTCATTTATTTATTTAGAAGGATATAGTTTAGTTATATAGTTTTATAGATTGGTCCCATAAAAAAAATATTAAAATCGGTTAAATAGTTTCGTTGTTAAATCAAAATAACTGGCCAAAATATGTCATCCAAGTAAACGAAATTGCGTATTTTGCTTTCCTGTGACTTTATTCTTCGCCCAGTGTATACCGATTTGGATGTTTCTTTCGTAAAATGGTAGGGTGTACTAAGGGCAAGAAATAAGGGATGAAATTATTGAATTGAATATTAAATCAGCCACTTGTATATGATGACAAGCACGAACCGATGTAAAAGTTTCAAGCGAGAGGGAGAACATTTTGCCGCCGGTTATAGATAGGGGCCTGTTGGCCCTTTCCACAAATAGTCGCAAATTACTCTTAAACTGGCGGTTTCTTGGTATCCAGTCGCAGTTGTAAATAGCCGTAGCTAAAAGAGAACTCTGAAATAAAAAAACACATATTTTATAACGTATATATCAATTAATCAATCAATACCCGCGGTATTCCGGGATCAAAAATAAAAAAGCATATATGTTAATCCAGGATATCAGGTATCCTGGTACCAACTTTCATCCAAATCTGTTGAACTGTTTGAGCGTGAAGGAGTAACAAACATACACACACATGCATGCAATCTTTCGTCTTTATAATATTAGTGAGATAATCTCGTATTTGACACGCCAATTGGACGGTTTACTTAATTCATATATTTATTGTAAATATAATAAGTGTATTGTTATAAATATATAAATTAAGTATCACCATTTTTTTTTTACCATTACACTGATAGCTCAAAACTATTTTTCCCAACGTGTAAAGCAAGATTGAATAATATTCGATGTAAGGTAACTTTGGTGTATTATTTCTTCAAAAGCAAAATGATTGCTTTTGCGGTCTTTCAATTTCCCCGAGTAATTGGTTAGGAATATAGGACTTAAGTACAATATATTTAATAAAAGTAGTAATAGGCATGTGTTGATAAAATAAATTCTCGCTATTAAGGTTCCCTCCCCTTGAATAAGTATATTTCACATTTTATTTTCTAAATTATTGTTAAATTTTTACCCTGTATATAATTTGTGTTCCAAACCAACATGGCATCAGGATTTCTCCAGTCATGGCCATCATGTAGGTTCCAAGAAATATGTAATATTCGGCTGGTGCAGGCTGAAATCAATATAAAATATTGTAGAAGGTATGATGACGTTGTTTCTGGTTAGTACGGTCACGTACATACTTACCACAAACAACGGCCAACCACTCCTGCAGAAAACCAAGAAAAAGCTAGAAAATTGGTTATGTGCCAATTCATATAATACATTTATATATCGCATTATATTAAAAGACGGATATTTGACAAGCCTTCAAGATTTAACTTAGAAGCGACTTCACACATAAGATTATACTGGTAGTTATGTTAATTATGAACTCTGATAATTTACCTAAAGAGCAAGTTGTATGAATTGTGGTACATTTTTAGTTGCGATATCATTTATCAGAACAGTCATGTTAAACAGTCACCTTGTTTAAACAGCCTTTTGAAGTGTGTCTCTTATTTTACAGACTATCACTACAGAAATAATAATCAAAAACTTACCAATGTGGATACAAAAAGACAAACGCATATGATGCATGAACCCATAGTGAACTGTACAAACAAAGTTGCACTGAAAACATCTTGAAGCTTACTGCAATACCTTGAATAAAAACAATACTAGGTAAATATTTAAAAACCAACTAACTATCATGAAATCTATGAAAAATATATTTCCATAAGTGACTGATTTAAAAAAACTTATTTTCCTCTCTCATACACTTACTTGCATATTTCTTCATAATGCATGAGGCATTTGTTGAGTTCTTTTACTAAAAGCTCTTCTTTTTCAGATAAATCTATATCTGCTATTTCTGCAGCTCGAAGGGAATAAGTTATATTTCGCAGTTTTGCATCGATATTTTTCAATTGGGCAATGCCTAACATCATTAAACCCAAGAAGAAGCAATCGATATTTACGTTGTACAGTACGTGAAAATGCATGCCAATACATTGATAAAAATACAACGGATAGATAAATGTAGCTATGGTCTCGTCAGATAAAAAGGAGTAACGGCAAACAGGTAAAACTAATTCAACTTTTAAAAATATGTGCAATAACATTGGACTGCTGATATGAGTCAAGTTTGATATCAATGAAACTGAAGTAAACATTTTCCAATATCTAACGACATTAGTTTTTGTATCATTTATAACCTTCTCATTGTCTGTATTTTCCGCCCTAAATATATTCATTTCTAGCATTTCGAGTATGCTCTCTATTTTCTCACGATAACAGAAAAAGGTTAGCACTTTTGACACAGTCGCCATCTCCATGAAATAAAATATTAACTCTTTCACAATGATGTCCAGTTGCCTGGGTAAGCACAGTAAATTCATGGTGTACAATATATTGTAAATTATTACAAAAACTAACACAAATGCAGTAGAATATAATTTGAAATAGCGATAGTTTCGGTCACTGGGCCAGAGTCCGAGAAATTTCCAGAACTTCATGTTTGTATTAAAACAATCGATTAGGTAGTAATTCATTTTATAAACCTTTCCAAAGACCAGACCAGAACAAAGTAATATTATACTCTGGGCTTTTTCAAGAAATAAACTATACAAAAGTGTTAAACGTCACTTAAATGGTAAATTAATCATCTTTTAATCAAAAAGAAACTTTCTTTCAACCTGTTCCTACAAATTATTGTATATTTTTCAAAGGGTTTTTAAATTGGATGTGGGTTAATTGCGGGAATACTTCTTTGGGTTCCGATACAATAAGGAAAATAATTTTTTATCTGTATAATATTAATGGCATTATATCTCGTGAATAAATACACAATTTAATAAAAATAAATATATTTTGTACCCTATCCATTTGGCAAAAGATGCAACTTGTATGTATTGTGTATTTATTTGAAGGTATCAAGCGTAATTTAGAAAATATAACATGCAATATTCACCACATTATAATTAAGCTTAGTTAAAATTATCGTTTAGCTAGTTTTTAGTAAGTTTATAAGTGGTATCGCTCACATGAAATAACATCAAACATCGGAGTATCCTGATTAATATTGAAGTTTATTATAGCAGAGCCAAAATAATTCTATAAAAATAGAACCGGAGCAATAACTGATTCGTAATGTGCAGTACTGTAACGTGATTGAAAGAGACTATTATTTCATACGTCCAATTTGGGTATCTAATGTTCCATGTGTTATAATAGTAACTTTCAATGATATACTTTTTTCGATTCCGCTTGGCAATTGAGATCTAGTAATGTTGTCACAGACTACATTTTTGTTTCAGCACTACGCCCTCATATTGCAACAACATTCCTCGGTGTCAGAACCCTCGTTGCCCTAGTGTAACTCGCACTTAGCCGAATTTAATTTTTAATGAGATGCAATTAGTGAAGGTGACGTTCGTTCGTCCGCAAAACGGTCTAGGCATCCGTCTTAATGAACAGCGCCAACCCTGGCTGCTCTATAAAATTCTTTAAGAATTTAATTATTTTGCTTGGTTGGCTTTTTGCGCATGTCAACTCTTATTCTATTTTATAAATGCTATTGAATATTCAAACTTAGAAAATAATTGACGAGCAAAAAAAAAATCAAAAAGGTTTAAAAAGTCGAAAGCACCGTTTTTGTAATTTGTCGACAATGGGCGAAGAAAAAAATCACAGGAAAGCAAGAAACCAATTTAGTGTAATTCTTTTTCCAGCTGTTTTAATTTTAAATGCAAACTATTGAAACAATTTTGATGAATGGCTGTGGGAAAATTCTGAAAGTAAAAAATTTAACTTTGAGTAGTATTTTTTTTTATTTCCGTTGAATTGTTAAAACTACTTGGAAACAATTCTTTTATTTCAATAAATAAATAAGTAATCATGTAAGATCATGCATTCATAAAACTAAGTTAAGCGCTTGTTCAATCAGGAAGTGCATTTCGAATAACTTCAACAAAATTTAAATTGTATTTACTTTTGCTTTTGCTTGTTTTCATTAAACACAAATATATCAAAAGTAGCAATTAATTTAATGAATTGTTATAATGACATATAATGCTAATAATGATCTATAGTTAGATTAGACCAATTTGTTAAGATTATGCCTATTCTAAACTGTATATTTTAGTAACAAAACTGTTTATATAATTTGTATCTTACAAGCTAAAGTTCACCTCAACAGGTAACCTCTAACTTTGGAAGTTTCTTAATAAAATATTGTTTGAAACAAAAGATAAGTTCTTTCGATAATCTTTCAAAGTTCTTCTCAATTGTGAACAATTTGTTTTGGCTTATCTGAAGAAGTTTTAAAAAGAATTGGCAAAATAAGCGCCTTTATTTTACAATATTAAACATTATTTATTTATTAGAAGTCTATAAATCGAGATCTGAATCAAAAATATAGATGAAAGTATATATACTACGAAAGGAAAATAATCGAACCAATTTTGGATTTCACGTTTGCGAAAATGTATTGCAATTTCTGTATATTTTCCGCAAGTGTGAGCAGTGCAAACAGACACATACATTCAGACGCCAGACGTATATTTACAGGTACCACTGATTGTGAATACGGACACAATATAAATAAATCGCAGTATATCAACACCCGGTAGGATATTTCCTGTTTCCATCATTCTTTTTTTAATTCAAGACAAAAAATGTAACGTTTATCATGTCAAAGGAGCCTCTGTCTTCGGTTCTCGTCGTGGGTTCAATTTCCCGAATAAATATTATTGTATGATAAACATAGTTTGTCTGGGTGTTAATATGTATTATAAGTATGTATTTAGAAAGAAGTACTAAGAGAGCGCGTGAGAGCGTGGTGGCCTAGGGACATAGACGCCGACTTTCAATCTGAAGGTCAAACCACGCGTGCACCAATGAGTTTTTTCACTGGAAAAATTTATGTGCACAATACTACGTTCTCGAAACGGTGACGGAAAACATCGTGAGGAAACCGGCATGTCTTAGAACCATAAATTCGAAGACATGTGACATCACATTTTAGTGCTTTAGAACAGCCTATTTTAGTCCACTGTTGTACATAGGTCTGTCCCAGTAAACGAGATTAGGTCAGGTTTTCAAGCAAGTCACCGCCCACCTAGGAAAGGGTAGTATTTCTTGGGGATAAGATAAAAAATAATGCATTGGTTCACATGAAATTCCATCTGTTTGACGCAACTTAGTACGAGCACAGATATTATAATACTATACTACTCGTCATATACACTTACTTATATTATATAAAAAAACCTTAATAGCCCATTCCTCAAACAATAAGTCCTAGATATTCTAAGTTTATAAAAGATCAGCAGTCTGTAATTAGTTATTCAACACCATTTCTTTACCATTCCTCCTTTAAAATAATGTACCTAATATAAAATTTATTATTATGATTTCCTGGCGCAAAGAGTAACTTTACTACTTTATTTTGTACTTGCTGGCTGTGAATACAAGCGTGTTATTTTTATTCAGCGGATAAACCATGCCTCCAGGGGTTCGTTACGTTGAGAGATCATCCCTCACTTCCCGATGTATCCTCTTTACCTTCTATTGTTTCTCAAACCTAAGCTTCGAAAGAAAAGTACTTTAGGTGGTGAGGCCAAGCAAATCCAAATAATCCAAGATATATTGCCTAGACGCAGGACCATATTCGTGAATATGTAATACTGTCTCCGAGGGGTTTCTTGTCTTTTTCTGCCCCTCGAGTAGATCGGCTAGGATTGTAATGGAGGTAAACTTAACAAATAAGACTAGCTAAAACATGAAACTATCTGTAATTTGACATAAAATATCTCCTGTGACACATTATATCCTCCCAAGTATGTTTACTTGTGTGTGTAAAATTTTACGTATTACATTTAATTTTACAAAGGAATACATGAGTTTGTGTGCATTGTTTAATGACCTCACACCCGCACTCTAAAACGAGAGCATATCTTTTCTCTGCAAAAAGTCCGTTGCTCCAATTTCCTTCCTTCCGTGACGTAGTGGAATCGCCCTTACCTCGTCGAAATACCACCCATCCGTACGAAACGCTACGCCTCTGCCTACACAGCTAAAGAATGAAATACTTTGCCGGCGTCTGTTTTTCCTGAAAACCACAACCTGGGCCTCTTCAAGTCAAGGGTAAACAGGTATCTTCTAGACCTTCGTGCTCCATTATCGACCTCATCATCACTCAACAGCAGCTGAGATTGAGTTCAAGCGAAGGTCTATCTTCAATAAAAAAATAAATAATAAAAAACATTTGTTGGCATTACTGGTCAACTTATTTATATGTCTAATCAGCATAACATGTTGTCTTCTTTAAAAATAATATGGTAATTTATTCAAGCCTTTAAAGTTAATCCTTTATTTGACAGGCAACATTTTAAATATTAATTGTTGTTTTCCTCCGAATTTCAAAAGTAGCCACGTAGAACAGATAATTTGAATTTTTAAACAGTTTGTAGACGGTGATTAATCCATCCCCAGTCGAGCGGGAATTCGCAAAAAGTTCCTACCTACTGTTGAGAGAGTGTCTATGACTTTCAACTTTTTATTCTTTACAATAAGGTACATTTCTGAAATGGTTTTCGTAAAACCTGCCAGGTACTTTTGCGTTTGACCGTACTTAATAAACGTTTAAATTATTACAGTTGCAATTCCAGTTGTATTGAGCGAGTTTTCGATAAGCTTTATTTGAGGAAGGTAGAAATATTACTTTTATAAATTCTGCCGCTTTAGTAAAGGTTTTTTTAGCTTTCTTTAGCTTTTAGCAAGGTTATCATTTGGAAGTAGTATTATGTAATTATTCGTGAAACGTGGCATAAAGTTTCAGTCATCATCATCATAACGGCCTTACATAATCCAGGTTTGGAGGTAAGCCGAAGAGACTTAAGACTCTATTCTTGACGGTTTTGCAATCTCGCCATCTAATTCCATACTATGCTCTATAAATTAACAAAAATTATATTGAATTTGGTTCCCTGTGCCTGGCGTCAACATCAAACGACATGTTGATAAATTTTTGTTGAAGCGACACACACACACACACACACACACACACACACACACACACACACACACACACACACACACACACACACACACACACATACACACACACCCACAATGACACACTCATACCTCTGTACTAGAATCCCCTGTGTCACGATGGCATGGACAAATACAGAAACACAAGAAAAACCTTTATTAACACCTCAGAACTTTATTTTTGTTGTGTGGTGCTTATATAATTTTCAAGCTTCGTTGCCAAAATCCGAGTTAGATAAATATTTATATTTTAACTGTGGTAATTAGGACAAACAAAGGCAAATGTTTCGAAATCATTAGTACAGCTTTTGTTTTGCATGCTTTGAGTTTTCACTGAGTCAGCAGTTTAGCTTACGTAATGAAATGAATGGTAATTCGGAGAAAATTGTGGGTAGATTGCCAATGTTTAACTCTAAATGTTTTTTCAGTGTTTCACATTCTTGAAACCCCATTACAACTGAATGATTACTATTAGTAATGAGATTTTTATCTTATAGTTGTATTCCTCCAAGCGCTCGTGGTGAAGTTTGTCTAGATGTTCTTAAAACAGGTAAAGCAACTCTCCGCCCGGTCAGTAATTGGATGAGTGACCGTTTAGTGGCATGAACCGATCGTTTTTGTGCTTCAGAGGGCTCGTTAAGAGGTTGGTCGTGGTCCTTATTCATTGGACGGCTTGAAGTTCACCAAATTCATTCAAAAAAGTTCTTATTTCCTGTGAGTAAGTGGCCAACACTTACTCACAGGAAAGAAGAACTTAGAACTAGAACACACAGTGCAAAAAACATTTAGCCAGTATTCGATAATTATAATAAGAATATAACGGCAGCTCAGAAAGGAATCGACATAACGTGTCTGAACATCACATCCAGATCGGACGTATCCGCTAAAACGGTCCGGTCCTGATAATAATACTGGGTTTTTTTATGAATTGCACTTATTTACCCGACTGCGCCAGAAGGAGGGTTTTATTTTGCGAGTGTATGTATATTTCTTTGGCACGTTCGTTACAGAGCGTAAACAGCTTGATGTTTTTATGCTTGATAGGTGTCGTTAGATTCGTCTTAATCGTGAGAGTGATACAGGCTATATCCAAATTTGGAAGAATAAAACGATCTATTTTTGACGAAATATTATAAAAAAATGATTTTAAATTGTGGTATTAAATAATGTTTAAATGTAATTTGGAATTTTTCACTCAGGTTTATGTTTTTCTCAATTATTTCTTGTTGAATTTGTTATTACATTTTTTACAAAAATCTTAACGTAATTTCCTGAATGCAGCTCCAAACGAGTTCTTCGCTTGATAATCGATTAACCTTACCCAAAAATTGCTGGTATAGGTCCAGCTTAATATTTTACATACCACGTACGTACGTACCAGCCTCTAATGTTCCCACTGCAGGGACACCGGCCTACTCTCGATAACTGAGAGTGAATGGGGTCTGATCTACCACAGGAGCATAATCCGGATTGGTAGATGTCACATGTCGTCGAATTTTTGGTTCTAAGACATGCCGGTTTCCTCACGATGTTTTCCGTCAACGTTTTAGAGAACGTGATATTTTACATAACACAGTAGTAACACACAGAGTATACAGGATACTCTTCGTTTTCGCCTGGTGGTTGATTGCAATTACTTATTTCCTGGGCAAACGAGCATTCTCATTAGTACTAAATGCTTACTATAATTTATACCGCGTGCTAGCGATGTACCAAAACTTTAAAGTGATTCTAATAATAGATGGAATGATGTTTTACACAAATTGTTCAAGCTATGTGGCTCTCACTGTAATTGCTATCGCACTATCGCCTATCGAACGTAAGTGGACTTTAGTTTACAGTTGAATACAGAATAGGGTATCTTGCACATGAAGTTATAACTGGTCTAAAACAGAGAACTCAAAGATCTACCAAATCCAAAGAGGCTAAAAAGCTTTGATATGTAATTATTATAATAATTTTTATGACCAACATCAAGTTTCATCAAACTTTATTTCAATATCGTCACTAAAGCTAATAGAAGAAAATATCAAGCGTCTCTTAGAGCCGTATCTTCCGTTGGATCTGATTTCTTCGGTGGTAGCCATGGCTCTTTTGTGCGGGACAGAACATACCTGTACCATTTTCCATAAATTAAATTGAGGTTATTTCGGGGACGTTACTTTCATGTACTATTTGATAATTGAATCGGAGAAAGAATAAGTTCAGTTCAAACGTGTTGAGAATATCACCACTTTTCAGCTTATGTTACATTTAACTTGTCCACCTTGTTCTTGTAATGACCGGGGCCATTAGCACGTTCTTGAAGTGACGCCCTGTCCCCGATGCTAAACTATGTAAATAGACGAAGTTTACTCACACTATTGTCTCAGAAAGTACGGAAGCTATTGTAGTCTTAATTTTTCTCTTACTAAGTTTTATACCATTCAATTGTTTTTCAAATAACGTTTTGTTTTTCCTATAACTTTGACTATATATTCTTCAACTTCTATTAAGAGCTTGTTGTTTTTTATAGTCATTTAACCATATTGTTTGCGCCCCGTAGTATTTCCAGCGTCAACATGAGACGATGGGAAAAAGCTGACAGAAATTGTGTTTTACTGCAAGAACCTAAAAAATATAAAAAGTAGCCTATGTGTTAGTCCAGGGTATGAGCTACGGTCATAACAAATTTAATCCAAATCTGTTCAGCCGTTGAGGTATGGAGTACCGAATAGAATACAAGAAAGTTTGTCGGTTAGAACTTTATTTTTTATATTATTATGATTAAGAATACATAAAAAGGACAAATATGCGTGAAATAATGATACCTATTTAACAATTTGTTCAACAATAATGAAATATCATCAGTATTCATTTGCCAAGCAAGAATAGCCCCAATTGCAATCAATTTAATTTTCTTAAGCTATAACGATCTTAAATTAATCCTGTAATTACCGCAGCACACGTGGCTGGTTCTAACACCCATTAGTGGTTAAACCTACCTCATAATTGACGATTCGAAAGTTCTCGTCCAAATGAGATTCGGCAGGTGGCACCTATTACGTGATATTTGACGTCACACGTGAGGTATAAGACCTTATAAGGTTTAAGGCTTATCAATTAGATAACTTGCTTGTTTTTAATATTATACTTAAAAGGATACAGATTGTTCTGATTTTGTTGCACCCCGCGATGTTACCCGCAAATTAAAAGTCAAAGATGGGAAGAAACTGACAGAAGCCTTTTTTTGCGAATCACTAAAAAAACTGATACAAAATTCCGGGATAAAAAGTAAGGTATTCTTTTTTTATGAGCTACCATCATAAGTAATTTCATCTAAATTAGTTCAGCCGTTGAGGCTTGAAGTTACACGTACCGGTTACTTCGTGTAACCGGTACGTGTAACTTCAGGCACTTCAGGCAACCCTTCGCATCCCTAATATTACTCATATTATAAATGCGAATATTTGCTTGTACTTTTTCATTAATAACTAAACCAATTAACTTGACCCAAGTGAATAGTTGCAGAAGAATAGATAAAATGCAATGGACTATTGTCTTAAATGAATTTTGAACTGTATGTAGGTAACAAGGTTCTACTAGTTTCTATTATTTTGTAGTTTTATAACTTATATACTCAGTTGCTAGTAGCTCTACCTTTTGCGCTATAGGTCTTGGGTTTGACTCCCACTTAGGACAAGCATCTATGTGATGAACATAAATGTTTGTGCTGTTTATGAATGTTTACATTTCATACTGCTATCTAGCCTCAAACTAAGCATTGATTGTACTATGGGGACTAGATATATATATATGGTACTTTTTACATACAAATTAAAATTTCCAGAACCTATGTTCGCTACACAAATGTTTGACCTGGGTGGGAAAGGACCCACGAGCTACAGTTTAGAGATACTAACAAATGAGCTTTGAGGCCTGCCAGAAAAACATTAGCAAAACTTATAAATCACTAGAGGAAGCTGGAAGATGTGGGTTTAAATTGATTTCAGTTTTAATGTTTTTGGGTACAATACGCCCAATGCAGGGCGTATAATAATCTCCAAAGTCGACAAATAATTTTTTTTTTATAAATTCTACTATTAGGTAACTTAAAAAAACGTTTCATGCCAGAACTAGTCGTAGTTCTATATAATACATAAAGTGATTAGTACAATACTTCGATTAGAAAATTAAGCCCATGTGTGTGCGTTGAGTAAATCAAGCGACTTTATTACTTTACTTGTCATGAAAGTTTCTAATCAGTGTGAAAAATGAATATGCAGATTTCATAATCTGAAACAATGAAACATTAATTAATATGACACCGTAAAATAATACAAAAAGAAAACAAAGCATCAAGAAATTTTTTATAACATTCTTGTCAAAAACATCAAATTATTGTTCTTATCAAAAATGAAGTAGTTTTTGACAACAATATTATTACTATTTATTATAATTATTATAGCAATATTATTATCATATACCTATTTCATTAAATCTATCTTCATCAGTCATCCGTTAATTGAGTAACTTGCTGATAATAATGTTGTTAGGATCGCTTATCCTACTACTATTATAAAGGCGAAAGTTTGTAAGTATGGATGTATGGATGTTTGTTACTCTTTCACGTAAAAACTACTGAATGGATTTGAATGAAACTTTACCACAATATAGCTTATACATCAGAATAACATATAGGCTACAATTTTTGAGGTTTCTATAAAATCTATATATATAAAAGAAAGTCGTGTTTGTTACAACACTTATAACTCGAGAACGGCTGGACCGATTGCCATGGTTTTTGATTTGTTGGATTTGTTTCCGTCCCGAATAGCAGAATAACTATTAAAACATTGGAAAATTAACGAAAAAAATAAAATCAATTTATCCCCGTATTCTCCACGGGAACGGGAACTATGCGGGTGAAACCGCGGGGCGCAGCTAGTAAAATTATAAATTAAAAACACCTACCGAAGTGAATGTGGTAAGCGACAATGGGAACATCTTAAGGCCTGACATCTGAATAGGGGTATTGGCGCGCTCCACAAATATCCTAATACTCCTTTTGAAAGATTCCGATCTCTGTACCCATTCGGTATTGTAAGCAGCAAACACCAAACTCGTACTCTGCAATAGAATTTGAGCCCTAAAGTGAAGTAATCATAACTCAAAATTCAGTAATGATTTCATGCGAACTTACCTCATAACTGAGCTGAGTACCCAAGTATCCTGGCAGGAATATTTGAATAGTCATCGCTAATAAGTACAGCACAAAAAAGACGTAGGATTCTGTTGTTGATGACTGAAATTTATAATATATATTTGTTACCCTCAGTGTCTACACGTGGCTGGGTGTGAAAATAGCAGTAGAACTTATGCCAAGTTTGTCCGGAGAATTAATGCCAGATCTGGTAATTCTGTAATTGAAATCTGGTAACAGTGGCGCAATCAAGTTGCTGTGGAAGGGTGGAAGGGTGTAAATGCCGGTACCAGGCACATGAGGAGTGACGGGCGCAACACAATCCGACTGGGAGCTACTCATACTTCCTAAGGAGTCCTGAGTCTTATTGCTGTTGTCTATAGGTGGCTGCAGCCACATAACATCAAGGGGGCCACAAGCTCGTTCCATCAGTGCTAAATAAAAACATAATTTCTTCGCCAATCGTGGGGTGATTAGCGTTACTCGTTTTTATTTGATAGGGTTCGAGGTATTTTCATAGAAATTGTATATAGAAATCCCCTTAGGGCGTACATTAATGAATGGAAGTTGTGAAGTATTTTAATTCAATTTTTAAATCATTAAATTATTATTAATAAATATTTAACATACCAAGACCAATCCACACATCACAACGCATATAATTACTGATGTTACTCCAAATACCACAAACATAGTTTCACTTAAAATATCCTGAACGACTTCACAGTATCTGAACAAAAAAATCATGATTAACCTCTCTGTTAAACTTAATAAACCTAATTTAATATTCACTAAAACAATTTGCTTACTTTAAAAGATAGTCAAAACGGACCAGACACTCTCTAAGTTTAACCATCAGGATAAGTTCTTGGTCTTGAAAATTGAGCTTCGTTTCACTAGTTCTTAGCTTCATATTGAGAAATTTATCATTAAGAATTCTACATTGAACGATCGCCATCAGAAGCAATCCAGCTATGAAGGAATCAATTGAAATATTGTATATCATATGACCATATATCCCAAAAGATTGGTATACAAACCAGAAAACAAAATAATCATGACGCATCGCATCGGTTAAAAAGTAGTAGTGACAAATCGGTAAACCAACGCCTGATTTTATGACCAAGTGCAAAAAAATTGGAACGAATACTTGACATGAAAAAGCCAAGCTAGACCAAACCCAGTAGATTTTCCAAAACGTTCGATATATTACATTACATTTGTCCACGATTTTTTGTCTCTGTTCATCGTCCGCACTCATTATATCGCTATCTAACAGATTTAAAACTTCAATTATCTTGTCCCGCTTAGCAATGATCATCAAAACTTTACTCGTTACAGCAATTTCAGTAAAATAAAAGATCAATTCGCGTGTAATGAATTCTATCTTTCGCGGGGTGTACGCCAGATTTAAAGTGAGAAGAATATTATAAATGAACAATGTCGCAAAGAGGTAGAGATATGAATAATAACGATAATTCTTGCTTTCAGTTCTTCCAGGCCATATTCCAAAAACCTTCCACGAAAAAAAATTAAATTTAAATATGTCGCTTAGCTTTGGCGACAACATTTTACTTGGAATACTTTTTCAAATCTAACAGAATTTTAATCTTTTAATCCTTTTATGTTACGTGAAGGTGACAATTTTCTTTTACCTTGATATTTCGCTAAGACATGTTATTATGTATTTTACCACTTATTACGTCTCATTCCGTATTATAATTATATAATTATACTATTGCTATATTGAAATATCATACGTAATTTTTTTCTACCTATTCTTATTTTGTACTTTATGGTATTTTCAAGGTTCAAAAGAAAACACACACTTTTACAAAAAATGCTTAAATTTTTTATGACAAATAGAATATTTTAATTCATTTCAAGTGGATATCACATACGAGTTAGTATCTTATAGTATATTATAGTATAGTATAGTAAAAGTTACCTGAATAAATTATAACCTAATTGAACAGATTTTTTCCAGCTAATTTTTCTTTTTCATTAAATTTAATTTTAAACTTTCTAAAACAGTTTTATAGTAATAAAACACAATTACCGAATGTTCTTTATGTTATTAAGAATAACCGTGACGTTACTACTACATTCGTAATTTAAATGTATAATTGAATGATTTAAAAATTGAATAAACCGACTTTTTAATTACACCGTTTGGGGTGAAATTTCTTCATGAAAATTTTATGCGACCACCCGATAAGTACACATTGAAAAATAAAATCATCCAAATCGGTTCACATTCAGCGAAGAAACATAACAAAACATAAATCGGCCAAGTGCGAGTCAGACTCGCGAACCGAGGTTTCCGCACGATCTTGTAGGTAAACGTGTGACTTGTAAGTTCTTTCATGTATTTTTTTGTGATGAAACTACTAATTTACGGTTTTAGAAATTTATTCTTTTACTTGTGCTACATATTATATTGCTTCTTCCCAAATTTCATGGTTCTAGGTCAACTAACCTGGCTGTTTATAGTATTTACTTTTGATTGGTTGCAAGCCTAGGGATTGCAAACCTGAGTATTTGATATTAATTGAATTGAAATTTAGAAACGGTGCTGCATTGATAACTTCCTCCTTTTTTTGAAGTAAATTAAAAAAGATGACTTATAATAATTATAAAAAAACTAAATAAACAAATAAAGAGATTGTAATATCTTGGTGAAGGAAATTTTGAACGCATAATGACACAAATACCAATAAAGGCCTAAAATAACAGTGATTATGAAAATAAGCTTTCTCGTTTTGCTCCGAAACGAAGGCTTTATACAACGTCGTTTAATTCTGTCACCCATCATGGTTGAGGGAACACTTGAAATTAATATTTCAATCAAGTATACGTTGGTGGATTCCGCATCAGCGCAGCATCCAGTCACGGTGGAGCTCTCGTGGCATTACAGTCGTGGAGAAATTCTTCGGGTCGAGGGGTCACGGTAAGCTTTGAAGCCTTATTTCAGTATTATATCCAGGATTCTGGGAAGTGGAGTAGATTAAAACAATGGACGTGTTTGCAATTTGGAGAGCGTTGCAACCCTTCGGGTGCGTTTTAATTGCAGGGGTTGTTATGAAGAGGGGATCATTCAGCCTTTAATTCTTTGCGCTGTGGAATATCGCACACGGGTCATTAATTATTATCTTTTAACTTTTTACTGAATCGTTCTTTCAGAAATACTATGAGTATTTTAAAAGTTATGTTTGAGATTTACAATGATTACTTTAGTACTTATATTATTTATTTTAAATAAATAGTTTGTATCGGAAATCTTAAATAAATGTTATATTGTATATTTTAATGAAAAAATATTATTTATAATATATATATTGTAGATACTTTTGATTTTTATTAAATTCTAAGGTCAACTCTAACTCTTAACCATATTCTTGTTTAAAGTCCAATAACGATACCAATACTGCGCAAATAGGCCCAGTTAGTATAACTGATAACAGAGAACAATAATACGAAAATAAATTATAATATAATGCACTATTTAAAAAACTTTTTGTTATTTCCAGAGTAAATAACATCATTATCTTTCAATGGGTGTATTCATTAATCTGCGTAATAATAATAAAGAAAACAGCTTGTTTTTTGTAGAAATACATTCCTTCGAAGTATTTTTGTGCGCCTTCTGCTGCATCTAAGATAGCCGAACGAACTTAAAATGATATTTGGTGATAATTATACAGTAAAATGCATAATTTTGACAAGTCGCGTTGGTAACGGTAATAGGATAATTCGGCCATAAAAAATCTATACAATATTATGTTTTAAATACAATCAATCAATTTGTTACAACGATATTTCGTTTTGACGGCAATATCGTTCATGGAAGTTGCGAATTTACCAAGAATGCAGACATAAAAGATGGTTTGTCAAAATATATAGAATAACACTACTTAGATTTATATAAATATTAAAATATCGATCCGAGGATTCTAGGTTTCTCAGATTCAACAAACATTGATATTCTTAGAAATATGTTTCGGAACATAGGCAATATAATACATTTCCCAAAAATATGCTCGACAAAAATCTGCTTACGATGTTTTAAATTGATTCAGCAAGTATTTTCCTTTTCAACATTCTGTTAGTATGGACTCCAGTCTTACGCTAATTACACTGCCATAATTTACCCCTTAAAAATTTACCTCAGAGGGTGAGAGTCTATTAGCTGTACTTGGAATGAGTGTTTCTTTAATTAGTCAATACTTTTATTATGACATAACGGTGTTATGGGAATGTTAAACTCCGTTTATGTGCGGGATATTATTTCGAAAGTTAGTTATGAGTAATTTTTTTATCAATATATAAAATATAAATTTTAGAACTATCATGGTTACGAACATTATTTTTCGAGCTGCTGAGTTATTTACCATGATTTGTGAATTATACTAACTCCAGATAATTCGTCGCAGTTTCATGCGTCATGGACCCGGGTAAATATCTCGAAAACTAATAATTTCTGAGAAGTTATGTCAAAACCCCGTGTTTAGGATTAGCTTAAACCAGTCATTTGGGAATTTGAGGAAAGTAAACTCACTGAATAGTCTACACTACGTGATAGGTACCTGCCGGTACAAAGAATCCTTTATCTATAGTTCAGGTTTATGAACATTATTAGCAGGTGTGTGCTATTAAAAAAGAAATACATTTTGTGCATAATGTATTGTTTTAGTGATGTCAATCCATCTTCGCATTATTGCCTTTCTAATGAAATCGGTTTGGGGCACATCGGTTGGATGGTTTCAACGGACATAAGTAGAAATAATATTAGTATTTTGTATATTAGGCTTAGATTGCATAGTTTTATTACAATTGAGTTCAATCCCGTTTGTCTGTTTTGAACCCCTAAACATTATTATTGATTTATTATACACATAATGCCCTACCGTCCAATAACCAGGGTCACCCTCGCCGACGAAAAACGAGGGGTGTTAGTTTGACACCTAAATATGTATGTATGTATATATATCTGCCTTCGTTGCTTACAAACGGATGGAACAATTTCAATGTATTTGTTATAAGGCTGGTTTATTTACAGCTGAAATTTGTTGACATTTGTATTGAGTACTTTGACATGTTTTTATTATGCTCCTGACGAAGCCTCTCTAAAGCTGAAAAAAAAAACTTAGCGCTTAATTATTGTATTTATAGAATAAATCACGGTATTTTTGTCTGTTTTCTATGAGAAAGCTAAAATGAAAAAAACTTTTAATATTCAAACATGATTCCAGATGTTTTAAATAATGCCACGGGTGTCAACAGCTCGGTGTCTCGGAAAAAATGGAGAATGAGGTTCCATCGTTCTTTTCAGTACGCCAAGACTCGACTCGCTCTTAGCCGGTTTTCTTTTTTAATTAAGTGAAGCTAAGAGGCCCTTTTGTTCCCTGGTCGGCCTCGCTGGCTAATTGCATGCCAGTCAGTCACTTGTCATGAGCAACGCTTAATATACATACTTGTTATGAAATTTCACAGTAAATATTATTAATTACATGATTAAAACATATTTTAGTAGCGTCTACCCTGTAAACCACGTGATATGTAAGAATCATATTGATATTTTTCAGAGCTAAGCTACTGAAAAAAGTTCAATGAAATTTCGAGTTAAAATTAAATATAATATTAGTTACATTAAAACTCTAGTACATGGAATAGTTTATTTTTTTTTTATGTTCTACTCTTTACTAAACTATTTAGTTTAGGCAAAAATAGGGAAACCCAAAAGAAAAGCTGAAGAATCGAAAAAATCTTTGGTAATTTTGTATGGGTATTGCCTCTTCGAAACTCCATGTCATCAAATTAGATTGTATTCGCTTTACAGAGTTGGGCTGATAATAGTCCAAACTAAATTTCAGAAGTGTTTCAACTGCCAAATTTTGTCTCTCGAGTATCCAATTTTACGAGTAAATTAGGTGACCTGACATACATTGCACAGACATTACTTATCCCAAAATGTTAAGCGCATTTGTAGTTTATATTACTGTACCCCGGGTGAAAGTTCTTTATAATACCCTCAAACACAACGAATTATGTTCGTTGCTAAGCTCGGGTACCGCATCTCGAGTTCATCGTTCCATGAAAATCTTTACTCCAATGTATTTCTTCAATATACCACAAATGGTATTGTATAGTGAGGGGTCGATCCTTCTCGTAAAACATATTAAAGAGTTAAACCCTAGCATAACCGAACAAGCAATTTAAATTACCTAATCCAGGTCCATGTTGCTGACAGTAATCAGTCGGCAGTAAGCGCAACACCAGGGGATTTAGTTTCAATCACGCCAGTGGCCGCTCGCTTGTGATTAATGCATACTAAACAGGGAGGTATAGTCGCTTCCAGATAATTTACTTTGTGGAACAATCGCCTAGCTTCTTTGCGGTGGGATTGCGTTGGGAAATGAGAATTATGCTGATGTATCATAAAATCTCGGAAGTGCCTTTCAACAACGAGAAAATCGGTGAGTGGTGGTTTTGTCTCACGGGTTTAAATGCCACGAAGTAGGAGCAGTCCCCATTCATTTTTTTTTTTTTTTTTTGTGTGTCGTTTGAATATATTTATCTAATCAGAAAACTTATAGAAATTGCTGTTTTTAGCCCATATAAAGCAGGATAGACTCCGATGGCTATGAGATGTTATGTTAAGACAGCTGTAGTATGCATGAAACTTCTATGGTCTACAAATGCTTCTATGATCTGTAAATATTTGTTCGTTTGCTCCCATGTAATTTATTAATTCTTACCATTTCAAATCCTGTTTTAGGATTTTTAAATTTTAATAATTCTATTATTGATGTTATGTCGTTCAACCTAAACAATCGTCATTACGACAATATCGACAACATAATTTATTTTTCAACAAACAACAGAAACAGATTTATCTGTCAAGATTTTCACTAATATTATTTAATGGCAAGGATACTTCGTCACAAAATGCAAGTCGTCTAATTTTGAAGTTGCAACTTGTATGGAATATCCAAGTTCATAATTTTCCGGAGCCCATGAGTACAATGCTGTGACACAGAATAATGTACTGCGCCTGAAGCCATCATTAAGGTAGGCAGCAGCAGACGTCCAAGTTTTTTCATTTTACTTCGATTCAATGTGTGAATGTCTGCGTTGTTGCAAAACAAATTAGGGAAGCTTTTTGTAGTATCAATAATAAAATGTGTATAAACTGATGCAATGTTCTGTTTTAATCAGGTCAGTTTTGATAAGGAACTTTGAGACGGGATAAAAACTACTCCTTTAGATGTTTGTTGCTGTTCTCCGCATAATATGGTCGGAAAGAGTCTGTAAAGAGAGAGTCTGTAAGTGAATTGAGGTATATTTTTAATTAACCTACTTATTGATGTTACTTATGTTAAAATTCTGAGGTAAACAATTTATAATTTAGTTTTCGATTTTTTGGAACTATGCTATTACCCATAGAGGACAATTTTAGATCCAGAATTAAAATTATATTTTAATCATGATATACACAAATTAGAACATTGAAGCTCTTTTGTTTTGCATACAAACATTTATAACCACACAAACTACAAGACCATTCAATATTTTAGTGTAAACCATTAATATATTTTATCCGTGTCACAAAACTACAGCTGCAATAAACCAACAATAGATCACAAAACTGAATATTTCATATTCTATGAGAATACAATTTCCCGGCGAACAATAAACAATCTGCTTCACGGGGAGTAATTACGAGTATCCACCTGTAACGGTGCAAGGTAATAAATCCATTTAGCGCTGAAGCGCTGCTGATTTCTCCAACAAAAACCGAAGTGGTCGCGCTCCCTCGCCAATTTAAACTTCGCACTTGCATACTGTCCGTAACTTCATTAGCCAGAAATTAGTTTGGCGCGGGAGTCTATGGAAGTGATGCATTGGGGTGAGAATTGACGTCAGTTACAACGGAACAAGAACGAATAAAATCACGATATCAATATTAAAGTGGTTGTCATTTAAAGGAAGATAAGACACCCGTCTTGCGTACGATTATGTTGTCCGAGTGCGAGCAACTTAACACAAAGAAAAAGTAACAGGGAAGCGAACTACGCAATATCATTTTATTGGTTGACATATTTTTTTCAGTTATTTTGATTTAACAATAGAACTATTGAACCGATATTGATATAGTTTTCATGGGACTAATCTGAAAGCATATCCTTTCAAATTAAAAAAAAACCGTAGCTCACGCTTGTGGTTGGTGCGTCGAAATTAATGCAGTCCTGTGGCTTTTCTATCTATCAATCTTTGTAGCATACTGGTCACCAGAAGATGAGAATGATTTTTAAATCGAATGAAGAGCAAAAAACATCGATTTTTAAGGTTATGTTAAAGCTGAAGGTTATGTTGTATGATATCTATTATTTACTCCCTCAATTTAAAAAAATAATATTACTAATATTGACTATTTAAAATAGCTTTCAGTAATTTTATGAACTTAATATTTTTTACGATTAGATATCCACTGATTCTAGTTATGTTTTTATTTACTTCCTTGACAATTTATTTTACTAATTAGAAACTCTAATTAGATAACTCATTGACTTTTGATTAGTGACTTTTAATTAAACCTGGGGCTTTACCAGTCGCAAACATTTTTTTTCCAGCTGGCTCGGCCATCTACCTCTACAGATATAGATCCATCCAATTTATTCCCACATCACTCAGACGACTCGTCTTGCTAGGTAATAAGTTAATCTAATTTGCACTGCCTTTTTGAGCAAAACTTAAAATCGTGTCAGAGTAAGTCTTCTCTAACTAGTATAAAGCAAAGTTGCTGTTTTCGTCTGTATCTTTCTGCGCTGTCATATGATATATACCGCGCAATAGATTTTGATACGGTACTCATTATAATTCAGATATTTTTTTTTTCGGAAGGTACATGCATATTATAGTAGAAACAAGTAACAAAAAAAAAAAAAAAAATAGAAATGACTTTAATACTAAAAAGTAACACCCAAATCACTATACAAGGGGCGAAGAAAAAAAGTCATTCATAACAACCGTGTGAAGCTGGGGTGGGTCGCTAGTCTGAAATAAATCAAGAATATAAAGCCAAGCCCACATACAAACCGGCGTCTCTCGTTGGAACCTAACATATTAAAACATTTTCTCACCGCTCCAGTGAAAGAGAAAACGAAGACCACTTTTTGCGTCCATGAAAAAGCACCGTAATTTATTTTCCCTTGGTGCAATATTTAGTGCTGTCCATTACTAGAGTTCGCGACCGAACATCATTCACAGACATCCATCTTTTTTCTCGGTCGCACGCGTATGGTCTATTATTAACTTTTTCATTCATATTCGTTCCGATATTAGGTTCCTTCAAAGAATAGGATTGATTTATGTTATTAGTCCACGTTGTTATACATTTGATCGTAAATAGGTTTATGTACTTTATGTATTACTATAATATAATAATTATTTATATTTATTTACTTTAGTACCATAAATAACATTTTCAGCGAACTTTATCAAAGTTTTGTATATATTTATTCTTCTGCTTCATGCATGGACAAACACCACATGGTGGTAGATATTCTTACAGTTTCTGGCCGCTAAAAAGTATTGCGTAGGTGTACGAAGCTCCTTCAACCAAATTCAAAACAGCTGAGAGAACTTCTTCCTTTTTTAAGTTTAAAAATAAAGGATGAATTGAATTCGTTAAAATTAAAATATTTAAAAAAAGAAAGAACTACTAAAGTATTACTATTACATGCCAGCTCTGAATTTGCAAAGTTGTCCGCGGCAGTGTTTACCCAGGCCAACCACAGAAGGTTCAGAAGGCTGCTATGTTTACATTACTGAAAGCGTGAAGTGATGTCGCATCGGACGTCCGCCGGCGTCGCTTGCTCCGCTAATGCGCCATGCACTTAGCCAACCAAATGCACTTGCATGACTACTTGGGTTTTATAACATTAGCTTGCTGAAAATTATAACAGACCTAGGTGTGGACGCACAACTTTACCCTTATCGCTTCGTAAATGGAACTAGTTATTTGAGAAAAGTATCGAATTACCGACCCTAGTTAAGACAGTAAAACTTAATATAAAATTGTTCACAGAATTTGACAGCTCCGCTGATTTCCATCAACCATGTCTAATATTCATGTCCCATCACTATATTAATTTTTTATCGTACCTTAAATCTTCACGGCCCCACAGCTCACTTGGTGATAATTCTGCGTTTTGCAGTGGTTCGATTCGTAGGAAGTGGATTCTTTTCCCATCATAATATAACCCATAAGCATTTGTGTGACTAACATAGATCTTTGTTTGTTCGTTAATTTTTTATATGTACAATATTCTACCAGTTATCTAGTTCCCATAATACAAGTACTATGTGTAGATTCCAATATTTGTATACATACGCTTGAAAGTTTATACTACAAGCTGAAAGATGCTACAAGCACTAAATTACTCATTTCAACGAGCTATAAAATATTTTACAGGAAGATGCATTCCAATAGACATTGGTCGCGTATCCTATCACGTAGAACAAGTACTTATCTACTAACTACTATGCAATGAATGGGATAGTATACTTTAATGTTGATACTTGAGGTAAATGAGACCTTTGGTTGGTATCTACGTTTGAAGGAATGCAATCTGAGAGTATCAGAGGAGACATTCAAAGAAATAAAACGTTGAGTATGTACTAAATTCTTCTAACACTTATAAGACACACATTATAGAATATATGCATTTTTTTATCCCGAGGGTATTGATTAAAGCTTTCGTAGGTATCTCTGCACATATAGCGTAATTTTTTGAATTTACAATTTGTCCATATAAATCTATTTTCCAATAGATATTCACCTTGAGAGCTACACTGCGAGCCACTTCATAAAAATCGATAAAAGGCGAGCTTTCCAAGACTATTGGTATTGCTACATACAACCATAACTTAGCCTAATTCCGACTACATCAGAGCGAATGCAACTTGTCTACGGGGGCTGATCTATCAGCCAGCGAGCGGACCTGCCTCCTCGGACCATTAATGTCAGCACACATTTCGTGCTATCTAGATTTATTCACCGATCCTGACCCACTTTGGGACCGCCATTTACCTTTCTATCGGCTTTTGCGCTAGACATTATCATCCTACATCTTGACTGGCCGACGTTCTTTATCTTGTTTCAGAAAATTTTATATAAAAATCCTTACTGTTGCGTAGGAACATCTTCTTCCGTATCTATGTCGCATAAGACGATCAGTACTTTACACCAGTAAACTCTGTTTTTTTACAGTACAGGCATTCGAGGATGTGTTACATATTCTGTGTTGAAGTATAATATAATAAATACAATATATATATAAAATATAAATAAAATAATAAATATAATGTTTGAGAGCGTGGTGGCCCAGGGGCATAGACGCCGACTTTCAATCTGAAGGTTGCTGGTTCAAACGCACACGTGCACCAATGAGTTTTTTCACTTGAAAAAATTTATGTGCGCAATACCACGTTCTCAAAACGGTGACGGGAAACATCGTGATGAAACCGGCATGTCTTAGAACCAAAAATTCGACGACATGTGACATCTACCAATCCGGATTGGGCTCCCGTGGTAGATCAGTGCCCATTCACTCTCAATTATCGAGAGTAGGCCGGTGTCCCTGCAGTGGGAACATTAGAAGCTGGTACGGATCCAAATGTTTAATAGGTACATAAATAATGTGCATGTTTTAAAATCATTCTGAAAGTGGTGTAAGATAGACCATTTTAAATGTTATAAAATCAACATGGAATATAATCAATCCAGAAAGCGGAAATGCTGTTCAATTTATTTACATTAGTACAATTTAAATTATGATTGGGCGCACAGTTTAGTTAGTAGTAGTACTTTGCCTGCTGCGCTGTGCCGTTGTGGGTTGGATTAATTTATTGATATTTGTAAAGTCGTCACAAGGGAGATTTCTTCTTAGTTTAACAAAGTTTTGTAACGCCATCAATAAATCAAAATATGAATTGACTCAGCAATCAGTTAATAAATAATTTGAACTCAATAACAATAATCGACAAAATTAAAACAATTGTATTAGATTAACCCTGATAAGTTTTAAGAATGTTTTCTATTTTATAGAAAGCATTCTCGATGGGCCATCGTGATTCAGGCGTGATTTAAATACTGGGGTATTTTTCGTAGAGGTCAGGTAGACGATTATACACTACCGGCCCCATTTGTGTGACGATCATATTTGTTTGTCCGGGTGTTAACATGTATTTGAAGTATATATTTACTAAAATTGTATCAGTTATCTGCTTCCATAATACAGGCTTAGTTAGCGCTAAGTAGCTAAGTGGTGATGTGTAAAATGTTCATAAATGTTTTTATTTATTATGGAATGTAATATATCATTGAATATTGATTAAGGCTAGGCTGAGGAGCCATCAATTAGTTTTAAATATTAGGTCATTTCTTTTTCAGTAAAGGTTTTATGTAACATACTTACCTAGGTAGTGAACATAGTCTACATTAAAATATTTGGACACTGGATTTCATCAGGTGCAAACAATGAAAACCAAAATGTAAACATACATGAGAACCTGCAAAGTGCAAGTGGCTCCAGATTTTAACGCCAACACAAAAGCTTTCAGACTTTTAGCCAGTCTGCTTTACTTATGGGTGAGTAGAATAATTGAGTACAGAAGTGGCTAGCTTTTTTCTTACCACTGGTGGTTTAGAGGTGTAGAAAAAGAAAATTTACAGCTACCCGGTTATTTTCAAATAAAAAATCAGGTATGTAGTTTATACATAGGTATGTTTTTTTTATTATCGAGGTAATGAATAATTATGCGGCCATGTTAGCGGTGTCCCTCGCGCGTTTCAGTCACACTATTCTAAAGTAATATCGCCCGTACACCAGTGTTAGAAGAAGATGGGTCAACAACTCAAAAACTGATATTTCATTTCCTGTTTGTCATTTCAACCCAGCTTCATCGACTTATTCCTGGCAGTTTATACGCAAATGACTGATTAAAAAAAAAACGATAAATACCTTCTTCAATACTTAAATTTACGCAGAAGAAAAAAGTCATAGGAAAGCAAAATACGTAATTTCTACTATAGAACCATTTTTTTTTTTTTATTCTGTGTGACCAATATGAAAGCATATCCTTTCAAATAAAAAAGGATATTCCAAATAGGTTGATAAATAAAGTATTGTAGTATTTAGGTAAAAAAAAAATACAACCGAATTGATCACCTCCTCGGAAGTCTGTTAATTGAAAAGTGTGTAACAATCAGTAATTGTTTATCTGTTACATTCTAAATACTTTGTCATTCTAAATAATTTACAGTCATGAACAAACTGAAAAAAGGAGCAGACTCTCCATTTGGATGTATGTTTTTTTTGTATGTTTGTTACGCGACATCATCGTCAGTTGAAGACCGATTTAGGTGATTATATTTTTCCATTTATCCGAAGTGGGCCCATAGGATGAGGAGCGAGATGGCCAAAAAATCGCTTCTGAAGTCGAAAAATGCATCATGAATTTCACGTAAAAGGTGTGGGACATCTTTCTTGGAACAGAATGTTCTGTAGGTATTTTTCAGTTTTTTGCTGGAGCGTAACTATTCTTTGTATATTTTACGGGGTACCTTATACGAGTGGCCGTATGCAGGCCTGCATTAAGTTGTGAGGCATTAATGCAGCGGCGTGCGAGCCGTGACCACGCCTTCACGTATGAAGAACATAATTAATGCCAAGTTTCCAAGCTTTTTTACCTAAGTTTTTGCATTGAAACGGCTCATGCAAATTTACTCACACATAAAAATGGTACGTGGATGCTTTGAAGCCATGTCTAATTAATGAAATGGTAAGTATAGCTAGATTTCTTTTCAGAAAACTAGGTTATAAATTGTTGTTGGAGCTTTTATTCTAACTATTTATATAGAAGGTACTATAACTGCGATAAGTATGTAAGTTACCTAAGAATCGCGCTTTTTTGGAAAGTTAAGGCAAAACTTTTGCGGAAATGTAGACTTGATAGTGGTAAGCTCATTGCCGCCATGATTGTACCACGAAAAATACAAGACACATCTCCAGTATAATTATCCCGACCGCCAAAATAATATTTGTGCAATTTGTGGATATTTATTCTTGACCCCCTGGCTCATTGGCTGGCTATGCTCTTGCTTATGCTATTTTCTTAAGTACTTATTAGGTACAACGCCACGACATAGAAAAACTTTTCTTTTGAGAAGTAGGGACAAGGACTGTCTATGTCTAGGAACCTACTCGTACTAAGTAATTCGTTGAAAATATCAAATTTCCAATATTAAAGTTTGTTTGCCGCCAGTTAACTTTTACCCCTGCCAAGTGCAATGGAGAAATATTTATGAACATTAATATATAATTGGAACGCCTTGAGCTCTGAATACCAACGACTTGCTGCAGGCCGTTCTGAAAAATAACCGCCATTTTGTATTCTACGCGAACGTACCCTAATTAATAGGTACTACAAAGCACTACACTCAGACTTAAATGAGTAAACTTAATTAATATCTTCATTAAGTTAAGCAATATTCGCCGAAACAATAAAACGAAAGGGGCCAGCACCCTTCCTTCACAAATAGGGGAAAGATTGTTGCTGAAACGAAAGGCAAGGCAAAATATGATGAAACAGAGTAGGTAGGTACCTAGGTAATTTAAAATATAAATTTAGGCTTTGATGGAAATGCGAAGAGAATGTTTCCAGAAAGTGTACCTTATAATAACAGATTTTTTAATCATTACGTGAGTAATTAGCATTTGCCCGCGACTTCATTTACGTAGGATTAGTACTTCAAATAGCCTTTTTTTTTTCTCCGGTCTTTCATCATTCTACAATCTTATCTAAATAGGTACCTAATAAAAAAGACAGATCAGTGGTTTTCACGTGAAAAGGTCTACTTAAACAATAATTAAAAAATTAAAATAATCCCCGTAATAATTTCTTATAATGAAGAATGTTTCTGTATTTTTGAATAATTCTGTATTTTTGTTTTTGGTAAGCCAAAAGAATAACTATGATGATAAACAGACGTAAATATATCAATTAAGACCGACTGTACATTAAAACAGACTGTAATTCGACAAATCTGTGTGCAATTAATGTGCCTGGGGAGTTCCTGTGTAACGTTATATTTTATATCTAGGTACTCAGGAATACCCGCTGGGGCCGCGGAAGAGTGCAAACCGTTCCCGTAGCCCCAGCAATGGGCGTGTAGAAGGGACCGTGGGGTTTTTAGCCGGTAAGAATCCAGCATAACCAGTCCAACGTCCCCAAGGGGGGGCGGGTACCGATGAAAGTTTTCCCCACGGAAAAAAAAGGTACTCAGGAATATGTTTGTGTAAAATTTGTCGTCTCCAAATGATAGGTACTTGAAATCTAAAGGAATAAATGAGTTTGACTTTGACTTTGATGAGTTTCAACTTTTATCTGAAAAATGATTATTTCCCCATACAAATTTCCACCTCATAAGGAATGATTTCCGGGATATAAGCTATCCTATGTCCTTAACAGGGTCCTATATCTTTATTAAATGTTATCTAAATCGGTTTAAATGTTTAAGCTTATAAAAGTAGGTAACAGACAGATAGATACACAGAGTGGATAATAGGCAGGATACTTTGTGTGTTGTAATATTGCGAATCAGCATAAAATAAATGTGGGTCGAATTTACTAATCTAATGCCATGCTAATCTTCTCTTTATCGATCCAATTTAATTAAATGTATCTATCTACTGCCGAAGTAAGTATACCTACTTAATCACACAATACCGCAATCAAATACTTACACAATAGAATGGCATTTCAAAATGGCGACGGTAGTTTTCATTTTCGGCGTTTCAAATATAAGTAGGTGGACCTGCAGGTACTTATTTTCTAGTCGCATACATAACTCGCATAATCCATATCCATAATCCGTTTAGTGCGCCCAAATGCGCATGTTTTTTAAGCTTGTCGTTGAAAATTCATTCATTCATTCATTCATTGTCTGGTCTAACCTGTCACAACTAATATAGCCATCTGTGGTTATTGACTTGTTCATTCATCGTGTTTTGTTTTGAGGTTAAAATTTATAAAACAATCGCGATAATATAAAGAAGTAGAATTTGTGTTCTACAAAAATGCGCTTCGTTCTTAAACATACAAGCACCGGCAACGAAAGAATTGGTAGGCTTACGGGATTTGTGCAAAATCCCAATGCCGTGATAGAAACACCAGCTCTCGCCTTGCTAACTCAAGTATGTTTTTCCGAGGTTTTTCAAGGTCCCTAAGATAATTTTCTCCATAAAAAAAATGCTCATATCTACTATCGCCTATACGTTGAGTATAACTACTGTTCAGTATTACTTTTTGCTATCTAAACAGATCCCGACACCAATATTACAAATGCTTAGCAGTTTTTATTTTATTAAATATTTTATGTATGTAATAAACATATTACTTTACCTTGACTCGTAAATCCATGTTCGGTGGAAGTTTGTAAAGCCAGGGTCATCTGATCTCAATCCTTTTTTGAAAGAATTTTGATAATTGTTGCCTTTTAAAACTTTAGTATATCAAACATAGCATTGTTAAAATGAAACCTCTTTTTTTATATTATTCAACCTAACCATTACGAGATTTGGATTTCTGTAAAGTTATCTGATTTACAGGGAGGCAGTGTTGTGCATTTAACTGCTGAAGTATTAGCCAAGGTTTTTACAAATCCCCAACTACTATGGGTTCCATTAGCTAACTCATTGAGCTTGGAACCTGGTGTGAAGGCACAAGGTGAAGGTGTAGCTAAATTTGCCGGACTTCCTGAACATTTTACATGTGTTGCATTTAACAACATGAATGAAATAGCTCCAATTGGCCATTTTGAACCTGATAAGGTTCCCTTATGGACTAAACAAGGAAAAAAACTTATATCTGCAGATCGGTAAGTACTTGTTAAATTTAACTTAAGCCTGTTTGGTATACATACATTTTGCATGAATTTCTTTTCCGTGGTTATGGAAGTTGCACTTGGTTAATCTAATTTTGAGCAGTATCTGTTGCCAATATCCATCCAATATGACTGGGGTTGTCCCATAGTTATGGAAATAACAGTCACATTATATTGCACCCATCACTTTGAGAAATGATGTTAGAATTTTATTAAGCACTTTTAACCTAAAACAGAAAAGGTAAGAGTAATTAGAGCACATTACCACTCGGCATAAACATAGGTAATTTGTTACTTAGAAATAACTCTCAGAGAAGTCCCCCTTTCATAGATTTAGTAGGCAAGCAACATAGATAATCTTTTTTAGCAAACCATTCTCAACGTGAGATCTAAATCAAATAAGCCCTAGCACTAATATCTTCATGTGAACTGTGGTGGTGTATGAAAATGTGAGTTAGATTAGTCACAATTACATCAGCATTATTTACATTGGCTGGAGACATTGTAGTCAAAATGTTCTTATGGACTTTGTAGTCTTATTATTATTAAATTTGACACATTGAATTTAAAGGAACAGCTATTACTCTTAAATGTATTTCTTATAGATGCTATGTTGTCCCAGCTAGGTATTTCTTTAGTAAATTTAGCTAATCTAAAAGAAAAACAAAAGTTCTATGCAATATACTATGGTACCCTCCATTTGTCAAACACACAAGGTCAGTACATTTTATGAGTCTATAAACGGAGGTGATAGCAAGCAAGTATACATGACCAAAGAACTCATATAATAACATACTCGTATATTGTGAGGCCAAACATATGGGCTTATTGCTTAATATATTATGCTGAAAATATTTGTGGTGGGGTTTTAGTTAGAAACATGGGACGGTAGATAAATGAAATAAAAAAATATTCATGGACATTTCACGGTGTCATCTAGCTCCTAACTAAACATAACTTGTACCATGGGAACTTTATAACTGATTGAATACATTATTTGTCAATACTTATTTGTAAGTATTTATATGTAAATAGATACATATAATACATATTAACACCAAGACACAAAAACATATTTGTCACACGTGGTTTGACGACTCCGTGGCTTAGTTGGTAGTAGCCATACCTTCGAAGCGAGGGGTCCCTGGTTCGATTCCCGGTCGGGGCACACTTTGTGTGGTGAGCGTGAAGTTTGTTCTCGGGTCTTGGGTGTTTATCTTGTGTTTCTGTGTTTGTCCATGCCATCTGCGACACAGGGAATCCTAGTGCAGAGGTATGAGTGTGTTAACGTTTACACAAATGCCTGTCCTGAGAGGGAATCGAACCCACAACCTATAGCCCAGAAGGTAGAGCTACATCTAACTAACCTATGAGGCCTGTCACAAAACCCATTATGCGGGACTCTAACTTATTATTCTTTTAGATCTGTCTGAAGCAAAAATTACTCACATATGTTAGAAGAGATAAGAATAATAAAGACACAGAAAGATAAATTCTTCTTACTATAACCCCCTTATCAGTCACATTGGTTAAGGGTTAAAAATGATTTGATCTAAAAATTTCAGATTTATGGATGTGATGGAAATATTCAAACCAGACATAATTTTGGCGGTTGCAGATAATCGTACCTCACTCAAGGAAGGCGCCAAAAGGATAGCCAAATCCGTGGAAAGAACCTGCACTTTGTTGGATAAGTGTGTGTATCGATATAAGGGTTCAACGAGACTACGAAATAGCTCACTTGTTGGTTAGTATATTTATAAATAATCTGTGCTCGGCAGTGCCCCAGCCAAGTCAAGCTTAATTTTACAGTTTACACTGTCATTCAGAGTAGATGTAACTAAAATGTCATTTAGGAAGGAACCATAAGTAAAATGCATTACCTACATTTCATACAAAAAAATTCGTAAAAATAATACTATCAATATATATATATACACACACCATTTTTTCCCGAAGATTTTGGCAGGTAGGGTCTCTTTAGCCACTTTTCGCTTCGTGGGTCACACTATCGTGGGAACGATTTTTTTTCCATACTATTATAATTAATAACATGTCGGCTTACAATTTTATTCAGTGAAATTAGTATTCCGACAGCCAGGACGATATGTCATTGTAGCAATTTTTATTATATCGCCAACGCGGCGATGGTTCGATTCTCGGCGGGGGCAAACTGATTTGCGTAAAGTTACTTTTGGGTATTGAATGTTTGGTTTGTTTATCTGTGTTTGTACATGCCACTTGCGGCGAAGTGCAGGGTATGTGCGTGTCAGTCTAATACAAGTGCAGGGGTATGTGCGTGTCAGTCTAATTTCTCTTCATTGTTTTCAGATGCATTACTATGAATGTGTGAGTGTAATTTCCTTTGAAAATTACTTTTCAGGTGTAATTGTAGCTCCCGCTGACGTGAAACGTTGTGATGAATGTGTTCGCCGCATCCTCGCACACAAGGAAACGCTCCAAGGCGTTGCGTTGTCAGGATTGACTGATGGAAACGAAGATATTAACGAAATTTCTGTCAAGAAACTTGAAGAGATTTTCAGACGAGTTGGTGTAGGTACCTTTTATGTTTAGCTATGCGCAAAGGTCAGCCGCCGACGGGATTTAGTCCGGGTAAAAGTCAGTGTATGTTGCAACCCTTAAATACCAAGAAACATTGTAGTTATTGATCATTCTGTAGCAGTCTCTAATGTTATCAATCTAATGGTACACTGGGCTACTTGGACAAGACTGACAGGGCCATGATAGAACCACGGCAACCTCATACATAGATGTCACTTGTCTTCGGATTCCCGGTGTCGCAGATGTCATGGACAACCCAGAAACACAAGTCAAACACCCAAGGTCCGAGAAAAAACTTCATGAACACCACACAAAGGTCTCGGTCGGGAATCGAACCCAGCCCTCCCGAAGGCAGGGCTACGCCAACAAAGCCACTGAGCCGTCTAAATTGTGAAAATTTCAACCCGCAAACGAACAGGTTGTTAACCGTAAATAAACTTAATTTTTAGGGAGCAATACCCAAAGATATGGTTCGCTTTGTCGAAGGCTGTTGGAATCCATCCGTGATGATGACCGCTATAGAGTACGGCTGGGACGTGTTCGACGGCTCTTACGCGGTCAAGCTGACGAATGCAGGGCACGCGTTAGTTCTCAACTTCGACATAAGGGCAGGTTCCCACGAGCCCTGTGTACTGGATCTCAACGATGCTAGGTGAATATGACAACCAAGAGACGTCACTAAATTACACGTGAATCTTGCTACTATTAGGCGAAAGTTTGAATGGATGTATGTTACTCAATCACGGCTGAACGGCTCAACGGATCTGGATGATATTCGGTTCAGAGATTGATTTATTGCTTGTAGTTGCACATATGCTTTTTATACCGGAAAAATTTATGGTTCCCGTAGCATACAGCAATTCTTGTATATGTAATTATTTATTTTGCGTATCTCGGAAACGTCTTAACGATTTGGATGAAATTGAATTTTTTTAATTAGTCAATTTTTTACCTTGTTTCTTCACACTCCAGTTTCAATTTTGCTGTGTTCAACTCAAATTGTGTTTCCGTGAGTACTGCCAGTATTAATGTTGGCATAACTGGCTCTCGTATACCAGTAGTTCAGTATCATAGGGTAGGCTTATTTCAACTAAGAATGTCCAGTATGCTTATAATTTTTTATTCTATGGTTACAGGTATAAGGACGATTTCCGGCCGATACTGGGAGGCTGCGAGTGTCTAACGTGCAAGAAACACACGCGCGCCTACATTCGACATCTTCTGAACACAAGAGAAATGCTGGCGGCGGTGTTGCTTAGCATGTGAGTTATTTATTTGACAGAAATACGATTCAATAAAAACAAATGACATTATAAAAGGGTCTACATTCGTTATTTAGGTCGCTTTTGTTAAGGTTTAACTACTCTGTAATACAGAGTAATCTGGTTACAGAGTAATTAGACTCTCTACTCTGTACTCTGTAACTATGTACTCTGTACTCTGTACTCTGTAATACAGAGTAACATAGAGTACAGAGTCTGTATGTATATCAGTGTCCCCTCTTTCTCTTTTCTGTGGAAATATGCCCGGTCGTCAGCTTCAGACAAAGAAGCCTACCATTACAGACATAAGAGAATATTTTTTCTCAATTTCAGACACAACCTCCACCACTTCGACCAATTGTTCCACTACGTGCGCCAACACATAGCATCGAACACATTCCCGTTGTACAAAGAGCACATCATCAGCCAGTTTGAGCCGCACAAACAGATCAACGGGAAAACTGAGCAGACCAACGAGATCACAGTAAAGGAGTGCGCCTCGGTGAAGAAAAAGAGAGTGAGTAATGGTGATCATGCCATTTTAGTTAACGGAACTAGCGGATAATTACAGTATTGTAGATTAGAACTGTAATTCATATGGACCAGCAGCTGATCCTTGGCGTTGAATCTTTTTAAGTATAATTTTGTCGAATCGATCGTGATGTCTTCCTTATTACTCCAAAAATACTTCCTACCTACTCCAAAAATATCTAGCCTGCAACGATAAAGCTTTGTTGAATATATTAATTGTTTTCGAGCATTGTGAAGGTAAGCTCTCTATTTTCATAATCTCTTGGTTTACCAACGCTAAAATAAGAAATATATTTATTAGTTTGAGTACGTTAGTGGCGTATTGTGCAACTATTCATCCTTAGTTTCTGTCAATATGATATTCCTTGTCGAATTCTGCGGACAAAACGGCGTCTGGCAAAAAAGAAAAAAATATTTGAATTTTGAACATGATGTCATTGCGTGGATGACGAAAAACTGCAAGAAAAAAAAGACTTTTGTTTTGTATTGTATATAGTTAGTAACTTTATTTTATTCACCTAGCTGGGAGAAGGTTTTAACACGAGAACTTTCTCCTTTACAATTCTGATACAAATTCAATCTCTTAAAAATTTTTGCTATTCTTCATATGATTTGCAACCTCCTTTTTCCGCCTACCCTTTAACTTCCCTCAGCCTGGAAGGCTTTTATGAGGCTCCCGGACCATGCGATCCCGGCTAATGTCCACCCTACAACCAAAAATCCACGAGTTGCGTTCCACAATGGAACAAGCTAGTTCTAACTTATAGAACTAGCATTCACTATCACTCTGATTATTCTATTATTCCTACTATAACCATGTACCATACTCCTACTCACTCCTGTTAATCGGTCTTCGCGCAGCCTAAGATCTTTGAAAAATTAATTATATTTATTGATATTAATAGTCGTAGCTACCAAGTCACGTCCAAGATAGAATAATAGTTTGTACGTAGAAAAAACATCAAATGTTTTATGCAACTATTTATCCCATCTTGGATTACGTCGGGGTACACTGAAACGCATGTTACAATACGAAGTTAGTGAATTAGATCATTTTCAGTTTCTGGACATATGAGTTACAGTGTTGATTAGCTGTGATAAGTATTTATTAATAATTCCAATAGAATTTCCACCTAATTAGTGTAGGTACAAACAAACAAACATGCTCTGGAGATTTTAAACATATTTTCTCATTATGTTTACATATTTTACAACGAAAGCTTGCAGTGCAACGGACAGAAAAAATACGTTTACAACTTTATCACAATTTTACAATATATAAGTAACAAACTGTTGCTATTGTCTGTGTTTATGTATCCCCGAATAAAGATTACCTGGCGTGATTTACCTTTGTTATAAATATCTGGGTGATGACCGATTCCTGACTTCAAAATATACAAAAAGAAATAATTTATACTTGAATACGGCTAAGCCAAAAAGAGGGTTATGATTTCAGTCCGTTATGTTCATCAGTTCCGCATAACTTTATAATATTTATCATAATTTAAAAATGAGGTATAGCGTCAGAAGCTTTTTGATGGTCTGCCTAGCTATGATATTTCAATGTTTGAAAATTATATCGAGTTAATATCCAAAAATTATATAATATTATTAAATAGATGAAGTGGGGTATCGTAAAAGGGTCAATAATGATGTCTGGACCTTTTTTAAAAGGAGCATTTTATGTAAATCAAAAATATTCAAATGCTATTGTACAAAAGATATTTATCTATGGTCACAGATAACAAAATAAAATTGAAGTAAATTTTACATACGCAATTGTTCATACAAATCACGCCTGTGTAATACATTTTCTGGCGATTAGCTTTCTTGATTATTGTACTTACTGATGTTGCTTAGTGCTTTTTTTCTCGTATGGTACTTTCAATTAGTATGTAATATGGGTAGTTAATTACTAAGAATAGATTTTTTTGTAGACATTAGCTTAAAATATAAGCAATGCTCTTCCATACATTACACGTTATTGCGGCGTCACGAGTAGAGTTCAGATGTTATCGTACGTATTATCGTATTCTATTAGGTACTATAAGTTATTCTATGGACGACTAGTGTTAAAACAAAGTTTTTCAACTTGCAATGACATCAAGCCGCGAAATCAAGGGTTCCTTTCTTAAGTTTTAAGTTTAATATTTAACGTTTTACTTTATGATTTTAAGTATCTATGTAGTTATTTATGTATTAGTATGTTTAAGTTAGCCAAATTTATGTAAGTATTGTTTGCTGTGTGATATTTTTTCGTACCAAAATTAAATCAGTGATAGTTTTAGGTTAACAAAACTGTAAGGTTACTTACAGCTGCCGTCAGATAAGTTTGTAGATAATGTAACAAAAAATGTGAATGTGATTATTGTAAAAATATTTAAAATCATGTTATTATACCCTCAAGAACGTGCCTTTAAATAGTTGCTCATACAGGCGTTTTGTAGGATGGGTGACCAGGTCACCCACTCATTGGAATAGTACCTGCTTATCGAGGACTTAAGTCGTGTATTACTTAGTCATAGAATTAATATAGACATAGAAAGAGAATCTCAAACAGAATTTCTTCAAACGTCGACGCCATTTGTGCGTTTCATGTAATCGCCATCGCCACGCATACCAGCGTAAGAGTTATAGCCAGTTCTATAAAATATCCGCCAATTGGAGTGATAATGAGATATCTTTTATTTAAACTCACATGCATAGTTGTATACTACAGTTGTCCGTTCGACTAGGTCACTATAGACTTATACGGAACTGAATAAATTCGCATGCAAGTAGGCACTAGGCTTCTATTCCTATATTAATTCTATGTGAAGAGTACAATACATACGCAGTCTTACTTCGCTTGGCTTAGCCACGCTGACCCACGTAGATTGTACAGTTCGATTGCCAAAGTTCATGAGTCGAACATTGAACTACCTCGAATTTTAGTATAAGTATGCATAGGTACTGTACGTACATAAACGTACATAAACACTTGATATACCCGGATTGATTATAAATATTTTCTGCAGTTTAAATTTACCTACTTCATTTAAAATCCAAGTTCATGTGTCGTTGCTTTAGTAGACCGTGTCAATTTCCATTCCATTAATTTTAATTATGTACCTACTTGTATTGTATAAAATGTATTGTATTAAGTACGATGTTTGTTTTTTCTCCTTAGATATAATATTACACTTATTTTTTGTGCAGTTGTTGTGTTGTGCAGTTGCATAGAAAACTTTACCTACACTCATGACGTGAATTCTTTTAGTGAATACGAATTCCGTAATCACATGAATTTTTGCAGTAAGTTTTGAATAAACTACGTTCATTTATAGAAAATTTTAATTAATATATTGTAAAATATGATAAAAATATAGGTCCATATTGGTACAGCAATAAATAATATGAATTTGTGTAAAATTAACTTAATTTAGAAACGTACTCGCGAAGACCAATTGAGTTTATTTTTCGTGTGAGTAGCTTCTGGTGTCTGACTCTTGAAGCAGCCCGAAGCGCTCCAACATAGCTTATCGACTAGTATAGCCGGATCCGACATCTTAATGTACTTTCCGGAGTATGGAAGCGCTCAGTTCAAATGCCATTACGAAGTCACCTATTCAACTACAGACCGGGTAGACAGTTAGATGATTGAAAGATCCTCTTCGCTACGAGCGCTTACATTAATTACTGAGTAGAATGTTGATAAGAATTAAAATATTAATGTCTAATCATTCTATTCTATTTATAGTACCAATACTTATATCATATTTTCGGATGCTGACACGTTACTCAATCTTGGTATTCCTTTTCATTCCACATAATCAAATCTTGTTTATATTGGCGCTCATACAGAAATGGCTGCAATACGCTAAACACAGGTAATTTTTTTTTAACAAGATTAAGGCCAAAATTATGTCTTCACAACCAGATTGTATAGATTTATTGTTACAATTCTATTTGAATACTCTACAAACAAAACAAACTCAGCGCATCACACGAAATAAAATAAATGTAATGTTTAATGATAATAAAAGTAACAGAAGATCTAAAGTAAAAAATTAACATTGATTTTAGTGTAAATCTATGGATTTTGAGCATGGGTGTAGATAAAATAAACAGTTTTTGTTCGTTTCTAAATACCTATTGGTAGTTGTTTTAGTACAAATTAATGTTTTGGGCGTGTGTTATGCCCTCTTATTTAATGCTTGGTTATCTAGACAAAGGTAATTGTTTAATAAATGGTGCCCAAATACAAGAGGTTTTATTTATAAACATTTTTATTTAATACTATTTTCTAATCTGTCTAGACCATAACTTCTAGATTATAACTCAACTAGAGACGGCTCCGTAGCTAAGTAGCAGACAGCTTGCCTTCGAAGCGATTGGTCCCGGGTTCGATTCCCGACCGGAACAGACTGTGATGAGCGTAAAGTTTGTTTTCGGGTTTTGGGTGTTTGTCCATGCCACCTGCGACACAGGGATCCTTAGTGCAGGAGTATGAGTTGTAATCGTTACTTTATCTATTCACATAGGAATCTTGTATCTAATATAATTTTTAAGCATTAAGTAAACTAGCATGTGATACATTTTCACGTCAGCTTTCTTATGTAATGTGTTTTTCTTTAGTACCTTAGTATATTGATAGTATATGTATTAAACATACCGAATATGCTGATATAACCGCGAGCTGCGAATCATAATTTTTACGTACGCGCTCAGCTACCTGGCGACATTTTAGATGTAGTCAGGTACTACTTACTGCCTAAGCCGCAAACCAGTCGTGCTAACATTACCAAGATTTTTCATCGTGTACAGACGATTGATGTTTGCTGTTATGGGTAGAGGATACTACTCAACATTAATAGGGCCAACTGCCCATTTCGTTATACCATAGCATAGTACAAGCTTGGTTATTTTGGGGCTAATTGGCACTCCATGGTAATTTATTTTCTTGAATCTTCATAGAGTTAGGGTAGGGTTAAAAAAATATCTATTTTCATATTAACACCTTTTACATTTATTTACTGACAATATTTACAATTTTAGTGACCACACTTATTGAGCTAGGCGTATTGTATGAAATGTGCATCAAATATTCAATGTAATTGAATTACATTACAAATATAATTAATTTATAGATAGAAGATTTGGCAGGATTTTGCTTGACAAATTCACATTCCAAATGTTCAAGGACTGTAATACAATACAAATACATAATCATTGTGATAAAACCAACCTGTACATAACATAGAAGATAAACTGTGATAATAACAATTCATATAAACTATGATTCCATAAAATAATTGAGTAACTTCTATGATGCAACAAATGCGTCAATTGAGAAATTGTCTAATAATTCTGAATAATTTGGCGTGTATTAAAATTTCACTACAATTGGCAACAATTCAATCATTAATTTTATCCTAAAAATTTTCTAATTTCCAAATAAATAGATGCTTATGATTATATAGACGTACATACACGGCGACAGTGAGATACCGCTACCTGATATAATATTAATACATATGGTAAAATATTTCAAAATAATTGTATTCAATAAATAAGTACTACAATCTTAGAATCTCTAGTATGAGCTGCATTGCCTTGGAACATATTTTGACATTCAGAATAAGCTTCTAGTTACATAGGCTTAGCGAATTATTAACAAAAAATGGAATAAGTATAAAAAATGTAAAACTCTCTATATTATAAATAATTACAATGCACCAGGCATGATAAAGCATTTGATTCTCTAAGCTAATTCACAGTCTAAAGAGAAATTAATAGCGATGTCCCCTCCGATAACAAATGTGATATGAATATAACGAAGCATAAGATCTCATAATCATTAGACGGGTAATGAATTTATATGAAATTACGTTTTCACAATTTTGAGATCTTTCCGACACGCGGCGCGAGGCCAGCAGTGCACAACATTGTTCCAAGGAGCTTTTCACTTCACTTCACTAATGCCAACGTAGAGTTCACTAGTGTTAGCTTACGTCCCATTCACTGATAAGCTTTATGTTTTCTGTATCACATGTCCGCCTTTTTCTTTTCACATTCATTGACATAATTGTATATTTGCTCCCGGCTTTTGCCCTACACATATTCATTTGTACCGGGCGTGTTGAGAGGTTCTCGGGCCTGAAAAGATAACAAATCACATTAGTAAAATTATTAAATTTCCCGCCCCGCGGTGTTTCCGTACATTATTCGGGGATAAAAAGTAGCCTATATACTATTTCAGACTATAGTCTATTTTTATGCCAAATTTTAAATTTCATTTGGATCCGTATAGCCCTGACGTGATTGAGTAACAAACATCAATCCATCCAAACAAACATTCGCATTTATAATAAAAGTATTTAGTATGATTATTTTCTTGTCTTTCGTACAGATGCATGAAAAATAAAAGATGGCTAATTAATTCTAATGCCATTGTTCTGCAATCTGTTGCTGGTTAAAGATCGCATACCATAGTACAACTAATGTGGCATCAACTCTTTGTCATTCCACATTGGGTTTAGAGATTATAGGTACTGGGATTTCTAAACACTCGCAGCATGTTGACTAAATCGTAGAAGGATGAGACAAAGGGCATAACTCGCTATCTAAACATATACTTACCATTTAAACCCTCGACAGTTAGTGCATGAAAAATAAATCGAACAGGCGGTCAAATATAATCTGCTATTTAATATATATTGATGCTAAATGCAGATAAAAGATTGTATTATAAGGGACTATTTACAGCATTTACACCTACCATTAAGACCAAATATTTGGCATCTATGTTTTAATACTGATGCGGTAAAAATGTTGGCACATATAAATTGCCACGATTGTTAAATCTAAACGAAAATATATTATATTCATTAAGAAAATTATCTCTAATAAATAACTCTAAATACATCAAGTTTAAAATGCCTTATGTAGACCTTATCGTCTATAACTTTACCTATAATAATAAACTTAGAGCGAAATTTCATATTTACAACAATTTGGCCATTACTTGGGGTCTAATGTTATTTCATTGTACACAAGAATACGAAGTTGATGTGTTTAAAATATCTTTTATAGTAAAAATATATGAAAAATTAAATTCTAATTGAGACCAGTGATTTAAACACTGATGTATAATTGGCTCCTTCGTGGAGGGCAGTAGGAAGTTCCCTATAGACTTATCTTAGGCTGTTCTGTATGTTAAGGGTACATTCCATAGCGGTTAGGGCTCTCACCTCTTCTCCCACGGTACTGGGGTACAGTTTACTTCCCGGAGCGTAACCATTCTTCTCCAGAGCGAACTGGTCTTCAGTCGTCTTGCGATACACGGGGTTGTCAAAGTTCATCGATGTAACATTGCGATGAACGTAATGCTTGTACAGAACAACCGCGATCTGAAACAAATTGATGTTAAATTGATGCGAGGTCTGGATGACGCTCTTTTGAGAGTTGTGTGCGTAGGCTGTTATAGAATAGACTGGGTGGACCACATTCAACAATCATTGACGTCTATTAGAACAGTTGCTACGACGCGATAAAACGCACCGTATGAAATTAACTAATTTAGAAGTTGGTGATAAAATCTAGAGAATTCGAAATTTGTCGTTCTCGAATGTTCTATATTGTCGTTGACTAAACGAGTTGAATCAAATGTTAAACAAGTAGATATTTTAATTGATTCGATTATCAAGGCCTCATTGATGCTGCAGAATAAATTATATTTTACTTCCTTCCTACATCAAAATGTCAATGATGGCTGTTTTTCAGCATTTCGATGGCCTTCGACACGCCTATAAATGGCCATCATATCCATGGATTGAGAACTTAAGACGGCCGTATGGACATTGGCAGAACTATTAGCAGATAGGTTTGAACAAGCACTAATCGTAGTTATAAGAACGCATGATCTCGTAGGTACATATTTATTTAAAAATAAGTGATGCTTCCAAGTTTTTTTTAGGAATATACGGAAATACGGAAGCAAAAAAAACCCCTAAATAATAACAGGGTATTAAAATCAGTCACTTGTTGCCATCCCTATCCTTAGCTAAGGATGGCAACAAGTCACAATTACTCTATTATATTACTCTATTATATAGAGTAATAAGTCACAAGAGTAATTGTGATTATATCTATTATATAGAGTAATTGTGACTTCGTTAACATTCAAGAAGGTACAATTTTGCTTACCAATGCTGCTAAAATCAAGACTCCAGAGATTACTGCTACGACGATACCAGCGACAACGCCTGCGTCGCGTCCACTGCTTGAGATTCCTGTACCGGGCTTTGGTGTCTGTGTTGCATCTGAAAAAGAAAATAGCGAAAAATTAAAACAAAAAATAATGATGTCCTTATAACTTCTGCAAAGTAAGAAGTTACACGGAACATATATACGAACAAGTTACAAGAGACGTAATATCACATAGAGGTTAAGATCACACCTTAGTAGCACAGAACACAGAAGTATATGTTAGTATAAACTATTGGTTAGTCACAGTTGAAAAAGAATAATCCTCCACCAGTATTAGCCACAACAATCAGTGGTGATGTTAAACGTGTTAGATGGAAAAAGATGTGACACATGTAGCGATAAAAAAGTCGACGTAAATACATCGTATGATAAAAAAAATTGTTATGATGAAGTTTTTATAAGGTCATAGCTTAATTTCTGAACTATCAAAATTGTTGAGCATAATGATCATTGTCAATGTTTTAGTTTCGATGGGAAAATATTAATATTTTATGCAATGTAAATTAGAAGATCATTACGCGACAAGACCGGCATATGTAACCAGATCGAACCAGATATTCTATTTGTGTACAGTTACTGTCAATGAAACGTGCCAACTAAAGTATATTTAACCAGAATAATTATCTTAACCTAGATTTTATTACGGCATCGATTTCCATTTATCCGGTCTTCAGTCGGAAGAATTATTATCAACTTTATATGAAAAAAAATATGAAAAGGCAGGAAGAATGAGTAATTTAGTCGCAGCATTGTACAGAAGACCTTGGAACTATTTGAACAGAATGAATTATGCCAATTGTCATTTACTCTTTGATTTATAATCTCATTGTTTTAGGCTTTCATAGTGACCAGCAATCCGTAAAATGGCATGTTGCAGGAACAGTTGAATGAATCAATTCAAACATACAATATCTATAACTTAACGAATGTTTACTGGAATAAGTAATACCTATCAACTTCTATCAAAGTATTTACAGTGTACCAGTTAGCAATGAACACCTATTCGATTAATTAGTTACCAAGAAGCACCCATGCACCCAGTTCAAAATGAATCTGTGTGTCTTCCCAATTTAATAATGAAAGATTTTTTACGTAAACTAACAAAATTTCTAATACATTACCAATATCATTTTTCAGTGCTTCAGGCAAGTGAAATAGATTGAATTTTGCGTATTTATAATGAGATTCTTTGACTGGCTCCTCTGTTGTATCTGGTATCCTTTCGAGAGCTTTGCCATTCAGGAAAAAGTCGATAGATTCTTGGTTGTTGTTGGAGAGAGTTTTTTTATCTGTTTCCCAGTACGCTTTCATTGGCCCGGCTATTGAGTCGTCGACCGAAGGTTCTGGAGTTTCAGTTGTTTCGGCCTCCTGCGCTTCTTGGCTGGAGTCCTCACTTTTTAAAATGGCACGTCCCCACTTCAAGAGAAGGCTGAGCCCTTCTCGTTTTAAATTCACCATATGGGTCAAACTTCCCGATCAACCATTTGCTATCAGAATTTATGCACCAAAGTGTTATAAGTAGTGTGTCATGCCCTGAAAATCAGTCAACGAATCCCAATTTGAAGACACACAGAATATTGTTTGAACATACTCAGTGAAACGTTAGTTATGCAATGATACAATTTAAGTGTTAGTGGTTCTTTATACCTTATACCCGTAATGATAAAAGTGATGGAAATGTTATCTTATCAAATGATTACAATGATCACCCCATCGACAACAAGCATTTCAGTATAACCTGTGGCGTTCAGATTAACTCTTGTCAAAACATGTATTGGCCAACAGAAGACAATTTGTGATACAACCTTCACTTTCATTAACCGGTTAAGTTAAAGTTAACCTCAAACGTCACAGAATTAATTATTTCACATACTGGGGATGAGGATGAAGAGAGAAAAACGGGTTCATCGAAAATAACATGTGACAAAAAATACTCACTGGCTTCAAGTTTTCCTTCATCTACTTTAGATGTATTGGTATCATAAGTTGGTTTATGCACCTCCACGGGTTGTTCTATTGCATCTGTAGAATTTTGTTTAAAACAAATTTGTGAGTGTTTATAATCCAATCCAATAGTTTTTAATATATCTATATTTGTTTGTTTTGTTTGGAAATAGTCGCGTTTGAATGTTAAAGTTCGTTCTGTAGAGCACACGCGCGACTGCGTCGATGCCACGAGACGGACGGAATGACACTTGTTCCGAAACATCGGACCAATGACGTTCCACTAGCCCACCACACCACCGTTCCGTCAATTTAACTCATAGCGATCCGGCTGCCGCGTTTTATTCATAATCTTTAAACTTTGCTACGCCGCCGTCTATTTCTTATTACTTCAAACTTCGGAGTTTACCTACTAGTTATAAAATAAAGAAAGCCTTTATGAAGCTCCAAACTGTATTTAATAGATAGATGAAGTTGTTTTACCTTAACCAGATAAAATTTAGAAATTCGATCATGTTCTATATTTTAATATTAGATACACAACTTTTCTCGAATATGTTATTATAGTTAGGTACTTATTGTATCGTAAATATTTTATATAGTTACATTTCAATATGGGAATCATAATTTGTAAGTCTGGATTGTAAGCAGCCAGATATATTTTCATACGTTTTCAACTACATAAAATCTTGTACTATTGCAATATCTCCACCGGCAAGTACTACAAACGGAGCTATGATACTAACATTAGTCACCAACTCAGACACAAGTTTTTTATGTATGGTATTTCAGTCATCCATAGATTCAAGATATGAATCTTCCAGGCCGATATCGAAAATTCCTAATAAGACAGCAGGTAAAACAAGTCACGCGAGAATGTCGTGCCGGATCGCGCATGCACTGACTAAACAATAAAAGGTGGCGTGATGTGGTGACGTCACGTCGCGTTATTCGCCAACCGCCGGTCTATTGGTTGGGGCGCGTTTTCATCATAACGAAAGTAACTTGGCCTAGTAGCGTTTAGGCGATGCACGTATGAGGTCATCCAACATTTATGGACCTACACTCATTCAATCGAATTTGTATCCTCATTTTAGGTTCAATGTCACGATGTGTGTACGTTATGTATTTGTAAATACAGCTTAGACTATTATTGGCATTTATTTCCTGTACCTACTACTAAGTAGGTAAATCAGCATTGATTAACTGTACAATACCTATAGAATTTACTCTATGGTTCATTCATAAACTTATCTCACACTATCGCAAACGTATACCTATTTACCTAACCTACATTGTAATCAGGAATACAACTTCAATAATAATGTTGGGCGTCTGGGGATGTCCAATATCAACGTAAACAATGAGTAATGTGCGTTCCTTTGAGCTGATACCTCAGATAAGCTGGAGGCGTGGTTTATTCCTATCTTAAACAATTACGATAAATTTTCCTACTACAAACACTACTCGGTTGGCACACGTCATGCCAACTGTTCATATCAATTCTGATTGTATTACGTAGAAAATTAAACAGCTCGATAATTTTTTACGGCTCTAGCTGCCGCCTATAAACAATTAAAACACAACTTATTATCTAAAAATACATATCTATTAAGAAAATTTGAAAATTATATATTTTTGAATTAATTTGCTTATATGTCATTAATTTTTTAACCTATAGAGCTATAGACAGTCCAACAACTTAAAAAAACAGATTACAATCTTGAAACACGTAACTTGTCATGACTTTATTATATTTTTTTGCGTATCTAATATTGTTTGCTAATGGAACTTGTCGTCAGAAATACCTAAATTTTATAAAACATCGTACGATGTTTCGTCATTGGATGACGTGTTTCTACAAGAGCGAGGCTGATTCAAGAATGATATTTTTGAGATCAAGCTTACATATTGAACCGGCTGGTCATGATTTTTATCATCGTCTCTTTTGAGTATTCCCGAATTGCATTTCCATTTGTGCAGTTAAAGCAGCATATATCCTGGATGTGTTATTCCAGGACATGCTATCCTGTTACCAAAATTCATTCAAATCCGTTTTAGCGTGAAGGTGTAACAAACATACACACAAACACACACGCACCCACACAGACACAGACATACAAACTTTCGCCTTTATAAGTGTGATAATTACTCGTTCACTTGGTCAAGTCTAATCTAAATTTAAATACTTAGTGATAATTATAAACAAAATCGATAAACATAAATCCGAACAATTTTCAATAGCCTTTTAAAAGACAAGCATAGTTATTTAGAATATATTTTGTATAGTATGCAAATGCAAATTAATATAAAATTAAGTAATACAATATTCCCAAATACTTAATTGGAGTGCAAAATGTGCTTATTCATGTTTAACCATGTAAGAGTTCAATCATGCGTACATTTTTAATATATTATTAATATATGCATCATTAAACTTATTACTATAAAAATATTTTATCTTAAAGCTCAATTAAATCAAATATGTTTATTAAACAGAAATTGAACCTTAGATTGATTAGATTGAGTTTATAATTGTGTATCTTCGACTTGACGATAATTATATTTTATAGTCGTACGCAGTCAAAGCATACTCTGTATTGCTTTGACTACTTTCACAATATTATTACAATATTCATCGTTGTCAGGTACAATCGCTTATACAATCATGTATGTATGAACTTGATTGGCCTCCAACTTTGAGTTTTGAAATAAGAAGTATTAGAAGACCAGGATTAAAAGACAACTCTAAAAACGTAGTTTTAAATTTTAAGTGAATTCAATTTGACTCTAATATTATTTTATTTAAGCGGCACGGTTTATACCGATGTCCGATTTTACAACAAAAACTGAACCTTTTTTATTGGGTACTTGACTTGCCCTTACTTACTCAACAAATCAGATATGTTTCAAGTGTTCCGTAAATAGCACCGAGAGACGGAAATTTGAGAGATATCTCCCATGACCAGCATTTAATTTACCGACACCCAATTGATGTATTAAAAAGAACAAGGTGTTACTGCTCCTCTGTTTTCCTAGTCACAATCGGAATGGAGTTTGTGAAGCACAAATACAATACAGGAACGCTATTTGTTAAGGTATGCGTCTCTTTCTGTCTTTGTCGTTGTTGCATAAGAAACACGACATTGGAAATAAAGTTGTGTGGGTGTGTTCATGTGTAGTGGTAACTTGTCCAGTTATTGTTAACGTAATGTTAGAACGTGGCGGATGGTCCTATTTCTTACATCAATGCCTATACCGCACAATTATTATCACATATTAAATAATTTCACTTCATAACAGATAGAAATAGCTATAAAAAAAAAAAAAATATTCCGTTGACTGTTATGATGCAGATAAGAGTTTTTAAACCTAGTTTAGTCTTAGGTTACTCCGAACCCATGTTAAGTTGTTTTATCTTAGGCTTTAGCCCTTCAATTTGTTTAACTTAAAAACAGAACTACTCAAACAAGATTGGTATGTTTCAGTCAGGATATAACTAGTTCGTAACAGTCAGTAAATTGACCATAACAAAATGTCTTCAATCAAAATGACGATTTTATTGACCCTTCCACTTGTACTCCAATCGATCGAAGAATGTATTCACAGAAGGAATTGTAATGAAATAACTGTATGTAATGTTACGGTTGGATATGGTATTGTATCTGTCAAAATTACCGGACCAAGCGCCTCGTTAGGTCTCAAAGTGACTGACGCGATGTCACTTGGGTATTGCCTTAGTAAAATTGGACCTTAGGAATACTGGTTACGGCAGAGGCTATATACAACTTCACATCAGATAGGTCAGATAATTTAGTTAACTATATGAAAAAGAAACTCCAGCTGGAACGCGTTAAAAATAATTATACGCATTATTTCTTCTATCGATCATTATTATCAGAATCTGGTGGCATGATTGATGCTATTTCATGAAATTCCTTGTAAAATGTTAAACGCCTGATAATAATTTTAGGAGCTAATATTGATAAGGGAAGGTATGAATAATTCCATCATTAATATCACACCATGAATTGAAAATATAGACACTCATCGAACGGAAACTTTCGTATAATCTAATTACGCAGTTGAGTGGTTTTCTTTTACAACTTTTCGAAGGGAAGACTTATACAAGTTAATTTACTATAAACAAGGTAAGTTTCAGTTATGATATTATGCTATCAGTTTCCATTAATTTACCACTAAAGATGCGTTAGGTTCTCTTCGAAGTTTTATCAAACAAGGTAATAATATGAATTGAGAGCGTAGCGGTCAACTGGTACCTACTTGCACTCACTTTCAATCTGAAGATTGTTTTAAATCTAGAGATGAACCAATTATATTTTTGCTTGAAAATGTTTGTGCGCAATACTTCTCAAAACAGTGAACGATAATATGAGGAAACAAGCATGACCTACCAAAACTCTAGAACTTCCTTTCCCCTTTGTAAATTTTAAGATAAAATCTTTCCTTGAAGTCATCCGTTTTTTTCATGTCAACAAAAATATGGATTGTTAATTTTCTGATCTACACTATATTTAGTTATCCAATATTCTACATGTACAATAGGTATTGTAGTACGACACATCGTGCTTTACAAAGTTTAATACAAATATTTGATTCATTTTCTATAAGTGATGTACTAAAATCATCGCAGTTTCATTCCTAAGTTACGTAATGTATCGCAATGGTTAATAAATGATTGAATTGAATTAAAATCGAATTCAACTGCATTAGGTTCTTCTGGAAGATCAGCCCATCCATCTCGCATGTCGAGATTATAATATCGATTAAGATAACTGCACATATTGAACTCGAGACTCGAGAATAATTTATGAATGCGAACATTTTTATCGAGCATTTACAGTACTTGGCGTAACAAGAATTTTTTATCGCAATTGAAAATTAGGTATAGGTATATAAGTCGCCCGATCACCTGACTTATCAATGCAAATGATAAGCTTTATTATGTACTGCTTATTATTGTCTGATCGCTATTTATCGATTCAGAAGAATTTCGTCGAAACATATTGCGCCTGAACGCTAGTCAGAAACCTATTTATACGTTGTTATCGTTGATAACGGAAGTTACAATAAGATGGTTTCGTATTTTTGGATAAAACTGATGTCACTAGCAATTTAGCCTAATGAGTCATTGCATTTAGCCAATACTTACAGAAAAAACGTTTCTAGAAGCTAGTGTGGCTTTTGTAATAGCTTTGTTATCAGTAGGTACCTATTGATTATTAGATATTCTTTAATATCATTAATTAGAATTTATGTGTTAGATCACCATCACGAAACGAGATCTTGCTTTTATGTCCGAGACATTGATGTTATATTTATTCAAATCAACGTCAGAAAGTATGAATTAAATATATTACTTACAGAATGAAACGTGTGTTGTACTAGTGTGTTTTTCTATTTTTGAAGAATACGGAACAATTATTTTTCTTCCATAAAACATTCTCGAAACGGTGATGGGAAACCGGCATGTCATAGAACCATAAATTCGTAGATATGTGATATCTACTAATCCGGATTGGGCTCCTGTGGTAGATCAAAAGCTTTCACTCTAACTAATCGAGTCTATGCCGGTGACTGATACGAATAGTTCTTGAGAAGTAAACATTGTTAGGAAACTGTCATTTCATACTTTCGAATTGTGATATCTATCAATCCGGATTGGGCTGCCACGGTAGACCATCCGATATTCCTGTAGTGGGACATTACAGGCCGACATAGAAATGTCGAAAACCAGAAATGTGGTCTTCTGCTTATGTACCAAAACTGGCATCGGTATTTATTCCAACGTTGCCGACGAAGCTGCATGGAAAATTTTCACCGTGGAGGAGAAAATTTCCCATGTTGCGCCAGCAGCGAATTCTTCTTTTATTACTATAATGATACAATCGACTACAAAAGTAATGCATACACAGTACACATTGTCTTAATGCATTCCTTTTGTGTAAATTTCTACAGGAACTTAAATCAATATCAAAAACGGGTCCAAAAACCCTACAATATCCGTCAATCAACGCTGACATGTACAAATGAAGTAATTCTAAATGTTGATTAAAAAACTTCTGTCACTGACCATACATACGTATTATATTTAAAAAATAAAAGAAGTCTTACTGCATACTGTGAGCCATACAATAAAAGTAATATTTAATCTCGAGCCTTTAAATGTTTGATAAACCATTGAGCGGTTTGTAATTTATTTCGTCTTGCCAGGTAAGTTCCCTTCCTACAGGCGCATTCCATGCATAAATAATGAGTTTCAGCTTGCAATACGATGCAGCGTTAACAAGTAGATATATTGCTTGCTGCTTATAATAATATTATTACATCCAAGAAATCAGGCTTAAGTGACCCTCATGCACGCTTCGTAGACTTCAAAATTCCAAGACAAACTCTTCAGATATCAAGAGTATTCTGAAAACTGAAGTTATCTTCACAAGTCTAGTAATCGAGGTAAATAGCACCTATCGAAACTAGGGCATCGAGCCCGGGTTTACCCGGACCGAAAAAAACCGGGATTTCCCGGGTTTTTTCGGTCCAAAAAAACCCGGGTTTTATTTTTAAAACTCGGGTTTTTCGGGTTTTTTTTAAATATTTTTGTTTTTGTTATTTATTAAGTTTAAGCCACTTCGAATGCATTAATAAGTAAATGATAAAACACGCTTTTATAAATTATTATTTATTACGTAAAAAGTAGCTTCGTTGCTACGTTCCTACCAATAAAACAAGCCATGCAAGTTAAATAGAACGTGCGCGTTGCCCTGCCGAACTTGACGAGGATAAAGATTTGCCTTTACCGGTATTGGCTCAAAGACTGCGAACTGTAGAATTTAACGACGACACGAATTCTGCAGACAATGACAAGGATGGTTTTGAACTTAATAATAAATCCTCGTTTGTGGAGTCTTTCAGTTCATAGTCTTTTAGATACAACGATCTGCTATCAAAAGTACGAAAAGTGGTAAAAATCTTCAAGAAGACAAAAAACGATGACATCCTTCAAAAACATGTCAAAGCTGATTATGGACAGGAGTACTCCCTGCTTTTAGATGGGAAAACGCGCTGGAGTAGCATATCTGCCAAGCTTTAATTGATTTAATTACAGACATTGCATTTACTGATGATGACTAGAGAAATATAGTTGAGATCCATAAATATTGGATGTTATTAAAACCTTTGTCGAGGCGCTATCTCGACGCGATGCAACATTACTTACAGCTGATGTTTCCCTAAAATTTGCATTGAAGAAAATGGATGAACTGAAGACACCACTAAATAACAAAATGGCAACTGCATTGAGCAAACGATACGCAAAAAGAAGACTAACTCTAGCTGCAACACTACAGTACTTGACTAATCCTGGTAAATATTTTGTGGCACCGTGGTGAGAGCGTGCGACGACAGTGAAATACACGTGTACAAAAAAACATTATAAATTAAAACACTTTACAATATCTAAAATCTATGAAGTAACGAAAAATAAAATATAATATAACATATTAAAAAAAAATATCACATATTAAAACAAAAAATAACATAAACTAAAATTAAAATTAAACCCAGAACGACTGCTTGTATTGGGATATACTTGAGATGTCAATAAAAGTTTCTTGAGACCAGTTTTAAATTAATAAATACTTTGCGAGTTCTTGATTGGCGGAGGCAGATTGTTCCAGCATTTCGTAGCAGCGTAGCGGAAACTGCCACGAAATGCAGTCGTTCCATGGTGTGTTCCAATTAAACGGGAGGCACAACGAATGTCACGATTTGAAAAAGTAAGCTTTTCGAATAAATATATAGGATTTTGATTTTTGACTATACCAAAGAGCAAAGTTGCAAAGTGCAGTGCACTACGAGATGACATATTCAGTAAAACATGTTGATTTATGTATGGTGAGATGTGTGCTCGCTTTGGAATCGGAAAAAAAAACGCACACATGCATTTTGAAGCCGCTAAGCTGTGTGCTTTACTCCAATGAACAATTCGATCCAGCTCTTCGTAAATGGTTTTAATTGCTACGTCTATTACTTGAGGATTAAAAGATATGTATAACTGCAGGTCGTCGGCATACAAGTGATACGTACTATATTTAACTTGTTTTATAACATCTGCAGAGTAAATAATGAAAAGCGTGGGTCCTAGAATAGATCCCTGAGGAACTCCACGATTTACGGGCATCACCGACGAAAACGATTTAGTACCATCCACATTATTAAGTTCAACTAATTGCAAGCGATCACTCAAATAGCTTGCAAACCATTTCGTCGCTGTGATATCAAATCCATAGTAAGATAATTTGGAAAGAAGAAGTGAAATATTTATGGTATCGAAAGCACGTGAAAAGTCAAGTAATGTCAAGATCGTGCCCTTTCCACTATCCTGTGCCGCTAGAATATCATCCATTACGCTAAGGAGGGCTGTTGCAGTACTATGGCCCTTGCGAAATCCCGATTGTTTTTCTGGCAGCATTTGGTTTACTTCCAAATAATTAGTAAGTTGTATACATACAGCCTTTTCCACAATTTTAGCAAGGAACGGTAAAATACTAATCGGACGTAGGTCTTTCGCCAGACCAAGACCTGCGAGAAATTGACATTCAGTTGTCCACTTTGACAAATGAAGAGTAACTGAACAGACAGTTAAGTCAAGCTGTTGCTACTGATAACACTGCTCCTAAAACTGGATCAGCTTGTCCATCAGACGATTTGCTTACTACTGTGAGGGTAGAAATGGCACTCTTCGAGAATGGCGGTACGCGACAGCGAGGGCTTTAACTATCGCTGGTATTTGAACATTTAAAAACTATTACCCACTAGCGTCGAGCCGGAGCGTATATTATCTTCGGCTGGAATTGTCTGCAATAGATTGCGTTCGTCTTTGAGTGACAAAACTTTGAATGCCCTAATAAGTTTTAAGACATTCTGAAGAAAAATTAAATCTTTATCACTTTTTTAAACATTGAAACTGTTTTTGTAATTTGTAAAGTACGGTTTAATTTATTTAAATTCTTTCTCCTCCTTTATATTTTGTACTCATTGTAGCAAAACGATATATAAACGCAAATAAGTGTATTTTAAAAAATTACAATAAAAAGACCGAAATGCTCGAAAAAACCGGTCTACCCGGGTTTTGATTACTCTTAGACCCGAAAACCCGGGTTTTCAAAATTGAACCGAGTTTCGATGCCCTAATCGAAACTGAAGAGCCCGAGCTCAAGAGCAATAAAATTTGTTTAAGACGATGAAGGATAAATCATTGGTTTTAGAGCCGAATAGAGCTCTAGATATATCTTATACTTTAGTTGTAGTCTCGTGCCTTTACAGTTTTGGAATTAAAATAAAGCTGGAACGAAAGACAAAATAAAATCTCTAAAACCATTGCCTGTTTGAAATCGTATAAAATACTGAAGTAGTACTGTGTTCAGTTTTTATTGAGCCATTTGCAACATTATCTGCAAAAGAGTAATCACAGTAAAGATGTTCTGGGTCGCAGATATGACAAGTGTCATAATAATCACAACATTTGTCTTGGAACAAATAACGCAAGTCACGCACACATTTGTCCGTTTCAGCACTCCTTTCTCTCTATAATGTGCTGAAAGTTTGAAAAAACGTTTATAGCCTTAAACGAAACTTGGTTCAGCTTGCAGTTCGGGTATTCTTATGAAATTTCATAAGAGACTAGAACTGCTATACCAAGACTTAAACGAATTTGCATAGTAATGCCATTGACATGTTTCCTTGAAGGTTTTCCTTCATCGAGGCGAAATTAAGTGCATGGTGTACTCACTGTCTTCGACGCACATCTGGTTGTCGGGTAGCAGACGCAGTCCGTTCGGGCAGGCGCAGGAGACTCGCGGCGAGTGGGCGCCGATGTGGGGCGCGGGCAGGCAGAGATGAGAGCAGTGACCGTTCACCGCTGCGCAGTGGTTCACGCCGTCCGGTTGCCGGTACGGATGGTACACATGGATAACCATCGGGTTTTGGAGCTGCTGGCAAGAGGAAACAGGTTAGTTGTGTGTTTGTTGGACTACATTTGGGTAAGCTGATCATAATATTAGTTATTAGTATTGGTCGTCATAATCATTATCACCATCTACCTGCCTTTATCTTACACTAAGTGAGGTCGGCACAACATGTATTTTTCTTCCATATTCCTCTGTCAGACATCATCTCATTACTCCTTTCTTACTCCCATCATTTTCACACAATCCATTCATCTTTTGTTTGTTCTACCTCTTGTTATATCTCTTAGGATGCACTTAAAACTAAAAATGTCAACTACCTCATAAAATTGGAGGGTGTAATAAGCAGACAAAAAGATTTTTCTTTTCTTTTCTCAGTGTTATTGTAATCTACAGTCGATATGTTGGTGTAGTATTTTAAGTATACTGGTCGTTCGCTTTTCGCGTATAATGTCAAAGCTGAATTCTCATTGAATTCTTAATACTTTGAAATATCAGTTATTTTAAAATAAATAAGCGTTTTCGCACATTACGCGTTCTAATTACTAAGCTTGGGAATTGTTCAAACCCTGTCCGTATCTATCTTTACTAACTTAGTAGTAAATCTTCACATCTGAAACGTGTTTGTTGCTATCGAAGGGGAAAATATTAAATAGGTATGTAAAGTGTGTTTTGTGTTTTCCGAAGTTGTTTTTGCATTTGAAAACATAAACAGTCCAAAATTAATTAACCTCGACCGAATGGTTGCGGTTAATTAATTTTGTCCAATAATTTATATTATTACTAATTCTTCCTGTAGGTATGCAAAGCAGTAGGAAGGAGTAACCAAAACCCGAATAGTGGTATATAGCGGGAAGTATTACAAACAATTTGGTGGATGATTTGAATGAATATACCCAGGTAGCGTAAAGGACCACAGAATAGAAAATATAAATGTAGGTAATCAGTATAAACTCTTAAAATTTAAAACGTTTAGGTAGAGTTTTTTTTTTCTTTTTTCCACATAAAAGGCAAATGCATGAGCTTCTTAGCCTTAGCGTTTAGTATTCATTTAGCCTTATAATCATTAAAAAACAGTTTTTTAACGGACTAACGCAATATTACCACTTATTAAACCAAAAATGATAGATATGTTAGTACATATAAGGTAAGGTAAATTCAGCTGTACCTGTTTCGTAAGATACACGTACTATTCATACGATAGTTCGTTCATGACGGTAAATCTAAGACTAGAATAGGAATAAGAGTACAGATACTTACAGTGTGCGTGGAAGTGATAGCCTCAACATCTTTCCCGTTGAATTTGTTGGCGCGGTACACAGCGGTTTTGTCCCAGTCGGTCCAATAGACCCAATCTTCGAAGGTGGTGATGGAGAACGGGTGTCTAAGAACGTCAGTCGAGTACAGCACCACGCGACGCGCAGACCCGTCGTAGTTGCAGGATGATATGGTGTTCATTTTGGCGTCAACCTAGTTGACAAAAAAACGATTATTCTAGATCTTATTGATAATCTTACCTCGCTTGTATATATTATAGAAGGATCTATAATAATAACTTTATTGCATAACACAGAAGTGGGTATAATCTTCAATAGGTACAAACAACAAGGAATATGATGTTTTTGTATAATTCAAATCCCTAATTCACGCGGTAGGATTCCCTTAATTTACGAGAGCTAGGAAAACTAATCTATGAACATACATAATTAATTTTTCATCTCTTTCAGTCGTCATATTATATACCTAGCTATTATGCGTTTATAGCTATAAATCTGTACATACATTTTTCTGGCCATTAATGATTATATGCCCGTGTCTCTGTTGTACTTCGTCTCTAAACTAAAACGTTTGCACAAAACTTTGTTCCTTTACATGATTTTTTTCTCAATTTCAAGAGACGGACGACACGACGAGGTAGGGTTGAAAAAAAGGTACCGAAATAATCTCAAAGTTTTTAGAGAAAAACATGCGCAAGACATAAAGTCATTAGAATAACCAGAAACATAACTAATGTCATAAATGCGAATGTGTGTTTGTTTGTTTGTTACGCTTTCACGCCATTACTCAACCGATCATCATGAATATGCATACACGATCTCACAGGAACAGAAAAGGAAATAAATTTGATAACTTTCATCCAGAAATAAATTATATTAACTCGAGCGAAGCGGCGGGCAAAAGCTAGTAGGTTGGTTATCGTAAATATCAGTTGAATAAACCTTTCTGATAATCTTTTAGCACAGTGGGTTAGCTTCAGATTAAGATGTAATGATTGCAAAAAATATTTCGGTACCCATTTTTTTTTGGAATGCTAATTTATATGGTATTCCGTAGTAATTACGACACTGGGTGCTTGTGTTGTGGTTACAATCCATTACCATGATGCAAACAAAATATTCTCAAATAGTTATTAAATAAACTAACACGCAAAGTTTTATAGAACATTAGATCTGTTCAACTATGTCTGTTCATCGCACGTAAACAGGTATTGTTTCAGTATTCAGAGACTCGCTAATAAACCATCAATCGGTAGAAGCGTAACATTTCCGCAAACACCACGCAATACCGTTAAATAGCTCATTGTATATGTAAGCCTGTTGTTGTTTTAAAAATTATCGTGTCGAATTCCATTGTATTTTTCCATTGCTGCCAATGTCAAGGGAGTTTGATGCCCAATCATGAAACCTGTTCAGATGCCTAATGATGTTTTTTTCAGCTTTTTTTAGGGTTAAAAAGGTGCGAAATGGTACATAATTCAAACTGCGACATTTACGTATACATAAAATTTTTTAATGCGCATGTTACATATCAACGCACTTGATAAGCTTGCTTTGTTTTAAAATGTGCATGCGAGAATGACCCGTATTTATATGGGCCGAGAATCATTAACTTGCCGTAACGCAGTTTCTAGTAGCACGTGAGCTAATTTTTTTTTTATTTAATATTTAGAATGAATATACTAGGTAACCTGTAAATTAACATACGTACATACATGTTGTTTTTTAAGTACTGCTGAATAAATATTCATATTCCTATTTTTTACTCATAATTAGAAGCGCAAGTAGCTATCATTTGAAAATGATTGTCATTAAGATTTTTACTGTAGAAGTGACCAAAATTGTCATCGCTGACAATTTTGGTCACTTCTACGTAAAATAACGCTTACATACATTCCGCATTAGTGTTCCCTGTAACGCAGATGGCATGAAAATATTAATCCTCAGCAGATTCGAAATACGTCTTTATCTTACCCGGAACCCCTCGCTATGAAGGCAGGTTTTACTATGAAGTCGTAAAGTGTGTCCAATATGTGGATAAAAGCGCTGTGTTTATGTTCTGTACAAATACTTGCCCAGTATACACGTTTTCGCACAAGATCCAGGGTGAGGCCGTTGGGCCACTTAACGTCATACGACACGATAGTCTGCCTGTGTGATCCGTCCATGCCAGCTCGCTCGATCTTCGGTGTCTGACCCCAGTCAGTCCAGTACATCCAGCTAAAATAAAAATAAAACTAAAGGTTCTGAGAGGTATGTCCAAATGATGTTCATTTCAATGAAAAATTGATTTGACGTCTGAGATTAATGTTTACTCCGAACAATGTTGCGCTGAATTTTATGTTGGGTTCACTAATGTAGTAAATTATAATTTATTTTTAAGTGTCACTGATCGAGGATAATACGTATTTTTTGTAACTTCCTAATGCTCTTGGTAAGATAATGAATTTTAGTGAATAGGTATTAATACGCTCGTTATTATTATAAAATAATAAAGACATATTCGGAAGGTAAAAATATAAGCCTACCCATATTAATATGTATTCATAGAGGGGTTTCAAAGAAATTGCTCAAACAACTAATTTTGATCTTCCTTACGTTACGCAGCAGATCTAACAGGTAGATGTGATTCGTGCTGTAGTCCGTCTATTTCTAATTTTTAATCATAGTTCACATGAACCGACCTTTAGCCCAATCATGACGGATCCAAATTGTGCTGATCACCCACCAAAAGAATTCAAGACAATCGCTTGTGGCTTCTCCAATCCCTAATATCTTCCTCACGTATGCATGCAGGTCTGACAGTTCGATCAGTTTTAATTATTTGAGTTAGTGACGGAACTAGCTGAGGGCCCACCTGGTGGTAAGTGGTGACCCCGCCCATGACAACAGTAATACGACTCAGTATAAGATTTGGATCATACACTGAGTCGTATTCATCATGCTGCGTCCATCACCCGAGGCGGGGATGATACGTCTCATGCGCATGTGATTTCACCGTCCAACCAAACCAACCCGTGACGTGCCCATGATTACTTACCCGTCGAGAGGATTCAAAGCAATCGCTCGCGGCTCCTCCAGTCTGTCTCTGATCAGTATCTTCCTCATATTTCCCTGCAAGTCGGACAACTCGATGTGGTTTTTGCCGGTGTCAGTCCAGTACAGATGGTTGTAAATCCAGTCCACGGCCAGACCATCTGAGGTTATCAGCTGATCGCCAATGACGACCGTGCGTTGCGTGCCTTCGTCTATTGGAGCTCTGCAAGAATAAACGTTGTTATTGTTTCATTATTATCATCACCTTGTGTCACAGGTGGTATAGACACAGAATCATAGAAAAAATAGCCAAGAACGGCAGGTGTAGGTGTATATATATTATCAAGCCTATTTACCCGAAGGTTTAGGCAGGCGGCAGGCTATAGGATCATGTGATGGGTATTTTTTATGAGAATATGTGGCACAAGTTCTACTGCTACTTTTGATTGCTCCTTTAACACCACCCAGGGGGTACGTGTAGGGAATCAAAGGGTATACACCTACGGACGCGAGCAACTGAACCCCCCAAAATTACATTTTCCATTATCGTCCTACTGCGCGATGGTGTTACTGATTCGGTGAATTAATGATTTCACAGTGAGAATGCAATAAATGCCAAGCAGTATATTAAAAGATACCACGCTATTGAAGAATGCTTTGTTGTTTAATAATCATGACTATTATTATTAATCAAGATATGGTGTATTACACTTCACTTTGATTTTAACGTTAAAAAATCGCTTTAGGGTATGGTCGGATGAATTAGATAGACTCGTAGGAACAGAGACTGTAAACTAAATAGTTCCATTGACTGTACTTTGGTAACGCAATTGGTTGATGTTCTGATCAATATATTTTATAGAAGAACTCAAAAAAGAAATGATCCCTAATAAAATATATAAATGTAATGAAAGTATTATAATCGCTTTATTCGATTTTTAAATCAATCATGTACAATAAAGAATTACAGAATTACATGGCACTGTAAATGTAACTTTAATCTCAACGCGTGGTATCTCGAGTTCGAGCTTGACTAAACCCAAACTTTCGTACATATATCAAGTACCTATAGTCTGGACATGTCAAAATTTATACGAACGAACATTTTTGTGCGCATATTGTAACATCAGCTATTTAGACACAATACAGTCAGTTTTAGCTAGTCTTTTTGTTAAGATTATGTCTGTTCCAACTACACTATTCAAGCTACGATTATAGTAGTTCGCAGTTTCGATTGAAAACAATTGAACTGTTTTATTTTCCTCTAATTAGCAGTAACTCAGCATTGCGTAAAATTATCAAATTTCTAGTCTAGCCGGTAGTCTCAATGGGGCCACGCCCTTAGTAAGATAAGATTAGATCCTACTTAAATAAATTAATAATGATAGTTATACAGACTTAATCAAAAGAAATTCAACTAGATTGCGTTTGTGTGATTAATTGGCAATCTTTTTTATCAGACATTAATAAATTGTTATGGATTAATTTATTACGCACTTGGGGCTCATTAAACGATAAGGAACCAATTTTTCCGCTATTAATCTTTTCTTATGATGTTTATCTGCCGAGTACTAATTATTCCAAAATATGCGAACTATTGTCCCCATTAGGAGCTTTACAATTTAAACTTCCTATTCAAAACAACAATACTCTGGAGCAATACTCCGGAGTATGTTAAGTAAGATTAGTATATTAGTAGTTATTTTAGTATAGACGCCTCCGTGGCTTATTTGGTAGTAGCCCTGCCTTCAGAGCGAGGGGTCCCGGGTTTGATTCCCGACCTGGGCACTATGTGGTGAGCATGAAGTTTGTTCTCGGGTCTTGGGTGTTTGTCTTGTGTTTCTGAGTTTTTCCATGCCATCTGCGACACAGGGAATTCTAATGCAGAGGTATGAGTGTGTACCTAAACTTTTTTTTTATTATTGAGTTGTTGGTATATGAAGATATGATATGAAGATAAAATGTATCACGCTTTTTTTATTCCATAAAAGTGGCGGGACGAGTTACATGCCTTGGTTACCTCCGCCCATAACAATAGCACTGTTATTGCATCAGCTTAAATTTTTTACCTAGAACCTTTATGTACTTATAGTATAAGTGAATTATTTTTCCATTCATATATCTATGAAATGAGTATTCCATGATGATGCGATCCACAAGATAAAAGAGTCTCTACCTTACCCTTCAGGAAGAAATCTATGTATATTTCTTGTGGAAATGAATAATGTATATTTATCTATGTGGATTTCATAGTTTAGGGATTAAACTCATGGAATTCATCCTCATACTAACTGTTTATCTGTCCGATGCTCTCCTAAATTGAGACTTCTCTCGATAATTGAGAGTGAATGGGCTCTGATCTACCACGGGAGCCCAATCCGGATTGGTAGATGTCTCATGTCGTCGAATTTTTGGTTCTAAGACATGCCGGTTTCCTCACGATGTTTTCTGTCACCGAGAACTTGGTATATAGGGTACATAATTTTTTCAAGTGAAAAACTCATTGGTGTGGTTTTGAAGCAGCAACCTTCAGATTGAAAGACTTCGTCTGTGCCCCTGGGCCACCATGCTTGGAATTTGGGCTTCAAATACTAACTTGTAAATCTTCTCATCCGTAACATCGCTCCAGAAAATCATGCCGGTCCTGAATACATAGTCCAGTGCCGTGGCAGACTTGGTGTCGTTGACAATCGCGACCATCTCGTGGTGATCCAAGCTAATCTTGCGGATGTCGAAGCGTCTCGCGAACAGCAGGGATGGGTGTCCCTCGGTGGCCTTGCAGCGGGTGCGGTCGCGCGGGTCCCGAGCGTATCCAGCATGGCACTCGCACTTGAAGGTACCCTTCTCGTTTATGCACATTTGGGAACAGGAGCCGGGGTCTGCACACTCGTCCACGTCTGTAAGGACAAGAAAAACGATTGGAACCTAGTTTATTCAATATAGGGATTACATGTAACTTAATAGAATTAGCTAAACATTCGATATCGTTAAATGTAGTCAGTTCCTGTTGGATATCACTGGGCAACTAAAAAATTAGGTGTATTTTTAATCTACACCTAACATGAATCTCGTAAAACAAAAAGCCGTTGTTTTTTTTTTATTTTTAGAATGACCGACCGAAAAATGAAGCCAAATAATTATTTGGCATTTCATTTTTCAGAGCTGTGCTTTCAGATGGACATGAACGCAATATTTTGAATGTAATTACGATTTCATCCATATCACTATTATTTATTTTTGTAATTATTATATTTAATCATTTGTGTTGTATGTAAATACAATACAATAAAGAGTTTCCTATCTGTACCTATCTATCCCATGTTTCTTCAAGTTCCACATGTCTAAATTGGCATCAATCAATTATCGCAACGTATTCACGTTAACTTTCCCCCAGGTGACATCTGTGGGCATTAACTTGTCACAACCAAAGTACTGTATGATTAACTGTGTGACAACTTCCAGTGTGCCGCTGGGGCATAACTTTGTATCACAGGTAATATTGAGTTTACTTACTTTACAACTTGCTCGCTTGCGAGACTAACAAAAATAATTCAATAGAAACTTTTACGTAGAAATAGTATTTTAATATTTCTGAATTACTAACTAAATTTTATACATATATATGGACTTTTCACAGAGCGCCATCTAGTATAACATAGCATGTACTATTGAAAGCAGATTAGTGATAAAATACTTATGTAGTATTTTTTTATTGTTAATACATACATATTAACATCTAAAAACAGAACTAACAAATGTTTTTCCTGGGTGGATATCAAACCCACGACCTACAGTGCAGAAGGAATAGCTATTTTTAACAAAGCTGTGGAGAGAGTTACTATATGTGTTTGAAAAACCTAAAGCTTTTGTATCTATTGTACAGAGACGAAGCTTTTATCGTAATTTCTGGTAAGTGCAAGTAAGTAAGTGCAAGTTGTCTGACACAACTACTTCACCATTAGTTTGCCAAGTTGAGACAGTATATGGTCTGAATTTCACAATTGTCAGCTAAGATAAACAAAGTTTGAAGTAGGAGAATACAAGTCTGCCAAGCTGTTCGTAATCTCTGTGAAAGTAAATTTGGTTTAGAAGTTGGAAGGGAAATATTTGTGTTTACTCTTACATTTTAGATTTCCAACTATAATTTCAGGATATTTTAATATAGATACTAACGTATATTTTTAATAAGAAGCAGAGTTATATTTCAAATTATTCTAATACTTCTGCAGCAGATTAGCTTATTTTCAATTATTTGATTAGGTTACATTGTATTTTGTATTTTAGTACGGTAATTTTCCGCCAAGCAGTAGCCTAATTGCGTTGCTGTGTTCCGGTAAAATAGTATGAGTGCCGATGAAATCATAGGCGCATGAGACTGCATCTCCGTATCAGATTGAAGGGCGCAACACAATGTGACTTCTGCCTTTTCATACTTCTTAGCATCTGAGTCGTATTGCTGGTCTCTATAGGCGGCGGTAACCGCTTATCAGGTGGGCCGTAAAATAGTCCAGGCACTTTTACATCACAAAACAATTTAAAATTACAGTTTCTTTTGTGATATCTTAATATTGTCTACCGACTATCGACACTTTCTTTCAATACACAAAGGAAATGCTAAAGAACACTCTCTACTAGCTAGGTAGATAATTCTCTGTGGCATTAAGTTCGCCTTTGTACTTCCATATTTGTGCAATAAAGTAATTTGTTATCTTACCTTCGCAAGTTCGGTTATCGACAAGCTTGTACCCTTTCTCGCAATCGCAGTAGTATCCGACTGGCGTGTCCACACATCGCTGGGTGCATCCTCCGTTGTTCTTCGCGCATTCGTTTTCATCGCACCTGTCCCTCGGCTCGTCCTCAAAGTTGGGGCAGTCTGGCTTCTTGTCGCAAACTTTAGATAGTGGGATGCACATGCCTTCACCGCAGTCGAACTCTGTCCGCTTGTCGCAAATGGTCTTCGGCCGTGCTGTTGAATTATTACGTTTTTAAATAATAACTTTCAATATGTTTTTATTATTTATTAGGTGCGCCCCGCTGGGTTTGATATAATAATACTAATATTATAAATGCGGAAGTTTGTCTATATGTATGTTTGTTACTCGTTCACGCATCAACGGCGTAACACATACTATACTTTTTATCCTAACTGAAGTAATTTTTTTAGTGTCTTGCATAAAACATTACTTCTGTCAGTTTTTCTTATTGACATTAACTTTTTAACATGAGACGTAAAATTTTTAACTGCTGGCCGCATCGAGTTAGTCATAAAAATTCAAATTTGATTAAAACATTTACATCGTCCACCATTTTGCTTTGTGAACCATAACGCTTGACCTATCTACCGAGTCTTTTGTGTGACGGATTGCTCACTAGCATACATTGAGAAAACGCGATAAAAATCAAATAAGAATTTTCCTAATCGGTTGATAAATGGCGGAAACCGATGACCTTACATAAAAAAATATACAAGTGGAACCTCCTCCTTTTCTGAAGTCGTTTAAAAATCAACCAAGACACTTAAGTATTTTAAGATTTAAGACTTAATCGACACTTATATAGAGATTAAACCAACGGGTAAATTGTTTTCCTACTAATAGATGACTCGATGTAGCAAAATTGTTCCCCGTCTTAAATTACCATACAAATTTTGTCTCATAAACAATGTTGCTATCGCAGTCTTATCTGTTTAATGTAGAAACTGTCTTGATTGAATTCGATGTTCCTTTTTATTAACAAAGAAATACTTAGAAACAAATCTGTAATACGATTCTTCAGTTCACTCGCGGAACAAAGGAGTTAATTTAATTTAAATAAATTGAGACAGCTTCTGCCTTACAAAATTATATACCTACGTTAACTTATCATTTTCGAGCGAAAGAACATTAGCATATGAATGAGTTCCAGATTATTAGAATTTTCTTTGCATATTAATTCGATACTTGTATCTTCCCCTATTTTAATAAATAAATAAATAATATAAATAAACGTTTACACACTCATACCTCTGCACTAGGATTCCCTGTGTCGCAGATGGCATGGACAAACACAGAAACACAAGACAAACACCCAAGACCCGAACAAACTTCATGCTCACCACACAAAGTGTGCCCCGGCCGGGAATCGAACCCGGGACCCCTCGCTACTACCAACTAAGCCACGGAGCCGTCAATGATTTTCAATTACTTTTATTTCAGTCAAATTCACATACAATAAAAATGTAAATAGCCTATTTACTATAAGGGTGATTCTACGATAAGAGGTAACTTGTGCGGCAATCCGTTTAAAACAGTTTTTTTATTCTATATGTTGCTATTTTTTACTTTGAGACACAACATCTTAATATTCTTCATTAAATACTGTCACAATTGAATGCCTAATTAAAACACATTTTTCTAAAATTCCTTACAAAGTCTAAAAATGTCTCTACCCTGGCCTGTCCCCTTGCCGGTTTCAATTTAACTTTCAAACAATACATATGTTTTTTGTATCAGATACTTAACTAAATTATGTTTAATCGGAATTTAAGTAATAATACATAGGTATTATAAAATAAAAAATAAAATAATTTTGTTTATTTCAAATAATTTTTAACATTTACTTTTGTCCCGCTTTTTTTGTGTATCTACCCTGCCAAATTTCGTTCCGCTATTACAAACATCAATTCAAGAACGGCCATTGTGGAAATAGTGCTCAAGGATATCTATCGGCATGAAGTTAGCAATACTAAACGCGCAAGCCGATTACGCTCCTCCATTTTCTAGTTGTTGCGTCGCGACTGTGCGCTGTAGTGGTTTCGCAAGCTGATTGTGTCTCTCCCCTGGTAAGTCATAAAACTTATAATATTTATTTAATTTATTTGCATTTACTGCCCTAATTAAATAATACAGTAATAATTAAAGTGTGATATAAAATCAAAGCAAAAATTAATTTAGTGAGTTAAATCAATTGAATTTGTCATGAAAACGTCTCTACCCTGCCATCTTTCCCCTGTCAAGATAACTGCCAGGGGAGAGATTCACTGACCAGGGAAGATAATATTCATCATAAGATGTTATTAAAAACATACTAACTTTTGTCAACGTCAGTTTTAAACGACTTAAATTAATATTATTATTATATTACTGTCATTATTACAGATTATGGCACCCCGGAAAAAGTTAACACGTGAAGATTACAGAAGAAACGTGAAACAAAGAGAAGCTACGATCTCAAATGATTAAAAATGGTCCAGAAAAGTAAGAATTGCAAAAGAAAAGAAAAGGAAAAATATTTAAAAAAGAAGGAGAAGGGAAACATCAAAACTGTCGAACGAATGATTTCTAAAGAGCATCGTATGGCGAAAAAGATATAGACTAAAAGCAAGAGAGCGTAGGCAACGACTTGCTCTTCAAAATATAACTAATATTTCAGCAACACCATCACTTTCAGATGTTGATCATCAGATGCCGCAAACTAATGTTCGTAGAAGAGTTACAGCTAAAGTTAAATCTATTAATAATATGGGCACACTTACAGCCAATTTTACAGCTTACAACCCGAAGTAGAAATCCTCCATTTTTGGAGCGATTCATGACACGGTAAGGGGGCTCCTGATGGTGTCGGTGCTATTTGCAAAAGAACAGCTGACCGATTGGTGGCTAGGGGCAAGTATATAGCATCTCTGAGCGATTTGTCAGATTCAGATAAACTGTCCCAACATCAATGTTTTTTTAACTGACGAAAAAAATATCCTTCAAAATGAAGATTTGCTTGCAATTGTTAAAGAACACAAAGAATTTTTATTTATTTAAGCTGCTTTTGCAATGCAATTATAAATTGTAATAATTTAAAAATTGGTGGCATGACATACTCGTCTAATAAAAAAATCTCGTCTCCGGGTCGAGGATGTTAACGGTCCTGACGCAGAATCCGAGAACAATTAATAATGACAATGAACCAATTAATACACCAAAAGGTGGCAAACACCAGACAGAGGATAAAGAACAACCGTCGACATAGCGAAAAACATTCAAGAACGGCGACTTTATTTTACTCTAAACTATCTTCAAGAAGAGTACTGTTACGGGGCTATGGGTACGGGTTTGGAAGAGGGTGGCGAGATATAGATAGTTTTCTGTAAAATAGGGGACAAAATCTGAAAATTATTTTAATGTGATGAACAAACTATTTCATTCATATCAGAAGATCAGGTTGTCCAGACACTCCCTATGCCAAATCTTATTATGAAAGGGCAGAGGATGTTTTACTCTTTTAAAAAGTTAGTGAATGTGTTTCATAAAGCTTAATTTTATCTATTGTTCATGTACGAAAGAGGGTGCCTTTAATTTATAATGTTATTTTAATTTAATTTTTGTTCATTATTAATAGAAGATTATTTTATTATTTGTTGAAGGTACAAAGGCAAGATAATTTACATATGTGTATTTTTGTAAGTTATACATTCTTGTTTTTAGGTAAAAGGCTGATATGATATGATGGCTGGTATGATAGTCTAATTATAATTATTAAGAACAACGTTTAATAAAAGTTGATTTTATTCATTTTATTGCTTTTATTTAGTATATTATTGTGTCAAATTCTCTCCCCTGGTGAAATAAGTATCTACCCTGGTCCTGATGTCTCTCCCCTGTCCGATATATTTACCCTGGTCTTCGAAAAAGTAATAATTTATGTATAAATTGACTTGCCCTTACGTGAAATGGTAAATAAACGGGACATATATCATAATATAAAGGTTTCATGAAAAAACTCCAACTTTTCTTCTTGGCCGCATCTTCTATGTAGTTGAAACCTCTTATCGTAGAATCACCCATAAACAAACCTGACTTAAAGCCATGATATAGACGTGTAATCTGTGTGTCTAACAAAATATTTCGATATAAAAATATAATACCTAGTTAGTTAGTAAAGAAAGCATTAGTAAAATAAAATTTCAAATTTAATCAAACACTCAATATGCAACTACTTGTTTTGTTTCTCAACTTGTATCGTATTTTGTGTGTACTTAATTACCATAATTTTAATTGTGTTTTTAATAACTAGTTCCAAACAAAACAGTGAAAAACTATCATATCGACAAGTGTCACGTTCCAAAGTTAACAAATGAAACTTACTGCAATTCAATTCATCGCTGCCGTCCGGGCAATCCTTGTCGCCATTGCAATACAAAGCTCCGGGGATACAGCTGTGGTCTTTACACTGGAACTGGTCCGGTCTGCAAGTGACGTTGCCGCGGCAAATCTCCGGCGCCTCGTCGCCGCCGTCCGGGCAGTCTTTGTCTCCGTCGCACACCCAGGCCTTGTGGACGCACGTCATTCGGTCGTGACATTCGAACTCCGTGGATATGCACGGTGACCGCACTTTCGGTGTTAGAGCGCAACCCTGGAATGGGAAAAGTGTTTGTTCGTAAGCTCTGCAAACTCCAAAGTCAAAGTACTTTCCGTACCAGCCTCTAATGTTCCCACTGCAGGGACACCGGCCTACTCTCGACAATTGAGAGTGAATGGGCTTTGATCTACCACGGGAGCCCAATCCGGATTGGTAGATGTCACATGTCGTCGAATTTATGGTTCTAAGACACGCCGGTTTCCTCACGATGTTTTCCGTCACCGTTTCGAGAACGTGGTATTGCACACATAAATTTTTCAAGTGAAAAAACTCATTGGTGCACATGTGGCTTTGAACCAGCAACCTTGATTGAAAGTCGGCGTCTATGCCCCTGGGCCACCACGATCTCCAAAGTACTTTATTTTCGTTGAATTCCTGAGAAACTACTTGGACTCGTCACTTTTCATAAATATGTACAAGTTCATCGTCACCCTAATGGAAGGATTATTTTCTCTTAGCGAACATGGTCCTGAAAAACACAGTGATATTCCATATGTGTACGTATACATTAGGTAAACTCAGCGGCAGTTATTTCTGCATGGGTTTAAATTCTCGCATCGGTGTATCTACTGGTAAGAAGTATATTTACTCTACAGTAGCGATAAAGTAACTGTATTAGATATGCCTATTTTTTCTGTCGTCAAGAGAAATTATCAATCTCTACTTACGTGGCTTAAGAGACGGAACGAGCTGACATCTCATTTAATTTTAAGAGGTTGCCGGCGCTCATAATAAAAAAATTAACAGCGATATGACTCAGATCCACCGGTATGAGAAAACACAAGTTGCATCGCGTTGTGTACTTCGCTGAAATGGAGATGTAACGTTTCATGCGTTTATAATATCACCGGACCAACCCTCTTGGTCCTTGCTTGATGGTGGCGGTGGCATGATGCGAATAATGAAAATAATCAAATGTGAATATGGAATTCCAATAATATCTTACCGTTTCATCGCTGCCATCGGGGCAATCGATATCGCCATCGCATCTCCACCACGCCGAGATGCAGTGTCCATCCGCGCACGAGAAGTGAGTCTGCGGCTGGCAGGTCGGCGCCGGGCACTTCACTTCGTCGCTGTTGTCGCCGCAGTCGTCGTCCCCGTCGCACACCCAACGGGATTGAATGCACTTGCCATTCCCGCAAGTGAACTCGTCCGAACGACACGTCTCATCTATACAGAAAAAGTTCTTTTAGCACTTCTTTTCTTGTACCTACACAGTATCCCGTTTTAGATATCTTATTTTATGAACAGTTTATCATATAACCTCTTGGAGGTGAACAACGATAGGTGTCGTCGGGAAAACGAGCGTCAACCTCATAAAATGCTAAGTTCTTGATATTACTGAAGTTCCCGCGAATAATTCAGACGGCGAGTTCAAAATACAATTTCATATTTTAAGTCTATTTTACGTTAATTAAAACAGCGTTGAGAGGAGCACAAAGGGCACTAAAACAACTACCTGCACACAAAGTGCAAGCCTGAATAAAATTCTCTTTAGATAATTTACATCGTAAGTAGCTGAGGAATTAAAATAAAAGGAAGATTTATTTTCTTAACCAGAAGAAAAGCGTGGTTTTTTATCGTCGGCAAACTAGTTTCATTCTCTCGCGGGCTTCCGTAACTCTTTTTGTTGAAATAATATTATCGTCACTCGTTCCAGCGCGACTGTTCTTACGTTTAATTAAATTCCTCTGGTGAGCAGACAGACGTAACAGTGGTCTTTTGAACGTACTGCGCTATTGTGCACGCGTATGAAATACACTGCATTCCGACCGTGTGGGAAGTTATAATGAGACTCAAGGAGGTACATAATGCGTCTCATATTTGGAGCAAAACGCGAATGCTTCCTGATTACATTGCCGGTGCCCATGTAATCATACTCAGGTTTTTTGCAAGGCGTCTTATGGGTTCAAAATACACAAGCTTCGTCATCACTCAACCTTCGAGGCAGGTCCGGTGCGGGCAGATAAGAATTTATAGACGGATGAGGCGGGCGTTGATAGAATACAAGAGTGTTTGCTCGGGTTCAACCCCGATGATTGATTGATGCCTTCAAACATCGAAGAGCAATAGTCAAACTTTGCCTTCATATCGGACTGAATTAGGTAGACACTCTGTTTTATAACTGACCAAAATAAATCTACTTTGTTTCATTTTGTTTATAAATGTTAATCGTATTGGGCTATGGAATTAGTTCAACGACGTGCTCTTTGCACTGAATATAGATTATACGGCCGGCATCATGCAATTCCACGAATACAACAATTCAAATCGCCAATTACGCAATTGAGATAATAATAACATGCTCATGGGAATCGAATAAGCAATGATATTGAAAATGCTTTCGAGTATGCATGATCACGTTCTTTAGATTATTGTTCAGCCTGTAGGTATTATGATTATGGAAAGTATGTTACCAGTTTGTGATGGGAAATGGTATCAATTGAATGAGATAATTAATTTAATTTTATCATTCCAATTCAATCAGGTCCCGTTAATTTGAAACACTCGAATTTATTGCTGGTTCCGCGAAACTTCACGCCTGACTTTAAATTGAAAGGATCGTAATGAATGATAAAGAAAATTGCGCTCATTTACCTACCTTTGCTGAGGGAAACTTTAGTGTCAAATAAGTTTACTAGTTATTGAAGTTAGCCGAGGTCGAGTTCACTATGTCAAGATTTGCTCCCGTTTCTGAATATTAGACAACCTTGTATAATTACTCCTAACCTGTATCTAAAGATCAAATGCTATCAGGGTCTCGCCAAAGTTCATTCAATGACGACGTAAATTTTATCAACGGCCTCAAAGTGTGATAATTTAGATTATGGACCCTGTACTGAATCTAAATTTAACCATTATTATTGTTTTTGATTTATTAGATAACATAATTAAAGTTTATTTAAAATTAAATTAATAATTAAAGAATACAACAATAGGGAGCTAGCTGTGATAAATGTAAATTTCATCCTTAAAACTGGTTGAAATATGTTAAGATTACCAATGATCAATGATGAAGCTTCCAGCTTGCATAATATTAAACAAAGAGCTTTCAAAACACCGGATAACTTTCAATCACTATGTACTCAGTTCAAAATAATCAAAATGCAAACCCTTACTGCATGCTTTCTCGTCGGAACCGTCGGAGCAGTCGGCGTTGTCGTCGCACATCCACGTGAGAGGGATGCACTCCCCCGGCTTGCCGCGGCACGTGAACTCGTCCGCACCGCACGGCTCCACTTCTGCCAACCCAATTCATGCTCATGCTAAGTGTGATGCAAATAGACACTATAAACACAAATGTTACGCGCGCATCATTCCCCCTTTGTGCCACCGCTTTCGTTCTCCCTTCAAACGAAATTCCAATTTGCATGTTTGTTTTCGCCTACAGTATGAAAGTACAACGATGTCCTATTTAAAACTGTTTAAGCTAATTTATGATTCCACATTTTCACTCTGTTTCGCACGGGCGAACTCCCTTATCACGTGTCAAATTATAGATAATCCTTGTTTGTTGCCGTAAATTGTTTTCAGTGTACATTATTATAATTATCCTCGAACCGTCATCAAAATGTTAACATAATTTCGAATTCCCTACATGCTTCCGCTTTGGCATGCTCTATTTTCGACCCTATTGAGATAAATTTAGAGACGAACATGCCAATTCATGCTTCCCTTTTGAGCATGCTCTTACCACACTGGTGTTCGTCTGAGCCGTCACGACAATCGGGTGTGTCGTCGCACCGCCAAGAGGCAGGTAGACATTCTCCAGTGACACATAGAAAGTTGTGTTCAGGACAGCGGCGCTCGCCAGCTATATGTGAAAATTTTCATGAATCCTCGAAATATATGAAATACTGCACGCACGCTCTGAATCCACATAAATACTAACACGCACTAACTTTACATCTAAATTTATTTTCAACAAATCGTGTTGTTGAATTAGCTCAATCCGGGAATAGCTTATGAGATCCTTACCAGTATCGAAAATAATTAACTTAAAATGAAGTCAAGAGACGCAGCAACTAATCCTATCAGCACCATCTTAACTGACGTTGACACTACAAACACGATTGAAATTCTAGCAGCGAGTGCTCCCAAAATAATAAATGCAAACGGTGAACGCGGGCGAAAGTAATTAATGATGCTAAACAGTCCTGTATTGGTCTATAATTCTGGTTTGCGCCAAAGCACAACAAATTATCTTGGATCATATTTATCTTCTAATAGCGAATTTGTATGCATTAGATGTTTCTATACTTTGAATGCATTGACATATCACAAGTGAAATGCAAAAATATCATCATGTTGTGACATAGTTTCCAGCAACTTTGTCTGTTTCTAACAATTTTTCTTGTATGTAAAGCAGCAGGCTGATTTCCCTGTCAAATATTAAAAGAGTTCACATTATGTAAGGCGGCTTACTGCCACAGTGAGTGTAACAAAGTTACGCCCACGCGGTAGCCGGATCCCTCGCCAGTCCTCGATAAAACCTTGGAAACTTTTGCAAGCTTTTTCACAATGTTGCAGTTTGAGAAAAACAAGGAATTAAAAGTCCCTTTCACGCTCAGAAACTGTCAGAAACTCTTGAATATTAACATCAAAATGGAATATGAGAAAAGCAATTTCTCTTATTTGCACCAGTTTTTATACCACTGTTATATGTTAATAAACTCGCTTGTGATTTTGCTTTTAATTAAATTGTTTGTAGGTTCCACCCTTGTATAAAATGATAAGACATTTTTTGTGGTATTTCTTGAATCAAGAAAATGATCATCAACCTTAAAACTTCTTATAAAGCTGAAACACATAAGCACATTTGCGAATTTAAAATGTCGCTACTTCAAAGGCGAAATTTATTGAATACTTCGTGCCATCGTTGAAATTTCTTGTGAATGAATTTTGCTTTTCATGTACCTACTTATATACTCTCCCGATATAAGTAGCTGTAACTTCGGCTCGGATCACTTTACCCAACCCTCAACATTCACAACTAATCATTCACTTGAATAATTATGCTCACTAATTTATACAAATAAATAAAATGTTAAAAATAAGCTTTTTACTAAATGCATTTAAAAGTATATATAGTACTTATAAAAAAAATCATTCAAGATCACCCGGAACATAAAGACATACAGACAAAAGTCTTTTTGTTTGTGTCTTTTTGTTCCGGGTAATCTTCGAAACCGCTAGACCGATTTTGACGGAACTTGCACCGGAAGATAGCCGATGTCATAAGGAGTAACTTAGGCTTTTTTTTATTTTAGAAAAAGAAAAGAATTAGGGTTGCGCATAAACAAATTGTTAAAATCCACATGGACATTATAGTCCGCGATTTATATTTTTACTAGCCAGTAAAAATATAAAATCTGCTCCTGTTCGTTCTTTGGCCAGGTTAGCAATATTAAAACCTTTCATTACAAATATTTGACATTTAGGAATCTAGTATTCAATAGTGAAATTTTATCAGACGACGGAATGCCGAAGACTCCGTTGTCCGATAAAACTTCATCACTAAAATGTAGTTAGTATAAATTCTGTTACAGTACAGTGCCCTGATACAGATGTGGGACAAAGACTAACTTAAAAATTTAGATTTAAATATTTGGAATGTTTTGTAGGTAAGGCAACTATATAGAATATTTAATGAATAACATTTGCAATTGAAAATCGTCCTCGGAGATTTTGGCGATCGTAAAGCAATTGAAATGTCTATTAAACTTAACAGTATCATTTGGGATGTTAATTTATACATAACGGCCCCGTTATTAAAGTCGTAAGTACAATCGAAGCATATAAATTTTATCCCATTTTCATGACAAAAATCAGTAAAGCAGAGGGCGGAGATAATAAAATTAATCCTGCGAACTTTGTCCTAGATAATTACAATTTTAATCTACGCTGGCTGCCCCGTCAAGTTTGAAATATACGCATACTTTAAACACAAATTATTAGATAATTATTTTTTCGAGTTCACGGTCGAAATTAATTAAAACAGGAAGACCAGAATCAAGTTTGTTTCCACTTAAATTCGAAGATCATCTATGTTGTCTTTGCAAAATACGCGGCGATTATGTAAATCCCAAGAAAGACGCTTATGAACTTTTTGCCTTAGTAACCCTTGGGTGCCCCAGTATTTATAACCTTAAATCTGGCTTTGTCATTTCGGGGTTCTTGGTTTTTCATTGTTCCCCTCCTAAACAGGGTTAGGGACAGCTATCTCCCTAAAGTAAACTTGTCGGCTTAACGTTGTTTGCGTTTTCGGCGCACAAATGCTAAGGAGGTTGACGTTTACTTCATGTGTCCTTAGTTTTACTGCCAGAACTTGGAGCTGAGGATCTTTGTCTTTTTATGGATTCACGGTAATATAAAACGTGTTGACACTGCAGTATTGCGGTTTATGTTGATTCATAAAAACATTGGGGGTATCTGGTGAACTAGTATATGCATGCTGAACTTACTGCATACAGTGGGGTCTTCATCGGATCCATCCGAGCAGTCCTTCTCACTGTCACAGCGCCAAGATGCAGGAATACATCTTCCGGTTTTGCATCGGTATTCGGATGAGGTACAGGTTCGACTCTCTGAAATAAAACAGTAATTATTAAAAATGCTCACCCAATGTGCTAACCACTTAGATATTCATTTATCTTGCATTTTAATAGTTTAACGGAAAACTTTATAATTTCTTGTAGTGACTGTCTTCCTTCACTTTTTGCATTTTTTTTTACCTTCCCACCTATTGCTGTATCGATCTATAAATTTAATTCCAAAAAGTGTGTAGTTATTACATTTTTAAATTTGTTACAATGTATTTGTGGAACATAATGGTAGGAGTTGTTAAAATACTTCAGTTTTATAATAAACTAACATAATGCCAATATTTTTTAAATGTGTCCTTGATTCGCACACTTACAATACAAGATTCGCATACTTGTGATGTGTTACTTGGGATTCCTCTACCATGCAGCATCCGCCTCAAACCATATTTGATGTCTTTTAAACGTCTGGGGTGGCACAGGGCTAAAACTGCTACTTACTTTAAATGCTTCAAATGAATAATAAAAGAATCCCACAATATCGCTAACACAAGTCGTGACTAGGAGAGGGTAAATTTTTCATTACTTCCCACCCAACCACCATTTCGTGGATAAATATTTTTGTAAGAGTTAAAAAGTTGTATAAAAAGGACCTTAATGTTGTCGCAATAAATGCTCGTTTGTAAGACGAAGGCACGGGTGTCTCCTGCCGCCATTTAATATATTTGAAGGATGTGACGTCCAACACGTCGACACTTTCGGGGGTCTTTAATCTTCACCTTTATTTGTATATACTGTAACTCAGGTATATTCAGAGTGCAAAATGTTAGCAGAAATATCGTATACAATTATTATGTATTGAATTATTCTAGGTTTAGTAGTAATAGGATTTTTTTACATTTGAAGGGCTATATCTCTTGAACAGAAATTTTCAGCGGATATTCTTACAAATCTTTACTACTATTGGCGTACGGGAATTGACTGGAGCAACGGGACGGGAATTTCACTGGCCAATAGCTTATGTTATAAGCAATAACAGGCTACTTTTATTTTAGAAAAAAAAGGGATCCGCGCAAAAAAAAAATCCACGCAGACTACGTAGCGGAAAACAACTAGTCAATTATAAAATCATTGCTTTAGCTGAAAACATTTCGACTTAAATAGATCTCAAGCTTTCATTTATTATTACAGTTGTAAGTTGAAAGAAACCGTAAACCGGATCAATCCATTCATGGCTGAAATTGCCGTTTCAAGTATAACAAACTCGGAGAAAATTAAAGACGGATAGTCGCGGCCTTTAAAACCAGAGCAATTCATAGCAAGTCCTGGTGATTCCAGTGTGATTTGAACTGAGCAAGGCTCCACCGACAAGCAATTTGTAAACAAACGTACCCTCGTCGAACAATATTGCCTCGTAGACGAGCTTGGAGGCCTTTCACTACAGCCCGCGCGATAAATTCAAGTGTAGGTACTATCACAGATTGTCATAAAACTGTATTTCACACGAAATTCGGTTGCTCTATGGAATGAAAACTCATTGAATTTGAGTTCAATACAGTATCGATGAGTTTTGGAGCTTGTAACGGATTGAGTGATTAATATTGATTACATATTCGCTGTCATAAAATGGAATGTCAGTAATAAATACACGACAAGTTTGTTTATTGAATTGAATGTTTTAACGTTAACCAAACCAATTCATTTTTTTTATTATGTTACGAACGTTACGGGACGCATTGAAAGTCCACAAAGTGGATGTTAAGTCCACATATAACATCAATATGACTCAGTTCCTCCACGTATAAAAAGTCGCAACTTGCTGCGTCCGTCGCTTGAGACGGGGATGTAACGTCTAATGCATAATAATAATAATTTCACCGGCACTCACAAAACTAATAGATGGCCAGAACTTCCAAAGAGGTTCGTCCAAAATGTATGTATTAATAAACAAATTAACCCTGTAGGTAGTAAGTTAACTCCTAAATTAATAGGCAGTCAGTTGTCGTTGTGATACAAGTACAAGTCTTACTGTTGCGGTATATACTGTTCTCATCATAATTATACTTTGGCATGTAGACCAAGGCAAGTGAGACGCACTTTGGCGAAAACGCCTTTCACTCAGACCTACGTTTCTTTTCGAGAAATCCCGGATTAGGAAGTGAACGACCTCCGCAATACTCGTGTTTGTTAGGGTTCCGAAATCGAAGTCAAAATCCGGAATAAAACTTACACCCATAATATATTTCAGTACTATTACAAAACCTTTTTTATTATGCTATTAAAGAACCACCAGACCCGCCAGATGCTAAGTTATTTTTACATTCATAATTATATATTTTTTAATTTATATAATAGCATTGGACTTTTATGTTCATGTTTTACATCAGAACACTCAATCGGACGACCCGACTCGCACTTAGCATTTATTTTCTTACGGTAGCACTTTAGCCAGCTTCCCGTTTCGAAATAGGCACCTACTCTTACATATTTCCTAACACCACCGGAGCGAGGCAGTTTGCTCGAGTGGAACGTTCACCTTGTAGTACCCACATTATTGCCTCCTCGACTCTGGAATGTTAATGCGAGCTTCTTCTCAACGAGTATCGCTCCAATCCTTGTTTTGAGCTCGCGGTTATCGCACTGTACTTTCCCATTACCGTATTACGTGAGAGATTTCAACGAGATAAAGTCTGCAATTAGTCTTCATTACGCATAATACATTGCTAAAAATTGTCGTGATTTTAGCGCCCTGCGCGATCCCTGCGAGGATTTTATTGCGCCACGTTTCATTTCGAGTTATCTAATGAAATTTGTGTTTTTGTGTTGCGTATGAATGTTCTCATTAAATATAACACTATGCATAGCCTGTATTACAAGAATTATTAAGTATTTATATGTATTTGATTGTCTATTACAGAGAAAAGCCAATCCGCTATACACTTATCTTTATAGTACATTATATGAAGACACGACAACCAAATATATAAGCAACCCTTGACAGCAATTATACAAATTGACAATTGCCGTAGTTTCAAGCCCATATTAGTAGACATAGCGTTGATCGTCCCACAGTACATAATTAATCTCTTAGATAAGGTCCTATTAACCGGTTATATGGAGTTTCGCCGAACTTGGGACTCCATTCGATCTGAATACGTAATTAATTTGGGAACAAAAACGATAAATGTTGCCGTCCGTCCATAAAGTCAATTAAAGCGTGAATACAATTTATCAATCCGGATTGAAACGATAGCCTTTTTTTGCATTATCTGTCTTATTTAAATATTTGAGAATCTTTGGATTCTCTGCTTTCATTAATATAGTAAAAAAAAAGCTTAGCCCGTTAAAGTAGCAATTTTAATTCGTATTCGTGCCGCTTCTCATGTCAACAAAAGTTTGAACAATGTGTACCTATTATATGTGAATATGACTCCGCCCCTTTTTGTCAAAATAAAACACATTTGTTCGCTTACAAAATTAAAAAAAAAATTATTGAAAGTATGCTCCATCTGCAGCTACAACCTTCGCCCATCGTTCAGGTAGTTTTCGTATTCCTTGCTGGAAGAAGTCCTGGTCTTTTGAGCTTATCCAGTTGTCAATCCAAATTTTGATACTTTCACATGAAGTAAACTTTTCTCCAGTAAGGTCTGTCTGCATCGTCCGGAATAGGTGGTAATCCGAAGGAGCTATGTCTGGTGAATATGGCGGGTGGGGTAACACTTCCCAGTCCTGTCCCTCTAAATATCTTTTTACGACTTCTGCGGTATGCGGTTTGGCATTGTCATGCTGAAGAACTAATTTGTTATGTCTATTCACCCATTCTGGTCGTTTTTCTTCTATGGCTCGCTTCAAACGCATTAGTTGTCGTCGGTAAACTTCTCCATTAATAGTTTCAGAGGGTTTGAGCAACTCATAATATACAATACCTTTCTGATCCCACCAAATACAGAGCATGACCTTGGCACAGTGAATATTTATTTTTGGCTGTGATGGGCCTGGTTCGCCTGGTTTCACCCAAGCTTTTTTGCGTTTAGGATTTTCGTAGTGTATCCATTTTTCGTCTCCTGTGACTATCCGATGCAAAAATCCTTTTCTTTGCTGTCTTTGAAGCAGCATTTCACAAATGGTTTTCCGACGTTCCATGTCTCTTTCTTTTAAATCATGTGGAACCCAGTCACCGGCTTTTTGAATCATTCCCATCATTTGTAAACGCTTTGCAACAGTTGAACGATCAACATTTAATGCTGCAGCTAATTCTGATTGAGTTTGGCAAGAATCTTCCGCCAATAATGCTTCCAATTCAGCATCTTCAAATTTTTTTGGTGGTTTTCCATGTTCTTTATCCTCAGTACTAAAATCGTTATTTTGAAATCGTCGAAACCATTCCTTGCAAGTTGTATTAGACGGAGCATGCTCACCATAAATCTCCACAAGCAAACGATAAGTTTCCGCTGCAGTTTTCTTCGCAATAAAATAATGTAATAACACTTCCCGCAAATGACGTTTATTTGGAATAAAAACCGACATTTTCGAAAAGGTGAAAACAATTGTTGCTTACACTTCAACCAAATATCATAAAATGCGTTAGATAGCTGACATTCAGTACTATCGAATACAAGTATGGTCATTTATTAGTACACGTAAACAATACTAAAAACGACATCTGTTGAGAAAGGGCGGAGTCATATTCACACACCCAATATAAACAGTCCTGTCCATTTGCACAGAACTCTAACAATTTATTTTGCAAATCGATTACAGTAATTGATCAAAAAGACGATTGAGACGAAACATTGAAGTCGCTTCTGCAAATTGTCCTCTTGCCCGAGTGCAAATAAACGGACAACCTAAGTGTCGACGTTATTGAGCTCCGTTGTCGAGACGAGTGGGTGAATTGGAGATACGTCTGTGTTCGTCCGATAAGCTAGTTCGACGGATATGTCTTTTCTCGAATGAAATCACTCGATCGTGAAATGGCGACAAAAATTGCCGTCCGCAAAATTGCCTCTAAGGCGTCCCGAGCCTTTGGTGATCTTCATTGGCGAGATGACGTGTCGATCGTATTGAATCGTGTTGATTTCTGGTAGCGGCTAGAACGATTTGAAGGATTGGCGTGAAGGAGTAACAAACATACATACAAATATTTTTTTTACATTTTATAATATTAGTATGATTCTTAAGATTCCTAGACTATCTTGAAACTCTGCAAAAGAAGCTTTAAAACGGTGTGTTTTATAAGTTTCCTGCAATACATATACTATACAGCTTATGTAACCTGGAAGCCTTTCACGATCAACAAAACTACTTTACAATTCAAGGAACACAACAAACTGTGAGCACTTACGTTTTCATTTCCCAACACACATTTACAGCTTACTGAAATTTCGTTTCGCAAAAGACGTTAGGGGAAAGCCTGCAATGCCCTCCACACGACATATTTATTCACAGGTACTGTAAGCTGTACTAAGCTGCATTTCCTGTTCCTGCACTTAAATATATGTATACTGTATATTTTACTCTGTGGTGCTTAATATAAATGGGCCGAACCATTGATCGGATTACAGTAAATTTACCTGGTCGTATGACACGACAGCTATAATTATGATAATTAGCTAGGCCTACCTAACGTCAGATTTAATATTGCTTGAAACTGGGGCAACGTTGATATTAAAATCAACTGCGTAGTAGCACAGAACATGTATTAACAAGTAGATAACAAGACACCTTGGAATTAATTGAATGTGTATTGATTAGAGGATCTAGAACAAAAGCATCTTTTTGAATATAATTTTAGACTTACACGTATCGATATACGATATACGATATACCTATATCTTTCTTCCTAATCACTTGACGTATTCGTTAACAAACATTTACCGAAAAAATATTTCTTGTATTCTTTATATTTACGTTCAAATGGCAAAGACACAATTCATTAAGAAACCGAAAGAATCATTATGATTAAACAAACGAAATGGCGAACAATGCTACACGTTAGTAGTTTTGAGTAGGCGATGACTGGAGTTGCTAGCAAATTATTTGACGCCAACGACTGTATCAGTGGATGTATAACTCTACAATGAGCTTTATTTGTAAGCTATACTCTTATTCGTCTCTCAAAGTTATTTCACTTGCACAATCAATCAAGCTATACGGTATTGTATTCCAAAAGTAGTTTCATTACAATTTTCTAATATGCCAAAAAGTCTGGTCCATTTGCACGTTTATTTTTAATTTGCCATAGTTCTTTGTTCCTTTCATATAAAACAACAAACGACGTCGGCTTTCTTCTTCGTAAAATAATCCACTTTCTGAAGTAGGTCAACACTTGCGAGATCTATCCTATTATAGACGCAGGCAAGACACCATTTACCAGTTTCAATTTTCTTAAAATTCCCTCTAGACAATAGCCATTCGACGAAATATTTTAAACAGTGTTCGTTGCAAATTGCATGAGCATTACACAAAATTGTTCCCAAGATGGCAATAGCAGTGCATCGGGAAATTGTATTATCATACTTCACTTCCCGGCGGAGGCGATGAGTGCATTCGTTACCCACGGAACCGGGTCTTGTTTGAGAGCTCTTACATGTTACTTCGAAGTTCTCGACTCGCTCAGCTCTCGAGTTACTTACCGGGTCATTATTAAAACGGACACAGTGTGCACTATTACACTAAGCTCCACAATTATGGCTTCAGTGTTATCGACACCTCACTAAGTGATTTCATTTCATCCCAGATACATACTACGACATTGTATGAGTTTCATTGTGTAGCGGAAGAGTTAGATTACTTTCCCGAGAGCTTTCGTAGCCTTCTACGTGAGCTACGAACACGTATACGCTACATTGTTATAACACTATTGCTACATTCCGAGGTGTTATCGTAGCGTAGCTACGTAGCTACGTATACTTCATATTATAATAAAATCACCTCGTGCCAAAACAAGTTGCGGTTTGTTTTGTAGGTAATTTATTATTATTTATTTTCAAATTTTACAGAATGGAATCTACAGAGAATCTCTTGACCCCGTTAGACAAGTTTGTTACAGATGTTTTGCCTGTGGTACAATTTATCGTCATAGTTAGTCCTAAAAGTTGCATTATAATTTATGTAAATGCATTCTAAATGGTCATACAAAATTACACAGGCTAATTAAAGGCTAATCCTTAATTAGCCTGTGTAATTTTGTATCGTTGCCAATAAATATATTTATTACCTAGATACTATCTATTCATCACAATAATATATCTTATTACGATAATTGATAATATAACTGGACTATCAAAGAGAAAAGCAGGAAAAAATCTATTAAGAAGCTTACGAGTAAGGTTTCGTAATTTCCGTGCATGTTAATAAAATTAGCATGATAGTAAACTTCAACAGTTATTAATGAAACGAGCTACCGTTTCTTGTTTGTTGCTCTCAAGTTGTAATTTATGTTTGCATAATTTCCCCCATCTGCTCCTTCTACCTGTTTATATAAACATAGATTTGCGCCTTTGCCTGCGAGGGGTCAACAGAGACTGTTTAGACTCTTTATAAAAACTTAGAAACTAATTCACATAAAATGTCTAATTGGCTCTATCAATCGAACTAGTTTATAAAAATGTAAAGTATTATAGTAAATGCAAATCTATGATTTCCAAATTATCTCACATTTAAACTTCAAATCTTAACTAAAATGGTTGTATTCTACGGATAGATGAATAGTAAAGAATCTTCTAATCTTAAACAATACATGATAACGTATATAACATTTTATTTAATCTTACCAGTGCTAAGGAAAATCTAGTTTAAACGTAGATCCTGACGGCTATTGCCTTCAAGGCTTCGTTACGAAACTCAATTTAGGTGAATGTTATCCTCGTCTATCGAAAGGCAAGGCAGCTGAAATTAAATTTGGTACATAATAAAATGTCTTAATAGATTTTACGAGGTACTTTACCTGCGCTCTTGTAGTCGTAGCTCTTGGTGTAGGTATCGTAGTCGTCGTCGTAAAGTGAGGCTTCGCCGCTCGCAACGAGGGCGACTGCTGACACCCAGATAATCCAACAATACGCCATTATATCTTCACTAATTAAGAGTTTATGAATTGCACACTCAGCGAACTTTGCTCGATTTCTACATCGGTGTCTTTTGAGCTACGGAAATAAATGTAACGGTCGTAACTTAGAAAGTCGTAATTAGAGCGACAGCTAAGTACAAAGAATACTTAGCCACCACGGTAAATCAAAATGGTTGAGGATTTTACGGCTCTTAGGGCGCCTTTTTCACCTTAAAGTTAAGGCTTAAGTAGGAATAAAGCTTGTATAAGCTTCATAAATTTTCTATCTACATTGTCTTTTTGTATGGTAGATAGTGAGGCTTACTTAACTCAATATATTGTTTAAGCGCTGCTAATTAACAGTTATGGTAATTGACCCAAAACAATGACTAATAAACTTAAACTTATTCTTCTTAACTAAAAAATTTTAGGTCTTAAATATCTTTTGGACACGTTAAAAATTACACGCCCTAGTAAACATATTCTTGAGTACGTGACGTAAGTAAGTACGTAACGTGTCACAGGAGCTCCATATACACATTCACACAGATAAGTCATATTACAGTTAGTTTTTATATTTTATCTAGTCCTATTTTTCAAGATATATCTGAACCCTAACCGATCGGCATACATAAATTTTCAACAAAACATTCATAAAAGATAATGAATTTTGTACGCGAAAACGGGTGAACCTGCTTATGAAAATTTAAATTATGAATCCACAGAGAATAACTAACATTAAAAAGGGTAGTCAGAGTAATGCCTGTTACGACCTCTCAGCCCTCGCCCATATGTACCTAAGCCTTTAACAAGTTATTATACCCATCAAATATTGCTCGAAACCCATTTCAGATAGGGCAAAGATGTAATAAACGATAGTTACTTGGATACGCGATAATCTGATGGGCGCTGTACCTTCCTATATTAAAAGTTATTTCATAATAAATTCTTCTACAATAAGCTTTTGTTCTCTTTATCGGTCAAAAACAATCAAAATATAATATTTCAAATGGTATTATTGTTAAGCCTGTAGGAACTCAATACAGTTTTAGTAGATGCAACCGAGGGCATCATTTGTTAACTGCGTTTGTTATTTGTTAGCCGCGGAGATATGCGAAGACAGGCTTTGTCCGTTGGCGTGTTATTTTTTTTATTGTATTGATATGGACCCCTTTTCGTGGACCTTAGAAAATCCTATAAAAACGAAGGACCGCAGCGACTAGTAATTGTTCTATTCTCCTGGCATATGTCCAAACAATGTATTCATACTGCAAGTTCACGTTCAGTAACAAAAACTGGTTATCAGCTAACAAGCGAACCTAATCAGCCTAACTAGACTCTCAGAATTCATCAGCACAGGTCAAAACGTGAAATGACCTCAGATACGAGTTCCAATTTGGTTCGGTTGCGGATCCAACCACTAATTCTCCGTTTATCTGACGCTATAAATTTCTTCACTCACGTCTGTGATTGTGGCCACCACGTGATACGAAGTAATTTACGATTCGAGGGCGAGAATCCCAAAGGGACCAGTGATTATAATGTAATGAATAGACTCATGATTAATTAAACGTATTGTTGCGTTTTCTATCAGCTCTGTGATGGATCAATTTACTCGAAAATTTCATTCATGAATCGTTTTGAGATTCATAATATTATGACGGGCATTGTTAGATATTATAATGAATAATAAATAAATATTCATGCATATTTAACACAGTGCCATCTAGCCCCAAACTAAGCATAGCTCAATGGGAACCACATAACATATTTTTAACATCCAGCCTCAGTATAAACATCAATGTTCGCCACACAATATTTCCTGGAGTCAAGTTGTTCATACGGATGGAAGTGAAGGATGAAGGATTATTTTCTCCTGAAATTTAATACTGACTTGGTGTATAAGCCTGTTTTAAGCTCTTAATTCAAGTATAAAGATATTTTCCCTAAAATAATAGCATATCCTATTTTTTCCCGTGTAATAGTCGTTAAGGTTGAAAGGGTACTTTATTTTATGTTGCGTTGAGATACAATTTCTCAAGACTATCCAGTTACGGGTTAAATTTTCCTACCAAATTGAGCCATAAATAGATTGGCGCCCGACCTCGCACTCACAAAGCTAACTATTTCTCGCACAAAGACTTGATATACGATGTTCCAAAAATAGGGAAGAGACATTGTAAAAATAATCATAATGCTTGCAAACGCGACTTCCTTATCTACAGTTATTCCATTTCCTATCTAGATAAAGATCTGACGTATGAAAATGCAATGAAGGAATTAAGCAGCTATTAGTTATTCTATGGCTGCAGTGCTATTGCAGACTCTGAATACAAACTCGCCCGTTAAGTTCAATGAGTTTTAACTTACACTTACTACCTACCCCACTATTGCGGAATAAGCTTATGGCTTACCTTATATTAAGCGATGTCCTGTAATATTATAATAAAAGTTATAACACTTTATATTTTATGTTTTTGCAGTTATTCTTCTGTTAATTCCCTTTCATGTCATGTTAAAATAAATGGTGGTATTGTCGAATAGAATGTATTTTTATAGCCGACAGATGTTTTCCTATCTTGACAATCAACTGACAATCAACTGTCAAACGACGTAGTGGCAAAAAATCCATAGAAAAATGCATTGTCAGTTTTAGTTTGAGCCATGTTCGTGGTTTCGCGAGACGTTAATTAATTTATTGTGAATTTGAATTGTCAAATTGTATTTAGATAGATTACATGTACACTTCGTTTCCTCAATTTGTGAAATACATTTTAAGTGCCGTTAATCACTATTAAGATCGGCGTTGGCTACCTACATTCTTCGTGCATATGCCCTAGTATTTATTATACATAAACAAATACTATAAAGTATTATAGCTATTTTCCTTCAGAAACGCCAACAAAGCGCATAGCAAGCGTCAAGCGCATAGCTGATGCAAAATTGATTGAATAAACCGTCAAAAATCTTTCTCACTGCAACGGTAGAACATGAAGATAGATTATTATGAAGATTTATTTCCTTTACTATATTCAACTGACCAAATTAAATAGGAACCTACAGTAAATACCTATAACTAACATAACTTTTACAACATATCCGTGGCTTAGTTGGTAGTAGTCCTGCTTTCGAAGCCAGGGGTCCCGGGTTCGATTCCCGGCCGGGGCACACTTTGTGTGGTGAGTATGAAGTTTGTTCTCTGTGTTTTTCCATGCCACCTGGGACACAGGGAATCCTAATGCAGAGGTATGAGTGTGTAAACGTTAATTTTTATTTTTTATTGTCACGCTTACCTTTAAAGGTTGAGCGAAATGAACAGGAAAATCCTTACTTATAATAATGAAACGTCAGCAAAATTGCTATTTTATTTCTTTCGTAAACTTACCATTCTTATCCAAAATTGTAGTAACTAAGATGAAAAAATATAGTATCCATTTTGCTTCTTACGCTTAAATATCCTGAGGATGCCCGCAAACTGCTAACAATATAGTACCAGCTCCTCAAATGCGCGACTTTTAGGCAAGCGAATATTCTCATTATTTACTATCAAAATTCGTCTGGGTACGAAACCGTAATTGAATATTTAATCGACAAGCCCGAAGCGACAAACAGACCGTAAGGTGTTCGAGTGCAGAGCAAGCAATTACACTAATTAATTCCTCAAATTATAGGTCAGTTTCTTAACTTTATTACAATGTGCTGTCTGACGGCTGTTGTTAAGTCACTCTTAATTTTAATTTAGTTAATTGCGTTGAGCTGAATGATTATTTTTTAGTTGAAGCGAACATAGGAGGTAGTTTTACTAGTTAATAATTAACCATGTATTTATCAGTGCTTCAATGGAATCTTCAATATGGTCGGATAGACCAGTAGAAATAGGCGTCAGAATACGGGAGAAAATCGTTACAGCAAGCTGACAGCGCGATGTTAAACAAGCTATAGTAAAACAGGGACAAATAAATCGAACCGGACAGCTGCCATCCGGGTGGAATTTTAGGGGTTGAAACCAGTTTTTTCGCGATTTATAGCTAGTTTAGCTATCGCATATCGAAAAAAATTAAAAGTAAAAGTTGTAGGTAATAAGATCTACAACTTTGTATACCTACCATTTTTACCCTAACCAAAAAATTCATAGCATTGCGCTGTGCGGCACAATGTGCAATGACCATGAATATTTAGTTATATTTAAAATGTGTCTACTAAAAATTCAGAACACACTAAGGAGGATGTACCTACGAGAATCCCAGTGAATACCTACTGTTACAAATTAATTATTCCCTCTTGCGCTCGTAACTAAGAACAAATTAATATGTACTGTACAGAAAAAAAATTCCCATACTTATAATAATTGCTTCATAATGTCCCAAGCACATTTGAGTACCTAGCTAAAGTTAGATCTTTCAGTTGACAGACATTTTACCCGCATTCGTAATAAATGACAAAGTCAAACTTAAACCAATTCAATGCTATTGAATTCTTATTTCAATAGAAACTTTATTATGAAGGCCGATCAAGAGAACTTGTTTCGCAAAATTCATCCTTCAGAGGACTTCAAATGACCGAAGTTTATCTTGCGTGTACACAAGTACCTACATAATGACAGCTGGATAGGCTTGATTGGCTTTCTTTGGAACCAAAAAACAATTATGGTGAAGCCAGCATAGTGACTGACCACATTTTTTATTCACAATCTATCCTGTTTTGTTAAGAGTTTATTTTATCGGCTCGTAATATTAAAACTCCGTAACACACATGCTTAGTCATGACTTTTTAGTTTATTAATAAAGGTCAAGATCATAAATACTTGGTATATATTTTCAGCACCATTCATTTTCAGTACCAGCCTAAAAATTGCTTTGAAAGTCCCTTCAAATCCACATTTATTCCTTGTAAACTTGAATTGATCGTAGCGTCGAAAATTAATCACCATGGACTCCAGCCCGTCAATTAAACCAGCCATTATTTTAAGGCCTGGTTCGAAGATATAAAGGCAACTCTGCAAAACTTGAGTAATCACACTGGATCTGTCAATAAGTGAAATCGTGAAACTTTTTACTAAACTTAGGGCGTTTGAAGAACTTTTGTTTTTCATAGGACTCATTTAGAACGGCCGATACAGAACATTTCTGTATTATGTTAATTAAGTTTGAAAATAATAGGTACGAATTTTATTGAACATTGTTTCATTCCTAGTTTCCGAAATGTATCTATAGTCAATTAAAATGTTATAAAATGTTGAAGTGTTAAATTATTTTGATAATTATTAACCGCTGGATTTAGAACCATTTATTATGCTTCAATAATTAATAATAACTTTTGTACAGCCTCAACGGTTTGCTGGAAGAAAACTCTTGTATAAGCCTTTGTATTTGCCATTTTTTTAACATTACTTTGTAATTTATGTGTACAATAATGAATAAAGAACGAGTTTCTTATATAACAATCTTTAATGGGATGCTCCAGGGTATAAAAAAGTAAATTGTTTTTCCGATATGTCGAAGGGAAATTCAATTCAGCACACTGCTTTAAGTCAAACTATCTCCGTCTTTCCGTGGATTAGTTATGAAGGTAGCTCAACATACTCTGGATTAACACATAGGCTACCACTTTCTTTAAATTCAAATACATTCTTAGTGGTCTGACCTAAGCGATACTGCACTCTATATATCGGTATTCTCTCATATTGATACTTTAATCTAAAGGTATTGTATATTTTTAAAGAAAAACGTGACGTTCCTACAACTTCAGTGTGCATTTAGGCTCTAAATGCAGGCTGAAGTTGTAGTAACAAAATTAAAAAATATATATAATTAAATGAAACCCTACTTTCTGAAATTGTTTTACATTAGTAATGAACATACGAGTACACTCCAACAAAGATCTCGAAACAGTTTATCCGGTTTCAAAATTCGGACCAATCGCACAATGCAAACACACATGGAACCTCCCGACAAATTTAGAAATGAAAATAAAAAGCGCAATTCGGTACGTAACAGACCTTTTACGATATCATTAAACAGAACGCGTGCTAAACGAGGCGTAGACGTGACTCGTAATTTTCTCCTGAAACCGCAAGGATCTGAGTCGATCGGAGCTGACAACCATATAATTAACAGTTGATGTCAAATTCACACCAACTTTGTATTTACCGAAAATATCGATCGTTACTTCTTCTATCGTTTTTATTCTCAACTCTGATTGTTATTATAGTAGCTTAGACCAGTATTTGGCAACTTCCATTGGATTGGTTACACTGGATTTGGGATGGGTCACGAAATACCCATTTGACCAGACTGGCCACTGCAGGTTATCCCTCAGGTGGTAGATGTTTTGCTGGAGCTACAAAGCAGGGCCACATTTAGATCTCCACAGGCTCATTCTAGCATCTTTAGGAGTTGTGTCGTTGGATGTAATCATTTTTAGGAAACTTTTTCGGCTTTTCAAGAGGGTTGGTGGTATTTGATAGCCAAAGAGTGAGTGACGCCTGTCAGTTTCCTGTTTCCGCTTATGGACAGAACAGGCAATTTTTCGGCGGATGCTAGGTGGTGCGATGCTTGCTAGTGGATAGAGTAGGTTTAATGGAGTAGGTTTCAAGTTACGTTATACTAAACTAAGAATTACTCGAATAAACGAAGAATTACTAGGTTGTGGGTTTGATTCCAACCCAGGACAAACATTAGTGTGACGAACAAAAATATTTGTTTTGAGTTTAGGTGTTCATTTTTATGTAGTATTGTATTTACAAAATAAATAAGTACTATTGAAGTATTTAAGCAATAGACTGGGTCTCATCAAGCCGCAAACAAAGCATTGACTTTATGTATAGAAGAATAAAAAAACAATATTTATTTTATATACACCCAATCAACAGACTAATATGTAGAAATTATACTTTTAACTATTACGAGATTAATTTATTTATCATTTTATTGTTGTTAATAAAATATTACGGCTTGTTTATTTAATTTATCTATACTTATATTAATTGTTATTTTTAAATAAAGCTTATACGATTGCAACATACCGTAGAGTTATATTATAACGGTAACTGTAGTATAACGATACTGCTATAATTATTGTATATTTTATTTTCAAGTTACAACGCGACAAAAATCGACTTGGGGCAAAGGTGAGTGAATTAATCACTTCCAATGGCTATGGAAAACAGTTCATGCATCCATTTGCATCAAATATATAGTCATAAATTTCGATGTCTTTGCTTTTAACAAAGAATGAAATACTTTTTTATTTGTGGCGGGGGCAACACATAGGTTTCTGCCTTCCCAAATCTTAGTAGGAGAGGACCAAGTCGTAGGACTTTTTTATGTGGCAATGTGGCCATTGGATCGTCAGCTCATGCCATCACTTAGCCAATAAATAAAAAATACTAAGCAATAAAAAACAACTCGTTAAATTTATAAGTAAACGCATGCACTCATACCCATATCGTAGGTGGCATTTATTCACACAATCACACAACACAAACATCCGTGACCAGAAGGAATTTAATTCTTGGCAAACTAAGTTTGCCCCGGCTAAGAATCGAATGCGGGACTGGTTGCTGGTTTCGAAGCTAGAAATACGAACTGAGCTCCGGGGCACAACGATGATTTCGTATCAGCGGTTGACCTTTAATTATATGTTATGATATTATAATATACATATACCACTTATTCTGTGAAAGTTACACTCGCTTCGGTTTAAAGTTCAAAATAAGCAGTCAAACAGATAGACGTTATATGCCTATAAGATTTCATCTTAGTTTCTGTTTTCTTGTGAGATGGAGCTTGAAATCTTACAGTAGATTTATGATCTGATTTAGCTGGCTCATCTCATGCTTGTAGTATTACAAATTCTATAAATATTAAAATATGTGTAATATTAGCATATATATAATATTTGAGTAGAATGTTACAAGTTCATTCACAATCTGACATTCAGAAATTCTGTGCGTCCTCGGGGAGACAACTTTGGAGCAAACAGAAAAAGCTATTTAAAATAAAGATCATTTTTGTTCGACAAACAATGTTTAAGTACACATAACAACACTGGTTGTACACCGATCAGCAGGGTGTTATGAATGGAAACATTATAGAATATCAAAACGGAATGGGGTTCAGAACAGTGTATGTAAATTTTATGACGTCACTAGTTCATTATATTGACGGACGTACCTAAGGAAGGATTGCGACTACATGATATTTATTTCAAACTTTACAAACAAGTATTCCGTATCAAAATGTTCCCACTGCAGGGACCACCGGCCTACTCTCGATAATTAAAAGTGAATGGGCTTTAATCTACCTAGGGAGCCTAATCCGGATTGGTAGATGTCACATGTCTTCAAATATTTGATTTTAAGAAATGCTGGTTTCCTCACGATACTTCACCGTTTAGAGAACGTGGTATAGCGCACACAATTTTTTTCAAGCGAAGCAACAATTTTTTTCACCACTCAGTGGTGCTCGTTTGGGTTTGAATCAGCGACCTTCAGACTGAAAGTCGACGGCTGTTTCCCTGGGCCACCACGAACGAGTTTTCGATATACCTAAAAGTAGCCAAAAGTCAATACAACCCGATGAAATTATACTCTCAAAATATTTGTCATCTAACTATCCTGAACTTAAGAAACTTGCTTTAGTGTTCAGAAACCCACTGAAAAACTTTAATCTATAATAAACTTGGACTGTATTTCATCCCAATGAAAAATTCCCGCAATAAAATTGGTCTGCTCAAACCTAAATTAGAATCAGGATTGTACCTATACTCTTTTATGAGTTGAACTCATGAAAAATAAACCACTCCAAAGGGCAAAGTTCGAACTAATATTATGAGCTAGAAATAACGACAACATTTTCTAGCACTACTGGGACTCCGACTCCACTGCTCCGCCAAACTGAACTAAAACTTTCCTTTTCACTAGACAAAAAGGCATTTCACAAATTGATAATTTGCACTTTAATGGTATATTATAACTTTTATAGTTAACAAGTATTCTTCTGTATTATCGCTGAAATGAAATTAAAATTTATTTTAACCGCAAACTTTACTATATATATTATAATAATACTTATTAATGTTCTCCTTGTTGGAAACATCGGTACCCAACCTTAAATAACCTGTGATAAATTTACCTCGGGTAAGAATCAAACCCGAGACCCCTCGCATCGAAGGCAAAAATCCAACTTAACTATGGAATTTTCTAAAAACAGTTCTTAATTTTGCCTCATACATGATCCATCAAGAGCCGAAGGTATAAATACAATATAATTTCACTGTTATCAATTTTATTATAAATTATTTTATTACTTATTTAAGTATGGCTTTACTAGTCGTTAGACAATGTCAGAGGCCTTCGGGCGGTTTGAAAACTCCGACAACAGTGATGGTCACTTGCTTACACGAAAGAAGAAGTACTTAGTACTATATCCAATTATCCTCTTATAAATAAAGAATGGTATTGAATTGCTTTGTTTAGTCATCTAATTTGATAATGTGCCATAAATAAGACAGTTCTTCCGAAATGACATTTACCCAACGCGTTGTTTTCGTGGTCTGCTAATCCCTCTAGTTTATGACAACCCTAAGCAAAGATTTATTCTTCATCATATTATATTCAGTACATGGGCGACCAAGCTTTGCTCGGTTTTATTTTGTGTATAAGGATTTTAGTAAAAATGCATGTTCACAATTATACCAGCTCAACTTAAACAGCAAAATCCTTTGTAAACACAAAATGTTATTTAAATCGTTACAGTCGTTTCCAAGATACGCGAAATAAATAAAAATATGTACAAGAATTGTTCATTTAAAGAAATATCTTATTACACATCTGATTCACACATCTGATCATTCAATAGTAGAACTAGACATGACATAAAATCGATAATCTAATTATATTGGAACCGAATCTCAATGGAATTTCAATCAGGTTATATCTTCTGTGGGAGGAAAAGCTCCTACAAAAGATATTTAATGTTAGTTAGATTAGATACGCTAGAATCCTGACTAGACTAGACTGAAGTACGGATGTATAAGTTTGACTTCTGGGAATGTGTAACGTTATATGTGGTCAATTCCTTTGTGAAACCATAGCCCAAAGGGATGGTCAGATTTCAAAGCGGTTGTTTTTGTCACGTATTGAAGCTTTGGAAGCATGGAAGGTAGCTCGTATACGTTTGGTGAATATCGTAGGGTGAAGCCACGTAGGGTCATCATTCCGATTACTTTTTCAGAGAGATTTATGATTTAGATAAAAAGCTGCAATTGCTAAAAATTTGTTTTGCTTCTCAATATAATTTCAATAATCAAACTACAGTCAACAACAAAAAACTTATTAAATTTTATGTAAATATATATTATAATAATGAATAATCGTGGACTCACTGCGCCATCTAGCTTCGAAATAAGCAAAGTTGTACTATGCGAACCAGATCTCTAATACAATACTTTTTTTGTAAATACACATTAACCCAGACACAAAAAAATATCTATGCTCATTACAAAAATGTTTGTCCTGGGAGAGAATCCAACCCACGACCTACAGCGCAAAAAGCAGTTACTACTAACTGAGCTGTGAGGTAAAATAAGTTTTAAAATGATCATATTATTAAGTACTCTCGGTACGCGAGCCCCGACTTAGTACTTGACCGAATTTATCAAGATGATTATAAAAATAGCGCTTCTCATTTTTATTTTATATTCTTATTTCTCTCGCAACCGATATCTGCGTCTGGAGGTTGCGAGTAGCGAATCTAATATTCTCAATGAGAGCAAAGAATTTTATCGATTTCATAAATTATGCATTCAGTATGTACTGTTTCAAAGCTATCATCTCTCAGTCGAACGCTGTCACAACGCGAGCGAGAGATATATTCATAAATTCAAAGATTGGGTTTTCCCAATCGAAAAATCTACAAGTAACGCAGGTATACGCTTTTAAATGTCTTTTATGATAGTATTTCGAATCGTTATGCTTTAAAAATGACTAATTGGAATTGTTTAAAGAAATAAAGTGGCTGAATTGAATATGAGATCGCAATGAAATTTTTATGGGACCATCTAATTAAAAAAAAAGAATCATTAAAATCTGACTACCTACTCTATAAAGAGAAGAGCATGGCTAAGAAAAAAAAATGGGCGTTGCCTTGAGATCTTGAGTTGAATTTTCTTTGCTTAAACGATGGAATATCAAATAAGAAAAGTTTTTCGCAATGGTGTTTCAAAGTCTTAGCTGAATATATTCGTTTATAATCGACTGCCCGATTACATTAACTACAACATATTAACAAAGCTACACGTAATCTCGATTATCAGAATAACACAATGTACTGATTAATTTTCTAGTTTCCCACAATCATGTTTCTCGGGAATATCATAAAAGGATGAAAGTTTCTCTCGCGAATATACGCAGTTATCATCCCAGATAGAAACTCGCTCTCGGTCCGGATCGAAAGCGCGATTTTATCGTTTTTATGTGTCCGAGGCCACATGCCTTATAAGTAGAGTAGGACGGGGAACTAGGAACTTCACTTCCCAGTCCGTATACAAGTACCATTATGTGTTTACTACATGTTTGCGTCTCGTAGGCTGGCATGTTAACGAGTGTTTTGAATGCAGCGGCACATGAAGACGTGCGAGCGCATATAAGTTATTTAAACACACATTTTCAAATGTATTAAGTGGCTTTTGTAAATAAATTTTAAAACTATCATAGCCTTGAACATTATTTTTCGTCTTACGGAGATATTAACGCATGAAACTGGGAGTTAAAAAAACTCATAAATCATGGTAAAAATCTGGGTTACTCGAAAAATTAGGAACATAATCATGTTTTAACACGAGGGCGAATTCTCGCAATCATGTCTAGATATGATTCCCACTCATTTATATACTAACTTTCGGATGTGACAACTTGCGTTTTATGGCATATCGAAAAAATATGGATAAACCTCACTGTGACTCTCAAAATAATTGAATGATTAGCTTGAGTAAATTTTCTAAAAAATAGTTTTTATATTAACTTTATATTGTTAAAGTTCAATTGAGTTATACTTCACTCATCGTTATAAAATTAACTTGAAGCGATTGTTCAAAGAGCACAAGAATTTACAATACCAGAATAGTTGAAACATTTGAAAGATTTAGGTAGACTGGTTTTAAGCAAAGCTAGGGTATTACCCAGCTGTTAGCTCTATAAATACAAGGGACGAGTTAAGTAAGCATCTATGAATTTGGTTAGTACTCACTGATTTTAATAAAAATAACTTCTTTGTTACTGAATAGGTATCACTCGATATATGTTTGTTATTATTACTCGATAGATTGTGAGTTGTTATGGAAAGTTTGGTAAAGCTAATTTTCTATTTATTCGTAAACAAAATGATTTCACTGAAATATAAATTTGTATAGTGTCAACCGTAAAAATTTACGTCGTCATTATCTATAACCATAACTGTTAATAACACAACTTTAGATAAACAAAGAACTTTCAAAGATATACCAGCGCCAGCAGCGATAAGAACCGTAAAAATCACAACCTCACTTCCAATAGACACAACGAACCTTAAAAACACATGAATAAGAAAACAGACGTTGCGTAAATAAATCGGTAATTAATAAAACGACGAGCGGGACAGCGCGACCGATCGCGCCGGGTAACGGGTCGCGAATGCGGGGGCTGAACACGCCACCACCAGCATCCAGCTCTTCTCCACTGCCCCCTCTACCCTTTCCCCGTGCGCCCCCTATCCCCTTCCATCCCCCGTCTGATAACCTGCTACTTCGGAAGTCACTAAACTCTGCAAAGAACGTTACAAGCCATACATGTGACTTGTAAAAGAAAACGCGAATTTTATTGAAAAGGGGTCACAGCGCTAACCTTTTGTACTAAAACTGTCAATTAGGAGGTGTGGAATGTTACTCGCCACTAAAAGCTTTGTAATTCTAAACCTTAGTGGTTTCTCGGCTACTGTGTAATAAATGCTTTTTCGGGAGAAACAATGTACAATACACAATTTTTTCTAACACATGACGTATTTCAACGTTTGGGAAAGAATTTAAGCATGTTTTAGTGCTAAATTAAATATGTAGGATTTTTCATAAGATAAAAAATTAGTATAAGTTTTATTACTGAAAACTTAAAACCACGTCTATTCATTTACAAAGATCGAGTGTATATTGCAGGATACTTTTACTTGCGGCTTCTAAGACAAATAAAGACGGTTTATCGTGCTTAAATTTTGAAACATTCTGTCAACCCTTGAATTATTCTAATGCAACAAGCTGCAACATAGTGGCAAGTAACTGGCGTAACAACTCAGTTGGTGGTAATTCTGCCTTTTGCGTGGTGGATTCGATAACCGCACAGGAAAAACATTAACGTGAAAAACATAGAACTTTGTTCTGGATCTGGGTGTTAATATGTATTGTATGTGTATATATTTACAAAAATAACTTAGGATATAACTAAATATTTGTATCAGTAATTAGGTTCCCATAGTAAAACATATGCGTGGAGCTATATAGCGTGTGAAATGTTCATGTGTTTTTATTTACTAAACAAGCTATCACACTAATACATAGGAACCATAATGTATTTGTTCAAATTGATATTCTAATGAATAACTTAGTAACTAGGAAAGGTCACGGACATTCATCATGGATTTTGTACCCGTTATCACTTGGATAGGGTATATGTATTGTATAACTATATATATGTGTATACGAGTATATTTAATTGTGGAACTTGATACACTTGCCTGTTTTTGGAGGACGATGCGTTGATACTTGCGACACAGTATTTTACTGTTACAGGTATCACAGTTTTTCATAATAATTTGTGCGGAAAAACCGGGGCGACCAAGGTTCGCTTGGATATTTGTATTTTTTTATTTACCTTTTTCCGAGATACGCGTAACAAAATATATACATATTTAAGAATAGCTCGTTAAAGGTACTAAGATTATTATTATTATTATTATTTATCCATGGATGTCTATCCAGCAAACAATATTCAGAATACCTATTTCGCGTATAAATGAATTATATAACCTTTTATCAAGTGCGGTATGAAAGTTGGGATTGGTAAATCACATAATTTGTTCGAGTGCTTGCCCTCCGAGTGAAATATTCTTATTTACACAAAACCTCAGCTTATAGTAAAACGGCATTGTAACTGACGCGGTGGCAGTAAATTGGAGCCGTAAAGTAACCAAGATTTCGTAGGAAGCCATTAAATTGCAATTTACGTTTAAAGTTTTATCATCCTTCAATGATGTATACTTAATGATTTATTACATCAGTCTGAGTTTGTCAACCTTCCGCACCGAAAGTAGGTTTTGCGCGCAACTTAATAATAGTGCGATTAATTATGCTCAAGCGCAGGTTTCTCGCGGTGTCTGAGTCCAGATTGCATCAGAAAATATGCTGTTTGCCCGGCTCAACGACATAATTACCCGCTTTGGATGTAATGTTGAATGCCTATATACATTCTATTTGAAGCAGAGTCTACTTCGTATTTTTTCAGAAACCTTTGGTTGATTGGAGCGGTAACCATTGATGTATTTTAAACATAAAGATTGCTTTCAGTTTCAATTTTGCCTTCAGTTTGTATAGAAATTCAAGGCCTCTGCAAAGTTACTCACGATAAGTATAGTATACATAGATTTATGTCGCTTTGTCTTTATCTTTGAATAAGCAAAGCATCACATTGAAAATATAGCTTTGTGGGTATATGTTTTTTATTGGCATCTGGTCTAATTTTTGACCACGTAATAAATAATTTATGAATAACAGCATCAAAGGTATGACTCGTAAATAACCATTTCTCAATTTATTTTCCCGCTTTTATTTCGATGAATAACAATTTACGTAGCAAAATACACAATCATATTATTATGTTCATTACAAGAACAATAGAATGATCCCAAAAATATTCTTTACGTGCGAGCTATAACATCAAAGGATACCTTTGTTTTTCTATTATTTTATCAGGCTTCAAAGAAATAATGTTGCCAACCTACAAAAACAATTACAAACAATGTATTATTCGCGTATAAACTGTATTCCTAATGCCAGCTCTCACCCGGGCGTCATAAAAATCCTGCTTCATTGTAGGCACAGTGCGAATAAAACCTCCGTAATCCGCTTACTGCTGCACACTCAAACTGTTTCCAGAAGATTTTATGAAAAAAAACCATGTCCTAAAAAGCCTTAATGTTACCGCATATTACTTTTTAAATACAAAGTAATGTACGATGTGAAACTGTTTGTGTTTATTTGAGTAGCATGTTTGCATTGTTTTTCTTTTCAAAATCCTCCTTTACACGCACGATATTTATATAAAATAAATCAATATTTATAGACGTTCACATATGACCTCAAAATAACAATACCTTGTCATATTTAGGTAAAGGAAGACCGGAGTCAAAGATGTCCTTTGGTTTGGTTGAAATCGAATCCACGACCTACTAGAAGGCAGCGCTACTACAAACTTAGCTGTGAGACTAATCTTTTATGTGCATTTTAAACATAGGACACTATCTATGTCTTCAAAAATAAATTAATGGATTTATGTGATGAAATGCCTTGTCTAAAGGCTAAATGGTTTCTTTTTGTGTATGTGACGGAACGAGCTGAAGAACCACCAATCGAAGTGGTTACCCCGGCCCATGCAAACAGCTCAGAACTCAGAATAAGACTTGGATCTTAGACTAAGTAGTTATATTCATCCGGTTGCGTCCATCACCCGAGCCGGGGATTTAATATTTCATGCGCGTATGACTTCACCGGCACCACTACTGCTTGACGGCAGATTCCAGGTGTGTTGGCAGTACCTCTCCGGGCGAACTGGGCACAAGTTCTTCTGTTTCTTTTGCTCGCTCCTTTCAAACCACCCAGCGGACACGTGTAGGGATTCTAAGGGTACGGGCGCGGGCAACTTTATTCCCCAAATGGTCCATAAGTGAAAGATAAGCGTATTTCGCAATGTTCTAGACTTTCAGCCCACAGCTTACACTCGTGAGCTGGGTACATACAGGAAGTCATGCTATGTAAATTAAATAGCTTAAGTTCTAGTGTTCCCTTGGGCTCGCTTTAAGCTCAGCTTAGATACTAAGCATCTTAACTATATCGCCGGACGTAAGATACGATAGAGCGAACCAAGAAAATACTGTTTGCATTTTATAAATATTTAAAGTCAAAAAAGGAAATATTTGTCTATGCTGCGCACATCCGCGAGTGAGAGGTATCTTCAGAATCACTACACGTATCCCCCGGGCGGTGCGAAAGGAGTAGTAACCCAGAGTCACAGTAAATCTTGTGCCAAGTTCGTCCGCAGAAATACTGTCACCACACCTGGTAATCCGCCGCCAAGCAATTGCACTATGTTCCAGTGGAACAGTGTATATAATTATAGAGGTATGAGACGACACATGCCAGTCTCAGCATGACGGGCGTAACGCAGTGAAACTTGAGTAGTTTAATATTTCGCTATAAACAACAGTAAAACAACTTAGGTCCTTCCGACCTAAGTTGTTTAACTGTTGTTTATGGACGACGGTTAACCCTAAATTTAGTAGTAGTAGGCCTGCCTTCGAAACGGGCCGTGGCAAACTTTGCTGGATGAGCATATAGTTTGTTCTTGGGTGTTTGTATTTTGACAGGGGACGTAGTGCAGGGATATGAGTGCGTAAACGTTAGGCGTCAGCTAGTCCAAAATATTTAGTCACAAAAAATATAAAAATAATTGTAAAGGCGTAAATTATTAACTTCACAGCATTCATTTTCATTCTTTCATTCCTTCATTAGCTTATCGTGATTTAAGTGCACGTTTACTGAATCATACTTACTTTTGCGATAAGCAAATGCAATGGGTTTGGAAAAGCTTCTCCTTTTTTTACATTACGAAATTGTAAAATCTGTTTTTTTATATTTCTTTTAATTTTTTAAATACTGTAATATCCCGCGTTCGTGATGTTAACAAGTTCAGGTTTTTGAGTTTTTTTGGGTGAAAACTAGCGTTGGGTGAAGTACGGCAAAAGGCGCATATTGTGGTCAAAACTGTATTCTGTATTTTATAACCAACCTTTTGTGTATTTTTTGTTTTGTTCCTTTTATTTGTCTTGGTGCCGAATAAATGTATTTTCTATTCTATTTTATTCTATTCTATTCTACTAATTATACTTATACACTGATACCCAATTCCGTAGCAAATCTCGCGGAGCTACGACTTAAATGGGAGTTTACACTCATCAAAGTGAGGGTTAGGTGGTGTCAGCCACATACGAATGCTTCAGAAGCGTGATTCCGACGACATGACACTTGACTGACTCCTTGTTAATTCGTAACAGAAATCCTATATGCCACCGCCAACAAATTTATACCCTAAACCGCAATCCAAGGCGCAAGGGTCGGAATTACTGCGCGCCCTTCTCGAATGTTATTGCGTGTTTTCATCACGTAATAAAAGCATATTGTGACAGCTACGCTTTTCGGACACCACGAAATAATTTATGAAATAATGTTTGTGACATTTTTGTAACTCATTAAGCTGTTAGTCAAGGAATCGTATGTGAATGTACCGGTTGGCAGTATAATAACATTCAAAGCAGCCAAGCATTGGTGCATTGCATTGCTGTGTTCCGGAAGAAGGGTGTGGGAGCTGGTGAAATCTGGAAACGTTGACATCCCCGGGTCGACGTCGAGTGACGAGCGCAATGGGGTGCGACTTGGGTCTTATCATACTTCGGTCGGGGGAGACGTAAGTCGTATTGCTTTTGATTATGGGCGGGGGTAACCACTTAACATGAGGTGGTCCTTCAGGTTAACCCGTGACTTTCGTTACATATATAAAAAAAACGTGTGACGACAAAGATATTCAAAACTGTATGAGTTATGTTGGTATCTTGATGTTCTTTACATATAGGTAATCTAAGTTCCCACAGACTTTTTCACGAAAAAACGTATCATCACTCATTTTACCCAATGGTGGATCTTTTCTTAAAACTTCTACGAAACAACCTCAGAGATACACCTTATCAAGTTACAAAGGGATCATTAAAATTGGTTAATGATTGGTGAATATATCGCTTAACAAGCATACAGCTGAACTGAGAACATTCTCCTAATTCGAAGTGTTAAAAAACACAATACAGCCGAATCAAATAGGAGACCCTCACCACCTACTTTTTTCTCGGTTAAAATGAAGTGGACGGAACGAAAAGTGATGAGATGAAATCCCGCCCAGTTTGGGATCATTCGATTTTCCTCAACGAGCTCGCCCAGTATAAGTTGTTTTTGTAAAACTTATTTTCACCACTTTCATTAATTTACTTTTTCGGTAGGGAACACGAAAATCTCACGAATTTGCTCGACTAACTGAGAGTTAGTTGAAGCGTTCATGACGTAGCTGTTTCTTACAAATCATCTAAGTTAAGCAACTTTCGGCCCGGTCAGAAGTTGGATGGGTGACCATTTAGTGGCATTTGAACTGAGCGCTTCCGTGCTTTCCGTGCACGTTAAGATGTCGGTCATTGCTCACACGAAAGAAATTCTTTTTTTTGTACAAACATACTCGCATAATACATACAAACACCCACTGAATAAACTTATTTGTTCGTCACACAAATGGTTGTCCCGGGTGGGTCAAACCTACGATCTTCAGCGCTGAAGGCAGAGCTCCTACCAACTGAGCTGCGAGGTCACACGTGAAATTTAGATTTAAGTCTCAATCCAATTACTGATTGCAACCAATAGTTATTGGAGAGCATTCACTTGTGAAATGGAATAGAGGAAAATGCGGACTGTTCGTTTTGCACTATTCTATTATATATAATAATATTATAGATAGATAGAGTTTACCGAGATGTAGATGAATAGTTCATTGAGTCATTCTCTTAACGTTTTTATTTTAAGATGCCATACTTCATAAATACAAAGCAAGAGAATGATGAATGTATGAAAGATCATCACTTGGGAGCAGGTCGACAGATATGAGTGATTGGATTCTGTTGTGTTCGTAATGGACCAGGTTTTATGCCAGAAAAAAAATAGACTCAAACATTACTTAGCGGAGGTGTACTAAATCCTTTTCAGACAATCTTATTATCCTATCAAACAATAAAAACAATAATTAGTGGTACGGATCTTTCGGTATGTGTATGAATCGCACAAGTCGATTTTTATAAGGATAATAAACAAGTAACGTCGACATATCGACGCGACGGGCTTTGCAGTTTTACTCAAGAGTTCAAAAAGAAGATTGCGAACTGCTAACGCGAGTTTCACGACGTCCCTGTAGATTAACGCTCGAACGTAGTTTATGAGAAAAGTCCCAGTGAACCTGTGAGGTTCAAACTCAGCAAGTCAGCTGAAATTAGCAATGGTAAAAACGACAATCCAAATCAATATCATATGTACAAAACTACAGTAAAATCTTCGGAACTATCAAACCAGTTCTAAACTAGTGAAAGGTTTATCCAAATAAAAACATCTTGACTTCATTACTTCCATACACTATTTATTACCCTTTAGAGTGAAATTTTTCATACGTTCGTTGTTACAAAGGCATTCGATTTAGCCATGCACAGTGGATAGAGTTGAAATCATAAAAGTTAGTAAGGCACATAATTTTACTGCTAACTGGCTCTTCTACGAAATTTCTACCTTGGAGAGACATTGTCATCCAAATCGTTCCAAATTAGCGAAGATCCTGAACAAGTCTGTTTTAAAATATATTTCATTAATAGCAAGTTTATCTCTGATTAATATGCAATGCGCTCGTGGCGAAGTTTGCCTAGATGTTTTTTTTTTTTCAACTAAATTAAATTCACTTCACAGTAATTTACATAAAGAACTTGAAAATTTTGTATTGTTGTTGCGCGCTGATGGCCGCAACCTCTTAGAAGCCGCAGCAAAAATATGTTCCGCCATTCACAGAATAAAGCTCGGGTATTTTTGTAAAAAAATAGGAATATCTAAAACGATATTAATATTAATTCAAATATTAATATATGCTAAAAAAATGCGTTTTTACAAGAATTACAATTATACAGGTAAACCCCTACCTAAACACAAAATTTCAACCAAAGCGTTTGAGCCCTTTTCGATATATGAGAAATAAATAAATAATTTTTCGTAAAAAAAAACTCGTTTAACGTAGTAATCTTGCAGTAATATTATAATAGCAGACAAAGCGGCGAATGCAGATGTTTCAATATTCATTCTATACAAGTTTTAAATGTAAGACGAAGTTGGCTCTAGGTAATTTGTATTTCATGATAGCCATCTTCGTGCGCATTTGAATCAAATATTATAAACAATGATGTAAGAGTCTTAGTTCATCAGTACAATTCAATACAGTATGTGGATTGAATTATTCATTCAGTTAACTAAGTGCATATTAAATGCAATGTTAACAGAACCCGATGCCTACTAACAATATGTACATAATTATCTTCAGAGATTAAGATTTGGACAGATGTGTTTTATATGACAGTTTCCTTAATCTGAGATGCACACAAAAACTGTTTACTTTTATGATATGATAATATTTCCTTCTAACACTGAAATAATTAACTCGTTTTAAAATCGATTAAATTTAGGCGTGGAATTTCTTCACGAAATATACAATATATGAGACCCACGAACTACAGAGCAGAAGGCAGACCTAGTACCAACTATAATAACAATAACGGTTACTCACTCAAACCCTACACTAGGATTCCCTGTGTCTCAGGTGGCATTGACAAACACCCAAGATCCGAGAACAAACTTTACGCTCATCACACAAAGTCTGCCCCGGCCTGGCATCGAACCTTGGACCCCGCGCTTCGAAGGCAAGTCTACTGCTCAGCTAGGGAGCCATCAGATATGATAATAATGACGTTATATCAGCCGGCGTACCCTCCGGATACGCACGACCTACTTGCGAAGGGTACTCTACTCTATCTCAAGCGCTGCTGATTGTGTTTCATCCCACAGGCCTACAAAATGGACATTTGACCGATTTATCTTCCATTCATTTGCGTATGATCAATACTTCCTCTATAGATGACAGATACGAGTTGAATGAAGGAATAGTTTGTTGCTAGTTATTATTAGCAAAAATATAGTCTAGTACATCACACTTATCACACTATTATAAAGACGAAAGTTTTTATTTGTATGTGTGTGTGTATATGTGTGTTACTCCTTCACGCTTAAACGGCTCAACAGATTTGGATGAACTTTGATATCAGGATAGCTTATAACCTGGATTAACACATAAGGTACTTATGATCCCGGAAAACAGCGGGTAACACCGCACGGTACGGTTATTTATCAATAAAAAATAGACGCACTAAATTTTGAACAAACATTCTTCTGCCTAAATAATTTATCAGCCATTTCTTTCAAGCTGAGAGCTTACATACAAAGGAGCACTTCTCTCCAAGGTAAAATCGTTAAAAGCATCAAAGCATTTTCAGGAATAATAATTTTTGTTAACGTCCATAAATAGTATTCCCCAGACATCGTATCAGGAAAATGTATTGGTGTCGTCGGTTGTTCGCACACATAAAAGTTCTTCGATAAGTTAGCAAAGTCTCTTGGCAGTTAGTGTCACAACGCTGGAACACACATGCCTGTCAGGATGATAGCTAATGAAAAGTGATGCGCGTATAACGAAGACGAAGCGACGGAACGACCTACGTAGTTCACCGAAAGATTAACTTCGGTATGAGTTAGGACCCAATAAATTCTTACCGACGCTCGCGAATGGAAATGAGTTCGAAAAACTCATGTCGGCGAGGGAAAATAGGTACTTGTTTGTTTGTTGTGATACGCCGTGGAAGTTGACAAACGTGATGAAAAAAATATTGGCAAAGTTTCGTTTGCGAGCTATTTAAACGAAGCCTATGATGAGTTTTCGGTAAGACAATCTCTCCGGAAGCCGAGTAGTACCGATTGAAAATAAATACTGGCGACTTTTAGTTTTTATAGTTCATTCTTTCTGAATGTAAACAGTTATATATTGTGGAATCAGGTCTGTCAAAAGTTGCTGTAGTCATAAATATAAGTAACTAGGAGTCCCACAACATATTCACGAATTTGTAGCACCATTTTGTGCCGAAACGACAAGATGACCCACCTGAAGTTATAAAAGAACCATTATGTGAGCTTACAAACCCAGTTGCGGATGATCCTCTATCGGAACGAAACATTTTGAGACGGTTACGCTGAATTCTCCCCAGAACACGAAACTCAATAACTATTTCCAAGAAATACTTATACTTAGAGGGTGTTTATGCACAGCGATAGAATAGCAGTTTGGAGTATCCGCCACGTTATCACCATGAGAATCGCTGCGTGAATAATAAATTACTTCCTGTGCCATAGTATCCTGCGGTGATTTAAACAACGTTTCCAAATATACCTAATTTGTTTGGTTTATGCACTTTTTACTATGTGTAGGTATTTCATGCAACGTGTAGCTCTTTATTTAATATATAGATTATAAAAAAGTTACCACATCTGTATCATTGATTTCCACTACAAAGTGTACGCGTGTATTTCTGTATCTAGTGAAACCATTGACTACTAACTTTAGAAAGCTATATTTAAGATCTATGTCATATTGAGTCAGCACCACTTATTGTGCCAGTTGAGCACTGTTTCTTTCAAATTGTCAGTTAAAAGCTCTCATTCAATAACATAAAAAAGAGAATGAACACTAAAATCGTCAAAAATTGTGAGCGTTGTAAATTGGCCTTGTTAGGGAGATTTTAAAAGAGTCTTGAACAAACCAGGCACGTCAAACACAAAGGAGAGTTCACTCGCCTCATAATGGTACTCATGGACAAGCCACCAAAAGAAAATTAATATACGTTCACCCGGTTAGTTGAAAAATACAAAAGGTAATGATAGAAGATGTCTCTCTTCATTAGCCGGGCTTGGACGCCCTTTGTTTAATTAATTTTTGCCACCACCTGCGAGAATGTTTACTCACTTTGATTATGAGAAATTATAGCGTCTATTAAAACAGATTGGCCTAATTTAGGCATCTGAGAACAGCCATCAATAATCACTTTCTTATCTGATGGCATGTTGACCCAAAAACTTAATCAAAACCATTTGAATATATGCTGGAGTTCAATATAGATTACTTTATTATTGGTAATCTTTAATGTATTTGTTAAAGAAATTCAATGCTGTCTAGATAAAATTGAAACGATACGTATCGTACGTAGATACGTAATTAAATACATATATCGTATATCATAACTAAACTACTAGTGTTTTAGGAAAATCGAAAAGTTTTTGTCCCACCTGAAAAGTTTTTGCTTAGGGCACGGGTATCAGACAGTAAGAGTGTGAGATATATTGAACAAAAAAAATCATTACATATTTGATTGGATAAAATAAAATAAAACAATTCAATATTGGTACTAATGGAATAATCGTAATCCCGCTTCAAACGCAACCCTGTGTTCATGTTATACATAATCCCGATATAATCCGGCGGTAACGTATGAACGTACATGTCATAAAATAAGCTACAAGTACATTTATTAATAAAATAGTAGTATTGTATTATTTATTGTGCGGCCTGATTATTATAATATTGAATGATCCTATTTGCACAGAGACCGCCGATAAATAGTTATTGATTTATGCATGCATTAACTTTTAATTACGTCCGAATGGAAACATTACGAGAGATTTATGAAAACAATGCAACTCCATTGAACTTCGATAAAAATATTCAATGTAAGGGACAAAGACACTGGAGTTATCTTAGTTATGCATTGACATTATTATCGTATGCTCGGAAATGGGTCGTCCGCGGATAATTGAAACATAGTTCATTATTTTTACTTGTCTGTCAAGAATAGTATGGAAGAGAATAGTATAAACATTATCAACATTAATCTACAAACGTCAATTACTCAATGGTAATCAAGGTTTGTTGTTTAATGGTAATACGGTTCAGTTTTAAGTTTACTTTTTTCTAATATCACGAGCCATTTGAGTAAATGGTTTGCATTACAGTGGAACAGTTCAGGCTGACAGTAACAGTAATAAGAGATAAAATCAAGACTTCACGAGCAATGCAAGAAACATACATTTTATTAATTAATGCATCGCACTAGGTAGTACTCAACAAATAGATTATCTTTTGCTGTTAGCGAGGGAAATGCATTTGCATTTAAACTCACTTTAATGTGTCGTATGCGTAAAATAATAATGTGAAAACAGAAAAGAGCTCATGTATTTCTTTGAAAAATCTATGTGTAGCCGTCTTTTACCTGGAAAGTGTCTCGGAATATGTTTATTCAGTTTGCAAATGTAGGGTGCCGAGCGCAATAGCTATCTACAATTGTAGCTTGACTTGAAAAAGTCCACTTATGTCCCACCCCGTTCATACTTCAACAAGTGCAATATAAATTCAACGGCTTGCATTGTTTTTAAGATTTATTAAACAAACTTTAACAAATTTAATTTCACATCATTTCAGTATTCTAAAGAAAGTAAACAGAACACGTATTCTCTTCCAAGTCTCGTCTTCCTCAAAACTCTCATATAATTTAAATATACTACTAGTCATTAAAACTTAATATTAATTTAAAAATAATAATTCTATCGCTTATCTAGTTCCCATAGTACAAGGTATGCTTAGTTTTGGGCTAGATGGCGCTGTGTTAAATGTTCATGAATATTTATTTATTCATTTTATAAATACTAATGTAATAAGCCAATTTATACCCACGTAGGAAATTTACTGATTTAATAATCTCATCTTTGAACAGCGACTTACTTTTAATAAAGATATTAACTAGGTATAAATAAATATTACGAACATTATGATATTTTATATGGCGTGAAAATTCCAACAATATAAATTGTGTAGATATTAAGTCCTAGTAATCGAACCGACAACCTATAGCGCAGAAGACAGCTACTACCAACTGTGAGCTGTGAGGTCAATAAACTGGCCGATCCTTTCTGATAAACCTAGATATAACAAAGGGAAAAACGTTCAATTATGAGAAGGGACTGCGTCGACTACCCGGGAAAAATGAAAATCTTACATAGCGGGGATTAGAACGCACCCATACAATGCTAGAATGAGCAGGGTCATAACGCAGAATAGGGTTTGGACAACGTGAAAATAAAAAATAATACTATTAATTAATACAAATTTGATCATTTTATTATGAATCAAACGAGTATTAATAGAAAAAAAAACATATCTATATATATCAAAATGATTAATTTTGAGTTAATATAAAACCAGGTTGGCTCTCAGTTCGTTCCGTCACATATTTACATTAAAAAAAACTATAGATTGACGCTACAAGAAAAATTGGAAATGTTTCATAGCTACTCGTACTGTAAGATATAACAGCTCCAGACTTGCGCCTTGAATTGTACCAATAATATCGAAATTTCAATAAGATATGTCCGAATTGCACTAGCTAAATTGAAGATGTTCTTATTGTTACTCTTGCATTTCTTTTTTTTCTTTTTCTTTATGTTAGTATTTAGGTTTATTTTATTTTGTTTGTATACTGTCTTTGTGTGTGTCAAATAAAATATATTCTAATCTATTAAGATGTATTGTTATTTCCACCACAGTAAGTATAAAGGGCACTCCTACAAACAACTGCCCATTTCATGATAACCAGCATCGGAAGACTGACAACCCTAACGTTTTCTAGCTACGTTAGTATAACGTTTAGTGGGGCGGAATTGTTTACTTTTATTTAAGTGGTGGAAGATATTGTCCTGAAATTAATGTTCCAAACTTACAATATATAAACAACTCGAAATTTCCTTTGGATTAATGATACTTGGCACTCGAACACAAATGCTTAGCATCATAGATTATAATTAGATAAAAGTGTTTTGTTGTGTTTTACGCATTATTTTTATATTGGTTATCAGCGAATAATATTTTTGACGTAGAAATGGGACTATTTGGCAGACATACCTACGTAGTGGAAAATTTCGCTAGAAGCAACAGTCAGATTCGGAGGTCGGTAGAGACCCCTGGTCAAATTTTCGTGGAGAAATGAGTATTTCTTCAGACGATTATACGAGACAAGATTACAATAACAAATAAAAACTCTTCCTTTGCCGCTCAGTAGTGGAGAGCACGGGAACGCCTTCGATGGAACTATTTCAGCCAGTTGTTGTGGAGTCTTAAGAGCAGAACCAGTTCTGACTTTGTGTTATCCATACGAGATATCAGGCGAATCGCTACCTATATTACATTTCCATTTAAAATAGGTAGCGATTCGCCACTTTCATGAGTCGTATTGTAATAATATTTTTTTCAAATGTCAGATCTTTTTTTTCATTTCTCACCCAGAACCCAGCACCAATTCTTTCGCTTTCGTAAAGCCTTGAATTCCTTCCGAAATAAGCTGGATAAAAATAGCAAGTTAACCCACCGTTTACCGTATAATATTATTTGAATGAATAACGCGATTATATATGGGAAGTTAATATTACGTGTCGGAGTGAAATGCTATCAGCATAGCTTACCCCGTGGAAGTAAAAGGAAAGAACAAAAGTAAATTTTCGGATCGGAGTAAAATTGTCGCTAAACAGGTCCAATTTCACAGCGACGACGCTAATCTCACTCGGGTACCTCGACTTTCATTAGCATTTGTGTAATTTCATCAGTGGCTGCCGGGGGTGCTGACACATCCCTATCAGATCGGCCTGTTCACTCCCTTTAAAGGTTGATTAGAATAAGACTGACAAAAGAAAATAATTTAACAGCGGTTTTATGGCTAGTTCGCCATAGTTAGTGAGGTGTTCCAAAAATATTATTCCATTTTAGCGTTTTAAAGCCAAGCACTCGTCTGTCCGCTACGGCAGTTTTTATTAGGAACTATGGTTGCCAACGACTTGGATGTTGGCACAATATCAATCGGATCGAAGATATTTATAAGATTAAGGCTGACCACTCATTGGCTACTATCACTCGAGCAACTGGTAGGTATTAATAAACGCAACTTGCAAAACCCTATTTTTCACCCTATTACACTTGTGAGCAAAAAATTCTATTCTATCAAGTTCATGATTTTACTCTTAAAATTAGTAAACTTTCTATTGATATTTCCTGTTTCATGATAACGACAAAATTTCAAATAAGGGATTTAAGACAAGTAGAAATTGTAATGAAAATACAAGCTTAAATTAGTATAATAGAATTGAATCGAGTTAACAAAATTAAATACTTGGGTCACTACCTAACCGATGACCTTGATGATCAGGTGGACATTGAAAGGGAACGCAGAGCATTGGCAATCAGAAGTAACATGCTGGCACGCAGGTTTGCTCGTTGCAGTAGGCAAGTCAAAATTACGCTCTTCAAAGCATACTGCCAGTCATTCTATACGAGCAGCTTGTGGGTCAGCTATACTAAAAGATCGCTCAATCCTCTGCGCGTCCAGTATAATAATGGATTTAGGATGTTGTTGGGGCTGCCCCGATTCTGCAGTGCATCGAGCATGTTTGCGGAGGCGCGGGTCAACGGGTTCCATGCAATCATCCGCAAGAAAACCGCCTCCCTGCTCAGCAGAGTGCGGGCCAGCACCAACACCATCCTTCAAGTGATAGCGGACAAATATGATTCGCCTATCATGCAGTCCTTCGTCCGTGTTCTGATCGCGTAGCCTTGGAGAGGCTAGGCGATCAGAGCACGAGCACAAAGTACGTAATTATATTTGATTTATAATATATTTTTTTTTTTTTTAGTTAATTATTAATTTCAATTTTATATATATTTTTATTTATTTTTTATTAATATTTTTCTAATAATTTAACTGTGAATATGGACATTATAAACTATTGACGTGTATTAATGTCTGAAATAAATGATTATTATTATTATATTATTATTATTATTAAATCGTGTTTAAATTGTAGAGCACTGTCATTTACCGAAATCTTTTCAAACCTCCGTTAGTCAGGTTAACGTTTACAACAAGTTTAGAAAGGCTTGTTATGCACAACAATTTGTGGGATTAATAGTGCGAGAATTGTCATTTTATTAAGACCTCTAAGTTTAAGATTTATTAAATAAAAAGGAGTCTCAGTTTAATAATAGGTTACCTACCTATTATTATGTGGAAAAATGTGGTCAGTAACAGTATATCTCAGTGAGAAGTGAACGATGTCTCTTGATATCACTTGAGTTCACTAAATTTGTCAGTGAGAAAACATGAATTTAGTTACAATAATACCTGTTCACTGGAAAGTTCTAGTCGCGTCGCCACCTGCACGCGATGCTTTAGAGCCGTGTAATTTATTCCACGAATGTCCATAGCTCTTTGTAAGTAATGAAACTTAATGCAAGCCACTGAGATGAGTATGCATATCGTTAGTTCTCGTCTTTTGTATACTTGTGAACTAACTGTACTCAACGTAGCTAAGCCGAGGCCAATGTACCTGCCTATGCTCCATTAGTCTCATTATCTAACTAGCCAATATCGAAATATTATCTTAAAATAATAATACGTTCTTAAATTTGTACGGGTTGTGATATATTTATTATTATTGCACTGCCTGTTCAAAACGTGAAAATAACACTTTAAGATAGGTGCAGTGTCTGGGGAATAATTCACAACCACACCACTCATGTTAATAATTACAAAGCATTAGGTAGTGTATTGGCAGGGCGAGCAACTCAATGTGGGTGTCAAACTCAATGTCAAATACGTTCGGGGAAATCAATTTCTACCGCTGTTGTTTAAGACATATATATACCGCTTTAGGTAAATACATCAGGTGGGTTACATGCTTAATCTATCACTATAATTTTTTTTTACTACAATATAATATGTAGTTATATACATTTTCCAAAATAAATGCATACATTAAAGGTTAATTATTATAAGTTATAGCCAAAAATGAGAATATTGTTTAGATTTCTTGTTATGTAGGTATATTTTAACGACACACTAAACTAAATACTGAACTGTTGCTCAGTTCAGTATTTAGTTTAGTGTGCCAAAATGATGTCATGGAAGCATCATTTTGTGTGCTATTTTTGTAGCGAACTGAATATTTATTTACTAAATTCTACTACATGTTTCAAAGTTTGTTGTTCCATGACACCAGAAATATCAGCCTCTGATGTTCTCACTAAGGGACACTGGCTTCTCTCGATAATTGAGAGTGGCATTGATCTACTTCGGAAGGCCAATCCGAATTGGTATGTCTTGGAATTTTTGGTTCTAAGTTATGCCGAGGAAAACATTGTGAGGCCGTTTCGAGGAAGGGTTTTGCGGACATATATTTTTCAAGCGACATATCTTTGTGGTGTAAGTGTGTGTTTGAATCAATCAAGTTCATACTGAAAGCCAGCGTGTACTCCTGGGCTACCACGCTCTCACACCACTAAGTTCGTGAATGGGCATTCAATAAATACAGATACAAGATTCTTCGTCAAGTATCTAATTTATATAACGCAAACATTATGCAGTTATTTCGTTTTAAAACAACAGTGAGCGAAAACTTCGAGATAAAGTGTTGTTGTTTTAGGCAACATAGTTGATTTCCAATTAGGATCCAAAAACTTGTCGCGTATTTCATGCCGCTACGAGTAATTTATAAACGCTCCGTGGTCAGTAATGGTTTTGAACTTTCAACAAATTTGAATTTCGCTATGACGGCGAGATCGAGTAAATATTGTTGTTTCCTGTAAACTCCGTCTTGAATGAACTAATGTATTAATAGTATTGCTGTGAAAACGACAATCTGCTTTGAATTAATAGTTTTTCTAATAAAATATATATATTTTATCATTAGCTTAGAAACGATATAATCTCTCTGTTGAGTCAAGCAGGCTGCATCCAACGATAAAACATAAAAACGTTACTTTGAAGAGACAAATTGGGGCTCGCTTTTACAGTTTATGATGCCACGATTTAGGTCAGCGGATAATAAAACAAGGAGGACCTGCTCTTTACAGTAAAGAGGCTTCTGGTCGCCAGTTTAAAGGCCGCGGGCAAGTCACATTGAATAGTCATCCAAGGCAATTTTCCTCGCAAAGGAGTCCCTTGGCCTGGTATATCTGACCTGCATGAAGAATGGACAGGGTGACCATACAAATGACAGATAAATTAAGTGTGAATTCTTCTTCTTCTTTAATAAGTTTGAATTTGAATTCCGATTACATGACATAGATTGCAAATGACAAAAATGTAGTTGTCAACTACGATGGTAGTTGGTACAATGGTAGTTGATGACTAACTAGTAGTAGTAGTATACCCGGCATGTGCTAGGCTAAAAAACTAAATACATTTTGTACCTAATTTATTGTTATAATGGTCTAAAACCATCAGCGCATTATTGCCTTTCTAATAACGGTTTGGGGCACATTGGTTGGCTGGTAGAAACAATTTTTGTGTTTTATATATTAGGATTTTAGTTCTTTGACAACCATATCTGAGTTTACTAAGCCAAAAATAGCGTCAGTCTTTTACGGACTCCGGTAAACTGACAAGTTCCTATCCATTGGTACTATAATGGTAGGTTATAACTTGTTGTTGTTGTTGTTTGACCAATAATCAACAACAAGTTATAACCGATTCCCGAAACTTTTTATAAGTGAGGAAACAACTTTTAAAGATGATAACACAAAATTTTGAATCTGATTCCTTAATTTGTAATAGATATTACAAGAAAATAGTTCCAATTTATAAATGTGATTTTTACACCTTCCTTAAGAGACAACTTCCAGAGCCATCAATTTCAAAGCCATCATTCTGTTTAAATAGACAGACAGATTATATTGACATGAAAATAAGAAAATCTCCATAGGTAAATACCCTTTGAGTCCCTACCCACTGGGTATTAATTAACTGCTACTTTTTGTAAGGAGCAACAAAAAGTAACAGTAGAACTTGTGCTAAGTTTATCCGGACAAATACGGCCTCCACACCTGGTTATCCGCCGCCAAGCTCCAATGCACTCATTGCTGTATTCCGGTGGAAGGGTGTGGGTGCCGGTGAAATCAGAGGCTCATGAAACGTCACATCCCCGTCTCATGTGAAAAACCCAACGGGATGCAACCTGGGTCTTCTCATACTTCGATAGGGAAACATCCGAGTCGATATTGTTGTTATAGGCGGAGGTTATAATTTAACATCAGGTGGGCTTTCAGCTCGAACCATCTCTCTTGTAGAACAAAAATAAAATAATTATAATGTTTTAGTAATAGGTCATTAATAAATAATTTATTCATTCTTTGACCACTCCACACAAGAATAATATTAACTACAGTAGACAACTAAGCAATTAATTTACTAACGCTAATAAGAAAGTCTGATAAGCTACGAGTGGCTATAAAATTCTATACAATTCATTACTTGATTGTATTATACAAGTTCAGAGGCTAATCGAATCGATAAAAAAAACATTTCTACTAACTACCAACATTATCGAAGTGTTGTTATAAAAATATACATGCAACTTAGATTAAACAGTAATCTGTTAAATAAAATTTGAACTACAAATAGATGGAAACAATATATTATACTTAAACTCTATCAAATTATCGTTATTTTATCATTAAATTACTCATTTATTAATTTTTTTCAGTTATAAGGTTAATTTTGGGTTGTATTAAGCTATGATGAATCTATAATATCTACAGTAATATTATAAAGAGGTAAAGCTTATATGTTTGGGGCAACATCTAAATCTTCAAGACATTCAAAAAAATCACCTACCTTTCTAATCTGATCTACACTATTCTTGTTGTTAAGAAGTTTATATATTTTATTTTGATAAAATAAGTTTTCAGATAAATATACTATGTTAAAATCAAGTCGTAACAAATAGCGCTCCTTGCTGTTTTATCGGCAATATATTTTAATGGTTGGATTTACGTGAAAACAATGTCTACAAAAGTATTAGTTATGGGTATATACGAGAAGTGGAATTATATGCGAGATTAAGGTCACGCAAGTGAATCCTCGAGCGGGCATCTAGAAATAAATAAAGAAATCAGAAATGGCTGACGCAATCAGACAACCAGAAGATAAGGCTGGATGAAACGTCGCACTAAACATCGGCCACTCACCCCACCTTAATACGCGTTGGTAAACAAAAGTTTAGTTGGTTAACTTCCGTGGGGGCTGCGCTGCATAGTCAAAATATCCCCTAACCAACTTTAATATTGCACACGACGGGCAAATTATAAAACGGGACATTAATTATGAAGTTGGTGAAGCAAAGTTTGCCGTAGTGTAATGTTGTCTTGTTAACGTGCTGCTGCATAAATACGGTACGGACGCTAACATCGCCCATTAACGCTTTGCGAACGCCTTATTTTTATTAGCCTACGGTAATAAGAACAAACTGCATGCTCTGCGTTACCGTACCTGGAGAAATTTCAGCTGGCGCCTTAATTTTAAGTTATGCCTTCACTACAGATACATTTATGTGCTAGCTACATTTATCAAGTTATTCAAATGAGATTGAACGGAGAAGCAGTCATTCCTATCCATATAAACAATATCACTAAACATGTCCATGAATTAGGCCAATCATGTGAACCGGTAAAACTCCCTTCTGTTAACAAGTCATTGCACGATGTCATTTTCTAGGTAATTGAATAAAGCACCACATGTCGATGTTTACCAGTCGATTGCTTGATTCAACTTTGGCTTTTCGTTTGGAAAAAACATTCGGTACCCGTTAACGAGTCCTGTTGTTCTCGCCCAGCACGCCTTCTGGCCCTGTTTGTCTATTCATCCAAAATACCCTCTAAATTGTTTACCCAACCAACTTATCGGTCTCAACACAAAACCTTGTTATTTTCTATTCTGTGGGCTTGAACGTCAAAACAATTAGCGTTTTTAATCAAACTTCACCCTTCAGCAGTTTTTCTGTTAATTAAGAACTTTGCGAAAAAAGAATTCAAATTTGGCAAAAGTTTCGCCCTTGTAAGGTCAAAAGTTAAGGAATAAGGCACCCTTAGTGGCTTAACTTTATGTAGGGCTATAAAAATGTTATAAAAGCGTATATTACGCGACAAATAGCGGGTAATGCGTGCTTTTATTATGTCATCAAGCGACAAATCTAAGCCCATTGTCTTGTACAATATGTCGGCAGGTTCGACAGTAAAACTCGAACTGAGGAAATAAATACCATACTGCCTCCGGACTCAGCACGGACCATTTGAGAAATTTATTGCGTGCACTTAGCCACAAATAAATTGACCTGTGGTGTGGTACCACGTGGGAAGAAGGACATGAGTAGTTGACTCATGTCCTTTCCAAGTCTTTATTGCCATATGTGTTCACCAATGTCACCTATTGCTATTTATAGTTATAATGTGTTTCTTGTACATGCTGACTGCGCTTATTTCTAATCCAGCAAGAAAAACGATAACATTCTCAACGGCCGGCGTACAAATGCGAATCGTGTAGTTATAATAGTTTGAAATGCTATTCATAGAAAACTTAATCAAGGAACGTAATTAATAAACCTGATAGCACGTCATAGCGTTTTGCTCGCAAAATTCATTAATGACATAGTTACCGTAGTTATATCAGCTCATACGAATTGAAACTGTCCTCAGTTGCATAATAGTTAATCTGAATTTGCAGGACTACCTGCCCGAATTAAGCGCGTTTCATTCTCTGAAAACCTCAAAAAAGTCGGAAAGTACGTAACGACACTTTTTCCATTTCGTTTATCGCGTTCTTTTTCACTTTTTAATGTTTTATTGCTTATTCAGAACTTAAAAATCAAAATTATAGAACCTTCAACAATTAAATGAGAGTTAATTAACAATTAAATTAATTTAATTAGAGGCGCATGAGACGTCAAAGTCAAAATGACGGGCGTAACGCGATGCTACTTGGGTCTTCTCACACTTTGGTAGAAGTAAGCGGTTTAGCTATGGTTTATGGGCGGCTATAACCACTTAATATCAGGCTGGCTGTAAGCTCACCTTGCCATATAAAGCTCATAAAAAATAGCATTAAGTCAGTTTCGTACGTGAGGCAACACATTCACACAGCAAGTGACTGATTTAAAACGACGATAAAACCGACTTCAATACTTTCATCCCTTATTTCTCGTCCTTAGGGGATGCAGCCTACCATTTGAAAAAAAAAAAACATACAATTCGGTTTACAAAAGGTGAATAAAGTCAGCAAAATATGCAATTTCGTTTACTTGGATGACATATTTGTTCCTGTTATTTTGATTTAAAAATTACAAAACCGATTTAGTTAAAAGTGCTATGGGACCAATTTGAAAGCAAATCCTTTCTAATAAAAGAAAAACAAATCGTTCTGAAGTAATAAACATTACAAATCTTAATAACAGTATCAGTAATACAGTTTCCATAGTTCAAGTCCAAACGATACTTGAGATGTAAAGGAATAATTAAGTTTGAGTTTGCAAGTTATGCTTGCAAATTGCTATATTTAATCTCTGAAATATATGGCGCTGTATAAAATGTCGATGAATATTTATCTTCTCTTGTCGATTTCAACACAAATTCATTGTAACTATATTCCACTTATTGATATGCAGTACATGCAATGAGACAGTGTTTGACTGTGTAGGATAGACGAAGAACTCTATACAGGATAAAAGCAAATTGTAAATATAAATCAATTGATAAATCGTAAAATTTTTATAAACTACACGAGGAATTGATTATTATTATATAAAACTATAAGTTATCGTAAGTATACACGTTTTTTTGTAAATAAAACGAAATCTAACTCTTATTCAATTCTGTGTCGTTTTGGAATCTACTCAATATCAACAAGCGGATTATGTTCAATCGATCACTTCTTGTATCTAATTCATTTATTAAGTGCAACTGCTATTGTAAAAGGCCACGCAAAACTAGAATACACCCAAAATAAATAATTTTGAATATATTAGCAACTGGCTTTGCAGAATTTGTACGGAAGTCATTCGATACTTTTTTCACAATACATCCCCGACTCGAGTGACGGATGCAAAGGGATGCGGTTTTCTAATACTTAGGGTGGGAGGCCCTAAGTCGTATTACTGCTGTCATGGGCGGAGGTTAACTCGTTCAGACACTTCGTACATAAAAAAGTACTAATTTGACTTGAAACAGTATTGGCTTCGAATCAAAACATATTAAATGTAACTTCAATGCAATACTTAATACTTACAATGCAATATTGCTGTTATTTTAACAATTAACTAACAATTTAAAGTACCTACGGTTTACATCTTCACTAACAATAATTTATTAAAGTTGCGTGTGTAACATAACTATGTACCTAATGTAGAGTGGTAGTCAAACACTACCTAAAATGTTTGAATCAAGGTTGATAGAACAGTCAAAAAATAAATCTTAGGTTTTCAAAATTCTATTCGAGCAATAAATTTCACAATTTATTCAATTACAGCTTTATTCTGTTGCCTTTGTCGGCGTTGTTTATTAAAAAAACGTTTGCGTACATAGAAATTTGTGGAAAAAAACAACTGAAAACTTTTCTTGTTGCCAAACAAACGCGGCAACCACACGTAGAGTCACGGGCTACGGGATTGAATTGATTATAAACTTTCTCCGACCGCGTATGTTTCCATTTCAATTCAACCAAACCAGATCGCGTCCCAGGATTTCACTGCAGAAATATAGAAATTCCAAGTAGGACGAGCTAATTTTACGTACGCTTTCGCAAAGCAACCTCATAAATCAAGTACGAAATAAAGGCGGCAAACCCAGGTGTAATCTTCCGAGGTGTTGTTTAATAAAGGAGTACACACTCCGTGCCTCTGGCAGAATAGATTAGTACCTACTTCACACTTAATTAGCACTATCGTGGAGTTTAAAAGGACCCTCTGTGAAGCGACGAGGTGTGTTTCAAAGGCGGAATGTCCAGTTCTCATAATGAGAGCTAGGGTTGAGTTTCACTGTATGCTTTTGTAAAAAAGATGCTCTAAATGTTTTACCCACTTGGTTTTTCTCTTTAGGCGTATAATGAGTATTATATTTTACTGGTGGATCTAGACTCTACCAGCACGGTCGATTACTGTATTATTGCTAGCAAATCAAAGTCAAAGCCTTTATTACTCAATGGTTATTAAGATTTTTTTGGATTAGGAAGAGGAACCCAAGATTTTTAAGAGTTAAATAATTCTTTAAAAATTTAAATCGTCCCTTTTTTTACTAGATCACAAGTTCTTATTATCTACTAAGTTTGTCGATCGTGCAATCCCTACCCTCATTACTCGCTTCACTAAATCCATATTTCGTTGCAGTTCTTAGTCAGACTCAAAGGACTGAAATTCGTATTGATGCAACATGTAAGCCGGCTTTCGAATTGATAACTCTAGTAGCGTGCGCCACTTCCCTTTAGTACGACAACATTGGTAGAGCAAAGTGGATCGTGCAGCCGTATTCTATCCACTAGTCCTTCATTGGTATGCCGGGGGCCCCTTTAGCTGCCACCGGCTGTTCCCAGATCCAGTCTGGATGAATTCTGCCTCTGAAACTTATTGTTTCAAACAAAAGAAACTTCGACTTTGTGGCGCGTAATTATGCTGGCTACTTCGTTATGAAATGGGGCCCGTTAAATTATACTTTTCAGGTTTGTCAAAATGGTTATTTCACTAAAAATATCCGATTTACTAAGCCCATTTCGTTATTCTAATAAATTTAATCGGATGGTTTTTGAAAATTGCCCGAGGGAGGGATAAATGACCCAAAAAAACATAATTACTCAGTCAGCTCAACAGATTTCGAATGGGCTTTTATCCCAGCATTTAAAAAACGATTTTTTGTTATTTTCTTCCTAGCTGAGCATAACTTATATGCAAGCTATTGTTGGATCGACTAAAGATAAAAAAACATAATCTCCGGGAATTGTTACGGCTAATTAATTGTTAAGCCCTAATCTACAATACTAATCTATAATATTGTAACTAAAATACAATACAAAAATTACTAAAAATTGTTTATTCTTTAACTAACATTACAATAATAAATATGTAATCAAGTATTCTTACTTTCTGTCTTATACCAAAGTAGAGAAGAGAAAGCTTCAACAGTGAGAGTTGTTCTACAATCTAAACAATTTGGTGAATTCTCATTTGGCAGCGAACTCTAGGTAACTATAATAATTGAAAACGAACATTTGTAAGTGAGAGGGATCGATCAAAATGTCTATTAGGCTAATTGTTAGGCCGGCGGCCAGTAGGAACATTTCCCAAAGCTTTGTGCTCTGCATGCGGCGGACCGCAGTCTCGCTCGCAATCTGTAAATGCTTTGTGTAGGTCACGTGATGGGCGCACATAGTCCGTTTAGCTATTGTGTACATTAAGCCCCAATAAGCTGCAGTTGGAACAATGAATCTTCCCTCTCATAGGTATGAATAGAACGCAATACTTATTCTGATATTATAACCATTACAAAAATCAACGGATGAAATGATAATCTGGCATTTTGTCCCTAGATTATTGCACACCGCATGCCAAGAGACGAAGATGTCTCCTCTTGCATATTAAAGGCCCTTTTCAAACATATCGATTTCTACTACAATGCGAAACCGAAGTGCGGGAATAACGTCGGAATCAAATATCCAGAGATTGCAGAGACCTCGTATTTCGACGTAGAGCTAAAATTCAATGCCAGGAATTTTATTCACCTTAAATAGGTTAGGAGTCTAACTCACAGGATGTAACTCAGTAGGTACACGCGCAGACATATTTAAAACATTTTTCGTGTTTTTTAGGGTTCCGTAGGGTAACTGAAGTTACTAAAGTAAATGACTAAATCATTAGAACTGTAATAGATATCCGCTAATAAAATGTGAGAGCAACATACTGAATCCGCAACCTCAACTGTACAATGTTTCCAAGTATTATATATTATACAAGTATTATACTAAAGTTTATTTGCAATTCATTGTAGTAATAGTTACTGATGTAAGCAATTTTCTAAACACATATCGCAGTGGAAGCGAAATATTTACTTATCAAAATTTAAAGTTCGCATGATTGACCCTATCGCGTTCTTATACTATAAATTATAAGCTCCTAATCTAACCTATTACTTAGCTGAGAATAATACCAAAGACCCAAATCAAATCAAAATGAAGGAAGTTGAAATTCAGTGCCGAGCGTATTCTATTCAATCAGTTTAACAAAAGATGTCCGTCAGACGATTGGAAAGTCCGTGGCCATATTGGCCGTCGGCGCACAGTGCGACTAATCCAAGCAGATTCGGACAAACCCCCATTACCCTGATTGATTCTCGGCACTCCGGCCCTGGTTACAAATACAAAGGTCTGCAGCAATTTGGGAGCGCTTTCAATTTGCACGGTGCGCCGTTCGCCTCTCAATTTGAAGCACAGACCGATCAGCCTACAAGCCGCCCCCTAGCCAGCTAGCCACAACGGTCGGGATCGCTGCATGCTTTGATTTCTGTCCAAAATTGCTCCTTTATTCCAGGCATTAAAGTCTTAAATATCTCAATTACATACTCCGTACATACATACATAATTACATACTTGTGTTTGCGTCGTAAAATATGAATCTCTTTAAAAAACAGACGTGAACGTGACCTAGATTAGGTACCTATGACAGAAAATATTTTACGGCAAAGAAAGATCTCATAAAGTAAACACAGGCAAAGATATCTCCATAAACTGGTTGGTATGTAGGTATGTAGCGACATATGGGGTGAATATTGCAGTACCTACTGTGAAATTCATGACGTGTGCCGGGACTTCTGACTGATTGAACGTATATGTATGGTGACTGCTGTTTCTATGAATGTGATAGATATTACATAACCATACCTGGTCATGTTGATTTACAGAACGCTTTAGAGGCTGATCCATGTGTAATAGGGAGTGTCGGCAAAGTCGTGTGAAGGTGTGACAAAAATAATACATTTCGAAATAATTCAATTTATCAGGATTCCGTGCGGAGATGACACTGTATATAATAGATGTTACCTTAATAAGAGTTTAATTATTCCGCTCCTAATGAATGAATCTCAATGAACCCTTTGAAATGAGAATTCAATTTAATAAAAGTCCTCAATGCATCCCATTCATTCAAAGATCGACATTTGCCGCCCCTCTCTGATCTACCTAATTTCACGATGACTGAAAATTAAAGAAGTCCCACGAGAATCCAATTTCACGGCAGCAGTAATCTCATTAGAGACGTCTGACTTTCATTAACATTTATACGATTTCCGTCGGAGAAAACTTCGAGAGACTGTTGCCTCCCCCAAGTTGGATGCACTAATCTAAATTCGTAGATCCTGGACGCAGGTGCTGTGATAGAGTTGCTGTCGCCATCCCACAATTTTGTAACTCTCAATTTATGCACCAACTTTCATCTTTAAAGTTCTTAGCTGTGTTTCATTCTGTAGTTTCTCGATTATTAAACGACTGTCGCGATACGAATACTGAAGACTTATTGTAAAATTACTGTGGGTAAGTGTGATAAAAGAAATATTTACAATCTTGCATTGTTGTAAGATTTATTTTCTTTGCATGCGTTTAAATGGAAACGCTAACAAAAACCCGAACAAATGAACGGGAGTGCGCCGTATGAAATTGCAATATTGCGCGGGACCGGAATTGCAATATTTTCTTTGAGCAGAATACAATATCGCAAACCAAGCGATGCAATACATTCGGTACTGTCATTTCTAAATATAAAACATAGATTTTAATATTACTTCCTGGGTTGAATAAATAGTCTGTCACAAAAGTCTGATATACCTTGCTTTGGAATATAGGGTTCTACGTCGTAATTATGTTTGCAATTTATCAAAAAGCTATCTTTTAAATTAATGAAGCGTAGTTCACAGCGATAATGACTCTAAGTACGTCTCTTATCGCGCAGACCTACATCCGATCGCACAAAATGAGAACTCGAATTGAACTCTCAATCGGGTAGCATTCCACTTAACTAAGACAAAGCCGGGGAGAAGCAAGTTTCGTCATTTATCGCCGCGACGATCCCAGAGGATGTGGAGTTGCTCACCGGAAATAGAAAGTCAAGCGGCTTAGATAGGTACAAATAAATCTTTGCAACAGAATAATGCACCACCCTCTGGCCACAAAACTAGTTCTTGACCACGCCTTCGCTCAAGTAGACGTGATGTTTCAAATTATTGTATTTTTAATTGTAAACAACTACTTCACATGATAAACTAAAATATTGATATATAACTTTTAGTATCAAAAGGTTTTTTAATTGAAACGACGTCACATCAATATTTAACTTGGTTACATAGAAATATCATAATAGTCATATTAAGATGATAAATATAAATATACTCATGGAGATTTTACACAACGCTATACAACCCCAAACTAAGTAAGTAACTATAGTATTTTTTTATATTAATAGGTGTGTGAATATGACTCCGCCCCTTTTTGTCAAAATAAAACACATTTGTTCGCTTACAAAATTAAAAAAAAAATTATTGAAAGTATGCTCCATCTGCAGCTACAACCTTCGCCCATCGTTCAGGTAGTTTTCGTATTCCTTGCTGGAAGAAGTCCTGGTCTTTTGAGCTTATCCAGTTGTCAATCCAAATTTTGATACTTTCACATGAAGTAAACTTTTCTCCAGTAAGGTTTGTCTGCATCGTCCGGAATAGGTGGTAATCCGAAGGAGCTATGTCTGGTGAATATGGCGGGTGGGGTAACACTTCCCAGTCCTGTCCCTCTAAATATCTTTTTACGACTTCTGCGGTATGCGGTTTGGCATTGTCATGCTGAAGAACTAATTTGTTATGTCTATTCACCCATTCTGGTCGTTTTTCTTCTATGGCTCGCTTCAAACGCATTAGTTGTCGTCGGTAAACTTCTCCATTAATAGTTTCAGAGGGTTTGAGCAACTCATAATATACAATACCTTTCTGATCCCACCAAATACAGAGCATGACCTTGGCACAGTGAATATTTATTTTTGGCTGTGATGGGCCTGGTTCGCCTGGTTTCACCCAAGCTTTTTTGCGTTTAGGATTTTCGTAGTGTATCCATTTTTCGTCTCCTGTGACTATCCGATGCAAAAATCCTTTTCTTTGCTGTCTTTGAAGCAGCATTTCACAAATGGTTTTCCGACGTTCCATGTCTCTTTCTTTTAAATCATGTGGAACCCAGTAACCGGCTTTTTGAATCATTCCCATCATTTGTAAACGCTTTGCAACAGTTGAACGATCAACATTTAATGCTGCAGCTAATTCTGATTGAGTTTGGCAAGAATCTTCCGCCAATAATGCTTCCAATTCAGCATCTTCAAATTTTTTTGGTGGTTTTCCATGTTCTTTATCCTCAGTACTAAAATCGTTATTTTGAAATCGTCGAAACCATTCCTTGCAAGTTGTATTAGACGGAGCATGCTCACCATAAATCTCCACAAGCAAACGATAAGTTTCCGCTGCAGTTTTCTTCGCAATAAAATAATGTAATAACACTTCCCGCAAATGACGTTTATTTGGAATAAAAACCGACATTTTCGAAAAGGTGAAAACAATTGTTGCTTACACTTCAACCAAATATCATAAAATGCGTTAGATAGCTGACATTCAGTACTATCGAATACAAGTATGGTCATTTATTAGTACACGTAAACAATACTAAAAACGACATCTGTTGAGAAAGGGCGGAGTCATATTCACACACCCAATATTATTTTTTTTTTTTAATTTAGTAGCACCCAGACCCAGAACAAAGACCTATGTTAGTCAAACAAATGCTTGTGGGAATCGAACCCACGACCTACAGTGCAGAAGGTATCATTACTTATATATTACTTACTTATATATATATTACTTATATATACTTATATATTATATATATAGGTATCTTCGACCGCATCATCACTTACCATCAGGTGAGATAGCGGTCAAACGATGGCTTATAATGAATAAAAAAAAAAAAAAAAAAAAAAGGTAGAGCAGACCAACTGAGATGTAAAGCCAGTCAAAAGTATAATACTTAGTTTAACTGATATATTTTCTGCAATATGTTGGCAATTTGGACGAAACTTGTAGACGAACCTGTATTAAAGACCTTTTGGACCATATCCCGTTATTTTATTTTGAGTCCTTATGAGTCAGTCAATAAGTCAATATTTAATTTTCTTTTTATTAAAGTAAAGAAGAAAACATGAATTTACCGTTTCAAGTTCCTCGAAACTGTTTCCCTTGATGCAGCGAAAGAAGTTATTATATATAAGTGTTAAAGTTTATTTCTCGCGTTACCTCCTTTCTACAAAACGATCAAGTACCTTCCATAAAGTATTTTATAGGATTTAATAATCGATGAGTTGGATAATTGTAGGACATGCATGCCGCTAGGTATAATTAGTCAATTAGTTATTGTATTATAGTTCTCGATATAACAGTAATCGTATTCATAGTATTCATTATTGTAAGTATTATTATTCAAGTATAATGAATAATGCTTGCTCCGGTGTACATAAAAATTGGATTTTTTTAAACCTTTTACGATACATTATTGGCTTCAATTTTACGAAGTTGAAGACTAATATTTGATAGATCATGTAATATTCAAACGTAAACCCGGTCCTTTCTCAGGAATAGTGAAAATTGTTTTCGACAGTGTGTCTTGTCATTCCTTCACAAAATCGCATTACGAAATAATAGAAAACGATAAAAGATGTACCTAAGATCGAAGTATATGGATTGTGGTTGTAGTTTAGCTCTTCTGGAAGCTTCTCGCTGATAATCTTGTTGACGTTAATTTTAATAAACATACCATGTTTTTGAAAACATGTAACTACTCTGATTAACGCGTAATGGATGGCCGAGTGAGACGTAACATTGTCATTGACGTGTCATTTTTTCCTAAGGATTATTTTATTTTCTTTAAATTTTCGCACTCTAACGAGCAGAAACCCTAAATTTATTAAGCCGTCTGTTTGCCTCTTTTATGGAACGAGAGTGACGGGACAACCTTGAAATCAACATGATGTTAAGTGGTTTGCGCCGCCCATAAACAACAAAAATACGACTCAGGTCTTCCTTTACTAAAGAGAAGACCCATGTCGGTGGTACGGGGGTATTGCTCCTCAAGTGCCTGTAATTTCACCGGCACTCACACCCTTCTACCGGAATACACCACTGATTAGCGGCGGATTACCAGGTGTGGAGGCAGGACTTCTCCGGACAAGCGAGTTCAACTTGGTTACACTTGGTCTTTTAACTCTGCATTAAATTGGGTGCAACTTTTCATATACGTGCAGGTTATGTTCCTAAGTTAATTTTATAGGTTCAGGCGTAACATAGCGAAATAATGTTAAGAAAATATTTCCATTTTCTGAAGTTATACCATTGGATTTTCCTTTTCGTGAAATAAGTTATGTATGGGCTTAAGGCAATCAATTACATGCAATTCACAGTGACGTAGAAACAAAGCGTGCTGCAAAGGTTATCGGCATGATGTGACCAGACGCGACCCCGTCTGACCCAATTATTTATCATCTCCGTAACACATAATGCGACATTTGATACGAGATGATGCCGCCTTTGTTTTGTTTGAAGATACTTCGGAATTGGCCTTGGCACTTAACTATTGCGTTGCGAAATCGGTCGACAAAATTATAACTAGAAATTTCTAGGTATTTCCGCAATACAGAAAATATACAAGAAAAAGACAAGACAAATACTGTTCACCGACAATTTTTGCTGTCATTTCTCATGTTGGTCGATAGTGATCGACTGTAAGCACTCAATGTTCGTAACTCTCCTACGTGTTACGAACATTGACCGTAGTTAATAGAAACAAACCTACTTCAAGAAAATACCTTGACATTTGCAAGTGATACCACCATTTTTTTATGTAAACGGCACGAGCTGAAAGCCCACCTGATGTTAAGTAGTTACCTCCGTCCAAATAACAACAATACGACATAGGTCCTCCCGGACCGAAGTCGAGCCAGATGTCTTCCGCCATCATTTTAGTTTGGTATCTACAGAGGTGTAATATTTTTTTTCCTTTTTTTATAAGTCGCGAATAGTCTCATTTTCAATAGGTTCGAAATATCAATAAAATATATAGTGTGAAATGTGTAGGTCATTTGACAATCCCCCCCGTGGGTTCCCGACTTGTCGGGGCGGGGGGGCTTAGTAACCGTGGCCTGGTCCCCCACGGTGAAGCTAAGAGGAACCCGGGAGGGCCGCTCCTTTAGGCTTTGCCTCTAAGCCGAATAGGAGCGGCACAGTAGGTGGCGGTGCCTTATGGGGGGCACCGCAACTGAGGCGGGCTGCGGTGCTGTATGGGCAGCTCCGCAGCTGAAGGTTAGGGGCCGCGGCGGGAGAGGAGTGCCGGTATTACGGTGTGCCGCTCTCCCTACCTTCCGCGGCCACTGCGGGGTCGCCACCGCTTGATGGCGGACGCGGTGGGGCCGCAGGGGAAGAGGAGTGTCGGTATTGCGAGGCGCCGCTCTCCCTATCCTCTGCGGCCGTAGTGGTAGGCGACGGGACCACAGACCTGACCCGTCGCATGGGGACCTAGGGCGTCTGACACGGGGTAGTCTGACGTCCTATCGCTGGCATGGTCCCCGAGGTGGTTGCGACGCGCCTCGTGTCCTGGCGTGTCGTGGCGAGGGAGGATGGCATACATTGCCATCCCATGGAGGGTCCGGAAACGGACAGCTGCGGCGGGATCGCGGATGTGTGTTACAACGTTCCCGTGTTCCGCCACTAAGCGGCAGAGGAGGACACCGTGGAGTTTTAGTGGGTAGTCCCACATAACCGCTCTGTTTCCCCGTGGCAGGGCGGTATGCTAAGACATTTCTCCACGAAAAAAAAAAAAAAAAAAAAAAAAAAGTCATTTGACAATATGTATTTTACCAAAATGAGAGGTACATACTGTCAATTTACAATACATTAAATGGTTTTAATGTTAAACTAGATCGACTGCATATAGGCAATGAAAAAGAGTAAATAATATACAACCGTATTTCGTTGATATTTTATCATCATAAAATAAAATTTCAACGAAATTAAATTTCGAAATTATATTATATTTGATATTTTATATTTCGTTCATTTATATCAAAGCCTGTATATAAAAATTAACGGTTTGCTCACCAATACGGCAAATATTATAACAGCCATCGATTACCTGGAAACAAGAAATGAAAACATTAAATTTCCAAGCTTTATATGTTATCATAAATGAAACATTTTAAAATAAATAATATACAAGCAACAGGATAGAAAGTCAGAGTATAAAAGGATTTATAGAATTACAGAAAAATATTTACAGGCACTTCAGTCGCTGAGGGGCGGACCTGAGTCGTATTGCTGTTGTTATGGGCGTAGGCAACCACTTATTATCAGGTGGGCTACCAACTCGTCCCGTCACTTATGAGGTGTAAAAACATTTCCTATGAAAATTTCACCAACAAATCATCAAAAATACAATAAGTGGTACAGAACGCTCGGTATGCGAGTCCAAAACGCACTCCTGCTCGTGTTTTCATGTAAAAAAGTTGTTCTGTTTTAAAACTTTTCATAACTGTACAAGGTTAAGGCCCAAGCCACATACAATTAAGAAACATCGCCTTTATATTGTATAATAAAATATAGAATGCGTATTCCAGAACAAAGCAATATAAACACGGAAATAAATTACATTTTGCAAATAGGGAATTTTTAACATTACAGGCATCGCTGGGCCACTCGGTGGCCATTATTCACTTGGCAAACCACCCACCTCACCATTTGCGGGCAGCTACTACTAATTTATGACCCTTTAAGTGCCTCCGACGTACCTCGGCGTTTCGGTCAAAAGCCGAAACTCTTTGCGTCAAACGAAACCTCTGGGACACATTGAAAACAGACCCTTAAGAGGACTTTCTTCCCGAGGTAAATAATAGTCGTACTATCTGTTCTCAAGGCAGATTACATAGTCTGCAAAAAATACCGATCACAATTACTTACACATAGACCCCGGCGGTCAGTCAGTAGCTTTTTTGAAAGAGCGAGCAAAGTAATCTTATTCGGTGTGAACGCATCGGAATTTCACACATACATAGTGTGTAAGCGTTAAACAATTTTCTTCGCAGAAAACCATTGCGTCGAACCCCGTCAGTACGTACATCATAGTGTTTTAGTAAAACTATTGAATCGTTTTGTATTTTTATCCTCCTTTGGGAAAATTGACTGTTTCATTTGAATCAGAATTAAAATTGTTACAATATTATTACAATATAATATAATATAAATAGTTTTGGGTCCCCCAAAGACAAATAAGAAATAGTAATGTGTCTTTCTTAAAAATCATCCTGATTTAGACAATCAATCAATGTTTATAAACTGACAGACAGTCATAGTATTATACCCTAGACCGCTGAACCTAAACCTTGACTTATCCAAACGATGCTAGAAATCTTATGGAATAAAGAACATTGAGTTTCGGCAGACTTGAAATTTTGAGTATTTCATTCTTAATGCCCGAGCACGTCTTACTTAAGTTAATCTGACGGATAAGAAAACGATGAACTTACAGACACTACCTACGGGCTTTTCACATTTTATGTGCGAACTATAACGAATATCAAAAAAGAAATCAAACGTGCAATATTTAAATAAGTTATCAGTCTATAATTTATTAAGTACCTATTAACTATCTTAGTATTGTTACATTTATGACGTAAAATAAAAATTAAACACATTTGAATTTTAGAAAAGCGAAATATATTGTAATTTTTTTATGTTATTTTACAGTCCCTATATTTTACTAGCTTTCATTTTTAAACATTAAATAAATCCTTGGTTACAGTGAAATAATCGTTCGACACCACTCATACATAACATTGAGGTGACAATATCATATGCATATACGTTTTACTCAGTAATGTAAAAGTTGGATTATATATAATGATCTTTTAAAAGATTTATTTAGATAGAAGTACACAAAGCTGTAATCCAAATATGTCAACCTAATTATTCAAGTACCTACTAGTTTTAAGTAGTTATTCAATAAAGATTGGGGAACTCCTAGATACGGTCTCATTTGGAACAATTTTATTTTTGAGCTATCATTATTCACGAAAAGCTCACCTTGTCTGGTTGCAGCCGACCCGATCCCTTAATTTATGAGTTTTTAAGTGCCACGAACACGATGTTCCGATCCTGCTGATCTCACTCATGAATGGTATAAATCGTTCTGCGTCTGAAAAGTCCCCTGGAATTGGCTCTGCAAGTCGGGATTTCTCAGACAATAAATTACTTACCCTCGATTGCTCTCAATTTCAATTTCAAATTAAACTCATTCTGAAAGTTTCATAAATTTTTGACGGTTTCCTAGCCTAATTAGAACATCTCGTTCTGGTTTAGATTCCTGGCCGGGGCAAAGTTTGTGTGACGAGCTACATGAAGTTTGTTCTTGGGTCTTCGGTGTCTGTGATCCATCGAAAATTAATGTTACGTTAGTAAAAGTATCGAACAATGTACTCACAAATTCAAATTTAATACGTAATTTACCAAAATTTTGATTAGCACACCAGTGAAAGTTTGTAGTTGGACCAGCAACAATCGCAAAAGTTGTGATCGATGTTATGTGAAATGAACAACATACTTAGTGTCGGGAAAACTAAAGTGATTCTACTTTTACACACACGGAAACATTCGCTCATATTCGTATTCCTCTTTTAAAAAAGTTAGCCTAACTTTTCATGCATTATTCAACGCGTATTGCACAGTTCGGCGAATTTAATTTGTCAGATAAAATGATTGACCTGCTCCAATTAATCGATAGAAATCCAGCATATTCCCGATTGAATTCAAATCCATACTTCGTGGATTAAACAGGCTACCTTCGTGGAAACTGTTCGGTTAGTTTATTGCAATTCGTGATGACACTCAATAAAGTGATTTATTTGTATCCAGTTTATTTTTTTACTTTGGTATAATTTATGGCGTTGTTCTGAATAACCTTTTCGCCTGTTTTTGTGGCTAATGACACTAAACATTCGGACACAGTGTCCGAATTGACACATTTTTATTACGATAGACCATTTTTATTAGATTACTAGACTGGTAAAGTCTGGAGTTTAGATGGCCCAAGAAACGTTAGCGTGATGGCCTAGTACTACGCAGACTTTCAATCGGAAGGTAACTGGTTTAAATCCAGATGCCACCCAGACAAACTCTCATGATAAAAGCAATTTCACGTTCTCAAAACAGCGAAGGAAATTATGATGAGGAAAAACTCGCATCGGATTCCCGTGGCAAACTAAATCCCATTCACTCTTACTTGTCAAGAGTAGGTAGGAAAACATTGGGGGCATTATTGCCTGATATGAAAGAAACTATACAAAAAAAAACTCTATTTGTTACTGCGATACATTTTAGTGAATTTATAATGCCAATTAATAGCGTGACATTGGAGTCCAGTTCAAACAATATATTCGAAAATCAAAATGGCATGATGCTGAGAGTGGTCAAAATACTCGAACCTCGGTTGTGATTTGCTGCAATCGCATCACAGCAGCGATATTAACTCGAGCGTAGTCGACTGCGATCCACAATCACAGTGGTGTTTTCATATACGTTTTGGATCGTATAATCGGATTTGCGACAGATGAAACCAGATTTGTGCTAGTATCTATTGCTAGATTAGCTTATGCTGGCACTGGTTTACTACATATGCTGTTCAGCGGATTAAATAAATTTACGTAAAAATTACGCATTAGGTACTTTATTCAAAATACTAACACAAAGCTAGAATAGTATCAAAAGGAACTATTTCCCCATGAAGAGTCGGATAGTTTGAACAAACGCCAATTTGTGATCTTGTATGTACATAATAATAAATATTTAAAAATAGTGAATATTTTTAAATATTTAAAATAAAATAAAATAATTCTTTAATTAGCATAAACGGGTAACTAAGATATTTTGATAACGCACTTTAAAACTTATACAAAAATATTTACTTTTACATAATATTTAAACTACGAATTATCGTTATTTGTTTAATTGAAGTTTTAATCACGATAAAAGTAATGATTACTTTGAAAAAAATTAAGATCGTGGTTTTTTTACAGTAAGTAGAACTAACCGAAAACAATAAATTGAACAAACTACAGACAGCGATATTTCTTAGTAAAAGCGAGAGAAAGAAACAGACGTCAATAAAAAAAAAGAAACACAGTTTTTACACGATCCTGGTGCTCTAGATTTAAAGACAGCTTAGATTTTTGTGCAAAATAAATAAGAGCTGCTCGATGCTTCGTTGTTCAATATTAGGGAGAGTTTCTTGATTACCTACTGTATAAGTATTTTGTTTTGTATTAAGCATGATGGAGTTAATTGTGATATGATCATTAATATAACTTACGCGTAATGAATTTGATGACATACTTAATCATGACCTCGCAGTGTTAATCGCTTTGTCTTTTGCGCTTCAGGCCGTGGGTTTGATTTCCACCAAGGACAAATACTTGTGTAACAAACATAGATATTTTTCCTGTGTCTGGGTGTTAATAAATAACTTACTAACACCGAAACATAGTCTAAACAAATAAGATTGTGAGTTGGCATAAGTGTGTGTAATGAGCTCCTATGACGTATCACGAATTATAAGCGCACGAATATCATAGAAATTTCACGCTTTTATTGAGGATATATGTAAGAATTTAAAAAAAAAATCTTAGTATAATAGATATAGAACGTGTCTTTAGCAATCTGGTTTCCAAAGAACAAGCTTAGTTTGGGGTTAGATGGCACTGTGAAAAATGTCCTTGTTTCTTTTGAATGCATTCATTATTGGCGCGCCTTGACAACAAACGGCATGACTCTCTCATGCCGTTTTCCCCCCTCTACGCTGCCATTGATGTTTTACTTCTTCAAGACCGCTAACTTTTTTTTTATCTATGTGTAGCTAATAATATGTGGTATTAGGTAAGCGACTCATATAAAACCTGAGTCTCAACTTGTTTCTCTGTGACTTTGATTACATTTAATGGTGTGCGTCTGGGATTATTGGGTTATCATCTTTGCGGTCACTTTGTGCACGCTTCGAAATTCTATTTATATTTAACTGTGTTTTTTTTCCTATAAATTCTAAAAAACATGTCTCATAAACAGATGTGGTTTACATTAAGGCATGCCGTGTGACTTTGAAGTTAAAGACAACTATTTGAATTTCTATGTAAGTAGGTAAATTTGAAGTATGGTACTACATACTTGATGTAACTATCAGGTATGGTCGTACGACATTAAAAATACAAGGCGTGTTCAGCTTTGAATTATTATAGTAAATAATTTCAGATAGGTAGCATGAACTTTGAATCTTTGCCGAAAATTTCACTTATGTTCTTCAGAGAACACGTTAGATTTCAGAGTCCTATACTAGTGGATGAGCTATGACTAAAGACTTCGGGTGGCTTAATTCCGACATCAGAGTCAGCCACTTACTCATACGACGGAAGACATCAGCTAGCGCAAATGGAAAATATACACAGAGCTTACGATGAAATGGTTTTGCAGTGAAATGAAAACACGACCGGAATGCAAAGAGACGATCCGAAAGGCTCCACTTCGCTTGACTCGTTTTCCTACACAACTGCGTTCGAGTCTCAAATGCATTTGCGAAGCTTCACGCTGTCGCCCCCGTTTGCCGAGTCGCCGTCGGCAGCGGAACTATGGACATAATCCAGGGTTGGTGCGCAAATCTTAGCAAATCCTGGTGACGTTTCGCAGCAACTTTTGTTGAAGATATTTTTTATACCAAGCGGCTATGAAATATTTGTATATAAATCTACAATTAGTTTTAATTATTTTAGTTTAAGATTGTGAAACATTAAATTTATCGATATTGAAAATAGGAGTTATTACGTAAAAGTAACCTTGTGCCACCTTTATTTGAAATTTAAAAGAACACCTCTACTCAAATCAATGTATAGTTTACTTCGGAAACTTGTTTAGTTTAGTTCGCTTTAACGATCATACTCCTGCACTTAGATTCTCTGTTTCACAGGTGGCATTGTTATACCTGAGTTACAAACAGATATGAGATATAATAACGGAACGGTGTGTTGTCATAATATGAACAATATCAATGCTTTTTATACTACAGGTTATAATAATAAAAAAGAAGCAATTTTATTTAGCTGCATCTGTCATATGAAACCCCTAATGTTTCGTTCCATACCAACAGATTAATCCAATACAGACTGCCTGTGAATACGAATCCCACATGCGTTAATTTCGTGAAAATGATCCAAAGTGCCTTCAATTCCATTAGAGGCGTGTACGTTCTAATAACAACAAATTGCGTCTGTGGCTGCCGATATAGGCCTCCCTCCGTACGTGGTGAGGGAAGCAATTTCAGTTCACCAAGCCAGCGAGACACCCCGCGCCCTACACATAGATCAAGATAGGGAGACCGCCGAAGAATACAGAAAGTGTCAGCTAATTTCGGCAAAAGTAAATGTGAGATATCCTAGGTTGTTGTGTGCTCGAATACAAAGAGATGTATAATTTAATTTAAGTGAACGAACAACAGAATAGGATGACAAAGTTGACACTGTGTGTGTTTTTTATTTCCATTAGGTACCCAACGTTATTTGATTAAAAAAAACCGGAATTAATAGTTTGTCATATGTCCACATCATTCTTTTTAAAGTGAATCACCTAAGTAGTGAAGTAATAACCTTATGTAGTGATTAGGCACTACATAAGGTTTATTATATGAATTTCATACATGCATTACACAAGGCATTCAGTTGATCATACTAATATTATAGATGCGAAAGTTTGTATGTACGTTTGTTACTCGTTCACGCCTCAACACCTGAACGGATTTGGATGAAATTTTTTATAAAGGTAGTTTATACCCTGGATTAACACAGGCTACATTTCCAATTTGGATGGCCAAGCACGGGTAGTACCATGGGGTGCAGCTAGTAGGTGTATAAATCCATCATTATTTCGAACTGGTTGCTCTCTGAGTCTCGACTTTGCCCCGCGTTGGTTCTGATATCAGATAGCCTCTCACTGAATTATTTATGTCGCATTGATGCGTTCACCTCAGTCTCTATCGTAAACGCAAACGTTTCCTTTGAATTTGCTTGACGTTACATAAAAAAGCACTTTTAGAAACAGCTTTGCATTGCGAAGACGTTTTATATTGAACTTCTGTATGTTTATTTATCAAATGCAGCAAGTAAAATAAATGTCGGGTGTCCCAAGAAACGTGTCAAGCGGATGTATGATTTTAGGTTTAATGACAATATTATAATAGCAACTATTGTGTGTGAATATGACTCCGCCCTTTCTCAACAGATGTCGTTTTTAGTATTGTTTACGTGTACTAATAAATGACCATACTTGTATTCGATAGTACTGAATGTCAGCTATCTAACGCATTTTATGATATTTGGTTGAAGTGTAAGCAACAATTGTTTTCACCTTTTCGAAAATGTCGGTTTTTATTCCAAATAAACGTCATTTGCGGGAAGTGTTATTACATTATTTTATTGCGAAGAAAACTGCAGCGGAAACTTATCGTTTGCTTGTGGAGATTTATGGTGAGCATGCTCCGTCTAATACAACTTGCAAGGAATGGTTTCGACGATTTCAAAATAACGATTTTAGTACTGAGGATAAAGAACATGGAAAACCACCAAAAAAATTTGAAGATGCTGAATTGGAAGCATTATTGGCGGAAGATTCTTGCCAAACTCAATCAGAATTAGCTGCAGCATTAAATGTTGATCGTTCAACTGTTGCAAAGCGTTTACAAATGATGGGAATGATTCAAAAAGCCGGTTACTGGGTTCCACATGATTTAAAAGAAAGAGACATGGAACGTCGGAAAACCATTTGTGAAATGCTGCTTCAAAGACAGCAAAGAAAAGGATTTTTGCATCGGATAGTCACAGGAGACGAAAAATGGATACACTACGAAAATCCTAAACGCAAAAAAGCTTGGGTGAAACCAGGCGAACCAGGCCCATCACAGCCAAAAATAAATATTCACTGTGCCAAGGTCATGCTCTGTATTTGGTGGGATCAGAAAGGTATTGTATATTATGAGTTGCTCAAACCCTCTGAAACTATTAATGGAGAAGTTTACCGACGACAACTAATGCGTTTGAAGCGAGCCATAGAAGAAAAACGACCAGAATGGGTGAATAGACATAACAAATTAGTTCTTCAGCATGACAATGCCAAACCGCATACCGCAGAAGTCGTAAAAAGATATTTAGAGGGACAGGACTGGGAAGTGTTACCCCACCCGCCATATTCACCAGACATAGCTCCTTCGGATTACCACCTATTCCGGACGATGCAGACAGACCTTACTGGAGAAAAGTTTACTTCATGTGAAAGTATCAAAATTTGGATTGACAACTGGATAAGCTCAAAAGACCAGGACTTCTTCCAGCAAGGAATACGAAAACTACCTGAACGATGGGCGAAGGTTGTAGCTGCAGATGGAGCATACTTTCAATAATTTTTTTTTTTAATTTTGTAAGCGAACAAATGTGTTTTATTTTGAGAAAAGGGGGCGGAAAAAAGATATTTTCAAACAATACTATAAAGATATTTACTAATAAAGATATTTTCAAACAATACTTGAATAATCTTCTTTCGTGTGATTAGGCGGCCGGGGACGACATTCTAACGTGCACTCCGAAACAAGGAAGTGCTTAGTTCCAATGACACTAAATGGTTACCCATTTAACCCACCGGGCGGGAAAGATGATCCGTAAAGAACATCCAAGCAAGCTTGGTCATGAGCGATGGAATATTATGGATGGATAAATTTTGCTATCTGCAGAAAAAATAACTTCCTAAATTTATATGGTTTTTACTAAATACTTTGTTCTTTTTTCGAAAAACTACAATACAAAAAAATATGATATTTGTAACTACATTAACAGAATCCTTTGAGGTTCAGTGTGGTAAAATACCACACGTTTGTCGGAAACAATTTCAATGGCCATAGAGAGTTAGTTGGCCGCCTTGACGTCCCATATCCGGAACGTTTCCAGGTTGTCAGAGAGCCTCCCGGGAAAGAGCAGTGGTCACACCCAACCACGGACAGGAAATTGTACGTCGACCTACATCACTGCAGCGAGGCGGTAAAGCCTGGTACCTACTATAGAATAACTCACGGCGAAACCAATTCACGTTTTTGAACGTTTACACTGTCCGTACACTGTTACGTCACTTTATTACCAAGGGAGCTATGAACTGGTATGTGGATTCCATTTTTCCAATATCGGTTTTAATATTTTCAATGTTTTACGATTCTTTTTGTATTTGCCTCTCTAAATATGACTGGGCACGTTTCTGTACACGGAAGTTCATTTTGTATGCAAATTAAATTTTGTGAAAAGCTACAATGTCGACAAATAAATCACTGATTGCTAATGATTACTTTGAAGTGATCTGCAATACAAAACGGTACGTGTTTTCCAAATATTTTCAATCACAATGACTCTTAGAGTTATAAAACCAATAGTAGCGGAATTGAGTGTCTTCACATTTATTTCGAGTAAGTGTTCTTTGCATAGGTAGTATGGCTTTATTTTTACGATAAATAGTGCTTATATAGCCCACTCAGTGCTTCCGCATTTCATAGGTGACTTTACTCTCTCCCAGCAAGCGGGCGATATCTTTTTTGCATTGTTTTTGCATGCCCGACCAAAATAATACTAAAATGCCATGCAGATATGTATAAATTTAAATCTCAATACAACGCATGTGCTAAGCTATATAAAGGAAAAAAAATGCCTGAGTGCTTGGAATAGATAGGGCTGTTACCATTAATGCTGCAGTTTTTGCCAGTTTACGTGTGCGACCACTGTGCTGGCCGGTTTTGGCCATCAGCCAGGTTGAGATGGCCAACCGTTTACTTCTGTGCGCACGGTTTTACCTCTCCCGGGGCCCAAGCCTAGATTGCGAGATTCCCGTATGTTTGCTTTGGTTGTTAGCATTCCGGGAAATCTAATATTATTGGCCATACATTTATTGTTCAAAGCAATTTCGTCGTGGCATTTCAGGCATGCTCTAGCTTTCATTTAATGATAAATATTACTATTTATTCGATCCAATATTATCTTTTACATCTGACAGTATTAATATTACAATTAAATTAAATATCAAATGGATTTTTTAATGAATTTCAGAAACCCATTAGGTAATATGCTTACCTAATGATTACGTTAAATGTTAAATATTATCCTAAATAGCGGATTGTCAAGTTTTGTATGTAACTGAAATGTAACTTCAATAACTTAAAGTCAAAGAACAAAACGTTAAAGATATTTCAATGGCCAAAGTTTTATTAACAACCCATATTAAAATAAAATATTTTACTACCACGCTGCCAAAACATTGTGAAATTCTGACACATTGTGAATTGTGAGGTGCTCATTGAGGATAAGTTAAATAACCTTTCGTATTTAGTGATCTTTGCTTGTACTACCTACCTCTTCATTATGAACGAAGGCAACTGACATTGATTAAAAAACGTGGGAGGATAGAATCATCAATAAATTATTTGGTATGTCAAAGTCAAAAATTTGATGTACGAGTATGTATGTTTATGTATACAAGATGCCGCGTTCTTATTCCTAAGTTTGGCGCTTTTTCAAACTCTAGCCGACCCTTTATTTCGGAGAACAAGCAAGAAACCGCTAATGGCGGCTTCTCCGTTTTATTCGCGAGCATGATCCTACGGAAAGCGTTCACAGACGCTACATTCCAGGTGTCATTTTCGTATAGCGCAACAAAAGTATGTGCGTATAGACACGCTATAGCCACGTATATGGGAACAATATTAAAATTATGCAAATAACATAGCGGTTGGGACAACGCCTATTCTTCGCAACTACGCGGCATAATAACCAAGCAATATTACCCCGAAGTTCGTAAAATTTACGAGGCGGTTATACGTTAAGACGTAAACAGGGAACAGGGGGCGTTACGTAACGGAACACGAGCATTTAGTATTTGACGAGAAGACGAGAAGTATTTCATTAAAATGAAAAATTTTCGGCACTCAAGTGGCAAATTTAATTTTGTCGGTGCATTAAATCGGGAATTTGATACCCTTTTTATGATAGCGTATGTAGGCGTAAGTGCTTTGAGAGAGAAGCGTAATAGAACATTGAATTGCTATCTTTTGGAGCAGTCGTAAAGAACTGTAGATATTTGAAGTATAGACACAAGCTTTTCAGTCTCTTAGGCTTATGTAACCGTATTCAGTCCGTTTCCTTTATTGACTTTAGTTCTGGCAAATATTTGAATGCAAATAGAGGTAACCTTTGACTTCGATTCGAGAATAAACACACTTATATTTGAATTGTGCTCGCCCTATATTAAAATGGTCTCGCTTCGTTGTTCACATTCCTTTTATTGACAATGCCTTTTTAAGGTCACCTAATTTTCTGCCATTTTCAAGATTAAACCTTTTTAACTTTTAATTAGTTTACTTTCCGCAACTAGCCAATGTTTATCGTTTACCTTTTTTCGTAAGTAGGTACATTTGGTAAAAGTAATATTTTGATTTACGCGGAAATTTAACTTTTTGAACCCACAAAAATAAGAAGATACTTAAATATTTTTGTCTCTTTTAAATAACTGACGTACGTTTTGACAATGGACAGTGGCCTGATTTATCATTGAATCTCAAGTGCCATCTAGATTATTTGCTAAAGAAAATACAGGAAGCGAATGTTCCATAAACTAGGATATTTTTCTCTTCGGTTTTCTCTCGAGAGTAATGTTTTGCAATTGCAACTTCCATAAGTCTTGGAAAAATATCACTTAACTGTGCAGGAAGGCTGTATAAAGTTGGCTCAATTTTCACAGTTTTTATTTTACTCTGTATCTTACTTTCAATTGCTTTTTTCTTTCAACTACTTTAAATTGAGAGAACATTTTTTAAATTATTTAACTAAGTAGTATCTTTTGATTAATTAAATTGCATTGAAAGTTAATGTATCTTTTAAATTAACAGCAATTGTACCTATGGATAGTCTTAACTGAAATAAATGGCTAGCTCTCGTGAGGAAAATCTGATTAAGTGGTCTGCTTGAGCTTTAAGGGGACATCAGTCTGCGGTGGCCATATTGTTTGAGACAAATAGTGGCGGTAACTTATGTCCACCCTATTTGGTAGTCTAGAGTCTACTAATAATAAGGTGGGATACCTTATTTCTCCTTAGAATTAGAAAATATTCGTGTTGATATAGATATATGTAGTTATCTTTGATACTATTTTTACATGTTACTTCCATTTTGAAGCGAAATTGATACGTAATTATACGGGTAGTATTACAAAAGTTACCTAATTACATAATTTATTAAAGTTTTTAGTCCAACTTCTGTATCGCTGGGAACAGAGAAACACCAATTCCACTGGCAACGCAAAATTAAAGTCAATGATTGCCCATCCAAAGTACATCCGTGATGATCCAGATGTTTGGAGGTTAATTATATTTTGAATGTAAAACTGTTGATGCTATGTTATCTGTCTATTTATTTATGTTCCAGTACTTCCTTACTGTTGCACATTATGGATATCGATGATTGTGTAATAAGATCTATAAATCTTTGTCTTTGGAATTCAATAGTGTTTAAATTACATGACAATTTTGTAACCATAACGTATGAGAAAAATTCATCCAGAAGGTTAAAAAAGGGTCTGTAAATTTTTAAGTAGGCGTGCTAAGCCTTATGTCCATGGAGTGGGTATTAATGCCGAGTTGAGGTTTCATATTTTTACAGTTTGTAAGTGAGTTTACTCGTGCAAAATACCAGAATGTGGGAAAAATTCTATAAAAGTGCCAAATAAATGGATTGTATCCTCTGAATGGTTCGAATGATAAATTATTTCTCGAAATGGAAACTTTACATGGCTCAGCTTAGCGTATGGTTTGACAAAAAATCGTTTTCGTCGTACCGTCAGTCGCGGTCGTGCATATAATAAAAGAGAATAATAAGATAGGTAGCCATTTTTATGTTAGAAATAAAGCCGAGTCTACGCGAGACATGTTTCGCTATCCCGAGAGAGTATTGTTATGGTCGACTAAACGTAGTTAACAGCGTACGCCTGGGGCCTGCGCTTAGCAACTTTATCTGCGGATCGTTGCGCCACGCGGAGAGCCTGTAAACGTGCATTCAGACCAAAATCATGCATCTCTAGTATAAATAAAGAGACAACTGTAATACAGTTTAAATTTATATCTACATAACTACTCGTATTTAAAACTATTTACCAACACACAACTTGCATCGGAACTAAACTTTCAAACAAAATTATAGTAACATTACTAGTATTTGTAAAGATGAAAAACTTACTTGTCACAGTATTTTCACTCACAAAATTACCATACAAAGCAAACACGCTACAAAAGACAATGTTATCTATGGTCGTACGAGAAAAATGCAGAACATGGAAATCAGATCCCGGGGCGAGAATGACTAGCGAGCATATAAGTTACACGCCAGACAATATGACAAGCTTTGACTGGTGCGAGATTTTCCACGAAATTGTATGTCCTGCGGTGTAAAATGCGACACAAACTCACTTGTTCCTTCAGATCTCAAGTGTTATTTGGACTCCGTGAAAAAATTTTTGTTTCGCGATAGCATTGCCAGTTGTTGCAATTGTACCAAATTTTGATGATTTTTTTTTTTTTGTTTGATTATGAATGTTTGTAATTCCAGGGAACTTCCACAGAAATTTGAAATCAATATTTCTCGCCACAGCTCAAATATGGGATGAATTTATTAGTAATTTTTTATTACTAAACCATTACAGTAAACTTTTATGAAAACAATAAGCGAGCGTCGTGGTGTTACCAGCGGTTATGAAGTCAATATGAGACAATGAGAATAAACTGACCACTTTTTCGGGGTAAAAACTAGCTTATGCTAACCAACCTTCTTAACAAGTTTCACCCAAATCCGTTTAGCCTTTGAGGCGTGAAGGAGTGACAAACATACATACCGACATACTATCGCATTTATAATGTTGTGTGCAGGTAAATATTGCAGCAACATAAATATTTTGTGAGTAACATTATTTCATAAGCTTTCTGTGAACGGAGGACGGCGCGGCGCGGCGCGGCGCGGCGATGCGGCGCGGTGTCCCCTACAGTGGCATGCTCTCTGCGGCTCATGTTTTTACATGAAGCTTCCGATTGAAATGTAAATTGGATTGAAATTGGTCGGCAAAACCAATGTATTACCAAAAAATTACGAAAATGCGCTGAATGCTTTTGTGTATTGCTATGTGACTGGGAAATTATCACGCATATTGACTGGCTGGCTGTCTGTCGTAATTGTGTGGCTGTTTCTCGTAACAAAGCCCCAAAAACAAGTGACTGCTTCAATCTAATAAAACGACTTAAATACTTTCATCCTAAATTTTTCACCCTTAGGAATAAAATGTTGGCGTAAAAATATAAAAAAAATATAATTCTATAAAAAATTTACGCCGGTCAAGTAAAAAACAATATATTGAAATCAGTCACCAACCACCAAAATATGGCGTAACATACATACAGAAAAAAGAGAACACAATACCTAACACATACCTACCCGATTTAATAACCTCCTCCCCTTTTTAAGTGGGTTAAAAACGAGGGATAATAATAATTCATGCCAATATCCTACCAACGTATGAGAAGTATATATATGCGCTATACGACTATGCGGACCAACTACAATACTTTACTACCTTTTATTAGATATAAGAATAGTAAATATTAATATAGCGTATTGCAGTGAACTAACTCAAAAGTAAACAACAAGACGCGCTGACAAATTCAATTAATTTTCTGTACAAAATCGAATGAAATTAAATTCCAAATAAGCAACCACAATCAAATATTGTTTTGTTTGTTCTTTGCTGCTTATTTACAAAGGGAGGTTGGAAGTTGTTTTCAAGTTATTGTTCGTCAGCCGTGACCGCGACTGTAGTGTTCCGGGGGCTTCAGCCCGCTTCGCCCAGTAATTGCCTCATTGGCCGACGTTATTGTCTAATTACGTGTTCTTGAACTCGTTCGGGGACCCTAGAGCACTTTTTGCGGAGTTTTGCCACAAAAACATCATAAAATCGCCTCCGATCCAATATTCTGAATCGTTATCCGCAGGCGCTCTTTGTTTCTTAATAAACCGAACCTTGTTAAAGGAAACATCTGTAGGCCAACGTAAAAATATTCACTAGATCACTATGTAATAAAAATCGCCTTATTACCGTTTTCGGTGCCTATTTTAATACAGACAGATATATATACAGACCTTGTCCTGTCTTGGTTGACAATTGGTCAATCAGCTGTCAAACGACATAAACGTAAGTAGCGTAAAATATCCCACAGAAAAAATACTTTTTGTTTTACCTAATATTTCCGGGCAACTTTTCTACTTTCCTTTCCATAAAAACCTAATATAGACTACCTGTTATTTAAATTTCAGTCCAGCCAGCCTTTCTCAAGTGATGCACTCACCAACAAATAGCATTAAACTTTTATTTATATTGATTATATACCTGATTACAATACCTGGATTTGTAGTTAGAAGATGCTAATATTTGCTTAATTACAATTCAATCCATCCTTTTTTAGTTTTTAATAGTTAAGAGGTTTTAATAAGCTTCATTTAATGGAATGGGAGATTTTTGCCTTTCATACTAATAGGTATAGACATACCAATGCATAAAAAAAATAGAATGTACCAACTGTATCAAAAATAGTTAAATTACACAAAGTAGAAAAAATCCTAAGTACTCCTTTCTGTGGTTTCAAACGATTTCTCGAGAAAAAAAAAAAAAAAACTCCACCTGACTGGTTTTATTTTGGACTATTCAGGCCTTTTATCAAACGCTTAATAAATTTAAGTCAATATGACGATCGCTGTCTGCTTTTAAGCACACAACAGGTTGGTACTATACCCGTTCAGTGTTTGCCCATTACAAATTACGTTAAAGGCAACGTCCATTAGCTACGGGCCGGTGGCATGTATTTTTTTTATGTTTCAGCATCTCTAGTGGAAGTACCACAGAGTTATTATGCACTCGAAACAGTTTCAAACAAAATTTCTGCCACACCAGATCTTGAGCTGCAGGGCTTGGTCTGGATGTATCACGTAAACAACAGTTCACTGAATTCTCAAAGACATTGTAAACAAAATTAAATAAAGAATTCAAATATTTCGACAATTCGGCTAGGTACTACAATAAATTGTGCGTCTAGTATTTTATTGCATACTAGCAAATCTTTGAACTGGTATGTACTAAGAAATCAAACGGCGAGTTCTGTCGCACTTTGGGGGTCCATGTTGATGGTGTCCACCCTCTATCCCCTGTCAAGTACCCTCGGAGTCCTTACACGTGTCCCACTGGCGCTGCGAAAGGATCAACCTAAAGTAGCAGTAGAAATTGCCAAATTCGCTCAGAGAATTATTGCCAACAGACCTTGTTATCTGCCGCGACGCAGTGATGCACACCTATTACTGTGTACGGTGTAACGGTGTGGGTGGCTGTGAAATTATAGGATTATGAGACGGCACAACCTCATCTCAGAGTGACGGGCGCAAGAGATGCGGCTTAGATCTTCTTGTACTTGGGTGAGGGAGGACCGGAGTCATTATCCGCGGAATTAAGCACATAACATCAGGTATCTTTAGTTACATAAAAAACCCAACACCCTACTAGCAGAAAGCAGTACTTAAAAAGTTATGGAGCACGCGGAATTTTCCGTTGCGATGGCTCTACAAATGTACGCAGTACTTTACTTTGGAGTGCAATTGAACCGTAGCTATTAAGCTATTAACTATTGTGTACATTTGTCAGCTATCTAGCTCGACGTCGATGATGTCGATATAAAATTGAGTTTTTGCTGGTTTAAACGAACTGTGTCCACAGTACACGTTTTATTATTCAAAATAAAATTATTTTATAGTATTTGTTTATAAAAGGTCGGTAAAAAAGAACACAGCCGAACAAAGCGTTTGGCTATTGTACGTGTAGCAACTAGGTTATATAATCTAGAATGAACAATATAAAATTTGCCTTATTAATTGATTAACAGGGATAATAATGAGTACCTACCTCCATAACTAAGGTGTTTCTTCAAATGCAGTTTTAATGCTGTCACGCCTAATTCTATTACTAGCTGCGCTCCGCGCTGTTACGCTTATATCCAGGATATAAGCTATCCTGGTACCAAATATCATCCAAATCTTTTATGCTGTTTGAGCGTGAAGGTGGTATAAACACACACATACAAACTTTCGCCTTTATATAATAATATAAGTAAGATTATCTCAAGTATAGTTTAGAATCCTCAAAAATATATTTTTTTTTTTACCAAAAAATAACGAAACGGGCTTTAAGACCATCTGATGCTAAGTGGTTACCTCCGCCATAGCTGCAATACTACTTAGTTCCTCTCCGGCTGAAATATGAGAAGACCCAAGTCGCATCCCGTTGCGCTCATCACCCAAGACGGTGATTTCACCAGCACCCACGCCTTTCCACCGAAACACAGCAATGCGTGTTTGCTTCGCGGCAGATTACCAGGAGAGGTGGCCGTACTTCCGGATGAACTCGACACGAGTCCTACTGTTTTTTGCTTTCTGCTGGGTGGTGGCTATTCCTTGAAATAGCTAACTTCATAGAATTTATTAAAAAATATACAGAACACCTGGAGATATTGGAATGTTAGCTTTTTACTGTTGGAATTAAACTTCTGCGAAAAGGTTTCTAGAAAAGAGAAAATCATTCGACGCTTGCATTGGAATTTATCAAAGCGAGCCATATTTAAAATGCTCTTTGAGATCTTGATTTTAGTTAAATGACTGAAAGAAAGTTAAAATGAATTTTACGAAACGTGCCACTTACAGATTCGTTCATGAAAACGACTTAATGTCTCCATACAAAAATTATATAGCGACCCGCCCGGCTTCGCGCAGGTGCAATATACTAAAACCCTATATTCTTTCTAGTGGATAAATGTTTAACTCTGGTGTCGAAGTATTCAAGCCACCGAAGGCCTCCGAGATGGCTTATCGAAAAAGTATACGTACCCTCCGAAGCACTGAAACGCTTAGTTACGAAATTTAATACCACGAAACGGTTACCCATCCAAATACTAACCGGGTGGAGAGTTGTTTTATTTAGATGATCTCTAACGAATATCTAAGCAAGCTTTGCCTTTTTGAAGCGCTCATCTTCATGAATAAAATAATGAGAAGCACGCTTAGCAAAAATATATTAAGTATGTTTTTCTTTCATGGAAACCTTGTCGTGACTATAATGAAGAGAAATTAAAAAATATCTAAAACGAGCCGTTCAAAAGTGTAAATATAAAACGGTCTTTCTTTTTTTCTTGTTTTTGATATCTTTACGCCCTTGGACTAGGATTTTCTGTGGCATGAACAAACATATACAAGAAAAACTTTACGCCTATCAATCACACAACATATGCCGCGGCCGAGAATCAAACCCGGGGCCGTTTCGAAAGTAGGGTTGTAACTAGCGCTGCTAAAAGCTACGGCTGTCTGATTTATTATAGATTTTTTAAGTAACCTAAGGTTTGTTTTTAGAAAAAATAATACCTAGTACAACATTGATGTACCATTGTTTCTACCTGTAGTATTGTGGTATGTTCAATGAAATAACTGCTGTTTGCTGGCACGTTAATCCTGGGTTAGGGTACTTCAAAGTTGCAAAACATAAATTCACAAGTTCCCCTTAGTTTTCCTAATGGACTCGATTCAACGGGCTTATTATAGCATTTATTATAATAACTTTCCAGGAGACTTTACATTAAACCACCCTCTAACATCTAATAGCCCTAATGCCTGTTTGGCAACATTTAACCCCGATTTTGATTTTCGTATCTGAAAAGATTCGCCGCCACTTTAACATACTTCAAAAATAGAGGAGGTTTTCAATTCGGCTGTTAGGTTCTTAATGTTTGTTACCTGATCTCTTATACAATTGTGGACAGCTGATTTTTTTTATTATTTGATAGGGTGTGCTTCCAGGAAGAACGCATGCAAATTTCAAGGACGATTTTTAAGGAATGTTTTGTTTTATTTATAAATAGAACACTTGTATTTGGTCCGTATTTATAGGGTTCGTGCAAGTCTTCTGCCATACACAAAGTTAAAAAAAATTTCAAGTCCATATTTTATCTTCTACGAAAAGACATCATCAGATACTCATCGACAAGACAGTCTACTTACTTATTTAATTAATAAGGATCCATAATAAATAAGCATTGGTATACAATTACTGCAAGCATTTCTCACAATTAGAAAACGAATCTATTACTAATGGAATTTCTGAGAAATAATCCAATGAATACGGGTTGTACCTAATACCGTACATATCTAGGTGCGCATAATTAATATCAACCCGTCTAAAACCAGAGCTCTTATGTTACAACTACAAGTACAATCATCAACTATTCCAAAAATCTTTGTTGTTAATATAATATATATAATAATAAAATGATATAAACAAATGTCTCCACGTAATAATAGACGTATATCTAATATTTATTATGTGAAGCACATTTATCTAGTATATAAGTGAGAACATAAAACTTACTACCAAGTCAACAAGACTTAGTAAATAAGTATTGTATTATTATTCAATTGTTATTTTTTATAAAAATAAATTCGACATCTGATAATAATGAGATATGTTTTGTTATCCATTAATTGAAAACATTGGCTGACTTAGCATTTTTATTTAATTGGATTATGGTTGTTTTTTCTTTTCATCAACGTTTTGGCTACCCTAAAATACTGTCTACCTAAGGCTTTATTGTTTATTTAATTGAGCCCTTGATGTGCGAGTTCGAATCACAATTAGCCGTTTTTTTAACAACACATTAAAATTACAGCAGACAAACACAGTTACAGAAAAAGAACTATTTTATTTAATTTGTCTGAGACACCTTGTATAAGCACTACTGCGTGTATTTCAATATTCCACGTCTATTACTTGTAGGAATATAACTAAAATTTGATAGTTTAGGCGTCTCTCCGGGGAAATTAAAGGAAAATAAACGTCGTACCTTGTTTGCTCTATGTGCTTGCTTAGGGTTATAATAATTATGTTTTTGTATTTATATAAATCTTTTTCGAATAACTTCTATGTAGGTACTGATAAAATTACAGTAGGTAAGTTGCAGTCGGTATTCATTCTTTGGTACCATTTTCTAAAATAGGACTGAAAACGTAGGCAGTTTCCGGTCTTATCTTTGGATTTTGGATTTGGATTTCAGAACACAATGATATTTTTATTCAAACACAAACCAAAATGCAGATGGACTATGTTGCTTGCGTCCGTAGGAACCTTCAGAGACCCTACACGTGTCCCCATAGTGCTGCGAAAAGAGCAACACAAGGTAGTATTAGAACTTATGCAAAGTTCGTCCGGTGTAGTAGTATCACACCCCCTGGTAATCCGCCGCAAAGCAGTGGTGCATTAGCGTCGATGTGTTCTGGTGGAAGGGTGAGTGTGCCGGTGATATTAAAGGCACTCAAGGTGTTACATCCCCGTCTGGTGACGGAGGGAACGCAATGCGACATGGGTCTTTCATACTTCAGAAAGGGAAATTCGTATTGTTGTTTATGAGCGGATGTAACCAGGTAACATTAGGTTGACCGTCAGCACGATCTGTCTATTATAATTGCATAAAAAACTGATTATCACCATCTACATATATTCACTAGTTCAGGGAACATCGTAGTCAAACGCATGTCATATTACTCGTATTTTTATTATAGGTATTTGCTTATCTAGAAAACTAACTAGGCCAAAACGGGCCTGTATAAAATAAATGCTCACCCGTATCTCAGTATTTACATACCTGCAAAAGAAACAAAGATATTTCGGGTCATTATTATCAAATTAACAACAGTTAATATTAAACGCCAGCAAGTTTACACACCGCAATGTTGCTTGTTGTTCCGTAAACACTTAGTTGTTTCCAGGCGCCTACAGTGTTTCCTTTGTTAAGTGTTATTGAATAGTCAGACTTTTATACGAAAACAACTTTTACATATATATGGTTAACTTCCCGTGATGAGCCACGTATTAGGGCTTACGCGTATTAGGTAGCGGAGCACTTGTAGGTTAATGTTAAGTTGATTTATGCGTGAAAACAATCACTAAACAGCCTGAAACAAAAGATTTATATTTTTCTACCATTCTATGGTAGCAAAATAAACAAGTAGAACAACCATGATTTTTTTCTGACCTTCTCGCATTCCCTAGAAGTCGTAGTCTGGCTTCCTACTAAATTGTAAAAAAAAAGTCAAAAAAATTCAAACTCATTTATTCCTTTAGATCTCAAGTATCATTTGGACACGTCAAATTGCATTTTAGAAACTATTTTATTTAAATTTACAAGCAGAATAAACTACCATATCATTCGACGATGGCCACTGAATGTACGAGTTGCACCTGACGAGTATATAGCTCGTGCGGGAAAGTTTCAGTACCGAATTGCGTGTCTAGACCATATTCTTCTCAGAGTAAGTCTATGCCATTGTATTGATCAGAATAGAATTGAATGTATAAGCACTCGTAGCACGCAAAGTCATGCGTCTCTGTCTAAATCTATATTGACTATCTATATGTATTTGTGTTATAAAAAATACGCTTTTCTTACATTTTGAATTATAGCCATTTTCTTGAAATACTTGTATTTTTAAAATTCAGATCATGCTCGGACGTAGCAGCGTTGTTATAAATGATACTTTAGTGATTGCTAACGTAAAGGTTTTTTGACCTATTTAGGCAGATCTATTGGTTATCGAATGCAACCATAAACCAAAGAGACGGGACGAGTTGAAGGCCCACCTCTTGTGAAATGGTTAACTCTGCCCGTAACAACAGCAATATTATTTAGGTCCTCCCCTAAATCAGGTAATATAAGAAATATTAGGTAATTATTAGAAACATTTGCTTGGTTTTCAATGATTTCAGATATTTGATTTCATAATTTCAAAGCTTAGTCGAATTTACCGACGAGGTGGTATATTAAAGGAGGATAAAGCGGGTCCGACATTTCGGAACACGCAACCCGCAGCGGCGAACCATTCATTAATATTTCTCAGCGGGAAGCCGGCTGTTCCCCGTCAGTGTTTTATTTTTATTTTCATACATTATGAGTGTAAAGGTTTCGGATAGGTACCTAATCAATAAGTCAATGGAACTAATGCTTTCGGATAACATACTGTAGCGGTTTTGGGTCTACTTTACCTTATATGACTATGCTACTGAAATAGAAGACTCGAGACTGGTTAACTTGCTAGAATATTCAACGATTTCTGTGTTGTTTATATTTGCAATTTGGCTAACTTCGGCAATGCTAATAAATTTGGATGATACTGATTTTAATTGCTTCATAGGAATTTCCTAGGATGAATGAGCCGCTAAATGCGAAAAATGTGGCATAAAAGAATTAAAATTAATCTGTTCGCTTTGTAAAAGAAGTACTTGTTGATTTTGACGGCTCCGTGGCTTAGATGGTAGTAGCCTGCCTGCCTTCGAAGCGAGGGGTCCCGGGTTCGATTCCCGGCCGGGGCATACTTTGTGTGGTGAGCATGAAGTTTGTTCCCGGGTCTTGGGTGTTTGTCTTGTGTTTCTGTGTTTGTCCATGCCATCTGCGACACAGGGAATCCTAGTACAGAGGTATGAGTGTGTAAACGTTTATAACGTTTATTTATTTATTAGTCCTAACTAATACTATATATGCAAATGTGAGTTTATCTGTTTATTTCCCTTTCAACTTCTCAACCGACCATCATGAAAGTTTGCATACACTTTGTCAGGCTAGAAGAAAATAATTAGGGTACCTTTCTCGTTAATATAAATTGACAAAATCTATATTAACAAGGACCTAGTATTATATGAATGTACAGGTTTTCGTACCTTACAATACACGCAATCAATAAGTCAACAAAACTAATATTTTCGCATAACAAAGCGTGGCCATTTTGGGATTCATGTACTTAAAAGGGCTTCTGAAATAAATTTCAGACAACCCGTCTGAAATTTATCTGATTAATAATTATAATATTCTGACGGATTCTGAGTTGTATATTATTTTTGATAGTGCTTTTGAATGTAAAGGTTTTGATACACCGAATCAATAATTCAATGAGCGTAAGGCTTTTGGATAACACAGCGTGGCAAATTAGAACTCGTGTACCTAATATTGCTATTGAAATAACCTAGACCTAGACCTAGACACACTGATAACCTAGATAAAATATTCAGTGGCTTCTGAATAGTAGCATTTTTTTTTTTTTTTAATTCAACGTGCTTAATGCCTTTGGATAACACAGCGTGGCAATTTTGGGATTCGTTACCTAATATAGCTATCGAAATAGATTACGAAGTGATTAGCTTGAATAATCAACGGCTTTTGAATAGTGAATTATTTTTTTTAGCTACTACTTTATGAGTCGAAGTTAAGTAAGTACGCTCAATCAATAATTCAATAGAACTAATGCTTTCACACATAGCGTGGCAATTTAGGGAATCGTGTTCTATGGTTTTAGAAACAAGCTACTGCCAGTTTCCTAACTAAAATATTCAACAGATTCTAAGTTTTATAACAATTTAGTTATCGAGTTACAATATAAGTAACTAGGCGACCGAGCTTCGTTTGGAGCTTTTTATGTCAAAGGTTTTTTGTACAAAATTGCCTTTTAACAAGAAAAACAATTATACAAGTAAACTTAAACAGTAAAACCCAATCTAAATACAAAATTTCATCCAAATAGAACAAACTGTTTCGCGATACGCAAATGGCTCGTTTAAATATATACGATTATGGCAATATGATAAAATATTTAGCTAAATTACCAGGTATGCGGGCAAAAGTAGAAAAACACACTGTGCAGAACACTTAAAATTTTTAAGGTGGAAGTATGGAACAAAACGTTTATTTAATTCTAGGTATTAATATTTGAATTGCACTTTTCGTAGACAACTACGATCTTAAGTTTAAATGGCAATGGACAAGACATGTAGCTCGACACGCAGACAACCGATGGACCATTAGAGACTCGGTGGTTCCAACGGTAAAAAGGGGAGAGAATGGCTAAAAACCTAGAGCAATCTAAGGAAGGCCTATACCCAAACATGAAAATAATTTAACAACTCAAACACATTAGAAAATAGCCAGTAGTAGAAAGTAAATAAAATATATTATCTTTATCACAAAGGAATACCTTCGGACACTAAAGTCACCCGTCCAACATGTCGCCTTAGATTTATACGGGACTGCATCATTTTGCGAGCAAGGCTTCTAACTTATATTAATTCTATAGCATAAACATTTTACGCAGACACACTAACAAATAACTTTGTTGTTGAGGATAAACGGACGGACGAAACTTGGAACCCTAGAGGCCACTTAAAACTTATGTGGCTTCGTTAACCATAGTCCCGTATTCCAACTGTTGTTAAGATAGCCCAGAATAATAAAACAGGACCCTCAAGTTTACCTATCGCGTTCATATCATAGGTTTATGACGTCATTCGACTGTCGAGATTGCTAATAGAACTTCATTAGGATCCAATAGAGAATCAGTGTACGTAACTGTAAGCTATTTCAAAACACATAAAATACGGTTAGGTGCTACATTAATCTACCTTAATACAGCTACGATAAACAAAACAATAATGCCAATTCTATCAATGTCGAATGGAACTAAAAACGAAATAAATGGAATAATAAAAATAAAAAAATAATAAAACCTCCTTATTGTACAACTCAAAAATTTGAGTTTTTAAGACATAAGTATTGGAACAAGAATTTAGTTGCAACAGTAGGTGAAAAAGTCACCTAAATATTTTATTTATGATAAAACTAGCATCAAATTCAATTAATTCTTCTATTTCATTATAGCTTTGTTTCAAAAGCCATGCAGTAAGCTGTTTTTTTAACTTATATAATGTATATATTTCTATCTATTATTATTTCTATCTATGTTATGAATTTTTCATTTTTTTACAATTGTACTGCAATCCACAACTGTCGATTTTATGTAAATTGAACCTAAAATCAACCCCAAAACATCTACCAATAGACAGTTTAAAATCTTCAACAGTAAATACTTTTTTGTTACATCTTAGTATTTCAAATATTCTCGAAAAGTTTCCCATGTTAGCAAACTCTCAAAACCAAAACGCTGTTAGTTGACTGCGTTTTATTTGCGTTGCTCTACGAGAACGGCAACATTTTTCCAGCTAAAATGACAAAGCAAGTTGGGACCGAACGCTCAGCAAATAAGTAGAAAATCGAAGCGTCTAGAACATCGCCATAGTAACGAAATGGAGTTGTGAATATTTTAGATACGGTATGCGTCGACATGTTTACGCTATGCTGATGCTTCACTCGTGTAAGGGTAAATACTCCGCACGGATCATTCGAATGTTTGCAATTAGATCGGATCGGAAGCATTGACATCTGAACTAATGGCATCCTGCCTGATAGGTAGGATTTAGGTACCTGTTTGCCAATATGCCTAAATAGATCAGTAATAAACTTACTTAATAATTGACGTATCAGCTTTTCAATGTCTTGACTTGTCAACACAAATTTATGGACACATTAGAAGGATAACATTCGTGTTAACATTAGCACATCTACTGAGAACGTTTGACAAATCAATACAAAAATATTCCCTGTAGTTGTTTTTTTATACGACTAAGTGACGGGACGTGCTGGGCCCACCTGATTTAATAGGGTTGCCTTCGTCCATAATAACAGCAATACGATTAAGGTCCACCGCAACCAAATGATGATCTTGTAGGTAGATATTTATTTTATTTCAAAAATCACTTTTTTTAAATAATTCATCTTCTAAGTATTTTTGAATGATTCAACAGTATTAAAGTATTTTGGCATTGGCTTTGACTTTAAGGTATAAGAAGACCCAAGTCGCATCTCGCTGCGCCCGTCATCCGAGATGGGAATGGAACATCCAATGAGCGTGTAATTTCACCGGCAATTGCACGACTGCTTGGCGGCAGATTACCAAGAATGGAGGCACGGACGAAATTGTCACAGTTTTAAGTTCAAATTTAAAAAAAAAACAATTATGTTTCTACAGGGTAGGCGACGGTAACTTAACATCAGGCCGTTTGCTTGTTTGCCTAACGTTTACATGAAATCAGGAAATAAAGGCCACTTCTTGTTGCTCCTTCAGTACCATCCAGAGGAGTACGTGTAGGGACTAAAAGGGTACTCACCTGCGGACGCGAGTAACTGGACCCTCCAATAAAACAGGTTTGCCCAATTAACAGATCAGATAACAGCCAACAGAAGAACAGATGTTGGTAGCGCCAACTTAAAATTATTGCATGGATAATATGTTAGTATTTATTAACAGATGGCGCTGCAATTACTTCTAACCCTACATCGTGCAAGTGATGCGTTCGGGCAATTTGAATATAGAACCTCCTGACATCAACTGCAGCAAAACATTCGGTGGAAGATCTTCCCTTTTGCCAAAAAACTCAGTTAGTAGGAACTTTAAATAAGTATAACTAATACTACTAAGTAAGTAATACAAATAAGTTGTCTAAAGTACTCTACTTTGAAAGGTATGATCATAGCATTAGCAATACCCCATATTCCCACGTCAATATGTTACCTTCGATAAAGCAATCAGTCCACGATACGTCCCGGTGGAATTGCATTCCGCAGTACGTACGTTCAATTCGCTCTGTTGGCTTCGAACTAGCCTTGCTTACTTATCGAATATGACGAAACCAATCTGCGGCTTATTATAGGGGACTATATTTGTGCCGTAAATCCCCCAAGTCTGGTCTATTCCTGTTATAACCTTTTGCCTCTGGGATATTGTTATTTCTGTGCAAGTTTATTTTTGTTTCCAGGTTACATCGGCGTAATTTTTGTAGGTAATGAAAATTGTAAAATGTTGGTCCCCAACAATCTGTCCCACCGACCACGCCGGCATCTATAATTAAGAGAGATGCTTTGAGCTTTGAGAGCTTTTTGACTGGGTGTAGTGGACAAAAAACTTTTTCTCTTGAAAAATAAATGTTTGCAATCCCACATTTTCGAAACTGTGAAAAAAATCATCGTGACCCCATCATGCACGTAGTTTACATCCTCTATTTCCCGGACTATTAGTGCATTAAAAACATAAGATGCTAATACGGTAAGTATTTACTGAAGTACAAATTTATATGTCATGTAAATTAATTTTATTATTTGTTCTTTTCTAATTATATAATATTACACCTGCGTCCCGCGGTTAAACTCCCGGTTTTCTGGAATCAAAAGAAGCCTATATCCAGGATATAATTTATCTAATTTCTTAGCTAAAACAGTGCCATATACTTGCAGGTATGGTATTATTATGCAATGATTTATTGACTGAAGGAAGTGTTGCAGTTGTTTGGGGGAAAAGCAATGGCAGCGACAAGCTTCCCAAGTGTCACGGTTACATACGCAAGGTGACAAGTGAAATTTCTGAGCTTGAGCTGCCTCTGTCTTGTCCTTGAGACCGTGAAGTCTCAAGGACAAGGCAGAAGCCTAACGCGTCGAGAAAATATGGCGAGAATTTATATTGTGTTGGACTAAATTTATTTCGGCTATAAATTGCACAATATACAGCACCTCTATATCAGAAGATGGTATAGGTATAACATTTGGTTATCATAAGATTACTTAGGGTATGAACATTATCAACCTATCCGACGTTTATGTCTGTGAGATCGTACTATGACGCTTGAAGGTCTCGGTACCCTAGCGTTTAGAAACCTGCTTATCTCCAAATAGTGGCAAGGCAAGGGTAGGAACCCTTGCGAGCATAAAAGGCGGCCTATGTCGTTTGTTGTCATCTTAACCCTTCTCAAGATTGTGTGACGTGAACTCATAAATGCAAAATAAATGGTTTATTGGGATTCGATGCGTAACCGTTATTGCGAACTTATTTATTTTAACATTATGTAAATTGTATTCGAGATACTCGTCTTTAAGTTCTTAAAATTTGATAAACACGTTAAGATATGAACTAAGTTAAAGATAGGTATTTCTTATTGGTAGATATAATTTCGGTCGCTTATATTAGGTACTTACTGCCATTGCCCTATTAAGGTACAATACATAAAATATTTTTATTGTTATTATAAATCATTTCACCAGGTTAACAAATGTGATTGGTTTTCACATAATTAGTATTAGTAGGTAATTCAATATACTGCATCCACCGTGTAAATCTACGAATATTTATTGATTATCAATTAAGCGAAATTTAATTTAAATACCAGTGGATTGTTACTAATTTAACTCTCAAATAAGTTAAGTTCTGGCTAGCGACAATAGTATTTATATGCAACAATATAGTAATGTTGACAAATGTATGTTCAATGCATTAGTAGTATTAGTGGTTCCCAAACTACTAATGAAAACTTATCTTTCGCTTATCTTCTCATCATTACAATTAAACAACGATCATTTCCGTTTCATTTTATCACCTGCCATTTGTCTAGAGGGCTGAATTAAAGGTGATTTAGTATTTTTAGGTTGTTCTAGAACCTATGGATGACTAAGACTTTGGTATAGCTAAATGAAAGTTAAAGAAATTAAATATTATTTCTCTTTGTACATAAGTATAACTTGTTCTTTCCCTTGGAGGATTGAATAGCGTTTGAAGCGCAAAAGTTAGAAACAAGAAATAAACTAAAAGTAATGACATTTCAAATTACTTTTTAAGAACTTAATGATATTGTGAATAAACTGACAGCACAAGCTGAAAGTTGATCCACCTGAAGTTAAGTGGTTTCTACTACCATAAATTACAGTAATAATGGGACTCCGGTCGCTTACCTAAGTATGAGAAGACCGAATTTGCATCGTGCCCCTCACATTGAGACGGGGATATAACGTCTCGTGCCTGTAATTTCACCAGCACTCTCACCCAGAGCAGCAATGCAAGTGCACCACTGCTTGGCAGCGGATTACCAAGTGTGATTACTTCTACGGACGAACTTGGCACAAGTTCCACTGCTAGTTTGGGTTGCTTCTTTTACGCAACTCGGGGGACACGAGTAGAGACTGAGTATTCTTACCCACGGACGCATCATATACCCCAAAAACTTGTATATACGCTAGTTATATATGCGCTCCCAAATCCAAAAAGTCGATCTTCCTTTTGTAGTGATTTACACACACCATACCCCTGCACTAGGATTTCCTGAATAATCTAACGCTATTTCATCCTTTTCAGATTTCGATAAAACTTTTCATACTTCCGAAGATCATAAGTTTCAGAGAGTACTTACATTTGACGAGAGAAACATCTGTGCAGAATATTATTATTACCGATTTTTGGGGGTTCGGTGCTCATTTACTACTAAACCGTGGGTGTTTCCTTCTTCTGATCTCATAGCTCAGTTGGTAGTAGTTCCGCCATCTGCTCTGTAGGTCTTGTGACGACCATAAATGTTTGTTCATTTATTATTACTGATGATTATTATTATTAATAATAAATTTCTGAGCTGATTAGAACTTCCACAAGACCTCAAAAAAAAATATCATGAACTTGACCTCATTTACAAAGGTTGTATTTTATGTAAATTATGGTTATATTCTGAGACTATTCATCATTGGCCTCAAGTTAACATAACTTTTGGGGCGTTTAACACCAGATGGAATAAATCAATATCTTCGCGCAAATGATGGGCGAAATCTTGCAACCCTCGGAATATCAATTTGATTGATTTTGAAGTGTTTGGAGTGAATTGGGACCCGACATCTGAAGCCCTTCCAACTATGTTTAGAATGCTTATAGACCGTTATGCGTATGCCGATATCGGAACGGAAGTGAACGTAGATATATAACGAACGTCAAGTTCCTTTTCAAATCCAAGCTGCTGAGCTTGCATGCCTATTTTTGTTGAATAAAGCATGTCATGGGCTCCAACTGGTTTAAATTTGAGACTCAATATCTTAAATTTTGTAGATACAATAACATTGCATGGGAGAATTCTTCCAATAACACGCTCATGGCCTCGTTAAATAGACTCATAGAGATCAGTGTTTTATTTATTACGTCCTATGATAAATAAAGGGGCATTGGTTAAGAATGTCCATGAGGAACATTTTCTTGGAATTTTTTCGTTTCCGTAACTAAGCTAAGTAATAGTAATCAAACGTATAGCAAGAAATATTAAATTAAATCAAAATAATAAAAACACAATGAAACGATCGATTTCTTTTCGCAATATAAATATTAAAAATACAAATACATTTTTTTTACTAATAGTTTATTTATCCAAAAAGTAACAATAATTTGATACATTTTTTTACAGACCTCGCACTAGGGCTAGCCTGTATCGCGGGTGTCTGAACGACTATTAACTGTGGAGAAAAAATGCGAGACAGATTGGCATACTTATATTAATAAAAGTTATGAAGCGAATTACGAACAAAACACATAACACGTATAAAATAAATACGAAAATAATTTGAACGAGTGTCTGCAAAATAAAATCGATTATCTTTTCTTTGGTATCGAGTGCGTTCTTTTCCATTCGACTAATGTGTACCATCCCCGAGATGTTGAAAATTTGCAAGTTTGAGATTAATCGATTACATTTCGGCCGAGATTGGGCAACTTTAACCGGCTCTTAGAGGAAGTTCACCCATTTGTCTGATACATGCCCACACCAAGTTTACTGACATTATGACGGCCGTAATACTATCACAACAACAATGTCAAAATTTCGGTCCCGGCTTTAATAGTCGATAAGCCATATCGGTAGCCTTCGGGCGGCTTAAAAACTCCGATACCAGAGAAACACACGAAAAAATTACAGTCTGCAATAGCGCATAAGCTACTTTTTACGGCTCCGTGGCTTAGTTGGTAGTAGCCCTGCCTTCGAAGCGAGGGGTCCCGGGTTCGATTCCCGGCCGGGGCATACTTTGTGTGGTGAGCATGAAGTTTGTTTTCGGGTCTTGGGTGTTTGTCTTGTGTTTCTGTGTTTGTCCATGCCATCTGCGACACAGGGAATCCTAGTGCAGAGGTATGAGTGTGTAAACGTTTATTTATATTATTTATTTATGTCGAAAAAATGTACGGTACCCGTAGGATTGAATATGAACGTAATGCCAGCATTACCATCATCAACTCACTGGTATTTTTATCAGTCCTACAAATTCTTCAAGGGAACGAGAGGGTTTATATTCCATATTGTACTGGTAAATTTTACAATCATTTATTATCCACGATTTATGGCCGATGCCATGTAGCAACGCTGCTATGCAGGAAGCGTTTCTACACGGCAAGGTTTTTAATATAGATGTAGGTATAATTTTACTTCCACCCTTTAAATCTGTTGACTCCGTAGCTTTACGTAACCCTGCCTTCGAAGCGAGGGGTCCGCGACAAAGGCATCCAGCTCCAGGTTCGATCCCCGGCCGGGGCAAACATTTATGTGAAAAGCATCAGGTTAATATTGTGTGATTATGTGTGTCTATGCCACTTGTAGATACTGCAGTTTGTTTTCTGAGGGTATAAATATTTACTCTCGACAAACAAACGCTTAATTAAAAGCGTTGTATATGTTTGTTGAGGGCGAATGTGAAATATAATTAGATAGTATATTTCACAATTAGAAAAACGTACAACATAGTTAATTTATTTGCTATTTATTTCGTCTCCTCTTGGACTAAACGGGTAGGTTGAGTTACAAAAGTTTAAAACTCGTCAGTGACGTCAGTTCTCGTTATAAATGGAAATTATACTGCTGCAGGAAATCAATTTTCCGCTTGGCTTCACTATTATGGAGCATTCGCTAGGCTGTGCTTTCTCGTGTTTCGATTTATACATTGTAAATGGTATTAATAATGAGTTTTGCGCTTTTTTTACTGCAATTTCTAAGGGTTTGTTGGTTATCAGATGTTCTTGTATTGGCTTGTCCAATAGATGTGTGACAGTAATACCTATTTTTTGATATATTGCTTTGAACATGAACAAGTCTATGTAAATCTTTACTTTATCCTTTAATCGTATCCTTACCGCCACCAGATCATTCTCCGCTCCTATAACAATTTCTTACAAAGCAAAGAATTGCATACATCATCCTAGTATATGGGATGTAGATCCAGTGTCAGAGATGGCATGAACAAACACAGCAACACAAGACAAACACCCAGACGCGACTTCATGCTAACCACACAAAGTGTGTCCCGGCCGGGAATCGAACATGGGACCCCTCGCTTCGAAGGCAGGACTACTAACAACTAAGCTACGAAGCCGTCAAGTAACTACATGTTGTTTAGAACACATTAAAACAAGACACAATTCAAATTTCCCAGCAGCACGCGGCAAGCCCAATTTAACTTTTGGGTACAAGTGTACCCAAATTCACAAACACTATTTCGACGTCATCCAGACGTAAACAAAACTATTTTCCATGCCATTGCACTCAATTTTAATTTATTTTAGAATTTCTGCATCTGTGCAGGAAAACTGAAACGGTCTTCGGCTTTCCTAAAACTGAATATACATTTCTATCCTGAAAATCCACGGCGTGAACCACTAATTCAGTATTTTTGCAGTGCTATACAGTTTTGTAGTAGTAGTCAAACTTTTACTTTTAAAAAGAAATGTTTAGTATTAAATAAGTTTCTATAATATATTCTAAGATAGGAATCGTGATTACATACAGGAAGATAATTTATGAGTATTGTAAAAACTGATGATCCAGAATTTTAATTATTGTAGTTTTAATAATTATAAGTTTAATTCGTTTTTGGATGGTTGAAAGGTTCGTCCCTTTAGCACGAAACGAAGAATACTCTGATGGATCTAGTCTCATGCCGAATAATCGGTTGGTATTATAGACGATTTCTTGAGCGAAACCGCGCGAAGACAAACTTAGCTTTGGGTGTTTCCTGGCCATAACGACCTGTGGCAGGAAGTTGGTCAAATAGCCGCAGTCCGAGTTTAACGATACTTAGGTACTGGGAGTAGTTTACAAAAAGTAGAGTACATACAAAGTTATGAAAAAAAAAACCTCAACTTGTCCACATTTTCAATGCTATTAGCATTCGTTCGGATAACCAAAATCAGAAACAACATACAAACTCACACATGTATTAGTTTACTAACATGTCATGGACAAACACAAAAATACAACCCCAGCCGATAATATGACTCTGGGCCCCTCGCTTCGTAGGGCTTCAACAAGGCTTCGGAGCCGTCAATCATAAATCAAATCCATTTTAATAAATCATAGTCAGTATTATATCAAACAAGTTGAAAAGTGAATTCAGAGCCCAAATAGCAACCGCACTCTGGCAGCCGTTCATTTGACCAGAAAATTTCATTCTTGTTGTTATTTCCAACACAAGATAAATTTAAATGCCCGACAACCGATGTAACTCATATTCTGTTATTTAATGAAAAATAATGCTGTGTAGCAAAAACTCATTTCGGATTCAATTCAAAAACCACCTCAAAAGCGTGTTCACAATTCCCTTGAATTCAAAACTTAATTTGGTTTCCGCAATTTTTGTGTAATGGTAACATACATTTTAAAACAAAATAAATCGAAAAGAGATAAGCCAACAACCAAAAGCGTTTTAACCTTATTTTTGCAAATAAACTCGATACAAAACCAAACAAAAGGCAGCTATAAATGAGGCAGTGAAATTTCATTGGGGACAACGATGGTAGAAGTTAAGACTCGCATGCCGCAAAACAAAGGACTCGCCAATGGACCTTAAGCGAAACAAGGACAAGGAATTTTAATAAAATCCTTATTATCTATTCAGAGCGGTAGTAACGTTCTTTTACGAGCTAAATGACACCGGCAAAGTTTGGTCACGAGATCGCTTCATGTAGCAACTTCGCTAATATCTTTCGGAACAATTTTGGGGACTTAATTGTTCACCTTCGGCTGTACGGTATCTTATGTATGTGGACTCCATCCTAATATTGAACTTTGCTCAAACGAATTTGTCGGATTAATTTTGCATAGTTATGCTTTATTGATGATTCTTAAAGATCTTTTTTTATCTTATGTATACCATAAATGCAGATTATAAACCAAATTCTCTGGTTTTTATTTATACGGACAAGCCATATCACTCTTTAGAACTTTGATTCACACATTAAATAAAAATACAAATTGATCGGTCTTACCAAATGATTTGGGTCTTATATAAAAATATTTTTAGATTTACCTCAAAGAAATGATTGTTGAAACAATAATGTACGATAAAAACACAATCTAGAAAGCAAAACTCTATTCTGTTCCAATTCAGAAAGTCGTACAGTAGAAATTGAAGATCTACTTTTACCTAAAAATACTCTACTAAATTACAAAGCATTGCAAGAAAATATCCATTAGACATAGCTTAAACATATCAGCAGCTGGCTTCTTTTTTTTTCTATCTTTTTTTTATAAGAAAACGTGAGGAATGAGCTGAGGGCTACCTGGTGGTAAGTGGTGACCCCCGCCAATGGTAATGTGACTCGGTATAAGATTTGGATCTTACCCTGAGTTGCACTCATCCTGCTGCGTCCATTACCCGAGACGGGGATGATGCCACTCATTCGCATGTGTTTTCACCGACACCCACACCCTTCCACCGGAACACAATAATGCGAGCACTGCTGCTTGGTGGCAGAATCCAGATGTGGTGGCAATACCTCTCCGGAAGAACTTCTACTGCTACTTTTGGTTGCTCCTTTAGCACCACCCAGGGGGTAAGTCAAAGGTACACATCTACGACGCCAGCCACTGGACCCCCCTTATTAGCAAAATACAAAAACAGATTATAAGCTGCTGTCGTGTGTATCTATATTTGTATGTTAATAGAAATAGCCCCAAGACTTATTTAAGAATTAATACTTAAAGTTATGTTAAAAACATAGCCATGAATTAGTATGCGCTGGTATTTAAAATTTTATAATATACAATATAACCTTATCAGTACATCTATGATTAAGATCAAGTGGAAGTTAAGAACTGGCGACTAGCCAACCTATCCAGTCTGGGTGCATAGTGAGGGTATCTTCCGATGCTGAAAATGAGCACAGTTTTAATGTAAAAATATACCTCTTAGGACCAAACGATATAATCAAGTAATAGATGACTGGAGATAGATTGCCAAAGTGTTGAAGATTCGCTGGCCTCAGAACCGACATAATCACAATTTTTTATATGTACCCTACGTCTACCCTCAATGTATACTCTTTTTTGTATTAGAGTCAGATGGCTATCAACTATTACACCGATATTGTCGAACTTAGCATTTTCATTCCAAATTTATACCTGGTCCCCTACATGGTCCTGGATCTACACCGGATGTCATTACCAGCACTAAATACGTGTGAGCAAGAGGATTTCAGTGGTTTTGATGCCGTGGAGCGCAAATAAATGCAACGGGGAATTGCGCGTCATCAGAGTGGTCGAGAGTTCAAAGTCCAGCCGTGAAGAAACTGTGAAGTGATTTTAGTATAATAATTTTGAACCCAACACTCTAATCAGGTATAAATAGGTATTATTCGACTATATCATAAGGTTAGTAACAGTTTATATACTATTCATTGTTTAAAACTAGCTTCATTTTGTCATTCCTTGACCAACGGTTTTTTACCGCTGAAACCCATTTGTAAAACGTGTCAGATAAACGGTTAGTTAGTTAAATTACTTATTTGGTTGTTCTATATATTGAATTAGAGCTTACTAGTTTAATTAACATTAAAATCCAACAGTTTATCATTAATTTTCGACATTTGCACGTGGCAAAAGAAGTTACATGTTGAATATTAAAGTTGTTGTTGTTGTGTGTTATTTTCGTTCCATAAAAGTTATAATAATTTGTTGTTGTCAGTTGTAGAATCTTATAGCTTGGTTCTGTTTTGTCAATTTTTCGTGTAAAACGATAACTTACGTACCTAAATTATTGTTTTAGCTAGGTAGGTAGCTTGATATCAGTTTATCAATCAGTTTCTAGGTACTTCATGTAATAATCTAAGTACTTTTGTAAACATATGCTACCCGTATCAGTTCCAGGTCGAAGGTGCCCGTCTCCCAGAATGACCGACGAAAAGGATTTAATAAAAAAGCGAGGCAGCTTCAAGGGTCATTTAACTGCCTTCGCAAATCATTTGTCTACAATTAATGTATCGTTGATGAGTTCCTCGGACGCCAGGGAGTTACAGTTGCGCATCGGTAAGATCGAATCTTTATACGAACAATATGATGAGGTACAGTTAAAGTTAGAGTGTAGCGCTGATAACATTGATTTACAATTAAGTGAAAGAAACGATTTTGATAAACAATATTACAAATTACTAGCGGACGCACAAGAAATGTTAAATACGTTTAAAAAAAGTCAAGATAATGTTGATAGTGTCTCAAACTCTCGCTCTAATCATAGGCTAGTTAAGTTACCCACCCTTCAGTTACCGAAGTTCAGTAGTTCTTATGAATCTTGGTTGGGATTCCGCGACACGTTTTCGAGCTTAATTCATAACAATAATGAAATCGATGAAATTAATAAATTTCATTACTTGAGGGCGTCGTTGGAAGGTTCAGCCGCTGTGGTAATTCAATCAATAGAATTTTCTGCTGACAACTATCAAGTAGCGTGGGAACTCTTATGCGAGCGATTCGATAATAAACGTTTATTGATACAAAATCATGTTTCAGCCTTATTCAATATCGAACCGGTCGCAAAGGAGTCATCAAGTACTTTAAAGCGTGTGATTGATGAAATAAATAAGAATTTACGTGCTTTGGAATCATTGGGGGAACCGGTCAAGCACTGGGATACTCTGTTGATTTATATCGTTACGCACAAGTTAGACGCGAAAACATACCGTGAGTGGGAAGAGCATAGAGGTCATTTACCTAAAGATAAGCCTATCGACCTTGATTCCTTTCTGCAGTTTATGCGAAACCGTGCAGATTTAGTTGAAACCATTGAGTTGTCGCGTGGTGACACGACTAGTAGCAAAAATGCAACTAAAATTAAGGCTATGTTTTCACAGAGTGGTTCTAATAATAATAAAACTCAATCAACTGCAACCATCTCCGTGAAACCATGCCCTAACTGTAAAAATGATCATTTTTTGAATAATTGCCCTGATTTTCTCGCATTAAGTAGTGAAGCGCGATATAAATTATTGCCTACTTATAAAATATGTTTTAATTGCTTTCGTAGTGGACATTACGCCAATTCGTGCAAAAAACCAGGTTGCAAGGTTTGCAAACGTAAACATCACACATTGATTCATGTTAACGAGTTTGGCATTAAACAGCTGTCTCAACGCACATCTACAGATAGCGATAACAATTAGTGCAGCCTTCCTTTGATAATTCTGCAAATACTAGTGTCACACTCACGGGGAGCATCGCTGCTGCATGCGAGGAATCAGATCGGTGTGATGTTTTATTATCTACTGCATTAGTGAAACTGTATGACATCGATAATCGTGAGGTCATTGCTCGTGCGATACTCGACAGCGGAAGCACTTCGTGTCTCATGACCGAAAGATTACATAAACAATTAAAATTACCAGCTGATCGTACGGACAGGTCTGTCATGGGCATAAATAGTCTTACGTCGCACATTAGTCAAATGTGTCGCTTACCGATCAAGTCGTTGAATGAAAGTTTCGCAACTCATATTAATTGTTTTATTCTGCCGTCTATTACTGATAACGTGCCCAGTTGTAAAATCGATGTTAGGAACTTAGCAGTTCCGTCTGATATTTGTTTAGCGGATCCTTATTTTCATTCGCCCGCCGCCGTTGATTTAATCATCGGCGCTGATATTTTTTGGGACATTTTAGGTTCGCGAAACATAAAATTAGGTAATGGGAAGCCGATACTTTATGAAACTAGACTCGGGTTCATAGTTTCCGGTCCGGTTAACAGCGACCGTGTATCGACTTTGCCACATAAAATTAAATGTAATTTTACTCAAATTGATACTTCGTATTCACATCCGTTTGATGATGACATTCAAAACCAATTAACGCGTTTTTGGCAGCTCGAAGAAGTTAGCTCTCAGTCATCACAGTATTTTCCCGAAGAGAAGTTATGTGAAGAACATTTTGTTAAAAATACAACTCGCCTCGCAGACGGCCGCTTCTGCGTTAGGATCCCGTTAAAGCAGACACCAGACGTGTTAGGAGATTCTTATCAGCGAGCTAAGCATTGTTTGTTATCACTAGAGCGCCGACTCAAAAATAATGAGTTATTTAGTAAAATGTATAAAGATTTCATGTTGGAATACGAATCATTAGGTCACATGTCAGAGTGCATACCTAGTACTACGGTACCTTATAATATAATTCCACATCATGGCATCCTACGTGAGAGTAGTACTACTACAAAACTGCGAGTCGTATTTAATGCGAGCAGCCCGACTTCCTCGGGAGTTTCGTTTAATGATTTGCAAATGATAGGTCCCACGGTTCAGGATGATCTTTTGTCGATACTTATTCGGTTTAGGCAGCATAGGTACGTCTTAGTGGCCGACGTTGAGAAAATGTATCGACAGATAGTGGTGCATGCCGATGACAGACCATTGCAACGTATATTATGGCGCGAGAATTCAAATGATCTTATTAAGTGTTATGAAATGAACCGCGTGAGTTACGGAACTTCTAGCGCTCCGTTCCTTAGTACGCGATGTCTGAAACAGATCGGTTTGAATTGTAAGGACCCTAAGATATCGGAAATCATTATTAACGACTTTTATGTCGACGATTTATTAACTGGAGGAGATGATATCTGTGAAGTAGCGCGCATACGTGAGCAGGTAACTACCGAGCTCGCCTCAGCTTGTATGCCTCTTAGGAAGTGGAAGTCCAACGAGCCTCAGCTACTATCAAATGCTGGTCAGTCATCGCCGGTCATCAATATCGGAAATGCTGAACCAAGCATGACTTTAGGCCTCGGATGGCACTCAGTGTCTGACCAGTTTTACTTCCCCATCGGTTCTACCATTGTAGCCAACGGAAACACAAAACGTGATATTTTGTCTGTCATCGCACGAATCTTTGACCCGTTAGGGCTCTTATCACCTTGTGTTATCCTCATGAAAATTATGTTACAGAAATTGTGGCTACAACGGCTATCATGGGACGAGGAGTTACCTCCTGAGATATGCCTGGTTTGGACTGAGATAGTAGAAAATCTACCAGATCTGAGCAGCCTTCGCGTACCGCGTCGTGTAATTTGTGACTCACCTTCATGCGTCGAGTTACACATATTTACAGATGCCTCTGAACGCGCATATGGAAGCTGTATCTATGTCCGTAGTATTGACTACCGTGGTGAGGTCTCAGTTAAATTAATGGCTAAAAGTCGAGTTGCTCCAATTAAACCCACGACAATTCCGCGGCTTGAGCTCTGTGGTGCTTTGATTGGTGCTCGTATGTACGAGAAAGCCGTCAATGCACTGCGGGCTAAAGTCTTTCGTATCTCGTTTTGGACGGACTCCACTATAGTCTTAGGTTGGCTAAAAATGATGCCATCTAAGCTACAACCATTTGTGCGCAATCGCATCGCCGAAATATTAGATAAAACTGGCAACTGTAATTGGAGACACGTTCCTACTGAGCAGAACCCTGCTGACTTAATTTCACGTGGCATTAATGTTAGTTCGCTTCACTCCTTAAATTTATGGTGGCAAGGTCCAGAGTTTTTGAAACTCAATGAGTCACTCTGGCCATCCTCTCCAAGAACAGTCGCCGAGTTGCCTGAAACTCGAGTTGAGGTTTCATTACATACTATTGCTGATACCCCACGTGAACTCATCGATTTTAGTCGCTTTTCAAACTTATCTAGGCTCCAACGTACCGTCGCATACGTGTTGCGGTTCGTAAAAATGTTGCAAAAGGGAACTAAATATAAAACAAATTATTTGAATACTGACGAACTAGATAACGCTTTAAAACTAATATTGAAGTTATCACAGATTCAGTCATTCCCTGAATATAAAAGTTTAAGTAAAAAACAAGATTTACCTAGTAAAAGCCCATTGATAAAATTTAATGTTTATTTAGATAATCAGAGTTTAATTCGCGTTGGGGGTCGATTAGACAATTCAGAATTTATTTTTGAGAAAAAGCATCCTATTATTATACAGTCCACTCATCATGTTACTAAATTATTATTTGAATCTGAGCATAGAAGATTGATGCATGCTGGCCCTCAACTTTTGCTAGCCACAATCCGTGAAACGTATTGGCCAATAGGCGGTCGGAGTTTAGCGAAAAAAGTTTATCGTCAGTGCGTTCTTTGCACTCGCATGAAGGGCAGAGCATTAGCTCCTCTAATGGGAAATATGCCTCGGCAGAGACTGATGCCAGGAAAACCTACATTTGATAGCACTGGCGTCGATTACGCCGGCCCAATAGCCATTGCCAGTCGTTCTGGTCGTGGTTGTAAATTATTAAAATCATATATTGCCATTTTCATATGCTTCACAACCAAGGCCGTTCATCTAGAGTTAGTGGGTGACTTAACGAGCAACAATTACTTATTAGCGTTACGTAGATTTATTTCGCGTAGAGGCAAACCGTCTCATATGTACTCGGATAACGGTACCTCATTTGCTGGCGCGTATAATGACTTGTCAAAGTTTTTGAAGGCCAATTGTGATTCTCTGGCTGAGGATTCAGCCAAAGATAATATTAATTTTCATTTCATACCTGCATATAGCCCTAATTTTGGTGGTCTCTGGGAGGCAGGTGTTAAGTCGACCAAGTATCATTTAAACAGAGTGCTGGGACATTGTAATTTAACGTTCGAGGAACTTACAACTACACTGGTGCAGATCGAGGCTATACTCAACTCTCGGCCTCTCACTCCTCTGTCTTCAGACCCTGATGACTTAACGCCACTCACACCCGGCCATTTCCTCATCGGTCGTCCTCTCACTGCCCTACCTGAGAAGTCATATCCGGAGCAATACCTACAAATAGACTGACCCGATTTCAGCGGATTGAACAATTACGTCAGCATTTCTGGACAAGGTGGAGTAAGGAGTATATAGCAGAACTCCAGCAGCGAGTTAAATGGCGATCCAGCAAATACTCACTAAAGCCTAAAACTTTGGTCCTGTTGAAGGAAGACAATGCTCCACCCCTCAAGTGGAGGCTCGGGCGCATCATCGACGTGCATCCAGGTCCTGCAGATGGCATAAGCCGCGTAGCAGATATCCGAACGGCCAACGGCGTCGTACGAAGATCTTTTAGCAAGATTGTTCCATTGTTTGCCGAAGACCCATACCCAGATGACAATACCTCTGGTTGAAAGACGAGCTTTCAACGCGCGGGGGCATGTTGAAGATTCGCTGGCCTCAGAACCGACATAATCACAATTTTTTATATGTACCCTACGTCTACCCTCAATGTATACTCTTTTTTGTATTAGAGTCAGATGGCTATCAACTATTACACCGATATTGTCGAACTTAGCATTTTCATTCCAAATTTATACCTGGTCCCCTACACAAAGCAACATGTTATTTGTCAAAAATAATTATGGAACTTTTTGACAATAACAACATTAACAATGTTGCTATGGTAAATTATAAGGTTTGTATTAGTGTATTGTTTATCAAGTTATACACTATTCACTCAGCCACTAATATTTTTTCTGTGCAAAAACAATAAGAAGCATACCGTTTATTACATTTTAAATTACCTGTATCATAGAACAATTGTTAGAAATTGTTGTATCATGTTGAATATTTTGACTGGAAATGATTCCGTTATAAACAATTTTCAACAATCTTGTTTATGTAAATATTCACTCCGCAACTCACAATTCAAGAAATGTGGTCCATGAATTTAAGAAGGCGTCCGTATCCAAAAAGTAAAGGGTACCCTTTCATTAAACATAACGTCTTTCTATTTAATCTTGATACAAGTATTTTAGGATACACAGCCCACAATATGATGTTTTTGACAAAAAAGTAGATTAACTTATTTTTATGAATTTAACAGATACTTTCGGACCTGATTCCGATGTTAGACTGACTTGATAAGAGGTTTTTGATTTGTGTGTATGATTTGTATGTTTGTTATGCGATATTTATTATACATAGAGATTTTTTTTTATTATTATTTTATTGGATATACATATAAAGAGGTCTCATAGTAAATTCAATAAAAAAATTCTTTTACGGCAAGTTATTGGGAATGGAAGTATTGAAGTTGGTTTTCTCGATTTTTGTACGAATCACTTGTTTATTATGAAGTTGTCGAGGTCTGGAGGATAATCCCAGGCATAATCTTAAAGCAAAATACTGTTTCTCTTGTGAAAATATTTCTGTGCGTCATGCGAGGTAAGACATCCCGTGGGCAATAGGTATTCATTTGATAATACGGGCCGTGTCCTTGTCAGAATTATTCAAGCAAAATCTCAAGGATTTTACACACATATGAGGTTGCTTATTTAACACGCGGCATTTTTCTTTCGCATTTTAATGCCCGATTTTGTCCGAAATTCAACATGATCAGATACGTAAAGTACTGGATATGTTGAAATTCGTTAGAGCGTATAAATATGAAAAGGATATCAAAGTTATTTTCAAGGTATTTTCTAAACTGAAAATTGGAAAGCTTTTTCTGAAGGCTGTTAAAAATAACCATATATTATTGTAGATATTTTTAACAGACTTAAAATAAGAAGGTAGTTCTGAATAGGGCTGTTTGTTACGTATTATTTTCACCAGTTGTGAAACAATTAGAATGTTTTTTTTTTTATACGTTTTTTTATAAGTCGGCCATGTGTCTTTCGTCACGTACACTCCGAGGGTTCTGCCACTAAATATGGATTATCATTTGTTAAGATATCCGCCACAGATAATAAAGGAACCCTAATAAGTGATTTGTAGGCAAAATAATATTTTATTGGTACCTATTACCTTTTACGGCCGGTGGTATCTACAACTAAGAAAACAGCCATCACCAAGACATTTCAGGAGTTTTCGTGTAGATCTTACGAAAGCCTATTGTGGTTATAACCCTTTGTCGTCTTATATTTATCGCTGAATATTATTTGTAAGTATTTACCGAAGCTTACTTAGAAATTTAAGCTTCCTTCTTGACGACCGGTCTAGTTGCTACTGTCCCTGTTTCCTTTAAGCCAGGATTTGGAACTTGGAATTTCGGGCTACTTCTTAACATATATTATTAACATTTCAAGTTATAAGAAATAAAAATCTCCTTCGCCTTGACACCAGAAATAAAAATATATTAGTTAAATCAAGATTCCAAGAGGTAATTGTATACCATAATTTAACAACAACATAAATAAAGATTAATTTTAATAATGAAAGCATGGAAAGTAATAAATTGGAAGCGCTTGTTATCAAACCCTAAGCAACCCTTAAGTTTAATTCAACTGGCAGATAGCTGATATTATAAAGAGTAATTATATTCCGAAAAGGAATAGGCGTTACGCAAAAAGAAACCATATGGAAGAAGACGCGGGGAACGGCTAGTTGTAAAATAAATGATGTCGCTATTATTAATGAGTGTTATATATTCAAAGGGTTAAGCGTGAATCGTGATACGCTATATTTTGTAAACTACACCGTTGGTCGCAACTCGAACACTCTCCAACAGTCGAAAATACCTAAACTTCTCATAGTGACTCGTGACATCAATATTTTGCCTGCAAAATGGCGAGATTAATATGTAAACCTATATTCATCTTGACCTACCATTTTGTACCTACGTAATTTTTTATTTGTATGTATGATCTTTGGCTGGCCTCACAACTCAGGTGTTTTTATGTTCGTCAAACACAGTGCTCTGCCATTGTGTGAAGAACATAGATGTTGATCTGTTCTGTGATTGTGTGTTAATAACAATAATTATGTTCCATACAAACTATGCTTAGTTCTAGCCCCAGGTGATTGTGAAATGTCAATTAATATATTTTTCTCTAGATAGACAGACATTGTAGACTTAGTAATACGGTTCCCTTACACTATGGTACGGAGCCCTAAATACTGCTTGAAATTCATGAAAACACTCATACTGGATCGAAGCGGACAACGGAATGGCTCAAATGAGAAATTGTGATGTAATTTCACCCCGTGTCTGTCGGATGTCCCTCGTTTATCAACGTCGGACTATTTCCCTGATACAGAACATGAATGATTTTTTTAGCTAACCAAATCATGTGTTGTGAAAATATACCGAGCACGTGCGATTCGGACTCCCACACCCAGACTACCGTACTAATTACAGTTTTTTATTATCCAATTATAGATATTTTTATTCTCTATGTTAAAAATGTAACACATTATTGTATGGAAATTCTGAATTTCTATACGTAACAGTTCAAAGGAAGTTTAGAAAGACATACTTTAAGATAAATGAAATTTCTGGAATTCTGACGGCTCCGTGGCTTAGTTGGTAGAAGCCCTGCCTTCGAAGCGAGGGGTCCCGGGTTCGATTGCCGGCCGGGACTAACTTTGTGTGGTGAGCATGAAGTTTGTTGTCGGGTCTTGTCCATGCCATCTGCGACACAAGGAATCCTAGTGCAGAGGTATAAGTGTGTCAAAGTTGTTGATGATTTAAAAATGTTGCATTATATTTGTTTCAGTTTCAGTTTTTGTTCCCGCTATCTTCGCGGTGATAAAATGTTCCTGTACTCTTTTATTATTCGTAATGTTAAGAAGAATAGTTCTGTGAACGGTGAAGGTGAGTGATAATAAAACAAATACTACGGTATTTTTACAGTGAACGCAATATGCTTCTGACAGCGGCAAAGCAAATTATTGAAGAAGCAAGCGAAGCGGAAAGTCTAAATATGTATGCAATTAGATCTCTCAGTTCGGGGTGAGCCACAATAATTATTTTATAAGTGGGAGACGTAATCAGCTGATTACCCAATACTCACCTGAAGTTAACTAATACGGCTTGGATTTTATAAATTTGTATGCAATATGATCTCGAGTTCTCAGATCGGTGTTATTGTCCCAATAAGGACAAGCATTTGTATTTTATTATATTATACGTATATGTGTTTTGGATCAAAGTAGTATTAACTATTCTGTCAGTTATCTAGTTCCCATAGTAAAGAGTATGTGGTTCGTTTGGTTCTAAATGGCTCTGGGTGTTAAATAATTATTTCTTTTTTTGGTTTAAATTTCCGTAACCGCAGGTTGAAATCAACTGATTACTATGCTTGCGCAAGTAATAAAAAACAAAATCTGTATTTCTAATTTGGTGTTAGTTATATCATATAGGTATTATTCTCTTTCTGTCTTTATTACACAAAAATTGTGATGCTAATTTAAACCACGTCTACTTCTACTCGTGACATGAAAATATAACCTCAGAATGAAAAGATAATATTGAAATCAACGAAAAGTCTGACGCAAAGACCAATTTGGATATATTTTTAGGAGCATTTACGTTTGCTGGGTAAATTTTTGATGACGGGGCTCTACGTTCATTGGTATTCTTGGAGTGTCTGCGATACGACCTTGAGCGATCCTGCACTTAGGCGTAATTTACAGTTTAATTACTGACTGGAAGGGTCCGTGGGAGGGTATGTGGGTAACCGAAATTTGTCACTAGGTCTTTAATGGAACCCTGTTCCACTTATGGGCGAAGATAGACTGCCAAGTATTGTGCGTGTAGCTTACTAATTTAATTATTTTAAGGAACTGTTATGGGTACAAATTTTTACGGATAAAATGTTCAAATATATCATCAGTATATTTATTTTTAAATTATGTTAGTAAGCCTGAAGGACAAAACTTATAAAATTATTTACAGTTGTAAATTGTCTAGCCTCACAGTCTGAAGTAGCTCGTGGGTTTTATGCTGTGGATCTTGGATTCGATTTGCATACAGTATAAGCATAGATGTTTAAAACAAACATCTTTATTCGTCACACAAATGCAGTTTGCGTGTTAAAATAAAATAAAAAATAAGTACCTCAGCATTAACAAGAAAGTTTTAAACAAAACAGCAGCAATATTGGGTGTGTGAATATGACTCCGCCCCTTTTTGTCAAAATAAAACACATTTGTTCGCTTACAAAATTAAAAAAAAAATTATTGAAAGTATGCTCCATCTGCAGCTACAACCTTCGCCCATCGTTCAGGTAGTTTTCGTATTCCTTGCTGGAAGAAGTCCTGGTCTTTTGAGCTTATCCAGTTGTCAATCCAAATTTTGATACTTTCACATGAAGTAAACTTTTCTCCAGTAAGGTCTGTCTGCATCGTCCGGAATAGGTGGTAATCCGAAGGAGCTATGTCTGGTGAATATGGCGGGTGGGGTAACACTTCCCAGTCCTGTCCCTCTAAATATCTTTTTACGACTTCTGCGGTATGCGGTTTGGCATTGTCATGCTGAAGAACTAATTTGTTATGTCTATTCACCCATTCTGGTCGTTTTTCTTCTATGGCTCGCTTCAAACGCATTAGTTGTCGTCGGTAAACTTCTCCATTAATAGTTTCAGAGGGTTTGAGCAACTCATAATATACAATACCTTTCTGATCCCACCAAATACAGAGCATGACCTTGGCACAGTGAATATTTATTTTTGGCTGTGATGGGCCTGGTTCGCCTGGTTTCACCCAAGCTTTTTTGCGTTTAGGATTTTCGTAGTGTATCCATTTTTCGTCTCCTGTGACTATCCGATGCAAAAATCCTTTTCTTTGCTGTCTTTGAAGCAGCATTTCACAAATGGTTTTCCGACGTTCCATGTCTCTTTCTTTTAAATCATGTGGAACCCAGTCACCGGCTTTTTGAATCATTCCCATCATTGGTAAACGCTTTGCAACAGTTGAACGATCAACATTTAATGCTGCAGCTAATTCTGATTGAGTTTGGCAAGAATCTTCCGCCAATAATGCTTCCAATTCAGCATCTTCAAATTTTTTTGGTGGTTTTCCATGTTCTTTATCCTCAGTACTAAAATCGTTATTTTGAAATCGTCGAAACCATTCCTTGCAAGTTGTATTAGACGGAGCATGCTCACCATAAATCTCCACAAGCAAACGATAAGTTTCCGCTGCAGTTTTCTTCGCAATAAAATAATGTAATAACACTTCCCGCAAATGACGTTTATTTGGAATAAAAACCGACATTTTCGAAAAGGTGAAAACAATTGTTGCTTACACTTCAACCAAATATCATAAAATGCGTTAGATAGCTGACATTCAGTACTATCGAATACAAGTATGGTCATTTATTAGTACACGTAAACAATACTAAAAACGACATCTGTTGAGAAAGGGCGGAGTCATATTCACACAATAATTTTCCGTCATAAGATTTTCGACAGTTCTTTCGAATTTTAGCTATAGTTTTCAAGCAATTATCAGCACATGCAATAATAACTGCATTTTCTATTAAGCTTTTAGGTTATAGGACCTGTTAAATCAATTCATTAATATAGATACGTTTACTAACTGGAATATTATCATGTTGATATTGATGATGGAATATCTATTATACATTAATTGTAATTTAATAATTGATCATTAATTTCAGTAATTTACATACCAACATTAACCAGTAATAATATGTGGGTTAGGTAGGTATTTAGGTATACATAATCCAGCCCTCAACTAAACAAAGCTTGTGAAAGCTAGATATTTATATGCGCTACCCAATGTTCCATTTTGAATATTATATTTGTGTCTGGCATCTGCTTTTTCCTGAAAACTACAGCCTGAAGTTCTTCAAGTCAAGGATAAATAGATATCTCCTAGACCTTCGTGCTCCACCATCGACCTCATCATCATTCAATATTCGGGGAAATTGAGGTCAAGCGAAGGTATATCGCAAAAAAAAAAAAACAGGTGACCTTTTTGTCAACCTTGAAACCTTTGTTATCATTTATACTGTATTTATTGTCAAGTGTAAATTTTGTAGAGATCTACTGTGAAGAATATGAAAGGGCTCATGACTTCCAAGTGAATCTTAATTTTTAACTATTGCTGTTGGTTTTATTTTGTTGTTATATGTCGTAGAAAAGTTCAGTATAGCGATAAGTTCGATTTAGTACATAACCACTCTTACAAATAGTATGTCCGACAGCTACTTGGGAGCGGGTTTCATCGAATTCAGATGACGCTTGGAATTGGGATCACGTAGTGCACAAGCGCTCGTAGAGCGATTGTTCAAGCCGTGTAGTATTTGTAAAACTGGCAGTTCACTAACCCCGCACTTCGTTTTCTAACAACCTAAAGGTCTCAACAATAAATTAGATTAAATAAAAAAATCACTTTTCTGAGTCTTTTTTACATACACATTTTGGATCGAATTAAGAAAACAAGCATATTAACGATTAATTATCTAGCAAGTAGAAACTGTGCCTAAGTGATGAAATAACACAATCAAAACTGATTTCAGCAGCTATAACCCAGTCAGAAGACATTTAGATTTTAGTAGAACATAATTAAAATAGAGAAATAAAGCCTTTTTTGCTACCTTCTGGAGTTTAACAAAAATAATCATCCCTGTAGGCAGCATTGGTCTGAAAAACCCGAGGATTTAATCAAACGACTTTGAGGAAAATATTAACAAAGCTTACCTGAAGATTATTAACGGCCGCCTTTATTTATTTAAGTAATTGGTAAATTCGTTCGAATAAACAGTTTTTATCATTTGGATTTGGTTGAAAAGGTTAGTTAAAGAGTTATGTCCATTTGTTATATTTGCAACGACGATTTGTTATATTTCCACGCACGAGTAGCTACTATGTGATTTGCATTCGCGTGACAATGGTAACAGTATATCGTAATCGTTCGAATAAGTAATTACTCACAAAAACCCCCGATCTGTGTGATTTGTTGCAATGATCCACCTATTTCCACCGAAAATGGCTAAGAATACCATATAGATAGAACATTTTTTATTGCACAAGAAATTCGTGAACATAGGTGAACTTAATGCTATAGCATTTACTTCCAGCTTATTTTTGTCTAGTGTGTAGAGTAGGTGGTAGTGCTTACAGAAAGTAAGTATTAAGGTTCGTATTCTACAATAGATAATTAAAATAAGATATACGTAACTGAAATTAATACAAAATAAATATGTAAATACTTAATACTTTACAAATATAAATACATAGTGTTCAAAATTCTATTAGACAGGTAATGGTTATACAATTTGGACTCGATATGGCATTAATATAAAAACCGGTTTGAAAGCGCAGTTTATTTTTGTTGCCTCATAACGATTGGCCACAAGACAAACAGAAAGCTCCATAAAATTCAGCCGTCAAACTCGTAACACCCTTGTCGGTCGGGGTTTGAAAATGGTCACCTATAAGTGTAGCCAGCAGCCTCACATTCGGTCGGCCATATTTCACTGTCCGTGTTCGGTCACCGACCGTCGTTGGTCACAACCAATAAACGTCGAGGTACAGAAGGGACTTGCCAGTTCCAGGTGCAACAGACCGCTTACAAATGGCTTGCTGCATGACGTTGCACAAAAGAATGTTTCATCACAAGAATATTTTACGGTTAGTGTACTATACCTTCATCTTATAAGCTTAGTTCATAGATAATGGGGAGAATCACATCTCAACGTAAATGGACGAAGAGTGAACAACGCTGTGAACTTTTGGCAAATAGTCATGTGACCGCTTTATCTGTAGTACTCTGTGGCTTTCAGAATGCGGGTCAGACTTGCTCATTTGAAACGGATTTTTTTGCAAAATGTGGCATGATATTTTCGTGAGACGACATTGCTCTGAATATTACATAGGTACGTTTAGTGTTTAAAATGTTTTACTTTGGAAACAAAATAAATATTTATCCGTTGCGAGTTAACCGAGACCCAAATGGATCTCAGTTATCCCCGATGGATTAAAAAGCATTTTTAACCCCCGATTAAAAATGCTATTAGCTTGATGGTCGTGTTTGTCTGACTGTCTGTCTGTGATAAATTCCTTACAAAAAAAATACAAAATACAAAATTGTTTATTTACCAAAAACATAGCTTACACAATAAGACATGATTACTAGTGGTCCCCGCACTAGACGCGAAGTCTGTGTCGCGGGAGGCCGAATACCTATTAGGATTACTAAGAGATAAACTATAACAGGGCAAGACAAACATTGAAATAACTGTTTTCCAACTTAACAAGCTATTGATAGCAATAATAACAAAAATAACAAATAAAGAATAAGAAATGGGAAAAATATCTGTAGCGGTAAGACCGGTGTCCTTTGAGACAACGTATCTGCAAAAGGCTCTGAAAACATTTTTGAAGATATTTTGTCTTAAATAGAATATTTCTGAAACTTTTATGATTTAAGTACAGTTCCTTACGAATACCTCAGATCGTAAATTTTTTTTTTTTTGCTGTTAAGATTTCAATTCGGCTTGAATGAATCAAATACAAGGCGCAGTTGTAAAACCTTTTGCTGAAGAAACATGTAAGAGCTTAAGAAATTATCTTTTTATACTAATTAAAAAAGCCAGATACTTTAAGAGACAGCTGTGTAAATAATTTCATTAAAGAATCAGCTAGGATAACGTTATTTCCCTGGCTAGTTGGAGTCACTTCACGTCGCAAGGAACCTTTATTGGCTCGGCCGACGTTGACTGACGATCCGATGCGAACGAGACCTACTTCGTAATATTGACTGAATGCACAATAGACCTCCGCATCTAGGTATATACTGAAGCTAATAATAGGAAATTCTATTCATTGTTTGTTTCCATTGTTTGAAACAGATTCATTCTTTATTTTGATTTTGAACTTACTTGAAAAAATGGAGTTTTTCAATTCGGTTGCACGTTTTTTTTTTTGTATGTTTGTAACGCGATTTCTTCGGCATTTATGGACCGACTTGATACATTATTTATTGCATATACAAATTATTTACTACTTGCACTATTTACTTAGTGAATAGTTACTTTACTAGAAAGTCGTGTAAACTATACATATCTAGGCAAGATTTATTACATGTATAACATAATCATCAATTATGTTTTATATGTAATAAATCTTGCCTTGATATTAAATTTACCCTTTAATATTCTTTAATTTACAAATTAATATTTATTATTGGTAAAATATCATATTAATTATGAAATGTGGTTCCGATAGATTCTACCACTAAGGTAAAATAAGTGATTAAACTAATGAACTATTGCCTACTCGCGGTCTCCACTCAAGAACTCGTCTACCCCAACGGTTATTGGTTGTTCAGTATAAATGTAGCCAGACCTCTGCCACTTCAGCTTGGTAATATTATTAAGTTTTTACACTCTGAAATAGGATTAACTGTATTGCAGGTGGCATGGGCAAATACGAAACTACAGGACAGACACCCGAGATCAAACTTTACGCTCATCACAGTCTGCCCCGACCGGGAATCGAACCTGGAAACCCCTCGCATCGAAAGGCTACGGAAGGACTAAGCTACGGAATCAAAAACCTACTTAGTGCCCCAAAAATACAACCCCGCCATTTTATGTGACGTTTTGAAACCATTGTGGTAGTTTTGAACAGTTATATTGTAAGAAATACATTTAACAGCTCCATTCTCGTTGCATACAAAGCTTGCCCATTCTGTGGGTTTTAAACAAAGCTTTCGCGACGTAAGTTTAATCGCAACTTCAGTTATGTCGGAGACGTCGCAGCCAACGCGACGCCACAGCTAAATATCAATTATCTGGTAAACTTTATAATTATCTTTACCACATATAAAGATTTTTTTATGTGTACCTCACCTACTTAAAATGAAATATCTGCCTAAAAAGCCTATTTGTTGAAAGTATACATAAAATAGATTAAAACCAAATGTTAGTAAAAATTTCATAGCGAGCTTTATTTTTATCGAAATGTATTTTCATGGTAATCAACTATTTTTTATTACTATAAAATCAGCGTCGATTTTATCATACAGAATTGAGGACCCCTTTATATCTCCGTTAACAGATAATATATACATATTTTTATATTCACGGACATTACACACATCGCCATAGACCCAAACAAAGGATTGTTTGAGAACTTTGTACTATGGGAAATATATTACTCATGGAATACTTATGGTTACTATTTTATCTCATATACGAGTAGTACAAATTAATACTTTTAGAACAAACATCTATATTCGTCTCAGAACTGTTTGTCCTGGTTAGGAATCGAACTAACATCACAGCGCAGAAGATACTGTGCAGCAAATAAAAAAAAGTTTACTCTTAAAAAATCTGGAAGCTTTAGGTACTCGCTTTTCCTAATTTAGCATTTGATGTAGCTACTCTCTCCCTGCACTGGCCCGGTGTTAGCATCCATAATAATATGCTTGGACAAAGCAAGATTTATTTGTGGTGCCTCCGGATCTACATGAAATAACACGACTTGATATATGTAGCTATTACGCTGCTGACTAAATTGTCCAACTTGCTTACTTGCTTTAGCTTTTGATAATCGATTGAGGTTGACGAAAAAAAAAATTTTCATAGTCAGTTTCACGTGTCATGGTCCCTGGTAAGCGAGCCTTTGCGTGATGGTGTGATAAATCTCGGTAACTAGAAAAAATATGTTAATAATGAACGTTTTAAAATGTATATGAAACAAAGTATTATAAATCAGTATGTAAGTAGTATATCCACACTAAACTTTTAGTCTCGTTTTTTGTTCAAACAAAGCCTCACATTTAATGAGGGTTTCCTCACATGATTTTTGGCCCTCGGCCCAGCATAGTAATCCTCAGCCACGTAACCACGCCAGCGCTAACGTGAAAGTACAGTACTGAGGCAGATTTGTAATGAAATGAAATGTGGCAGATGTTTTTAATGGAATTCCAATTTTTTTTCCTTAGTTTGTATATGGTATCTTAATGGAATGAAAAAAATGCCTTGTGTGGTCCATACGTATATTATTTGACTGATTTAAAAATCGAACACCATTATCCCTTATTTTTCACCCTCAAGAGCAAAAATGCCATGAAATTGATATGGGACCACCACGGGCACTATCAAATCCAAATCAAAGAAACTAACAACGACAGCCAGAAAAATTTAAAAATTAACTAGCTGAACTAAAATCATCCTCCTTTTCCCGAAGTCGGTTGGAAATAAACTTCTACTTCACAGGTCATCGCACCAGAACTTGACACGGCACCGTAAAACAATTCGGCGGCGGAAAATTCCGAGACACGAGTCTCGTCTCGGCATGCCGTGATGAGGCCAAACCAGAGGTATGAGTTAAATAAAAAAAAAATCTTATAATCGAAATATATTAAAATACATAATCTCACGAACGGCTAGAAACCACACTATTAATGTAACTATCTATCCCCGCATATGGACTGTTCCGTAGCTTAGTTTGTGGTAGTGACCGGGATCAATCACAGAAATCCATTCAGCAAACTCACGAGCTGAAGATCCTGAAAACTGTGGCACCGATCCACCAATCACTACGAACTATCTTCTATACACCATCTATAACACTAAAAACTCTTTGAAATCGGACCTACAAGCAATTATCGAGACACAACAGACACGCCGAGACAAGCTTACGAACTTATAAAACCTTCTAAAAGTCCGTAGGGTCCGTACAACATGGCATCGTTTTTGTAGCGAAGAGATCTGAAAGGTCTGTTAAAACTATTTAAGCGTTAACACGTGGCGTGGCTGCTCAGAACCATCCGTTTTAAATTGAGATTCCAATGTGACGTCACAAATGGACCATAACACGATGGTCTTGTCCATGCCTAAGTTGGTATGTGCGTTGGTACGTACGTGTAACATGATGCAGACCGACACTTAGCCCGTACATTATCCACCTACATGAATAGTCTGTTACCGCAAAGTATGCTCGGATTACTTGATTAATAGCCTTGTTCTCCATTAGACTAGCAAGCCTTGTGGTCCGTGCTCCTAGGTAGGTTAATTTGCATGTTTCGTGATAAGTATTGAGAATATGTGGCAAGAGAATATCGGTTAAGACATATCCTGTATATATTGAGGTACTACCTCAAGTTATATTTTCAAAAAATGTTTGTTACGTGATATCTTCTCAAATTGTGTACTGGCTTAGATATATTATATAAATATATAAACATATATTTTTGATTTGATAGAGTGCACGTCCAAAATGTCCCCATAGAAATTTTAATGGAAAAACTTTACTTTACTTTACTAACTTTAACTTTTAAATAGTATTGCAGTCGATTTGATCGATTCTCAAATCAGTCACTTGTAACTAACTATTGACTATACTTTTTGAAATCCTCGAACACATTTCTCCACTTCAAAGAATTTTTAATCTGTGGGAGTTTAATCCTTAACATTTTAGCAAGAAATAAATGTGTTTACATATAATAGAAATTCAAACCAGCAAACATCAAAGAAGACTAAATATAGTAAATTACTGAGATGAAATTGCTGTTGAATATCTATTGGCTCTTTTCTAAATGACACCACAAAAGCTCCATTTAAATGGTAAAGCACTCAAAAGTTCGAAATAATAAGTTTGTCAAACAACCCATTAGCTGTTATTTCATGCACATGAAAGTTTACATATCGCTCAGAGCTACACAAAATGAACGCAACAATATTATGTATTTCGTATAGCGAGTGTATTATATGTGTTTTGTAAATACATACTAGCGACCCGCTCAGGCTTCACGGGTGCAATTCAAAGTTGTAATTTTATCGTGAAACATTGTTTCTGTTCAAAAAACAAAATATGTAGGTAACTAATAGACTAAGCGTAGGGCTGCTCGGTAACATCGCGGCATATTTCTTACTTTTAGCATTCTTATTTATACTCGAAGTAAAGGTCGGATTCCAAAACGAAAGGTCTGAAAGCTTTGCTTACATTATTTAAAATTTGTATTTTTATAAACCTGTTATTTACAATTTTCGTGCGGATAATTTTATTTTTTAATCAGATTCTACCAATATTACTCGCTGATAATATTTAGTTTATTATATAAGCAATACGGTGTCTCTTAGAATACACTAACGACTATTTTTTTTGTCACAACTGAGTCACAAATGAGTTCCGTGCCGGCCTCTAGGCCGGGGTCCCTGCAGTGGGAACACCACTGCAGGGACCCCGGCCTACTCTCGATAATTGAGAGTGAATGGGCTTTTTTTTTGTCACAAATGAGTGACAAAAAAAAATGGTCGAGGATATTTAGACATTACTACGTGACTCTTCAACACAGAAAACTCTCAAACAAGTGGGGGGGGGGGGGGGTTGTAAAACTGTAAGTATGTTTCAAAGCAGCTGCTTCGTTAAAAGTTGGTCTTTCCGGCCGTCTGGGAACTTTATGATTTATGTACTACAAGAGCTATTCACGCGCTCGCTAATGTCCACCATTTGGTCATAATGGTGAGATAATGTTCGTTTCTAGCTTTACGGAGAATGGCTTTATACGTAAACTGCAGTTGTGTACCTTGATGCGTGGTTATTAACCAACTTACAAGAGGGTTCTGAATCCAACTGCATGTTTTTTGTTTTTTTTTTTTCATTTTATCTTGTACCTTTGTGGTGGTATCATAGTAAATACATGAAGAAGTTCCACCCCTTATGGTGAAAAATAAAGGTTGCAAGTACTAAATTCGATTTTTGTATCCGTCAAATAAAAAGATTCGATGGTGGCAATTACTTCCAATAAACAACAACATACTCCACTTAAGACACACACACTCCATTTAAGTTGTAAGCTGTTTGGTGACGAACCATTAAAATGTCCTAGGTTGGACCAGACAAACCTTATACCAACTTCAAGTAAAACGTTATGGTACACTCCTCAAAATTAAAAGTTATTTCAAAAAGCATTTTCATCATTATTCATCGGGCACTCAGTCAGGTTCCAAGCGTACAAATGAAAATATTCGATTAATAACGTAAAAAGCTCTCGACGATCTCGACATTAAAATAAACAACAGGTCACGGATTTAAGAAATAAAAAGTCCAAACAACATTCGCTTGTCAAAAGACATTTTAATTGAACTTACTTTCCTATTTCCGAAATAAAGGCTAAGCCCTTAACAAAACATTGGAACGCAAATAAATTATGCATGAAAGATAAATTATATGCTTCTTGTTTTCTTTTCGCAAAGTAAATCCAGATGTAAATGTTTCAAGCGAAATTCTTAATATTAGAAACATCAACTTTATTGAAATCCGCGTATCTCTAAATAAACAGTTTTGTGAAAGAAAGTAGACATCATTTCACCCTAACAATGATACACAAATTTTCTTATTAAATCAACTTGAAAACTGGTTTGCATTCAAAAATATTTGTATTTGTAAAAATATTTTAAACAGCATATCAGTTAGCAAAAAGTAACAATGAAAATTTGTCTCATTATCCACTATTATAAATTTTGGGTGACGCCATCTTTTCAGCAATTTCGGGTCATTTAGTGGGGGCCGACAGACATGAAAATATTAATAGTTTTCCCCTCAAATTGGCTACCCTCAATATTTATAATCAGTAAATTAAATTTTGGATGTAAATTAATATCCCAATAACGTAATGAAAGTTATTATGCAAAATATTATGTATATTTTGTCTTTGATTCGATTTAATCTACCAAAAACGCAAAAATGGTCTTTTATCAGCATTAATCATTCAAGCTATTATATTTTATTTATTTTTGGAGCTTGGGATATCGGCAAAACAATATTTGATTTCATGAGAAGGGAAGACATGGACGTAGGTCCAAAGGCATTTACGTTGAGGAACATTCCAGTAATTCCTACGGCGGCCGCAGAATGCTGGCCGCTCGGTAACCAATCACGGTCTAATACATTCCGAGGCCGAGACTAAATTAATGGGCGAGATACGAGATCGACTGAAGCGTCAAGGGAAGTTTAAGAGCTGTTATTAGAATGGAGGTCATATGGGTGAAGGAATTACAAATGGATTGCGATTGATTTAAAGACATTGTAAAGATGTTTTGTTTCAACTAACTGGCCTCACCTCTCTGTTGGTAGTAACTCTGTCTTCTGCGTATAGGTCGTGAGCCCGATTACCACTCAGGACAAGCATTTGTGTAACGAACATACTGAGATATTTGTTCTGCCTGAGTGTTACAAAAAACAGTACTATATAATTATTCTATCAGTTATCTATAGTTAATACAACACAAGTTTATAATTTAGTATTGTTATAAAGTTTTTTCTGTAAACAAACCTTATCAAATTATTGTGTATCAAATTGTAATTTTATCATATTATATTTGTGCTTGAGTGGAAATAAAATTTATTAACAAAATAAAACTAAAAATTAAAAAATATTTAGCTATGTTTTCCTCAGGTACAATTTAAAAAAAAAAAAAAAAAAATTGTAAAGCACTATGTAGATCTCAAGAGCATGATCACATTTTACAACTCAGTGGATAATTACAAATTCAATCCTAAAAGTCACATGTCGACGCGGATGATTTCAGAAAATGCATTGATATGCCATTGATAGTCTGTATATGCCAGTCTGTATGGTTGTGTGCCTGATTACTTTATTTGTGGCGGCAAAACTTCACAAGGAATGATCTGATGCTCTGATTCAAAGCGACATATTTTGATTTGAAGTTGATGTGCAGTGTATGAGTTGTCATGTTTGGTGGAAATCAGTATAACTATTTTTAGAAGCATCCGCTAGATGATATTCGATGACTGATATTTATACCAACATTCAACCACAACTGAAGAATATCAAAGTACCACAATGACCAGTATAATAATAAACTGATGTAAAGAGTTTGAGAACAGAAAAGGTAAGTAAGGAAAGGGATGTATGTTTTTGTTTGAAATTGCATGGAAAATTGAATTGTCGTCAAACATTCAAACGTTACCATACCACTCCACATCAGGTTATATACTAGTTGATAAGCCCCCGAAGGCCTTCGGGCGGCTTGAAAACTCAGACACCAGAGTTGGCTACTTACTCACACGAAAACAGAACATCATGTGGGCCGCCAGATCGTGCCATTACTACAATTCCATAAGGATAAAAAATAAAATATTTATTTCTTTTGGAGCAAAAATCCCATGTTTACAAAGTATTCATATCAAGAATATGATTTTATGCAATCAAATGACAAAGAACTAAATGTAATGGATGGCATTAAACGTTTTAAACAACAAACAAAGCAGCAAGTCTTTGTTCAAACTGAAAGGCAGACACGTTGCGTATTCTCCAACCATACTATTATTACAGTAATGTATAGGGGTCGACCGCAAAGTTCAAGCACGGCTTAACCACTAGTTTCAACAGTTCCAACTTTGGTGCCGTGCTGGCACAGAAGAATTTCGTTGAGGTGGAATTTTGTGCTGGAGAATTTGGTATGGCGGGGCGAACATACCGAGTCATAATAAAGTGAACCTATGGGCTGAATTACACAAGCGATTTTCTCTGTACACAAAGGCTTGAAGAAAACTTACAGCTTCTTTCCTACTTTTAAAGAATATTGTCTTTCATCTTTTGAAGCTTAGATCGTAGCGGGCTGAAATTTACATTCATTAACGTTTTACTTTACTGAGAGCAAAAAATAATTAAAATATATCCAGCGGTACGGAGCCCTCAGTGTGTTAGTCCAAAATCTGGTTTTTTTGTTAAGAAAATTATACCTATTTTTTTCCGCGTCAGACAAAAGTTGGAATGTCTTCGTCGGGCTTTCCATCTGATATTACCATACTCTTTCACCCTTTTCACGAGTTTTTATTAAGTACCTACTTTGTAGAAGCAATTTCTCTTAGAAATAGTTTGTATCAACAGTTTTCGTCCAGGCGCGATAAAGTTTTATTTAAAGACACTTTTGGGACACTCATGTTTATTCCGAACGTGGTACTAAAAAGATTTTGTTTACTGCTTTTGCAATGATTTTCTATTCTGCCCTTATCTTGACATATCGTTTTCTTATTCATTACACACAGTAAGTACAAACTCCAATAGTTGGAAATTACTAGAACTTGTGCCAAGCTCATCTGGAGAAGTACTGCCACTTGGTTTTTATGAGCGGATGTAACCACTTAATATCAGATGAGCCGTTTGCCCCGATAATAGTATCAATCATCATAAGTATATGCCGGCTGTGTTTCTGTCTGTCTGTGGTCTTGTGATCATTTATCTTTAAGGCAATGTATCTCAAAAAGGTTTGGTCTGATTTTAAAGCGTTTCTATTGAATCATGTACTTATGAGGAAGATGGTACTTAGCTTATGGAATATGTATGGTATTGTTTTGGAAGAGTTGCAAGGCTCCTAATTGTTTTAAGCAAATAAATGTTTCTTCGAATGATTCGTTGAAGTCGGTTTTTCGATTTTTTAAATCAATCACTTGTTAAATCAATCATCTTAAAGCTCATGTCAATATAGAATTTGTTATTTATTGAATTAGAGCCGTTAGTAATAGTAAAAATATATTTGTACATCTCCTTCTATTTTTAGCAAGTGAAATTATAAGATGCAACACAAATCTTACTGCACCTGGATTCAAAGAGCGCAAGTGATGCCTAAAATTGAAAAAGTGTAGTTTTTACTGTTCCCTCATAAAAGTATTAAATATCATTGAAGTTCGAAAATATATATCATGTGCTACGTGGCTCTTAGGTAGAGGCCAAACATTATAGGCGCGATAAACTGACACGCCGGTACGTGACGGTTTCCGTATTACAAGGATAAATGATACATATCATTTCAATTTTTTTTTTTTGCGTTCTGTTGAGAACCTGGCTGACTTAATACCATTGTTAATAATCTCTGAAACCTATTTGTGGCAAATAAACAATTATGATTATGAAGTATGATATGCACAAACACCTTTTTTTATAATTATCTAGTAATCAAAAAGTTTTACAATTATTATATAATACTTTATTACACACGCTTACGCCTGCACTAAGATTGCCTGTGTCGCAGGTGGCATGGACAAACACAGAAATACAAGACAAACACCAAAAAGAACAAACTTTACGCTCGTCACACAAAGCCTGTCCCGGCCGGGAATCGAACCTGGGACTGTTCGCTTCGAAGGCAGGGCTACTGCTGACCAAGCCACGGAGCCGTTAAAAACAACATTCTTTGTTAAACCGAGTTACGTTTTACCCAGTACCTACAGAAACTTGAGCATTTAAAAGTAGTCGTTCTTTTTTTTTAATATTTGAATAAGTGACGGAACGAGTTGAACTCAGTAGTCGCATTACTGTTGTCATGGGATCTTGTCTCCATATCTTATCATACACTGAATCGCATTCATCCTGCTGCGTCCATCACCCGAGACGGGGACGATACGTCTCATGCGCATGTGACTTCACCGGCACCCTTCCACCTGAGCACAGTAATGCGAGCATTACTGCTTGGCAGCAGATTCCAGGTCTGGTGGCAGTACCTCTCAGGAGTAACTTAGCACAAGTTCTACTGCTACTTTTAGTTGCTCTTTAGCACCACCCAGGCTTGAATTCAACGATGCATGTGTCCCGTAATTCGTTGCGTGCGTTGCGACTGCCGCTTTCTAGTCAACAAGTACCTTAAACCAACATTGAATAGAACTTCGCGTCAACGCAGACGAATGGAACCGAGGATTCGGCATGAAATGTTTCATTACCTTTTCGAGTGGGATCCGCATGGAAGAGTGAATTTCAAAATGTATTAATCAAGATCTCATTTCGATCATTTCATCCGCACCGCTTGAATAGGATTTGCAAGAATTGTGAATATAAAGCGATGTGTATACATTAGGGTGTCCCAAGATATAAAGGAAAAATTTTTTTTCGCGAAATCAAATACGCATACCCTCTATTTTTTTCGGTTTGACCTTATTAACTTAAATAATAAATATTATTGCGATTGGACAATGATAACCCGTGCCGACTTGATGCCAAACTTTTTACATGAAAATTTGTATTGACTTACAATAGGAGGAATTAAGAACTTCATTTTTATTAGTTAATTAAAACTCCAATACACCCGAATAGTATATTATTTACTTATTTACATTAAAAAATAATATTATTGGTCAAATTTTCTCTTTAAAGTTTGTTTTTTTTTTGTCAAGATAAATTTTCCGGTGTTCTTGTACGCAACGTAATAAAAATTGTTTCTGTTCCTCCTCAACTGTGATTAATCCACGAAAGTCTTGCATTCACTTAACCGCTCTTTCGGCTACATCGTTTACTACTCTCAGTGCCGAAATTTCCTTTCTGGCTTCTTGAAACGAAGCATTATTTGACCACAAAGTAGGACATTCATGTAGAAAACTGTCTTCAATTTTAAGGCGATCGAAGAAGGACTTGCGATTTACTGAAATAAAGTCAGAGATGTTTTTTTCTGAAACAAAATAAGAAAGAAGTGTTAAAAAAATATACTTTTACAGGAAACGAAGGTAAAACTTCTATAACTATTAATGCCAATGTTCTTTAATAATCTTACCATACAATGAACCGCAATGTTCTTCTTTCGATGGGATGTATCGTTTTCCATGAGTTATTTCCTCTTTGGTTAAATTTTCAACCATTTTATCTTTAGTTTCTTGGTCCACATCATCGTCAAACAGTGATAATATAGAAATTTTGTAAGTTAAATACCACAATTATTGATTAATCTTCTGCAAGGCTGCTTTTGGGATCGTTATATCAATTTTCTCGTAACTTCATTGATTTAAAAAATCACAAGTCTTGGTAAGGTGGTTTTATTGCTGAAGTGCACTGAAGCCGTGGTTTAATGTAGGTTTAATGTAGGAAGGAGTCAGCTCAGACACAAATCACGTCGTTTTTCTTCTTCATTAGTTCTGAGGCGCGCTCTCTCCTCTCTATTAGTAAATTTTTTATCCACTCCTGCTAAATGTCCAGGTCGGCCTGGTTCTCTTGGTAAAAAATTCTATCCTCATTTATTTTTATAAATTGAAGCGCACATGCCGATGTTTGCAATATCAAACAAATTATCTAAATTGTTGACAATGTCTTGACGGCGCTGCTTGTGTTTTTTGTGCATTTTTTTGCAAGTTCCTCCGAACTTGATATAAGTTTACAAGTTTCTTCACACAATTAGGCAAAGATTTAGTAGGAATACGAGCCTTTTCCCAATAGATAATACACTCATGAGTAGTAAGATTCGCGCTTTTATTGACAGTTAAATTCACTTCACGGATATTGTAAAATTAAACTGCTAGAACTTATCCATGAGACGGAAGTTTTGAACCCGTTATTTGATGTTTTACGTCACCAATTAAAATTATATTGTACCTCTTTTAGAAATGCGTAATTCCAGTGACATGTTGACTGATTGAAAACAATGTGTTTTATAACTAAATAACAAGTAATCACAAGCACATTGACACGATAGGTCGCGTCAGCCTTAGAGAGCAAGTACTGAAATGTATCAATGTAAGTCGGCACGGGTTACCATCGTCCTACCTTCTTAAAATTTTATTTATAATTGTTTTGACTTAAGAGTAAAAATTTAAGCGGGTATGCGTTAAAAAAAAACGACTTTGATTTTTTTGGGACACCCTAGTATACATAAATGAATGTTGTCAGCGACCGTGAATCACCATTATTAAAATCAAAATCAAAAACGTTAACTTAAGAAGTAATTTACTTATAGTGAAAGCCCGTTCTCATAAAACTTCATTAAATAAATGGATTTTATATTTCTTCGAAGTTAGGTTTCGTCTAAATTGATTGCCAAAATATATTTATGAAAGTAAAAATAATATTTTTCATTTGCTAGAATTTTTTTTGTAAATTTATCATAATAGAGATAGTCAATTATGTTACATCTAAATTTTATCATTTATTCATCGAAAAGACTGAAGTGAATGATAAATATGTAGACTTTAAAAGAATTTAATTTTAGTTTCTTTTTTTTAAATTTAGATTGGATAAAAGTCACAGTGGTGGTCGACGTCTCCGTAACTTAGATAGTTGTAACCCTTCGAAGCGAGGGATCCCGGGTTCGATTTCCGGGGGGGCAAATGTGGGATGAGCATAAAGTTGGTAAGTTTGTGTTAGGTGTGTATCTTGTGATCCTGTATTTGTCCATGCCACCTGCGATACAGAGAATTCTAGTGCAGGGACATGAGTGTGTAAACGTTATTATTATTAGCACAGATAACGTAGAGCTTAAAACTGTACGACTAAACCAATCGACTTCTACAGAACTAAAACAATTTCAAACTATTTCGATTCCGTGATTTCAAAATGGTTGCCATTTTATTCTATGCCATTAAATAGTCTGTCAAAAGTACCCTTGTGTATTTATCCAACAAGTCTTCACTTTTTTGGTGGATGTAACAAGTAAGTAATAGGTGTGTGAATATGACTCCGCCCCTTTTTGTCAAAATAAAACACATTTGTTCGCTTACAAAATTAAAAAAAAAAAATATTGAAAGTATGCTCCATCTGCAGCTACAACCTTCGCCCATCGTTCAGGTAGTTTTCGTATTCCTTGCTGGAAGAAGTCCTGGTCTTTTGAGCTTATCCAGTTGTCAATCCAAATTTTGATACTTTCACATGAAGTAAACTTTTCTCCAGTAAGGTCTGTCTGCATCGTCCGGAATAGGTGGTAATCCGAAGGAGCTATGTCTGGTGAATATGGCGGGTGGGGTAACACTTCCCAGTCCTGTCCCTCTAAATATCTTTTTACGACTTCTGCGGTATGCGGTTTGGCATTGTCATGCTGAAGAACTAATTTGTTATGTCTATTCACCCATTCTGGTCGTTTTTCTTCTATGGCTCGCTTCAAACGCATTAGTTGTCGTCGGTAAACTTCTCCATTAATAGTTTCAGAGGGTTTGAGCAACTCATAATATACAATACCTTTCTGATCCCACCAAATACAGAGCATGACCTTGGCACAGTGAATATTTATTTTTGGCTGTGATGGGCCTGGTTCGCCTGGTTTCACCCAAGCTTTTTTGCGTTTAGGATTTTCGTAGTGTATCCATTTTTCGTCTCCTGTGACTATCCGATGCAAAAATCCTTTTCTTTGCTGTCTTTGAAGCAGCATTTCACAAATGGTTTTCCGACGTTCCATGTCTCTTTCTTTTAAATCATGTGGAACCCAGTAACCGGCTTTTTGAATCATTCCCATCATTTGTAAACGCTTTGCAACAGTTGAACGATCAACATTTAATGCTGCAGCTAATTCTGATTGAGTTTGGCAAGAATCTTCCGCCAATAATGCTTCCAATTCAGCATCTTCAAATTTTTTTGGTGGTTTTCCATGTTCTTTATCCTCAGTACTAAAATCGTTATTTTGAAATCGTCGAAACCATTCCTTGCAAGTTGTATTAGACGGAGCATGCTCACCATAAATCTCCACAAGCAAACGATAAGTTTCCGCTGCAGTTTTCTTCGCAATAAAATAATGTAATAACACTTCCCGCAAATGACGTTTATTTGGAATAAAAACCGACATTTTCGAAAAGGTGAAAACAATTGTTGCTTACACTTCAACCAAATATCATAAAATGCGTTAGATAGCTGACATTCAGTACTATCGAATACAAGTATGGTCATTTATTAGTACACGTAAACAATACTAAAAACGACATCTGTTGAGAAAGGGCGGAGTCATATTCACACACCCAATAATATTTACACACAAACAGCCAGGAGGTCCATAAGAATTCGGTAAATTTATTGTTGCTGTATCTTCAGCTTGTGCTCGTGTGATGATCAAAGTCAAAGTCAAAATACTTTAAATAATTCTTTAAAAATTACTTAGAAACGTCACTTATTTTTAATAAATATGTGCATCTATAAGATCATGCGTTCTTATTACTAACCTTAGTTAAAGTAAGTCATATTGTTATCTGCTTACAAAAGAACATAGTATACGTATTATATTTATTTCTCAAAGTATACGTTGTTTTGATTGTTGAAATTAAAAACATACCTGCTACGAATACCTATCAAGTAAAATAATTGCTTTGTAGAATATTTTACTGATTTATAACGAGAATGAAAAACACTCCCATGGCACTAATCCGCCTAAACGAATTCGAATAATTTACAACGCTAAGGTCGAATATGGCATAAACCAGTTTAGCAGTAAAAATAAACAATGAATACACGGCGAAGGGTTGTCGATCTGTCCCCAGCGGCCACTCATACACGCAGCCCTTTATCCTCGCTCTTCTCACATTATTTACTGTCAGTGCCTGAATTTTACATGTGACCCGTGCTTTTCCTTAACACCTAACTCATTCGAGAGATCCGTTTTGGATCGAGTAGGGTTCCTTACGTAGGTATTAGTAATCGAATTTTGAATTGTCTTGACGTTCGATAATCCGTTTACGAAGCATATTGAGTAATTTTTTTTTATGTTACAAAGCTATCGGGGCGTTCTAAAGGTAGCCAATGTTAACCTTCCGCCCATAATGACAGCAATAGATTATAATAGACTTGGGTTCTCCCGATCGACGTAGACAAGACCTTTCAAGAATCAAACGTTTATTGTACAAGTGACTAATTTAAAAATCAAATAAACCGGCACCAAACATCCTCAATGTTTACTTTCGGTAAGTACCGTAAGTCATCTACTTCGAAGGTACATGCTATCAAATAAAAATAAATCCAAACCGGTCCACAATTACCGAAACTTGAAAATGATGACAAACTCATCGTTTTTTCGCAGTCGGATAAAGTTGTGTACCAGTTCCTTTCATTCTTTCTCAATTTACAACCAATTATCATTAAACTTCCACTCACTAAGCGCAATGCCAGGTTTTGCGGGAACTTACCTGAAACAAATTTTCAAAAGTTAGACAAACTCCTACTCAATTTAGGTAGTTAATGAAGACGGGCATCTTTCGAAGATACTCATAAGTATTGAGTGACGACGCGCTTACAATTATCATTGATCAAAAAACCTATAGTGAAAATTGGTGTTAAATAAACGTGTAGTATTTGGAACAGATAACACAACCTGAGTTATCAAAATGGCAGAATGTACACTCAGCTTAATACAATAAACGAAAAAACAACCAACAAATTATACAATAAAATTTCGCGAATCCCAAAGTACGACTGTGTGCATACTGGAGAATAAATGAAACATTTATCAATGTCGAGGCTGAAGCCGGACCGGAGCGACCCTACGTCAACGGCTCTGAACAAAGCCTCTGCTTCATATACAGATGCAAAGCGCTTGAATTGATGAAACTCGACCTTCATCGCAAGCTCTAAATTGATGCTTGTCACATGGCACAGTAATCCTTCCATTTTTCGGACGGCTTTCTTGCTGCTTCAACAAACTCATTATTGCCTTTAGATCTCAAGTATAATTTGGACACGTCAAATTTTACAAAAAAAATAATTTTTGTTAGCATATTACGTGTCACATGAGCTCCTTAGGAACATTACATGCACACAGATAAGTCACATTACAGTCAATTTTCATGTTTCAGCTGGTGTTATTTGTTAAGTTTACGTCTGCCTACCCTAACTTCCCCATGGAGGATTGGGTAGGCTTTGAACATGCGCTAAAATTAGTAATAAGAACGCTTTACCGCGTAGGCTGAAATTATTTAAAAAAAAGTGATCCTTAAGTACTCGACTCGGACTTAGAAAAAAAGAACCAACTTCTTCTATGAATAATAAAAAATATGAGTCGTGGGAGATAATTGTTATACGCTTTTGAAAATTTACCAAGCAATTTTATGCTGTTGAAATTGATAACAAGGAATTGGATTACTTTTATGAGAAACCAAGCCGCAGGGAATAATGACTAACCTAATCTATAAACTTAATTAATTATTTTCTAAGCATAAAAATAGGACAACGGTATTTATATAAATCTACATTCGCTATTTATATAAGCCTATATTTTGCCTTGAGATCTACGTGAGAGCTCTTCGGGCCCTTTATGAACTTAGGTTACCACGTCACGTAATATGTGGGACTGTGGCACTCGGTCAGGAAGATTGAGGTACCTATATTACCTTGACGGTATGGTAAATTTTGGGACTAAAAAATAATAATGATATTCACGAGATATAAAAATAATAAACAAAGAGCATGGTGGTTCAAACACACACGATGAGGTTTTCAAATCCAGAATAGAGATACCGAATTAAGTTTGTAATGGATTATGCGGTATATATATACATTCATTTTATGATTCATATTCATATACAAAATTATAAGCACATAGTATTTTGCAGCTAACATTATCGAAATAACCACTAACAATAATTGTATATTAAACTAACAACATACTAGTCCATGGAAATAATGCAGCTCGTAAAATAAATTTCCAACAACAGTATTTGATAGTCATTAAAGCGAATGTACATTTTAGAGTACCTACATACATAGACCGAGATTATAAATTTATTTGTACGCATAGGACATGCAAATCTATTCATAGATATTCAATGATGCTGAAATTAAACACTTGAGTATACGTTTTTTTATTATGTCATAAAATTGACGGCTTACCTGATGTAAGTGGTTACTGCCGCCTATATGCAGCAATACGACTCAAGTCGACGAGATGAAACGTCTTACGCGCCTGTAATTCCACCGACACCCAAAACCTCCAACCGAAACACAGGCACGAGTACGCCACTGCTTGGAAGTAGATAACCAGGTGTGATGGCAGTATTTTTCTGGCCAAACCTGGTTCTACTTTGAGTTGCCCCTTTCACCACCCGGGGGAAAGGACTCTGAGAGTATTTACTTACGGAAACAAGCAACATAGACTCGTATTGTTATTTACAATACTATGGTACTCTTAAACTGGTCTAGAGGCAGAGAAAATATGTACGAGAATAATGGACTAAATTTAAAATGTAATAAATATACTTCAATATTTTCATTAACTCTTTTTACGAGTATGCGTAAAATCAAACGTGCCGATTCAAGCATAAATCAAGACTATTTTATTAAATCGTTTAAAAATAATCGTTTTGAAATTGTTGAAGTAGGTTACTACTTCAACGATTTCAAAAAGGAGAGGGTTCTATGATCCACTATATATATTTTTTTATACATGATCACCGATTTCTCCGCCGTTATTATTTATTTATTATTCGAAAGGATATTCTTTCAGATTGGTCGCATAGAATTTTTATCAAAATCGGTTCAATAGTTTGGTTGTCAATATAACTGTCAAGATAAGTCATCCAGGTAAACGGTATTTTTAGATTTTTAAATCAGTTAGTCATGATTACAATAATTAGCAGCTGAAAATCGAAACAAAAGTGACTTCGCAGTTTCTATGAAATTTTTTATTTTAATAAAAACTACTTAATTAAATACTGATTAATAACTCTAAGAATTAGAAACATAAGTAATCGTACAAATCGGTCCAAAGCGGCCCACGGCGCTATTCACAGAATAATGTTACAGAATTAATGTTAAATTAATTATTTAAATGCGATTTGACAGTATTTGGCCAAGCAAAATTCAATTTAAATTAGTCAAATGGACGAATAATTATATGATTGTTCCATACCTACCCTGGCAGCTATTATATATAAAACATTTTAAGATTCAAACAGTGTAAGAATACAGGCGATTTTTTATTACGGTCTCGAATTACTTGAAAAGATAGCAAAGTTCATTATTAAACAAGACGGAGCGGTGAGTATCGATCTAATTTATTATGCAGACGGTCATCTAATCCCGGGTCACGATATCGCCGGCAATCGATTATTGGGAACGAATACAAACAGTGCCCATCACTGTAGTAATTACGATAAAGAACCCTCTTTGTGGCTGGCGTCAATAAGCCTTTGCATTCTGATAACAGATAAGCTTGCTCTCCATAAATTTCTGTTCGTGGGTATTTTAAGTAATCTGAGAGGTAATCTAGAGTAATATTATAGTATATAAATCCATTGACATATATACTATAATAATACATCACTTCAACTCCAAAGGTTAAAGGCATCCTTAAGCGGCTGTACCATTTAAAATAAAATTTGGCTTAGGAGACACAACGAACTATACGAATTCTTTTTTCTTCGACACTGGTTATCGACAAGAATAGCCAGGACTTATACCCTTCGAAACACGAAATGGTTAGTTCAAATGCCACAAATCGGTCACCAATACAACTAGTGGCCGGGCAGAGAGTTTCTTAACTCAAATGATCCGTAAATAACCTTCGGGCAAGCTTCCCCACACTTCACAGAGTGAAATGCTTGGCAGCAGATTTTCAGCCATTAATACTGTTTGCCTACCATTATACTATGGTTTTTTTAAGATTCCTTAAACTGACGTCACTGCTAATTACGCTATAAATTTAGTTTAATTGTAAAATTTGTGCATAAAAGTGAATAACTATTACTGTTTTTACACGAGACTCCCATTAAATTTCATTTCAATAATTTTTTACCATTGTATCGTAAATAGATACATACGTTACCAAAAACTACAAACATAAGATGAAATCTAATTATGTAAATCACAATGTCACATTGAATTGTAAATGTCAATGTCAAATTAAGAGTGAAAAAAGAATGATAATAAAATTTTATTGATGGAATTACAATATAATGAATTTTATTCTTGTAACTTCTACGAAATAAACCGGCCATATTTTGTTACAATTAACCCTAATGCAGAAAAAACTTGCGAAAGTACATTAACTCGGACATTGGCAGAATATATGTGGCATAAATGACACATAAGGCCAAAAATAAGAAGAATTATAATGAATTTAAAGAAAATCACTTTACTTTTGGTGTAGCGTTCGACAAAGCAACATTTCTAACGCTCCTGAACATGCCTCGTGGAGAGGCGAAACAAGAGATTCCATTGTTGAGTATTTCGACAGGATCGCAGGATCGAGAAGACTGAAATGGAAATACTGAATCCTATATTATAAGAAAGACGGTGCACGGGGAGAAGCTCATTTATTAGAAGTTTAGCGGAGGTGTAGTTGATAACCTTTAAGATCATCCTCAGTAATTAAAAACCATTATTGGCTAGACTTTTCGTCCAGAGCTTAAGGTAATATATTGTTCGCCAGTCAGTCTGTCTTTTGATTCTAATGTAGGTATTAGAAAACAGCCGTTGTCTCTACAAAATTAAATGAATGGACACTTTGTATTGTTGGAGCTTTTTCAAATAAAAATACTGCTGAACATAACTTCCTTTGTCAATAAAACCGTCTGAATAATTCTCTTGTAACCGTTTTTCTATTTGCCGTTCATATAATTATTATAACATTTAAATTATTCTCATCTATACGATCCACACATATTTGATACTTGATAATTATAAATTGAATTGAATTGTATGAATTTTAATAGACTTTTAAACTATTTAGAAATATGTGGGATACAGGCAGCTTTAATCTAGATCAAAATTATAGAAACCGATGAACTAATTGACGACTCCGTGGCTTAGTTGGTACTAGCCCTGCCTTCGAAGCGAGGGGTCCCGGGTTCGATTCCCGGCCGGGGCACACTTTGTGTGGTGAGCATGAAGTTTGTTCTCGGGTCTTGGGTGTTTGTCTTGTGTTTCTGTGTTTGTCCATGCCATCTGCGACACAGGGAATCCTAGTGCAGAGGTATGAGTGTGTAAACGTTTATTTATTATTATTATTTTATTTCATTAATTTTGTTAGCAAAAAGTTAAGAGTTTAAACAGAAGATTACAATTAGGAAATGCAAAAAACGATGGGTTAATTTTATAAAGGTTCGTAAATAATCTGAAAAATAGCCCAATTTAATGATATGTTTAAAAGCATTTTTGATATTTTCTTGTATTGTGTGTTTTATTGAGAATTAATTCCGCTATACATTATTTTCATATGCATGCTCCTTTATCTTCAACAATCGTCGTGATTACAGCCAATTAAAACAAAACCTGCATGAATTATACAATAAATATAAACCTTTCTCATGAAACACTCCGTCCATTGAATTTAAAATTGATGAAAATTGAAGACCGAAATGAGTTTATCGTTCAGGCAGACAAACAGACGCGGCGGGGGGACATTGTTTTATAAAACCATGGAGGGTCTAGTTGCTCGCGTCCGTTGGTGTGTACCCTTTGATTCTATGGTGGTGGTGGTACTAAACGAGCAAGGAGGAAAAATGATACGAGATCTTGCGAGATCTCGATCTCGCGAGATCAGGATAGTAGCCCTGCCTTCGAAGCGAGGGGTCCCGGGTTCGATTCCCGGCCGGGGCACACTTTGTATGGTGCCCTTGTGTGTGGTGAGCATGAAGTTTGTTCTCGGGTCTTGGGTATTTATCTTATGTTTCTATGTTTTTCCATGCCATCTCTGATAAAGGGAAACCTAGTGCAATCCTAGTGCAGAGGTACGAGTGTGAGTGTGTAAACATATTAAAAGGTACTAAACCTAGGTAGTAAAGATTTCCCTTATGGGAATAATAATAATACAGTCATGAAAATGAAATAAATTGCTGGAATCGTCAGTTTCTCTTCACTTCATTATAATACTGGGTGTAAATCCATCTTACACGGAGAAGCGGTAATTACATGTAGCGCGTGACTCAACCTAATGAGATTAATGAGAGGGTAGCATCCTTAATATTAATTAAATTTCGTATTTGTTTTGTCGAACGGGCTCTAATGTGGGGAAATTTAAGTAGAAACTTATGAGCGAATTGTTGTTGTAAACATAATTCAAATGACCCTATCCGATGTTAAGTGGTTACTGTCTACTGATTTCTATTAAATCGAATAGAATTCACACTTAAAAATCGAATAAACTGCCTTCAAAACTTTCAACCCCTATATTTCAAACAAAGAGCAGAAATTTCTACGCCCTTTGCCCCTCGATGGTGTGTTCCTACCATTCCAAATAAAAAAACACCTTTCGAATCGCTATACGATTCATCGACAGAAGTCGAGTTTTAAACTAACAAACAAACCACCTCATTTTTAAAGTATGTTGAAAATTCTTCTAATCTCCTAGAATTCTAGCTGCCCGTGGTTTAAAGAAATGTTATAAATGTCATCGGCACACACGTGGCTTAACAAAGCCTTTGCTTTTGCTTTGTGTGTACAAGTACTATAAGGCTTGAAGTTTGCTGATCAATACAGGTATTTTTCTTAATAGGTATCTATATATTTATCCGCTAACCGCTAAGTCGCAATTGTTGTTGCATGGATATCAAAACAAACTAACTGATGTCAAATATTACGCTTATCCCAAAAATTGTCATACTAGATTATAATTGAACTCTAGACTGCAGTTAGCAAGGCAGCGTTGGTTACCAACGTAGTCAGGGAGCCGTGATCTAATCAATATTATTTTACATTTTCCAACTTAAAAACCAAAAACTATTTTGTTGGCTCAATACATCGTTCGTTTTGATTTTGACGCTGTTTTAGAATAAATACCAATAAATCAATAGCTCGCTCTAAATTGGTTGCTTTTATTTAAGGCAAAAGAGTTCCAAGAGAGGCCTTAGAGTTACGTGTGGCTCTTGAATTGATTGATTCCCGCTCCAATTAACGCTTTGGGCTCCCAAAACGTCCACAAAGGCAGGTACTCTTTACCAAGTGCACCACGTTACCCGCTCGCCTTCCGTGGTAAAAGCGATTTTCCAATTTTGCGTTATCATACGGTTTAACATTCATTCCGGTCACAATTTGTAAAGTATTTCATGAACAAAGATTGAAATTCTCCGAAAAGGGAAATTTTAATAAAAAATACGTCAGACAATCTTGCGAAAATGTTGTTTTTCAAATGTGTACGCCCTTCCATTTGTATGGTGATAAAATCAAATTGACACAGACTTGACATCCACATTCAGTAATCCTACTAATGGTTTACAAAAATGAGGATAGCTCTGTTTTATATTCAAACTAGCTGCGCCCCGCAGTGTTACCCGCAGTTGTGTTAATCCATGATATAAGCTATCCTGGTACCAAATTTCTTCCAAATCCGTTGAGCCGTTTGAGCGTGAAGGTGGTACAAACATACATACACACACACAAACACACATACATACAAACTTACAACTTTATAATATAAGTAAGATTGTTATGTTTATAGTCCACGCAATAACAAATCTACCACGTTCTCGGTTCGTGGAAAACTCACTTGAAGCACTACAATCTGCTACGGCGTAGAGAGCGTAGCCCGTAGCCCGTAGCACTCGAAAGGGTTACGAACCATTAGGAGCCCAAAGGGCACTATTCAAATAATATTACTGTCAAATAAAAATGTATTAGGTTCATGTAGAATGTCACATTGCTTATAACTTTAATCATTTTTTCTTTAATCATTTTTGTGCCATCAAGCACATAAAAAAAGTGGTCAATCTACCAATGGATGGTGTGCATTTTAAAGGTCATTTGTGCAACACCAATGAGGCATTATTTTATAATATAATTATTGACAAAAACTTGGATTGTAATGAAACACGCACATGACAGAAGTAATATATTTATACGACCGATTCAATTATATGGAAAGTAGGATACCGAGAAACATCCATTAAAATCTCTTGGTACTGAATTCCGATTTCAATCAATCGCTTAAAATGCTGGCAAATTGGAATTTGTAAGATGTTCCTTTTTGGTAATCGCCGTTTCAATCTTACCAAAAAACAGGTAGGTATGGGTAGACATTCTATTTGCGGTGGCTGAATCTTGTAATATTTGGTTATCAAGATCGGATTTTGTATATTTTAACATTATACATACGTTTCTTAATGCTATCCTGGATTAACATTGGAATTGTACTGAGAGCATTTAATTTGCAAGTGACTGGAATATGGAATATTTATGCGTACTCCAAGCAACTCCCTCGAAATAACCTGGCACCGCACTATAACCTGGCAGTCTTCAAGCGTAGAGTGAAAAAGTTTCTTCTAGACAAGCATGCTCCATCGTCGGCCGCATCTTCACTTTCCATCAGGTGATTTCGCGACCAAAATCTTGACTACCATTCAATAAAAAAATATGCCTCATGAAATATCAAAATTAAACTATATATCCATTATTCAGCATCGAAAAAGATTCGGCTTTTGCTATTTATTAGTTTACGCGAAATTCTCGTCCATTGTACTCAAGAATATCATCACAGCCTGACCTAGAAAACTTCGGCATGAAATATGTTTCGCTATCAAATTTGAATACAACGGGCCTCGCAAAAATAAAATTAGCAGACCTTCGCAAAAAGGCTATCGTGTTAACAGTCGGTGTAATTTATTTGGAATGGTAGTCCATTAATCTCCCGGATTATATAACCGGGTTACGTACATTATTATACCCAGGATTGCGATGGACTGAATATGGATAGAGGTCGTAACACAGTTACTTTGATGGGAACAGTAATACGCGATTAATGGTGCGTCATAGTTATGAATTTGTTATTTATATGTTGTTACTTTAGGTGCAGCCTTGGACAAGGCAAGTTCCGAGTGAACGCTCCTAAAGTTGCCTCGTGGAGAGACGAAACACGTGTAAATTGTATGGTTAAGTATTTCCATTTCATTTAGTTCGTGCGATCCTGTTCTTACAATACACGTAGATAGACGGTGGGCGGAGCTGTTCTTGGGAAAATCATTTATAATAAGTGTTCTCAATATTCAGATAACCTTTTGCATAACATCTTAATTATTATTAAAGCTTTTTTTACAATAGCCGCCAAAAGTGTAATATTCTAGATATTATAGTTACCGAGCTCCAAACCCCTCTGTTGGCGAATATTTATTTGAAAGGTTAACTATTCCACACAATTCCCACCCAAATGTAATATTCTAAATATTTCTCCAAATAACAAACTACAAATCTATTTTGGCCAATACTTCTTAGAAAGGGTTAGCTATTTCCCACAAATATTTTCACAGAAATTTCGGAAGCATGTCATAATCACATCTAGCGGCGCTCACCTCATCTTATATAACTGGAGTCGCTAGCTAATCACCATGGATCTTAGAATTAGCACGAGTCATTAGCTGTAATAACAGCCAGTCAAGACTTATTAAGCTGCTTATCGGGCTCGCTTACATCACTTGCTCCTTGTTTTTGTTGTTCGCAAGATTAAGTGTAGGTGCTTTGAAACTGAGGGTTATTTGGGGATGCGATTTTAACTTGCTTGGTATCTTATCTTATTACGTTATAGAATTTCAACAAATAGAAATTAATGTCAAACGGTACTTGTATTTTTAACATTTTAATATTAACAGCAATTTTATGACATTTATTTCGTCTAGTTCCAAATAATCGTGTCGCTTGATTATTTCCTATTGGTAACTAGAAAGTAATAATCAATTACACGATAATTTTTACCCTGTAATTTTCATAGGTACATATTCTTTCTCGTATATTATCTCATTTTTGCGGCAACTCAACTATCCAAAACTTCTAAAAATAATCAAATGATTATATCTTTTCTCTTCTTCTTTTCGCCGTGTGAGTGGTCACCTGAAAGCCATGCTTATCGACTAGTATAGCCGAGACTGAAATCCTAGCGCGCCTTCTAAAGCACGGAAGCGCTTAATTTAAATTGAATTAAGCTGATCTCCCTATCCAACTACTGTCCGGAGGGAAAGTTGCTTAACTTAGATGATCTGGCACCTAGGCAAGCTCTCAAGACAACAGAGCCATATGTTTTGTAAACTTTGACATCGGACATGAGCTTTAATGAAAAGTCATGAAGCAATGTTTTTTGTAAAAAATAATAACGTCATGTGGAGGGATCGTACACGATATCGACCCATCCGTGCAGCGCAAAAAAGACAATGCCCTATCATGTTAACCACGCATAACGATTTCGAATGTCGTAAATCGATTGGCCGCAATCATTTGATCATATATCTCTGTATTTTTGAGCCGAATATTGCGAAATCCATTATATCTAATGTGCGAACAATTTATCAATAGTGTCGAGTATTGGAGCGACTGACATCAACATTCATACAATGTGCACGACGTTCGACGGCTGTGTCTGACGCTTCTGACGTTCCAATTAGTTATCACACAGATACGTTTTGGTCAGACATTTATTATTACCGATCGAGAGAATCATTTAAAACGATTTTTGCGTCAGAAAAGTAAGTATAAAGCGATTTCATTCAAAAAAGCATCTGGCATGTAGCCCAATTAAAGTCTCGGCTTATAATTTGATCAATAAAACCCTCTTCTGTGTAAGGAAAGTGGAACAAATTTTCAAGGGAAGTCAGTTTCATTAATTTTATTTCTAATTTGCAGATCAATACTACTCTGTAAGTGGAAAGTCTATTTTAGGAACAATTTAATTGTTCAACATTGAAATATTTTTCGATTATATTTAATACATAATTATATTTTTAATACTAGATATATTATAAAAGTAATTTGTAAGTTGAATTTTATTTATAACTCTTTTGGTAAAACTTTAAACGTCCTTAAAAAAATATTTTATAATTTTATATAATTTTTAGCTCATTTTGATATAATATTTTATACTACACTACTTTGGACCCTATCGAATGTGATTTTAATAATATACGAATGGCTTATCAAACTGTCTAGCCAACTGGAGATTATTTTCCTCCGAAGAGCTCCTAAAAAGACAATAATGTGGCCCATAATAGGGATAAATTTATCTTTGTTTCTTTTCTTATACGTGTGTGCTGTTTACATTAGATTTATCGAAGCATCGCCGTCGTAGACACACAAAATTATGTTACACACCCCATATCTGTTTTTATATCATTTATTTTGGGTAGAACATTATCATTGCACGGAAATTGATATTGTTATCAAATAAAAGCATTAGTTTTAACACGATAAGCATCGAATGTGTTACATGTAGGTATGTACGAGTAATATTTTATGATGTTATGGGATGTAACAGGAAGAGCCCACCTCCTGCGCGAAGTCGATTCCCTTAGAAGCCCATTTCTCAGAAAAAGGATTTCGTGGAAAATATTTATCTATATTGAACAAACTTCGCGAAGAACGAAGTAAGATTTAACTTTTTGGGTTGAATAATGCTTCTTGTATTTTTCTAGAACCTAACTCCGCTAAAATAGTCATAAATGTAAACATAAGTCACATTATTCAGTGTAATATCTACCGAGGTTATGGCTGCGAATTAAAGCGGTGCTGAGCGACTCAGATTTGCTGTGCGTGCGGCGTGGTACCGAGGGTACCATTCATGCCACCTCATACCATAAAAAATTGTATGTAAGAAGCCCCAGCTGCTCAAGCGGTTTGCTGTGTGATATGGCTATAAGTAAGTTATTACTCCGTTAGTTTACAAAGATATACAAGTACATATAATTAAGTTCGTAAATAACGAAACTACATTTCCAGGCATAAAGAAACACGTTTAGTAACAGTTTGACTTATATATTCATCGATATCGTTTTGTTTTTGAACAAAAAGTAAAACAGCCCATCTACGCCAATTTTCCGCCGATCTAAATTCAGATCGCGGCTATTTTCATAAACTAGGACAAAGTCGAACGAATATCACTATCGACATATTTCAATACACTCCAGTTGAAAAGGGTAGGAGGCGGTAGTTAATAACGATTTATGGAACCCCTTTGTTCCACGTCTCTTATCTCCGTCGTGAGGTTGCTGTTCACGCTTGATTTATCGCGCCTCCATGTCACACGACAAAAGAACATCGAACGCATTTTCATAAATACGGTCATATTTCCTGATACACGATATTAGTTGCTAATGTTCGGGCGCGCGTAAACTCCGATTATTCTCATTTGATCCGGTGTTCGCAGAAAAGATGCACGCTTTGTGATATTAAAAACTGTTTTGCAACTCACTTAACGTAGCCTCAGCCGCGAATGTAACTCCGAACGCTCGAGAGGCCTGAACGATAGAAAGAAAGCCATTTGGTTGGCACATAAAAGAAATAGGAATAAATCAGACGCGTCGGCCATTACGGCATAGCCTACGCGTTATTGTCCCGCTCCATCACGTTTGTCGACGCGGATGTGACAAAATAAGCGCCATTACGCGACAAACATCACTCGTTTTGCTTTCTGGTTCGCTTATTTGCCCCCGAAAATTACGCAATTTATAACATTAATGATGTTCAACTGTCATGTCAATTTAGTCTATTGAATTTTATTTTCAAATCACATGCGCATTGTTTCCCTCCAAATAGTAAATCTAGAACTTGGTCGCTGTCATTTTAAAGAAATCAATGTTTTATATATCTTGTTTTGTTAATATGGACAACATAATACTAATGTTTACAAATGGAGTCTTTTGTATATTATGTAGCCCACTACATTGTCCATATATTAGTCTAATTAAAATAACGCAAAATTACCTTCATACTTAATTGATTTAATTAATTTGTATTTTCATATAAGTTAAAACTAACACCGTTTACCATCCTCTTTCAAGTCAGGAACGTTTTTTCTTTATAACTATGAATTTTTTTTATGTTACAGAAATCACCAGATTATTTTTGAATTTGTCTATTTCCTTTTCTACGATTCATCATGATTGTATTTGCTAGTTTCCATCCGCGATTTGGTGCACCAAATTGCCTCGATCAATTCGAGAGGCAATTTTACTTCCAATTAGCCAATAGTTCTCGGATTGAGTGCAACCTGGCTTTCAGTTTTCCTCTTTTGGAATTACGCAGATTGTTTAAAAATAGAGCTGTATCGGCACAATTTCATAAAGTGTGTAATGTGAAAGTTAAGTTATTAGGGATATCATAAAAGGTTCACAAGTTCACGCTTTTAATTGTGGTTGTGAATTACATTTCAAACATAAACATAATGCATGACGAAGAATCTCCAAGCCAATTGAGGCAGGAGTAAAAAAAACACTTCACCATTTACGCTGCACACTGAGAGGCTTATTAGCATGGGATTTCGAACTGAAAGTTGAAAAATACGAATTTTGAATAGACTCGCCAGTTGCCATTCAAATACGAGTGCATCTCATCCGCTTATAAATTACGTAGCAAATACGGAGCAGAATCAGAAATTCTGTGGATTCAGCAAACATATTTAATATTTTTTAAATGGCATGTTTAAAATACCATTCGGTTAAAAAGGTCAAAAGTTAGAGTTTTCAAGTAGAACGAAATGTTAAAGTTTCTCAGGTGGATGTGGATAACTTAATTTATAAGGCCGTTCGCTTCGAGCCAATCGCGGCAGGCGCTATTTGCGGAAATTTGTTCGTAGACAAGCGATTTTTTTTCAAGCGCCTTGGGAATTTCTCGAGACGTGAGCCGAAAATCACCGAAGGCATTTGGCTCCTCGGTAAATAAACTAGCCCGAGTTTCACCTACTTATCCACTTTGAATTTTAACTTTACAAGTTGGAATTGTTTTGTTTATATTCTTGCTTCTTTCTCCAAAGTTGAGGTCTAGAAATGTTGAAAACAGAGTTTCGTTCTCAGGTTTTCTTTGATAGAGAAACTTTGATAAGTTAATGCAACTGGTGAAATGTTGACTGGATTTTCTACCTTAAACGAAATACATGTTATTTTCAACCTGAAAGAACATTCAGCTTAGTACTTAAACTTTCTTATATTGCATTCAATGCCAGTCCGTATTTGCAACTTATTCGTTACCTATTCGAGTAGTTTGTACGCATTTCTGTAAATAAATCAGTTTAATTATACCTATACAAAAGAGCGTATTAAAAAGCTCATCATAAGCAGCATAAAAATAGCGTATTAATATGAATTGGTGGTACGGACAGAGGACGGAAATAGTATACAAAACAGTAAAATATTTTCTTTACATCGCTTAGATCTTTTAAACTACTCATCGGAATTAAATGCAGTTTTCAGCAATAGATAGAGATTAAAGAAGAAGGTTTATATGTGTAATACATACATATTTTAGTACAGAAATAAATAGAAAAATTCAAAAATGTTCAATGGGATGTCGTAATAAACATATTTTTGTGCGCTTAAATCGCAAACTCAGGCTAATCCTAGATAGATTTAATGTACTATGGAATCGTATATCTTAAAAAGATCGATAAAAAAGTCTGTGATCATATATATTTATCTCTTGAGGATAACCCACAGTAACCATTTTTATCTTTTACATATTGCAAAAAAATGTGTTATTTCCAAGCTATTTTATACAATACAGCATTATTCCTTATCCAATTAAATAAATTACAAATGTTGTACATTTCATGTAGATCAAAACTGCCCTGAACAGCATTTCATTAAAATGGATATCTTAGAAGATATCAGAGATTTAAAAAGCGGAGGCACAAAACGGATTACGTCCCTTAATCACTCCACATTGCCCCATATTGGTATCTACATTGCACCCGTGCGAAGCCGGGGCGGGTCGCTAGTTGTATAATAAAATTCAAGGGACCACGAATCAAATCTCGGAATATTTATAATCTGACAAGCATGTTTAATTATTTTTCTATTTTTGTTCATTTAATAATAAATTAATAATCTTGTACACCAACGTTATTTCGTAAACATAATACAATTGTTACATTTGGTTTTAACTACTGTGTTTTACAATAAATTATATTCTGATTCAAAAAGGTCACTATTTTGAGTAGCAGTACAACCTTTGCAAAGTTCGCCCGGAGAAGTACTGCTTCTACACCTTGTAATCTGGCAGCGAGCGGTGCATTCGCATGAGAAGTAAGATCCCCGACGTGCGCAACGGAGTGAGACTTGGGTCTTATGTTTCGATCGGGGAGGACCTAAGTCGTATTCCTGTTGAGCTGGCCTAAGGTGGTTCCAGCTCGTTCCATCAATACTACACATTAAAAAAAAGTGTATTTAAGTCAGAACATTTTCAACCTGTTTTCTTTTTGATTGCTTGCTCAAGAAGCAGAACACAGGTGTAAGCGGTAAATCCGGAGTGATCTACGAGCAAAATCCACGAGGTTGTATCGTGTTGGCTACGCGGCATCACTCGATTAATGATGCGGAAAATTCGCCAGCTTATTGCGACGCCAAAGACTAGAGCACAACACTAGCATAGCGTCGAGAGAATGCGAACGAAATATATGTATATATATATATATATTAAAAATATTAGGTATGTATGACGGCTCCATGACTTGGTAGTAGTCCTAACTTCGAAACGAGGGGTCCCGGGTTCAATTCCCGGCCGGGACACACTTTGTGTGGAGAGCTTGAAGTTTGTTCTCGGGTCTTGGGTATTTTCCCATGCCATCTGCGACACAGGGAATGCCATCATAGTTCAGGGGTATGAGTGGGTAAGCGTTAAAAGAATTCTTTGTCAAGTTTGTTGACTGGCCTCAGCTCAGTGTTTGCTCTGCATTTGGGGCTGTAGGCCTTAAGTTCGATTCCCACCCAGAATGATTTATATGATGAACAATAGACATTTACTGTGACTGAGTGTTAATAATTAACCTTGGTTCAATTCCCAGCCGGAGTGCAGCCACCTTTTTGTGATAAGCGGTAAGTTTCCGGAGGTTAGCCGGTTCTTGGGTGTTTGTCTTGTGTTTTCGTGATGTTCATGACACCTGTGACACAGAGAATTCTAGTCCGGGGGTATGAGTGTATTAACGGAATCAAAAATAAAAAAAAATATTTTCAAAAAAAAAGCCTGCTGTGATACCAGTCCATAATATATTTGTATATATATACAAATATATATAAATAAAAAACGGATTCAATTGGATTGGAGTCCCATGGTATTATAGATCAAAGCCCATTCACTCTCAATTATCAAGAGTACCTACTCTTGTCAGAACATTAGAGGCTGGTTCCAATGGTTCCTCGTATACAAATCTATAATAATATACATATCTTATCACATCATTCATACATAACCATCGCTAATGTGGTTGAAAAGAGATTGATTACTGAACTTTTTTCTTCCTGCAAGGATCTTGATCAAGTGAAAACCGAGTCGCTAAGCGCTCCTGTATGGCCAAACCCTTAAGTTAACGCTGGATTATGCAGCGTACCGATATTACAGGCTAGGCTTCTTGACGTTAAATTACGAGAGGCGTGTGACGTCACCATAAAATGAAAGAACTTGGCAAATCTTGTTCGCGTTGTATCGTTAACATTCGTTGTATATTATTCTATTTTAATACAATATTATATCCTATTCTCAACCTATTCCATTTTACTATTACTTTTGCATTTAAGGCAATTATTGTGAGAATGGGTAAAACATAAGACTGACCTATTTTCCTATTTTCACATCTTCTTTGTCCTAACCTTATCCTACTATTATAAACGCGAAAGTTTGTAAGTATGGACGGCTGAAGATGAAATTTGGCACAGAGATAGATTATAATCTGGAATAGCATATGGCTATGTTTTATCCCGGAAAAATGTACGATTCCAGTAGGAAGTCCAACCGCGGGAAATATCGCGGGGCGCAGCTAGTGTCCCATATTTTAGTTTTTATTTCATTTTATGTACCCACTCACTACCACCATAGGTGGAATTTTATCTTTAAATTTTGGTACGATCGTCATGGTAAGTATCAAGTAATCATAAACAAAAAGTTGAATGGAAGTGTGTAACTATTTTATCTTATAAGTTTAATTTCACAATATTCTGAGAAAAGAGGAAAACTAACGTAAACATAAATGATAGTGAAATAAGAAACATCCTCATCGGTTTGATACTGATCTCAGAATACTTTATCACATGTCGTCTATCAGAGACTTAGCAATAGGCACAAAATAAACTCGGTCTAAAAAAACCAGTCAAGTGCGAGTCTGACTCGCGCATGAAAGGTTCCGCACCATTGTCTATAACAACAAAATAAAAGTGGCGCCATCTGGTTTCTTCATATGTAACTATATGCTAAAAATCACGTTTTCTTTTTGTATACATGAGTATGTATTAAATATTTGTTTCATTCTGTTTTTTAGTATTTGTTGTTATAACGGCAACAGAAATACAACTGTGACAGACGGACGGACAGCGTAGTCTTAGTAATAGAGTGCCGTTTTATCGTTTGGGTACGGACTCTAAAAAACGCAAATTGCTTTGCCAAAACAATTGTGTCAACGAAAAAGGCTCTCTTGGTCACATTAACCATGCCACAACTGAATACATTAACGTGAATGTCCAGAAAGTGAAACAATGTTTAAGTTAGGTCCCCAATAACGGGCGAGCATTAGGCTTATTTTCCAACTAATTTGTCCTGTTTACGTAATGAACCTAATGTTTTATTAATTCAAATTGTTTCAACTGTTTTGTTAACTAGCTCAATACAACAGTGGCGGCTGTTTAGAATGGCCGTTAATGAATCTACGGGCCCTGGCCTTTTTCATGCTGGCATGGTTAAACATTTTTATTATTATATTCATTTGTTCTTAATTTCACGGTTGTTTTTATATCAACGGAGTCTGAACTGACGAATGACAGGTTTTCATTTTCATGGCACCGCTTACATTGGCAGGAGATTTAACCCTCATAACCTAGAGCTTAATGGAAGGTTATTTTTAGCTTTAGATATTTCCTCCCGCGGATACTTAGGTTATGAAAAACTCTCCCAGCAAGATTTCCGTAGAGATTATAAAGGGTTCTTCGGAAAGGCACGAGTGATACTTCTGGGAATCCAAGCGTCCATACCTTTTTTTTTTTTTTTTTTTTTTTTTTTTAACGATGGGAAAAGACTTTGCGTCTCCCCCCCTGTTCGGGGAGCACAGGGGGGGTATGTCGGACTCTCCGACAACTGTAGTGGCAATTCAAGCTCATTATCACTACAGTTACCGGCCTACCGACTAAAAACCCATCGACATTCCTTCCCTTACCTTAGCGCCAATGCGTCGTCAAACCACTCATCTTCGGATGAGTGATGCGACACATTAGCGCTTGACAGAGTCACGGGGTCTCTTTCGAATTCAACCGCGACTCTGTCAGTAAGTGTTCGCGTTAAGCGGACCCCTCGGTGCTCCCTATCGGAGGGAGCGGGACGTCCCGGAGTGTTTAGGACATCCCGTGACGATGGAGACCTGTGCAATGCAGAGACGGAGCTCCCCGCTCCAGTACTCTGCTGGTCTCCATCAAGCTGAAGGAGGTTGAGGAATTGCCTCCGCCTTCTGCCAGCTCTCCTTCGGCGACACGGGTCAGCTTGAGGATCTGCCTCCCTGGCTCGTTCCGCTGCCTCCTTCTGTGACATTACATCCTCACAGAAGGAGACCATAGCCTGCCAAGACCCTACGCTGTTCAGCATAGCTGTTACTACGCTGGACAGCGAAAGATCCCGTCCGACCTCAGCCACTAGCGCCTCTCGCTGCATGGCCCAGGCATCGCAATCCTGTAGTGTGTGCTGCGCCGTGTCTTCGGTCGCAGCACAGTGTTTACAGTTAGGACTTGCCTCCCTCATAGCAATACGGTGCAGGTACTTACTGAAGCATCCATGGTTAGTAAGCACCTGCACTAGTCTGTATGTTAGGTCACCATGCTCCCGGTTCACCCACTCATGCAAAACTGGTTGGATTGCATCTATAGTCCAACGTCCGAAGTTTGCGGATGTCAGTTCTGCAGCCCAGCGTTGGAAAGCGGCCTCTTGTGCATTTTTTCGTGCATGAGAAATCTCCAGAAGGGCAAGTCGGAGCCCCTGCTCTTGCGCCTCTTGTTTCAGCTGGTAGATTTCAGCCAGCACCTCGGCTTCCTTGTCCCAGGGTAGGGTCCCGGCTAAGACGCATGCAGCCCCATGGGATACAGTGCGGTATCCACGTATGGTACGTATGGCCATAATTTTTTGTGGTCTCTGCAAAAGAGCTCTATTTTTTGTAGAGAGGGCATCCACCCATACCGGTGCTCCGTATAGTGCCATTGAGCGCGTGACACTGGTAAACAGCCTACGACAGAGCACGCTTGGTCCACCTAGGTTAGGGAGGAGACGTGCGAGAGCTCCTGCCGTGCCTTGTACTTTGGGGGCTAACGACTGGAAGTGCTCAGTGAAACTCCAAGCACTGTCCAGAGTGAGCCCTAAGTACTTCATGCGGGTCGATATCATGACCCGTACACCGTCAATAATAATGTATGCGCCAGCTGGTAGCCGACCCCCTCTTCCGTGAAAGGAGATTACCTCTGTTTTATTGAGGGCCACCTTCAGTCCCAGCAGATGGATACGGCTTACCAAAAGGGTGGAGCCTACCGACGCCAGGTGTGCAACCTCAACGTAACTGCTGCCTCGAGCTATGAGTAACGTGTCATCTGCATAGCAGATGACACGCGTTCGCGGCAGCAGAGTACCACGAAGCACCCAGTTATAGCCGATATTCCACAAAAGGGGGCCCATTACTGACCCCTGTGGAACACCGGCCATCATTCGTCGTGCACATACTCTGCCTTTATTGTTAAGGTAGAGCACATCTCTCTCCCTCAGATAGTGCCCGACCAACATCCGCAAGTATCGAGGAACCCTGTGGTACCGCAATGCCTCCTCAATACATTCGTAGGGGAGACTATTGAATGCATTGGCAATATCCAGCGATACCGCAAACACACGTTCTCCACGAGCAACTGCTTCTCGGCAAATAGTTTTTAGGCACAGCAACGCATCCACTGTCGAGCGTCCAGGCCTAAACCCAAACTGTTCCTCTGCGATGTTTGGCCCATCAGTAGATAGGTGGAGCATAATGCGGGCAGCCACAACCCGCTCAAATAGTTTGCCCACTTCGTCAAGAAGGATGATAGGCCTATATCCTGAGGGTAATTCAGGTGAACGGCCTTCCTTTCGAAGCAAGCAGAGGCGGCCATCTTTCCACGTCTTCGGAAAATGGCCCAATTCAAGACAGGATTGGAACAGTTCCCGAAGACGGTTCCCAAGGTGCTTAAGGGAAGGTATCAAGATGCGACCAGGCACCCCATCCGGTCCTGGCGCCGTTTTTTTGCTGCGTAAGCGGAGTACCGCGGCGCCCAGTTCTTCCTCCGTAATTGGAGGCACGTCTTCTGTCGGTATACCGTCGGAAGGATTAGGCAGAGCCATGCGTGGAGGTTCGTATGGCTGGCAGGCAGGAAACAGTCCTGTGACAATATTTTCCAGGAGCTGTGGCTGAAAAGTCTGTGTAGAGGGAGCTCGATTAGCTAGCTTTTTGCGCACCATTAGATATGGGCGACCCCATGGGTCTCTGTCGAGATCCTCTATGAACTCGTGAAACGCTTCGGACCTGACCTTAGAGATGGCCTCGTTCAGAGTATTTCTGGCATTTCTGTAATTTTCATAGAGTTCTGTTTCCTCTTCGATGGTGTGACTCCTTCTTCTGCGACACCGCTTGTATTCGCGACGCAAGCTCATGCAGGTGTTACGGAGAGAAGCGATCTCCTCGGACCACCAATACACTTGCTTTCTCTCCGGAAGCCCTTTAGCGCGAGGCATCGCAGCATCGCAAATGGCTGTCAGTGCTGTGCGAAACTGGACTGCTCTCGCATCCGTCCCTAGGTCGGATGCCGGAACAGGACACCAACTCTGCACAATAGCAGCCTCTTCAAGCTGCTCCCTATTAAGCTGGCTTATGGCCCATCTGGGGAATGTTGTTGACTGGACGGTTGAGACTCGTGGTTCTCCAGGTACGGGAGAGGACGAGACCTCAAACCTTATATATAGGTGGTCATACAACGTTTCCTCCTCCTCCAAAACTCTCCAGTTGGACACATGAGTGGCGATGCCAGGGGTAGCAAAGGAAACATCAACAATAGATCCTCCCTGCTGTCTCACACATGTATTCGCCGAACCCTGGTTTAGGACGACCAAATTAGATACGGTCGCCCAGTCCAAGACTGCTTCTCCCCGTCTGTTGGTTCTAGGACAACCCCATGCAGTTGCTTTTGCATTGAGGTCTCCCATTACAATGACCTGATACGGGGACATCCTCCTGACTACGTCGCCAAGCACTCGGAGATATGACTCCAGCTCCGCGAGGCTTTTATTGGGGGAAAAATATACCCCAATGAAAGCAATTTCACCCCATGTGGCTGCAACGTAGCCCAGTCCTCTCTCTTTCATCAACAAAGGTGGAGAGCGAGCACCTTTGGGGGAAAATACAGCTACTGAGTTGTCCGTAGCGCCAGCCCAATTGGCACTGTCAGGGACACAGTATGGTTCAGCGGTAACCGCAACATCTATAGACCATGCTACTAGCACCTGCGATAACAAGTTTTGAGCACCGGCAGCATGGTTGAGGTTCGTCTGTAGGAGGTTGCAATGTTGTGATCTAAACATTTAGTCAGACATTACAACCACCCTCTCCGAGGGCAAATCGGACAGAGTAACCGATTTACCCTTCATGGCTGGGGGTTTGCAACTCCTGCCTCCCATCACATGTCCGGCTGGACGTTTTGCTTCTATGCAGACTGCACAACGAAGTTCTGCTGAGCACGACACAGACTTGTGCCCTTGCTTGCCGCAGCGGAAACATAGTACACTACGGTCCACGGCTGATGGACATAGTTGCCGAGTGTGCCCTATATTCATGCAGCGGAAGCATCGCATAGGACGTGAGTCCAGCCCTCTTACTTGAGCAGAGCTCCAACCGACAAGCAACCTTCCATTCTCGATGAGAGATTTTGCTGCAGGGATAGGGCATTTAACAACTGTAGTCCCTGAGCCCCCGGGTCCCATCCGGACTTCCACCACTTTGATATGCTCCTCAGAGCATTTTGCTTGTCTCGAGATAGCTGCGGCCACATCTTCTTTGCTCACAGTGTCATCCAGTCCAGAAATTCTGAGACCAGCGCACTTAACAGGGCGAGTGACACGGGCGACGTCTGAGATGGCAGATTGTAGTTTTTGCGCCAGAAGATCTGCTTTGGGGCCACTGCCTGAACCCGGGAGCTCTAAAACTCGGGCTCCAGTTGCAGTCCGTCTTGACCTTATCCCTTCTATGCCTATTTCAGCAAGGTCAATGGAAGTCTTGGCCTTTTGGAGAGTCTCGATGTACGTAACCCCCCTCTCTATGGCCTCAGGCTGCAGGGTAATGACGATGGCTGCAGACCTTGGCAGACGAAGTTTATCTTTCCTAGCTTTTTTGGCAACCTTTTTGGCAGCCACCGACAGCTGGGCCCTCTGCTGAGATGCGGGATTTCCAGAAGTAGTGGCGGTATTAGGGGTCGGTTTTTTCCTTTTCCCTTTTCTCGTCACTGCTGACCATCCTTGTTCGTCCGCAAGTGTCGCTACTGCCTCACTGTAAGAAGGCTGCGACACCATATTAAGGTCTGCGTTGGTAGAACCAACGGAACGGCTGGCTTGCTGGCGTGGTTTAGGCCTTTCAGGGAGGGCAACAGGGGCCCTGAGAGAAGTCCTTGAAGGAGCCTTAGCGAGGATTTCCCTATTTTTATCTGCCGCCAGTGGTGGGCGCATGGGTTTGGGTGGCAGTAATCGATCCTCGATGCCAGCAATACGAGCGTTGACCATCTCGCCCACGGAAATAGTCACTCTACGGACAATGTCCTCAATGTCTACTTGGGAGGAGGGTAAAGCAGGTGAAATGGCAGGCGCCATAATCTCGTTGGCCCGAGCGTTTCTTTCCTCGTAGTCTTTACGAAGCGCCTTCAATTCCTCTCTTAAATTTGACAACTCTCGACTGAGTCGATCGTTGTCAGCGCGAAGGCGCCTCGTCTCGTCATTGATCGTTCGTGTCTTCAGGCTGTCAAAGATATCCTTCAGAATAACCAAGGACTGATTGATATCTCTTTGTATCGTGCCCTTGAGGTTTTTGGATTTCCTAGAGGCGTCCTGGATCGTTCCAAACTCCACAGATGCACGATCCCACAACTCATCGGCGTTGAAAGACTCTCCATCAAGGTGGGAGTAATTTTTCCTGGGAGCTTTGCCCTTGGATTTTTGTGAGTCCGACGACTCCAGTCGGTAAGATTCCGCTGTTGGTCTGTTATCCAAAGCCACCTTGGCCTGCGTAAGACCTATTTGAGTGCCTTTCGCACGCCCTCTGCGTGAAGTTGAAACCTTCGGGGGAGCTGTGAATTCTCCTTCAGTTTCAGTGTCCCAGTCACTATGCACTCTTTTACGATCGAGAGGCCTCGAAAAAGTAGAGCTGGCTGCAGATTGTGGCCTATCGTCTAACTCCGGACAAGACATGTTGTCTTCAGCGTCCGAATTTGCACGTGACGCTGGAGCGTCGTGTGTCTTTCCTCTATTTTGCGCTGCTGAAGCAGCCGCCCTCCGCGTTGTAATGCGAGAGGGCCCCCTTTCGTCTTGGCGGTTGTTGCCCCCCCCAGAATACGAGGGGCTGGATGCCGTAGCACCGAGGGATTCTCCGGCCTCCGAGAGACCGGTACCCTCCTGGGGTAGTTGTTTTTCACAATTCGCCATTTTCATTTTAATCCTTTTTTGGGGTTTGGTCCCCTGGGGTGGTGCCCTCGCGGCCGGACTCCCTCCGACCATCCATCCCATTGGCGGGCACCGGCACCGTAGGATTAGGGGGCGCCACAGTGAGATGATGAGTCCGCAAGTGTGGAAGCCTCATCCCACTCTGACGCCCAGAACAACGAGCTGATTCAGTGAAGCTCCCACTACAGAGATTGGAATCCTCATTCCACCTCAGCACTCCTCATAGGGTTTCCACCCTGCCACATCCACTGTGCCCTATGCTACCTTCATAGGGACACGCGGAGTGGCTTCCCTTCCCGTTCCCAGTTATTAGCCGACGATCAACAAGATCTCACAAGGACAAGTTATTGATCGTCGTTGCCCGAGGTGCACCGTCCCAATCACTACTATATCCTTGGACGTATCCAAAAGGGACAAGCAGTGACTGGGCACACGTGGAGGTTACTGGGATAAGCACCTCACTGGGATAAGCACCTCAAGCGTCCATACCTACAGTAACCGTTAATCAAGCTGTGGGCCGCATTGTTTGCCATTTATGTGTCGTAAATAAAGGCAAGAAATATTTATGCCATATAAAATATATATTTTTTTTTTCAGAGGTCCATGTTGCTCGCTTTCGTAGGAATACACTCAGTCCCTACACGTTCCCCCGGGTGGTGAAAAAAGGGTACCTAACTCAAAATAGCGGTAGAACTTATGCCAAGTTCGTCCAGAGAAATACTACCTCCAGACCTGGTAATCCGCCGACAAGCAGTATTGCACTCGCGTTGTTGTGTTGCGGTGGAAGGGTGTGGGTGCCGGTGAAATTACAGAGACTTGAGTCGTGACATTCCCGTCTCAGAGTGATATCGCCTTACGATTATGAGTACGGGAAGACTAGTGTCGTATTTTTGTTGTATATGGGCTGTAGTAACCACTTAACTTCAGGTTACCTGCTTGAAAGTAACGTCACTTTTGAATTGAAAAAATCTTCAATCAAAACACTTAGCCTTTAAACTTGTAAAATCGTTCATATCACATAGACATCCCATCATATTACCGGGCATGGCTTCACATATTGATTGCTTCACATTACGGTACAGATTTTTTTATGTACATTTTTATATATCTTTGATCTTATTTTTATATACATCTTATTTGGTCGAGAAATTTTCCAGTCGACCCTCATTACCATCTGGTAGAGGAAAGAAAGGAAATATTCTCCATGACGGAAAATTCATGTAAATTAGACGAAGCTAATACTTGCCGAATTTTGCTTTCTTAAAATTCATTGTAGCGATATCTAATAATGGTTTATCTGCCAAAAGCGTTCGTCACAGCGAAAAGTTAATTTAATCGTTGGAGAGCTATCTCCGAAAATTGTTTCATTTAAGATTATTAAGTAAGTAATTGATGATAATAAAACAGAATTACCAAGGAATCAGCATAAATTTGGATTAAATGAAAAATTTCAACTTGATAAAATAACAGCGGAGATGAAAACTATCAGAATTATAATTTTTGTCGTTACCAGTATACTATTATAATATATAATATAATATACTCCAATGTAGCGGCATGCCACCGCTATTTTACTAAAAATATTATAGTGCACGTGCGCTCTATCCTTTGTACATATTCCAATAAAGTCACAATTGACTATCCAATTTTTTACGCGAATAACATGCTCAGAATATACTTACAACTTAGAAAATTTAGTTCTTTCTTCTAAAATAGACAACCACTTTACCAATATTACGTTATTGTCTATAGTTTATTCGATAACGTGAAAGTTATTGATGAATAGATCGATCACCTGCTGCTATTTTTCAAAGGCCCCACCTTATAAAAGAGTTGCGAGGGATATTGGGAATGATGATGCAACTTCAACGAGTCTTTAGTTAAATTTTGTATCGAGCGAATGCTGCCTTTGCTGCAGATAGATTTTTTTTTTTTTTCTTACTTTACTGTTCACTTGGCGGCGCTGCAGGTCGTGGATTCGATTCTCAAGATAAACGTTTGTGTGACGAACATAGATGTTTGTTTTGCGTGTGGATTTTAATACGAGAGTCTTTTATTAGTATGCATTGACAAAAAAATAAAACAGGACAAGTATTCTGTCAGTAGTTTTGGTTCCCGTAGTACAAGCTTAGTTTGGGGCTAGAAGCTGTAAGAAATTATGCATTATTTCCCCAAGCTATATTCATAATTAAAACCACTATCTCTAAGCGGAATCAGCGAATGATATCAGCAGGCATCCTAAGCGGCTAATTAGTTGTTATATGAATTTCGTGGTACTTCATAATTGGCGCCATGACATGGAAACAGGGCTAAGAGAGGTTCTTGGAAAATTTCCGTGCAAGCGTTAATAATGAATGGCATTGTGTGTTGAAGTTCGGCGAAAACGTAATAGTAAGGTTGGTAAGGTGAATAGTAAAAAAAAGTCCTTAGAAATTTTGCACACCGGTTTCGGTACAATGTGTTTTGTCGAATCAAAATGTTTAAGCAAATAAAATATCTTTTATCTTTCAAGATAACAGTGTTGTAACAGCCGCTGGTAAAAGACCAACAAGGGATTTTATGGTATCTACTAAAAGTTGTCAATCGTTAAATGCCAATGCAGGATCGCTATAAATAAAGACTGCATGGCCGTATTGCCCATAAAAAACAGCAATACGACTTGGGTCCTTGGGTCCCAAAGCATGGAAGACCCAAGTCTAAGATAAAACGTTTACCGCGCCTGTGATTTCATCGGCTCTCGCATTGATTAGCGGCATATTACCCAGGTGTTGTAGGAGGTAGTACTTTTCTGGACGAATTTAGGACAGAATCTACTACTGCTTTTAGTTGCTCTTTTCGAACCACCTAGCAGATAAACCCCCTAAAATTCTCTAGACTAAATCTCGTAGACCAGACAATCTGAGAATACGGGCCCTAACAGCTGGAAATGGGTCGCTGCCCGCAACGGGTAGTAGGTAGTAAAGCTTGCGTATAATTTTACTTGCGGCAACCCCACAGCACGTGAATACGTGACCAGAGTGACAATGGACGTCTTGTTGCTAGAAGAGGTACGAATGCATAAAGTATATTCTTTGCTAAGGGTACAAAGTGCCCCACAATAAGGATACACACCCTTAGCAAGGAATGTCCTATTCAACCACACCCTTAGTTTTGTTTCCAAATGCAGTCACGCTTGCAGCGAAATGCATTATGCGTTGTTTGCCTCACACTAACTCAAATAAGTTTCTATGGCAACTTGGCGTTCCATATTCTTGGTGCTAGCATCCTTATAAACTATCTCACGTTGTACCATATATTGTACCATGCAGAACTACTTATACGCTTGTCTCCACATTTGGTGTAGCAAGCCAAATTAAAGGCTGATTACTAAAAAGTAGTATTTTGATAAGCGGCTAGTGGGAGAGGATAAAGGTGAGAGAAAAAAGCATTGGATTGGATTTGAAGTAAGTAGATAAGTAATTCAGAATATTGTGATAATTCCATTTGTCAGTGGTCGCCAAGCACAACGAAGCTAAGTACTACGTGAGCATAGAATTACATAGCATGTAAGTAATTCTTTTATTGAATATCGTGGTAATTCTTTTTTTTTTTTTTTCGGTGGTCGCGATGTTACACTTAGAAGCTAAGCACAACATTGGCAAATAATTGCATAATATAAAAGTATTATAATTCTACCGTTGTATATTGTGGTAATTACAGTCAGAGGTGCCAGTGCTCGCCATGTTACAGTTAGAAGCTCACAACGTGGTCAAAGAATTGCATACCGAAAGAGAAGAAAAATAGAATCGATAAGAAATTTAAGACCGCAAACTTGAGAGCACTAAAATTTAATATCGGCCGTCCAATTCAGGGGACACCACGCTTTATTGCGGCAATTACTACCCTTCATCTTGGAAATGTCGTAGATTGGTTTAGCCTTTATAGGTTTTGGGGTTTCACCAAACTTTGTAAACTGATATAAAATTTGAATTTGTGGCGTTAAAGTTGTAATAGTGATAAACGATTTTTAGTTTGGTTAATATAAGGGTATCCTTTTGTTTTAGCAAAGGCAATCCCATATTTGTCCCATGATGTTAAAGTTACTATCAATGTATGCATCGCTTTTTTGTTATGTTCTATGGTTTTATGTGACTAAAATATGACTAAAATGTGGAGACTGCGGCTTTGTAAACGTAGTGTAAGACTTTTTAGAGAGCTGAAAGTCTACAACTATTATGTGAATTCCCAGCTTTAGGGATCACGTTTGTCCTTCTCACGCTCTTGTAAGTTTTAGGTTTTATCATGTTTTTTTGTAATGTAATTATATATTTACGGTTTTCAGATTTATTCCTTTACTTGTGCTACATTACATTACTTTTTGCCAAATTTCTAGGTCGACGGGAAATTGAAATTAGGATTAGATTCCTTTGCGCACGTCAAAATATGCGGCCAGCTGTATCTTTGATTGTTGACTTAGAAGCATGATTTTCACTGCTCCTAGAGATTGCAGATTTAGGTATTCGATATTAATATCAAATTGATACCTCGACGCATTCCTGAGAAATGGGGTCTCAACAGACGTCATCGAAATCCTATAAGGATTCCGTGTGTCCTTTTAAAGTAAGGAACCCTAAAAATGAAAGCAACAATAACACAACAGGAAACATTTTTGTCCGTTTTAATGAAGAAAATATTATGAACGTTTTAAATGGATCGTCGACCGCCATATAAAATTGTTTAGCTCCGCATCATTACTTGTGCATTACCTTTTCAGGCGTACCTACATATCATATTCAAATCAGCAGTGCATGCTAAAAGCGATATTATAGCGTCCTACTTATGTTTCAATGTACCGTGTAATGTTCAGGGACAGTCTGGGAAAGGGTTGTCACTTTATATAAAGCTGACGCTGCCGCAAACGACAGTTAATGGCGCATAAAATTCGCAGTAAGCCTGACACAGTATAATCATATTATTTACTTTACTGTTTCCATTTAAAGTAACATATAGCTTAGATATTTGCTAAGCTCCGATAAATTATATCCAAAGGATCGAGACTAATAATAATATAATTATTATTATTCTTAGTCTGATAAATATACCATACACCCGCTTAATTTAACAAAGTAAATGTACGGTACGTACTTAATACTCCACATTTGTATCGTCTGCCTACGCAAATAATTCCAGGTGGAAAGAAATCTATAGTTAAGATAGACGCACAATTTTCCGACAGGAGGCTTATAGAAGATCGTGCGTGACCAGATTTCGGAATAACTGCCACTTTATTACACCTATATGATTGGGTGAGGGCGAATGATCAAATGAACAATTTGATAAGCGAGATGAGAAAAAAACTTCATAAAGCAATATAACATAGAGGTAATATTATATTCTAAAAAGAGGTTTATCTTTCTAAATACAGTATCAGATCAATTTAGACGGCTTCGTAGGTCAATAGGCTCAGTAGTAGTCATGACTTCGAAACGAAGGGTCCCGGGTTCGATTCCCGGCCGAGGCAGAATTTGTGTGAGATGAGTGTAAGGCCCGGTGGCATGAAAGAATTAGGATTCCCTTTGTCGCAGGCATGTCGGTACATGCCTGCGACAAAGGGAATCCTAGTGCAAAGGGAATCCTAGTTAAAAGTAAGAGTAAAGTTTAAACACTCATAGTTTAAACTTTACTCTTACTTTTAACGTTACTGATATATGTGCTACAATTAAATACATCTACAATCAATGTTAGTTTTATAAAATTGTAGGTGTTATGTGCCTCGAAAGTTATTGTGGGGTAAACATTTATACTTACTTACTCAGGAAGTCCCGAGGATCTATCTTACTGATGTTTCTCGGCTATGTCGAAACCAAATAGGAGGGAAAATAGTGCAATTTCAAATAGTCAGGGTGACACAATCTGGAAACATTTTACCGTAAGATATTTTTAAAATGCTTTGAAGGAAAGCTGTATTACCGCAACATTATTAACAACAAACATACGATCCATTTTATACGCTAAAAAAATATTTTTTAGTCGTGATTTGGATGGGAGTAGTGTTTCTTCTAAAACATAAAATACGCAATTTTAACATAAGGTCAAAATTAAGATGATTTTATTAAAAATCGTATTGATAAGAGAATTTGTAATAAAATATGTAAAAGATTATGCAATAAAGGCTGTACGCAATTTCCCGAGATGGGCGGAACGTTTCCATCTGATAGACGAAAACTTTTATCACACTTTAGCTCAAAAGGGCGGGCTTTCCAAGTTTATGCCTTGGCTTGCGAAATAATGAGTGAAATTTTCTCAATTCTCGGCCAAATATTAAATCAAATTCATAATTAAATCTAACTGTGTTTGTTATCAGACTTTTTCTTTTCGAGTTGATAATGAAAACACTTTGATGTTTATGTACTCCACCTACCTGCCTTCAGTGGGTACTTTTCCCTAAGGTATGGAACAGTTTTGAGTTTATTTGGGTAGATATAAATCACTGATTTCAAATTGGGGTCATGAGATGGGGGATTTGATGATTTGAATCAAATAAAAGGACCCAACGTAATAATATTAGTTTTGCCGTACACGGTAGTAATGAGTTCTTAGTTCCCAATTTTGTTCGAACTTTTTTAATTAAATTTTATGGCAGCTTACGGGTCTGATGTGTCTCCTCTGGGAAAACGATAACGTGTATCGTCTTTTGAATCACCTTTTGAAATAGCCTAACTTGACATTGCACAGCTTTTATAGTTCGTAATAGGGTATCCCAAGGTATTCATGTCGGTGGGTAAAATGTTTCGGAACGTGATACTTATGTGACGTAAAGTAGACTGATAGTCTGAAAATAAAAAGGATTAATGTTTTCTAGAACAACGGAAGAAAATATCCCCGCTACCATTATCTCTTACCCTCTTATGTGATACATATCTACCAATATATACAAAGTCGTATTTTTTTTTAATATCAATTATTATTATATTAGCTATTTTATTCGGTTATAAAGGCGTTTCAATTATAAATAACAACTCACAAAAAGCCAATTAAAAAGGGCCTTTGTGACTGATTAGTCAATATATAGGGTATAACGTTAATGAATGGATTTTTTTAACCTTCAGTACAAACAAACTTCAAAAATCGGAACGAATCAGGCAAAACACCTCATATAATTTAATCAGAAGTCGTGCCTTGTTTTTCAGTTGTTTGGGCAAGTTAGTGGATTTCCCATGAGACTAGCGAGATGGATGAGATAAACATTCTGATCCAATAGAAATATAAATTAACTTTGAAAGTCAAAGGAAAGAAAAGAAAATCAATGAATTAGGTGTTTGCGGAGAGATCTCTCTAATTCCCTAATTAATTAATTGTATAAAGGACGAAACTAAGCTCTTCGTGTTCCAACAGTAATAATGATATGATATGATGATGAATCAATAGTGGAACTATATGCATACACCCGCTTAATTTGGAATTCTAATATTAAGTAAACAATGATTCTGTCTCACGTTAATATTGATATATGATATGTTTACGCACAGATTTATTGGAATATCGATAACGATACAATCGGTGAAATTACAAACAAAACTGAAACACTTCTTCAAAAACTTTTTACTAAGCCAAAAACGTATGTCTGTCATTTAGGCACTGTTAGCGGTAAACTACAGATTTGAAAAGAGGCGGAAGGTATAATGTAGTAATAGGTGTATGTAGTTTACAAGAACTAGTGACATTATCAGCACAAAACTTATTCTTTACTAGCAACTCGGCCCGGCTTCGCACTGGTGCATACAATAAGAAATTATTTATTTTATAATGTAATTATTAGGATGATGAATGCGACTCGGTAAAGATTTGGATCTCATACTGAGTCGCACGCATTACTATTGTCATGGGCGAGGGTCGCCACTTACCATCAGGTGGGCCCTCAGCTCGTTCCGTCACTCATTCACATAAAATAAAATAAATAAATATTTGCAACCAATACAGTATACATACACAATACAAAAAATATATACAAAATACCATCCAAATACCCGGTATTTCCGCGGAATTTCCAAAAAAAACAGAATATGTTGGATTTCTAATCAGTTAATAGAAATACAGTTTTGTTACGGAGCCCTCGGTGCGCGAACTCAAATTGTACCAAGCCGTTTTTTTGTTCAGTTGCCTACCGATACTATTGCCGTGTAAATTATAGAACTGCCAGTGATTCCGGGAATTAGCGGTTGGCTACAAATTACATCGCACGGAACGAGGCTAATGGAGAAGGGCGGAAACGGCAAAAGGCAGGCCGATTGACTTCAGCATTTCTCAGGACTTGCATTCTGAAGATTGGATTTCAGTTCGTCGTTTACACAAATAGCGGGGCAATATCATGGGGCTGATCCATAAAAGCAATAGGTATAGGGCTCCGTAGCCTAGTTAGTAGTAACCCTGCCCCCGAAGCGATGATCCCGGGTTCCAAAGCGGGGTCCAACTTTGTGATGAGCATCAAGTTTGCTCTTGGGTCTTAGATATTGTCATACCGGCTATGATACAGGAAATCGTAGTGGAATGGTATGAGTGTGTATGACTGCAAGTGATAGTACGTTATAGAGATTGATACACTAAAAAACGAACTCCTTTTTACTTGTTAGTAGGTACCTTATTGTTATTTGGTTAAAATGCCCCCTAGTTTTGATAATGGTGAATCGAATTTGTGTTCGTTTATGTTATGTTCTCCATCCCAATAGTACCAAATTACACTAACCAGTTACGTATACGAATATTATAAAGCTAAAGAGTTTGTTGGTTTAAACGCGAACAACCAGTTTGATTTAAAAAAATATTTTTGTATATGATTGCTACATTTATGAGGAAGGCATTCATAGGCTATCTAGTTCTGTAGGCGCTCAATTTATTTAAGTTATACGCGTGTGAAACTGCGGGGCACAGCCAGTTTCCCATAAAGTGTAATATCGTTTATTTTGAGTAAAAAGTTCTTTTAACGGATTAATTATTAAATAATCTGAAATAAAAAGCCTGATAGTTAACTTGCTCTTATGTGCAGTAGACGAATAAATCCAGTCTAGGCAGAAGATGTAAAGCTCAAGTTATAAGTGGTTAAGATAAGATATCGCCTTACATTTGGCGAACCATGAACATTTTAACTGTAAGACTCACAAAAAATACGGTCTTAATGGTTAATGAATTGGAACTGCCCCTAGGGATAACCGTGATAATTAGGAATGTATTGTCAATGATTCCGGGATATAGCGGTTACAAATCGCACGGGGCGGGGAGAAGGAAAACGGGAGGAAAAGGTGAAAGCTTCCAATCCGCTACGGCTACTTTTCGATTACATCTGAATTGTGTGGGATTTATGTAAAACCAGCGGATAACCGGCGTGTGCTACTACGCTATAAATAGAAATACATTTTATGCGCAATGCATTGTTTTAGTGGTCTAAAACCATCTTCGCATTATTACCTCTCTAATGAAAGCGGTTTGGGCACATAGGTTGGATGGTTTTAAAGCCAGATCGTGATTGTGAAATCACGATCTGGCTAATATCAACCAGTGACTTATTTAAAAATAAAATAAACCGAGTACATTGCCAGTTAAGGACTACTTTCGATGTTTTTTTTGATAGGGTGTACCTCCGAAGACTATATTATATAAAAAATAAATTGAATTACAAGAAGTTAAACCTAAGGAATCCCTTATGTACCTCCGAAGACTGTATTATATAAAAAATAAATTGAATTTAAACCTAAGGAATCCCTTAATCTCGAACTCATAAGTTTTAACTTTTTTTTTAAAGTGTGTATCTCCAAGGCCTATATCACTACATTGTATAAAACAAAGTCGCTTTCTCTGTCCCTATATCCCTATGTATGATTAAATCTTTAAAACTACGCAACGGATTTTGATGCGGTTTTTTTTAATAGATAGAGTAATTCAAGAGGAAGGTTTATATGTATAATACACAAGTCACCCGGGCTTCGCACGGGTAGTTTCTGATACGACACTGATGCTTTACTAACCGTGCGAAGCCGGGGCGGGTCGCTAGTTAAGTTAAGCACAGGTGGCACGGACGCTTAGAACCACGCAATACATACAACCAATCCGAGACAAAATGCATGCTCATCACACAAATGTTCACCCGGGTGTATCGCACCCAAGACTCCTCGCTTCGTCGACAGAATTACTAAAACTAAGCTACGAAGCAGCTATTAACGTTTACGTTTTGCTATCTCAAAAAACCCGTCAGATGCTGTGGCAACTTACGGTTCGTGGTAAATTTACGTGATTTTCGAGCCAGGATTTTTTTCAGTCGTCATAATAAATGAGACCCCCAGGCAAGCGCGTGCCTACTCCATGATCGCTGTTGCCCCCAGCTCCCTTTGATGTGGTTTTAATTCTATGTGTCGATTTCGCTCAGCTTTCGTTCGACTTGTCAGTAAGAGGTTCATTTCATCCGAGTTTATTGGTGTTTACTCGGCGGAATACAATGGTTGATTTAATCTAACTACTATCTAATATAAATTCGAAAATTTGGATGCATGGATCTTTGTTATGTGTGCCTAAATAAATAAATCTGCTAGGTACATATTTAATCATATTTATACATTAACCTAAATGGAGTGCACGATGCGTTACGCGTGCATTTTTTTATCATTTTCTAATTTGAACTCGAAGATGGCAAGCGGAAAAGCGGTAGTCGGCTCTTGAGATACAAAGATGCCAAGACGAGTAACAAAAAAATGCATGATCAAGCGGAGCGCTTGGGAAACAACGGCAGAAAAACTCCCATTTTAGTGAAATACAATATCTACCCTTTGAAGACCAACGAAGGCGAGAACTTGATAGTAAATGAGACCTGTTAAAATCAAATTGCATTCAAACATAAGGTATTATAAAAACTTATATTTAAAGCCAAAAAATTGGCCTCATTAATCATCTCAGAGGTCACCAATGACAGTTGTGATTGAATCAGAAACTAAGGTCACCGTGGCCGAAATCGGACATTAAAATACAATATTTACGTAGGTTCTGTATCGGGTAATCAAAAGCTTTACTTAAATAGTAATACTAACCCGTGGTTGGTCAACCTACGGGAATACTTTAATTTTCGGGATAAATAGTAGCCTAGACGGTATCCAAGATATAAGGTATCCTGGTACCAAATTTCATCCAAGAGCGTTTGAGCGTTAAGGAGTAACAAACATATATACAAGCTTTCGCCTGAATAATATCCGTGTGATACATATGGATTACAATATGGTAAGCCAATTACAGATTTCTACGAAATGATACAGTATAATATAAATAAGAATACGAAACACGCATCTAATTAAAATAATTAACAAAACATACGACTGACTTTGTTATGCTATTCTTAGTCAGGACTGTTATTAAAATATGGTCTTATCTATGAGTTTATTTAAACCATTTACATATAATGTATTGGATACCATAGCGCGTGAGTATTCACGGTACACGGTTTCCATGAAAAATCGCTGTTTAAAGATTTATATTTCAAACTAGCTGCGCCCCGAGGCCAATAGCCCCTGTTTTCCGGGATCAAAAGTAAGTGTCAATTCAGGACACAAGCTATCCTGATACCAAATTTCATCTAAATATATCGAACCGTTTGAGCGTGAAGGAGTAACAAACATACATACATACAAACTTTCGCCTTAATAATATTAGTGTGATACCGTAAAGATTATAAGTAAAGTAAAGAATAAGCGTTAATAGGCCTTACAACTCAGCAGCTGTCTTCTCCGCTGTAGGTCGATTCCAACATAGATAGATTATATCTTAATTCAAAATAACACATAAAATAAAAAACTTTTTAAATCAAGTTACACAATGAGCGACCTTATCAATATATAAGTTGCCTAGATAGGATAAAATGTTGATTTTACACACAAACATAAACGATAGTATAGGTATTTGACGTAACTCAATATCTCTATCCCCATGTCCATGAATATTTATTTAAATAATAATAAATAAGATCCATGTCTTATAAATTTACTATTGAATTATCGTATTTTATATATGTACAAGATAGATAAAAGCCCATTCGCTCTGGCTTTTTAAAAGTAGAAATGTGTCCCACTGTGTGGAAACAATAGATTTTGGTACCACTAGGTATTAGCTAGGTCAACGAATGGTTATGAAAGATTATGGTTTTCCTGTGAACATGTTTCTTTGAACACATATTTCCTTGAACAATAATTCATAATTGTTCATAGATTCTTAAAACAACATTAATGTCCACAGGAAAATTGTAACTCTATAATTACGTTTTATATATTGTACAGAAGCGTAAGAATATTTAAATACCAACTGCATTTATAAATCATTTCGTAAGTTTATAAACAAAAATAAACGTGCCAGTTGCAATTCGGACTCGCATGCTTAGGCATTCAAACTACCAATTGTATTTTTTATTTGTAGCGATTTCCGCAACAATATATCTCATATTCTGCAAAAAATCAAACTGATTTCAATCAAGGCTCAAATGAGTTTAACCGTGAAAAGGACATACCATACGGAACTCTTCCAAATAAAACGCTTACATGGAAAGCCTACACTGGGACTCCTGTGTCGCAGGAGGGTTATACAAATCGGGAACCAGGTAACGAATTTTGTGCCCAGCACACTATATTATGATAGGCTGGCCGGTAATCAAACCTGCAATTTCGCAGGCAATGCTTCTCTAGAAAATTGGTCAGGGTACCGTCAAACCGCTAAAGCTTCTTTCTGAGTTAGTGGCCAACTCTAATCCGACATGGCAGATCAACTATTAAAGTCGGTACCGACATCTAAGCATGCCTTCCGGAACCGGAAGCGCCCGGTTCAAATACCACTAAACGGTTACCCCTAGAACTACTCGAAAACCAAGCGAAAAGGTCTTGACAGATGATCCAGACAAGCTTCTAACTTTACATTAACGATACCAGTATTATTATATCTCTGACGATACTAACGATTTCTATACGAACTAGTTAGTACCAAAGACGAACTAAGGTATATGTCAATTATTCAGAGCAACGTTAAGATAAAAATGTATCGAAGAATATACCTACAAGGTATATAAAATCAAATATTAAGCAAGCAAGGGAACGTGGATACTGGCGCCGCCAAGTCGCGAGAACTCATCAATATGAAGCCAAGAAGCAATCACTGAATGAGCACATTCTTATATTAAAACTAATAGCCGGAATCACTTGAGCTCGTGTCACGTTCCTCCGAGCCCTTATAGAAGTAGGTACACAAAGCGGGCGCGGCAAAATAATTTTCTACAGTGCAACGCTATGGAAAAACGTCCCGCCGCGCCCGCATCAGCGTTGTCGGGACGTTGACGAGACCCATTGTATATGGATCATTGTCGATTCACACAGATTCCTTAGTTACCTAAAGTAAATCTCTAGATAGTATAAAGGAAAGTCATTGTTAGTCTGCCAATTTCTCAGCTAATTTCTTCTAACGGATTTTGATATGATTTTCATTATCATTTAAAGATTTCCAGATGGTTTATATAAATATTACATGCATATAACAGTAGAGAAAAGCCGAGAATTCCAACGATTTGTAATGATGTCGTAAATTTCGTAATTACTACTTGTACTATGGAAACCACAATCCTAATAGAATACTTAAATGGTATTTTTTGGAAATCCAACTTATAATTCATATTCTCACCCAGACACAGAACAAATACCTATGTTCGTCTCACAAATGTTTACCCTAGGTTGGAATAGAACCTAGGATTAACATTTGTCCTTCAGCGCTGAAGCCAGAGCACATCTGAATAGTATGAAAGTCTCAGTGATGATTAAATACTTCACTGCACATATACCCTCAGTTTACCCTCAGTCACCAGTTACTAGTTCTAAAGCTGCTTAGACTAAACAGAAACTGTTTATTGTTCTTAGTCACATATAAAATTGGTCTCCTTGTAAATTGTGTTTTGCACTTCACAGAACAACATAGTTAAGTAAGCACCTGTTAATATTCACTCTCTTTGATCTAATACTACCATCTTGCATGATAATATAATCATTTCTTTGAGACGGTAATTTTATTTTGATTGCTTACGTGCGGCGCGTAGGCACACATGGAAATAAATCAAGGAGAGTAAAAAAATGTTCCAAAATAGCTCAAAAAATTACATGAGTACATGAGGTACATAATAACCTCTTTATTTCTTATTTTTTCTTTTCCCGGTTAGCGATAAAACTTTCCACATACCAAGAAAATGTATTTGTTAAATTCTATTTCAGAACAAACAACGCTATATCAAAGCTAAATTAATGGAATCAAATTATTTGTTCCATTGTTGTTGTTTTTAAATCAACGCTATTTCAAAGAAAAGGGCCGCCCAATAATGACCCTGATTCGATTTCTTATCCCGCGCCCCGTAGTACCTACAAAGTTTCAATATTGCCATCTTTATAAATTGCTCCGGGAAATTAAATTGAATAAACTTGAAATGACAATTGATCTGAAATTAGGACCAGTCCGTGCTACCGAAGCTGTTTCCGCAATAAATATTGATAGATAGGCAGTCAGTGCCGCGGTACTTTTGTCACTGGTGATTTGAAACGAATTTGCAACATATTTCATCGTCGATATTTGAACGTTAATTATAATAAATGGACGCCATTCTTGAACTGTTGGTCGTTTGGATGTCTGAGTATTCAGCCAATGTAATTGCTTAGATACGAAATTAATTGCCGTTTATCTGTAATCATTACTTTTGCCGCTCAAAGAATATTTCTAAAATTCTTGGCATTCATATTGATAAAAGTAATTAACGTCGGTTATTACTACGTCAAAACCAAAGGAGCCCTTTGAGTTGAACAGTCTATTAGATGCGTGCATTTACTTAGGAATGTCAATGAAATTGATTCGTAACGCCGATTGTTATCGGAGTAATCGTCATCGTACTCATTACATCATCTAAGTTAAGGAACTCTCCGCCCAGTCAATATTTGGATAAGTGACCGTTAAGTGGCATATAAACAGCGTGCTTCGGAGGGCACATTAACATATCGATCCCGGGTATAATACTCGATAAGTCATGTCGAAGGCCTTCGGCAGCTTGAAAACTCCAATTTCTTAAATAATATATACAATTTCTGCCAAAATCGAAGAAGGAATGTTGATGATGATTTAAAATGTAACACAGTAAACATTTCAGAACAACAGAGAACTACACAATTAAAAAGTGAAACAAGATGGGCGCCTTATTGCTAAAGGCAAGCATCTGACGCATACCTACATAGTTATAAACATGATGACAAAGTTATAAGTTCGCCATGAAAGCGGAGTGAGAAACTTTCTAACAAAAAGTGTTGAAAGATTCTTATTACATTGTTCTTACTGACCTCTTATGCATTCTTCCTTGTTTTCATCGGAATTGTCCCCGCAATCGTTTTCTCCCTCGCACACCCACGATATTGGTATACACTTCCCGTTCGCACATTGGAACTGTTTGGTCGGACACACAGCTGAAACAAATGGTATGATTTAATTTTATTAATTTCAATGAAACGCGGAAACTGTGGACGTATTTGAACTTATAGCACTTTTGAATCACACTTTTAGGTCAATTCAAATTTGGGAGCAGGGCTACGGTCTCCTTTTAAAGCTGCTGATAATATAAGTTATTCTAATGTGTCTGTCTCTGTGTATGATACGAATAATATGAGTATATGTATAATCCAGCTTGTGATTTACAAGAAAAATAAAAATTCTTGTCGATTTTTATTAGTACCAGTTCCACTCCCTCTCCTCCAGCCCTGCCTTCGAAGCTAGGGGCCCCGTGTTCGACTCTAGGTCGGGAGAATGAAGTTTGTTTTCGGGTCCAATCCCCAAGACCCAATCTTTTGTCTTATGTTTCTCCATGCCATCTGCGACCCAGCGAATGCTAGTTCAGGGGTATGAGTGTGTAAATGTTTATTTTTACTACACTTCATGCCTAGCCGTCAGTCATGGAGTGGGATAAAATATAACACGACTAAATAACACCCTTACCTCATCGATACATCATTAATTAATATATCATTAACAATTACTACTAAAAGATTCGCCTCGACCTTCGTCATCATCGCTAAACATAAGGTGAAATGAAGGTCATCAAAGCGCGATTCATGACGCAACAATTTTTGATAATCAACGCTCAGTCACTACTTATAAACGTCACCAAATAAGAAAAAAGTAAGCTACCTTTCATAGCAATTCGATGATACCCGTTGAAAACGGAATGCATTACGTATAGTCCATAACATTCTTGTAAGTCTAGTAAATACTTTACTGAGAATTACTCTTTATTTATCGTAAGTATTTACGTCATAGTAACGTAAATGAAATCTAGGAAGACTTGATTTCAGTCATTATGGTTATTATCCCGTTAAATCTCACATTAAGACTTTAGTCAATACTGATAAACAAACCACTCAGCAGCCAGTAATGAATTCGAATACATGTATTTACAAAATAAACAGTTAAAAACGTGGTAAAAAATTATATAAAAAAACGACCGCGGCGTAAAACCCAAGCGGTAGGCGTTATTTGAAAACAATGTAAACCGCTTATAAAACAGGCACGTAACATTTTCCATCACCATGCCTCTGGTAGCATTGCATTGCCATGCAATGCAATACAAAGGCGCTACGGTCAAAGACGAGGGTCATATAAAAAATAAAACATCGGGATAAAATTATCTACCTTGAAAAACAAGAGGAAGCAAAAGATCGTAACAAAAACATACAAATACTTGTAATTCATGTCAACAGAAATTATTTATAGGATACAAATAAAATATTTCCCATCCACAAAGGAAAGAAACATACAAACATCTTTCAAGAGGCGGAATGAAAAGCAACAAAAGAAGGAAATGACCTATCAAAAGTTGTGGTGTAACTCAGACGCGTGCCTCTAGGAAGCGATCGGTACATTTCCATGATCCTTAACGGTCTTTATAAGTCCATTATGTAATGGACAGAAGAGTCGGAATGTTGGGCACAATAGCGAGGCTATCTCGAGCCCACTGAACTGATTTATGCTCCAATATTTTCCAAGATACGATTCCACTCCATAGGGAATATCGAGTGTCACCATAAATAATTTACATAATGTTTATAGCGTAAGGGTCAAATGATTTCTGAATCTGATGAAAAGGAAATATACTTTCGAACACTCTGGCTTATTGGATTATTTTTTGATATTTGTGCTACGTATTTTCACAGTGCTTTATTTCAAAGCATTTAGGTAAAATACTGTCTTATAAGAATATGCTTTTTCCAGCGAGTTAGGCTGAGTTTCATGGCTCGAAAAAGGTGACATCACCGGCGGCGCCAAAATAGGTGACAACCAAATAAGCATATTTCTAAGTGATATAACGACCAAGAGATCATATTTGTATATTTAACACATGTTTTAGGGGGTCAGTAGGTGTGTACGCCTTGATTCCCTACACGTACCTCCTGGGTGGTGCTAAAGGAGCATCAAAAGTAGCAGTGGAACTTGTACCAAGTTCGCCCGGAGAGGTACTACCATGACACCTTGAATCTGCCGCCAAGCAGTAGTGCTCGCATTATTGTGTTCCTGTGGAAGGGTGTGGGTGCCGGTGAAATGACATGCGCATGAGACGTATCATCCCTGTCTTGGCCGTACTATAACAACACATAAACTAAAATGGTATTTTCTCGGTTAGGTCGTCATTTATGAGCATTTAATTAAGGTTTTCTTACAGCGCCATATCGAACAATATTTTAATTAATTAAATTGTACTATCACGGCCAAGAACGAAAATAAAAGCGATTGTTGAACGTTGAATTTAATTTGTATTCAAATAGGCTGGATGCTTTGTGGCTGTAGTTTCAGCTGCAGCAGACTTAATGAAACATCGCGAAGATGAAATTCCATTTTAATTACTTCGTTCACCGATATTTCAGCAACTTTCTCGGCTAATTGTAAATAATTTGTGAAATCTGAAATACAAGCCACTTGTACTGATGAGTCAGTTATGTAATTAACAATCAACATTCCCTGTTTATTTTACGTGAGTATGCAGTAATAATTAATTTCGATGAGTTCGAATTTAATACAAATTTAGTTAGTCTTTTGTCAGTTTCTAACGATCGTCGTTATAGCATAATTCATACGTACAAGGCATTATATATATAATGTTTCCTGCGTCTAAATGTCTATAAAAAACAGGCCAAGTGCGAGTCGAACTCGCGCACCGAGGGTTCTGTACAAATTTGTAGGTAAACACGTGTAACTTACTAAGTTTTTCACGTTTTTATTTTGTGATTTAACTTTTAATTTACGGTTTTTGAATTTTGGCCTTTACTTGTGCTTCTTCCCAAATTTCATGATTGTAGGTCAACAGGAAGTATATAGGTTTCGATTCCTTGGCGAGTGCCAAAATATGCAGCATAATCAGCCTTATTTTTTGATTGCGTTGACTTTTGACTTTTCAAAGCTCCAAGAAATTGCGGACCTATGTATTTGATTGATATTAATTTCAACTTCAAACCTACCTCTACGCGATCCAGATAAAAGGGCTTACAGACAGACAGACAGACAGACCGGACCAGTGATACTATAGGGGTACCTTTTTTACTGTTTGAGGTACGGAACCCTAAAAACAAGATAATTGCCTTTTGTAAAGCTATACACGTCAAAACAATAAAAATTGCTTGAAACTAAGTTGTACTACCAAGATCGGTCATGAATAGGCACAAACAATTTTTTCATGTAACATACGGTTACAATGACTAAATAACAATTTTATTGAAACAAAAATAAGACTTAGTCATTGCAACCGCACGTTGGTATTATTCCTTTATGCGAGATTAGAAATGGTCAATGTTGTTTGAAATAATAGAACAATTTATTTTTATTTTACAAAATGGAATATATTAAATTAAGTCACAATTATGCCGATTTTTTGAAACCAACAAATTTAAAAACTACTGGCAACTCTAGTGCCTGACCGCTAAATAGAATCTGAACCATTTCAATATAAAAAGTAGATCGTGTGCGTGATACCGCGCGGGGCTCGACGGCCGGTCGGCTTGACATCCAATCTGCCTGAAGAGCTCTCAACTGTCTCATTGAGAGCAAATCGCCCGCCCCGAGGCAGCAGCCTAAATAGATAGGTAGATGACACTTTATGGACAACAAATAAAGATGCCAATAGTTAAAGTGTACAAATCTTAACTAATAATAAGGCAGCACAATGGGCGGTCTTATTGCTATAAAGCGATCTATTACAGACAACCTTTAGATGGACAAGAAGTATATATATATATATGTATATATATTAGAAGTGAGGAGTATTGGAGCATCTAGTATTGATTAACTAAAATTTAAAAATATGTAATTTAAAATAACATGCTTAAAAATACATTAATATGGTATACACAATATATTAATTTTTATACTTATAATAACTTCTTATATGTACATAGACAATCAATCAAAGAATAGTGGCAACAAATTGCAGCAAGACAAATAATGTTTCTTTAGCATTTATTTAAAAATTACGCAGCGTCTTGGCGCGTTTAATTTTTATACAACATTCGAACCCCCCACACTAGCCATTTTATGGTCCAATTTCCCAAGTCAAGCGGAATATGGGTGACCTACGTATTGCGCACCTACATCAACCGAGCCTGTTAGGATACCTTGCGGTTGGCAGGTGATTAAATCAGTCCCCTGTGTTGGACAGAAAGAGCACGACACGTGTCAATCCTAAATTTCCACTCGAGTGATATTGGATGCGTGAGCATACTTTGCCTTCGTGGAACTTGGTTTTTTGATCTTGAATCGACAACGTCTGTTCGGTGAGATTGGTAAAGTTTTAAATTATTGGCTTCAATGTAGAAACTTAATTACGGGAACCTTTTGAAAGTTAAAAAAATATTTTATCAAATTACAGTCCGGGTTTGATCATATTTACAATGTTATTTTCTTGTGGTAAAACCAGATTGGTTTAACAAACAAGGTTTTCGGGTAGCATGTTTTATGTGCCATAACGAGTGGATTACCTGAAGTTATGCGGTATTCTCTCCATAAGAGTAGCAATACGAATTTGGTCTTCTTCTTAGGCACGGGAAGACCAATATCGCATCTTAATGTCACTTTGAGATGAAAGGAATATGTTACGTCTCATGTGTTTAAAGTTTTACTTTGGTTGGTGACAGCAACTATAAAATCAGTTTTCCTTGAATTATCAAATTATTATTCTATATAAAACCTACTTAACGAAGATCAAGTTTTACATTTACTTCCGCCATCAAGTTAATCAAAATTCGTTAAATCACCCAATCTCAACATGACAAGGTTGTGCTCCAGAAATATGTTATTGTATTTCTTTCACGACACTCTTTAACCTTTACACACTCACACCCCTGCACTAGGATTCCCGGTAACGCAGGTGACATGGACAAACAGAGAAACACCCAATTCCCTAGAACAAACATTACGCTCATTACAAAAAGTCTGCACCTACTGCGAATCGAACCAGAGACTCGCTTCGAAGATAGGGCTACTACTAATAACTGTACCAGCCTCTAATGTTCCCACTGCAGGGACACCGGCCTACTCTCGATAATTGAGAGTGAATGGGTTCTGATCTACCACGGGAGCCCAATCCGGATTGGTAGATGTCACATGTCGTCGAATTTTTGGTACTACTTTGGTACTTTTACTACTAATAAACACTTACTAAATAGCAAATTTAGATTTCTCGAAAAATCGCAGCATATTTTTAGTCTTGTACGAGTAATGTAACGAAGAGGAGCTTAATAGCTTCAATTTGGACTATTTTTGCGTCCGTCGTTTGTCGACTGCATTGTCTGTCTCGGCCATCAGACTCACGTGTCATTCACCTCATCTGCCCACTGTTAACTATAGTCACTTAGTTCATGATAACTTTTATAAAACCGGTGTCACGTAATTTCATCTCGATTACAATACTTTTATTAGACTGCGCCTCCGTTATTTCCATCATGGTGTTTCCTATGTACATGACCTTTATGATATAATGAGTAGTTATCAGTTACTCATTATGTCATAAAAGTTTCTTAGTTTATCCGATTTGATATACCCTACAAAACTCGGTGGCAAAGGCATCGCGCGAGTGATACCTCTGGTAAGATCCTTGTGCTACGGTAACCGCTTACCACAGGTGGGTAGTATGCTTGCTTGCCACCTTATCGATATAAATAAATCAACTACTTCCCATTTCCCTTTCCGATTTATACTATCATAAACGCAACATGCATAAGCAACAATGGCTGTCTCGATATTACTGTTCATTCCAAGGGCTCTCCTAAATTTTACGCCTCTTTTCAATCGCAGAGATAATACATTTTGAACAAATAACGGCAGTTCTTAGTCTGGCGATGATTATCGGTAAGCGGATGATACAGCCGGCTTTCCAAATCCTAAACTGGATAAATGCTCGTCGGCCACCGAGCTGGGTTCCTACGTTTGAATACAAATGGATCGTTTATCCCTGAAAGCCAATCTGTATGCAAATTACAGGTCCGTTTAACTATTCTCGTTAGTTGCTCATTTTCGGAACGTCTGCATTTTCAGTTTGTTTTAAATCCACAATCCTTTGAGATACGATTTATCGCATGATTTGCTCTAGCAATACTAAACTTTATCACTCGTAAAACTGGGGTCGTCTGATTCATGGTTTAACGTTAGTGGAATTCAATCTCGAGATCTACGGTACCGCCTCGCCTAGATTATATAAGTACCTAGCCGAGAAGGCTCCGGGTTAAAGGGATTTTGTTGAGTTGAAACTTGGAGGTGCTGTGTGATTTTAGTGTCATCCGGAAGTTATCGTCAACTTTGTCATCCCCTTTTTTCCTGGTTTGCTAATGTGTAAACTTCCATCGGCGCCCACGAGCGGCGGATACGGCGCGCCTCGAAAGGGCGTTCTCAAAATTTTATGAAAATGTTGAAAAAGCAAAAACTTCTCTGTATTATTATATGATGGGCTAACAGGTTCTTTTAACGACTTTGGGTAAAAGTACCTTCTCGTTATATTTATATAAAATGTTATTTAATAATAATGCCGAGACAGACATATGTATTGGTAAGCGAAAATAAATGATTGCTTACATTAGGTATCAGATACGAGGTTTTTTTTGACAGTTTTCTTGTCACGTCAAAAATCTAAGTAAATTAATATATTCTAACCTTTAAATCCTAAAAAAGCCTCTTAAAAACTTCAATTTTAAATAAGTATGTACAAGACGGATAGATATTTTTTGAATTAAAACATTTTTTTTTCTTTGATTATGAATTTAAATGGAACCTTATGGTAACAACGGAGCCTAGTTGTTTGTACCGTACCGATAATATTTCGGACATAATAATACAATACAATAAAATACAATAGAATGCACAACGCTCCGAACTGATGCTCATAGATCAGTTGGTAGAGCTCTGCCTTCTGCGGTGTTGGTCGTTGGTTCGACACAGGACAAGCATTTGTGTGCGAACGAACATAAATGTGTGTTCTGTATCAAGGTAATATATGTATTATTTACAAAAAGTACTGTATAAGTATTCTATCAGTTATCTAGTTCCCATATTACAAGGTATGCTTAGTTTGGGGCTAGATGGTGCTGTGTGAAATGTCCATGTATATTTATTTAATATCTTTAATAGCTCTTATTAGGCTTCGGTAAGAGACCTAAACATTGTGGTGCCAAACAATGACAATATATTCCCGATGATTTCTGCATTTTCATCAATGTAAACGGTAACTTTCATTAGTAAAATAAGTCAAGATAAAGTCCAAAATATTTGTTACAGTTGCACAAAATAATAACTGAATTAAATCCGAATAATTTGAAAAGTAACTTTTTAAATTAAATTAAATTGTAAATTTTTTACTAAATGCATTTTAAAATATATTTGTTACATATGTATTTAACAAAAATAAACATTTGTAAAATTTTTGTCTCTCTGTCAGTCCATCTGTCTGTCTGTTTGTTCCGTCTAATCTCCGAAACGACTGTACCGATTTTTACGGGTTTTTCACTGGCAGATAGCCAACGTTATAAGGAATAACTTAAGATTACTTTTATTTCAGAAAAAAAAAAATAAGAAATAGCATTACATACAACATATTGTTAAATTCCACGCGGACGGAGTCGAGGGAACAATTATTTTGAAATAAATATGTACGTACTATTTTTTCACGCGTTCTTATTACCAAGTCTAGCGTTCAAACCCAATCCGACCCTCTATAATATTGAACAAGCAAAAAAAAACCTATTGGAAGGATTACTTTCTTCTCGCGTAGGTACATGATCCCTTTTACAATTTAAGGTACTTAAATCTATATTACATTTTCCTTATAACTTATTAGCGAATTTAATAGATGTTAAAAAATATATTGATTGTCGTGTAGCAGAGCAACATCAGACTACGTAGTTTTATCATTTACTGAGAGTTTTACTTTATTCAATTACCTCTCATACAAGTATAATAAATTTTGTTACTGGGCGACCGAGCTTCGCTCAGTTTTTTGTAATTTTTTATTAAAGTGCGTTTTTACAAATAATACAATAAACTTCAACAGTAAAACGCTATCTAAACGCATAATTTCATCCAAATCGAGATCCAAAATAGAGCCGTTTCCAAAATACACGAAATAAATACAAGAATTGCTCGTTTAAAGTAATACGATTTTAAGTTTCGTATCTCTAAGGACTTTTAACTCTTTGTGACTATGACTTTGAGATTGCAAAATTTGTAATTACGTTGGATACTCAACAATACTTAGTGTCAAAGCCTACTTTCATAGAGCATTGTTTTCCATTGATATCTTTGAGAAAAACTTATTACTAGAATAACATTTCAAAACTAATCATAGCAAGCCGAATGTAGATCGTGCCCGTTTATTTTAATCATACATAATGTACAGCGAAATATTGAAAACAAATTTCAATGTTTCGATAACTTTAACAGTACGTTGCCGAAATACTTACGGTCGTTATAAACTTTTAATTAATAATCTTATACGTGTAGGTATATTATATACACTTGCTTGATATATTAACAATTCATCAGAAGATGTAACTATAGAATTCAGCCAGACAGAAACTACTAACGTAACAGTGACAGAATTATTCGAATAAAATGCGCTCTCCAAATCAAGCCAAATAAAAAAAATCTGTTATATCATTATTCACAGATTTTACACACTTACAAGTGAAAATATTAATAACGTAATAGCGTTTTCACGGAAGTCAAATATAAAACAATGAAATTTTATATAGATATGTGGTGTTCTTATATATATATAAAACCTCCCAGCTAAGTTTGAAAGCCAAAGGCGCCGAAAAGACTGCAATCAAAAGTACAAACAAAAATTGTAATGTAAAAACATTTTGATTGAAGAAAATGAGAGAAACAATAATTAAGTAGGTACTATAAATTTCTTATTCATGTACCAACATTATTAACAGCTGGTGACGGAAGGGCGACCGAAACGGCACAATAATTAAAATACAAATAGCATTGGTCATTCAAATATCCGAGGCCCAAACATGTAACACACTCTCGCAACATAATTGTCCTTCCATGCCGGATACATCGAAAGCGCAGTCAAGTTGCAAACAATACTCAATCCTAGTAGTTTATAAGGAGATATCAGAATCGCCTGAGCCCAACAAACGGTTTTCACTTCCCGATCTAACCCTCGCTTATTGGACGGTCTGTATCATCTAGCATAGGGTGGCAGTGAGACTTAATGACAACGATCGAATATGGGATCGAGGTCAATTTTAAGTGTCGCATTGGACTTGGCAGCAGACCTTAATTGACCGGTTATAGCATTGTCGGCAGCACTAGGCTGGCCGACCAATACTCAAATGGAAATTATCATTGTATTGGCTACCTTTCATGGATGTAGTTCATGTTTTTTCTTTCATTCTTTAGCTTTCCTCTACGAAATGCCAATTTTAATTACAAAATACAAACATCAGTCTCTATCAAGGTACAATAAAGGCGCTTAGTAATGTTACGAATCACACAATGAATTGCCCAAACCGAACTAGCTTTTTCTTATCAAATACGCCTTATTATTAATACCTTTTAGCTTAATTAGTGAAACACACTGCTAATTAGCAGTAACTTTGAATTTTAAAGATATTCGTTTCAAAATTGTACCTAAAATATAACATATTTGTTTCTAAATAGATTGAATGCCTGTGACTGAACGCTATGTTTCGCTAATTTTGCTCGGTGATGGATCGTGGATGCTGCGATCGATCAATTACGGTTCCCTTCGTATTTTCCAGTAAGATTTTTGCGGTGACTCTACGTGGGGATACGGAATGAACAGGGGCGAAACTCGTCAATATTTCTACGCGTGATCTTTTACATTTATTTTCCAATTTGAAGTTTCGAAGGAAATGTCTCTAAATTTCTGCATGTACGGAACTATATCATGGGCTTACATTTCTCTACCGAGTAGTCACGGCAATCGATGTCACGTGTGTAATTTTGGTATACCTTGTTAAGCTAATCGCGACTTCTTTGAAAATGTTTAATACCTGTGTATGTACAAACAGATAAACAGCAAACAACGAACATGAACCAAATAACTGATACAAATATTTTACTTGTAGTTGACTTCTGTATTGTATATTATTTTATAATTATATTCTTATTATGTACCTGACATTCCTGACATTTCAAAGTGTGATAAATGAGTTTTGTATTAGAATTCAATACTCTGTCCGCGAATCGACCCCGAGACTTAGAAGGCAGGGTTCACCACAAGTCAAGTCTGTTTCGAAGCAGACGGTGTTGTTGCAAATAGAGTTCAGAGACGAAAAGTTTTATCACCATACCAGTATCTAATGACCATGATTTCAATAGCAACGGCGCTGATAAAACATTACTAGTAATGATAACTTCTATACAATATTGACGAAAGTGATGATATTGGTGCTAATATTAATTATTTTAGGAAATACAATGGATATGACATTGATAGTTATGTATATTTTATGTCATTTGCATAAGTTGAATACCACAGCTTTACTAGTCATAAAGACACATTCACCTTCGACTAACAAAAATCTCATTTGTTTTAATTAAGTCTTCATGGCTGCTTTACATTTTATTTTTTATTTCAAATATATGTAAATGTTCGCATAGGTTATGAGTAACTTAAACCCACGCAATAATAAGACTTCATACCAGACAAATGCGGAACTGTATATTAACTGCAAAACAAGAAGCATACAATAACAACTAAAACTTGGAACTAGCTCATTTAACATTTGCAGCTAGTAAGTGATTTCGTTATACCTTCATGTGAGCACAATTGCAACTACCAGTTAAACTTCGAGTAGTTGCTTGCAATTCATTGAGGAGTCGAGACTAACTCTATTATGAACAACGGCCAACTAGTTCATACTTCATATGTAACATACGGGACTAAAGATAAAGTACCAAGTTTATTTTAGCCTCCCTAAATCTTATATTCTAATCTGCTTAATAATTCTAGGCAGGACTAGGGTGGAGGTCCACATATAACATTTATATCTAACAATTAATCAATAAAGAGTACGTTTTTCTCATATTAAAAGTCAATCCAAGTGTATTGTTTCCGATAAATCGACTTAAAAATGGATTCTATTAATATTATTATCATATTTTAATGATTACTGGAAATAACTGATGGAAATGACAGATAGCTTCATGTCATAACCATGTAGGATAGTACCTACTATTTTGAATTGGACAATCATATTTCATTCGTTATATTTTACCCCGAAGAATAAATTTTCCGAAACGTTAATTGAACCAGTACGGAAACCCTTATCCCACCACACTTGGTATCGATAGCAATGCGGTCTCTGGTCGGACTGCGGCGATACATGACAGAAATAACAAAATACCAGTCGCCGAAATTAATAATATGGTCGCAATTTTTGATACGATTGATTTATTTTCCAATATTCTCATCAAGCTGCGGTGCCTCATTTAAAAATTTTTGGCCAGCAAAAATCCTACGGACGTAATCTAGAAAACATACTATAGAATTTAAAAGCAACTTTTATCTCGAACTGCGCGTGGTTTGGGAAGTTGATTGTTCCACGGCATAGTGATCAATAATTGTTTCGCCAAAAGTACTTTGAGAGTCTTAACAATGTACCGAGTTTCGGTTCTTCATTAAAGTTTAAGAAGCAAAAACTCCGATCCTTTTTTTATGTGATTAAAGTGACGGAACGAGCTGAGGGCCCACCTGGTGGTAAGTGTGTATATATATATTTATATTGTAACAGCTGTAGTCATAACGTATTTTTGTTTTCATCCGATTGACTTCCTACCTTCCTAGTAATCTGTGGTTGTAGCAATAATGGTAACTTCAGAGCTATTTGAACATAAATTCTGAATTTCATTTAGCAATGTCTTTTCTTACCGTCACAGTGGTTGACATAACAATGGGTCGATTCGAAAGGTTACCAATTTATTATTTTCAATACCATTGATTCATACTATTGATAAGGAAAGTAAAATTTTTACCTAATATTACAAAAAATAAGATAAGAAATTATACCGCTGGCGAACAAGTTCACAGAATGAAACGGCTGTGTCTCTAATAAAACTGGACTGGATATGACAAGTGCGATTCGTTTTTCATTTTTCACATAATGACGGCTCCTTCGGGCACAAAGCCCGTTTTATAGCTATCACAATGGGATTGTGCTCTTTCATCAGCGGGACTTTTATGGCCGTCGTGTCAGCTACCCGTGGCCCGCCAAAATTGAGACAGTAACTAACTACTTTTGCCTCAACCACCCATTCAGCTTCAACGGCCGTTTGTAACAAGCCATTGTTGTGGTTTAGGGCCTCAGTAACAATATTTGCGAGTGTATCAAACGTGATTATCAGTGTTATGGAGAAATACAAAACGGTAAACATACTCGTCTCAAACATTGGCATACTGCCACTATTATTTTGAACTTTGTACTGATTCAGGATATTCGTATTTAGCTAATTTCGGCTGTTTGCTTCTCTATTTTAGTATCTTGGCACGTATCAATGATGTTCAAATAATTGGACTATAGGCTATCTGAAGATTGAAGATAGTTAGTATTAACCTTGTCAAGTTTGCATTATATTCCCTTGTAATTAGCTCCGTAGTTAGGTATGTACATAAAATATGTGTCGGTAATTAGCAGAGGTAAGCTTTGTTGATATTTGATGTTTGAATGTTGATTATTAGTATTGCTAACATTCGAAATATTGGTGCTAATCTAAATTAATGCCGATGAAACGGAATCATTTCAGTAAGCAATGTATTTGCAAGACAGTAGCAGACAGCAGTAGAGCTTGTGCCAAGTTCTTCCGGAGAGGTACTGCCACACCTGGAATCTGCCGCCAAGCAGTATTGCTCGCATTACTGTGTTCCGATTGAAGGGTGTGGGTCACGGTGAAATCACATGCGCATGAGACGTATCATCCCCGTCTCGGGTTATGGACGCAGCAGGATGAATGCGACTCAGTGTAAGATCCAAATCTTATACTGAGTCGCATTTACGTTGTCATGGACGGAGGTCGCCACTTACCACCAGGTGGGCCCTCAGCTCGTTACTTCATAAGCTCATATAAAAAAAACGCGTCGGGTCGTAATATAAAAAGGGTTATTTGATCTTATATTACATTCCAAGAATGTATAATACCTATCACATTACACAATGCGCAACATAAGAACAGAATAGTATCCTGTTAAGATAGGACATTTGAATAACAATAATCGATATAATGGGAAAATACGTGAAATAGATTATCTATAGGTACTTTCCAAGCACAATTGAGCATACGAATGGATAATTGAATGTTAATGATAATTGAATGTGAACACATGCTAATGAATATAACTAATTTACAGGTTCATTAACTAAAAAGTAACCTTATTTAGACTATTTAAGCAGAGATACTCTAGCACCATACTAAACTAAAGAGATTATTGTCTTGTAATGATGCAGCGCTTGTATAACTGTATTAATAGGTTAACAGAACTATCAGTGCTCTTAATTACATGAAGCAGGAAATTATGAAAAATTTATAAACCGAAGAGCGAGAATGAAAACATCGGCATACGGAATAATAATTAATAATATAATAAATAATAAAATCATTATTAACATAGTTAGGTGATAATTAAAAAAATATATTTATCGTCCGGAGAGGTACTGCCACCACACCTGGAATCTGCCGCCAAGCAACAGTGCTCGCATTATTGTGTTCCGGTGGAAGGGTGTGGGTGCCGGTGAAATCACATGCGCATGAGACGTATCATCCCTTGTCGAGTAAGGCCTAAATCTTATCCTATCGTTTAATTATTTTTAAATTTATCTGCTTTTTAAAATTAAGAACTTCATAAACGTACCTTATTTGCTGTTTCTTATGTGTTCATACATCAACAGAATAAGTTTTTAAGCCTTACGATACATACTAACATATCATTATCGTAGAATATGTTAATTTTTCACACCTAGCATATATCACGTTTCAAAGCTGACCATCATCGATTTTTTTTAAATCTGACTCCTATATAGTTTATGTAGGCAACAGTGAAAATACCTACACTGCATGAGTAAGATGTGAGTAACATGAGTGAGAATACTAACAAATATTTACTTGTGTGTGTAAAATTTGCCGTGTCTAAACGATACTTGAGATTTAAAGTAATAAATTCAATATCTACTACCTATACGTCCTATAGGTAGTAGATATTGAATTTATTACTTTATATGAACATGAACAGATAGCCTACGATGTTTGACTATGTTTTGGCTGTTGACATTTTGATGATTCTGTAAGTTTCTATTACATATTCGAGCAACATTCAGGCGCGGTTGCAGCCTCCAATCTTGGAGGGAATCAGTGACTAAATAAAATATGTCGAGTAAATTAGACTTTATGGCACAATACAATAAATAAAATAAAAATTCTGCATGTATAAAGATAACACACAAAAAATGTTTGTTTTTTTTGTTATTTTTTTTGGACAATTTTGTATCTGACGTGAATGATTTGGGGAGGGTCATGTCCCCTGTGACCCCCCCCCCCCCCCCCCCGGAACGCGCCTGGCCGACCTTGCATATCGAAATGATTAGGTCATGCTGTTGTTAATCGCTATCGTAATTAGGAAGGAGTTAATTTAAGTGTACAGAAATATATTAATAATTAAAAAAATCATAACTCTCCTTGCCTCTTTGGCCCGTTGTTAATAACGCAATCGAAAATAAACACTACATATTTTATTCAATGAAAAAAAACGTTTATTTTCATGCTTAAAATGTCTTCGAATAATACATTTTAAGCAAGAACATAACTATTTATCTAACCTTATTTAATACAACCTGTTCCCCGCGACTTCATCCACGTAGAATATAACATTTTTTTTGTACAGAACCGAACCACTTATATTTCTAAAATATAAGTAGCCTAATTTACTCCTTCATCATCATCTGTCATCAGCATCAGGTATCTGCCAGTGAACGTCCCGTCGAAAGCCGAAAAAAACACGTATGTCTGTTTGTTTCGGCAATAAAAAAATAGTTTTTGTTAATAATTACCATAATACTTTCAAATGCACTTAGTAAAAAGTTGTTATTTTGATATTGGAAACAAACACTTCAATTTTATTTTTTTGTATAGATTGAAGAAATAGATTGTTACGCACACAAGTACTTACTTACCTATTTGTAAGATACAAATGTAAGAATAAATATTCTTGAATTTATAACTATGATCAATAACAAGTTTCAATTTACTCAATTGAAAGGCGTTATTCTTCGTGATGCGTATTATCTTTACATTATACATCAATAACTATGATAGGTATCATTTGAGTATCATAAGAAGTACCATACACATCATCTAAGAAGAAATACATAAATATCTACAAGACTTATCATAATCTATATCAGAATGTAGCGTGATATTGTAACTACTCTCTTATCAAGATTAGATCTTTAAGTTCCTTTTATCTCAAATGTAGTACGACTTTGAAATATAAACAAACGTAAGTCAAACCGGGATACACACGTGAGTCAGGTAGCACAGTTAGTACGTAACAAACCAGTTATTCGTATTTATAAATAAAGTTAGAACCGCATTCGATAAATAGCGCGTTCTCCGTCGACGAAAAGATCATACGATCCATACGTAATTATTAACTTGTTTACTCAACCTTCATAAGAAGAACGAGTGACTATAAGAACGCCGTAATATCGTGACTAGAAGTTTGCATTGATAACAAAAAAAAAAATAAACAAATACAAAAAATACTCACTGTCATAAATTGGACCACTGCTGTTGGAAGCTAATGCTTCGAAAGTCTTTACGTTTATAACACAAATAAACAGCAACCACCACATACTGGCACAAAATTTGGGGGCTGCCCAGCGACAGCCCACCAAAAGGGACATTCGTCCTTTAGAAACTTTCGATTTCAGTAAAAACACTGTTGGGCAACACTATACTAGCAAATCCTGAGGTGTACAGGATTACGTCACGGTCATAGCACTGTTATTTGTCTTTGAAATCGGTGTCACTGTTATAAATGTCTCGTACAGCGATATTTTGGTGATTGGTTGTTCGCGATGGACGTTTTGAGGTTATTTTCTACGTGCCACTGGTGCGAGCGCGATGGAGCAATGTCGCGGCTCGGCTCGCAGGCAGGTGGGTGGGGGTTCTGTCGGTGCCGCTAGATGGCGGTACTGGCGCGCGCTCGCGTGACGGCGCTACGTTTGTCTCCGCGACCGTACCGCGGCGCTGCGATGCTGATTCTACTACAGATTTTTCCAACGCATCTCGCGATGTCATGGCGTAAGGGCACGGTCATAGAATTATCCTCAGTGGACAGTCGTCTCAAGAAAATTAATGAAATTATTATAAAAGCAAGGCAGTGTCTTCACTACGATACTATCGCTGCAACTATCACAACTTACCACTGATCTCTAAAAGTAGTACTGGATAGGCTGCAGTAATTTGTGTGGATCCCCAATAATTTCTAGAAATACGGTATCACGCTTAAATTAGGTGCATGCACATCGCTCAATTTTATCCTTTAGTCACCATCGATCAATGAAATCAGTATAGCAAGTCAGTACCAACAATAATTGTCAATTAATTGTTCGCAAATGTTGCTATCACATTATAATAAAATATTATTACCTTTAGTGTGTAGGTACCTAGTAAACCTAGAAGCTGTATAATATTACGATAGTTAACTTATTACTTAAATTGTTATACCTATTGATCAAAACAACAATACTAACAAATAAATACGAAAAACTGAACTTTATCGTAAAGGAAACCTTTACAAACATTCTATAAAAGGGAAAAAGGCGGAAAAGTGCCAAAAAAAATTCGCCTTTGATAAATCTCTTACATTTCCTACAAGCAGATTTCAGTTTTCGATTTAATTAGTCCGTGTGATTTCACCCTTACGCAAGTGTAAGTATGCGCGCGCATGAGTGTGAAGACGTCGCGGGGGCGTGGCATGTCGTTACGCACCGACGCCGCGACAATACGCAACGCGAGATAACCTGACAATCACCCGACCAAATGCAAAAACAACCGCCGAAGACAAAATAACCACACGCACCCAACTGTTCATATTATTCGCATTATAACGGGACGATCAAACGGGCAATTCGAAAACAAAACAAACCTTAGCTCAGCCGAGGAGACATACCGAGGAGGCTTTCAGATAAGTCACGGTAAAATAACCCTGGCCAGGGATATTTTACCCCAACTTATTGCCCTACAGCCCAGGGCATCACCCTCAAAATTACCCAATATAATTAACAAGAATATATTAGTTTAAGAGCGATGTAATGAAAATCATCCCTGAAATTGAACATTTTATTGCTGCAAGTTTACGAGTGAATTTATTTGATTTTGTATTGAATTCTAAATGATCTATCACTGAAAATAATAAAAGACTTGTGAATATCTCGTTGTAAAATGTTAATGAATACGCCTCCTGGGTTTTCATTACTTACAGGTGTTAAAATAAATGGTTCGTATCGTATTTGAGTATCAGGTACCCCCTGATACCTATACCTGAAAAAGCCGTCTTATATCCCCAACCTAAGCGAAAGTTTGTATGTGTGTATGTTTGTTACTCCTTCACGCTCAAACGGCTAAACGCATTTGAATGAAATTTGGTACTGGGATAGTTTATAAGGATATAAGCTCCGCTTATGGGCTATCCTGGCTAAAATTAGCCTTTTGACCCCGGAAAACCGCGGGTAGCACCGTGGGGCGCAGTTAGTAATAAATAACTTAGAAAGAAGGTGTCAAATCAGGCATTCTGCAACCCATGTTAATATATACATTTTTACCTAAAGTATTTCACATACAACCAAAACTATTCAGTAAAGAATTTCAACTACTTTCTTCGTACATTATAAATTTGAAAAATAAATGTTAGCTCAGACGCGCTATCCTGTATCGTGTACTAGCGTACCTACTCTAGAAATCACTTGAAAATCGAATTGTCTATTGCAAAGTAGAATATAGATTGTTCATTCGGTTACGCCTTTGCTCACAGATATATCTAGGTGTTAGAGGAATCCCAAAGGGAAACCTTTGGGATTCTTACCTAGGTCTGGGAACATCCAGTTAATAAAAAAGTGGAACAGAGCTTACAAAAGCTTGTGTAACTATGTGAGTACAAATTACATTGCAAAAGGATAAACAAGTTTCATTGTCAGGCGGTCATGTGGCCACGTTAAAATGCATTACGACGTGACCAATAAAATGGCTCGTTATTTATTAGATTGTACATTTTATGTGCAGAATAAAATTGGATCGTATTATCCTAGAATTTATGAGATTCAATCGAAATGTATCGTCCTGTAAGAGGATTATCATAATAATAAAAGCTGGGCTTTGGAAACGATTACCACAATCAAATATTTATTTTTAATTGGTGCTTATTGTAAATCTCAATAGCCTAATTTAATTTTTATCTACTACGATACTCTGAAAAAACAGGAACGTTTTGTCAGAGTGCGTAAACATGTCTACTCATAATTCACCCATCGTTTTCTCGATATACCCTTGAAGATATACCTCAGAATACATGCAGAGACAGACCCGGAACTCAAATCCGGATGTCTAATTGCCTTATTCATAAACCTATACCAGTATTATTGACATATTAGTTAATTAAAGTTGTCTTTTTTTGTGACAGGTAGATTTGGAGAAGACCAAGCCCATGGCAGTAATCAGTCGCAAATATGTAGGACCTATAACGCGACTTCAGTCTTCTCAAATTTTGTTAGGGGGGGAGGTTTTTCTCCTCTTGTTATACGGCTGTAACCACTTGACATCAGATGGGCTGTCAACTCGTTTCAATATTTTATTCACATAAAATAAATATTCAAACGGCAATATCAAATAAACTGGCAATACTATGACCAAAAATTAGTAAGCATTTATTTGTAAGTAATTTGTAAGCTGCTAGTTTATTGAGAGTAAGTCAATCATTTTTACTGCACAGGCGTTATAAATAATTATTATATCGATCCTCAATCGTTCCCTGTTCTAATCACACTATGAGCGAGTAAATACAACAGCATAATTAATACAGTTTTGAGAGACTAAAATAATTTATGCAATGCTTTTAAGCCCGTGCAGTGAAAACCATAAAGGCTGGTCCGTTAGCTTGTCAAGAATTCTGTGGAGAGCCGGAACGTTACGTCTACATACGCCATTTACCTACCCTGATACCATAATGCCTATTAATTAATACGCCAGCATCGAACAGTTGGAATACTAAGTACGGGTCACGTACGATTAAGGCTTTCCAAGTTTCCACATGAGAGTTAATGAAAAAAGTTTTCTTTAAAAAGAGCGTTATGTTATACTCGTAGCAGTATTTCGTGTAACAAGAACAAGTGAGCAAACTTCTGTAATTGAATTGAACGCATCATGTTTATAAATGATAAGATAACGTTCCATTCTTTATAAGCGTAATAATTTATTAAGCAATAAAAATAAATAAATTGTTTTATTGCTTAAAAAATTTGAATATTTACTTTCAAAACGCTTTGTTATTTCTCTGTTGGGAATAAAATTATTTAAATAAAGCACATGGTCCCCTGAGTACTTGTTAAAATTGGCACGATTACATTTTATAGATTTTCAGATTTACGCTGAATTGTAAATCATGGCTTCATCAACTAGGCATATATTCGTCATACAAATGCTTGTTCTGGGATCGAACCCAGCTGAGCTGTGAGGCCAGACAATTCAGTGGATAGATTCAATACCTACCTAGACAGATTACAAATGCTATTGCTGTAAGTAAAAAGGCTCGTCGGTACGCCGAGAAGGTTGGCTAACCACAGGTCACGTACGATTGGGCTTCGCAAGTTTTCACTGGCGCTGATTCTACAAACGTTTCCTGCAATTACAGCGGTCTGGGATAATTGTCGCAGTTTTACTTGATTTCAAATTGCCTACGAACTAGGAACGACTGTATACAACAAATACGAAATACTACACATATTGTACATACAATACAATTTGGCATACAATATACGCCGGTACCAAAGGATTCAGAAAAATGTTACGTTATACAAAATTTTAAAACCCTTGCAGTAAAAGATTATCCTTGTACCTTATGATGTTATTTTAGGTATTTGTTTTGCCATTAGTATAAGCAAACAGGAACTAGTATATATTTTCCCTAAAATTCCCCAGTGGCACTTCTTGTTGTCAATTCAGACATAAGTTCGAATAATTAATAATGAATAGTTAGATAAACCAACTAACTATATCAGTTATAGTCGATCTGATCAAACTCTAGTTTAATATTATTGAAATTATAAGTTAAGAGATGGAACTTAAATATAAAGGTAATAGGTGTGTGAATATGACTCCGCCCCTTTTTGTCAAAATAAAACACATTTGTTCGCTTACAAAATTAAAAAAAAAAATATTGAAAGTATGCTCCATCTGCAGCTACAACCTTCGCCCATCGTTCAGGTAGTTTTCGTATTCCTTGCTGGAAGAAGTCCTGGTCTTTTGAGCTTATCCAGTTGTCAATCCAAATTTTGATACTTTCACATGAAGTAAACTTTTCTCCAGTAAGGTCTGTCTGCATCGTCCGGAATAGGTGGTAATCCGAAGGAGCTATGTCTGGTGAATATGGCGGGTGGGGTAACACTTCCCAGTCCTGTCCCTCTAAATATCTTTTTACGACTTCTGCGGTATGCGGTTTGGCATTGTCATGCTGAAGAACTAATTTGTTATGTCTATTCACCCATTCTGGTCGTTTTTCTTCTATGGCTCGCTTCAAACGCATTAGTTGTCGTCGGTAAACTTCTCCATTAATAGTTTCAGAGGGTTTGAGCAACTCATAATATACAATACCTTTCTGATCCCACCAAATACAGAGCATGACCTTGGCACAGTGAATATTTATTTTTGGCTGTGATGGGCCTGGTTCGCCTGGTTTCACCCAAGCTTTTTTGCGTTTAGGATTTTCGTAGTGTATCCATTTTTCGTCTCCTGTGACTATCCGATGCAAAAATCCTTTTCTTTGCTGTCTTTGAAGCAGCATTTCACAAATGGTTTTCCGACGTTCCATGTCTCTTTCTTTTAAATCATGTGGAACCCAGTCACCGGCTTTTTGAATCATTCCCATCATTTGTAAACGCTTTGCAACAGTTGAACGATCAACATTTAATGCTGCAGCTAATTCTGATTGAGTTTGGCAAGAATCTTCCGCCAATAATGCTTCCAATTCAGCATCTTCAAATTTTTTTGGTGGTTTTCCATGTTCTTTATCCTCAGAACTAAAATCGTTATTTTGAAATCGTCGAAACCATTCCTTGCAAGTTGTATTAGACGGAGCATGCTCACCATAAATCTCCACAAGCAAACGATAAGTTTCCGCTGCAGTTTTCTTCGCAATAAAATAATGTAATAACACTTCCCGCAAATGACGTTTATTTGGAATAAAAACCGACATTTTCGAAAAGGTGAAAACAATTGTTGCTTACACTTCAACCAAATATCATAAAATGCGTTAGATAGCTGACATTCAGTACTATCGAATACAAGTATGGTCATTTATTAGTACACGTAAACAATACTAAAAACGACATCTGTTGAGAAAGGGCGGAGTCATATTCACACACCCAATAGTATAATATCAAATCTGTGATGCCACTGTTAGCATATTGATTTCTTTGAATTTTTCTTTCAGGGAGTCACGTGATCTTATTTTAATAATTACATATCTGCTGCTTTCCCCCATAGCAGAATCATCGCTGATAAGCCGTCAAGAATAAAGAGTAACTAAACGTAAGAGCAACATAATTTAGTCGCAATCTGTTCGGAATTTTCCATTCTGGTTTCGCTAGCGGTTTTGTCATATTTAGTGTGGCAGTGCAGTAGGGACAGAAGCAATACCAAGCGGTAGTTTTAAATAATTATGATACCATATAAGCTACGTAGTATCGCTGGCATTTCATGACAAATTACGATACTGGGATCAATGTGGTATCGGTCCAATACCTTACTGATCCCTATATTCTCATAAACTACAATTGGGAGGCCAAAGGTATCGCTTCCCAGTTTCCCCCCTCCCTTCCACATGTTCAAGCGTCGATTCGACCCGTGCTCCATCAATTTGCATCTGTCCCATATTTCCAAGTTTCAGCGTACTGAAGGCCTTTCTTTCCCACAAGTTATGTGATTGAGCTCATTGGTATTCCGCCCTCAACTTCTCAACTTTTATATTTAATAAAAAACGAAAGCCGCACACTACGTTGTAGCGTTCACAGCGGCAGTGGGATATTATCTAAGAAATCACACTTGTAAAACGATAACAGAACGAGTTCCCCACCTACCTCGTACATTATGTAGTCACGTCCGCCCATAACAATGACTAATATTCTCCCCTAATTGGGTTTATGATATTCCATGTCACATTGGGATGCGTTGAGAAATATTTAAACCGGACACAGCAATTCCAATGCATCACCATATTTTTTTGTTTGGTATGCCATCTTCATCTTATAATAGCGATAAGCGATATTTTGTTTTTTTTTTCCGTAAGACAAATAAAACAGAGTAGTTAGTAAAGATTATAACTATAGATAAATAAAATATTTATGGACATTTGCCATTTTACCCCAAAATAAACATTGTGCTACGGGAGCTAGTAAATACTTAGTTACCACCTAGGCACAGAACAAACATCAATGTTCGACACAAACGCATGTCCTGAATGGAATGTCATGTCATGGAACTGAGCTGAGGCCAGTTAAATACTTCAATCACTTATTGAATGAAAAAAGTATACATTTAAACCTCTTATAAATTATTAATTTGGTGCAAACTCTATTATTATCATAATGATATCATTGTTTTACATATAAGATTGAGTTTAAGCAGCAACAATCATAGTTATTTTCATCGAAAATAGTATACAGAGCTGCTGTCCAGGACGACCGATTTGCACCAAACATGGCTAAGAACCATCATTAACATATCACCTTTACAAAACCACATTGAAATGGGACCATCCGTTTTGGAGATTCTTTGTCTCACGTAACCACAAGACCACAGATAGGCAAACGACTATCAAACTATACCTAAATTTTAGTCGGAGGTTAATAGTTTTTCAAGCTGTGATTCACTCACAATTCTATGGCAATAAACCACTTCTATCCCAATGAAGCAGTAGGTTAATGACTATCGAGTATTTCTCTGCCGCACGAATACAATGGTATGAAAAAAAACTTATTCCCGCTCCAAGAAAACTTAAGAGAATAACAAAAGAAGCATTTTTAATGAGAGTCACGAATGAAACTTACCAGAAATTAGACGGGAATGATAATTTTGAAGAGCTTTTATCATCACAATTGTTGCATAAATAGCCACGTAGGAAGGAAATAAATTGTGAGGATCCCGAGGAGGGCGTAGACAGAGAGCGTAGGTATTCAACCCTCTTCAGACGGTGACTTGCGCTTTTACTTTCAGCTTAAAATTACACTAGCAGAACCGACAGGCTCTCCTGTCTTGATTTACGATTTTGCATTGCCATTTGATCAGCTTTCAAACGAAATTTGCGCATGTAGATATGCCTACAAAAATTAAATCAAAACTTTACAGGAAACTTTTCTAATTTTTCTTCCCATAAAAACCTAAATACGAACAGAATAATAAATAGTCAAATTGGGCTAGCCATTCAAGCCTTAACAACGAAAGAATGATACGTTTACTTACTTTTACATAGATTACCAATTAACGGAATAGAATGCTATCTATTCCGTTAATTGGTGATTAACGGAATTAATTGGTGATTAACATTCGATTGGTAAATACCGTGATTTCAAGTGGTAATTTTTACAAATAGCAATATGTTTTCGATTTTCACCTAGAAAGTACGAGTATGGCAAGATACATGTTCCATCGTATTGTACCCTTTACTTGGAGATATGAGGAGATAAAATATATCATGTCCATCCATTTCCCCGGCACCCAAACTTTTCGAAGCCGAACACAGTAATTCGAGTGCTTTATTGCTTGGCTGCAAAAATTGGTATGGTAGCAGGAGCAAATTGTAACGAATCCTTACATTAGGGGTTTCTTGCTTGTCCTTCCCCATGGAGAGTCGTACAGGATTTGAACAAGCGCCAGTAATAAAAACGCATGATCTATTAGAAACAAATTGATTTAAAAATGTGACATTGTATGTATCTTTTTAAAATTCCAAGGTAAAACGAGGTTTGTGTGTTGACTTTCTACTTTATTTCTCCAGAAGAACTCTGCTAAAGTTTTACTGTTAAATGCACTTATTATATATTGCAGAATATATAATTCTGCAATATATAATAGGTGCATTTATTTCCAGGGAATTTCAAGCAATATTGGCTAGATCATTGGTGGGCATCTGGATTAACAGAATTATTCCTCACTAATTGCAAATTCGAGGCAACACGATGTTTAAGCACCCATTATCCTCTACTACGTTCCAAATATAATCCTAGCTAGGCAATTTGGATGTGCTAAACCTAAATTAACCAGTAACAAACAGATTTTCTTACCGTTAATTAGCAATAAAATTAATGATTTCTTATATATTGAAAAAACAATTAAATTTTGAGACACTATATCTATGGCTACCCAAATTTACACCACTAAAACTGATCGTAAAATTGGACAGGTATCACAGATCGAGACCAGGCTTTCGAGCAAAACAAGGGTCTTTGTCCCTAATTGGTACAAAATTAACTAGTCACGCGGGCCAAAAACTTTAACAGCTGCCTGTATGACAAGAGGAAATGAATGGGCTTTGCCCACGTTTGTCCGATCCGGATTGATGGATGTCAAATGTCTTACGAACGATTTTTATTTTGTAGGATATGCCGGTTGGCTCATGATGTTTTAATTCACCGTATCGAATACATTTATCAAGAGAAAGTTGTATTTTGCCTGTATATATTTGAATCAGCGATATTTGGATTAAAAGTCTGCCTCATACTACCCGGTGCCACTACGCTCTTTTATTACCCATGGCTTTGCTCGCGTTTATATTGATTTTATCAATCAATTCCGTTTGTTTCATACAAAGTTTACCCCTCCCCTAAGCCTCCATACCCTCTATAAGTTTTTAGCGAGATGTAGTCTATAACCGTTTCCATCAATCTCTTTATCGAAATTCATCAAATTCATAATCTATTCAGCAGTTTAGGTGAAAGCGTAACAACTCAATTTCACATTTATAATATTATTTAGCTAAAATAAACTACTAAAAAACTACCAACATGCCCCGATGAAGAGCAAGCATTCAAAATATGTATTTGTAAAAGAAAAGCAGTGAAGCGTCACAGAAGTGACTATCGAGGATGGAGTCACACGTTTCAAGCTCTTTCAAGTATTCCCCTTTTGAAGTGAAATCAACTGGAAATCGCGTTAGGGGTCAAACATTCTTGGTTATGCTTTCGAAGAGAATTAAAGTTTTTAGAAATATGTTTTAAATCTTGTACATAGGTTCATTACTATTATAAAGCAATTTAGCAAGCATTCCTTATTTCTCGCCCTTATTCATTCTATAATTTAAAAAAGAAACATCCAAGTCAGTATACAACGGGCGGAGAAAAAAGTCACAGGAAAGCAAAATACGCAATTTCATTTATTTGAATTACATATTTTTTTCTAGTTATTTTGATCGAACTACCAAACTAAGAAGCCTATTTTGATATTATTTCTATGGGACCAATCTGAAAGTTATCATTTCGAATAAAAATCTATTCATAAATGACGGGAAGAAAAAAATTAATACAGCCGAATTCATAACCTTCTCTGGAAGTCGGTTAAAATCGGTTTCACTTTACTTATTTTTGAATTAATTATTTGTCGACAGCTTAATCATTTAAGCAAATAATTACTTTTCTTGTTTTACAAACTGCGCTCAAGACTTGTCCATTTAGCACATTTCATCAGAACAAGATATTTCAGCAAAATGCAAAACATCAGTGTAGTTGATGTTGAAATTAATTAAAGTCGTCAGTTAAGCTCAAAGTTATAGACATAATATTTCAGCATCGCAATTTCTTAATATTTCAAAGCAACGAAAGGCAAAGCGGTTAACTTTCCCAGAGCTTATCTTTTTTAATCTCTTTGAATGGAATCCTGCTTAAGCATCCCTAAGTGAAAACTTTGTACACAGTCACATCCGACCTATAAGGATTTAGACATCTTAACCTCTACCTTCAGGTGGATGTTTAACAAATGGGATCAATGCCCCAGAAACTTATAATAACGATCAATGCATTTTTTAACCTTAGATACAATATTTTATACAAGAAGTTTTATTTTTAAGATTTATTTTTACATAAGAAACAAAATTATCTCCAAAGCCCCATCTTATTTTTGGCTTGATGCAACTCATACCCACTGGAAGTGCATAATTTTCTTATTAACATGAACTTTTTCCTTTGTTTTTGTCTTTTCAGGCCTAAAGTTATATCTAAGGAATAATCTTCTTTACTTAAGTTCGTAAAAACATAAATCAGATTGTTATATTTTTGTGGTTTTTTTTTTTTAGTTTTTTTCGTATATATTTTTATAATACTTTTAATAATTACTGCGGGTATGCCAACTTCTTTTTATGCTAACTTCTGTGTATGTGTAAAATATACAAAAGCCTCAATATTTATTTTTGCGGTCTTTAAAAAGTGTTGTGATATAAGCAATAAACGCCAGGAAGTAGGTGATAGATAGAGACGGCAAAATTAAAACATTTTAGTGTGGTTCCTTTGGCCCTGCACCAAATAACTAAGTTGTACAGAAACTATATTTCTGAACTCCTTATATTGTCGTATTTATTTTGGATCTGTATCTGACGACGACTGTACAAATTTACGTCACGTGGTTCGTCAGTCGACGTTTTCATAAATGTTCTCCGTCGATTGGCACCGCGGTCCCAATACCTAGTGGTCCTATTCGACGGAAACTCGTTCAAGGAGATTTTCGTGTAGAAGTAGAAGAGTGTAAAAGTTTATATACATAAAACACTATAATAGTTACTTTACATTGAACCTGATCAAGTTTGTTTAAAGGCTGGATACCAGTGAGCTTCTGATTTCCCAGGGCGCCTCACTTCTGAGGCACCTCTGTTATTTCTTCACATGGATTGTCTGGTAGCTTAATTTTCGCTATAGTGTATTTATATAAGCTAATTACGCGATTAACACTACAAATACAAAAATAAATAAGTGTATCGTTAAGAATACACAAAAAATACTATTGCTAAATGATTTTTTTAGTTGTATAATTAATTGTAAGTATGTATTGCTTATGCAATGAGCGCGAGAATTTGAAAAATGGCATCTGATCTACTACGAGAGCCCAATCTGGATTGGTAGATGTCACATGTCTTCGAATTTTTGGTTCTAAGACATGCTGGTTTCCTCACGATGTTTTTCTTCGCCGTTTCGAGAACGTGGAAATGCGCACATAAATTTTTCAAGTGAAAAAACTCATTGGTGCACGTGTGGGTTTGAACCAGCGACCTTCAGATTGTAAGTCGGCGTCTTTGCCCCTGGGCCACCACGCTCTCGAAAATGTTTAATGCTGAGCAATACTGTGCACTAGGTAATGAAAAAAGGCTCATAGGTCCATGAACATCTAAACATGACATCAGAGTGATTTATAGGTACTTGCTAGCGCCACTTCAATTAATTGGCGGCTTAGTTATAGATTAGTTGGACATAGCATTTAGTTGAATCCGGACCACAAATTGTCGGTGTTGGCTGGTAAATGGGGCGTGCATGACCTACAGCCCGCACATCATGCTAGAGATCTATTCATTCGCAGAATCAATTATGCAATCGTAGTGATCCAATTGTGATATGAATATATATATATCCACTTAAGTTCAGTTTATTTATTGAACTCGTCGGCTCCCTAGTTGATAGCACCTGCCTTTCTTCAAAGTGCCTCACTGTACTCTTTAGAGTTCCTACTCGAACAGGCTAGGTGGGTTCAAAAGGAGCAACTAAACGAAGCAGTAGAACTTTTGTGTATCACCAGGCAGTGGTGCTCTCGTATTATTATGTTCTGGAAGGATATGTAATTCGGAGAAATTACAGGCGTATATTACAGGCGGATTATACGCCTGTAATTTCCCCTGTCTCAGACTGGCATGCGCAACACGATGCAACTTGGGTCTTTTCATACTTGGGTAAAGGAGCACCGAAGTCGTTTTTGCTGTTATTGGCAATAACTACTTAACACCAGGTAGACTATCAGCTCATTCCGTTATTTTAATTAAATTAACAAGCTTAGTTAATTAGTTAACTTGATACCGCTAAATAATTAGTTAACTTGATACCGCTGCTAAAATTTCATGCAATAATTTACTCACTTTAATAAAAACTTATATGATATAACTTATATAAACGTATTGAACTTTAGAGGATCCTATAACTATACTAATTCAATAAGTTTTCAGTTAAGGGCGAACCACGAATGCTTCTATAGAATGTTCATTCCATCGCTTTAACAGAACACTTTGAAAACTCACAAGAGAACTCACTTCATAGGAAGTTGAGTGGTAATAAAATAATTGCTCTCGGCACCACTCGAAGAAAAACTCGTTAAAATCTAGAGCTCACCCCTCGTCTCTTGAACTCCGACCATTCGGACGTAATTTACTTATATCCTCAGTTATTTAATTTCATATAAGCAATGAAATACCAATTGTAAGTGAAGAATATGGTTTCAGATAGTTAGCTTAATTAATCAGTTGCAAAAAAAAAAATAACATTAATAACTATTTGTGTGGTCTGAACAGGGAGCGCTCGGGGCCAAGCTTGCTTAGCAGTTCACAACAGATAATTTCAGTTAAGCAACTCTCGGCCCGGTCAAAAGTTGGATGGGTTACCGTTTAGTGGCATTTGAAAAGAGCGCTTCCGTGCTTCGTAGGGCTCGTTAAGATGTCGGTGCCGGCTATTTTAGTTGATAAGCTATGTCGGCGGCCTACGGGCGGCTTGAAAACCGACACCAGAGTTAGTCACTTACTCGCACGAAAGAAGAAGAATTGACAAGAAGAGAATTAATAAAATTATAAACATAATAAAAAAACACCCATCTCTATATTTTTACACTTTTGAGGACATTTAGGCTTTTGAGGAGTTTTTAAGCATAATTGCCATTTTTAACCAACCACGCAAAAAGAGTTTATATTGGTTACGCGATATCTTCTCTATTTGTTTACTGTTATGGATGATTTAATTTTATTTGATTAGGTTTATGTACTCTCGAGTTGATTTGTTTAATAGAATTTTTCCCCTTTAAGGTTGAAGTAGTAGGGGACGAAAATATTAGTATATTATAATACTAAAAGTATAAATTAGTCACTAGTGGAAATAGCTTCTTTATACACTTTGGGTATTCATGAACATATTTCACACAGCGCCATCTGGCCCCAAACTAAGCATAGCTTGTAACTAGATAACTGATAGAATACATATAGTACTTTTTTTTGTAAATACATACTTATAATACATATTAACACACAGAAACGGAACAAACGCTTATATTCGCACACAAATGCTTGTCCTGGGTGGGAATCGACCTCACGACCTACAGTGCAGAAGGCAGAACTATTACCAACTGAGCTATAAGGTATAAACCCCTAAAACAGAATTTGGAAATACACTCAGAGATTAAATAAATATGTTTGACGGCTCCGTGGCTTAGTTGGTAGTAGCCCTGCCTTCGAAGCGAGGGGTCCCGGGTTCGATTCCCGGCCGGGGCATACTTTGTGTGGTGAGCATGAAGTTTGTGCTCGGGTCTTGGGTGTTTGTCTTGTGTTTCTGTGTTTGTCCATGCCATCTGCGACACAGGGAATCCTAGTGCAGAGGTATGAGTGTGTTAACGTTGTTTTTAACGTTGTTTTTTTCGTTACTAACCATACGATAGACATTGCCTAAATGAACTTCGTAACATTGTTGAATTATATATGGGTAAACTATTTCTCAAACTTTGTTCTGAATCTTTAACTCGAGTTAGCCTTACTAGCGAACAAACAGGTCAGCGTAAGTTATTAATACTTCCTGAGATAGCCTCCGTGCGTTTAACTTACCAATTAATAACTGTCAACCATGAATGATCAACTCTTTGAAGACGTGGCTAACCCTGAATGGAATACTTTTAAAACGAGTGGCAGTAATGCTCGCTTTTCGATAACCAAGACCATCGATCATCTTGCATCTATCGCGATCTAAAAGAGTTGACTTTAATGTTTCTTAAATCAAAATGTTTTAGGGTCCTCGTTATACGTGTTCGTTGAGTTTCTTCGAGTTCCTACACGTAGGTATATCCCGGATGTTGTAAATCCTAAACCTTAAGCAGCAGTAGAACTTGTGCCAACTTCGTCCGGAGAAGTATTACAACCGCACCTAGTTATCAGCCGGTAAGCACTATCACACTTTCGTCAGCTTTTAGCTCGTTGTCACTTGGAAAACTAAAAAAATAAACTTCCGCAGAAACTAATATGTCAGTGCACCATGTATCATACTTTTCATGATCAGGGAGCACACTGTTACTTATATTTTAAAGTGCGCCCCTTCCGGTTTGCGAAGAACGTTCTACTTTTGAAAGATTAATGATTTAGTTCCCTCAACTAATTCTAACTTCACTGCTAGAATTCAAGTCAATTGCAAGTTTTAATGGATGTTTCCTGTGTGCATGCAAACGCGCGATACATTATTAGATAGGATCTGTGTGGTGAGGTGCTTGGCAGTGAATACAATATTATATATTTATTTAATGCACAAAAGAGTTGTTCTTGTACGAACTTATACTCGGATTTACCTCAATCTTGATCTTGACGTCATTCTCACCTGATGTTGAGTGACGGTGAGGATGATGATGGAGCACGAAAGTCTAGGATCTGAAGTGCTGTAAGCATTAGCTGAACATTGTTCGATTTTTCATTTAAGAAACTCAGATCAAGTAACTGTAGAAACGTATATCAAAATAATTCTTTGGTAAAATTTATTTAACCTCATGTCAGTCATGTCTAGAAAGTTAATGAAAAGTTCCTTTAACAACTAAACTTACCTAACTTGGTTCACAAGCTTTAGAAAGTGATATAAGTACAGGGAGTTTTTGATATTTTTGCCGTTAAACGATACCTCAATCTTTTGAGACGTATATTGTTGAATATATTTAAACTGTTATGCGAGCTAAGCTGATGAAACGTTTTTGGAGAGTTAAAACCGTGAACAAGTTGCAAAGGTTTTATCATTTATGGCAATAGGAAGCTTCCTCGTAAATTTCAGTGGCCTGTCTGTCCAGCTCCTTCCGTCGGCTCGCGTATCCGATGCGCATCCTCGAGTTTATGTTGCGAGTTTAAACTTTGTATTTTCAGGATCAAATTATCATGCAAAACCGATTTTGTAACAATGTTGACATTATTGTCAGCCACTGCAATGTCGAATTTTTGATTTGTTCTGCGTTGTATAAACAAAGTGATATAAACTCATTGGGCCTTACTCAGGAATAATAACGTTTTTTGGTAAATCATTCGACGAATTTATGATAATCCAACTCAAAGCAAGCACAAGCAATATTGTTCTTTTCGAATTTCATCTTTGACCTTTGTATCACGTATCGCTCATCTATAACATTGTTGTTGGGTTGTATGCTATCATTGTTGAAAGGAACCGGACACAAAGTAACCATTATTTTCAAAGGAAGTAAAATGGCGAACTACTCGCAGCAAAGGTTGGAAACGTTTTATGACAGTAGGAAGCTTCGTCATAAATTTTAGCGGCAGCTCCTTCCGTCCGCTCGAGTATCCTTCGACCTCGAATTCTAGTTGCAACTTGTTCGTTTTTAAAAACAGTAATTAAGTGTGAATTCTAGTTATGACGTCTGTTTGTAACGTCAAAATAACAGCTTTTTACTTATAACAAAAACCCCTTTTTTTAGATTTTTTCTGTCTGTTTCTTTGTTCCAGCTAATCTGAAACGGCTGAACCGATTTTGACGAGACTTTCACTGGCAGATAGCTGATGTCATAAGGAGTGACTTAGGTTACTTTTAATTTAGATTAAGAAAAATATAGGTTTACGCGTAAAAAGTCGTTAAATTCCACGCGTACGAGCAGCTAGTTTTTTAGTTAAAGTTGGTGAGTATAAAATTATCTGTTTTTAAGCTGTTTTGTGGATATCGGTGAAAACATTTCCAGGGTGATTAACTTTAAGTACACACCTTTTCAACATTTTATTCCTATCTCTTAGCTTACAGTTTCATTAATATTTAAGTAGAGATTTTATATAAGCCGGTTGCTTTTTTGTCGTGAAATAAATTACGAAACACTTCTTAATTTAGGTAAATTCACATTTCACACTGATATTCTGAGGTAACACACACCAGTAACAAAGTATACCTCTGCACTAGGATTCCCTGTGTCGCAGATAGCATGGACAAACACAGAAACACAAGACAAACAAACAAGACTCGAGAACAAACTTGATGCTCACCACACAAAGTGTGCCCGGCTGGGAATCGAACCCGGGACCTCTCACTTCGAAGGCAGGGCTACTACCAACTAAGCCACGGAGTCGTCTATAATGTCAGATTTATCAGCATTTTGAGAGTTGGTACACGTGTGTCGCTCTTGCGTGTTTTTCCCTAAACAGTAAATCAAAATATCTACCCGATACAGCTGTTACCGTTTCGAGGACAAACACGTGAGTCTATAGCTTTGATCTATGTAAACAGCTATATTCAAATGATATTAGGTACAATGAGATGGCACCAGCTGATAATTAAATCAATAAGTCAGGATTATTAACTGAATCAGCCTATTTCGACCTGAAATTCGATGTAGCTCCTACCATCATATAATTTTTATAAATAATATTTAAGCCTCTAGAAGAATGAGTAACCGGAAACATTTATAATAAGAAAACTCCGGGTGAAATTGCCAGAGCACTCAGGAAAATTCGGAATTAATAATTGATTCACGAGTATTCTTGACCGATATTTTGATTCGATACCTGAGTATATCAAGCGTGGAGTTTGTTATTTATTGCTTTATTTGTTTGTAAAGATCAAATACAAGATAGTCAGAAATAAACAATATTAAAGCGGCCGACAGTTTCGTTTTGATGTGTTCAATTTGTATTATATGCATAGTATATGCATTATTTACAATAAAAACTATATCAGTTATCTAGTTCCCATAGTACAAGCTATGATTAGTTTAGGGCTAGATGGCACTGTGAGAGATGTCCATGAATATACAAAAATATGTCCTATATTAATTACTAGTCGCAGCATCGCAAGGGTCCCATACAAAAATACCAGCTAAAATTTCCGACTTTTGCCGTGGATTCTCTTTTATAAAATCCTTAACCTAACAATTACTAACACAACAAAAAAAAACAGCTAAATCGGTCTAGTCAAGTGATGCTCCGTTATACATACTGACAATTAATTTGTGTAAATTAATTAATTTCATACCGAAATTACATGAATTCATGTCTTTTATAGTCTCAATGGTCAATGTTGATATTTACTCCTCAGCTCAATCTGCGCAATTAAAATTTTTTAATGTGTGATAGCCCAGTACAAAACTTATGCCTAACTATTTCCTAAAAGTAATTTTCACCGCCTATCTTGAAAACCACCATATGACCTCGCTGTTAGAAGGCGTCTTAGCATGCTTGAAAAAACAACTGAGCAGCAGATTATGCCATATTTACATCAGTGCGGTTGGGATTTTAAATTCCCATCCACTCTACTCATTTGCATAGGGTTCGATGAGGTAGCGGGTGGTTGGAATGAAGCTAATATGAAATCAGCTGGTTACAGATTAATGATTAAGTAACAAAGAGAAGTAGGTAACTCTTTAATGGATTTTTTCGTGTGAAAAATAATACATTTGTGGTCTCCTGTCAGGTTAACAACGGATAAAATTTTTTAACGCGCATTTTTAGCGACTGTATACTACTAACAATTTCGTCTTCCACTACACCTGGCAAAGCGGCGCACTAGCGTTACTGTTTTCCAGTGGAAGGGTGCGGGTACTAGTGAAATTACAGGCACATAAATCTCAGAGTGACTCGTGAGTGAGCTGTCAACTCGATCAGTCAATTAAGACGCAAACAACTTAATGCAATATTTTGTGACAAAAGATTGAAAAGTAGCAAACAATAGGTTTGCAAAAGTGTGTGTTCTGATTAACTTGATGATCATACATGATATGTTTATGTGTCCAAATTTTTTGATGAAGCCAGTGTATTAAATGCCAACCTCATTTTAATTTAATGTCAAAGCTCGGAGTTTAAATTAGTTTGCGGTGAATACCTAGCCTTATATAAAAACATCGGTCCGTAACGCGCTTGGGTCATTAGGTAGGTAGGGTACACCGCAACAAGGGAAACCACCCATTCTTTCCACAAATTACAATGTTAATTCATTGTTATATAATCATTTATTATAAATTAAGTGGTCGACCGGGAGCAGGATTTCGGGAAATGTGAATTTCGTTTTGTTACTTAAAATGTCCAATTATTATTTTAACTTTATGTATTACAACTGTTACGTTTACGCATTAAATTACATTTACACACTCATACCTCTGCATTAGGATTCCCTGTGTCGCAGATGGTATGGACAAAGACCCGAGAACAAACTTCATGCTAACCAGACTTTGTGTGATTTTTTCTATTGCGGCTATATTATCCAGCGCTATCAGAGCTGCTTTGCTATCCGAATTTATGTAAATGGTGTGTTTGATGTAGGGCTTTTGCAGGTTGGTTTCCGACATTTAATGATGGTATATACCTCTGCCTGGAATATGGAGGTGAACTGTCCCAATTATAGGCTCTAACTAAACTTTGGTCGCACTCCATGCACTGCGCATCCTACATATTGACCCATTTTGGATCCGTCGGTATACCATATTAGGCATCCAGCCTTGTTAGAAAGCTGGTTTTTGGACCAGTTTTCTCTCGACGGCATTTCCAAAGTGTATTGTTTAACAAATATAGACAGTGACAGTGAGAGCGTGACATCAGATGTCATCTCCGGAATAGAGATTTGTAAAGAACTAATTTTCTTTGATAGCCAATATTTCATGCCCACCTGGGCAACATCCTTGTTGGCCCTTGTGTCCGAAACACAAGACAAATAACCAAGACTTGTTCTCGGGTCTTGGTTATTTGTCTTGTTTCTGTGTTTTTTTCATACCACCTGTAATACAGGGAATCCTAGTGCAGAGGTAGAAGTTTAAACGTTATTTATAAGTCCATGTTAACCTAAACATACTATAAGGAGCAGCCTTTCTCGTGGCAAAATTTTGAATCAACCCGAAACGGGGATATTACATCTCATGTGCCTGTAATTTCACCGGTACCAATACCCTTCCACCTGAACACAGCAATGCAAGCATTACTGCTTGGCGGCAGATTACCAGGTGTGGAGGCAGTACTTCTCCGGGCGAACTTTGCATAAGTTCTACTGCTACTTTTTGTTGCTCCTTTAGCACCACCCAGGGGGTACGTGTAGGGATTCAAAGGGTACTCACTTACGGACGTGAGCAACTGGACCTCCCATATTACAGGTATATTACAGGTAAAAAACGATTCCCGTCGCTGTGTTTTTGGAAAAATCATTTAATAGAACTTGAGCCAAGGCGTGCTAACTAAAACCCTTTTCAGATCATCAGTTTATATTTGAAGAGCTGCCAATTTCAAATGTTTTTGTTTACATATTTAAAATTCGAAAAAGTGGTTTGTCTTTCCAAAGTTTGTGGTAAATCTGTTTATAATTCCTCGCAGTGAACTTACAGTTTTAGCTCCCTGAGTGTCCCAAGGTAATCGTCCATTCAGGTAGGTACCTATACTAAATTATTCACATATTGGTGGGCCATATCCATTATTGATGTGTCCTTTGAACAGGAAGCAGGTTGCCGTTGTCAATGGTTGCTGGTTTATGCTAATAAACATTGATTACAATCTGCATCTAAGTATTCGCAAATACGTACCCTATTTGAATACATGACACGGCAGTACATGTCACCGCCAAAAATGCGATTTGTTTTAATTTTAGTACAAAATAACTCTTGTGTTTATAGAAAAATGTATGCTCCAATATTTTCAAGTTAATGATTAATAATAATGATTCAGGATCGCGTAGTCGCGTGCCGTTTAATCAGAGTACTCTTTGAGTCCTGGAGGAAGCTCCTCCGCAATAGATGTCTCACCTTCTTGTATATGCACCTAGGACGACTTAAAGGTAACGCTATTGCGTTGACCAAATACCGAATCAAAGAAATTGTGGATCAAACTCATACTGATTTATTCTTTTAAATCTCATATCGTTTGAACACATCAAACTTTACATGTCCAAGGGAACATTCGTGCGCTTCTCACATAACACAGGAGCTCTTAAAGTCCATTACATGCATACAGATATATCTAATTACAATAATTAATCCTTTTTTTGGCTAGTCTTCAGTGATTGCAATATATACACCATTAATACTTGTATCCACAAATTTTACACTAGGCACAGAAAAGCGAAATACCGTCGCTTTACTGAATAAGCCTGTAGGATTACTTGTTGTTCATTTTGTTCCAGTCCAGCTACTATGCACTGCAGACCGCATTGCATAGTAGCTGGTAGAATTCAGATTGTTACACCGCACTCGCAGGTATTCCAGGAAATTTATATAACAAATATAAACGTATGAATGCCTACGCTATGAATACCAGGGTTTTGTACGAGTATGAGTACATACTCATGTACCAAAATGTACGAGTATATCCTTCTATGTGACATAGTATTTGTGATTATAATATTCTATTGTGATTCTACGAGTATTGCATGTGTCAATATGAGTAGAGTAATGGAATTAACTCTCTGTGTTGCAGACAACAGACACATCGTAATGACAAGATGTTCAAGATCCATAAACAAACTTCATGCTAATTACACAAAAGTTATTACGAGAATCAAACACGGAATCCGCGCTTTGTTTGATGCTCCGGTGGAAGGGTGTGGGTGCCGGTGAAATCACTTGCGCATGAGAAGTATCATCTCCGTCTCGGGTGATGGACGCAGCAGGTTGAATGAAACTCAGTGTAAGATCCAAATCTTATACTAAGTCGCATTGCACTTGTCCTGGGAGGGGGTCAACTCTGTGGCCCTTAACTCGTTCCGTCACTTATTCACATAAAAAAACTCAAGCTGTAAGTTTAAAATCATTTACTTAATTTTGGAAAATATAAATGATATATAATTTTTTGGGGATTAAATATAAATATGTAGGGATCTTCCGATACAGTAGATAAAATGAGAACCATCCGTGATTCGGAAGATATGTTAAAATGTCACTTATCGACTTTTTTGGAGGTCTTTGAGTGGCAGAACTCCAACCTCAGAGTTGTGACCACTTATACACACACGAAAGAAGAAGAATGATTAACCTACGATATTCTCAAGTACTCATAACATACGATACCTATATTAGTAGCCGACTAATATCCGATTTGGTAAGCTTATGTACATTCTTGTTTATTCGTATTAAAGAAGAGAACAGAAATTTATTTACCCAAAACATCTCAAGAGAACAGAAATTTATTTACCCAAAACATCTCAATTGAAGCATTCCAAAATAAATTGCAAATAAAACAGATACTATTAAGTAGGTATTTTTATTCACACTCCACGATTCATTTCTGTGAGAGAATTCTGCAGACAGGAATGGATTTAAAACAGGAATCCAAAAGATTTTATTTATATTAGTCAGGGAATCGTTTTTGTAGCCATTCACGTTACGCGGGCAGCATCAGTTTTTCAGGATTATGGAAGAGAAACGAGCGCATTATCGGATCTTAGGCGCGTAATCGCCATCGTGACTGCCTTCTCATCACGGTTCGGGCTTTATTTTGCATTTCTGGTCCAAAAGCTCATCAAACTACGCTTTAACTTGAATTTTATATAGCTGGGATGTAAGATAATATGAAAATGGGTTTATAACAAGCAGATCATACTATATTCCTATTCTTAAAAATAGTATGCATTGCATTGATGATTCTTGCTTTTCTCCATGTTGAATAGTGTTCAACATGGTGGATAATAATAAGAACGTGTGATTGTGAACGTAAATATTTTTAAGTGACATTTTTTTTTTTTACACAATATAAATAAAGATTTTGTCTTTGATTTTGTCCGGTTTGTTCGAGGAAGTGCCACCAAAACCATTTCTACTTTAAGTGGTTTACCAGTAACCACATTGCTCTTTGGAGTTTTTGGATTTGGGTGCCGTTGATTTAGAGGGAGCTATCGAGCGAGGAACGTATGAGCTGACGTCTCCTATAGCACCTAACTTAGCACGATGCAATTGAGGCATTGATAAAAACATGTACGTTTTAATATCATTAGATTTAGGTGGTCTAATGAAGACAAGTCCTACTTAATTAATTGCATCGATGAATACATGTGACGAAAAAATAACTTTTCTGGTCAGCAGTTCGGAGAACCAGCAATTTATCGATCCACTATATTATTTAGTTTTTACAATGGTAACAATAATACTTGTCCAAGATTTTTAGTTATTATCGTGATTATGGCAGTTGGAACTAATCATCTTCACCCCATTAGCTACGGGGAAAAAATCTCCCGCTGTTTATGCTAGTTTATGTTTTGCCAAGGGGTTATGCCATGGAATAAACGCTATCTGCCAGCACAGCCGGCCCCTAATAGCGGCTCAGTCGGTCTAAGCAGAGTCGCAAACAGTTAATCCGGTCCGTAGGGATTTATCTCATTCCAACATCGTTAAATTTTTAACTGTGTGCTTTTCAACCTTCCGTTTTCTAGAGTAATCTCTTGGGTCAAGAACAATTAATTAGGGCTTAGTTTACCTTTCGTATATTTGTTCAGTTCGAAGTAGAATTGACGTTATTAGATATAACCTTTTTTTAACTAACAGATATAAAGTTTGTACTCAAACCGCACTTAGCCGTTTTACTGTTACCATTTTATCGTGTTTGACCGTTGAACAGTTCTGAAGTCAAATTAGAAAACTTTGGATTTTATTTCTATAAACAAGTATATAACAGAAAGTTGCAAATTGAAAAACGCAACTCGTCCGAAATTGAATTTGAATTTTTGATTTCTTGTTCATGAAGAAGTTTTTCTATTTCAGGGGCTGTACTTTGGAAATCACAGATTTTTTTCCGTGTAACATTGCAGTGATAAACTTGAAATATTGTGTCCTTAAATATTAGATACAATCACCGCACCTGTACTTGCATTACAATTGCGATTATTATCCAAAAATATTAAAGAAAATACATATGTATTTTAACCCAAAAAAGTGAAGTCATCTTTTAGTAACTCGCAAAAAAACACAACTTCTTTCGTTTTTAGTGTTCCGTACCCAAAGAGTAAAACGAGAACCTATTATTAAGACCCCGCTGTCCGTCCGTCTGTCTGTCTGTCATCAGGCTGTATCTCATGAACCGTGATAGAGAGTTGAAATTTTCATAGATGATGTATTTATGTTGCCGCTGTAACAACAAATACTAAAAAATAGAATAAAACAAATATTTTTTGTTCGTATTTGCTCGATATTATAGATAATGCTACGGAACCCTTCGTACGCGAGTCCGACTCGTACTTGGCCGGTTTTTTCCCATCCCATCACACCGCGGGGCGTATCTAGTGGAATATAATAGTCATCACTATCTACGTATGTCAGTGCTGGTAGGACATTGTATATTTTCTATTGTATTTGATCGATGTGCGTTTTTTTATTCAAATTTTTTGTAGCATCCACTATGCTTTATTAATAAAGATTAGTAATTATTATACAAGAGGTATAATATAAGAGGTTATTATACCTCTTGTATAATAATTACTTGTATTAATTAAGTTTTAAAATTCTCTTTCCTAAAAAGTTGATGTCAATAACATTATTTCAACAATTATTTGAATGACAAAATGACAATAACAATTAAAATTTATGTGTAAAAAAAATAAAAAAAAATTGTGCAGTTTTTAAATGTACGTAAAAGGCTATTTTGTGGTTTTCACGTAATGAGATTAATATTAGACCCTCTTTCTCCCTCTATAGTTTTGTTGTATACTGTTGTGTTTGCGAGAATAAACTGTTTTTCTTTCTTTCTTTCTTTCTTTCTTGGTGATTGTTTGACATGACTCGCTCTTTCCCGAAATAAGGATTCGACGTAAGATACAACATATTTCAAAATAGCAATATCTTAGTTTATAACACGGAAGCTCAAAGAGGCCCAGAATGTAAACTGTAAATTATGAGGAACTTACGGTAAACATTCCACATGAGCAAGGCTTTTTAGATCCGGTACGGTTTGATCAGACAGGTACAAACTTTTAATAATTTATTTACAAAAGTTATATGAAGACTAAAAGAAATATGTATTTATATTGATAATATTTAAAATAAATTCTATTAACAAATACGTTACCGCTTTTTGTTTGCTGGTCCCTTCTTAAAAATTGCCATGCTCCAGAAATTTCTTAAGTAAAAAGTTTACTTTGAAGTGGTTTACTAAAAATAAAAGCCCACAAAACGGATACTGTCTATTCGAAAGTAGGTAAGTATCTGGAAGAACGTCCGGGATAAATTATCGACTGTATAATGGGTCATAAAAGGTGTAATTTACGGTGTCCACCGACCGACACTTCCGAAATTATCTGATCACACGGGCAGTATAACACTGCGGCAAACATTTCGCTTTAGTTTCCAGGTGATTATTTCTACTGATAAATGAAAGTAAGTACTTATGAAAATAAAGATAAAAGTTGAGACCAAGCCGTCGCAAAGTCGTGTTCGCACAAACATTGTCAGAACATTCACAAACAATTTATGTAGATGCCGGCACATCAAATGAAAGGTGTGATAATGAAAACGCCTGAAACAGGCGCGCGTTGAATAATCACGCTAACTTGATACCCATCGTTGGAGCAGACGTCGGAACTTCGACGCGATACGGCATTTGGAATTAGTTAGACAAGTTTGAAGCAGCTTCCGGGCAGGTGGTGCCTTTGTTCCAATGTGGCCTCACCTGATAATAGTACAACTATATTCCACTAGCAGTAAACTTCTAACAAGTGATACATTCCTGCTAGGATCGATTACATTTGGCTATTATTTGTGTCAGAACTTACAGATAGAAAAATACGATTTGACTTTTGACTCTCTTTTCAATACCTTGTTTCTTTATTCTGAAGTTGTGATTAGGTTACTTCAGTTAGTATAATGTCTGGGTTTAGTGAGTCTTTTTTGAGAAATTTTATCTATTCGTATAACTAAAATAAACAAATATTCATTGGCATAAACTAAGCATAGCTTATAGACCATAATCATAAAGCATAACCAAACTACTGATAGAATACTGAAAAATTTTGTAAGCACATACATATGATACCTACATATTAACATCCAAAATACAGAACAAACGATTATGTTCGTCGCACAAATGCGTGTCCTGGGTGGAAATCTATCCCACGACCTACAGCGCAAAAGGCCGAGCTACTAACAACTAAGCTAAGAGGCCAGCCAAAACTTTGTAAATACATATTATCTAAGAATCGAAACAGAAAAATGATGTGAAAACACTATGATCCATGCGGCAATACGTAAACAAGAATAAACTAGAAATTTCTAAATTTCTAACTGGCAATAATAAAATTGAGTGCATTATCTATCGCAAGACATCCAGTTTTTTTGTATAACCATTTATAGTGTCAGAGAACCAACTTTGCTCTCGTGTTAACTTGCATGCATGGTTTGAATGTTCACAAGCTCTGTCAAAGGCAATCTAGCAAGCCGCCCCAGGCTTATCGCTGTCGGAAAACTAATAATACGCGCGTCCATCACGACACCTCTGCATGTTTTTCGTTTTCATTATGGATACGGCGGGTTTAAAATGACCAGTAAAAACGCCATAAAAACAGGTAATTAACATTTTATTGTACAATAGCTTTTTTGGTTTGCTTTGTCGCTACTCGAAAACGATGCTCTTATAATGAAATTACGCAAGATTAGATAATTTTAATGCGTAAATATTTTGAGATGGAAGCGAAGGAAAAAGCTGCTGGTCTCTTTGATTTAAAATTACAGATTTAAAAGTACATATAAGCCCATAAAAACAACACCAATACTTGAGTTTTATATTGTGCATAAATTCGAAAATAAAAAATCTTACTTTGGTCATCGTGTTAACCTTAATTATGGTTCTTTAATCTGTGCTTTGAGTTTCAGCGATTTTTAAATTGTTCTGCCAGCATTGTTCTGCTTTCATACGTGTGAGTAAGGCTAAAATAAAGTATTCAATGTTCACCATGTATACGGTAAAATGGAAAACTCAAGAATCTTTTTACCCTACATCAGTGAGTGTTTGGGTAAGGGAATAAAGGTGTACGATCGGAATGGGATTGTTGACGAGAAGTGTGAAATGAAAGTCCTGTCACGTCAGGGCGAGATAAATTGGGGGAATAACTCCCGAGGTGACGGACGGCCGGGAGGATACAGACCGGACTTCACAAAAGGTACGGCAGGATGTGACGCAGGTAAGGTGACAATGCGTAGACATATTGTTTAGCTTGAGTATGCCAACAATTTAAAGTAAACTAGATTTTGAGCGGGATCGATTTGATCCTTTTCTGTTACGAAATTGCTTTATATTTTTGAAACGACTTTCGGAGGAGGTTATATATCGAAACCGGTTCTTTTCTATTTTTAAATTAGTCACTTGTATAGTTAAGCTATGTAAGACCTTTAGGTAGCACATATCTATACTCCATCCAAAGGTAGTCTGGGAGACATAGCTTTCAGCGATACCCAATAGTATATTGAAATAGATTTTTTAAATCGACTGTTATGTATTTCGTGGTGTAAAATAGTGTTCATTAATTAATTCATTGTGTAAGTTTTGTAAGAAAAGAGCTGGAATATAATCTGGCAGCGTTATTTCCATTCTGAAGATAGGATCCCTATTGAAGGCGATATGAACCGCTTACAATATAAGGTTTCAGTGAAGACCTTATTCAGAGCACACACTTATGAAGGGAACTTTGGCTTCGTATCCTTTGTGATATTATGTAAAAACTTACCTACAGATCCGTGAACTGAAATCTGATATAAAAGTTTCTGAACTGAATTCTTTAGTTGATTACGAGTAATTATTGAACAGGAAATACAAAACAATACAATGAAATACATTGAACGAATATCTAACAAAGGCTTCCCAGTTTTACACCGAAGTAAAAAGATATTGTGTGTCGTTTTACAGAGAATAAAAATACCGTGAGTTTTTATAGTCAAAAGTGAAAATAACAAAATTGGGACTCGCTGATATTAGTTATTTGATGATATGATTATTGCTAAGATGCTAAAAAAACAACAATAATTTATTAAGTATCAATATTAGGGGTTCATAGGTATTTTCTATCGTAGACAGATGATAAAATCGATACCTTTTAGAGACCATTTAAGTTCAAACCGAACGTGCGACATAAACGTTTATAAAATAAATCCAAATAGTTTATTCCACAGACACCACCATAAATATATTTAATTCAATCCAATTGAAGTTCTAGAAAGTGCCTAGGGGCTGTTTGTCTTTTGCTTTTGTTCTAGGAAAGCTAACGTTGAATGTTAGAAATGTATTGGAATTCAAATCTGTTATTTGTCATGAATATAAATTGTACGTAGAAAATGATCTCGATCGTATATATCCTACTACACTATCGATCACTGCATAACTCTGCCTAGTTCTTGGTCTAATCTGCTATTGGTTAGGTGTGTTAATTTATTGCGAAGGTATTAAGTAGTAAGATTAGAACCAATGTCGTTTGATTAAATTGCCATAATATTTCAACAAATTCAGAATGTTAATTTCTTATGTTTCACCTCAAACTGTAACTATGACGAACATGAAATTATTTTTCATTAAAAACATTAAAAAAGCTAGTATTAGCATTTTCATTGACACTTTTTCGTTCATATGCCGTACATTCTAAATAGTTCTGTAACTGTTAAAACAAGAACACATTACCTCACGGTTAGGCAAACCTCTCAGCCATAAGTTTTCTGACAATCTGATTCAAAAACCATTTTAACGAATAGCAGTAAATCTAAAACATACTCAGTATAGATTGATAAAGTTGTGCAATTGCGAGTTAAAGCTAACCACTATGTGAAATTAACAAACTTAGGTAGAGCTTTCGTCCTTTGGCCGAAGTTGAACTAACACTCGATTGCATAGAAATTGCATGTTCATAACTTTCCTGTAACATAAGCTTTAGGTAAGCATAGTTGCTCTAGTTGTGAGAATTTGCGCAACTATTTTGAATAGTTTTGAGTAAAGTATTGGGTTTTTACTTATAAAGTTACAATTTTGTTGGACTACCCACTTTGAACTGTAATAGCTATGGTTTGACTTGGAACCAAAATTCAAAGCAAAGATACATTTAAATTTTCGTGTTATTCGTTTTTTGCGGGTTTAAGAAACAACTTGGGTGTTTGTCTTGTGTTTCTGTGTTTGTCCATGCCATCTGCGACACAGGGATCCTAGTGCAGAGGTACGAGTGTGTTAACGTTGTTTGTTTGTTAATACGATGAGTCTGTTCGTCTATATACCTACCACAATGCATGCAAACGAGCTACCAAACGAGTGGACATAAAGAGCTGAAGATCGGGCTCAGTGGATCTTACTGGGGGAGTGGCCTGGTGTGAGATAAGGACGATGGTTTCCTTTTTTGAAATCAGTCATTTATATCTTTTTACTTCTATACTTGACTTTTCAGCACTACTATCAATATTTTTTCTACAATATAAAAATTCGTAATGTTTTTGAAAAAAAAGTGGTTACTATAATCTCAAACAACACATATAAATGACGTAGTTTATCTAAAGTCAACGTTTTTTCAGCCTTAGTTTTAGACGGATTCGTGAACCTTTTCCTTCCGCTTTTATTTGAAATCATTTTAGTATTTATTACAAGTAAAACGTTAGATTTTTATTCACTCATTAGAAAATAATATATTTATGAAACTAAAAACTACAAGACTAATATTCTGTACGAAGTTGTAAAAGAAATAGGTTCATAACTAAAAAGCTAAACCAAAAAATAATACATTATATAAAAGTTTACAACAAAAGCGAATTGAGTACTAAGTATTAACTTACTTTAACTTAGTACTCAAAGGGAGTTTTATTTCAATTTAAAAATAAAGAAAGTGTTAGGACTAAATAATAAAACTTTCTTTTAATTCGTATGTTGGAGTCTTTTATTTAAAGTCGGAACGTAAGCGAACCTCGGTGACAGTGGCAGTACCTAATTTTTGTTCTAGCGCTGTTCACTGGTTTAAAGAACCCTATTCTTTAAGCCAGCGTAACATTTCATTTATAAGAGCTTAAAGATCTGGATTAGAAGATTCGGACCCTACCCAGATCCTTATCAAACAAAAAACACAAGCGGAAAAGAAGAAAAAGAAAACTAAAGTTGCTATTAATTGCACGTTATTTATTAACAGTAAATCTACATCAGATTTTCCAGGAACGCCATAACTTTGCTCTCTTATTACCTATAACGCCTGTGGAAATTTCAATAGCATTACAGAATCGATAGGTCGTCGACGCCTTTTCCCCGAAAGCGTAGGAGTAGACACATGTCGACCTGATTTAATTTCGCCAATTTATACAAACTGTATTACTGGATTAACAGACACTGCTTTTCATGCTTCGGCTATTTTTTTATTATTTGTAGTAACGAATTACTTTACTATTATAGTATAATGTGGCATTGTAATAAACTTCATAATATTGAAAAGCAATTTATTATTGCTGCTGTTAAAATAGCTAAGTTGGGATATCCGTTGATTTCACTGTTTCACGTGGGAAATACCAGTAGGAGGTAGTTAGATATAAATATAATATCATAATGGAAAAATACTAAACAAACGTTAGCTTTTCTTTCTATTCAATCAGTGGTTCTTTTTTTTCATTTCTTTTATATATCAATTAAAAGTTTAGTCGTCGTTGGCATTGATGCTAAGCGACTATGTAGTCGTTTTTGGCGCAACTTTCCACCTGGATTGGGAACTGGAAACAGTCGTTTTTTGTGTGAGTAAATTGGCGCGACGACCTGGTGATTACTGCTGCCTATAAGCAACAGAAAACTACTCCGGTCCTCCCCTACCGAAGGATGAGAAGACTCAAGTCGCATCGCATCGCGCTCGCCACTCTGAAACGGGGATGTACCGCCTTATGCGTCTAAAATTTCACCGGTACTCACACCTTTCCACTGGAACACAACATGCCTGCTTGTCGATGAAGTACCAGGTATGGTGCCATTACTTCTCCGGAAGAACTTGGCACTAGTTCTACTGCTACTTTGAGTTGCTCCTTTCGCACCCAGGGACACTCGTCCGTAAGTGATTACTCTCAGTATCCCTAAACTAAGAGTACTCACTTACGGACGCCAGCAACATGACCCATGCGTTGGTTAAGATACTTTAAGATTACCGAGGTTTTTGTTATAACCGAACAATACCGATATTCTGGACTATTGGATCGTTCAAACAGCCAGCTATTTACAAAAAACAAAAGCAGTAGGTAACATAAAGAGTGAATTTTTCCTTTAGTACAAAATAGTCGTACTTTTTTACGGTCACAGTTTCCTTTTTACACGACTGTAACGTGCAAAGCCGAGGAATTGTTATTTTTGTCTCTGTTTGGAACCCATACAGAAAGTTTGCTTTACAGTGGTATTATATTTTAGGGAATGCTTTCAATATTTTGTCTCATTTCATTTTACGATTCGTAGCAAACTATTTCTGAACATTATACTCGTATCATAAAGTATACGCAAATATGAAAATATCTTGCTGGCTTAGTTTCACTACATGAAACCACAATTTATGTTGATTTAAATGTTGCTCTAAGGAAGGATTACATGCGGGAGATGACTTCGCATTATAAACTAGTGTTACTCCTATAACAAATAACTGTATTATTATAATAAATATAAATAACTAAGTTTTATTTTAAATTTAAAAGTTTGTATGTATATTTGTTACACCTTCACGCCTCAACGACTGAAATGGACTTGAATGAGTTTTGTTATGAAGGTAGCTCCTACTCTGGACTTATATTATATTCATAATGTATTATCAGACAGAAAAACAGATTCTAATGATTATTTTTTGTTTGGAAAGAGTGTATATTTGATGGGGTCGCATAGAAATCTAATGGAAAAATTGCACCCTTGAGGTTAAAAAAGGGATGAAGAAGGATTAGTAGCTTTTTAAATTTGTCACTTTTACACATAGTTTCAAAAATACTATACTGATGCGAAATATCGTCATCAGGCACTTGAATACTCTCGATACTCAAAGATATTTTTTGAATGGACTATAATTTGTTTGCATTTTTACCTAGGCTTTTGTTGAGAGCAGATGGCTCTCACCAAAAGATTCTATCATCAATGAACTTGCATACATACGTTATTTATTGAACACTCGCTTTAATAACGGGCAAGTTAACAATACACCCGTGTGTCCAATATACTACTAGTCATTGATAAGCGAAAATTTACCGCTCCAGATTACAATGATTTGTGCAAGCCCTGTAAATTCCGGCCATATTTATTTATCGCCCATTTTGACGTTAGCTTGCATGAAAAGTCAATTTCAGCCAGTTACTAATTTATTACAGAGTTTACCACAAAATTTACTCAATAATAAACAGGATACAATGGGACGTTGTTAAATAATAATATAATGTTTATCAGGAAGGGCCCTAGAATATTAGATTTCCGTACATCGTAACACATAATAACAATGTACAAAGTGAGGAAAACGTGATCACCATAACTTTTTCAAAAGGACATATATATGCGATAAAATGCGATTCATTTAATATTGATGGCCGTGGCTTAGTTGGTAGTATCTGTCTTTGAGTGGTCCCGGGTTTGATTCTCGGCCGAGGCAATCTCTATTTGGTGATCATGAATTTATTCTCGGGTCTTGGGTTGTTGTGTGATTGTGTGTGTTCTTGCCACCAAAGTCACTGTGGGGACATAAGTGTGCAAGTTTTTACTTATAGCGTTCACTTACTTGTTAGGTATATTTGTGTAATTGTGCACAATTATCCATGGTTATGTGTTTTGATTAAATCTCAAGCAATTAGGTCCTTTTACGGCGTCACGGCCATTATTAGTATCGATTCATATCACAACTGAACATGAATATGAAATCAAGCAAAATTATTTATATAAACATTATTTTGTGGTTCTTCGAAGCCAATATAAGCGATCACACTTAGTTTTTTTTACTATAACCGGGGCTGAAAGCCTACCTCATGTTAAGTGTTTACCGTCACCCATAATCAACAGCAAACTACTTAGGAAACCCTACCGAAATATGAAAAGACACAAGACGGGAGTGAGACGCGCCTGTCACTCTGAGGTGAGGACGTAACGTGTCATGCCTCTGTAATTTCACCCATACCATCTTCCTTTTTTCCCCTGGAACACAGCCATGTGAGTGCACTACTGCTTGGTAGCGGATTTTAAGGGTTTTCAAGCCGCCCGGTTGCCTACGACATAACTTATCGACTAGTATAGCTGAGAATGACATCTCAACTTGCCCTCGAAAGCACGGAAATGCTTCAAAACGGTCACCCATCCAAATACTAACCGGGTGGAGACTTGCTAAACTTAGCGAGTCTGTAAAGAACATCTTAGCAAGATTCGCCAAGAGCACTTCAATAAAAAAATTCTAAGGTTAATTTAATGTTACAAAACCGCAAACCACAATAGAAATATATGGCAACTGAACAACAATACAGGGAAAGATGACCGTAATTTTGGTTTACATGTTTACCCAAAGGCTATTCATGTAACTGAGCCAGCTACAAAATTAAGTGTCACGTCAGGATTTCTCGCTGGTCGTTTGTGTTCTTTAGAGCCGTTCCGAGCTCCATTATTGCCCGAAAAAAGGCAACAAAGACTTCAATGGCCCGAGATTTCCTTGTTTAATTTCGTTTCAATGCAATTTCGGGCCAATGAATGCTAACCTGCACTACGATACAATAATGGATTTCAAAGTTCAAATATTTTACCAGAGCAAATGGAATGTGTGGCGTAATATCTTTTTATTATATAACTAAAGTTGAAAAAAATTATATAACTAAAGGGGCTGAGCTGTAGGCCCACCTGATATGTTAAGTGCCTAACGCACCCATAAACAAAACCGAAATGACTGTAATCATTGGCTGTAAATTATTGTAATCATTCTTTTATGAGAATACCCAAGTCGCATCATGTTGCGTCCGCCACTAAGACGAAAATATAAGGTCTCATGCGCCTCTTTTTGTACCGGCACCCACACCCTACCACCGGAATACACCAATTCGGTTACACCACTGCTTGGCGGATTTTTTTTTTTTTTGATATTTTATTCTTATTTCTATTTTTCATAAAACTGAAATGAAAGAAGGGTTATCCCGACTACAAACACACAAAAAAAAAGAAGATGGCGCATAAAACATAATAATAGCAGTCGTGCAAAACATGTTTTATTCATAAACATCCAATTTTCATCACATTTACAAAATAATCGGAACCTGTCAATGGGAATACAAAACAGTAATGGCCTTAACAATGTAGTTCTCGTTAGGAATAATAATATGTACCTACTTCCCACATCTAGTTAACCAGCATCAGTGACGAAACAATCAATCAATCAATACAATAACAATCAAGGCCTGTCTGACTGTTTGAATAATTTCTTCTTTTGTATGAGTAAGTGGCTAACTTTTGTATCGGAATTTAGAAGCTGCCCGAGGCCTTCGGCATGGCTAATCGGCGTATAAAGCGTAGGCTGACGTCATAAGTGCTCTCTGAATCTTGAAGCGCTCAGTTCAATACCTTTTAAATTAAATATAATGTAATAAAAAAATTAAATAACGGACTTTAAGTATTTTATATATTTTTATACTTCTTTAACTATTTTTTTTTTAATATCCTGGCTGGTATGTTTCATAAAATTATATAAATAATAAATACCTACCTAATAGCGAGTCGCTGATTGTTTTTAGCCGCAAAATCAAATATCATCCGCACCATCTGAATGGCTGGTTTCTCGTTTGAAACCACTCGTTTCCCGCATTCTTTCCTTCCGTGTACATGTCGGTTTGGAATGAACTTCCTCGGTTTTCCCACTGAACTTCGATAAGGGGTCCTTCAAAAGGCGGGTCATCATCTTCTTAAAGGCCGGCAGCACATCAGCATTACCTCTGGTATTGCAGTGTTGTGGTGACCACTTTCTATCAGGTATCCCGCCAGCTTGTATGCCTGTTATTACTCGTATATAAAACAAAATTGTTAAAATTGTGCGCCTTAAAAATAATTACTTTAATTGTAAGGCGTGCGTTTGCTCTAATGCAGGTCCAGAATTATGATGCACATCAATTTTACTACTGTTGTAAATTATACGAAAACTAGTTAAGTGCGATTTAGGTTTGCATTAATTAATTAAAACTTAACATTTTTCCCGTAAATTTGAATGGAGGATAACATATTATTCATGCTCGTTTAAGGATTGTACGGGGCTGTTGAAAGCATTGTTTACGATAATTTGCATTCTGCGCCGTTTCTAAGAGGCTCGTGACATGCATATTGATAAAAAAAAATAATGCATGTTTTATACATCCTAATAGATGTTTTTTCCATTCAGAGTGAAGTTAAAACAACTTTTCTTATAAAAAAATAATTAACGAGCAAATGTCTTCGGTACTTGATGTGAATTTGCTACTTTATTGCACATCTGTTCATTACAATAGCAATACGATCCATCCCTACTGTAGGAGAAATTCCAAGAGGCAACATTGCACCAGTCATTCCAAGACTTGATTTTAGAGTGTCTCATGTGACCGTTATTTCACCGGCACCCAAACGCTCTCCAAGTCTCTCAAAGCGTCAGTGTCTAGTGTCAAAAATAAAATTGATCAAACAATTGTTAGACGTTAATGGGAACATAATCGCTTACATTACTTTTTGGCATATTCTTGTATAATATTAACTAAGTAATAGTGCGCGTGACGCAGTTGCTGTCACACACTTCGGCACCACTGAGAACCAGTGCTACAGCATTCTTTGCTTCTGTAGCAAATACTGAGTGGCGGCCGATTTGTGCTCACATCATGTATAAATGTTTAATTGTTTTTTGTTTAAATTTTAAGTTGTGTACAAATATAATAATTATTTTCTTTCTTTCTTTCTAACAAACATTACTCTTGTTTTGTTATGGTACTTAATTAAGTTTTCATATCATATATGCTTGGACAGTTTATTTGGCTCGTACATCATCAATATAGTTTTAATAAAAAAAAACCTCTTATTATTTTAAATTGAAATATGGTAAATGACATAACTATGTAGCTCTACACTGAAAGTATTAAATAATTGATATCGCGAATCGCTATGAGAAGTTAAGGTAGTTTTTGACAGTCTTAAGAGCATACGAAATACGACTTTCGACGTAGTTAATCAAAAACCTTTGAGACTGCATTCACGCTGAATGTGAAAATCTTTAGGTAGACACAAATTCTTTCTCTAGACAAACTGGCAACTTTGATTGACCGCCACGAACTTCAAAGACAACCTAGTGACTGAACTTTAATCACAAACACACAAACACCCATTGGCGATTAAATGTTGAAGTATTATTGTTGTAGCAGTGAACAATTTAATATATCATCGATAGGTATAGCAAATTACTCATCTGAAAAGATTTGTCAAATGTAATAATGGGATCAGTTGCCCGATTCAAAACATTCATTAGGTCAACTGATCCCGCGGGATAAGTTTGAGCTGCTTAAGTTGACTAAAGAGTCTTTGTACTTACCTATAACCGTTAGTATATATATAGTAATAAATAGTAGTCATATTTTTATTTCTACTGATATGTTATTCTAGTTTTATAACTTTCAAATATTTTACAGATTTACCATCTAATTCTACTAGTACCGAACTTAAGCCCGGTAAAGCACTACAACGGTGTAAACCACTCTAAATTTAATAACGTAAAACTTAAGAGATATTTTATAAAATTAAAAATTATTGCACTATATACCTACTAGGTAATCTCAGATAGTAAGTCAGTCCATTAAGTAGGGTGATATCAACAATTGGATTTAAAAAAAAACTTTTATAATATAAAATGATGATACGAGCTGATGGCCCACGTGATTTTAAACAGTCACAGGTCTTCATAACCTCGACTTTATTTCACAAACTGAATTTATAACAGTCACATTTAAATAATCCATGACACTTCGTTTTGAATTGCAAAACATTTCACTTTTGTTGTGTATGAGATACATGTGTGCGTGCACGCACATCCCTAGTCATATTCCAAGAATAAAGTTAGTGTGCTACCGACCTCAACGTGTTTCACTTGTGTCCCGATCGCATATCCAACAGTGGCGACGAGCTACCCACATTTTATTTGTGAGAAATGAGTTCTGGCGTTTTTGGCATTTTATCCACTTTCGATCATAGTTTCCAATCATGGAAGACTTACAAGAGTCGTATAACACAGTGGTTTATCGCAAATGCAATCTCCGACGCGGATACGACGGGTACGAAACGACGTGCAATACTGCTGAGCGCACTCGCAGAGGGTACATTTAAGCTAGCTGAGGACCTGGCTTTACCCAAAAAATTGGAAGATGTGCCATATGAAGATATTTTGAATCTGTTAGATACACATTTCACGCCGAAACGCATCGGATTTGCCGAGCGGCATAACTTCTATGCAGCTTCCCAGCAACAAGGGGAAAGTTACAACCAGTGGGCTGCGCGACTGCGCGGACTCACTGCCCATTGTAGTTTCGCCAACGTGGAAGAAGCACTCCGTGATCGGTTCGTCATGGGCATGTTGCCGGGCATGGAGAAGGAGAAGCTGTATTCCCAGGACTTAGGGGATTTATCGCTGGCTAAGGCGGTCGACATGGCGGAAAACATACGCTGCGCGCGAGCAGGTGCAGCGGCCAGTTCCAGTGGGAGCGGGGAGTTTTCTCGCGGGACGACTACGGCAGATGATCAAGTGTATAAAATTTCACAAGCGCCTAAAAGAAGTGGCGGTGCTAGTAAAAAAAAGTGTTCTGTTTGTGGCTATTCGAATCACGATTCGTCTAAGTGTCGCTATGCCAACGCAGTATGTAAAAAGTGTAAGACCAAAGGTCATTTACAAAAAATGTGCACAACAGTGAACTACGTGGATAGTGTTGGCGAGTTGGGTGATGACGATGATGACGGTAAGTACTTACTGTGTAATATACGGTCACTACAGGGAGAACCCATGACAGAATCGGTTTATATCAATGGGGTTCAGTTAAAATTTGAAATAGATAGTGGTTCAGCGGTTTCGGTGATACCATCCAAATTATTCCATAGATATTTTTGTGATGTGCCGTTGTCAAAGACTAATAGGAAATTAATGTCATATACTGGGGACAATATAGTATGTCTTGGGGTTATGAAGGTGCCGGTACAATTTCAAGGCATCACACATGATTTAGAAATGTATATAGTTCAAAGTAATGGGCCATCACTACTGGGCAGGAACTTCATTGCAAAGTTTCAGTTAGAGTTGATGCCAGTCAATTACTGCACAATACCCGACACAATTCAACAGTATAAAGCTCGCTTTCCTAAGCTATTTTCTAACACATTAGGATGTTTTAATAAATATCAAGTGGCGCTTCGGCTTAAAGACAATGCGACGCCCGTGTTTTGTAAAGCTAGGCCCATTGCTTTTGCCTTACGAGATAAAATTGATAAAGAAATAGACAGATTGGTGGATTTGGGAGTTCTTAAGCCAGTTGAGTTTTCACAATATGCTTCCCCTATCGTGCCAGTATTAAAGCGGAATGGTTCCATAAGGTTATGTGCAGATTATTCCATTAGCATAAATAAGCAATTGGTTGTGGAGAAGTATCCATTGCCGACAGCGAAAGAATTGTTTGTAAAATTACACGGGGGTAAAAGATTTACAAAATTGGACCTATCAATGGCATATGCCCAATTTGTGTTAACAGAAGAGTCACAGGACATTACTTGCATAAATACACATCGTGGAATTTATAAATACACTAGATTATGTTTTGGTATAGCTAGCGCACCGGCAATTTTCCAAAGAGCCATGGAGTGTGTGTTGTCTGGAATGGAAGGAGTCCTGTGCCTGCTTGACGATCTTTTAATTACTGGTAAGGACGAGAAGGAGCATTTAGAACGCTTGGGTTCCGTTCTCCAAAGGTTAGAGAATGCAGGACTTACATTGCAGCAGGAAAAATGTGAATTTTTCAAAAAAGAGTTACATTATTTAGGATACGTGATAAACGAACATGGATTAAAAAAAATCTCCACAAAAAGTCAAAGCTATAGTAGATGCACCGATTCCTACAAGTTTAAATCAGTTACAATCCTTCTTAGGTCTAATAAATTATTATAGAAGTTTTGTTCCCAATATATCGTCAATTCTAAGTCCTTTATACGACCTTTTGAAAAAGGGAACTAGGTTTCATTGGCTCCCATCTCACACGGAAGCATTTCATAAAGTAAAAAACATTTTGGCCACCGATCAAGTACTTGCACATTTTAATCCTGATGCTAAGATAATACTGACAGTGGACGCTTCCCCATATGGTATTGGAGCGATTTTGTCTCAAATTGAAGGTAATGGCATAGAAAGGCCTATTTCGTATGCTTCGCGTACATTAAATATGGCCGAAAAGCGGTATTCGCAAATTCAAAAAGAAGCTACGGCTATAATTTTTGGAGTTCGCAGGTTTCACCAATATTTGTATGGAAGATCAGACCCATTCGTTTTACGTACAGATCACAAACCTTTGATTTCTATTTTCGGTCCATACCGTGGAGTTCCAGAGGTAACAGCAAATAGACTTCAAAGGTATGCTCTATTTTTAAGTGGATATAATTATACTATAGAGTATATTCGTAGTAGCGATAACAGCGCGGATTATTTGTCACGCGCGAGCTTGCCTGACGAGGCGATCAGCTGTTCGATTAGCGAGCGCTCGGTGAACAGGCGCGGCGCCGCCAGCGCGGATGACTCGGCCATCCAAGATCGCGCGGCATATATTTGTTTTGTGGCTGAAGGAACCCTGCCGATCACGGCAAGCGAGTTACGCAAGGAGACAAATAAAGATAACATTTTAAAAGAGGTCGTTAATTTCATTATGAATGGCTGGCCTGCAAAATTAGTTAATACTAGCATAAAACCGTATCAAATGTGCAAAACTCAACTATCTTTTGAAAATGGATGCGTGATGCGGGGACACAAAATCGTTATACCAGAATCGTTACGCGAAAGGATACTCCTAGAACTACACACTTCGCATTTAGGAATTGTAAAAACAAAAGCAGAGGCTCGATCACGATTTTGGTTCCCCGGCATAGATAGTGCGATAGAAAATATGATAAATTCCTGTGATGTTTGCGTTAAACTGCGAGCGACGCCCCCCCGCGCTCCCCCCGTGCCATGGGTGCGTCCGCCGCATGCATTTTTTAGAATACATATTGACATGCTAGGGCCGATTAATAATCGTAATTACATGGTAGTGGTAGATGCTTATTCTAAATGGGTGGAAGTATACGATATGTCTAGCTCGACCACATCCACGGCCGTCATAGATAGGTTATTCGACTTCATGTCGAGATTCGGGTTACCTAATGTTATTGTAAGTGACAACGGCACATCGTTCTGTTCACAAAGTTTTGAAAATTTTTGTAATTTGAATGGAATACGTCATTTAACATCCCCCCCCTTTCATCCCGCAAGTAACGGACAAGCAGAAAGTTTTGTTAAGATTATAAAAAAAGGGATTAAATCGTGTTTGTTGTTAAACAATAAAAATCAGAAGTTTAGATTATTAAAATATATATTTGATTACAGAAACTCGGTTCACTCTGGCACTGGGTTCTCACCTGCTGAACTAGTGTTCGGCCGTAAGCTAAGATGTCGCCTTGATCTTATTACTCCGTCATCATCGTCTCGCTCTCCGCCTGAAAAATGTAACGTAAGTGACGATCAACAGTGTTCACAACATAATAAAGTAGAAGTAAGCGATAAGCCGAGCCGCATTTTCAAGAACGGCGACATTGTATTGTATCAAAAGTTTATTATGAATAAAAAGTTTGAGTGGACAAAAGGTATTATAGTTAAAAAAATCGGGAAAGTTTTATACTTGATTAAAGACTGGTTACGTAACAAACATGTAAGAAAACATAAAAATCAAATAATTATATATAAAGGGACTGCAAATAATCAAAACTACTGGGATTATGCTGCAGATAACATCACAGCCGACTTACCTAATGCTGACTCCTGTGCATCCACGCCGCCTCAGTCAATGGGACAGCAAACCACACCGCCAGCCGCCAGTTCCCTCCCAGCCATGTCGCAGCTCGCCGTACCGACAGCGATGTCGTCGCCGACAGTACCGGCTACCCTGTCTTCATCGCCGCCACACGCAACGCCGTTATACGTCACGGCTAAACCAACAGAAGTGAACGTGCAACCTGAATCGGATACGGCTGTAGGAGAAGGAAAGGATGTGGAAAGAATTGAGCCATCCGTCCATGATACGGCTGCGGGTATACCATCAAGGTCTGATGATGTTGAAGAGTTCCAGGAAGCATTGTCTGACGTACCGGTTGAGTCTCCCGTAGAGTCTCGAAAAACTTCACGTAGACGTAGACCAGTAAATTATAAACAATACTTTTAGTTATGTAACGTCCAGATATTATGTAGTTAAGAACTAGGGGAAGGAAATGTTGTGTATGAGATACATGTGTGCGTGCACGCACATCCCTAGTCATATTCCAAGAATAAAGTTAGTGTGCTACCGACCTCAACGTGTTTCACTTGTGTCCCGATCGCATATCCAACAACTTTTTTATTTAAAGTTACGTGAATCCTGAATAATTTTCAATACCGTAACTTCCAAGGCCGAGATTAAGCTGAATTTTAATGAGAGATCATCCCTCCAACGTCATCATTTGAGATGATAATAAAAATATTCTCTGCTTATAATATTGCCAGTCATTTGAAGCTTCTTCGCTGGAGTTGATACAACTTCAAAATATATCACATGAATTTGAGCATTTCACTAAATGTTGTTGATTTCCTGGGCCTAACTTTCAGCTTTATCAGACCAGCTCAACAACACATTCAATATAAGAATCAAGGTCCTAACTAAGGCTTACTGAAATATAGATTACCGTACCATAACTGGGACAGTCTCTAATGGTCCCATTGCACGGACACCGGCCTATACAACGCTTAACCAAAACCGAAAATGGGGTGTTATTGCCTACTAAAACGCAAGCATTTTTTTGTACTTTGTACTAGTCAGTACTTCGGGATGTACAAAATGGACTTTGCTCAAGATATAGGACAGTGTCGCAAATTCAAAACAAGTTGGCATTGCCAGGAACCTTGCGACAGAGAGGTAGGCTCTTGCATAAAAATCGGTCACGATCCATTTCCGTTTATAAAATTGGCCTTTATTTCTATTTATGTTTACAGTTCTCGTCAAGGTAAGGCTTGGATATAAGCTGTACCGTTTTGTCTGAGAAAACTCGTTCTTGTATAAAGCAACTCTGTTCAGTGTTTTGCTTCGTATACTTGCTAATTTTAGCTATTGTAAGATATAGCGAGTCATCTTCAAGTAGATGTGGCATATGCTTAGGAATGGAATGAAAGCTTATGAATTTAAGCGACTGATTTTAGAACCAAAAAGCCAACTTCAATACTTATATCCTGTAGTTTTCGCCCTCTGGAATATATTTTCAAACTTATAAGTTTAATAAAATATATATCCATATAAATAATAGTAATATAATATATATCCATATAATAGTAGTTGGTTCGATATAAATATGGAACCAACTGCTATTGAAAAAAACTCTATTTATAATAAGTACTGCCACCACTCCTGTTAACCCGACGACAAGCAGTCGTGCACTTCCATTGCTCTGTTCCCACTTAACATAAGGTTGGCTATCAGCACATTCCATCACTTTAGTAACGTAGAAAAAAAACACTATCTACCACGCACAATAACTATCTGTGTTGGAAATAAATGTTGCGTTTTGCATATAATATTAAATGCAAAAACCGATTATTATCCCACGCCATTTGATACCCTAATATGTTGAAATGCATCTGATTACAACTCAATGTGCATCAATTGTTCATTTTATATTTTAAGATTGTTGCAACAAACGACTTTTTTGAGGTCAAGATATGGCCTACAAACAAGAAGATTAATTCGCTTTTTAAAAAAAGGTTGTTTTGAAAAATATATTTTATTAAAAAAGGTAAAAAGTAAGTTATTATGTACCTAGTTATATATTTTATAATAATAAAACAACACTGAGCTGGTTTTGTTGGCAGAATATTAATGTGTTTAAAAAAAAAGAGAAACCGATCAACTTCGGTTCGTATTTTCCAATTTTTATATTGTTGATTAAATCTAAAATCAAAACTACACAAGTATAATATAATATTCAATATTTTGGTGAAAATTGTGATGGTCCGTACTTAAACCATAACGTTTTAGAATATTAGTACAACTCTAGTCGAAAAACTAGATATCGACCCATTTTAATGCATTTGGAATCCAAATCTCACAGACTAAGGCAAAGAAAAATATGCGGGATCCCGTAATTACCCCCTTATTACCTTTATTGTGTGCATATTTTATAGGTACTATAAATCCTACCTATTAATACCTTGGACATGCGAAACCATGATAAAATATCCACTAGTTATGCTTAGTGCATAAACAAGCAAAAGGCAAATATACTTTCTTTAAAAAAAAAAATGTTTACAGAAACTACTTTTATGGTTCCTACTTAGAATAATTCAAGGCTTGGCAGTCCATTATCATCTTTACGACCAAGCAAGGCTATCAAACCTAATGAAATTGAAAAGTACATAAATCTATTTTACGTCTGATAAGTATAAGTATGTCAAGCATTTCACAGACAGTATTTCTGCGCAAACGAATACCTATACTATACGTTAGGATCTTTTTTGAAACCAGCCAGAATGACGTTATCAGTCGCGACGAGCGGGCGACGAGTCTTGTACGCACACCAATAAATGATAAACTGAATAGCATTATCTAAAGCGTTCGTATGTAGTCAACACACGACCGCCGGCTACCACTCCCCGCCGCTGCGGCCACAAACGCAAATTGACAGCTGAAACTGTCAACAAAAAGGGAAGTCTATGGGCGAAGCATTCACGCTTACGACGAAACGCGGGCAACACGTGGCTGGCTAATATTAGAGCGGTACCGGGCATGCATCACCGTGCTGCGTGCTTCGCTAGCTCCTGTAATACAGTGTACAAAACCGGGTTCATAACATAAATGTTAGTAAAAGTGCGTGAGAGTTTTAGCAATGAGCAGCAACCGCAAGTGGAGAGAATATGTGGCAGCACTGAGCGGTTAGTGATCTTATATTTTTATATTTATTTATATTGCTGTTAACCGAGGTTCTTGATCAGGTAATCAGGTACCCACGATTTTACATCACGATACTATTTTGTATGAAAGGAATATGGATTGTAATAAAATGATTAACAGTACGTCACTTTTATAGTATTATTATTATTTATGTTTTTACATATCATATTGTTGTACGTACTGGAAAAAAATATTTATAGTTCAGAGTTATACTAACTAAATTATGAAGAGCCATTTTGTGGACGCTTTATGTCAATATGCGGTATTCATTTCATAGAACGTTAATTGGGCATTGAAAGATCTGATTGTCCTAACAAAGATATTGTCATGTTTTCAGACTTTATTTGTTATGCTCGTTAACAGGATGTTACGCTTGATTGTTTTCGGTGCACACCCGTTTGCAATGTCAGCCAAAAAATCAATGAAAATATATTTCGGCTGACATTTTTATTATATAATATTAAAATTAATCTTCTTGAATTAAATTATAATAACTAATGTAAGTAGCAATTACACAATTATGATAAAATAGACGTTTCTATGTTATATATAAGTATATTCACTGGGTAACTCATACCTAGTAAGTATCTTACAATCCAATCGTTATCTTACTATACTACTTAATCAATGTAGTAACTTAATCAAAATTTGATAAGTTCTTTTTAGATACGTTTGATCATAACCACTGGACTGGATCACTAGACATAAAATAAATAAATATTAACAGACATATTCCACACAGCGCCATCTAGCCCCAAACTAAGCATAGCTTGTAATATGGGAACTAGATAACTGATAGAATACATATACATAGTACTTTTTTTTGTAAATACATTCATATACATATTAACACCCAGACACAGAACAAACATTTATGTTCGTTCTGTGTTCTGTGTCATAAACCATGTTGTTAAATAATCAATACGAATTGAGTTGTTTCAAATTAATAAATTAATAAAATTGTCAAATGAATGAATGAGTTAGCTGTTACGCCATTTAAGTAGCAAGCATGATATACTTAAAATACTGCTATGTCATAGTGTATCGCATCGCAATAATGAGTAATGAATAATTTATGATTGCTAAAAGTAAACATCTACTTTCATACATGTGTTATAAATATAATATTTAACTGACAGATGCACAGACCTTGGCTACACATGCTTATTAAACTAAAAAAATTCACACATATACCTACCTATACTGGGAAGTAAACGATATTTTTTATGCGACTAAGTATTGGTTTATCTGGTGTGGTAAGCTCATCTGATGTTAAAAGGTGGTTACTGTCGCCCATAAACAACAGCGATACGACTCCGGTCCTACTGTACTGGAGCATGCGAAGACCCAAGTTGCATTTCGTTGCGCCCATCACTTGAGACGGGATTGTAACGTCTCATGCGCTTGTAATTTCACCAACACCCATACCCTCCCATCGGAACACCAGGTTGTTTACCAGGTGTACTTACTTCTCCGGACCTAAATGGCACAAGTTCTACTGCTACTTTACTGCTTTTGCGCCAATCAGAGAAATCAATGCCTCAGGTTAATATTTTGAAATTTTTGTTTGTTTTTTTATTTGATAATTTTCCCGTTTTATATTATAAATATTGAAGATTTTACAAATAACAAAGTCCATTAGGAAAACAATATCACAATATATAAGTAAAATCTATTAAAAAATTATTAATATTAATTATAAAATAATCTATTAAAAATCTATTCAAGATCTATTAACCAGTCTCACAGCTCAGTCGGTGATTGCCTTCTGTATGTCGAAGGTTTGATTCCCATCCAGGACAAATATTTGTGTGACAAACATAGATTTTGGTCCTGGCACAGAACCAATACCTATATTTATATTTACGAAAATAAACTATAAATATTTCTATATTCTGAATCTTATAATACGAGTATAAGCTATGCTTAGTTTGAAGCTGTTTGAGATGGCTATAAATATATATTAATTTATTCGCGCAAACAAGACAAGACTAATTCATGTCGTAAATAGCTACAAACTAAAAGTAAAAATCGTACCGGACTGTTTTACCTTAATACCATCAATACTACAGTACTATACAGTAGTATACTATATCCGAAAATAAACATTATACCCAACGCACAAAACTTTGGTTTAAAATTGTAATGAAGCCATCAATCCATTATACAGAAATCTGAATGTGGTTTTAATTAACAATTTACGTTAGTAATCGTCATTATGAATTTTGATTAAAATTCAATAAGTTTCCTTTAAGTCTTTAACACACCTAATTAAGCTTACAAATATTCAAGACTACGCAGTTCTTGGTGATTTATATCACAACTACAAGTCTTACTACTTTACTTTTATTTTATCCTCATAGAAGCAATTATATTGATTAAGTGCTAATAATAGATTATCCGTGAAGCATCTAAGATCCTCAATTTCCTCATATGTCATACCGCGTGAAGTAGCCAAAGTATTGAAAAGAGAAAACAAAGATTGGTTTCTGAAAATCCTGTACAGATTTGTATCCGGAGTTGTACGTTTGGAATACAACCAAGACTCAAGATAATCAGTAGTTACAGTATGATTTGTAGAATTGATTGGCCTATGCCTGATGGTATAATACTTCTATAACCTATAGTAAAGTAGTTCAGAACTTAGGAATATTAATGGATAGAAAAATGTCATGGAAACCTCAAATAACAGAACTGAGTCGCGGTAATTTTACTTTCTTATTGCCACCTCATTCACTCTTGCTTCCCATACTTGAATTTGCCTAGGCCTGCTATCCCATCCCATCTTATCTCACTGATAAACTCGAGCGCCCCAAAAATGGTCGCTTTAGGTTCATGTTTCGCCTAATCAAATACGATAAATGAACTTTACGCTAAATTGAAGTAGTTGCCCATTAATTAGTGCCATTAATAGTTTTATGATAAAAAGTTTCTTCAATATTCGTTTTCTCTTTTCAATACTTTAACTGATTCACTCAAATCTTGTTAGGAAAAACATTTTGCTTTTATCGTGTGTAAAACATCTGAAGGTAAACACATTTTTTTAGAAGCCTTGCTTTTGCCTTTATCTAGTTCAAGTTTTTGTTTATGCTCAAGAATCAGTGTTTACATTTTTTTGTTCTAACTAAATACACGTTTATTAGTGTGTATGTTATGAATATTTGTGACCTGCTTCGTCAATAAAATTTCGGTATTTCCTGAAATTATTATTTTGTTGAAAGAGTTTCGTTCAGTGTTCTAATTTAGAGCCACATAACAAATAATTGAATTGATTGAATTTGAATAAATTGTCTCCTTTCTCATTGCAGATTCTGATTCTAAAGTAACGTTTGTAACATTTACATACAAAATATTTTTACATCAGCAGTCCAGTCAATATTAATGTTTCTACCGTAATAAACAATCTGGGCCCACTTTTTACCATTAATATAATAAATAAAATATTTATTTATTTTCTCTCACAAGTTAAGTGTAAGAGTTTACAAGAAAACAAGTGAAAACTAACTATTGTAAGAGACTGGTGTTTAAAGTAGGTTTGTACTAACCTACTTCAGGCACCAGTCTCTCAAAATAAGGTCTCGCATTAAGATTTCTTTTGCCACAGTCAACAACAATTATATAATATTATTATTTATTTCTGATATATTACCCAATATTATGTTACTTTATAACCAGAATCAGAAAAGATGCATTTTTGCACAAGTAATACTCGTATACAGTAATAATACAATGTCAACTAGCTAGTTAACCAATAATATGATATAAATAATTCACATAGACACTTTGTAGTAGCTGAAGCTAAAGGAGGGCATGACATGTCTTTAAGTAATCAAAAATTGATATATTTGTCAAAAACAATAAGTTTAGAAATAATTTTGTAATCTTAATACCTGACTTAAACGCGCAATATGAAATATAAATAAAGGAATTTGTTATTATAGTTTGTTGTTGAAACTATAATACTATTGGCGCGCCTTGCCTCTAAATCCGACTTGTATGCCGTGACGGCAACGTTTCACATCTGCCGGGCATCTCGTGACGGCGATTTTAATTTGAATATATTTATGTTAATATTTTATCCGAAAAAAACTGGTTCAAAAAGTTCACAGACACATATTTTGCCATGCATTAGCACCGAATTTATTTATCGCCTTCGGTTGCTACTATTTCGTAATCTGAGTAGTTCATTAAGAGTTCAGTCCACTTTGACATTGATGCCCAATTAACTGGAATCTATTGAACTATATGTCCTCTGAATATTGTCAGCTCAATGCGCCTGCCTTCTATTGTTTCAAGCTCACTTTTACTAAAATCACAAATTACTTAGAAAGAAAGTTTTACCAATTCCCTTTATTACATATCAGGTATAAACTTAGAATTTATGATATTATTACCTGCTGATAATCTAAATATAAATTGTTAGCTAATTATTTATGATCAAGGTAAACCGCAAGAAGAGCATAGAGAAGACTTTCCAAGAAAGCTTCTGAATTGAATGCCATCGTATATCCTTATCTTTTTTTGACTAGAATCTAAATTTAATTTAATATACCTAAGGTTCCAGATCTGTATCAGTCTCTTATGTTTTCACGTCTAGAACTCCAGCAAACTCTTAAACAAAACAGACTATATCTATCTACTACACAGACTCAATCCAGATGGATAGATGTCACATATCTTCGAATTTTTGCTTCTGGAAATATCGGGTTCCTCACTATTGAGAACCACATATAGGTCTAGATTAGAACTAGCGACCTTCAGATAGAAAACAAAACTGCTACCACGCTCTCGTAGTCAAAACAATAAAAATCAATTGACTGAACCGTGAAACTAAACTTATCGCATTTCAAAACTATGTAGCAATTTTCACTTAAACGGTCACGTATAAATAACTATTAATACTAAACAACACCATTTCAGTTTTTTTATGTTTACTCTATTAACGTTAACTTGTTATTTTTATCTAATACTAGCTGTGTTCCGCGGTTTCACCCGCGTTTTTATCGTTTCCGTGGAAACAGTGCTCGCAAAAATAGGTTTTCGATTTTACACCTTGTGTTACAAAATAGCAATTTTATTACGGATCCCTAATTTTGAAAAAAAACATAGCCTTCCTCGATAAATGGACTACCCAACACTGAAAGAATCATTCAAATCGGACCAGTAGTTCCAGAGATTAGCGCGTTCAAACAAACAAACACTGCAGCTTTATAATATTATAATTAGTATAGATTGGAACATTTATGAGCACAGTTCACTCCTATTGCCCCTTTTACCATTTTAGTTCTTAATTATAATCTACTACTCCCCTACTTTTCCAATGTCGATGAATTTGGCTAAATCTGGCCAATCCAGTTGATATCCTATTTCATCTTCTTCTTCTTATTTTTGGCCTTTTATGTGATTTATGCCACACAAATTCTTAACCTATGTCTTGACAGATTTTTATTTTGACGGAAACAATAAATTAAATATTGACTAGTCTCTTAAGCTCTGGTCGTAACAGAACACACTATAGCGCGCAGAAAACACATCTGTCGTCTGCGCTGTAGGTCAAAGGTTCGATTCCCATACAAGCATTTGTAAGGCAAACATAGATGTTCTGTCTGAATATAAATACTTGTATATTCTACGTGTGTATTTACAAAAAAAAGCTTGTATATGAAGTACATGCTTAGTTTGGAGCTGTTGAAATGCTCTTGAATATTTATTTAAATCTGATATGGTAGCTTATAATTAATTATTCTGCCACATTATTTATAATCTGTGGACGGAGACCAATGTTATTATTAATGATAAGGTAAATTTGTTTAATTTTCAAACCATTTACCATATCATTATAGTTATCAAGTTCATGAGCTATTTAAACTTAATATTTTGGGTCATCGCAATCCCGGATCAGCAATTTACACCATTCTTTTTTTTAACATAATGAAAATGACGGGACTAACTTAAGGACTACCTGATGTTAAGTGGTTACCTCCGCCCATAACAAAAGCAGTATGACTTAGGTCCTCTCCAGTCGAAGTATGAGAAGACCCAAGAGCACTCCGTTGCGCCCGTTACCCGAGACGAGCATGTTATGTCTCATGCGCATGTCATTTCACCGGCAGCCACACCATTCCACTGGAACACAGCAATGCGAGTGCACCACTGCTTGACTGTTGACTTTGACTTTAACTTTGACTTGACTTTGACTTTATTGTTGCTCCTTTACCCACGGGTCACGGAACTCAAAGGGAACTTACCTATGGACGCCAGCAACTAGGGTCCAATTCAGTTAGAAATAATAACTGACATTGCTCAATAAACTACTTGTTGTCGTATATAATATATTATATTATATTAACTAGTAAGGACGTTATGCTTTATGAAGCATGCATCATATTGTCATATTAATGCACAATGATTAACTTCCGCAATAGTATATCAAACGTTAATCACTTAATAAGATCTACACCAACCAAAAATATATTGCTTTATTGAAATCTAAAAGTCACTTACAGACAAAAATAATAAGAAAATCTTAGAGTAATAACCAAACTTTTATTGGTTATTACTTTATGATTAAATGGTTATTTGATTAATACAAATTATTTTGCCAATGTAATGTTATTATTACATTTATATGTGGTGAATAAAAAGCATAATTTATGACGTTTTAATAATTGCATAACATATACACGTACGTAAACATATAACTTGAATTAAATGAATCTTTTCAAAAATGAGTAAATGGTCCATTAAGTCATTAACAGTATTCAGTAACCCTTATAATGAGCTTTTTTATTGTAATAATTATAACATATCTGCCCGATTACATGATTATGAAATTGTAATGTCCGAAAAAATGTAACAAAATGTTACATTTGATACACATTCTTCGGCTTCAAAATACATTTTAAATAAATACAAATAATCTTTTAATATATAAATAAACGTTAACACACTCATACCTCTGCACTAGGATTCCCTGTGTCTCAGATGGCATGGACAAACACAGAAACACAAGACAAACACCCAAGACCCGAGAACAAACTTTCATGCTCACCACACAAAGTGTGCCCCGGCCGGGAATCGAACCCTGGACCCCTCGCTTCGAAGGCAGGGCTACTACCAACTAAGCCACGGAGCCGTAACAAAAAATAACCCTAGCCTTTGGGTACGAAATCCTAAATGTATATTTTGCAAGACGTAAAAGACATAAAGATAACTAAAGCTATCGAGGCAAAGTCAACAAAAATATTTACCCAAAAATATAAACAAGATTTGAGGCCAGGTAAGGAACAAAAAGAAGACGAAACGACATCGCTCGCCAATCATTGTTGTTTATTTATTGAGTGCTTTTATTTTGGTTGATATAGAAATCAAGATCAGTTCTATATTGAAATTTATATTCATTTCATTTACGAATTTGACAATTATTATTATCATAACTCCCAAATTATTAAATGTCATGATTTTAGTTAGGCAAGATTATTTGAATTTAGCCAACATTAAATCGCTACTATCCTACTAATATTATAAACGCGAAAGTTTGTAAGTATGGATGGATGTTTGTTACTCAATCATGCCAGAACGGCTGCACGGACCTGGATGAAATTCATCCTTTTCATCCCGGAAAAATATACGGTTCCCGTTGGAAATCCAACCGCGGGTAACACCGCAGCTAGAATTATAATAAAGTACTCTTAATATAAGCCGACCTTAAATAAAAGAATTTTATTATAAAACACCGAGGTAAATTTTTGCGAAGTGTTTTCATTTGATTATATTTTTCTCATTACTGTGGCGAGCAAACAATCTAAAAGATCACACCCGACTAGCTCTCACCAGCAGCCGCCATCGCCAGGGGTCGCGGCGATCGGCCCTAATGAAGCCTCGCGGTACGACAGGCGAGTCAGCTTTTTCACGGCACAAAATCATTATCTTTTCACTGACAAGGCTTATAACGAGGGGACAGGGCCGACTAAATGTTATTTTTATATCATTTTTAAGTCACTCAATACTTCAAAATGTGATATCAATGTAGCCGCACGGAATAAGAAATAGATGACATTTGTTTGTCACAAAACTAAACTGAAAACTAATCCGGACTAAAACTAGTCTGAATCGGAAAACCGAATTTTACCAAGTAACTCGTATCGGCGCTATGGAAATATCTTAGCCCAGCAAGAGCGACTAAACCGAAAAACTTAAAAATACCTAAACCGTTTTTGTGGACTTTCTCGTTTACGTTAACGCACTTATATGCACTTATGTTATGTTAAAAGCAAAATTAACTTATGTAGATAAGATATGTAGGTATATAATTGTTTTTCTGGTATTAGAATTACAGGGAAATTTACGGTAGATATTACCATTAACGGTACGGCCTCCTACCCTCATTATTGAAAATAGATGGTGAAGAACAAAAAATTATAAATCATGTTAATTTTGAGACAATAATTTATGTATGTATATTTATTGTGGTCCTCAATATACAAAAGCATTAGAAAAAAATTTGGCCTTCGGATACATTTATGTCAGTGAGAACAAATATGTTATAGGTAAATAGACTATGTCTATGTAATCACTGTAGGTAGAACAAACCTACCTACTGCACCTACATTTCCGGTAATTTTCCTGGCCTTGAGGATGTAAGCATAGAAAATTATTTCGAATGCTTCAGCGAAAAAGTCACGCAAGTCTATAATTTATGTATGTATAATTGTGAACTAGTTATGTTTAGTAGTACCTACACTTTTGTCATAGCGCTATTGTAAAATATGGCGTAATATTTGTACTTAAATAAAAACAATTTATTTTTTTATTCTGGTTATGTTTATCTACATGCAGTTGCTATGGGCCGCTATCGGAACTATGTCCTAACAAGTAGCGAGTTTATAGCAGTCATTATTTTACGTCGAATAACTCAGCTAACTCTTAATTCCAGTTATTAATCCTGTATTATCCGACTGCTCGGACAGATCTTACATAGCAAAATAACTAAATATCCAATGAAACCCAACAAATCTTGTTGAGACATAGATATAATTTACGTTTAGATCAGAAATTTATTTATGCCTTTTTTATGATTACTGAGACGTTATTTCAAATTAATTACCATTAGAAGAAATAAGTTATTGAAGATGTTAGTGATAATATATTTAGTTAAATTGAAGCTTAGTCAAGAAAACTGGATAATCTTTATGAATGAAATGCAATATGTTTTAGAAGAAAATATTTCTCCCAAAATCTACAACAATAAAATCACTTCACTTCAGTCTTATAAAAAATAAATATTCATGGACTTTCACAGCGCTATTTAGCCCCAAACTAAGCATAAATCTATACTTTTACTAAAACTGCAACGGTGCTTGACCACCAAGCTGGATTACCAGGTGTGGAGGTAGTGCCTACTTCTCCAGACGAACTTGGCAGAAGTTCTACTGCTACTTTGGGATATTCCTTTCGCACCACCCGGGGACACGTGTCTCCCGGGTCCTCAGAGGATTCGCCTACGGACGCGAGACTGGGGAGACGGCTCATAGTTTTCTTAAGCTATTCATGACTCTTTGAGTACAGAGCCCTATACCTACCTACATAATATATAGATGAGTAGAAAACGAATAACACCAAAATCGTGTGATCGTGTAACAGTATCGTAATATTAAATACCCGCAGGTACTTATAAGGCTTCTTGTGCCTTGAGGTACATTCTATCGCTCAACTAAACCAATTGACAAAGGTGTCTGAGAGACTATTTCACCACATGTTCCGGACCAGTCACAATTTTTACAACACATCGTGTTCGATAATTTTTGATAATACTAATCCGGGAAATCATGATTTCACTAGGATTTACCAGGCAATATTGCCTAACCAATATCAGATAATTTTGGTGATGTAGATAAGTATTTAGCAGTTTGCGCTTTCATTATCGCTACTGTGTGAATGTAAATAGTGCAAACAGTGTATTTCCAGTGGAATCTCCTTTTGAATGACGCATAAAATTACCAGTTTTCTTAACAACAATGGGTTTAATCAAATACAATGAGTGTGATGATAGCCTTCTTTCCTAGAATGCTCGGTTCTAATTACAAATTCATTGATCTCCTCACTGCAAATATGAATACAAGAATTGTAAGTGTTATTATATACGTTATTAGTATGACTAAATATTTATTTTATATGTTAAAATTATGAATAATCTTTACTAGATTCTGTATCAAACTAATATTCTTCTTTAATTCTTAGTAATAAAATACAATTACCGTAATTAATTCAATTTCCGAAGGTCTCGTATATTTAATGCTATCTAGATATACCGATACAATACCGACTTGCACCTTCTATTTTTTTCTATTATCTAATCAATGCAAAGGTTGCCTGATAGAGGCAAAATTAACAATAAGATAATACATTGGAAGGCCATTGTATTACAATATTATTAATAGTTTATCACTAAGCGATTTTTATGATTGCTGATCAATAAAGTGTTATCTATATATCTATCGATGAAACACGTAGTACGGATAGCAGAAAATACGTAATCGCCCTTTTCAAAATTTTGGTTTAATATAATTTGAAACTGATGTACTGACCACATATATTTTTTTTTATTCCACGTTACATTGTAATTTAGTGTATTTATCTATTGTAATAATTAAGCATTCTCAGGAACATCTAGATAGTCTATGTAACACATTCTAATCGGAAGTACTCGCAGGCAATGACCGCCAGTATTGGTGGTGGCGTCACCAAAAATTTATCGCACAAAATGACCCCGTGATATGTTCATGCAAATAAATAAGTTATCAAGGATGTGGAACATACATAGCAACACCGACATATCACCTTATGGTTAATGACTTCAAACGAAGAAGGTTATCAAGTCAGCTGTATTATTCTATGTGTGTTACGCGATTTCTTTGCCAAATTTGGACGTATTTGGATGATCATTTATTATATGTAGTATATATCTAGAGGTACAAATGTAAAGTAAAATTTTATCGCGCTCATATCCTGCTCATATGAGCGAGATAAAATTTTACTTTACAACATTTTTTTTTTACGTCTCATCGTTCTTATTTTTTGTATCTAACATTACCATTTCTCCGTGGTTCTGTCTGTTTGTCGCTTTGTTCAGGATCTCGAGTCGAGACAGTCACGGGCAACAAACTTTCATAGGTACATCAGTTTGAAATTTAGCTTAAACCAAACTGCATATAATGTTTAATAAAGTCATATATTCTTTAAACAACTTTTATTAAATGTTTCACTAAAATATCTAAAAATCATCCTACTACTTATTAAAGATTTGATTGAATATTTTTTATTGAAGTGAGTAATTAACCGACATAATATTTTCACAGTTGGTTATAATTAGATACAATTTTTTTAATCGACTAGATCATTCTATCATAGAACCCAAATGGAACTTATAAACGACCAAATGTGTGGGCCAATTTCTAGAAATTATGAGAAATTAATATTATTTGTTGTTTAACTTTTGATTTTTAAGAATGTTGATAAGTACATAATATTTAATCCAAGAAGCCCAAATGGAATTAGTTGGTAGCCGTCTTTATTTAAGAACAATTGTTTTTTTTTTTCAGCCACGTTGAAGTCTCACGGCCATTTTAAATTTTCTTTGGTGTACCTGCAGATCAGCCTTGGCTTGGTAAATAAATAAATAAAATAGGATTTTGTTACTTTTACACGCTAATACCTTTAGGAGTTTTTAAAATGAAACGCTTTAACGTTTTAAATTGGTCTGAATAACAATGTTTTCCGAATAATGCTGTCAATTATCTTTAAACTATTTCAGCAGTTTCATTTAACCATATTCACAGTCTGGCAATCTAATACAAAATACTCTATAACTGGTAGCAATTATGACGTTATTCGAAACAATGTGCCTACAGTGTTTCCACAAATGATATGAGTATCATTAAGTCAGTGCTAATTCCCTCATTGTATTATACAAAATGCCGGCAACGAGCTCCGTAGCAAAGGCTGCTGAACTCGTAGAAACCTTCATGTAAACATTTAGACAAGTGGAAACAAATAGGATTTGTAGATATGCCACTGCTTTCAAAACAAAATAGGTCTGTAGTTATAACAACGTGAATACTCAGACGAGTGACAAGTGGATACGAACTTTTCATATCAATCTAAAGTTTACAATTTATTCTTACAGTAACATAACAATTATTTGAAACAAAATTAAACTTCTGTTATCCAACATATTATATATTACCTTTGACTTCAATTATATATTTTTCTGTTCCACAAGGTAAATATTTTTCAACTTCAAACTTGTAATTAACAATTTGTACAGAAAGTTATAATTTCTTTTTACAGGAACAAAACAATATTTGTTTCTGGTTTAAACAAATGTAATGTTCTAATATCCTTAATGTTATTTCACCTTTTTTATTAGAAAGTCAACATTCGCATTCTCATTCGCATTCGCTTTCACGAATGTGTAAAAATCCACCATTCGTTACTTTCATACGAAGAATTGGAGACCAGGCTCAGTGACTTTTACTGCGAGAGGCACATGTCCGGTAGCAGACTAAAAAGGGCTGATATCTAGTAAAATATATTTCGTAAACGTTTCTAGAGTATTTTTATCTCGGCGAAAGATCTACTAGATGACAGAGCTCTGAGAAACATCTCGCTATTACCACGATATGTAACTCAAACCAAAATGTTACTACAACTATATTATAAAAATGTATGCTCAAAATTGTTTTTAAGCTAATCAAATCAAAATCATAGTCGTAGGTCATTTAGTATTTACCGACAAGCTATTAGGTGGCACTCCTTTTGAAGCTTTTTAGGTGTTAGTTTCCAGGTGACATTTTGAAGTATTTTAGTCTTGGATTGGTATCGCAAATTTCGTGGTTCCTTTCCAAAGTGTCTATTCTATGTTGTAGCACCTACTCATGGCCTAATATGGTCATATAAGGTTATTCGTATCGTTTACATTACACTAATCGCTGGCGCAAGAAAATTTCATGAAGATTTAGCGTTTTTGTATTTTATTTAAAAACAATAACAATATATAATAGTAAAATAATACCCTTTATTTCTACTACACAACCAATTGATTGGCCTCACAGCTCAGTTGGTATTAGCTCTGCCTTCTGCATTGCATTGTCTGCACATGAATTTGTGTGACGAATGTTTGTTCTGTGTCTGGGTGTAAATATGTAAATAGCTACATTACCTATTCTATTGATATGATCCGAAATATAAACTGACGTCAACTTTAGATAAAGAAGGCGAAAGATCCTCGTCAGAGTGACGGACACAACGCGATGCGAATTGGGTCTTATACTTTATTAAGGGAAGACCCAAGTTATATTTTTGTTGTCTTTGGGAGCCGATAACTACATAACATCAGATTGGCCGTCCTTCCCTCGCGTTAAAAAAACAATTTTTATATCTCAAATAATTTTTTTTTTCTTCAGCTACTCTGATCACAGCTGCCGCAGGAACCACAGTGGGATGGACGTCACCCACGCTGCCCATACTCTTGGGCAAGGACTCGCCGATAGAGACATCACCCGATCAGAGCTCATGGATTGCCTCCATCATGATACTGTGTTCAGGTAATCCTTTGTAACATAAAGAAACAGGACTAATAACCTTCTGCCTATTGATGAATTCAACCTTAAATAAAAAGACCCAAAAATCCGACTTCAACTCTTACATCCCTCTTTCATCCCTTAATTCTAGCTTCTACTATTTCAAAAAAAAAGACACATCCAAACGGGCCAAGGAAAAATCACAATGCAAAATACGCAATTTCGTTTGCTTGGATACCATATTTTTTCCAGTTATTTTGATTTAACTGCCAAACTATGAAACCGATATTGATAAAATTTATTTGAGACCAATCTGAAAGTATATCTACCTCGGCTGGGAATAGAATCCGGGACCCCTCACTTGGCAGGCAGGTCTTCTAAGCTATGGTGCCGTCAATAAACAGATACATCCAATAGATTTAGAACTTGAACTTAGAATTAAGTTATTCAGGAGATTTAAGGTATAAAATCCTAAAAGTATTGGTATAGCTGCTAACCTGCAATATCTTTCACGAAATAAGTGGCCTAAAATTGTAATATGCATACTTAGGTCATACATATTTCATGATTTACCATTGCAAACCATTGTAAGGCATGCCTTATTCATGGTAATGTATCATCGTAAATAGCATGAATCGTATACCTATCACCTTGGCAGAACAGACCATCTTGGTAAACTTATAAAAACTATGATAACTACCAAATGGCCTTCCTTCAAGATTTTAATACTTGCGAGGGATCCTGGGTTCGATTACCGGCCCGGGCCAAACTTTGTGTGGTAATCGTAAAGTTTGGTTCTGGGGATTGGCTGTTTGTATTTTTTTTGTGTTTTCCCTTTTCTCATCTGCTATCTGCCATCAGGTTGTATTATACCAGTGGTATAGCAAGTAACTTATGTATACCGACTTCAATACTTTCAAAGCAGCAACATACGCAATTTAATTTACTTGGATGATATATTTTTTCCAGAAATATTGATAAAAAAAAAAAAAATTTTGATAAAAAAAAATCTAAAGGACCATTCTGGAAGCATATTCCTTTCAAATATAAAATAATTTTCCAAATCAGTTGATAAATATTGATTGATAAAAATACGTAAAAAAATATATACTGTGGAATATGGAACACCCTCCTTTTTTAAGTTGGTTTAAAATTTACTTCATTGCTTCAATACTAAGTACTTATATAAAAGAAAACCTATAAACAGAGTACAACAAAACCACGTTTCTATTATAATATTTCTTAGAAATCGTGATATCTAATTTTTTTTGTTTTCTTTATCATGCATTTACGCTGATTTTCGGATATTGATACCAAGAAATAGATAATTTGAAAACCTTTTGTATACTAGTATTATTATCTGTGACAACAGATATTTCTCGTAGAATACAATTTATAATAATGAAATTTGAGAATCGCTGATATAGACTGATAAAATTATGCATGTACTTTATCAAAAGAATGCTTGAGAAGGGCGTGTGGCTGAAGGAGACGACATCAGAGGTCTGCACATAAACTATTAAACAAATGGGACACCTACACAATAGACACACCCTATTTATTACTAACCGAAACTCCTTTGTTTGGCGAAGGCGGTAAGCCTTACTGATGCCCTTCAACAATTAGAATTGACGCGTGGCAAAATCCCTGTTCCCACTTCAGGGACACCTGCCATCTCACGGCAAGAGTGCGTGAATGGGCTTTGATCTACCACTGAAGCCCAATTGGATAATGTCACATCTCATCAAATTTTTCGCTTTAAGACATTCCGCTGTTTGGTGTCTTCGTGATATTTTCTTTTACGGTTCTGAGAATGTGGTATATTATTTATCATTGGTGAACATCTGGTTTTGTATCAGCGACCTTCGAAATTAAAGTCAGCGTTAATCTATCCTTACGACATAGTGAAACCATTTTCGTGATCGAATTTTATTATCACACAGATAAAATATGAGTAATGCTGATAATGCCTTCGTTTCCCTTTATTTCATCATCTTTACACTTCACTCAACTGTAGATTACGTAAAGATTTATTGGATTTGGAGATATGTTACTATATGAAAAATTCAATACACTTACTTTTGTTCTTCAGTCTATGGCTTCTTCTTAGGATCGTATATTAATATACGTATTAAAATCATTAATACGTATATTAATATACGATCCTAAAATATATCCTTAACAACATTCGATTAATCAATTAATGCTGAACTAAATGGTATATCAAGGTCGCGTCCCTTAATTTATACGCTGCTGTTGGATTTTCGGGAATGCCTATGATCGATTAATATTTAACGAGATCTTATTCTTCTGAAATTGTTTAGTTTTTTATTATTTATTAGTTTCGAAAACTTTCATTACTTTTGACCTCCGTGTAAATATGACGACGTATCTTGACTACTCTTTGTATATTATTGGCTATTGTAGGCTATATTGACTTGTAAATCTTTTTGTCTCTTACTGCGATTGAGATATGAAAAGAGACTTCAATATATTGTAAACCAACATATTATTATGTATATTGACGACTCTGAAATGTGATACAAATAGAGGTTAGTTGTTGCATCTCTTATACATAAAAGTATCACTACATAGTGTAAAACAAAGTCGCTTTCTCTGTCCCTTTATCCCTATGTATGCTTAAATCTTTAAAACTGCGCAACGGATTTTGATGCGGTTTTTTTAATAGATAGAGTGATTGAAGAGGAAGGTTTATATGTATAATACACTAGCAAGTCACCCCGGCTTTGCACGGGTAGTTTCTGATACGACACTGATGCTTTACTAACCGTGCGAAGCCGGGGCGGGTCGCTAGTAAGGTTAAGGCAGGGAAGGGCAGGGTATAAGGGTAAATATAAACCGTTGTGAACATAAATCTGACGCGACATAGTTCATTTTACATCAATGAATCGAAAACATGTTTGGGTGAGGTAGGCCTGGTATGATTGTCAATACGGAAATTCATGGTTACTTCCTGGTCTCTTTTATATTTAAACAACGGCTGGTTTTTAATTTTCTTTATGACATGTCCTAATTGTTTTTTCTATGAAGGACGTTAGTGGCGTAGCGTGGGTTTTGGGTGCCCCGGATGCAGGCAAATTCCGCCGCGAATTTTTAGAGCCCGTGTGATGGGTATTACTTGTGTAGTAATTTAATTTTAATTTTTGTGTCCAAAATCCAGTGCATCAATGTTGATTTATACCTTATACTTAGGAAGGTAAAATTTTTGCATTAATTATAATATTAATCTGATTAATAAATAATTATTGTTTAAAGCTAAAAAGTCATACGTTAATTTAAAAAAAAGTTATATATATAATAAAAAGTTCTACGATACTTTTCTACACTACATTAAAGGATGTGCAAATGTTCTCATAATATTATCCATTGGCCATATTATCCAATGGCAAATTGCTGTTATCGTAAGCAGTTAACTTTATAACTGTTAATTTTTAATATAACATTAAAAAATGGTAAATTAGTAGATTAATATCAAAAATAATAATCATAACATCAAAAAAACTTATCTAAATAGTATTACGCTCTTTAGTGTTTGTTGAACAAAGGCTGAAACAATGTATTTTAAATTAATTTGCCCTCATGTTTTAGAGAATCGATTATCTTTCCATCGTAAAGTAATTAGGTTTTTTTTTTTTTTTATTAACATACATGAATAATTTTATAAAATATCTGAAACAACAACTGTGCTTGGTGAATTTTTTACTCTTCATTATATCTACCGATTTTTTTAAATATATCTCACATTTTGAGCACTTTTTAAAACAAGAACATACATAGTTCTTAGACTGTAAGCAGTCTCTTTTCTTAGAGGATTTTCTTGAACACGGTAAAATTCCTTTAAAAATTCTCTATTTCCCGAGATGTGTACAATTTGGCTCTGCAGCGAGACGATAGCTATCGAAATGGGTTTTCTAAATTGTACAATATCCAAAAACATAATCGAAACTCCCCTTATTGTCAGCAATTTCTTCTTAAGAATTTAGCATGGATGAATTTGACATGACACATCTGCAAGATGTCATCCATGACAAGTTAATTAAAAATTTCTTAATTGAATTTTACACTCCAAAAGCTCCTTTGTAGGAGATCGCGATTATCATATTAACTGCAAATGATTAATTATTTCAACTTGAAAAGCGCATTGCAACTGATCGTGTTTCTTTCTTTCTTTCAAACTAAGTGGAGGCAATAGTCGTAGAGTTTGCCGATGTTCAAGGAGGTGATAACAGAAGAAGCAAAAGTCTAAAATCATGTGTAGTCAAAACTGAGACTGACTTAAATAAACGACACTTTGCAGCGGAGTCGTATCGTTGATGTCTATAGGCAGCAATAACCTGACAGCAGCAGCAATAGCCCCGTCACTTAAAAAAAAACGTCAATTGACATTGCTACCGAACAGAATTGTAGTGATATGAATGTACTGTTATAATTGTATAAGTAACATCTGATATTTCGATATTACAGCTGCGAGTCCAATCCCTGCCTCCTACCTAGCAGACAGGATCGGCACAAAGAAGACCCTTCTTCTAGCGTCCGTTCCGTACATCATCGGATGGATCTTGGTGATGCTGGCGGGAAATGTGCCCACGATCTATGTCTCTCGGCTCATTTCGGGGCTGGGATATGGCATAGCATACACGGCGGCACCGATGTACCTGGGTGAGATCGCCTCCAATGAGATGCGCGGGGCGTTGACAACTCTCATCACTGTTATGTCGAAGGTAAATATACTACTAGAGAATAATTAAAACTACTCTTAAATGCTCTTAATGTATTTCAATATTGTTCACCACATAAGCTATGAAATGATTGTATGACACCGAAGATTTTTTTTAACGGCATCGTTTTTTTCTTGTTATTGTTAGCCAGAATAATATTATTCCTTTCTCTTTTATTAGACACACAAAAATTTAAAAAGGTTGATCATTAAAATAAATTTGCTAATCGCCTGTCAAGAGCGATTATTATTGATCGATGTTGTGATTTTCCTGAACTTTGATGAAGTTACTTTAAGATTGACCATTGATTAACAAATTTTGAGATCACTGGCCTCTCAGAAACAGAAGTCCAGTATAACTAAGTACCGATAGGAATTAATACCCTTAGTAAAAACACTGATATCGCGAGCATTGGGTACAAACTACATTTACTGCTGAGATTACTACTGATGTTGAGAAACTTCCGCTGTCACCAAAAGCCCACGCATAGTTGTCTACGCCATCTGCTGATCAATAAAAAACGTTCTCTTAAAACTCACAGCAACTGTAAGTTGCTTATATCATTACAAGTAAGAGAAAAAGTATCAACTTACAGTCTATGATCTACAAATTGCTGACGAGTTAGGAGTACAACAGAAAGATAGGTTTAATGTTTCAAGTCTATTCTGGTCAGACTCTGACGTTTCACATTTGGTTTTCTATTGCACCATACAAATAAATGTTGCATAATGTACCGACTATGAAAGAACAACCAGAATATTCCGAAACATCTTTTTCAATGACATACGAGTTGGCAACGTAAACATGTCCGGCATTGCCCCATCAATTGACATCGTGATCCCATAATTCCATTCCAGCGTTCCTCTAGGTAACCTATATTGACCATAATAAGACCTAAATGCGGTATTTAGTATCCTTATTATCTGTGGCGTGGGTACAAAGATTGCTCATTCCATAATTGTTCGTTTCCGGAAATCTGAAATAGTCTACTCCTAATTATTTTTATTTATATTATATCACTTTGATAACTAATAAAACATTGCGTTTTAGATTTAAACTAAGAATAGGGCATTTAAATTTTTCTGAATATGTTTCTTGTTCTAAATCGACATGAGTGATTCCGTGCCGATGGATTTAGTGTGTAGGTAATACTTTACCGTTGAACTTCGCAATGACGACGCCTGATAAAAATAAACGCAATTATTTATAGCTGTTTCCAAGAATAGTTATAGACTTAATAAAAAAATTAGGTCAATCATCTTATTTATTTTGTGATAACAAGGTATTATTGTCATATCAAGATAAGTGTTTCTGTTTGTAGATAGAGCAACAGCTGGTTTTTGCTATTTCCCTCTTTACTAATTTTGATATTTTCTTCTTCCACTTTTCGTCTTTATAGGTGTTTATTATACAATATAAAAAAATAAAGAAATAACATAGATAATGTATTCTACGGTATTCTTCGTATTCATATACATTGTTTTACTCTCATATTCAAAATGTCTTGAACATACTTCTACTGTACCACACAAGACATTCGGTTTGTTTTACGTATAATCTGTGTATATGAAAAAGTTTTCTATTATATTTTGATCGCTGGAAGACGATAATTTAATACTTGTTATTAGGAGGGGCAAAAAATAGATATGTTAACTGATTTCCCAGTGAGATAAATGTAAACCTTGTAGGTGGGTTAGTATGCTAATGTTAATGGAAAAATAGCTTATTGTTACTCAATTCTCCAACGGTGTAAGTAGAATCCCAATGGGCTCTTCACCGTAAGTTCCTGGTCTAGGGAAAACTAGACACAGTTGTCAAAGCGTTTTCGTTCGTGCATAAAACATACGCCGCGCTGCAATAAATCTAACATGCGCAGTAATATAAATTATTCGAGTCCATATAAATACTACATATGGTCAAATGTAATTGCTATAATAATAATAGATAGCTAGGTAAAAATCTGATCTCTTTATGGATGTCTTTGAGGTAAATATAAGTAAAACTAGAATGCCAATCTATTATGGAGGTAATACTAGTGAAATCAAACTCAAAGTTGTTTTAATTTGTAATAATAATAATAATAATAATCGTTTACACACTCATATCTCTGCACTAGGGTTCCCTGTGTCGCAAATGGCATGGACAAACACAGACAACATAACAGACAACATAAGACAAACACCCAAGACCCGAGAACAAGCTTCATGGTCACCACACAAAGTGTGCCCCGGCCCCGGGAATCGAATCCGGGACCCGGGACCACGGGACCGTCAGTCAGTTGTGCGAGACGAAAGTCTTGGAGTTAAATAGTCTTTGATTTTGTTTAGTTTCTGTATTTTATTTCTAACTTGGTTTCTTTATTTGAAGTATTTCACTTTTCCAGCTGTAATTTTACCTACAACCTTAGATTCAGATTAAGAAGTCAGGTGTTTTTAATTCTAGGGACAACAACGGCATCAGCTTAATTAAGATCATTGATAAAAATATTAGGAATTAATTAATATAAATCAAAATTATGATGATAAGATCTAGTCCACATACCACTTCAGATAAACAATCACATGGCACCTATAATATATCGATAAAATAGATATAGGTAGGTACCTATAGGTATTCTGTGACGCGCAAGAGGTGACAACTATTATCCCTGTACTGTATTTCACGACTTTCACGGACACCATTAGGGGTTTCTTGATTATTCTTCTCCATGGAGAGTCGGATGGAGTTTGATTAATCGCCAAACATCGTAATAAGAACGCGTGCTCATGTAGGTACATGTTTATTATAAAAAAGTGACGTTTCCAAATATTTTTTAGAATGCAATGGAAACAAATAAAAACTACTTTAACTGTGACTCAAGTCCGATTGTTACTGAAGGGAAGTTTAAAGAACCACTTCCGAGGAAGAAGTAAATATACTTACTTCTCGGAAGTTGTTCGCTAATTTCATTTTCTACTTTTTTGTTAGAACATTATAAACAGAAAACGTCTATACACTCATACCCCTATACCAGGATTATATATTTACCCTATACTTGTATGTTTTCATGCCACATGCAATATAGAAATACCCTGTATTGCATGTGGCATGAAAACATAAATACACCCTAGACCCGAAAACGAATTACATGCTCACCACACAAAGTGTGCCCCGGCCGGGAATCCGGGTCTCCTCGTTTTGGAGGAAGGGCTATTAATTAAACTATGGAGCAGTCAAACTGTTACATTATTAGTAGTCCCAAATACAAGTAGTATCGTATTGCATCCGAAACATGAATGCGGAATATCACACTACCGAGATTCATCCTGTATTTACACCCACACTCTGCATTTGCACCCACACCCTGTAACCTGAAACATATCAATTCATACCACAATATTTTTACACATGGCGATGTTTATGTACAATATCCTAATAAAGCATAAAAATATGATACTATCTAAATTGTATGCATAACCTTTTAAGTTCACATTATTACCTACTGATAGCAGTTTAAGAATAAGAGAATTAAAAAAAACAAGAGATAATAACTACAGACAGAATTTTAGCAAATAATAACAAAGGTCTGGGGAAAAATTTCTTCGCAATTAACACAAGACAATTTTACTTAAACAATCAGCAAGTACGAGTAACAAATGATGTTATGGGGTAACTGTCACTGTCACTACCTGTCGCAATTTTGTTGGATAAATGCCTACATTTCTATAGCAACGGGATCATTGGAAGGCCTCACAGATCAGTTGGTTTTATATTTAAATTAATAATATCAAATATAAATTATTTACTTAAAATTTTTGTCGGTCTATTTATCCATTTCTCGTCTGTTGGTTTGTTCCGGCTACTCTCCGAAATGGCTGAACTCTCACCGGTAGATAGCTAATGTTATAAAGAGTAACTTTATAACATTAGCTATCTTTTATTTAAGAAAAAGAAACGATAAGTAGGCGTGGAAACCTAATTTGTTTACCCTTTTCCACGCGGACGAAGTCCCGGGCAACAGCTAGTCTTTAATAATAAAATTTCCATGAAATCGCCTGGCAAATGTCTGGATTAGATAACCGTAGCAACATTGTTGTCTGTTGAATAATTGTTGTAATTGTCTGTTGACCTTTTTGACAGATCACAATGTTTCTGTTAATCTAATCCATAGAGATTGGATTACAAATTCATATAAATACTAGAAGATATGTAACTCGCTCCTTGAGCGTAGTCCGCTCAAATACATGCAAGCACATAATTTTCGTGAAGTCACAACCGGACTGGACTCTGTGAAGCTTGTGTATACAATACAGCGAAAGATACTTATCCCAAGTCTCGATCGTGCTACAGTATGGTATATTCGGATATATAATTGGTGCTCTGTGGTTTTGTTTATCTGTATATAGTATGCGGTAGTTGTATCTGTAGTAGTAGTGTTTGTGGTCTTCTGAGCTTAGAACAGAACTAACATGTTGAATCGTGTGAACACTCAATAGCGATAGATTAAATACCTACTTTTGTCGGCAATGTGAAAATGAGCTTCACTGGTCTGATTTTACAATTAAAGATGACGCCTTTTGTTTGTTTTGTTGACATGTAGTATTATTAAGTTTTAAAATGTTACGAAACGTGTAAAGAAATACTTGTTTTAGTATCGCATCTTAATTATTCTGGGCCATCCGGTATTTAATTATGAATACTTATTTTCTTTATCATAATTTAATTATTTTATATAGGTTATGTAAGTAAACGATATTGCAAGAACTTATGCAATATTTTCACGAGTTTTTAAATGTCTCTTATAAACTATGTACTTTTGCGAACATTTTATATTATGACTCTTTACAAAAGCTTTTTATATTTCAAATTTATTCAAGGAATTTATCGTATTTTTCAGTTTGGTATCCTGTCACAATACTGCATCGGCCCATATGTCTCCATGCTCGGACTCGCCAGCTTCAACATTGCCATTCCAATCCTCTTCGTGGTCACGTTCAGCCAGATGCCAGAGTCTCCATATTATTACATTAAAACAGGACAAAGAGAAGAGGCCGAGGCATCACTTAAGAAGCTCCGCGGTAGAACATATGTTAGAGAAGAACTAGAAAGCATGACCAGCTTAGTAACAGATAATATGAAGGAAACGGGCAGGTGGAAAGACTTGATTACGGTCGGTGGAAATAAAAAAGGTCTCATAATTCTACTAGGAATATACTTCACGCAGCAATTCTGTGGAAGTACTGCCATCATTGCCTACGCACAACAAATATTCGGAGCAGCAGAAGGCGGATTTGGAGCAGAGGAATCTTGCATTTTGTTCGGCTCCGTGCAGCTGATAACATCAGCTATATCGTCACAACTGGTAGACAGGGTAGGGAGGAAACCATTGCTGTTGGTATCTTCCTGTGGGGTCGGCGTAGCCAACATCGTTATAGGATCGTATTTCTTTTTGAAACACGAAAACAGCGAGTATATTGTAAATATAAAGTTCATTCCAATAGTTTTTATACCTATATTAATATTTTCGTACACGATAGGTCTTGCCACTGTGCCTTTCGCGATCACGTCAGAAATATTCCCTACGAATATCAAATCTAAAGCCACTTGTGTGATACAGATATTTGTGGCTTTGATGACGTTCGCAGTCACCAAATTGTATCAGGTGGTGGCGGACAATTTGGGGAATCATATAGCCTTTTGGAGTTTCGGTGTGCTCTCGGTTGCCGGCGTTATTTTCATTTTGATGTTACTTCCAGAAACCAAAGGTCAATCGTTTGCAGCTATACAAGAGAAACTTTATAGGAGCGATAGAGTTATGTACGAAAAAAGTAATGATGATATCGCAAGGGTCAAAATTAACTTGTGATGTTATGCGAATTAGTAATGTTAGCTAGTATGTTTCTTTTGATACTCTGTTTAGTACTTATAAATATTCCGTCCGGAAGAACAATGAAATATTGGAAAAAGTGGGCCCAAAAAATAATGAGTGACATATTATAACTCTAATAGTATTTTACTGTTATGTATACCGCTGTTCTCCAACACATAAACGTGGTTAAATTACTTATTATTGCTTTTTGGTCTGAGTGTTGGAATATTAAACATGCAATAATGTCTTAATAATAATACAACATATTTTATTGCGCTGCTGCAGCCATCTCATGAACAATATACGACGCGCAAAATTAGCCAAAATCGTATGAACCTTTTTTACATGAATATGTTGTGGATTCGTATGAAAACCTAAAGGTATATAATCTTGGCACTTTTATTGCGATGATAGTATAATAATAGCAGATAAAATTATCTCGGAGATCAATTGAGCCATATTTGACAGATTAAACTAGGATGATACAGGACCTAAACTTCACTAACCGCAAGAATCGATACTTAAATAGTTTATTGTTGAATTCTCGATTATTAACTTTAGGATAGGTAAACATTACTTTTAAAAACTATCATCATCTGAGTTTTATTGGGTTCTGAATCCCAATCCAAAGTTTTGGTTAAAAACATTTTATTTTGGGTGTTTGAATATGACTCCGCCCTTTCTCAACAGATGTCGTTTTTAGTATTGTTTACGTGTACTAATAAATGACCATACTTGTATTCGATAGTACTGAATGTCAGCTATCTAACGCATTTTATGATATTTGGTTGAAGTGTAAGCAACAATTGTTTTCACCTTTTCGAAAATGTCGGTTTTTATTCCAAATAAACGTCATTTGCGGGAAGTGTTATTACATTATTTTATTGCGAAGAAAACTGCAGCGGAAACTTATCGTTTGCTTGTGGAGATTTATGGTGAGCATGCTCCGTCTAATACAACTTGCAAGGAATGGTTTCGACGATTTCAAAATAACGATTTTAGTACTGAGGATAAAGAACATGGAAAACCACCAAAAAAATTTGAAGATGCTGAATTGGAAGCATTATTGGCGGAAGATTCTTGCCAAACTCAATCAGAATTAGCTGCAGCATTAAATGTTGATCGTTCAACTGTTGCAAAGCGTTTACAAATGATGGGAATGATTCAAAAAGCCGGTTACTGGGTTCCACATGATTTAAAAGAAAGAGACATGGAACGTCGGAAAACCATTTGTGAAATGCTGCTTCAAAGACAGCAAAGAAAAGGATTTTTGCATCGGATAGTCACAGGAGACGAAAAATGGATACACTACGAAAATCCTAAACGCAAAAAAGCTTGGGTGAAACCAGGCGAACCAGGCCCATCACAGCCAAAAATAAATATTCACTGTGCCAAGGTCATGCTCTGTATTTGGTGGGATCAGAAAGGTATTGTATATTATGAGTTGCTCAAACCCTCTGAAACTATTAATGGAGAAGTTTACCGACGACAACTAATGCGTTTGAAGCGAGCCATAGAAGAAAAACGACCAGAATGGGTGAATAGACATAACAAATTAGTTCTTCAGCATGACAATGCCAAACCGCATACCGCAGAAGTCGTAAAAAGATATTTAGAGGGACAGGACTGGGAAGTGTTACCCCACCCGCCATATTCACCAGACATAGCTCCTTCGGATTACCACCTATTCCGGACGATGCAGACAGACCTTACTGGAGAAAAGTTTACTTCATGTGAAAGTATCAAAATTTGGATTGACAACTGGATAAGCTCAAAAGACCAGGACTTCTTCCAGCAAGGAATACGAAAACTACCTGAACGATGGGCGAAGGTTGTAGCTGCAGATGGAGCATACTTTCAATAATTTTTTTTTTTAATTTTGTAAGCGAACAAATGTGTTTTATTTTGACAAAAGGGGGCGGAGTCATATTCACACACCTATTACCTCCCTTGATTTGTTGCCGTTTGCCAAGGTTCGTTTTCTTCTCTTCGTATATTAGATTATTGCCCGCTGGGGCTACTGTAAATTATACTTAAATATCCTTAAGAGAGATTTTGTCACAGTGCCTTATATCTAATATTGAAAAACAATTAATTAATAATTATAAACAAAAAAGTAAGATTTCAACATGGCATTACACAATTTATCTTTATATATTTATGCACTTAGAAACCTACGAGTATAATATTAATTAAAAAAATGCCTGGATTAAATTTTATGGAAGTTTCTTATTTTGTAATAAATACCTTTGCGGGACCAATTAAGTTTATTGAAACTAAACGTTATAAATAGTTTTTTGGTGGCTGTTCTTAAAGGATTTGTTGTGGTTTATAGTGAGTTTTGTGTAATGTATAGTTCCAGGTTACAAGCAAGGATATATTATTTTTCGCTGCCAAATCTAGCTTAATGATTTCCCAGAATACAAACATAATGGAATTTAGTACATTTTTAAATTACCTACATCCATTGAAATGTTTATGCTTAGGTACCTACAGTTAAGAAGCAACATAGATAGTTAAGAAAATCATACCTATATAAATGAAGACTGTGATAATTTCAGTAAAGCGTTATATTAAATACTATAACGCGTTAGATTAATTACTTTTATTATTGAATGAGTGACTTAACCGGTGCCACGTCTTAATATCAATTAGCCACATTAAAATGTACTAAAAGTACTTATATGGTTAATTGCTTCGTAAGTTTGTAAGGATGGCTTGTGAATTATAATACTTTGAAATTTTGTCATAGAAAGTGTGCTTTGGGAAAATAATGGCGGAGATGAGCTCACGTACATTTCTCACGTCTAAGCGTGTACCATCTCGTCCATCACCGTGTGTCACTCACGCTGTAAAATTGACCTATTGCGGTTCTGCCTTGAGGATAAATATGTTTCACAAGCCGTTCCGAAGTGTCTGTGTTGATTAGTTATTAAATGATGTTATTTTGTATATACCTAGTAAACAATAATCAGCCTAAGTACAATAATTATATTAGTATATAACTTACATTTATTTTAACTTTGCAATTAAAACAAAACATAAATAAGTAAACCTAATTAATATGTATCATGAAAGTAAAATCAAAATTCATTTGAGATCTTGATGTACTTACATATTTTTATTAACAATGCATGGAATATAGTTTTAATATAGGTATTTCTGTTTTTTTTCTCAGTAACATGGAAGTTTTCAATTGTAAAATTAGCTTACCTATCGCTCATTTGCGATAACTACAATAATTAATTGTAAACAGGAAAATCATTTGGGTAAAAGTCTACGTCGGCCAACAACAAGTTTATAAAAGCAAATTTACGTTGTGTTTTTAATGGATTGGAACTGTCAAACCCATTTCGAACTTTTGATGCACTTAAGGCATAAGTAATGCCCTAAGATACAATGAATGATCAAATATTTTCAAAAGAAACCATAAATGTTATACCTGTAACATAGTCGATATTAGTGTCTGTTTAGACTACTACTCCTACTACAATTCATAGATATATATATAAGACTAACCAGTTACTAATTCTCACAGATAGGGTATTTCTACTCGGTTCGCGGAAGTATGGAAATGTTCCAGTGTTCCCGCCACTAAGCGGCAGAGGAAGACACCGTGGGGTTTTAGTGGGTCTAGTCCCACATAGCCGTATCTCCCTGTGGGAGGACGGTATGCGAGTGCAGTTCCCCATAAAAAAGTGTTTTTTCTACGCAAAATTATCAGCTCTCTTATTTTAACAGGATATAATAAAAAACGGGATTTTCGGTTTTAATTTCACTGACTGATTTATTTATTGGGCACGATTGCTGTTCCATATTGGTTTTACCAGATTAGTGGAAAATATATTATTGACTTAATAGCGTGAACGTTTACGAGTGTGAGCTTACGTAGCGTGCAGAGAAAAATAAGCATAATCTTAAAATCTCACGCGGGCCTATATGGAACATACTTTTCTGTGCCTACGCTTGGGTCTCAAATTCGTTTGTCAAATATTGGTATTATAAATCATCTAAATGATGGTTATTATTATTTTAAATTTTAATGTATACATCAATATTTCATATTAGCTACTATAAAAAAAAATATTTTACGAACATGTAAAAACCCTCGACTAGTGTACGGTAGTGTACGGTAATGAGCTGATAATCTTAAAACGCCTGAACAAATATGCATAAATTATAGCTAAGAACCATCTCGATTACGTCATCTTTCAAACAAAAAAAACCGCATCAAAATTGGTCCATTCGTTTGGAAGCTACGAGCAGACACAGATACACACTACAAACTTATAACACTTTTTGGTCGGGGGTAAAAACCTTCGATTTCAAACTTGATTGTCAAAACTTGTTAGGTACCTACATGACCAGCCTCTAATGTTCCCAATGCAGGGACACCGGCCTACTCTCGATAATCGAAAGTGAATGGGCTCTGATTTACCACGGGAGCCCAATCCGGATTGGTAGATGTCACATGTCGTCGAATTTTTCCTTCTAAGACATGCATGCCGGTTTCCTCACGATGTTTTCCGTCATCGTTTCGAAAACGTGGTAATGCGCACATAAATTTTTCAAGTGAAAAAACTCATTGGTGCACGTCTATTATGTTCGTGATTAAACGTGTGTTCAAATCAAAAACATATAGACTTATATTAACAACAAAACGGCTTTGTTATAAGTATAAATATAATATGGTTTATTATTCCTATGGCGTTGTTCTAAAATGTAGGTTCGGTGAACGTTCAAACAGTACAATAATAGGGTTTAGTTGTCCCAGCTATATTTACAAGGAAAACTAGCTACAATACTGAGTAACAGACATAGTTTATTTATGTTTAGAATAATATGTTTTAGATATGTAAGTACTTCTTCATTTGTTAAAAATACTGATGAATGAAAACGTTACCTATATAAATCAAAGGATGAGGTTAAGTTTGTAAAATTAATTATAAAAAATATATAAAAGGGAAATGAACCAGTAAAGAGAATTTTCTATAATAGACACATCTTTATTGTTGTAATTATTAATAGCTTTTTAAAAATACCACAACAGAGAGCATTTACATTGAAATAAAATATGTGATTATGACATTCCTAATGCACCACACAAGGTTTCCGCTTATTATTATGCACTTATACAAAAAATAAAGTAAAATAGGGTTTGACATCAATAATTTTGATGCCAAAATCTATTTAGTCCGATGAAACATAATATATAGATGGGAACCACGCAAATTTAGTCTGTTGTGTCACCTATGTCATCGACATCAAGGCAACAATGTTTAGCAGAACTAACAAACCCATCTGAAAAAATATTGTCACTGTTATTAACATTGTTTTAATAAATATTTATTATTCTCTTACGAGTCATTTATTTGTATCAACTGCCTACCTTTAGTCACATACAGTCGCTACCAACTGGATTCCCCAAATATTATATTATGTCCAAGTCGTCACCAAGCCATTTGAGAATGACTCAACCGAAAGAAAAAACATACAATAGTTATAATAATATGTTTAACTATAACATAAACTAAGCTTCCAACCAATTATTGTAAATTGCCTACGTGGGAAGCAAGGGTTTTATAAGAAAGGGGCTGGTTTAAAACAATTTTCCGCACTCAAATTTACTCCGTCAGGATGACTGTACAAGTGTACATGTGCATGAACTAAATATGTTTGCAATCAATTTCAACTTTATCTTGAGCATATTTAAGAGCCTTACCTTTAGATGAGTATGTAGTATGAGATAAATTACAGAAAACGATGGTCTAATTAAATTGAATAAAAATATGTTAATAATTTCGCTTAATTTACAGATAACTTCTAAATTACAGATAATCTTAGAAGATAGACTTAGCATTGCTACATTTTCCTACACAGATCCTTTTAAGAATAATTCCATGAAGCTAAAAAAAATAAAGTAGACATGATTTTTCCCGACATCATAGTCATATTTCAGCCAATTTACACAAAACTTTAGTGAATTATACACCTAAACCTATAAAAGATAGTATATTGATAATACATAATAATATACGAGTATGAAACTGGAAACATGTCATATTCAACAACCAAAACTCTTGTCAGTCTGTCATCTTTACTTATTCATAAACAGTTGCAAGAGACCCATATAAAGGCAGCCAAGTAAACATGTCAACTTATTAAGTAAACATGTAGGCAGTGTAAAAAGTATGAATGTACTCGTATGATACTATAAATATACTGTATGATTAAGCATTACAAATCTTAACCACAATGAATAGAGTTCTAGCAAGTTGTTTTTGTTTGATACTCGATACATTCATAGCAGGTACCTACCGCCTGCGGCCATCATCAACGATCCTATTCTATTATCTAAGTAGTGACATATTAATTTCAGACCGAGTTAACAGACTTATGGGATATTGTCAAATCAAAAGTGTAGCTAGTCTACCAAGCTATGAGTGGGCTACACTCGAAGTCACTCTGAAAAATAAAATGAGCATTGCATTGCGCCCATCAATCTGAGGCGGAGATGTAACGCCTCAAGCTTCTGTAATTTCACCAGGACACACGCCCAAGTGTATAAAGTGGAGTCCGCGAGCAGGCAAATGTATTTAAGGCGCCGGTGGAGCCAGTTAGAGAATGATGAAGAAGGTGGATGCGAAAAGATCGGACTCAGGGGCGCTTACTGGGAGAGGCGTATGTCCTGCAGTGAACTAAGATTGGCTGACGTAAAAAGTGAATTATATTTCAGATCAATAGGCGCTTTTGACAAAAGCCACACAATGTACGAATAACCAACGTTTACAATAACTTGGAATAAACCGGCCAATTGTCATTCAACAGGCGCTAAAAACTTAGTAATAAGCCAGTGTAGGTATGTATAGTCATTCGGTGCTGAAGCCAACTAATGTTTACAATGTCGCATGTCGTTAACAATCTATATTTTGACCGACTAAAGTATCACGCAAAATAGTTCTGGTCGTTTTGTATGTATACTATACTTCCTGACTGTAAGAAGTATTTTATAGCGATTTACTGAGAGAAAGGGGAACAACGCAAATACTGCTACATGGACTCACCATCACACTGGTTGTACGAGCAATAAACTTGAGCTCAATATGATTCAGGAATAAACGTGTATGATAACACAATAGCACATCATTTTCATGTTATCTTTGTGGGTGTGTACGTACGTCATCATTCCGTTTACAATAGTACAGCACGACGCTTTAGTATGCACGTTAAGCAAAGCTAGCGTGCGAGCTGGTCTAGTCAGTTATATTACTACAGCGCACCGTACGAGTTACTGTCACGTACGAGTCATTTAGTACTTCGCATCCAAATTCCTACAACGATTTTTTACTCTCCTCGCCGTGGTTCAGCCGTTCTGGTGTGATTGAGTAACAAACATCCATCCATCCAAACTTTCGCATTTATAATATTACTAAGATAGAAGGTTCGAAAACCTACGTCTGTTTTTGTGTTGAGTTGTATATTTGTTACCGTTATAGGTAGCAAATTAATGTCTTACAGAATATTTATTGCTATTGCTATTATTTATTTGCTAACAGATATCCTGATATAATAATCTGAATTCACAATTACCCGATTTATTTAGATTAGCGGTCAGGCCAACGCATAACAAGTCGTCTTGATCTCCGAAAACGTTTCTACAAAGTTATGAAATAAAGACACACAAAACTCTAAGGCATAAATGATTAATGTTACCTGTATAAGAAAATAACTCATCTCTAAAACTCCAACATGGATTGTGAATTCTGTATTCCTATGTGAATGTGCCTACTTATTCGCCACGTTCTGTATTCACTTATGCAAATATGTGTGCTTCTGTGTATATGTATTTTGCTGTACTGGCACACTTTAATGTCATCCGTCCCACCAACAGATATAGGCGGCTGTTTATACAATATTTGTAATTACAACTAACTTATATGAGGTAAACAGGCAGTAGTAAACACGGCACTCTACATTTTATATATTCTGTTTGTATCGTACTCGCCTATCCATTTATCCTGCATTTAAAGGGCTGTATCTGCGGAATCATGAGCCGTAACGGGCTGTTTTTTTTTAACAAAATATGTCAATATGACGGATGTCCTAACAAATAAGTTACAATGGTGCTACGAAACCCTCTTTATGCGAGTCTGAAACTTACTAAGCCGGTTTTAACAATGTTACCAATCAAATTTTTATCACTTATGCTATGAATTTCAGAGGATGAAGTATCGCCATAACTTGGGAAAGGGTTATTTTTTCTACCCTGATTTTCTATCATCTTTTGCAATCTTTATCTGGCGAGATAATAGAGTGAACTCGGAAATTAGACTGCCTGAGGCTGAGGCCAGAATATATATTTTTATCACAATCATAGTATTAGGATTGAACCTTTTAGTGACCCTCACTTATCCCAAGATATCCTAGATTATTGCTATTCGATCGCTCGCATTTGGGACGGTTAGAATGCGTTGTTATCTTGCCTAAAAAATATACCAAAATGAATGACTTAATGAATGAATTTCCAAGGATCTTGTATTTCTTGGAAGAAAACATGAAGCATAGTGACAAGTGAGATACAAGTGAAATTAGAATATATCGAATGACTTGAAAATACATCCCATTCGTCCACTACAGAGCTGTGTGCGTGTAACCTCTGTGAATTCTCACACATCTGTGAGCCTAGTTTGCGTATGGCATTTGGCACACACACGTTCATTGTGTCGATGTGTGCGGTTCACGCGGCCACCGCCTGATCACCGTCCACATTCCAGCGTTCTTAAAAGTACTGAAACAGCCGACAAAAGTCCATTTTTGTTATGTTGATTAGTATCTGATTGATGACTAAGTTCTATGAAATGGGCGTTGTCCACATGTTTGCGTGTACCAGGTACTTTTTTAACCCCAATTCTAAGCTTTCTTCTTCTTTTCTTAGCTCAGAAAATAGGCTGGGGTTTGTGATTGGCCATCACCTAATATACCGTATATAGGGATGTATTTCAGCAATTCTCTTAAAATTGGGACTCAGTTTCCAAAATTGTTAAACAGTCGTAGTTTAAATATACTTTCAGTAATTGGTTTATTGTATATATAAATAATAATCTAATAACACATTCTTACAGTATGTAAGAATAATATAATAAAATTAAATATAAAAAAATCGCGAAGATGACATTTCTTTTAAATTGTCAACTGATTGTATGTTTAGCCGACTTCAAAAAAGGAAGAAGACCTGGACAGATTTGGATATTTTTTTTTTAATTTGATTTGTACCTTCGAGGTTCTTGCGTATAAATTTCATGGAAAAATTCTGTATGAAAGTATTTCTGTATGAGTAATAAAAAGTCGTAAAATAAGTGATAAAAGTATTGAAGTACTATTTTAAAATCAGTTAGTCCCATTGAAATTTGAAGCAAGACATTTCCACCGCAAAGGTAAGAACAATAGGATATCAAAATTTTACAGTCATTCTGTTAGATTTCATTCATCAATCATGTTTTCCAACCGCCTTCGGAGGAGGTTATCAAGGAGGCTGTTTATTTTTTGTTTGTTACCAAACCTCCTTTTATGAAACGACTTGTCAAATTTCAATTTGAATTTTCAAAGTCGTATTTCTTTATTTGACGACTCCGTGGGTTAGTTAGTAGTAGTCCTGCCTTCGAAGCGAGGGGTCCCGGGTTCGATTCCCGGCCGGGGCACACTTTGTGTGGTGAGCATGAAGTTTGTCGCGTCTTGTGTGTTTGTCTTGTGTTTCTGTGTTTTTCCATGCCATCTGTGACAAAGGGAATCCTAGTGCTGAGTTATGAATGTTTATATCAATTATATCAGTTATTAAATCAAAATATCTGGAAAAATATGTCATCCAAGTTAACGAAATTGTGTATTTGCTTTCCTGTGACCTTTTTTCTTCACCCGTTGTAAACCGATTTGAATTTTCTTTTTTGTAATGGTAGGATGTGACATTACACCAGATTTTTTTTTTTTTTTTTTTCTTTCTTCTGGCTACACCTGATTTAATTCTGACGGATCGAAGCGCAGCGTTTTGTCGCTATCGCTGACATGGATAGATGTGTATACCTAATAGTGTATTATATTTAATATATATATTAAAACCTTGAAATACTTCGGCTGAAGCCGCCCCAAGGCAAAGTGCTTCATCCCCTCAATTTTATTCTGACATCTGACTGATTTCCAAACTACCTGCAATGTATGACTCAAACGTTTGTGTTCGTTCTTTTTCCGTCGCGGGCAAGTGTTTTCGCATGGCTGAATATTTGTAAATCATGTTTGATTGTGAAGTTTTCAAGTCACCATGAATTTTCATTTACAATCATTTCTACTAAATCCGAATCATAACAAGGTTATATTATAAGCTTGAGTAGATATCCTTATAGAATCTCTACTCTATATTATTATTCTCTATATTATTATTATATGGGATTATAGGATTATAGGATTTTTATAAGGAAAAGTTATAAAGGCGATTATCCTTATGTTGAACAAAATTAACATTCGGCAAAAACTGAGCGAGATTCTCAAGATCCTGTAAACTGTTCAAACAAGCTCCAAAATCAAACTGATAAGAAAGTCAAATAATGAATTCAATTTTCAAAACATCAAGCACCTCTCTACCTCTATAGTACCTACTCGTAATTGTACATTGTACACTTTGTTGTTAGTTACATCAAAGTCAAATGGTAAGGATATTGATTTCATGTTGTAACACATGCACACAATTTCTATAAATAAAAAGTATACACCAACATCATAGTATAGTCGCATGATGGATAATTTTGAGAAACCGTGAAGTTGACTTGTTGTTGATAAAAGTTATGTCGTCATCGAAGTCGACCTCTAAATTGTGATATCAACTGTAATATTTATGGTCGGTTGCTTCCATAATCAGCCATCAGTTCGGGTTAAACGTTACAGACTCAGCATAACAAATACCTACCCCCATTTAAATTTTAGGGTGCTTACCCGTTCGACTCAAGATTTTTCTACCCAATGGGTATTTTGCTCTGTTCGACCCAAAACAATAGATTCAAGTTATCCTTTCTACCCACAAATACTTATCCTAATTTCTATGGTTTAAATTCTAGTAAATGACACAGTGAAATACTAAAATAGAAGGGTCAGCAGACACAAAATGTAGAAATTATTATAATTTTTTTTTATTAATTATTTTATAATATTAGTCTTGTTCAGATAATAGTCAGTCAAATATTTGTCTATTAGCCTATCAAAAACAATAATCATCCTTTAGAGAAACAAACAACCAAATAAACGTATTATAAAAAATAGGACATCAATGTTCAGATTCAGGTCTGGTAGGTAAATATAAAGTTACATTTTTAAGTACATAATATCAGTTAAAAACGGGCTAAAAAATGTTGGGTAGAAAAATTGTGGGTTAAACGGAGAAGTATTCCAATTTCTGGATTTCCAAGAAGATTTCCAATTTCCCCAACGTAATACGTAATACGTAACCCCAGCGTTAGCCGTTAACGTTACTTAGATCCGTCCAAAAATTGTAAATTTCACGCGGACGAAGTCGCGGGTAACAGCTAGCCATATATGTTGACCAATGTACTTGGCTTATTCACTATCAAAACAGTAATATTTCGTCACCATGCAAATTGGAACATGATAATCAGAACATTCAAGAAAAAAACAATGCCTAAGGTGGAACCAAATTAAATTTCAGTCTATGCAAAATAAATAGATAATATATTCATATGTTAGGCAAACTGATATTTCCCTTTTTATAAGTTTCAGAGCTATCAATGGCGATCTCTTCTGTTAAAAACTATTATCATATTTCCGTTGCGGTAAATCAAGATCTGAGCAGTGACTGCATTCCAATATAACAGAAAAAATATAGTGTACATAAAAATTTGGTGTGTAGATAATGTCAGGTTTCAGGTAACCTATCTATACGCAGAGTTTATCTGGAGACATACTGCCATTCTGACGCCAATAAGAAGCGCACATTTCTGGAACATGATATGTTGCTACTGCATATCTCAGAGTGATGAACACACCATTGAATGTGACTACTACATTTATCTACTTCTTTATTACTTCTTGTACTAACAAACTGTAATTAAAAACTCTTTATATCTGTTAAATTCATAAAAAAATACTTGGTAGCGTAATATTTTTTAAATAACTTTGTTCGTACGAGATCACGCTTTCTTAGTGCTTCCTTTATCTTCGTCCTAGAAAAGTACCAACTTTACTCAAGAAGATTTGCGAGTAAAGTAAAAGTAAATTTTCCCGGATCTCCAATAATGTTCTTACCTTCGACGTTCCTGCATGTCATGAAAAAAAACGACAAATCATTCTCAAAATAAATTACACGCCCACAAAACACGCTCGTCTAATAATATCAAAGTTGATAATCAAACAGTTATCTGTGTCTACTACATAAGATAGAGCTGACAGAAATGAATTGGAATGACTATGCATTTATGTTTGAAATATGCCAACAAACTTTTAGAAGAAATGGTAAAATTACGAACGCGTGAGACGTTACATCTCCATCTTATAGTGACGGGCGCAAGGCGATGTGACTCGAGTATTCTCTTACTTCGCTAGGGGAGGACCGAAGTCGTATTCTTGTCGTGTATGGATGGCAGTAATCACTTAACATTAGATTATCTGACAGATAATCTAATGTTAAGTGATTACTACTGTGATACTGTGATTACTCGTCTTTTATGTCAAACTTTAGATCAAGATTTTTGACCAGAGAAGAGTTGTTTGATAGAGCAGCGCGCCCCTCTTTAACTCTACTTAAGACTAACTGGCCAAAATATATCGTGGAGGAGGGATTTTGCCTAGATTAGGTTCAGGGGGCAGTTAAAAACTACCAACCAATATCTTTTCAAACGTACGCAGTAACCGGCTGGAATGTTCACAGATTACGCGCTATATTGGCAGACTTCCTAAAAAATTATACGAGTACATGCATTTGGTGGTACGCATTTGTATATCTTTGCAATTTATCTAAATAAATATTTCTTTGGAAAATTTAACATAATTATCTGTGTAAACATTCTAAATCAACATTTATTACACCTTGGAGTCCTGGTTGGACAGATCATGTTTTATCTTGATTTGACAAATAAATATAGTACCCCAGCAATGTAAATTTGTTTGTACTAGTTTAGTTAAAAGTTTCATCATTGAAGTACCTATCATGGATCTTTTACGAAGGTCGTAAAAGAGGACTCTAAGAGTCTCTTGCAGAAATGAAAATATGCAAACCAAAACTGCCATTAACACACAAAAGTAGCAAATGGACTATTTGGGAACTATAGTTTTTTTTTATACCTTGATTGACGCAACGAACTGAAGGCCCACCTGATGTTAAGAGGTCTATAAGAACAGCTATATTATTTAGGCCTTCCCCGACCCAAGTATGAGAAGACCCAATTCGCGTCCAGCGGCACCCGTCAAACGAGCATGTAATGTCTTAAGCGCCTGTGATTTCACCGGCGCCCACACCTTTCCACCGAACTACGAGCAACAATACAAGTGCAACACTACTTGGCGGCGGGTGTGTTTTGAACAAATTCTACTGTTACTTTTAGGTGTTCTTTTCGCACCACCCAGGGTGTAGGGTGTATGTGTCTTCTCTATAAATGTAACTATTTCAAGAATTGTTTATAAAAAGAAGTTTTTGCCTGAGGAGATACTACCATCATACCTATTTTTAACCTAATCATTACCTTAAGCACTCCTACAGTACTTTATACTGTATTGTTGTACTGTTAACCCGATTGGTGAGTATGGAATTACAGATAAATGAGAATCCATTTTCATTTGTCACGGTTACGAGCGCAATGCAGTATAGCTTTTTGTAACAAACAAACACAGTCAGCCTGATGGTAGCAAGCTATTACCACAGTCTTTCGACGCTTGGAATCTTAAATATATCACTCGCGCGATACTAATGGTTTTTATAAAATTCTGAAAATATGACTTTTTAGGATTCCATTTCTGAATCACACTTCACACTTAACTTTATATTACAATATAAAGGCGAAACTTTGTGTATGTGTGTGTGTAGGTTTGTAACTCTTCACGCTCAAACGGCTCCACGAATTTGGACGAAATTTGGTACCAGAATAGCTTATATCCTGGATTAATACATAGGTTACTTGTGATCACGAAAAACCGTGGGTCCCCTAGCTTATCGTAAATAAATTCTTACTACTACTACAAAAACAACATCTCTCTGTCTTACATATAAATATTTTTTCATAAAGTAGACGTCGGCTGTTTTTTTACAAAATATATTGTAATGAGAAAGTTTCCTAAAAAAATATAATAGAAAAAAACGCAATTGGTGGTATGAAACCCTCATTTCAAATCACCCTGAAACGGTTTTTATTTAAATTATGTAAACATCTTTTTGATTGAACAACATATCATTGTAAACAATCATTGCTACTTTGAATCAACAAATACCTTGGATACCTTGGTTGGACACATCATTTCTTATCGTGATTTATATATAACATAATAAGTTCTGTAATTTTGTAAGTAGTAGTTTGTTTTGAAAATAATGGGTGCTTACACAAATAATAATAAAATGGATATTTACTACCTACTCCTAGCGGCTCTTAAACAAAACCATTATTACTAGGTACAACTTAATTAAATTTCCAAGTACTTGACATAAACACAAAAGCACTATCAGTTGCATAACTTACATGAACATTTGTATACCGTTAGAAACCCGTTACAGCTACCCCGAAACTAGGCGTACGGGGCAGTAATGTTGATAGCTCAAGTTTTCAGACTTTATTCTTTAAGCATGCCAAATGTCAAAGTCGCATCGGTTATTGAAATTACCTTAACTCTGATTTTGCTAATTTACAGCTGATTGAGCTATGCAGCGAAGCATAGCTCTCTTATAAGGCCCATTCTCTGTAAGCATGATGGAATAATGCTTCTAAGTACTATGACAACTTTTTTAAATAAATGATTAACTGTCTCCTTAAACCTTTAATATTTGATAATGAAAGAACACACACGCGAGTAAAGAACAAGCTTTATAAATGTTCAGTAGTTTCAGTGTGTAAAGGTTTCTCATAAAGTATTCACAACCTGGAGCCTCCAGTTATATTGTCTGGCCGCTGCCATGGCCATCGCAATTTTACCCAAATTTGACAGGTGATGTTTCAATTCCACAGAATAAATAATGCTAACGTAAGAATCCATCCACGGGCGCATGGAGTTAAAGACGCTTCTGGCATACAGAAAGGCTACCAGTTATTTCCAAAGTTTTCAAAATACTTCAGTGTTTCATATTAAATGCCCCAACTTCATACTGCCCTGAACGCGTTTTTTCACCAGTGAATGTAATGTGGTAGGATAGAAGAAATGCAGAACCCCGTACAATTCAAAGTTTAGTTATCCTGTGCAAAGTTAGTAAAAAAGAACATTCAAAATATAATTCTGAATATATTATATATTATAATATTAGTATTTTCGCGATTTCATCGGGTGAATCCTGGTTCTTTCCATCTGGCAAAGTATATATATTTATTATATTTTTAACAAATTAGTAGTTTCATATATATTTATTTATTTATGCGGATTGCACTCTTGGGGTACATCAAAATCCATTCACTTTCAATTGTCGAGAGTAGGCCGGCGTCCCTTCAGTGGGAACATTAGAGACTGATGCGGAGGCCGGTGCCATTAAAAACATTACGGGGTTGATACGAGGTGTCTTAGTTATGGAATGATGGAATTCACCCTGCTGCGTCCATCACCCGAGACTGGGATGATACATCTCGTGAGCAGGTGATTTCACCGGCACTCACACCCTTCCACCGGAACACAGTACTGCGAGCACTACTGCTTCGCGACAGATTCTAGGTGCGGTGGCAGTACCTCTCCGGATGAACTTGACTCAAGTTCTACTGCTACTTTTGATTTAGCACCACCCAGGGGGTACGTGTAGGCATTACACATACAAGGCAAGGGGTAGCAATTGGACCCCCCAAACTAATTTGGTACAAGATCTACTGCTACTTTATGTTCCTATTTTGTACCACCCAAAGGATATATTTATGATCCTCCCAATGTGGTAAAATATGGTACTGAGTCGGCGTCACATTGGACGAAGAACCACGGACAAAAAAAAACAACCTCGCATTATAACATTTCATAACATCTTAGGAAAACAATAAATATGTGCATTCACGTGCATGAACTCTTATATTGGTTCAACGCCAACATTAAGATAATTACCAATCACGTTTACACATTAGTAAAATTATAATATGTCGTATTGTTCGAAGCCTGTCTCCGATTCCTGGCCGGGGCAGACATTGTGTGACAAGCTTATAGTTTGTTTTTGGGTCCTAATGCCACCTGCAACACAGGGAAGCGCTATAATTCCTTCTGTTGGAGGTGGCATGGACAAACATATTATTGAAACTGAGTAGGTATAGAACTCAAGAAGAAACATTATATTCATATTGCTGAAAATAAATGAAACAAAAAAGCAAATTTACATTGAATGTATAAAAACTTGTGTAAATATATACCTACATTTCAATAAACATGGTGTAGTGTAGATATTTGTATTTTTAATGTAGGTTACATGCCTACCTTACTTTTCTTTTAAATATTTCTTAAGTCATACTATCACATCGATATAAAGAACAGTAGAATATTTTATCAAGTAAATATTAAACAGGAAATCTATATAAAAATACCTAATTATGAAATGTATCTAATTACCGTACTAAAGGTACCTAACTAATTTACACACCGAAAAGCATACTAAAATATAAAAATTAAATTGTAAAATCATCAGACACTCAAACTTTGCTGCTCTTCTTCTATTGGTCGTTGGAAATTGCAAAAAATAGCAGTTTTTCAAATATGCCACCATTATCATTGTATCGTCTAAGTATACCTACCATTAACGGTTATCAGAACTATTTTTATAGTTGGGCCTAATAATAGATTTGTCTCTACAAATAACAGGAGGCGCTGTGTTCAGAACAGTGTGTCATAGAGTAACCACCGTGGGCACCAGCGCTGGCGTGGCAGCGGTCCACGCGGCGTCACCGTCACCCGCGTGGCTGACGCCCCGTTATCGACCTTCTTCTTATCTTAACAAGAGCTACTCGAACATCCGATAAACAACCAGCAAAAGCGTGCGCCCGCGCCGTTTTGCCTCATTCCATCCCTCTTGGTGCTTCGCGATTAGTTCGTTCGCCTCGCTCACTCGCGACCGGTCCGCTCCCACTCGTTCAGTTGCTAACTCGTCTCCGTCGCGACAACACGACTCTGCACGCGTTCTTCTCGCACCATGAACCAGACCAACAACACATAAACCAGCCAAAATGAAGCGCAATCGGTTATAACGTTTTGTTATCAACACCTTATTAAATTTTAGTTCGAATATATTATATTGTGATATTTAGTTAGTTACTTATATATTCGTTATTATTTATAACCATTACCATGGGTTCGAATTTTATCTAGTATTTTTCTCTAAAATTAAAGTCAGTGCTCAATATAATCTCATTCCAAAACACGCAATAAATTAAAAGTCAAAATTGAAACAGTTGCGATGACAGCCAAAACTCGTTCACATTGGAAGGAATATGGAACAGCACTATGTGGTGAGTTGAATTTATAACCTATCGTTTCATGCGAGGCGGCCATGTGTCCACATTTTCTGTATCTGCTCAAGTGAACCTAACTACGGCAACGACATACATCATTATTTCTATATATTTCTCCCGCCTAAAAGATATTTCATTACATTTATTGATTAGTCGACTTCTCTCATTGTCATCTTGGTCGCGTCATTAAAAATAGCTCACCCATTTACTGCTTCTTGAATTCTGTCCTTGCTTTGCATTATAATCAATTTTTAAACACTGTGACTCAGCGGTTTTCATAAAATATTTTTTATTGTATGTTTTATCGTCTATAAAATAAGTTATTTTATCATATTAATCTTTAGTTTCTTTTTGTAATAAGTCAGTAGCCCGGAACATAGAAATAAATAGCTCGCATGTTCCATTCCAAGTTGAATGACATCAACTTTTACATAAATGTTAGCAACTAGGTGTAAGATAATGTAGGTAATAATAATTATCTAGAGCGTCGTCTCTAATAGGAAAATCCATGTATACCTTGACTCATAAAAGATATTTTTAATAGTACAAGCATTGCCATTTAATTCTACATAATTATTCGTGTATTATAATGTCAATAACGCTACAAGTAATATATTCGTACAACGTTCTTAATAAATTCTGACTTGTACCATCTTTATCTTCTTACAACATGGTTTAGTACAGGATAACTAATATTGATAATGATCATTATAAAACAATAGAAAAACAAACCCGCACTCGGACAAGAATATTTACGATTGAATTCCATAATTTTCGGTTGTCATATATATCAAATACCCTGAACAGTGGTATTTGACACTGTGAAATCGTGAAAGTGTAGCGATACTTCTCTGTGCTCATAGTGACTACACCTCATATGACAAACTGCTTCTTTACACGAAACGTTTTAATAACTCAGTTGAATAATACTTAAGATTTATTATTCATTACCATTTAAAATATAGTCATGTAAATTCAGCACCATAAACGTAGGTATGTGCATTGTGTAAATATCGTGGAACATATATATATAACATTGCTCCAAATGTTATATAAATATTTTTTCAGTATAAAATGAAAATGGTGTCATCCTTATCGCATAGTGTGTGTAAGTAATTAGATATATGTTATAATCTCGTAAAAGAATCAATGAGTAAAATCTCTTGGAATTTGGAGACAAAACAAACTAATCACTAAAGAGATGGCACGAAGAATGCTATTCATAAGGAAGAGTCTCTCTTGAGTATAACCCAATAAGTTCCCGGAATTCCAAATGCTCAGGTAAAAATACGGTTTTTGATGAATCTAGAGGTTAGCAAGGAAATTACATAATGCGTCGACATTCATAAATTTTAAACTGGTTTTTAAAGCTAATTCTTGCTACTTTTTTGTTTACAGCAAAAAACAAGGATTCTCAGAACACTTTGATGGTTTCCACCTAGTTATTTTCATCTAAGCCTTCTTGCCGGTACTCTTTAATAGGTTGAATTGGATACTTAATTACGAGTAGCATTACAGTAAAGAAAAGTAGAGATATTCGTTAAATTAGAATTTACGTAAACGTTTTAATTATTTTTTTAATTCATAAATGCAAAAGTTGGATGGAAATGGAAATATTTCTATACTATTTCTAACGATTTGGAAATAGTTCGGTACTATTTCCAATTAAATAGGGGTTTCCCTTTATAAATGAGTTACAGAAACCCAAAAATAATATATGTTCTATTTGTTTAAAAGAAATAAAACAATGAGGACGAGAAATGCAGAGTGAAAAATGAAGTCGATTTTTTCGATTTTTTTAATCACTTTTTTTGTTGTATAGCTGTTTACAGAATTGCTAAAAATAAGTTAAAATAAAAATAACTTTTTACAAACTAGACATAGTTTTCACAATGGGAACTAGATTACTTAGTTTATTTACACTCAGACCCGAAACAGACATCAATATTCGTCATACAAATGTTTGACTTGGGTTGGAATCGAACCCATGGTCTACCGCGGAACTTCTATCAACTAAGCTGTGAGAGCAGTCAAATTGTGGTAAAACCCATTTGTAACACTCAACGAAAACGTGTTTATCTTTTATTGTTCATCGTATTATTTATTGTAGATTTTACTTTTTACTGCTGTCCTGAGCCTCAATAAAATGCATTTAACAAGAACAGGCAATAAACGTACTTACCGATGTACTCTTATATTATAAACATTTGTATATTTAAATATATCTCTAGTGCATATGCATGCGCATAGTGCATGTGAATGCATGCATATTGCATTCTATTCACTTTATTGCATACATACGATAAATATAAACCATTGTACCTAATAGCATTATTAACAAAAGCAACAAAAACTTTGCTACATATACCTGAAAAAATTATAATCAGAGCAACCCTATTGCTATTACAATTTTTTCGAGACAACCTGAAAACAGTAAATTATATATTTTTTAAATACATAAGAGTCAATTATAATATATTAATATGCCTTAATAAATGAATACCTACTGGAAGACTTCTGATAAAAAGATATATCTGAATATTTCCCTATCCAAAAAATGTTTTGATATAAAAATGTTTTCCGAAATATGTAGTAGGGGCGGGGTATATTAAAAAATATTCCTGCTCATGCAGATACTATAAATGAATTCTTCTTGAAAATCTCCTCTTCTTCTTCTTTCATGTAAGTGGCCGGCTCTAGTGTCGGACTTTTCAAGTCGTTCGAAGGCCTCCGACGTGGTTTATCGACTAGTATAGCCGGGACTGACATCTTAACGTGCCCTACTCCTTGAACAGGGGTGTTGCCAGTTTAAAATATCATAACTTCCACGTTTTCTTACACTACTTAGCAAACATATTTTACTGTTTAATTATTTCGTTCATAATTAGTTCAGGAAAATAAGGATTTCACTCGGAATTTGAGCTAACCAGCTAGATTTTTGCACAGACCTAAAGGTTGTTTCAAAAATATAATACCGGCGCGCCGGCGTCTTGAGATATTGAAAGTCAAAGTTCATAAAAATTGGTTTTTCGCCAATATATCGTTTGCTTTGCACTCTACGACATTTTTAGTTATTAGGAAAGTTAAAGAACATATAATTTTTCACAAATTTTGTTTAAAGCAATTTTGCAAATCATTAGATGTTCTTGAGATAGATCGTAAAGAGTGGGGAGTGCTCCGTCCTTTACATAACTCAACCTGGACAATGGAATACAAGTCATAAAACGCTTATTACGTTAATTACTTGCTAAAAATATAATTATTATCAATTATTTAATACTCAATTAAGAAATCTCTAATTTATTTTTGATTTAAAATATAATTATAACTGACAAAAAATCTCCTTATTTGCCTGGGCTAAATATATGACTTTCATTTCGGAATAACCAAATTGTATAATTTAAACCCAGTTTACAACAAAAGGATTCGCCGCAAGACTTCATAAGTCATTTTCTTGATTTATGGTAATTTGGTTCCGTAGCTCAGTCAAACGAAATAATGTTATGGTATATTTTCATCATTTTCTTGACTTATGTGTAAAACGAGATTATATATTTATCTACTTGTCCTAAAAATGTGTATTTTATTACTTACGAAATAAAGAATAAAGAGAGAAGAAGCCTAAAATAGAAAATAAAATATGATAACTGGTAGTTTTTAATATTTTATTACGATACTTAGGGAACTCCCGTGACCTTACAATAAGAACCCAATATCATGAACAAATACATACTCAATCGCGCAATTAATAAGTTTAGAACTCTGCTCAAAACTGAAGATAGACTCTGTGCATAATAGTTTCACGATTTACGATTTATTGCCTTTATATTGAGATATCGCACAGGATTTTAATTATTTTTTCAAGTTCTAGGATAAAGTTCCCTCGGTAAATCGTTTTTAATTACTTTTATATGAAGTTATTACAAATAATTAATTGATTATTTTACACTGAACTCGCTTTAACACTTATCTAATCGTTCGTTTAAAATTATATGGTTCTAACGCGATTTATGACTCGATCATTTTCAATATCACATCACAAGAAAAGTAAATTTAGAAAAATATTTAAGGCCAAACTACTGTTACAAAAGCTTTTAAACGAAATCTTTGTTATTAAAAAAAGCAAGCAAAATTTTGAGATTTATATAATTAGAATCCGGTTTATTTCCGGGTTTATTTCCATAAAACACAAACTCATATGAAAGTCAATGACATCGGATACATAATGTGCATCTCGATTTTGCGATTCGCTCGATCGAGGCGGTCGGAGAGAGCTAGCAGAGCCAATGTTTATAAACAATAGCTCAGAAATCGATGGGCTACATACAATACTTACTGTTCATTAATCTGTGATTCCACTTGAAAAGGTGTGTACGTGGAAGTGACGCGCGTACTGTTATTGTGAATATACTGCACATTTTTCATGCTGATGTTGGTGTAAGAAGGCTTGACTGCTGACTGAAATATCCAATGTTGACTGAACTAAGCTGGCCTAAACTTTCCCCCATATCGTTTTCAACTTCGTATACCTAGCATATGCAAGCTGAGTCAGTGCAGCTAAGTTTAAAGCACGTGTTATATTATGAAATGTAATCATAAAACGTGTATTTTTAAATTACAAGCGTTGTTAATTGTCGGGTATAAAAATTTCCTATTATATTTCCGTTTATTTTTGCGAACTTTAAATTTGAAGAGAACTTACATATAAGTAAAAACAAAACCAAGAATAAAATTTATAACTTGTTTGCAAAAAAGAAAAACATATACCATTTATTTGAATTTAGAATTAGGTTATTACAGGTTGTAACCAGTTCTACAAACGTCATAACTACATAGGTGACAGATACTTGAATGTTGAAAAAGTGATGATCTTAATACAACCAATGTACCACAATAACACAGTTACTAGACCACATTGTGGTAATATCTATCACAAAAAGTATAACGTACAAGCTCTACAAAATCACAATTCAATTTTACAAAATAAAATTATGTCTTGATCATTTTGATAATGATCATCGTTGAACGAGATCATATATAATCATGATAGCTTTAGGCACCTTATTAATACTTATGCGCAATTTATTCTAAGAATATAACCCAGAGTTTTGGAATGCAAACATCTTCCAAATTGTTGATATGACATTGATATTACACTCAATATTATAACTAACTCTCTGGTCTAAAATTTCACACATGACTGTGCTGATGATGGTGCTCTAGCGAGGTATGAAGCTAAGCTCAGAATGAAGAAAGACAAAGTCTTTTCTTTTTATGTGACGAAATAGACGGGACGAGCCTGATGTTAAGTGGTTACCGCTGCCCATATACAATACAACAAATATATATCAAGTCTTCCCCTACTAAAGTAGGAGAAAACCCAAGTCATAATACGCCTCAAGTGCCTGTAATTTCACCGACGCCCAAACCCTTCCATTGGAACACGGCACGCGAGTGCACCACTGTTTGGCGGCGAATTACCAGGCGTGGAGGTAGTCCTTTCCGGACGAACGTGTTATATTGCTACTTGTACTTTCCCAAAGGTTGTCGAAGTAGTGACAACCTTTGGGGAAGGCGAGTTCAGGGACTCAAGTAGTAACTTAGCCTAGGGTTCCCCCGTCTAGAAGGAGCAACAACTTGCGGAAGCCACGTGCTTCGAATGGTCATGTCCATGTCCAACTGTGGGCTGATGTGGGCTGACGATACCAAAATATACACGTAACTACTTATGTATTACTTGCTTTAGCTCTAGTTTAATCAGTACGAGTAATCAATTTTAAGTAGAGCGTTTATACGGTTTTGCATGGTTGTTTAATTTTATGCTAAATACCTATATACTATCTAGAAAAGATTAGATTTCATTTTAGTGCAAAAATTGCGTTGTTGCTTCAGGGAGCGATCAACATATCTCTTACAATTATTAATGTGTTGTTGAAAATATAATATACGGTAACTGGTTGAATACTTACGTAGTAGTTTTTTTGTAAGCACATACATCTTATTATTACTATTTTATTATATTATATTTTATTAATCTACAATGTAGATAATATGATCCCAGTTCTTTTTTTTCTTAGACACTGTGCAAATCATTTTATATAAAACCTGGCATTTAAAAAAATACTTTGCACATGTATTTTGCTATAATACTTCACCATAATTTCCAAAAATGTTATATTTTCATCATAATGCATCCAAAAATTTGGAAACTTATTTTGTAACCCCAAGTAAAACAAAAGTATCATAAATATGAAAATTATTAATAATACCATACTCTAGATTTGTTGCCCCCTTGAACTAAATATATGTTTATTTTGTCCTACACTGCTAACACTACATACAAGTGAAACAACTGAAAATTACTAACACAACCGGTTTGGCCAGACATCAGACACCCAGATGAGCACATTAATAATCCTAGGTACTGCAGTTTCCTACGTACGATATAAAAGGAAGCGACTCACGAAAAAATATTTACAGAAAGATTAATTGGCACGATTTTTATCAGTATCAATTCTTCTGGAAATGTACATTCAATTAAATTAACTAATATTGGTAAAGAAATAAAAGAGGCGCTGATTTCTGCCCGATTGTGGCAGTTGAGAATGATAAAGTTTTTATTGGAACTCATAAATAAAATAAATTACTTACAAAGATCATCTCATTTCTCAGCAATAATAAAACTTCTCCAAAACATTGAATACGTTTTTATGTTTACTTTTTTTGCATTTCAAAGATACCTCATGTTACGAAACTCAAACTCGTTTCGGTTGCAAAGGAAAATACGCAATAAAATATTTAAAACAACGTCTCAAGTTTCTGTTTGTGATGCCAATTTTAAATTTATTTCCTCAAGGGCATCGTACATTTGCAACAGTTGTGGTTAATTAACTGGACTCAATGGTATTAAAATATCAATAGGTTAGATATAGATATGCTTATAATTATTAAGTACTCGTAAATAGGAAAACAACTTTAGATTATTCTAGAAATAATCTGAAAATATGTAATGCCGAGTAACATTTTTCTGGGTTGAATGAAAAGCAATTTTTTATATAATATTAATAAGTTGTTCAGACCTTTAAGTATATTTTTTGTTTCATTACGTATTTTTGTCGGTAGCTATAGCCGAATAAAATTTACATATAAAATACATATGCATATAGGCAATGATCACACTATCAATATTATGAACGCTATTCATAGTGAGTTTAAATTGGAACATTCACGTCATAGTGAACCAAGTCCTTGTTAATGGATCATTTACTATTTGATATTAACACTGAAATACTGGGCCGATCATTACGTTGGTATAAGAACTGCTAGCAAGGTAGATTCGATCACTTGTTGGGAGAAAATAATTGAATTATACAAAAAGAATAACTAATATTATAAGAACAAGAGGCGTTTATATTATTTCTGTATAATTCCATCTCACCTACGTGTATAAATTGTTAATAGTATAAAAAAAATGATCAATATAGTTCAAATAATATTTAGGTACTTCCTCCAAAGGTATCCAAGCTTTTCAGTCCGTGTGTTGCAAAAAACGGCACCTAGCTATATTTTTGCGGGAAAACATAAGACGCGCCACTTATCACGTCTTCGCTACTATGATATTGTTGACACTTTTATTAAATACATTTAAAACAGAAAGGTACAAACTAAACAAGATTTTAACAGCTCAAAAATTATTCTTGTCTCTTTTACTATTGAGTAGTATTGTATATGGACCTAATAAAATTTACTTTGTTAAGTATTTACTTTGTTTAGCCAACTACAGATGCGCGTCACTGTGACCCATGCGGGATTACGTGGGATGCACGTAACGTCACGTAAATCGCAATCTTTTGAATATAAATTGACAGTTTTAAACTTAATCTTTCAATTAAATAACGCTCAATAAAGTTTAATTTTTACAATGTCTTAACCATCTAGCCACAACAAGTTATAAATATGCATTTATATGGACCAGACTAATCAAACGAAAGGTTCACATTTATATAATTTAACAGATAATGTAAATTTATAAACTAAATTTAAATAAAAGTATAAAGTAACTAAAACTTATAAAATAAATTAAATCATGTAAACTTTCCTGCCCATTGCTAATTCTCCGAATTTTCAGTTAAGAAATAGACAACCCAGATTTTTTCGCTAAAATTTACCAAAAAATACAAACGTTGCTTGTATTTTTTTGTAAGTACAGAAAACAATAATTGTTTTTTAACTGACTTCAAAAGGGAAGAGGGTCTCAATTTAGCTATAAGTTTTTAACACGACGCAATATCTTTGCCAATCATGAACTAAATAGATGATTTTTTTATTAGACATTGATACTCTATTATGGACATAAAAACACAGGGTAAATCTATAGATGTCGATTTTTTATCAGTTTTTTATTCAATGTACTATAAGCTTTTATTATATAAGTGTATTCTTAATAACGTATAAGCTTATAGTATAATGCTTCTGTAAACTGATGATTTTTTCTAACGAGCTCTTTAACTATATATCTCTCCAATGTCGTACGTTGTGTAATTAGATAATTTTTGCTTGTCCTTGGATTCCTTTGCAAAATGTATAACCAAGAGCAAAACTATTTTCTTCTCTAAAACATATACAGACGGTTGATAAATATAATAAAAATTACAGGCTTTGTTCATAAACGTATTTTAATCACACTCTATATAATTTATGCTTTTTTTCTTATATGACAAAAAGAAAATTGGCTTAAGTGTCAGTAAAATATGTTTATGTTTATGAACTCTACAATTTCAGTATTTATAACAGAACTCGTTGGACAAGATTAATAAAAAATGCATATAATAATAAACTTTTACACACTCATATCCGACGTTGAGTCCACGTTGCAAATGCAGGGACGGATTTTTTTAAATATTCTCACATATTATCAAAAATATTCTCAAAAATAGCAACACTGAGCAGTATGTATTAGTCACATATAGTGTACACACACCCTTAACATAAACACGGCAGGTTTGCGTCATCGGCGCGGCACCCCCCGCACTCCCCCGTCATACATGTAACTCACACAAACAAGTCTCGTTATCGGAACAAATAGGTAGCTGGTGAGCATATATTGTTTCAAAATTACGACAAGGGCAAAGGCCTACTTTCCTGATACTGAGATTTTATAGAAGCTAACTAATAGGTTTCTGACTAATAATGCACATGTAAATTTTTGCTATTTAAAGAAATTCTTGCACATTTTTATGCAACATTAAATTTATTCGTTTAAACTTTTCAACAAGCTGTGCTTGACTTGTTCAAAAGGTTACGGTGCTATGATATGTCTATGAATTATTTATTTATTATGTGCTATACAGATAATCTCACTTGATTCACCAGATATATATTAAACACCCAGACAGCAAAAATTTATGTTAATGACATACAATCCAGGACATGCATATGTGTGATATGCATGTCCTGGATGAATCGAACCCACGACCTGCGCAAAAGGCAGAACAACTACCAACTAAGCCAACTGATCTAAGAGCACAAAAATTATTAGTTTCCCTTCGTTATGTGTCAGATGTAAAGAAATAGTTTTGCTCTGAAAGGAATATACTAACACTAAATTCACGAATTGTAATAATATAGAGTATAAACCTAAAATCCTTTGAGATCCAATTATTTAAGTTTAACCACACACCTAATAATTTAACAATTAATTATCAATTAATTGGAAATATTTAATGATATTATTGAATGAGTGACCGAAGTTTTTATAAAAGTTAAGATTATTATTATAAATGTAGCATCTGCTGAGTTCACATTACACAAAAGCATTTTACAAGTTAGGAAACGCATTACATTATGAGGGTTCATCATAATAAAATATTCATTTCTCAATCGTGGGCGACGTCGTAAGGCAATATTTCAAAAATTCACACCAATTTTTCAACGTCAAAGCAGCCGCTCTATCGGTCACAAGTTTAATATCTACATTAAGTAATTGGAAATTCAGGAAGTATGCTAACATTGTAAAATTTATTATTTCAGAAAAGATAAATTAATAAAGAGCTTTAATTTAATCATAAAATTCTGAGCGTTAGATAGCAGCGCATGAAATCGCAATGATGTAGAACGTCGCGTTTGTAATCATTGACCTAAGTATAAATATACCGTTGCATATATATATAAAAGTAGGATAGCGTCTACACGTGATGAGGACTCGGCTGACGGAGACGATCAGTGACGGAGACGGACGCAGACGTGTTATCGTTCATTACTGAAAATTCCGGACTGAGTTCTGTGCCAATTGGCATTCGCCTACGTTCCTAAAACTACCCGTGTTTTATTTTTTGCCTTAACCTACGTTTTACTTAAACACGGAACTAATGTCACTGTTTGATTTTCCGACATCAAAGTGAGCAATGAGCCTACCATAGACAACCTTATCTCCGATATGTTCGGACCATTGTTTACATTTTGTTATCTGTAACAGAATTTTCCAGTAAAACGGTAATCTGGGACTAATAAATCCGTAGCTTTATTAATTTATTAAGAACTGGTCACAAGTTTCCATAAGTGCGTCGATAAGGAGATAGTGGTTGGACGACGCCGCGCCGCCACTCCTAAACGTGTTTCTTTTCGCTGACTGGTAACCATCACCAGATCAGATGAAAATAATCCATGTGATCGGTACAATCGGAGAAGCTATCATTATTGTTGACATTTCGAAAGTAGACGTAACTTTCCATTCTCATACATTTATGTGCATACTACACAGCGATGGAATATTTTAAGGACATATAGTTGAGGCGTCGTTTGAAATGAATGAGAGTTTCGTTTAGTTATTTTAACTAATTATTTCACGGTTTTTGTAAAAAAAACTGTCATTTTTAAGGTAATGAAAATATACTGTCAAAAGAAAAAACGTTTTAATATCTAACAGTAATGCTACTTACAAAATGGAATGCCAAATGTAACAACTAGAATTTTGAGGATGAATTATTATTAAACGGGTTTATTAAGATACCTGTAATACCTCACTCCCTACTCATTAAGCTGTTGTTGGAGAAACCTCTCCCAATACTTGCTCATACCTTCTATATCGGAACTTTTTAATTGGACGTCTAGCAAATTGGTGTAAACATTAATAAACCTACGTAGGAGTTGAACAAGGTTTTCCCCATATCTATTAAGGCCAAGGATCATAACAAATTTTATTGAAACTACGTCTCATGAATTAAGATATTTATTTTGTCGATCCCAAAAACGTGTAACAAATTATTTTATACGAGTATATTAAGTGAATAGTATAAAGAAATTAACGCTGAATTTATTTGAAAGTAATTTGTTCATTATCTAGAGCACGTGGAACAGGTGATATAGACCCACGTGCGCTAGATTCTAAATGAATAGAATTTCGTTCGACAACTATCTATGAGCAAAACTAGATCACGAAGGTACACCATGAACCTACTAAAAATAAATTTGGAACTAAAACCCAAAGAGTCCAGCCAAATAAATGTCACGCGCTATCATGATGTCGGAATTAAAATAAGTTCCGCCTGAGCATTATTTACTCAAATTTACTTCTCACTATAATTAATAAATATTTTTTTAAACATAATCCATTGAAGGTAAAATCGAACTTCTACTTGCGTTAAACGTGCTATGAATTTCACATCAGACACGGAAAAAAGAAGACTGTACGCCCGCTAGAATCCTCCCCGTTGGAATAAACTCAGTGCTCATTAAGGTCACTTATCACTAGCCATTTTCATTAGCTATTTGCGGACGATCTAGATACATATTATATTTTAATAGTTGTTTCATGACTTTCAATCGGTCAAGTGTCTGCAAATATAAAGCCAGTTAACATATTTTTCCTATCTTTTTGGTCGATTTCTTTTTTCTATTCACTCCGGCTTCGCGCTCTAGAATGGTACAATCCAAATTTCCGTTGGTATCCAAAAGAAAAACCGTGTTCGCACGTTTATCATTTTGTTGATCCGTGAGTGGCACGCTTGGTCGGTGAAGGAACGTTGTAGTCAGCATTGTTTATATCAATTTGTACAGCATTTGTTTGCATGCGTATGTCTTATGATACGTTTACGGTCATGGTACTGATAGTAGTGGCCTTCAACACAATTTTTGAATGATTAATAAGTATTATAAATTTCGGCGAGATTGCAAATTGTCTCTTAAGAAACCTGTCACTAGGAAATATGATGATGATGTCATACCGATGATTGAAGAGACTTTTATCGGATATTAATAAAAATAAATTTAACTACGTACTATTAATTCATTACGTTATCCTGCTGTATTACGCCTTTATCTATGAAATGTAAACATTTTAGTTTACCCGTTTCACAAGTCAAGGTACAACGATAAACAGACAAACAATATGTTTTATAGAAAACAGGGCAATGCACTCAGCGCACCAATATGATCATCATCAATTAGAACATCAATTTTTATTATCTGTACCTAATTCCGTACATCCCACGTAATTGGCAAGACTCGTCCTACCTCATTAACACCAATTGGTACCTTGTAACGTTATTTTTGGCAGATTTTTCAGCTTTTAAATGGCTAAATTATTCCCAGGAAACAGCTCTGTAAGGATATTTATACTGGCCTATAATATGGCCGACTATAACTTAATGGGCGAAGCTCTCATGGTAGGTTTAACTTTATGTAAACCGCGAGTGGCATGTTAGACATCTAACGCGCTCCTTATGTTACTAAGAACTATTTATTTATTAAAATTGACGTAACGGGCTGATAGTCCACTTGATGTTGAGTGGTAACTTCTGAGTAACCTCTGCCCACGACAACAGCAATAATACTTAGGTCTTCTGTTTAGGTAAAGAAGACCCGACTTGTCTCATATTGCGCCAGCCATTAAAGGTCATGAAAATGGACCGTCTCGTGTGCCTATAATCTCTCTCACTCACACAGATACTTGAAATATTCCGGTCTTCACTCGCCTGACAGTAATACTCCGACACTTAGAAGAGATTTTTTCTGTTGCAGCAACGCTTATCACCGCAACCGCCGGCACCTGCTACGGATGGCCCTCCCCGACGATTCCATTACTTCAGTCAGCCAACAGTCTAATACCGACAACCAATGACGAGGGGTCCTGGATAGTCTCGATAATGATCTTATGCTCGGCGCTGACGCCGGTGCCCTCTGCCTACTTCGCCGACCGCTTCGGGAGGAAGACGACGCTTCTCCTTGGGGCAGTGCCTTTCATCATCGGCTGGGTGCTGGTCATCTTCGCTAAGTCTGTCGTCTGGCTGTACGTCGCCCGGATGTTCTCCGGGCTGGGATACGGAATCGTCTATACAGTAGCTCCCATGTATACGGGAGAGATCGCCACTAATGAAGTCAGGGGTGCACTCTCTACACTCATCACGCTAATGAATAAAGTGAGTATAACTACATAACAAATCAATCAAACCGCTGTTTTGATTCATTGATTCTTGATTCTTGATGCTACCACAGAATTTCCATCGTGGATCAGTAATATTATTACATTCATACTGCCATGTAGGTTTGAACAGATAATTTAGCGATCCACTCAATACAAAGAAGTATTGTGAAATACTGATTCCTAATTTCATATGAGTCATTTCGTGTTCCAATGAACGTTAAAATCTAAATGTCAGTTAATGATGAATTATTCATAGGTTTTTACAGAAAATAGTCTCGTTCGTTATGCTTGGGTTGCCTAGTGTGTAAATGATGTAATAAATATGCATCTTGTATTCATTAATAAGAAAAATAACATTATCTCTTATTTAAATAGTCTTAACTTTTTAGCTTATTTTTAGCTTATTTCGTTATATCCATGCTGGACACCCCATGTACCTTGTAACATTTATGATAGGCATTTGCACCCGTGGGTGCAATGGTAATAGGTATAAATACATATACAATATATGTATATGTATTGTCGCGGTTAAGTTTGGATTTAATCAAAAAAAGAAAATACTTGTATCGAGTAGCTGGAATCCTCCACGTCTTGCTTCAAACTATCCATCTGCGATTGCGAAATGCCATCTTTCTTTAACTGACACAAGCAGCAGAGGGCTTGAACAGTCGTAACCGCTGCAAGCGGATAGCATCAATAACGCGAAATTACGCAGTTGCAAGACATGCTGAGTCTATATATCTGAAAAGTCTCACTGTCAGACTTTTCAAATTAGATTTTCAGACAATTTAACTGCAGTTGCAATATTCAGAGCATTCGGTAGCTCGAAAGTTCTCTTTTGAAAGCTCAAAATCTGAAATGACTTCAGTCTGTACATCTAAAAGTTTCACTGTCAGCACTCAGACTTGTCAGATGTACAGGCTGAACATTAACTGACTGAACTTGTAACTGCAGTTGAATTTTCAACCAGTTAAAGCGATTTATCAAGCAGTTCGGCAAGGTAATTAAATACCCAAAGTGTGAACAGTCCCAAGTCAACTGCTAAAGGTGCAAATGCACGGCCGCTTTTAATGTCATTAGTCATTCATCAATTCAATAATTTAGTATGAAATAACTTTTTATAAAAGATATTGTTATTTCTTAAAGTTATGTCTCATTAATGCTTTCTCCTAGATCGTTCTCGGAGACTGATCTTCGCAAAGTAGGTTTGAAACAGGCGCAATTACAGTACCGATTATCCACAATTATCAATTTAGTTGCGATTACTCAAATTGCTCGATATCCTGTGGTTTCAGTATCATTAGTAGAGACTCATTACTCTGTGACATTGAGCCAACTAACATATTTCGACCACGTGAGCTACATGCGATAATTCAGGTATATATATCCATAATTTATTTTTAATGTACAATAATGTACATTACGTTAGACAGTATATAAACTACATGACCTTGTATATAACAACTCTTAGTCAGAATGAGAAAAAACAAGTACAATGACGATTGTTTTGCAATTCGTGTGCTTGTGTAGAGTTTTTTATTTTATTTTATGTCTATTTTTGAAGCGTAATTTTTTGATAGTATAGAAAGCTGTCGTAAATAGTTGTAAGACTGCTAATCGTGTGATTTTACCATTTCATAATCTCAACAATAAAACTTCATTGTTTCCGGTAATCGTCGGTACCAAGAACTGATCTTATCTTATAAGCTATGCTTAAAACATTTAGTGGGACAGAAGAAACGCAATAAATTATTTATATGATACTCGTAGATGAAACATGCCTAATCTCACTGATAACAGTATGCCTGCAGAATGCTAAAAGCAGAAATATGATCATAGCACATTCCTACCTAACTACAAAGTTCCTTATTTTTGATCTTATCAAGAAGGCAATAGCGCACAATTTGATGAGTCGGCCTTGAAGTTTATCATTGAATAGGCAGTATTCAGAGACTTGGAACAACAATTTGTTCTGCATTGGCACGTAATTACAGAGTATACACGGGTCGACGCCGTGGAACGTGACTCATTGCCTTAATTACGCATTGAACGATTCCCGCACTTTCATATAAACACGTAACCCGCTGTACCTACCTATAGAATGCAATTTAAAAGCTACCTCTACCTATATGCATATAATAATTAATTAATATTCATGGACATTATATACAGCGCCATCTAGCCCCAACTAAGCGCAGCTTGTACAAAGAGAACTCGATTACTCATATAATACTACTAAGTATACTTTTTTCATATATATAATACTCATTAACATCCAGACCCTGCTTCTCCCCAAGACCTACAGCGCAGAACGCAGAGCTACAACCAACTGAGCTGTGAGGCCAGTCCAATATAGTATCTTTACAAAGTATAAAATAAAGTTGCTCCCGCTGTTTGTACACTTAGATCTTTTAAACTACGTACGCAACATATTTTTATACAGTTTTCAGCAATAGAAAGAGTGATTCAAGAGGAAGGTTTATATGAAGTAGACATGCATATTGTAGTAGAAAAAAGCCGGGCACCCGTGCGAAGGTTATATAACACTCATAATTAAAATTCCTTACTATCAAAAACTAATCAAAATTATCGTTCTGTTGTTAAAACGATTTAATCATTATTTTGGTACTTTTATCCATTTTACAATGATTTTATGTGAATTGCGGTCTTGTTCCATATACCTACCAATTCATATTTACATTGATTTTTTTCTCCGCTAATTAAACACATTTTAATTAAAAGTCACTCAACGACTTGTAATTAAATTGTGTAACTGGAAATTTCTAGGCGAGATGATATTATTTAGCTTCAAAACATTATCTGGAAAGATGAAGTATCCAATGACAGTATAATATATATTTTACACGTAAAACATGTTGATAAAAAGACACGACTGAGTGGAACTGTAAAACTGAGATAATTAAATGAGTTTAAGCCTCCTCCATGAAACGAAAGATTATACGCTATGATAAGAATCCAAATTATAATTACAAAACCAATACCAAACATATAACTATTTCTTCCTTACACTTACATTCTGTTTTGTTTAATTTCAGGTCGGAATTCTTGCCCAGTACTGCATCGGTCCCTTCGTGTCAATGAGAACATTAGCCGGAATTAACTTGATCCTACCGATAAGTTTCGTTCTGTCTTTCATATTTCTACCGGAATCTCCTTACTACTACTTAAAGTTTGAAAGAAGCGAGAGGGCAGAAAGGTCTCTCAAAAACTTGCGCTCCGGTGACATCAGAACTGAACTGAAAAACATTGAGCTAAACGTCCAAGAAGACATGAAAAACCGTGGATCATGGGGGGACTTGCTCACCGAAGCCACAAACAGGAAAGCCTTGTGGCTCACATTGGGAATTTTTACAATCCAGCAATTGTGCGGTAGCGCCGCAGTGGTGGCATACTCTCAAGTGATATTCGACTGTACCACCGGGCCTAAGAATTCCTCTGCATTAAACTCCACTTTGAATGCTACTGATACTACAGGGGGATTAAAGACATACCAGGAATCTATCATCCTGGGATGTGTGCAAGTTGCCACTTGTATGTTATCTGTGCTTCTCGTCGATCGAGTTGGGAGGAAACCTCTTCTAGTGCTGTCGGCTCTCGGCGTTGGACTCATGAACGGAACTATCGGAACTTACTTTTACTTCGATATCACCAACAAGGCATCAGTATCGAGTCTTTATTGGCTGCCACTAGCAGCTCTTCTCATCTACATCGTATGCTATGCCATCGGACTGTCAACTGTGCCTTACGTCATCATCGGAGAGATGTTTCCGACGAATGTCAAGCTGTACGCTTCGTGTGTAGCTCACATCTACACCGGCATCTCTATGTTTGCTGTGCAAAAGCTATTCCAGGTATTTTCAATTAAATTATAATTGTGACACTGCTTCCTACAAATGAGCATAAATCTTACGGCGTAAAAGCATTCTTGATTTGCTGTTAAAGCTTGTAGTCTAAGATCCAGTTGCGAGATTACTATGTTCATACATTTTTTAATCTAAATCTATTTTTATATATATAATTAGTATATATATATATATATATATATAATATAATAGACTGCTTTAGTTTTTCCCATGGTTAGTTAGAAACGTTTAAGGACAGTTCAACAATTATAGGTGACTATGATGAAGTTCTTGTTTCCGTGTTAGCCTACCAAAGAGACACATCAAATGTAGGATACATTTCATGTGTCTCTTTTGAAAGTCATTGAAACGGATTATAAAAAAAACAATTTCATTGTGAAGGGAAACTCATCTCTGGATTTTTAATCAGTAGAACGTTATGTGTAGATCTCAAACCTTTTTCTGCTGTCAAGCAGTGCTTATAAATTGGAACTCTGTAATTCAATTTGCAGAGTTCCTATTCCAAGCGTATGATGGTGGGAAAACATGTAACAAATATTTCATCTTCATACCTAAAGGTGACGGCACTTACACCTACATATAATCTGTTTTTGAATTAGGGTCCCTTCACCCTTTTCACAATCCCCCTCAGTCTGTCTGATTAAATTTTTGGGTACTAGTCGAGCCATGGTTTGAATATTTGTTAACTACTGTATGGATTCGTTTTTTCTGAACGGATTCGATTTAAACAGAGATTGTATACGAATCTGTATTTTCTAACTTTATTTACAACGATATTTTTCTTTTTCTTCAGGTGGTGAAAGACGCCTATGAAATTTACACAGTATTCTGGGGCTTCTCGTTCTTCTCGCTATTGGGGCTGGTGTATATTCTGGTTGTGCTGCCGGAGACCAAGGGCAAGTCCTTCGCCAACATCCAAGCGCATCTCAAGCGGGAGGTGGCGCGCGACAATGCCAAGAAACTAGCCACTGTCGAGTATTGACCCACGGCCCGACCCGACAGTGAACTGTCTTGATTTCTCTCAGTTTCTCACTAGTGTAGCGTAAGCTTAACTTTAAGGGATCAAGTTGAAGTGAAACTTATGGATATTACTTACACTTTAATGTAACCTTAGTTTAGGTACTTATTATATATACAAAAGTATTTGTACAAGAGATCATATTAGGAGTCTGTGTAGAGATAGGATCGGGAGGATGGTGGGTGCTAGAAAGCCCGCTCCAGAGAAGGCGGTGAAGTCTTCCGGGTCGTAATCCTGTGGGAGACCCCTCTTGGCTATCACCTCACCGTACAACTTTGCCGAATGCTTCGCCGTCCGCGTCTTATTCGGACTATTAAAGTCGACCAGGTAGAGACCGAAGCGAGACCTGTAAATGCATTTACAAACATGACGAGTGAAATTATATCATTGATGATATTGACTGACGATTTGTTTCATTGAACCATGTCTCCACACATAAATTCCCAGAAATGCTAGGAACACATGCCATCGATATTAAAATTAGTCTAGCCTCAATTAAATTTCATTTTAGTTTTGCTTCTTGAAATTATTTTGATCGGCCCACATTTTGTGGTAATAATATGATAAAATATTGGCAACATCAAGCCAATTATGAAAGATAAATAAATTTTTCATGAATGTTCTGAGGGCTAATACAAGGCCTCCGAGAAAATCGTTATGTCTAACATCTTTACTCTCAAACTAGGACTTGTTAATTTATCTTCTCTACGAGTTGTAATAAGACTAATGATGAACGTCAAACATTTATCACGACTAAAACAGGCTACCTAAATTTTGATCAATTTATCTTGCAACCTCAATTTTTTATACTTAAATGTCATTTAATGTAGTAAATCATTATTATATATCATCTCACACGAGGTTTCCCTGTGTCAGTGAGAAACAGCCACTTGGAGATTTGCAGATCATGCAAGCATTTTTCTCGTGCGAGAGTCGAACTGGTATCACCAGTTGCTCACCCGAACTTCTCTAACTAAATTTAATGTGAACTAACCAATCCAGCAAAAAATATTATAATGGTAATTGTAATCAGTTTCATTTATATGCTCATTCCGATAATTAGTTACTGCTATAACTGCTACTTAAGTTATATTTTTAACCTCAACTAAAACGACAGGTATCTTATTTTTGACGGCTGTATCTGTATGGTTGTTTGTAGCAACATACTTTCGAAAGAGATCCTATCCAGAAGAGGTCCGATGTCAAAACGGTTTATTTTTTGGATAGCTGGAATAGATGTTTGGTGAAAATCAGGAGAAGCGTTACCACGGTCATCATAATGAATTGAATTTGAAGAGATTTGTTGTCATTTGAAAGCTTTAGTCTTACTTCTAAACATACAACTTCTTGTACCAATAAGTTATTTTAAGAGTATACTGCTACATTGTATATACTATTATGTTTACATAGTCCATTATGGATTGTCTGTCATAAACATAAAGCGATTCTACGTCAGTCAAAAACAAAACTGAGATTGCCCCAACTTAGCCCATATTTCAGACTATTTTCACCTGAAATAATAATACGCTTCTCGGCAAGCAAGTTCAAGATTTTACGAAATTTTAAGTTGTTATTTTCCAATGTTACTAATTAGGCAGAGTGTAGACTCTACTTACTTTAACTTAATTACCCTAAAACATGGAATGTATAATAAAATTGCAATTAAGGTCGGAAAATTACCTATTTTAGATAGGTAATTTGCTGACCTCGCGGTTCGGCTATCAAACACCGTGAAGAGTTTAATTTGCTTTAATTATCATCTTATGAGTCTGTCTTCATTTATCCCATTCACTATGGATTTAATTTAGGTAAAAAGATAGACATGACAACGGTAACTAGTCGCAGCCCATATTCCCCACGACTTACTCAGTGAAAACTTTTTCAGTAACTCGTTCTTATACAATGGCTAGCGACCCGCACACCTCGCACGGTTGTGCAGTGTGTTAGACGTAGGCCGTAATACAATTCCGTAGTTGATCATTTTGATCTCATAAGGTTTAGCCCAGCATTAGCAATGTAAACGCCCAAAAATATGTTTTTACGACATCATTACAAATCATGGCAGTTATCGTTTTTTCGCTACTATAATATGCATGTATTAAACATATAAACCTACCAGAAAAAAATCTTTGAATGATATTAAAAACCGTATCAAAATCGCTTGCGTGGTTTAAAAGTTAGCGGAGAAACATAGACGAAAACAGCGACTTTATAATATTTTGATAATGATGTAGCAAAATGTGGCGAAATGTAATATGGATTGGAAAAAGACTAAAAAAAAAAAAAAAGCAACGTTAACACACTCATACCTCTGCACTAGGATTCCACAATCACAAACACAGAAACACAAGACAAACACCCAAAACCCGAGAACAAACTTCATGCTCACCACACAAAGTGTGCCCCGGCCGGGAATCGAACCCGGGACCCTTTGCTTCGAAGGCAGGGCTACTACCAACTAAGCCACGGAGCTTTCGTCACACTTTGATTTGTGTGCTTTGTAGGAGATTATAAAGTTGAGAATAGTAGCAAGACAGTCCAGCATTTGCTCTTGCACCACGCAAAGTCCGGGCAAAGATTAAATACTTACACATAACCATCATCCCATTCGAAGTTGTCCATCAAACTCCACGCGAAATAGCCAATCACATTAGTATGGTCCTCGTGAATAGAATGCAGTAATGCGTTCAAGTAATGACTGTAGTAAGACACTCTTGTCTTGTCTTCGATCCCGTTGAAGTCAGCATAACCGTTTTCTGTGACAATTATAGGCACGTTGTTGTAGGCTTTCGATATCCAGCTGAGGAGGCGGCGGAAACCAAATGGCACCACCTGAAACATATACATCACGTGTTTAAAGAGAAGAGAATGTTTTCCATGTTTCGGAAAGGCTCATACAACAAGAATAAAAAATAATGCTCATGGACATTTCACATAGCGCTATCTCTATCTAACCCCAAACTTAACTTGTTTTATGGGAACCAGATAACCTGATAGAATACTTATTTACTGCTTTTTTCTATAAAAACATTAACGCCCAGCCAAAAATCTATGTTTTGGTTTCAAAACAAACAAAAATCTACTTATACGTTCTCCCAACAAAGCATGAAAAGTCCTAAGTCGCATCTCGTTGCGCCCGTCACTCTGAGACCGGCGTCCAAACCCTTCCACCGAAACAGCAGCCCGAGCACCACTGCTTAGTGGAATTCCAGATATGAAGCAGTATTACTTCGGCCGGACTTGCACAAGTTCTACTGTGCACACACACAAAGACACGTGTGCACTGACCCCTCCGGCGGGGTTTGTTGGCTCGCCCTGGGCGAGTCTTAGTCCAAATGTCCCAATCAGTAGCAGCAACCCAAGCCAAGGTCCGTACCTCCGTGATGCCCTTGGTTTTGCTGTTACCGTACCAGCCTCTAATGTGGCCACTGCAGGGATATCGGCCTACTCTCGATAATTGAGAGTGAATGGGCTTTGATCTACCACGGGAGCCCAATCCGGATTGGTAGATGTCACATGTCTTCGAATTTATGGTTCTAAGACATACCGGTTTCCTCACGATGTTTTCCTTCACCGTTGTCGAGAACGTGGTATTGCGCACATACATTTTTCAAGTGAAAAACTTTGAAACTTTGCTTTGAACCAGCAACCTTCAGATTGAAAGTCGGCGTTTATGCCTCTGGGCCACCACGCTCTTTTTTTGCTGTTACAATATTTAAATTTTAGTTTAAAGATTCATTTTTGGCTTAGCCAAGCCCGGGAAAGTTGTCAAGGCAATCTGGTGTCAACAAGGTATAGTCCAAAAAAATGACACGTGTAGGGACTCCAACGGTATTTTCCTACGAACAACATAACTGCCCATTATAAGCTCAAACTACTATTGCGCGGTAGACTGCTTAATGTAATTATTACTAAAAACAATCATGCCACAACAATTCAATGCGCAGTCTAGACTGAGGTAGATAAAACTACGAAATATCAAAACTGGCATCGGACATCAGTTACTTGTTTTGATGATTGGAATATATTTAATTCGATATTTGGTAACGTAGAAACTGCGTTAACAGCTTAATGTTTTCCTATGATTGAGAAGCTTTTAGCGTTTCGCTTCCTTATTTATTTTATTATAACATAATTATGCTTAATAACCGGATATTTCACTGTATCCATAATTTTATTTTATTTAAATATGAAAATTTAAAACACAATCCATTAAATCGGACTTCCGGTTCATCATAATTTTGACTCGTCCAAATAAAACTTATGAACTCTATTATAAATAAATAAGGTTGAGTTTTGACATTATTTAAATCATTTGGCACTATTTGCGAACAGATTTTTATTACCATAGACTACCATGACATTCAAAATATTAAAAAAAAACGATAAAACTTGTTGCTGAGTAAGGACCAACATAAAGTAACAGCAGAACTTGTGCTTAGCTCATTCACACTCGGTAATCTATTGATAACCAATGGTACACTCGCATTGCTGTGTTCCGGTGGAAGGGTGTGGGTGCCGGTGAAATCACAGACGCATTAAACGTTACACCCATCCCAAGTTCCATCGTGTGCTACACTATGCGATTTGGGTCTTCTCATACTGGCAATACTAAAACCAGATACATACTAAAAAAGCTTATTGATTAATTTGGATTAACAAAAGAGCTTGATTTTTAACCACACGTTGCTCGTTAGCTCGCGTTTGTTCTTGGAAATCACTGATATACCCCTGAATTACGTCATCGACTAAATTTTGAATTTAAATACATATTATACATTTTGAATGGAGCGGAAAATATGCTAAAAATGTTCAAGGTTCAACTAATACGGCATTCTTAGTTATGTTAAGCTATAATTGATCGGATCGATCACGACTTTACCTACCAGTAATGAAACGATGTTACTTGTTCATGTACGAGTAATACTTTAACTACCACAGATTTATGTGATATCTATAATAATCTATAGAGATATATAAATATTAATTAGTCATGATGTTAGGTTTACATAAAATATAATTTAATAATACCCAACCTACGGCTCTCCTATTTTGATACGTCAATCGTTTGATCTCAAGACCATGGCTTAGTTTGATCTAATCTCTAGCGAACGGATGATAATTTATCTTAGTAGATACTCCACCTGGGTACAAAGATAAATTGGCACCTGCCAATCATAGAGATATAATGATATCTTAATAAATAATGTTGTGATGAAATAATCTGGGAAAAACAAGGACATGCAGTTCAACGTTTTTTGTTACGGCAATTGTAGACGCATAACCGAATAAAAACTATTTTTTACTCTTCATATAAAAGTTTTACAATTAAAACAACAGGCATTGTTAAACCTAGTTAGATTTGTCCCAGTTCCTCGTCCCGCCCCGTATTGGTGGAGATCTTAGGTACGGTATTTTAAAAAAATTGTAAAATGTCCCGATCGTCCGCTAGAGCACAAAAAAAAATTAAAAGTCAAATCAGTTTCACATTTCTCGTAGGAAAAAAGTATATAGGAACAAGTTTTGATACAGAAACAAACTAGTAGTAGTATTGTACAAATTCATAAGAACTGATATTTTTGACTTTCAAATTATTCTTTATGCCAATTGATATTCGGTGTTATGAATATTAAGTTAAACCAGTCGTCCAGTTATATTACAGCTTTAAGATGGTTAAAATATAAATATTACCTTTAGCCAAGCTGAAGACGACTCCGATGGCCACTTGGGATCTTGAACCCTCACGATTCCAACATCGTTCTGGTGCGATGGAATTGCTCCCACTTCGCCATCGGCCATGCTGAGAAGGTACGTCGTATAATGGTTTAACCCGAAGAAATCTGCTGTTCCCTTAATGTACTCAACTTCGGCTGCAGTAAACTTTGGGAGACGAGACGTTGTGTAGTTCTGTTGAGCGCTTTTGGCGTCCACTAACTTGATGAGGTCAGCTGGATAGTTTCCATCTTCGGAGTATACGGGATTTGCATACCAACCCAACTGAAATTAAGCAATTACAAAAGTTAGATGAAATGTAGATATATTGAGATTTGTGAAATTAACACTAGATAGGTAGATAAAATTTTATTGTACTTTGTAATACTATAAGTATAACTAAAACTTACTATTCCTGTGCGCTTACGTAAATGTTATCTAATAAAAATATTAATTATTTATTATTGAGAATTAATTTATTGGACGCAGTTGTTATTGGAGTATAGCACATTTATAATATTATGTATTGATTTGTTGCATGTAAATAAACACAAAATAACAAAAATAAATTAAAAACACATATGATATGATCTTTGTGTCTGCAACTAATTTAAAAAATTCAAATTACAATAGGTATGTCTCAAAGTCTAGACAAGTTAACAAAACAACTATTATAACCTAACACGTTTTTTTCGAAACCCATTCGTAGGTATAGTTAAACTATTCAAATATGCAAATTAAATACGTCCGCTACAAAAAGTTCTATAAAATTAATTTGAAAACATACAAATAGGTATCAATCTTAATGCAAATTTAAAACGAATTCTACATCTTTTAAGTAGGTAAGTATTTAAAATTTATTTAGGTTTTCATAATCTTTGACCGCTGCCTGTGGTAAACGAGTTCTCAAGTGGAGTACATGTGTAGGTAAACGTAGCGTAGGGCACCCCTACCCCCTAGAGCGGAAAATGGCTGGCAGAAATGTGGAAGAGCCGAAGCCACGGCGCAAGACGCTTAGTGGGATATATTCCTATGTCCAAAAGTAGTCTGATACAGGTTAATGATGATAATGAATCTTTATATACCTATTTTATAGGAATTTTAATTGGCTATTTACTTACTTAAATAGAAGAAAAATAAGGCTTTTTGGTTAATTCGTCGATATTATAATACATTTGTCCTGAGGATTATTATGATTATTTAGAAAAGATTTACCGATTTATTTAATTAACAATGGCGGCGATTACCTTACCAGTAACTACTTCGCTATGATATGTGAAAATTGGCCATGAGGCCCTACCCCTTCGGGTAACTTCGACAATTATTCATGAATGCCTAGGTCACTTTTCTACAAGTTGTTTATTAATATCATAATTATCTATCACGCCACTTGTCGGAAGTCAACAGTGAAATGAAAGTGAGAAAAACGAATTTGAGATGTTGTAATTGGCCGTAATGTTGCACCATACTTAGGTGCAGTGAACTTGGGTATTTTAAAGCACTCACGGTGAAATCAATTGATAAGTCATAAGAAGGGAAATTCATACTGGAGGTATGAATTACAAGACCCTTTGGTTAGAATCCAGATTGCATGCCCAGTGCCTTTCCTAAAAAAACGAGTGAAAGATTTAAGTTTGTAACTTCGCGACCACAATGGCAAAATTAAAAAGAACCAGTCTTTAGTTAGTAACTTTGTTAGAACAAGCTTTATTCGAACTTGTTTAATCTTTATATCTTAACTTATGAAATTATAAGTGATTTTATAAACTTTTTCACAACTTTAGAGCACAAATTGTGAAAAAAATTATTTAGGAAGAAAAGATAACCCGGTATGCATCTACCAGACACCAGTGTATATACCACAGTGTATAAATTAGCAACTGGTAACATTCGATGGATGTCAAGGCTGGTAATCAAAGGTTGTCGTGTTATTACCTGCTATAAAAGAACAAAAATTTCTTAATTGTCCTTATAGGGTCAGCGAAGATCGATTTTGTCATTTACACGGATCTTAGTTTTTACACAGATTTACTCTTAGCTCATTAGTAATTGGTATGACGACTCCGTGGCTAAGAGAGGGTTTGGGTTAAATTTCTGGCTGAATAAACATTATAAATGAGGCGAATATTAATTTTGTTCTTTGTTCTTGAGTGTTTGTGTTGTACGATGTGTGTCCATACCACCTGTGCTACTAAGAAAAGGTACGGCTGTGTAAGAGTTGAATTCATTATTACAAGACTAAATAGTTGTTATTGGATCTACAGATCCGGATGCAGCGTAACGTGATAGCAACAGAGTGTGGACTTTAAATGTCCTTACTTATCAGTCATATAACACACGATCTATCTTATCAGTGATTTAGTAGATTTTTTTATGTTTATAGGAAATACAACGAGTGGGAGATACTCGATACAAACGACTGAACACTACATTCATAACTAATTTCAAACACTAACAGTTCCACGCGAATCGAAGCAGTCTTAATTCCGATCCCCATACATAGCATATCGTACCATTGCTAAGATATGCTATAGAATAGCTAGAATATTCTACTTACCTAAAAAACTTTTTATCCGTATTCAACCCTAAACTATTTTTGTACTGCTTACTTTTGAAATAAACTATAATTTATCTAAATTCTGTATCTACATATCTAGCTGTTAAGGTTGTTCAACCGATTTCGGTCTTGCGCTGATGTTTCACTCAGATAGGAAGTACTAAACTGCATACTTAATAGAGCATTAAGTATTATAGAGGTAGTTTATATAACTTCACTATTGAGAAATAATATTGCTCCATAAAGTGATGTTTCCTCATAGAAATGGATGACATTGACACACTGACAATGCGAAGGTCGTGAGTGAGTTATGCTTACATGTGTCTGCATGTAGAGTTCAACAGCTCTGCGATCGTCCTCTGTATCCGATTTGGGTTCAGCCCAATTTGAGTCCAGAGACATACCGATCTTACCTGAAGGAACAAAACTTAAATTAATATTGAAGGATTAAAAATACTTCAGCTATGTAACATGTGTAACGATTTTAATTATTATACAAAGTCTTCGTTTTAGAATATTGAAACAATTATAATACTTTTTTTATAATTTCAATATGTATTGTGTAAAATAACGAACAATAAGCGAATTGTACATAATGCAAAATTTACCGTCAAGTAAATGTCGGTATTCCTTATCAAAAACGTGGTAGACGCTCGCGTGTGCCTTCAGAAGGTTGTGAGCGCATAGGTACTCTGCAATGCCGTGACGGTTCAACGCTGGTGCCCTGTACGTGCCTCCGTAGCCTTCCAAACAAGTCTGCATCGGTTCATTGAATGTCACCCAGTACTTCACTTTTTGTCCGAAATTCTTAAACAGCACCGTAGCGTAGTCCGTATAATAGTCGATAATGTGAGGGTTCGCCCAACCCCCGATGTTCTGCAACTTCTGAGGTAGATCCCAGTGGTAAATCGTCACCATTGGCGTTACATTATACTTTAACAATTCGTCTATCAAATTATGGTAATACTGTAAGCCGAGTGGATTAATTTCATTAGTCAACCCGGTGGGCAAGATTCGCGGCCAAGATATGGAGAACCGGTAGATGTCCACCCCCAGCTCGTGGACCATTTCAGCGTCGCGTTTGTACAAGTGGTAGGAATCGGCGGCGACATCCGCATTGCTTCCGTCCTTCACGAAGCTCGAATTCGTGTGTATCAAATGGTCCCATATACTTTCTGATTTTCCTGTTGAGACAATTATTGGCATTTAATTTTATTTCCGGCAACTCTACCAAAAGCTTTTTGTGGTTAAATTTGTTAAGTCAATTTAGAAAATTGTTTGACAGAAATTACAAGAAAAGCCGAACAATATCGCGCGTACCATCTATATTCCATGCTCCTTCTATTTGGTAAGCTGCGGTTGATACTCCAAATACGAATTCCTTTGGGAACGTATAATTTGATTTTGAACCTCCTGCCAAATTTAACGATTCAGCTTTTCTGTAAATAATAAACAAAGAATGTCGTTAATAGAGAGGTCAATATAAATGTAAAACTATGCTATATTTTAGTGTATAACAGTGGATTCAGGTTTTAAAACCTGTTTCTTATATGAATGGGTATTTTTATAAATTCGTATTTAGAATTCATTATCTTAGTAACATGAGGTGAATACTGTGCTGATGATGACACAAAAAAAATAAGCATAAAGTTCATTGTCGCGTCTTATTAAAACTAACCAGAATTGTTTGTTGATTGTCATTCAATTTACCAGTAAATCCACAAAATATACAATAGTACGTACTTATTATTGTAAAATATTTAAATGGGTTTATTATTTATCCCCAAACAAAATTGTCTATATATTGAACAATTGTTCAACTGAAATTATGTTAATGGTGGATTATACGCAGCTTAGGTATCTAATTACATTACAGATAAACACTATTGTTCATATACTTTACAATCAAAAACAACTTGATAAATATTACAGTGCCGCAGTTAAACAATATTTACGAAGCTTATTATCTACTAGCAGTATTCACGCGGTTTCACTCCGTTTAAATATTTAATATCCAATATTAGATAATTTTGAAGTTTATTTAAGGACGACTAACTTTTCATAAACATATTTACGAAGCACAGCCACTAATAAAGCACACTAAAACGTATTTTACATATACATTTACAAAATGATATCGATTGTATACAACTGCAGAAGATCTGACTAATAAGGTATATCATATATGTTTGCTATTGCTAGTCCTTTAATTTTAGGAATAAATATGCTTGTCTCTTCTTTTCTTTTAAACTAATTTAAGTAAAGAAATAAAAATACAAACTTAAATTATTCTAATAGGTCTGAAGTTCTTTAATGAGCTCTTCACAAGACCTTTTCGCAAAAATAAATTATAGGTATATTGATTTTTATCCTCTACAGTTTATTATTATGTATATGTATAGAAGATGTAAAATCTGATAGCATAAACAGATCAATAATTAAATTAAGTCTTATTCAAAACTTTTCTTGCAAAAAATATCCAATGACAATTAATAGGATTTTTTTGCAAGAAAAGTTTGGATATCTATAGGTAGGTGTCTAATATTTTTTATAATAAAATACATTAGTATTACATTAGTATTTAATCATATAAAATATTGCTATTGCTATTGCTGAGGTCTCAAAAAGTAGGTAATTGAAAATCGTAATTTAGGCAGAATATTTTTTTTAATACCTGTCAATACCATACAAATAAATAATAAAACAAGCTTACGTATAAATTATTAAGCTGCTACCAATCAGGTAGTGCCGTTTTAGTGGTAATTAGTTTCAAATAATATAATAGATTCCTTTCCAAACAAAACTTTTTAAAGCAACGTTGTAGAATCATATGTAAAATCATTGGCCCTAGATCGTTTACATCACAAATGAAATGGGAAAATAATATTATACCTATTTTTCAATATATAAATGGCCATAGTGAAGTCGACCCTATTAGTGCAAACAATTCACAAAGAAACTGTAATATCAATGAAGAACCCAGACATTTCCTTTTCAAACAATTTCATTGAATAATTTATAACGCGCAGACATATGTCATTATGATCATATCATACCGGAAGTTTCCGTACGGAAAACCTTCAAAGCCTTACCAAGTTTTAAAGGATAACGTACAAAATGCATGCCAAGTGACCCGTTATGACAAATAGAGTACAATCACTCAGAAGGTATAATTAATCATTATGACCCTAATAAAAACTGCAAGGTTTCGAAAGGGCCAATAAAGTTATCATTATGACCTAGTCCATAATTTCGTTGTAATTGCAAATCAAAGGGTCATTATTATATAGGTGTGTACAATTACTACGTTGATTCTATGTATAGGTTACTATTATATGAAATGAAGTATTTATTACTCACAAAACAAACAGATACCTAGTCTAAAAAAACTTCAAGCTTGCACGTTTACACTAGAATTATCGCAGATAAATTATTTTTTTTTCGTAAATATTTGACGAAACGAGCTGAGGGCCCACCTGCTGGTAAATGGCGACCCCCGCCCATGACAACAGTAATGCGGTTCACTATAAGATTTGGATCATACACTGAGTCGCATTCATCCTGCTGCGTCCATCACCCGAGACGGGGATGAAACGACTCATGCGCATGTTATTATACCCTTCGCACAAAAAATTCCAGCTGAATATAGAATTCCGTCGCGAGAAGTCCCTCGCTTTTCATCAGGGTAACTGCCAACGACGAAGCTACGAAGCCGTTGAATTAGTGCCCCAATAATGTTTTATATATTTGAATACTATAAAAATCAAACCCACTTGTAAGAAAACGGCACATAATACTCCTATCCGCTGAAGCCAAGTTACAAATGCTGTAATACTTACCTGCTTATCCCTTTAGACATTAAAAAACTATTACAAAAAACTTTAACAACAAAGTAAAATAAGATGAAGTCATCATTGTTGAAGTGTCGACAAAACCTGACGAATTAACTATCAAAGTATTTGAAAATAAGTGTTTTTTTTTCTTGTGATAATCTGTGATTTCAAGGTGAAAAACGAGTTTTCTGTAAGACTGCAACCATTTTGTACAATAAAAGGTTCATACTTATTAAAACTTTTGTATTAAATCTGTTTTTTATACAATCTACCTAAATACGTAGAGCTGTTATAAAAATCCGTATTAGCTTTTCATGATCCTTCCTACTGCAAGGGTTTTTCCACGAGAGCTCGATCCGGATTGAGAGATGTCTCATGCTTTCCAATTGTGGATGTCATTTTTGATTCTAGGATATCTAGATTTCTTTGCCGTTTTAAGAACGTGTTATTAAATTGTTCAACAAAATAACTCATAGGTGTATGCCTGAATTCAACTAGCAACCTTCGAATAAAGAGTCGGCCGTCTATATCCCTGGACCACCACAACGATCTTGTATGCTGTATTAATAGATATTATTAATTATAAGTTATAAACGTACAAGAAGGCCATTTTCTCATTACTGACATAGGCACCTTTCGATGTGTCACAAATTCTTATAATTACGGTTTTCCTCACCCCAATTTGCTACATTCATGTAAAGTACCCCTTTATATACAGTTTCATGCCTTTCTCGTAGAAATAGGTAGAACTTCAGTGGACATTTATTGCTATGGGTTACAAAAACGCGCAAACAAAGACTTGACAAAAAATGAACGCACATGCTATTGTTTTAGCACGAATAACTCTAATAACACTTTTTTCCAGTTAATCATCTCTAATAATTTGGTATACAGGACAGAAAATACCAAAAATTCCTGACGCCATTTTTTCCCCTATTTATTTGTGTAAGTAGAAACACCTAGTGGTGCTAAACGTAAGGCTCTTAACATTTTAATGGAATTGCAAAACTGGTGGCCAGACCGTGATAAAAATGTCCAAAAATAAAACACCGCTTCTTCCCCGTAAAGGGTCGGATAAAGTTTGAACAAACGCCAAACTTGGTAATAAGCACGCTTGACCTAATAAATTATTATAATAATACTCTAATTTCCCCTTGTGGCTGAAGTTTCAAGTAACGCAAAAAAAAAATATATTGAATAGGTGTTTAGGTATCAAACTGATACCTAAACACCTATTCAATATATATCTGATCCAACATTATATTTAATTAAAGCTATGTAAATAAAACAAATTAAACTTTCAGCGTAATAATTACACTCGTTTGCTAACAGTTATTTTATAACCATAACTCAGGAGAAGTATAATTAATTAATACCTAATTTGTCTGATAACGAATAATCTAATCAAAATTCACTTTGTGCAACTTGCATACCTTCCAGTTATAAATACTTTTATATTATGCACAACTAAATTTATATATATGATGATAAAACTCTAAAGTATTATTATCTGTTTAAATAGTTTGGAATGTTTTTAGTTTGTAAGATGGGCTCTCAATCAGAAAGTCGCGGCTTCAATTATGGATTGATGTGCACCAACATAAAAGTTTTTTCACTGGGTATTTCGATTATTATATTGCGTACCAAATTTACAAGTTGGGCTTTTGATCACACAGGTTAAATTATTTTGTATCATGTAGGCCAATTACTATTGTTTATGGTATCCCTGGAGTGTAATCTTAAACTGGAATGGCACCTATGCTCTATAAATATTTCTTCCCACTATAAACAAACATTACCTACACAGGCCATAAACCATCAAAGAGCTCAAAATCATTAATAAGGTGTTAAAATTAACTTACCCTTTGCATAAAACTGCAGAAATAAATACAAACATAAACATCTTCATTATTGCACTAAATAAATACAACTAAATATCACTGTTAAATATCACTTTTTGTATATAAAATATATAAATTATATCACTTCGCTAGGGCATTTGGTTCAAACGCTCGTGAGATTTGAACGTGCGACGCACACGAGAAGACAACGAGCAGTGCGCCCGCGCAGCCAATTGTAGACAATGTGGATTTCCGATGCTGACACTGGAGACTGGCGAATTTAAGTAGTGGCAGTGATAAGGCTATTATGTCGTCATTAAACGTAGCGGTACCTAATCAGCAGGTGTCTGCGGGTGACTGTTCCTTATACCTTCGTTTTTAATCACAATTTTGTTCACATCAGCATAAATGCAGTTTAACTATTATTTCTTGTTCATATCTATATGAAGCCAATTAGATTAACAAACAATGAAAGTTATCTAGATGACAAGTGGTGGAGTAGGTATTATAATGCTGGTCTGCCGATGTAGAAACCTCTGTGGAGCAGGTTCACTTCAAAGTCATTATCGCTTAGGCTCAGAATCAGAATAAAACAAGGAACAGGCGTGGTATATTCGCATGACAAGTCGACATCATGTATTCACAATTTATTTAAAACCTTGTATCGGGTATCATAATACTAAACGACCAATTCTTGTGTATATATTTATTTCGCGTATCTCGGAAACGGCTCTAACGATTTCGATGAAATTTTGTGTTAAGATATGGTTTTGGTGCTTAAGTTTACCTGTCTATTTGAATATCAAAATAAAAACTTATTTATAATGTATAATAAATAATTTAGTACAACTATTATAGTAGTTCTGTTTTTATGCTGACACAAAGAACAACCGAGCGAAGCTCGTTTTGACGAGGCTTCCGTCGATTGGGACCACTAGGTATTGGGACCGTGGTGCCAGTCGCCGGAGAACACTTTTGAATACGACGATTGGGCCGCAAACCATGTGGCGTAAATTGTACTGTCATCGTCAGATACAGATCCGAAATAAATACGACAATGTTTAAGTAGTTCCTGTCAATTAATAAAATAAAATTTTGTATGTGTACGCACAATAGTTATTATTATATTTAAAAAACGTGCATAATATTAATTTATTCGTTATATACCTATCCTAGACGTGGATTTATTCCATGAACTTAGTAACACATTTAGTCAGCCCTTTCGCTTAGTTCAACCGCGCAGGTAAGTTTGTAACAAATCCTGTCCCTCCCCAGCCCGTTTTGCCTTTCGATTGTATTTGGCTACTATACATAATTTTTGGTTATATTGTTAGTCGAAAATCACTAATTTCGATGACTACGGACTTAGGGGAATAAAAAACATATAACTTTTTCCTTTGACTGTACTTGTATTTGACTTAAACTATAGACTTTTTCAATTATTTCGAGGGCGGTCCCCTCATAATAAAACTAAATTGATCCGGTAACTGGGACCGCGGTCCCAGTACCTACTGGTCCCAGTCGACGGAAGCATCGTTCGCCTAGGTACTGTTATTTATGAGACCACATAGAGCTGGTCAGCTGTTACCGTCACCTTAACACTTGAACATTTAATTTCTTATGTGACTGTGATTTCACAGACATCAACAGGTACCTACTGCTTGGTGGCAGAATTGATGGCAATCCTTCCTCGGACGAACACTGGACGTGCACTTTGTAAGTAATGCTGCTGATTACTGAACGAACTGTCGGCTTTTTATACCCTCCCCGGGAATGGACCTCACGGCAACGTGAACGTGAAGTTGCGAATGCGCCCACCGGAGGGGTTAAGGTTTAGGGTTAGGGTAAAAGTCCCACATAACTCGGTTGTTCCCCCTAGGCGTATATTGTATGGTGCTGATTCCTGATTCCCTTAGTCAACAAAAAAAAAGGTTTATTTATGTGTCATCTAACCATCGGTCGATGCCCTATCACTGGTGTTTTCCATTCGTAAATAAAATTCCCATTAAAAGCCAATAACATTATTAATTAACATTATTAATTCCCAATAACATTATTAATTTATCTTAAAAGTTATGACTACTGACTGGGATTATGTTCATTACATAGGTATGCAATAATAACTGCATGCAACATACGTACCTTTTTTATATTTCTCAACTGAAATTCCTTATTTTAATGTAATTGAATACCTGCATTTAAGGAAAACCCAAGTAAGCACTATATGCACCGGGTCTTTCCTTCGTCAAAATTATAAAGCGCCGTAGCCGGGAATTACCTACGCTTTAGCTAAGTGGAAATAAATTACTAGTTTTCTACGCCTCACATTTAATATGATGAATGGAAATAATTGGTATACAAATTAACGTTTACACATTAATACGTCTGGTTTAAGATTTCCTGTGCAGGATACATTGTTAAAAACATATATAACATCAAGACCTGAGAACAAAAGTCATTCTCTTCACACAATAATTGCCTTAGCTGGGGATCCAATCTAGAACCCCTACCTTCGATGGCAAGGTTACGATGCTGAAAAATTGCTTAGCAGAATAACTAAAAACGGTTACATGAAATGGTTCTGGTTTGGGGCCGTTCAAGTGTTACGTAAGCAGATTTTTATGCAATTATTAACCCACCCCTCCCCCTCGACAGCAAATCTCTTATCCTTCCCCCCTTGCTTACGTAAACATTGGTATAAAACGTATTCATTATTTGTAGGAATCCCCGAAAATGCATTTCGTTTTCAAGCATAGACAATGAGTGACAACTTTTTTACACATATAGCAACCATATGTGTAAAAAAGTAAATAATTACTGCTGATGTAATCACCATCTAGATCCCCCCATCCCCAATGTCATCAAAAATAAGCAAAGCAAAGACCTCCCCGCCCCCCTATAGTGCTTATGTAATACTTGAACAGCCCCTCTGCGACTAAACTCAATTACTCTGTAAAAAATAATAAACCATGGCATTTCCCATTGATGCAATGATGTCGACAACTAATTCGAACCGATAACAACCGCCGTGTCTAGTTGACCTGCTTTGGAAAGCCTTAGTGGCTGATGCGTAATGAGACCTAAATTCAAAGTCGTTTTCAGGGTCACGGACCCAGAAGTTAAAAATAGTTATTATAATAGGCTAAAATTTTGACAGAATATTTAACAGTGTATTTCTAAATTTAGTACCTATACCCTAAACTTAGTCCTTTTCAGGGTAATGGACCCAAAGGGTAAAGCAATCCCTATTGCTAAGAGCCTAAGGGCTCATATTTAGGTCCACAGAAAATTTGTTACGATCCAATCCCAACTAATAGATACTTAAAAATACAATCAGTAATTTGGCAAATTGAATCACATTTAACGAGTTTATTAACTCTGCTGGCAGATTTTGCCATATTAGTTTGTTACATTCTGTTAACGGAGATATAACTATTGACTTTTATAACCGTTTGCAAATATTAAATATTATCATTTTAAATAACAATTTCAAAATATGAGCATCATTCTTTGACTGGCTACGAAATATTAATTATTCATTTGTTTTAGTGGTCCAAAATTAAAATTTATTAAGTGTAAAACAAACTTCTGTGTAAGTATACAGAATTTTGGGGTCACATATATGTGACGCATTTGTAAACCAGTAAATAACATTAACAAGTGTATCACCATTTTTTTAACTTGTAGAAAATGTATGGGAGTGATTTACATTTGCCACTAAAAATGTACTAAACCGATATTTTTAAGAACGTATCTACTTACATAAAAAAAAATAAAGTTACGTTACTTAACAATAAGTGAATGCATATTCTTTAGGTATTTATTATATTGTTAATGTAGGCAAGTAAATAGGTTGCTATAGGTAAATACTTGATTACCTGCAACTTCGTGACCAGTCGGCCTTAGCGGTTAAGGGAACGGCTTATATTTTGGTAACTTTGCGGAATTTAGCGTGATTAAATTCAGGTACGAGTATTTTGAATAGCTTATGTATCCAGTCAACAATGATTATGTACCTGTTGCATTAACTATGGTACCAAACATACCTCACCTAAGGTACCAGGATATAAACCACAAAATAGAAAAAGAATTTATGTAGGTACCTACATCACCTGCAGCAAGAATTATATACGAGTCTAAACAGTTAAGAAAATAACACAAGCCTACATATAAGTCAAGTGCTACCCGCTCCAAGTTCCAGCAAAGCGGCCACAGAGTTCCCAAAACTCTGCAAGGGCTGCAAGCTACCCTGAGTGGGACACCAAGGGGTTTAGTCTGTTCGAGTCACACATAATTTAGACATTAACATAACCCCGCACTCCCCATGTGTCGCTAACGTGAGAATTAAAAAAAAAGGTTCCAGCAAAGCACAAACAGACTTTCCTCGCTCCCGACTCTTGGTTGGTACATCGGATTCGTGTATCACAGTTAGCAAGGTGCCGAAGAAACAGTTCTTTACCAGTGTGTTTTTCTCCATTTATAAATATATTTTATCTATAACCCAATGTGCTAATTTGTATGTTCTTGTTGCTAAAGAGATATTATTATTATTTAATTAGAACTTGACTTCTTATTGATACTTACTTAATTGATATTGTATTCAGGAAAGAAGCGAGTAAATACGTAATATTTCGTATCTTTAATATGAAAGAGCCGACAACATAAGAGTGTTTCATTGACAGTCAGCCCATACAAAGAATATACCTACTCACCTGGACGCAAAAGTAGAATAATGATTGCCAAACTGCTTTATTTAGATTTTCATGACAAACAACGGCTGAGAGTTTATGACATCCTCAAATCGTTTATCAACGTCGCCGCTACCGAAAATATTTCAGTTTTGCATCCATAAGTTATAATAAATATCTACGATCTACTGCTTTCGTCGCTGACCGTACCATATTGTCGTGAGTTCCGGATATTAAATAAAGTCAGTTGGCAATCTTGGCATCTAGACTACACAGACTTATATTGGCTATTGATAATAGTAGAAGAGACCAAGCTCAAAATATTCCCTCACTGATAATCGTAACTCCGCTTTGCCAGTACATACTTTATTTTTTTCTTAATCGATTCCTGCCTTTGCCTAATTGTTCATGACGATGTTTCAATTGAAATCACGCATATTGAAATCATGCATGCTTAAGAAATACGAGCACTGTACTGAAGGTCAGGTAGGTACCTGTACTGAAGTTACCTGACCTTAAGAACAGTGCTCTTATTTCTTAAGCATGCATGATTTCAATACTTTATTATTTTTGAGGAATCCAGTTGTTCGCGTCGGTAAATAAGTTACCATCAGAATCCCTACACATCTCCCCGGGGTGGTGCGAAAGAAGCAACACAAAGTTATAATAGCAGTAGAATTCGTGTGGACTAGATAGATTTATAGAAAATTATTTAGATATAATAAACACCGCCATATTTGGTACTCCATCCCCAAGCAGCGATGCATCAACACCCTTCCACCAGAACACCAGACTTGACATAAGTTCCATTGCTACTCCTGACCTAAGTATACAGTTATGATACTAGCAGATTACACCCATCTGCAATTATTTCATATTGTATTCATAGCTACTATGATTCTGATGAGTCATATATATATTCAGATTTTATACTCAATGTGTAACTCTACTAGACTTATAAGCGCTTCTATAACTGCGCCCTTGAAAATGACCCAGAAACTTGATACCGATCTGGTCATTCTTCATGATTCTGGGTGCGGCGGGTCTGAGCACCGCTGGCTCGGCCCTTGTTGCGGCACTATTTGTACTGTAGGCGGACAATGATATAAGATTTTAGTCACGGTCTCTTGTATTCGCACCTAAGTGGCTTAGGTACGTAGGCAAAGAATTCTAACTGCATTGTTATGATTCTGACATTGAAAATACTTAATATCTTTTTCGAATTAATTAGTTTGTCTACTTACCTACCTTTATAGATTATTGTTTGTTTGTTTTAAAACCTAGATACAGCTGACCTACGCACATAAAATGTGAATAGGTAGACAGAGCCACAACAGAGAACCCAAACAACCCTAGTTGTGTTGTAGGAATAGAATCAAAAGAATAGAAGTAAAGGATTCTTCCAATAAGTATTTATTACCTTGATTTAAAAGAGCCTTTGCAATTCTATGGTCCGATGTGAGATAAATAAATAAATATTGATGGACATTTCACACTGCGCCATCTAGCCCCAAACTATGAATAGCTTGTACTATGGGAACTAGATAACTGATAGAATACTGATATAGTTTCATTTTTGTCTACTCTGACCAGTATGAGAAGAACAGTCCTATGGCGCCGTCACCCGAGACAAGGATGTGCTACAATTATAAGTGGCAGTTACTTTTGCGAGTAATCCTGGCAAGATTACAGCTCCTTTATTGCTGCTTTCGCAATACCTAGTAGGTGTAGGGTAGGGATTCAAAAGGTACCTACATAACTATGTTCTTAAATACTTTTACATCATCATCGCCATATTAGCTGGCAGATGCCCACCAGGGGGCATTGTAGTCTATAATGCCCACCCCTCAACTGATGATATTACGTATTATAATACGTATAATTATTATAAGCAAAACACAGTCCTAATCTTTTTAAAATATTTACGGGGAAAAAAAGCACAGGAAGGAAACGCGGCTTTAAAACATCTTGCTTTTTTTTGATGCACCTAAACCTTGGACTTGACCACGTCATGCTTCTGACTTTGGCAGTATAATATTTGACTTTTCTTTTTGACACTGTCTGTGTTCAAGTCTGAGTTTTTTGAAGTTTCAGAAGGGCGAACGACGCATGCGACGCTGTTAAGATTTATATCGAGCCACATGAAGCGCCGCTATACAAACGCTTCCAATGAGGGTTTTTCGCGATACTACATGGCGCTGCTTTGTAGTAGGTCAAAAACGAATTTAATGTCAATGTCAAGATTCGAGTTTACATTTTATTTTTAATCAAATTTTATATATCTCAAATCAAAATAAATATTTGAGCCTAATAGAATATAACAAATAATCAAGCTGGGTTTGTTTTTACAGTGTATTACGATTTGCAGAGTCTGTTAAGCAAGCAAAGGTCAAAGAAATAATTACACGAAATGAAATTAATTTCAGAATATCACGAAGTTACCGCACACAAAAATCAATCATTTTGGCCATTGTTACTTTAACTTTTTACACCAGCTTTATGTCAACTGAGGACAAAAACTATTTCTATTATTTTGAAACTATTTCTTTACTTTTTAAATTAAAATTAAAGAAGGGCTCATTTCATACAAATTCAGCTGTTTCGCACAGTCGTTCGACCACCTTGAACGTCAATAAACTCAGACTTTGCTACAGCATAACAATATCCTACCTACCGTGATGGATCGATTCGTTTCATTCGTACGTTCTTAGTAGGGTAGCTATTAGTAAATTAATAACTTTGAGAAAAATGATAATTTTCGAAGCTCTTATAAATTCGCTTACTCCTCCATTAGTAGAAATGTGTGCCTGATTCTAGTGTTTTGAGTTTTAATTATTTTCTCAGTGGACACTAGCCCTAAACTATGAATTCCATCGGTGGATCAGGTTTTATCCTGTTGTGTTTATCGACAGTATGTCGAGGCTCTGGAGCAGATATTGCTTTGGATGCGAAAGCTACGTTACTACATCGATTAGACAGTCTGAACTTATTAATATACACCAGTCTTTTGACCCTTACTGTTCTAACAATCTGGGTTTTTAAACATCGGCGAGTGAGCTGGCTCCACGAAACAGGATTAGCGGTGATATACGGTAAACCTCCTCTAAGAACCCTATATAGAATAGTTCCCTCAAACAGATCCCTCATTATAAACAGGCCGCCCATAGTACCACTTATTTAGGTGTACAATAAAAACTGATCTTGGTATTATTTAGAAGGACCTTGAAATGTTTTTGTTATGTTCTGCTAAATTATTCTATTTTAACATTACTAATAGCACTTTTGTGTTTACCTATATCTGTTGATAATCTTTGTACTGCACCATGTCCAAATACTTACTAAAAAAAATATGTATATAAACATAGTTCCTATGTGTGCAATTTCAATCAGATCAGTAATTTTGATTTTAAAAGATTAACAAACATCAGAACAGACATCTTATTTCAAAAAAAAAATATATGTAGATAAGCTCAGTGCAACCAATGAATAATTACATTCCAGGTTTGATAGTTGGAGCCATCATCCGCTATGGCGTTAGTACTAACCAGATTTCATATATTGATGTGCATCCAGCAGCAGACACCACATACAACCAATCTGTGCCTCCAGACATGCTTCGGTTCCACTTCCCGGACAAAATACAGATATCTTCTGGAGGTAATCTTTACTATTATAATATATTCCAGAAAATGTATAAAATTCTAACATATTTTCAAATGCAGTATGACGAGTACTAGAAAAAAACTAGGACATTAACAAGACTCTTTTAACTGGATTCAACTAGGCCTATCTCAAACTCAGGAATCCAGATCAATCCAGAATAGATTTATCATGAGATCAATCTCATCTAGCAGGATGTCCAGGCGAAAAATTTAGAGATAAGATTCAATCCTGACTCTGATTTGAAAACAGTCTAGGGTTAGTTGTCTGATCAGTTCTCATTAATTTAATTTGTTGTAATCTTTATTAGATCCCCTTTTATGCCCGGGCAATGAAAGTTAACTCTTTGACTTATTGTGTGTGAAAACTAGCTTTTATCTATATATTATGTTGACAGATGCTCCAGTACCAAACAAGACTTATGCATACAGCTTTAGAGGAGAAATAGTAAATGTAGACCAAAGTGAAATAGATCTGAAAGCGACTTTTGATCCTGAGATATTTTTTAACATTATTTTACCACCTATCATATTCCACGCCGGATATTGCTTGAAGAGGGTAAGTTCCTAGAATTTGCTATTTGATATTGTTTGGAATCATCTACAAATTATGATGCATCCTTTCCCTACTTTATTCGCAAGCCCAAAATTTGTCACTTGTTTGCATGATTCCATACCACTAATTGTATTTTAATTTTTTTTTAGTAGGTGTATTGATTACAATGTCACATATTATGTGAAAATTTGTGCCTGCTAAGGCTTATCGTAAAAAAATGCAGCTTTTTTAAGTTACAACAGACAGACAGATATTGTAGACTTAGTACATACGGACACAGATTATTTTTACCATCTGAGATGTACACGGGACAAGACATATTAAAAAAAATATTGTTTCTATCTAGTACTGCATCTTGTATCTTTTTAGAAGGCTTCCCCTTGTAACATGCTTAGTTTGTATGTCATCTTATGTGATCAATGTATATATATAATTGGCAAGTATTCTCATACAATTCTAATAGATATTACGTAGCCTGGTAAATATGTCTAGTGCAATTTTAGAATCACACTTATGTATGTATGTATGTATGTATGTATGTATGTGTGCATGTTTGTACACACACATACATACAGTCAAACGGCTTGATGAAATTAGGTACTAGGATAGCTTATGTCCTGGATTAACACATAGGTGGCTTTTTATCTTTAAAAAGTGAAGTATTCTCATAGCATGGCCAACAACGGGTAACACCGCAGGATGCAGCACCTATATAATAATAACTATTTTTTTAAATACATACTTAGTTACACACCTTTATTCACAAAGGAGTAAGCAGTGCCTTAAAAGGGGCCACATTACACTATTGTAATGAGGGTTACAATGTATGAATAAAAAAAATTACCATATCGTAAACAGTAATATTGTCAACAGGTAGGTTAATAACAACCTAAGTACCAAGTGAATTTGCATGTCTCTTATCCTTGTAAATATTATCTATTTGTATCATTAACTAATCTTTGTGTGTGATTACAAGCTATTTGCCTGATTACATTGTTTTCTATTACTACAAAATATTGTTAGAAATAGAACATTATTTATAGTAATAGTTATATCCTGGTGTAACAATGAAATACCACAAACTTTAATAAAATATAGTAGTAGTGAAATTACAAACCCATGAGACGATAATCCCCGTCTCAGAGTACCAGGCGCAAGAGATGCGACTGGAGTCTTCTCATACTTCGAACGGAACACCGCGAACGACGACCGGAGTCGTTTTACTATTGTTTATGGACGGCTGTCAGCTCGTCCCATCACCTTATAAACATTAAAAAAAACATTATTATTCGTGTCACCGAGATATTTACCATGATTTGTGGGTTTTGTTGACTCCCGATATTTCGACGCAGTTACATGCGTCATGGTCCCGGGCAAACTCGCAAATCATGGTAAATATCTCACACGAATAATAATGTTCATAACCATGATAGTTTTAAAATTTATATTAAAAAAAAACAGTCCTTTTAAGTACAGTCCTTTTGTGGTTTTAGAAATACTTCTTCCGGAACCTGGGGGCGATATTGACGTTTGCGATGGTCGGCACGGCACTGTCGGCGCTGGTGATCGGGGCGCTAATGTACGGCTGTGTGCAGCTGATGCCGGCGTCGCTAGCTTCTAGCTTCACCTTTTTAGACACGCTGTACTTTGGTGCCTTGATCTCCCCAACCGACCCCTTGACGGTTCTCGCTATATTCTCACAGTTGAAGGTATGAATAATTTTTGTTGTGTAATGTTATCGGTAGAATCTCTCTCATCCCTCATGATGATCTCAATCTTCATGCTAATGTTATAAATGGGCAAGTTTGTCTGTATGTTTTTACTCCTTCGCGACTCAACGGCTGAACGGAATGGAATGAAATTTGTTATGAAGTTAGTTCATACATTGAAATAACACTTTTTATCCCGAATAGTGAATCTATTGAATGTTATGCTAAATTGTAGGATTATGCCTGTCACTCAATATTTGAAAGATATCAAAGCGAAGCAAAGGTTAAATTCAGTAAAAAACATTTGCATGATATGCTATTTTACTGAGACACCTTACCCATTACTACTGCCATGCAGTAGTGCTCTCTCATTGCTATATTCTGATGTGAATGGTGTTAGACGTTCCACATAGCAATGCCGTCTTCCCAGGACAAACATTGTATGACGAACATAGATAAAAATATATGTTCATTGACATTGTCTGGTTGTCAATATGTATGTATTTACAAAATAATAGGTACGATATATTACTATCACTAATCTGGTTCTCTTAATACAAGATATGCTTAGCTTTGACTAGATGGCGCTTTGTGGAATGCTCATGAATTTTATTTATTTTCCGGTACCGCCACCTATGTACATCAAGTACAACTTTTCGCTAGACAGATCTTATACAGACATAGCCGACGAATAATTTGTGACACTATTTCAAAGCCAACGTAGTCGATAATGTTTTGGTATTGAAAATGTGATCATACCAGTGAACCATACTTCTGTAACAACAATGTTACAATGTGTAACTTCCATCATAAAATGCAGATGTAATTTTATATATGCTTGAGAATTTATCGCAAATCATTTGGTATTTCTACGTCAACACTGCGTGATGAAACTGCTCACGTGTTCACGGTCAAATGATAATGACAACGTGAATTATTTGATGGCAGAGATAAACAGGATTTTACGATCTGACTCACGGACAGTATTTATAATCCTCTCTGTTATAGTTTAATGCTATTTTTAACTGAGTTCAGAGAAGGAGGAAGTTCTGAACTCAGCTGTTACTGTTTTTTTTTTCTTTTATCACCTTTTCTTATTTGATGTCATTCTGCGGTGGTTTCAATAGAAATCTCGTGGAAAGATTTTTCATCTAAGGGTGAAAAATAGATGAAAGTATGACGTTCATCGTTTTTAAATTAGTCATTGTCTAATTTCGTCTTATTTGCGCCAGATTTTTGCTTAATTAAATATCATCTGTTCAAAACCGCTAAATATGCTATGATAAGGTATTGAAACATGTACGTAAATTTTTTAAATAACGTTGATTTTTTATGAGACTTAAGTGACGATCTGTCAGTTCACCTGATGTTAAGTGGTTACATCAGTCCTCCGCTACCAAAGTATGAGGAGACCCAAATCGCATCGCATTGTGCCGACACTCTGAAACGGGGATTTAATTCATGCGCCTGTAATTTCACCGGAACACAATGCACCACTGGCGATCTTACGCGTAAATACACGATTATATGGTCTAGTTTATCAATGACGTAAAAATATTCTCTTGTTTTCAGGTTGATGTAAATCTTTACGCCATGATCTTCGGTGAAAGCGTACTGAACGATGCTGTAGCTTTAGTACTCAGCGGGTAAGTCATTATATCTAGATTTTTTCTTACTTCTTGGTTACTTTATCCTACACTTTTCTATTTAAAGATTAGGAGGTCCTCAACTCAGCTGTGTGTTTATTTTTTGGTGTATGTTTGTTACGCGATTTCTTCGCCAAACCAAACCAAAAAAGGTCACCAAGACCTGTTTGGGTGATTCTTGTTTAAGTTTGGTTTATCTTCAAGATTGTCCCATAGAAATTTCATCCCCTAAGAAATTTTTAATCCATCCTTTTTTTATTATTGAATTTTCAAAGGCTGTGATTGCGTCACATACCTAATATTATCTGTAATATGGATAATATAAAGCCTAAGATAACTTTCTAATTCAACATTATATAGGTGTATCATATAGCTGTTGTTGGCGTAGGTAACCAATGACATCAAGATGGCTGTAAACTTGTCTCGTCACAAAAAATTGTTTCCTGTTCCAGAGCCATCCAAAACTACGAGACTCGGTACTCCCATGACGGCGGGTTTGAGATCACTGCGTTCCTGGCCGCGATTGGCGATTTTATCGGGATATTCAGTCTGTCTCTGCTCGTCGGTGCCCTGATTGGCTGTTTGACTGCATTGATATCCTTTACAATTGATCTTGCAATTCAGAACAATGAAAAGCTATTTTTGCATGACTTCAAACAACTGAGACGCTTTCATGTATTTCTTTTTTAGCGTAGTAGCCGGGTATCCACTGGTATTATTATACCTATTGGCTATATAGCCATGTTTCTTCAGGTTTCTTTAAAACTCACCAGAGTTGACCAGTAACACGTAAAAAGATTAATATTATTAATTCAATAATTTATTTGTTTGAATGGTACTCTTTTACGCTACAAGTACTGACAAGTACTGTAAGAAATTATACAGAATAGTTCTCATCCCAAGAGCACACCGAAGCTAGTCTGTATTATGTGCTTTAGTGTATAAGTGATAAATTTCCTGAACTATACACACATGACGAAGTTCACCCATGTTCGAGAATGGCCACTTTTGGAGTCTGCACTCTTCGTTCTGATGTCCTACGCAGCCTTCCTAATCGCAGAAGTCTGCGAGTTGACAGGTGAGTAAAGAAATAATGAAACTTTTTAATGTATACAGTTCGATGCTACTCGTTTATTATACTAACAAAAAAGTAACACTCATACCTCTGCAGTAGCATTCCCTGCGTCGCAAGATGCATGGACACACACAACACCATATAAAGTGCAAGGGGTGCAAATGCAACCCCTGTCAGGAAAAAACATACACTGAAATGATTAAGATTTTTTGGCAGCAGGGATTTCCCGAACAATAATGCGAATCACCGACCACAGTTTGTTTTCGTGCAAAGCATATTCAAATGCCCGCGCGGTTTGGATTTGACATTGACTTAATTGACATACAATACATGTATAATTATTTATAACTTAATAATAATAAATAAATAAATAAACGTTTACACACTCATACCTCTGCACTAGGATTCCCTGTGTCGCAGATGGCATGGACAAACACAGAAACACAAGACAAACACCCAAGACCCGAGAACAAACTTCATGCTCACCACACAAAGTGTGCCCCGGCCGGGAATCGAACCTGGGACCCCTCGCTTCGAAGGCAGGGCTACTACCAACTAAGCCACGGAGCCACTTATATTAAGTATAGCATAGTGTGCAGATGCAGATGCACCTCACCCCAGCCCAGAATTGCTTTGAAGGCAGTGCTACCACTAATTTAAACACGGGGCGTCTTATAAATCCATAATATCAATAGTGCCTAATCACGTCTACCCATTGCTTACGTGCGGGAACCAACCATCAGGCGGGTAACACCCGTATCTAGTTTTGTTGGGTTTGGCAGTGGATTGTCGTTTCATCTCTTTCTGGCTAGATGTCCCAACCCAATAAAGGAAAGAGATATGCAACCCCAGATTACAAGGCTATAAAAGTCACCATTTTCCACGTTAATATGGCTAAATATTACTTTAAATCTTTCAGGTGTGGTAGCGGTGCTGTTTTGTGGAATCTGCCAAGCCCACTACACGTACAACAACCTTTCGTCTGACTCGCGCAATCGGACGAAGCAACTGTTCGAACTCCTCAACTTCCTGGCGGAAAACTTCATCTTCACATACATCGGTGTCTCCATGTTCACGTTTCCGAAGCACCACTTCGATCCGTGGTTCATCATCGCTGGATTTGTATCCTTGGAAAAAATATTATCAACAATCTATGGCCCATCTGGGTGAATTAAGTTCTGGGTGCGGGTAGCGGTCTTTAAAGCGTGTTTTTTTTCATGCAAATTCACTCGGAGTTTCCTTTAACTTAACGCGCCGCTCGTTCATATATAGTGCCTATTATTATTACTATTACAAGCCTAATTTTTTCCCTCTGTAGGACAATGTCTTTGACTAATACCAAAGTACTAGCATGGAAGCTTAGAAGTTTGGAAGTTGTTGCTATGTGAAGGTACCTCTAGTTATCGTAGCCCTGTATTAGGGGCTTCACGTCCACGTTCACGTTCAAAAGAATGTTTTTAAGAGGTGGATCTGTTTTCAATGTTACCTGCACGTTCAATGGATATTAATTAAGTTCCTTAGCAGAATCTCAGATCACATCGACTCTTGGCCGCGCTGTCAACATCTACCCACTATCGTTTCTACTAAACCTGGGGCGCAATCCACCGATACCTATTAATTTCCAACATATGCTGTTCTTTTCAGGTAATTGATTGACAATTTTTAAACCCATACAAAATAGAACAACATTTTTACAATTCCTAGATCACTGTCTTTTTTTTAAGTAAATTTAGATGAGATTATCCCCGACGTATATTAAACAAATCAAAGAAATAAATTATAAAAACGTACATACCGAAAATTAAAAAAAAAAACTTCCACACTTTTACCTATTTAAACATGTTTTGAGGTCGTTGAAAGCATGCATTATTGATGGCAAAAGTAGCGAAGACCTTGGAACTATCTAACTGATTCTCGATACATGAATTCGGTGGAGAACTTACGGGGATCGAACTCCAAACACCAGTGTCATTAATTGTCTGATCCTGTATTTGTCCTGCCTGTAGGTCTTCGCGGTGCCATGTCATTCGCCCTGGCGATCCGTAATACGGTCTCGGAAGCGAGACAGGCGATGTTGACAACTACATCCCTGATTGTGATCGCGACTGTCGTCCTTCAAGGAGGCGCAGCGACACACGCTTTGGCTTACCTTCGTATACCAACTGGGTAAGTTCTTATTTCTACCATCAGAATGACCATAAGAACGAAGAAGAATAAATTTTTAACCTCTACAAATTATAAAACAAAGTTGTGTCTGTCTGTTTGTGTGAACGCGATAAACTCAAAAACCACCGGACGTACCGCCATTAATGGACGGAGTAATTTTTATGGAAAGTTTAAGTTATTAGGGTTTTGTATAAATTGACTGATTGATTGATATTTTTTGAATCATGCCGACTGTTTTACTGCCTTACTGAGTTTTATGAAAACAATCTATTACAGAGTTATTCCTTTTAAAAAGATTTATTAAACAATATCATTATTAATAAGGAAAAATATTGCTAAAAATACTTTTTAATTTAATCTTTATACCAAATGAATCCTACGACATTTATTAGTTGTTTTGATAAGTGACTTTGGGCAACAAAACAGGTGTAACTACTTATAAAGTTAAATTAGGTTATAGTTTTTTTATTATTGTAGATTAAAACTGTCTATATTCCAAAACAATTTGGATCATCACTAGTAAAAATTTTACAAGTGTGTTTTTGCAATTTTTGCACCCTTGCAAATATGTCGATATGCTCTGCTACCGAGCCGCCGAGCGAAGCCAAGTATTGCTATTGTATTAAATAACTTGAACTATTAGAAAACATAACAGGTTACGCTGTGTTAAATCGTTTCTAAATTTATTTTGGTTGTTTGAGTCTGTGGTATCGTAGTCGGACTCGAAGCACCAAAATTAAGCTACTCTCTGCTACTGTATATAGGAAATATATACTGTATAGAGGTATAATAGGCAACAATTTTCATTTCACTGTTTCAGCGAAGGTAATGACGAAAGCGAAGCGTTGCCCTACCGGGAAGTCAGAAGCGTAAGTATCTCAAAAAAGAATTTCTACAAACTTATTTCTCCCCGACTACTTTTAAAATGTCCTACATTTTTATTATTCCTTTTGGTAGTTTTCAGCTATCTGTAGAAATCCAGTTGAACTTAAATTCAATAGCAAGCAAGTAGGTTAGAAATTATTTAGTTAGCTCGTTACTTCCTTGCTTTCTCATACCTACACCTTGTGTTAACAATTTTTGTTGCTAATACAAATGCTCTATTCGCTTTCATTTACAATTGTTTTTTTGTCTCACAGTATATATTTTTTCAACCTTGCTAATTACCCAATTGTTTTTTGAAATATATATTTTTAATTAGCTCTTTGTAAATAATCCTATTTAATTCTACAAACACAAATGCACAGTATTTAATATCTTTTTGTAAATTACATTGATGCATTTGAACGAATGAATGAGAAACATAGACTTGCATAGACACGATTGCATTTTCACTTGCCGAAACAATCATTATCTTTACATTGCAAAGCAAGGAATAAAGAATATCAGTAAATATATATGTTTTTTGTAAAATTGGTTTACCAATCATAAAAATGCCTTTACGATTTGCAACTTTACAGCTTGTTGCTATGAGATAAACGCATTCTCCTAAACATTTCATTCATTCACGATGGCACATTACAAGCCGCGTATGGGTGGTGCCTCGCATGTATTAATACAACGTTATTGTGGCAGCTCTACCAAGCCACGGATTCTGGTGGACCGGTACGTATGTACATTGTGTACACATTCGCTTTGAACCATGCTTCTTACAATATTATAATATGCTTTCCTTGTCTACCATGCACACTATTCTCAAATAATACATGGGCTAACTGGGAGGTGTGATTACATTTTAGAACATTGTCTAACGTGCTAGCAACAGCTACCGATATAGGTCGGGCCCAGTCATAGATATATTGTGTGCATATATATTGTTATCTATAATATTTTATCAATCGTTACCATTGACTTGTTTGAAAATTTGGAATGGATATCGGCGGCAGAACGTCTTTTATCGCTTCAAATAAATTCCAGTTTTATTTACACATGTTTTTTTTTCTTCGTTACTGTAGTCAGTCATATCATTGATAAGTGTAAGGAATAGTTCGTTTCTTTCTCGAACGTTTTGAGTGCATGACCCGAAATCCTTTAGTTTCTTTATTTCATATTGTCAATGGTGATACTTAGTCATGGCAGACAGATCGGCACCGTCTCGCGTTTTAATGCCATCAAGTGACGTCAATCGGAGGCGTGGATCCGGAACGTTTCAGAACGTTCAGAGAAGCATTTACAGTCTTCATCTACTTGATTGCGCTATCTCCGAGCAAAATTGGGAGCGAAACATAAGCGAGTTAACCACGCACATTACCCCGACGAAAACATACAGATGCTCTATTTGAGGCCGTGCCGATCCGCTGCCGTGATGATATGTGTGCAATAAATAACCTTTCACTCTCTCCCTATCAAATAAACTATACTTTTCATTCTCCTTCACGGTTGCATTATTTGAGGAAAGTTTGCAGAAATAATAATATATTTATGGTGTATTAGGTGTCTAGTAGTACATTATAAATGTCTATACAGTATACGTTTATACGAGTGTTTTTAACATTTGGATAGGTAACAATGCGTATATTCTTATTAAGCTCGTAAAATAATAATTTATCTAATATAAAAGTATGTCATAAAATAAATGGAAATCGTTTCTCTATATGAATACAAACGATTATTCACGTTACTTTTTATAGTAAAGGCTAAGCACATTCAAGCAAGAGACCAAGCTGAGGAGTTAAAGACAAAAGTCAAATAAAGTATATTTTCAGCTCATACCATCGAAATTACCTAACACGTTACTTGCATGTGCTCAGAACTTAAATAAAGTAACTTTTTCGATTGCAATGAATTTAAATATATTTTCGTACCATATACACTGCAAAAGCTCTCTTGTCCTGGCCTTTGCGTTGCTTCTTATTTTTTTTAAACAAATACTGTTATTGTCCAGCCCGCTGATATTGGCTTCGGCCTCCGAAACTTGGATCCCACGCAACCGGCCAGTTGCGACAGGGCAACAGTAAGACTAATATATTAATGCACGCATTATACGATAATGCACGGGATGGCATTTACTAACTTTTATCCACTTTACGAATCACAACACAATTTTATGTACTAATGTTAATTGTTGAATCAAAACTAACCTATGCAAGTACTAACTACATAATACATATATAAGCATACACTGAACTAGAGGATCCGGTTGATTTTGATCATTATATTAAAACTTCGTATGCGCTCAATTTTGACCTTAATTTTCATGATAAACAAGAGATTCTTATATTGTTCTTCTCACAATCAATCTAGATACCTGACCTAAAGGGATTAGAGCAAGTATCTAGATAAAGAAAGATGACCCAGCTACTCGGAGAGATCCTAACAAATGCTCTATAAAATGAGTTTGATTGAAAGCGTTAAAATAGTTTTTATGAACAGACATTTAACTTGAATTATATAACACAATTGAATTATGCATCTCTTGTTTAATACAGCACTAAGCATGTTTATTCTTTACCTTATGCTTTCTTTGGTTTTCCTTTGAAATCTAGAATGGCCGCATGGTAGTTAAGTGGGCTAATGGCGCGAAACAAGTGGTTATGCCTTGGCAACTGGACAACGTATGTACATTTAAATTATATTTAATTGATTTGCGGATTTCCGAAAGCATGACTATTAAAACGTGGGCATGAATTCGAATGGTCCTATGTTGAATAATCATAACTTGGATAAATAATATCCGTAAATATTTTTGCACCAAATGTGTATATTACTTCGAAAGTCTGCAATGCGTGTCAAATATTATTTGCTACTAATATTTATTTTCCCTCTAACTGTTGTTTGTTGCAACTACGCCTTAAAAGACCATTGGATGCCTCAAGTATGTATGCGAAGTGAGAATTCGAATTGATGTTGTTGAAATGGTCAATATTATAAGTAATCAAATATGCATGTTGCATTTTGCACCTAATCGTGTTTTCTTCGATCATTTTTTCGGTCACTAATGTTATATAATTTCAAAGTGAAATTTCTAAAAATATCTCAGGAACTCCCACGAGATGCGGGAGATGGCGCTACCGGTCAAAAAGCGCGCTTAGCCAGACTGTGGGGCGCGGTTGACTCCAAACTCCTAAAACCGTTGCTGACTCATGCACGGCCGCCTCTAACCGAGACGCTGCCGGACTTCTGCCGCCCTGTGGCCCGCGTTCTGACGACTACCCACCAATACACGCAAGGAGTAAGTGTTCCATTCACCACTTAGTCAGACGTAAACTTTACAAATAAGACTACATAATAAACTTACCTGACAGTAAACCTAAAAAAAAAATTCGATTATATTCTTTTAATCTTCCATTTTTAATTATTTGGGTCTCTTTCACGCTGCGATTAATAGTAAATTGCTGTAATTAGTGACATTATTTCAACGCCCAAATAGTTAAATAGTATTTGGTAGTTACAAATGCGCTACGTCAGATCAAGCATAAGGTGTTTCCCGACACTGATTAACCACCTAATTTACGAAGTACATGACGTTTATCTGGGGCCACATTATTGAACAATACGATCTTGTAAAATAAGGGTTGGTTAGTATACTGCTTATATTTCTTAACTTTTTCCATTTTATTTACAGGATAGCTCTCTTAGAAGAACCGATTCAGATTCGGACTTGTGTCTCGACGAACCTCAGCCTGTGCCCACCAGTATAGACCCTCAGGTGAGATTTTTGTAACGCGCATAATGTTTATGCCGCGGGGAATCAAGTGGCACATGATTTTTATTTTTATTTGGTTTATTTTATAATTCATGTAATATTATTCTACGAAGTACATACAGTTATTATAAATGTATTTATGTATTTTCATATTTTCTATTTGTTTTGGTTGCAGCTATCAATAAATATTCGGAACGGATATGGGCATGTTTGAGCTTTGTATCGTTTTGATCCTCGGCTGTGATATGAAATTGCTCTTAGATTTTAGAAATTTATGATTAATAGGCAAATTTAATCATTACACGCAGCAAATGTGGCCCGGACTTGTGGACACCAGGATATCGGTTGAAGGTATCACGGGAAGCAATATCTAGCTTCATTTTGTTATATACATTTTCAACATTGCTACATCGAGTGCCACATTTTTAACTAAAAAATATTTATTTTGTTATACCTACCTATTACAAAATTCAAAGAATTTATTATTTTATGGTAATTGTAAAACAAATTGGTTCTTCTTTTTGAGTTTATAGTTTATAGTAGGTATTATTTACTGATTGTGATAAATAAAAATTGTGACATAAAATGTAAAAGATCTGTCAGGACTCTTCACTGCAGTGCAAGATGTCGGTAGCCTAAGAGTTTTTGGTATTTGAGTAAGAAATACTTGTTAGTTAATTGTATTTTTTTTTTACTGCACTATTAAAGTATAGCAAAGAAAATTGTTGCTTTTAAATTAGTTGATATCTTGTTTTGAAAAAATATAATGCAATTTAGGTGAAATCTCGTCTTCAGTATCTTTATATGACCTTTACGTACGTTAGTAGGGCCTTGTTTAAATATATTTATGATCAACACTGTGCTAACACCTTAAAAAGTTGATTATGCATGTAAACTCTAGTCTTCTTTGAAAATGTTTTCCGTTTCCGATCTGTTCATAGTTTGCGTAATCTTATAAAACTCCATTTAATGGACAAATAATCCAATTAATGCCTGTCTCGTTTAATTCAATATAACACATTTTCAATTATCATGCCTATGAAATAATTTTACATTGTATTGTATGTACTCATAAAAATACCAAAATGTATGTGCTTAAATTGAAATAATTACTTAATGAAGTTACAATGGTTTGAAAAACCTTTTCTATTCTAGGTGTGGCTTTTGTGGGCTTATTTTTCATTGTAATATTTTACTATGTTCACTAGTTTTTCTCACCGTTAGTAATGTCAAGCTAAGTATTTCAAAATTCTTTAAAGAATTGGGTAACAGTCTCATAAAAAACTGTATCATCTAGTGTCTAAACAAATACTTGTTATTTTGTATGTCATACGTTTTATAGAATTATTACAGGGTTGTAAAGTTGCATGCAAACATTTTGATAGTTTCTTTTTTGTAACAATCACAAAATAAAAAATGCAACATAATTTGAGACGAATATTAATTGTGACAAATTTTACTTTTGCTGATTCACAGTTTTGAATTCTAATCAGTATAATACACTTTGCATAGCTTAATCTTGTCAATTTTTATGTTTAAAGCAAGTTATTCCTTTGTGTACGTAATAAAGATATTACATAAAATAAGTCATTTTTTTTTAATTCATTTTACCTGCGCCCCTCGGTGTTACTGCTGTTATTGTTGTTGTTTGCAAATGTTGTTTTTTGCAAGTTCCTAATAAAATTACTTCGATTCACACTGTGTGGTGAGCACGAAGTTTGTTCTCGGGTCTTGGGTGTTTGTCTTGAGTTTCCCTGTTTGTCCATGCCATCTGCAACACAGGGAATCCTAGTGCAGAGGTATGAGTGTGTAAACGTTTATTATTATTCCACATTATTTATTATTATCAATATTATTGTCATCCAAATCTATTTGGCTAATTAAGCCTGAAAGAGAAACATAGATACATAGAAACTTTTGCATTTATAATGGGTGTGTGAATATGACTCCGCCCTTTCTCAACAGATGTCGTTTTTAGTATTGTTTACGTGTACTAATAAATGACCATACTTGTATTCGATAGTACTGAATGTCAGCTATCTAACGCATTTTATGATATTTGGTTGAAGTGTAAGCAACAATTGTTTTCACCTTTTCGAAAATGTCGGTTTTTATTCCAAATAAACGTCATTTGCGGGAAGTGTTATTACATTATTTTATTGCGAAGAAAACTGCAGCGGAAACTTATCGTTTGCTTGTGGAGATTTATGGTGAGCATGCTCCGTCTAATACAACTTGCAAGGAATGGTTTCGACGATTTCAAAATAACGATTTTAGTACTGAGGATAAAGAACATGGAAAACCACCAAAAAAATTTGAAGATGCTGAATTGGAAGCATTATTGGCGGAAGATTCTTGCCAAACTCAATCAGAATTAGCTGCAGCATTAAATGTTGATCGTTCAACTGTTGCAAAGCGTTTACAAATGATGGGAATGATTCAAAAAGCCGGTGACTGGGTTCCACATGATTTAAAAGAAAGAGACATGGAACGTCGGAAAACCATTTGTGAAATGCTGCTTCAAAGACAGCAAAGAAAAGGATTTTTGCATCGGATAGTCACAGGAGACGAAAAATGGATACACTACGAAAATCCTAAACGCAAAAAAGCTTGGGTGAAACCAGGCGAACCAGGCCCATCACAGCCAAAAATAAATATTCACTGTGCCAAGGTCATGCTCTGTATTTGGTGGGATCAGAAAGGTATTGTATATTATGAGTTGCTCAAACCCTCTGAAACTATTAATGGAGAAGTTTACCGACGACAACTAATGCGTTTGAAGCGAGCCATAGAAGAAAAACGACCAGAATGGGTGAATAGACATAACAAATTAGTTCTTCAGCATGACAATGCCAAACCGCATACCGCAGAAGTCGTAAAAAGATATTTAGAGGGACAGGACTGGGAAGTGTTACCCCACCCGCCATATTCACCAGACATAGCTCCTTCGGATTACCACCTATTCCGGACGATGCAGACAGACCTTACTGGAGAAAAGTTTACTTCATGTGAAAGTATCAAAATTTGGATTGACAACTGGATAAGCTCAAAAGACCAGGACTTCTTCCAGCAAGGAATACGAAAACTACCTGAACGATGGGCGAAGGTTGTAGCTGCAGATGGAGCATACTTTCAATATTTTTTTTTTTAATTTTGTAAGCGAACAAATGTGTTTTATTTTGACAAAAAGGGGCGGAGTCATATTCACACACCATATAGATAAATAAATATTCATGCACATTTCACACAGCGTCATCTAACTTCAAACTAAGCTTATATGTGTCATCTTTTTTTAGTCTTTATCATGTTCTCCAGCTTGCCTTCTCAGCGACTGTCTGATTTCATCGGTCACTTGGAATTTGGGACCATGGCCAGGCACAATCCAGTCTGCTAAATCTGCTACTTTAGATCTATTCTTCATCTGCTGCACGGGACTTTCACTACCAGCTTTCAACCAAATATTTGGATCTTCAATATCTTCATACTTTTCAAATAGGTCGCCTGAAATATTCAACGTATAAAGTATTAATTTCTTTATTCTTAAATTTACTTGGTCACAGGAAAATGATGAATTATTACAACCAAAATTAGAGGCAATCGATAACTTTAGAGCTGCAGTGATTGAGTAATATTGTAAACTTATGTCTTTATAGGTTATTGTTAACCACAGTTAAAAAGTCTACATGAGATGATGGAAAAACTGACAGAAATGGTTTTTTCCAAGTTTTTAAAAGATTAGATTATTTTTTAGGATGAAAAGTAGCCTATGTGTTAATCCAGGGTATGAGCTACCTTGATTCCAAATTTCATAAAAAATCATTTAGCCATTCAGGCATGAAGAATTAACAAACATACATACACACAAATTTTTGCATTATAATTTTAGTTTGATGGTATATGGATCGGTGATTTTAAAGTTTCCCATAAGTACCTGTTATTGCAACTTTTTCCACTTCATTACTTGTTACAAGAACGGTAATATCTGAGAGGGTGTGTCCTGGTGTAGGGATTACTTTAACACTGTTGTTGATACTATATTCTTCACCTGAGGAATATTAAAAATTAACTGCTGTGAAACTCTTAGTAAGTATGCAATTTAATGAACAACCACTACAAATATTTTATGATAAAATTTGGATGTAACACCAATGAGTAACATTCATAATATATGCCTATCCTCACTTGGTAGTTGCTCTAGCTGGCCTTCTGTACTGTTGGTTGTAGGTTCGATTCCCACCCAGGATAAACATTTGTGTGATGAACATTTGTCTTCATCTGATATGATATTTACACAATTAAAAGTAATAATAAGTATTGTACCGGTTCCTATGGTACTAACTTTGCTGAGTGTGGTGCTAGATTGCAAAGCCCATTTTTCATAATAAAAGACAAACCTTCATCAAAAGGATGCATGAAATAGGTATCCTTGAATGAAATGCTGAACCCAACAATGTGCTTTGCCTGGAGAAAAAGGTTGTTATTTCCAATATGATCGGAATGTCCATGTGTAGATATAACATAATTTATTTTTGGTGGCTTCAGTTTGTGCTTTTCAAGAGCTGTAAATAGTAAAATTATTGATCAGACAACTGCAACAATTTTATGTTATTTTATTCATAGAATTAATATAACGGTCGATTTTAGCAAAAGAGTCTAAAGCTTTATTATTTAATCTTGGCAAAAACTAGCAATATAAATAATACGCGCGTTTGTGACGGCAGTGTAATGACATTGAACTTGGTCACACCATTGGTTATGATTTGGTTTCGCCATTGAGGGTAGTTTTGCTTTACTTTCTCCTTCCTCTATAAAGTATCTGAGTTTACCATTCAGTATATTCTCGGAATCCCATGCTGTCATTGTATCCACGATTATGTTGTGAGCACCTTTTATAAGAGTACAGCTGCAATTCGCAGTCATTTGATTTTTACCAGTCTCGGAAGAATAACCATCGAAGAGTACAATAATTTGGCTCATTTTAATAAAATTAAGCACTGTCTATCACTGTTTTGTTTTTACCTATTTGTTTACATTTTTTTTTTCACATGTTCATATGATCAGCTGATGTTCTGATACTTCAATTTGACAAGTGTCATTTAGTTCAATCTCTTATTTAGTTAAGTTGAAAATTAAAAAGAAGAAGTAGTAGAGTTGAAGATAGAAAAAAAGTAGTTTGTTACACTGGCCGAATTTATGTGGCTACTAAAGACACAAAAAGCCAGAAAGAAGTCGAAAATATGAACTACGGTCGCCACAATTGAAATGTCATTCGATTGTCAGTCTTTACATTCGAATGCTTTGTGTATTTTATTGTTACAATTAACCCTAATGCAGACAAAACTTGCGAACGTACATTAACTCGGACATTGGCAGAATTTGTGTGGCATAAATCACGCAAAAGGCCAGAAATAAGAAGAAGGAGAAGTATTTTATTGTAATATTGCAATATTTTAACGTTATATATGCTGATAGCTATAAAAAGTGACGCTCAGTATATTAATCTAAAACTAAAACTACTATGTGTTTTACATTTGTAATTTTTAAATATTATAAATAAGTTTACACTTTTTGAAATTAGCCTTTTACTTATAGGGCTAATTTCAAAAATTTTCAAGTAGGGTTGAGAAGTAGAAAAAGCTGGTACCAGAATTCACTCACCAGGCAAGGAAAGAAAACGAAAAAGTGGATTTGTTCAAGTCGATCATTTTAATATCCATCTACGACCTCTCCTTGCCAACATTTGCCAGATGTATATGAAAAATGAAAAAAAAAACTCTTGTAAATAAAAGAGCGGGTGAGGGTTGGGAGACTTGTTATTTGTGTCTACTTCTCGCAAGTATCTTGCTCTCCAAGCTGATATTTTGGACGGAATACGGCCTCTAATGTTGCGTTAACGACGGGAAGAAAATGCTCGTCAGCAGCGCTGGTTTTCAGTGGCCCCGCGGTGTGTCGATTAGCTAATGCGACACCAAATTATCATAGTTACAATATATTATCGTCATAAAACTGTGAGAATTATATTCGGAATAAATTCTTCCTATATGTTTTCCAATAATCATATATATTCAAATAAAACAATATTACTTTAATAAAACTAATTCAGCTCACTCAAGTCAAATTCCAAGCTGAAAAGAATAATTAGAAGAACTCGGATGTTGCTAATAATAAATATTAAAAATTAATATTATAATAAATAATTACATTTTTGATCACAGTTCCCAAAATGAGAGGCCAATGATTTGGTTTTTACTTTTATAATTGTTAAGTATAATATATTTGCCAAACGATTTCTTCTTAAATTTTTCTTTTTGTCCTTTTGTATCTAAGCCACACAAATTTTACCAATGTCCGAGTTAATCTACTTTCGCAAGTATTTTCTGCATTTAGTTTTAATTAAAAAAAAAAAAAAAAACAAAATAAGGCCAGTATACAAACGATTTTGGGAGTCGGAACGTGATATCATTGAACTGCATGGTTGACTTTGAATTGTTCGTTAAAAAGCCCTTGTTTTTGCGATTATACAGGTCAGACACTAACAATTTTTTTGTGATTCCGTACTATACTGCAAACTCCTTTTTTTACATATGTTACTAAATATTTAACAATGGAATATCAAACATTTTGTATGATCTCCACTCCATTAAATTAGTCATTATTATAATATAATTATTTATTTCGTCCAAAAATCGGTTAGTGTCCCTGTCCCCTCTCGTCAGCTGTCGTCGCCGGTTATTTTTAGGTTACAACCAAAATAAATTGAAGAAAGCTGCTGCGGTGAATCTACGACAATCTATGTAGGTTATTTTAATATTTCAACGTGCGCCAAACATATCTCTATTCATGAAAATTGCGCATTTGGATAATTATATGCCACTTGCTACGTTATCTGCAAGTTCATTCTAACATCATTGTTTACTCAGGGTTATGAAACAATAAAGTGAATTCCTGTCGCCTACGGACCGCTAGTTCGTAGTGAACCATGTCAGGCGACGTTCAACCAAGGAAGCGTAAGGATAAAAGGAAAAAGAAAGGTATTATTTTTATCTATTACACTAAGTATTGTTGTAGTGATTGACCTATGCGGTAAATGTTAACATTATTCCAGATGATCTTGGTGTTGAAGAACCTCGTGGTACGGCCGCTGTGTTCGGCGAAGGCGATGTGTTTATGCACTCATATAGCGATCATGGAACTGGTGGCCATTGGTGTGCCAAAGTAATATTCTTTTCTCTCCTTGCTGTGCTAATAACTCTAATTGGGCTTATCATATTGGAGAACAGGGGACTTTCAGAATGTAAGTACTGTCAACTGATTGTCTTTTAGGTCACAAATTGTCTACATTAATTACTCTATGCTTTATTTATAGTGCTCTGATTTGTAATGTAGGCAGGTGCAAGCAAATGGCAAGGTTATCAAATGATGCTGCCACAATTTCAGACAGTTGTCAGACTAATTGAATATTCTTTGTAGTGGTAAAATATTCTGCTACTGGAGATTTTTATTTAATTTAAATCTAATTCATAGTCAAAATTAAAATAGGTGGGTGAAAAGTTAATCTTTGACAGGAACAATAAGGATCATGCTACTTAAGAAAATATGTTAAAATCTAGCATCTTAGTAATGACAAAAGATTAACAAAACTTTACAATCAAATATGTAACTTTTCATTATATTTCAGTGGAAGCCAACTCAGTGGAAACTAGATATTCAGGAGTTTTAGAGGGATGGATAGAAGATGCTCCTGATGATGACCATCATGACGAACATACATTAGAGCTGAAGCATCATGTAAGAATGTTATTTAAGATACCTAAACATAATATAAACTGCAAACAATTGTAATAAACTTTAAATGATATTCATTGGTTTGAGGTCTCTCCTATACAATTTATGAGAAGTGAAAATCAATTTCATGTTTAAATAATATTTGCTGTTTCTGAATAATTGGATGCATATTTACCTAATATAATTTTTTTGCTATGAAATTATGGAAGCAGCTTCTTAAAATATGTTATTGTATTGTAAATAAATCCCTGGACTATATAAATTGCCATCTCACTCGCACACATTATGAAATAAATTTATGCCCTTTTACAAATGTTACTTTGGCAGTGTTAATAATGTGGCCTAACACCCAACACCTCAACTTTAGGAAAATATGCATTTGATTATCCGGATTCTCTCTAATCAAATTCTCTCTATTGGAATTTCTTAAAGTGATAATCCTGGCCTCAGGAAACAGATAAAAAAAGATTGCCGCATGTATGTCAGTCACTTGAGAATGACTCAACTGATTTGGCAAATTTTTTATTGTTGTGTTCTTGCCATGTCAAGGTTTAAGTGCATTCAAAGCACACTTCTCATTAAAAGGGGACCAAAATCAACATAATTTGCTCATCATCTATAACTAGATATATTTAGTAGCAAGTGTCACATAATGGTGCAGCAGAGGTAATTCAATTATAAAATGTGATTTCGTTTGAACTGTATACATACTTGAACTCCTTATGATACACATATTTACATAAATCACATATCTCACTTTCCGATAGAATTAGAATTCCATGATTATTGTGAAGGTTTTTATAAGAGTTTATTTAGATAATACAGATAAACAAGCATTTAAGGCTGTTTATTGTCATCAGTACTACCTTGTTTACTATAAAAAAAACGGAATTAATAACTAGGACGAAGAAGAAGATCATGGCAGTGAAGTAGGACATGATGACCATGATGATGAGGATGACGATGAAGATGACGCTGATGATCATGACGACGAAGATGACGAACACGATGATGAACACGAAAATGACGAGGATGAAAATGATGATGAACAAGAACAGGATGATGATGAAGATGCAGAACAAAATGAAGATTCGATTGAGGATAAAGACGAAGATGACGATGATGGCAATGATGATGACAATGATGACTATTTAGAAAGCGAAGAAAACTTAGAAACAACAGAACGAGATCAGGTGGGATAAAAACTACTACACAACTAAAATAGTTATATACATATTTAGTGTTATTTTATAAACTGTTGACATTTTGACAGGATGATATTGAAGAAGCCTTTTATAAAAAGAAATCTGTATACAGTGAACAGTTAGATAATGATGATGACGATGACGATGACGATGATGATGATGATGATGTTAAAAAAAATGAAAGTGATGAGCAGAATGATGATGAAAACCCTCAATATGACAATGATAATGAAGACAAACAACTAGATAATGACGTCGATGAAGAAAATTATATAGATGAGAAAGAAAAGGATGATATTGAAGACAAAACCTCAGAAGATGTCGATGATGGCGACAGCGAAGAGGCTGATGACTTCCTCGAAGATGATGCAACTCCTGCTAATGAGGTGCAGAAATGTGTGATGCTTCAGTGAAATCGAAATTAAATGTTTGACTTGATTGGCACTAACAATTCTAAAGCTTCCAAAACTTTTAACTGGCACAGCAAACGGCCATGTTGCCTTTCTTATTTCTTTAAATTTTATAAAAGGTATCTTAAGCAAACTTTATCCTAATAAATAAACAATATTATAGAACGAATATTTAAGTTTTAGCGCTAATTTTACGTATAACGCATGTTAATGGGTTGAATGTGCAATGTAACAAGTATTGAAGCTATTTTAAACAGAGTTGACATTCTGTGATTTGCGTAACGCTGTTTATCTGTTTTATTATTTTGTGTTTCGTTTCACGCCAACAACTCCGTAGTTCTCAATTTATTTATCGCAACAAGTTTAGTGGACATGTCGAATAACAAAAATACAGGATGTAGGATTCACGTGTGTGTGTATAAAGCTTAATTTATTTTAGTCCCATGTTTCTTGCCAAATCGTACTACTGATTGGGTATTGCGTATTGTATTGGCTATATATAGGTATGAGTGAGTATATATATAGTAGATATACATACTATGACTGATTCGGTTCAATATAATATAATGATAATAAAATCAGCAGTAACCTTCCAAAACTGACCATTTAAAGTATCAGGCTAGAATTTATTTGATTACGGTGAAGTTTTCAACTTAAAAATCCAATTCTTAAGTGCTAAACCGTAACGTCGGGAATCATATCTTATTCCTTTAGCTTCTGTTAAACTACTGGAGGTGGTCTTGACATGTGCCTATTTCACTTCCCATTTAATTTTACAATGGTTATAATTTAGGACGAAGATGAACACGAAGAGGAAGAGCTAGCTAACGTAGAAATAGAAGCAATTGAAAAAGAAGTTTCTGATGATGACCCTGTATCAACTGAGGAACCGGCAGGCGAAGAGAAAGACGATGACGAATCTCAAGGTAAGAAAACCTTACGAAATTAACATTGCACTCGATACCTATCTTAATAATCCAATGTTAAATTTAATAATTGTTTCCTTATTCTTACAGAGGTATCCGAAGAATTAGCTCCTGACGAAGACAATACCTCCGTGGAAGATGATGACGTGGAATTCCTCGAGCCGGACGAATTGGACGAACTGCCGATTGTAGAGCCGATAACAGCTCCCAAAGGGAAACCTTTACCCGAGGTTATTATTTATTTTCATTTCGTACCCAATATGATAAATAATCTACCACTAAACCTAACAATTGGATATGCACAAATTAGTGAAGACTTGGTGAGAAATATAGTGTTTTAATGTGTTGGAACAGCAGCTATTAGTCATGTAATTAAGTAAATGAGTACTTCAGTTACTAAATGGATATTCGACTTCATTTCTCTATCCGAATTTGGCTTATATGGCAGTTACTCACCAATGGCTAACTTAATTAGTGTTACTATTGCAATTTAATCTATTTTATGGCGTAACCTGTGTGATAATAATAGAGTCGATTCTGTTGGCAACAAATTAAAAGAAAATCGACTTTGACTATTCTAAAATTATTTTTAGTTCATTCGAAAGCAAAAGGGACGTAAGCCGATAATTTTAGTTTTTTTTTTTTTACCTACAGGATGCACTAATAACCAAATCTTAAGAGATTTTTGTCACATTTTGCTATGGCAACAATTCTAACTAGAACTCTTTTAACAGTTGGAAGAATCGCCCTCAACCGAGAAGCCTCAAGACACGTTGGCAGAAGAGGAAGAATATGAACGCCGACAAGAAGCGCTGCGCAAGGAGAAGGAACAAGCTTCGCAAGGCAGTGAGTACACTTTTACGTACCGAGGGGCGAACTTCACCTATCTGCAAATATAATCCTTCAAAACATAATCCTGGATAATATAATCGCATGCCAGTAATTAATGTGTAACAAAAACACTTTATTTTTACACAATTTCTATATAAATAAACTTAATTATCGGTCATTTTCTTTTGCGATCAGGTGAAGTTGGACCCTATTCTGTTGCATGAAAACTAATGGCTTTTTCCTAATTTTGTGGTCGAAATGATTAAAACCTTTCGTTTTTTTAATAATAAATTAGTAACTCATAATAAATATTTACCTAGTAATAAGACAAAAAATATTTAAGCTTACAAATAAATGTTCTACAAATCATTGTTTTATTTTGCTCCATATTTATATTAACCTATGTGCCTCGTCGTGTTGCCAACATCTGTTGATGTTATTTTTGTAGTTTACTCGATGACTACTTACAAAAAAAAAAACTTTGTAATGTATGATTGTAAACGTAATCTACAACAGTACACATTTCGCCGGGTCTTTATTTTTACAACACTGTATTCTTATCCTTCCTAAGTCTTCTATCATACTTTGGCACACAACTAACCTCTTATACATGACGTCACGAAGAGGCAAATAAAATAATAATAAGCAAAAAATACAAAAAGAAATTTAATTTTTTATTTTTCTTTAGTTAATTTCTTAGGCTACATGCCGTTTTAGTCATGAGTCACACGTGACATTTTCTAATCTATGTAATAGATAAGACATAGGCCATTCGCCCTCGCTAGTGGAGATAACAAAAAATAAATAAGGGCATTCTCAAATTACCATTTATTATTGAATGTGACCTGTTAATTGTTTAATTGAGTGTAAGGTCACGAGGTTATTTTTTATTCATAATGATCGATATAAGACACCCGACTATGGTCACCAACCTTAGGCCGAGTTTTTTTTTTTTCTTTAATATCTGTTTTATGGGCGATGGTTCTTTTTTCATAACACCAATCTTCTCGGAAACGTCAGGGTCATAAAATATGTTTGATGAGATTTTGGATGATAATAGCTGCTTAAAACTTTACGTCTTCCGAAATATACAATTTCAATGAAACTAAGCATAAGTTAGCAACCAAAAACTCGGGATGGACGTTATGGAATATAACTTAGTATTGACTTGCAACATTTAATACAAGATGAATGAGAGAGAGTATGTGTGTTGCAGTGTTACTGAAATTGACGGTGGGCTGCGCTCTGCTGGTGGCCACTCACGCGGTACTCCGCCGAGCTACTGCCTCGCGCGGTGCGTACTATTTTATATCTATGTTTCATTATTAACGAAATATCATATCAAAACTTATTACAATTTCTTATTACCATATAAAGTGTCTTAGATTCAGATTATTGTAGGTCTAGCTCAAACGTCATATTAAAAAGTCAACCATAGGTGTCTGTAATTTCAATACATTTAATGAATGTCATCTCACCGTTTTAAGTGATACCATTATCAATGTTTCTTTTTCAATGAACATTCTACCCACGAATTGGTCAATAAAATATTTTATCTTGACAAGTAAACAAAAAACGCGCGTCGCTATTTTATCTCTGACCATCAATAGGTATATTGTATGACACTAGGATATCGAAGATACGAAACGCGTGAAAATTCAGTGGGCTAGGCCAATAGTAATTTATTGTGGGAACTTTTAAGCAAAATATTAAAAGTTGATTGCATTTCATCAATATTACGCAGACTTTTTTCTGCGCAATATTGCTTGCGCCGTATTCTGTTGTGTGTTGCGCTAAGTGCATTGAAATCTTCATCTACTATTTATTACAAATTCGTCAGACCTACCTAACAATTACCAAAATAGTGAATCATATTTCCGTAGCAGAACCAGAAGATGAACTGGACCACAGTAGAGAAGAAACGCCTTTATCTGACAGAAGGATGACTATGATATCGGACCCAGTGCTGCCATCTACTGGTAGGATTTTTTTGATGTGCTTATTGTGACGTCATTCGCTTTACTTATATAATGTACAGAAAGTCAAGATAGGGTACACTAATTGCCTTAGTATTTTAATTGTCAAATTATTTTATTGAAGTGAAAACTTCTTAAGCCGTGTTGAGCTATTTTTGGTAAGAGAAAAACTTATGGGTTCGCGTCACCGATGACCTCGACATGCTTGTGGCGTATTGCGTTTGCATTAGACTAGCGATGCGTAGTATAACGTCTTATGTACATGTATTTCATTGTTTTGAATTTTGTCGGCAGTCCTTATGACCGCGTCTGTTTTTTTTATTAAATTGAACTATTTTAATATGTACACGAATAAAACTTTATTTTCATGTAATAGTGTATGATATATGTAGGCATTGGATTTGACAAAAAGTTAACATTCTTTCCACATACTGCAGTTGCTCCGAAGACAGTGCCTGAGTCACGACCTATACAGACAGAATTTAAAAAAGAAGAACCTATTATTCAATCTTCGCCGCCTTCCAAAGATGTTGATGAAGAAGAGGACGAAGAAATAATTGTGACCAAGGTAGGAAAATCATTCTAAAAATATCACTAAGAAAACTGAATTTCTCATGTACTTCTAGTTAATATAATACTTCAATAAATTTTCAGCCTTCGCCATCACCAAAAGACGAAATAGATAAAGAATTGTACAGTGATGAAGAGGAAATTGAAGAAGAAGAGGAAGCAGAAGTTGTTGAACAAGAAAAAGAGGTTCCTCAAAAGGCCGTACCACAGACAAATCCGGCCAAAGTTGCAATACCGGATGTGACAAAAGAAGTGACGCCCGAACCGGACGAAGATGATGACGTAGAGATTATAGACGAGGAACAGCTGGAGGAAGAATTGGAAGAAGAAGAGATCTCGGATGTTGATGACGCAGAACTTCTGAGCCGCTTGGAGGCAAAATACGGACGCCTTCCAGAACCAGACAGGCCTGGACGGACTGAGAGTAAAATGGCTTGGCGTTGTTTTAACTGGCTTGTTAACTGAATAACATTTGGCATGACTAACCTGTGTGAGTGTTTAGTTTTATTGTAATTATTATTTCCAAACAACTAGATGCATGCAATATTTTAATAGTGTTTATTGGTTATATCTACTCCAACTCGAACGGTATTATTACAAAAAGTGGATTAACTTTAGACTAGGTTTAAACCATCAATATAACATGGATATTGGTGATTTAAACCTAGTATTAACGTTCCTTCACATTTTCTAATAAGACCGAAAAGTCTACTTCTTTAGCTCAAATGTCAAAACATTGAAATTTTTTATTCTGAAAAATTATCGGGTCTCGACTTTATAAGCTCATCTCAAGAATTCAAGAATTATGTAATTTGACAAGACTTTAGGTAAAAAATAAGGTACACTCTTAAAATGTTTCACATTTTGATTTTGAGCCTACAAAGTAGACAGAATAGAGTTTGCAAACTTATAGGCGTATATAAACCACTTAACGTCAGGTGGACGATCAGCTTGTTCCGACATTTAGTCTCGTAAAAGAGGGGAAATAATCGAAATTTCCTAATGCAATCGCACGGATAATTTTTGCATGTATCAGCAATACATGTACAAGTGCAATACGACTTAGGCTCTACCCGACTCAAATATGATAGACCTAATTTGCAGTGTTGCGCTTGTCACTCTGAGACTGAAACGTAATGTCTTACGTGCTCGTAATTTCACCGGGATCCACACCCTTCAACCGAAACACATGATCGCGGGTGCACCACTGAGCAGCGGCGAATTACCAAGTGGAGTAGCAGTACTTCTCCTAAATTGGCCCAAGTTTTATATTTACATACGTGATCAACATAATGAAGACATAGAATATATTTTCAAATAAATATTTTGTTCTCGTTAATGAAATAACCTAAAACGGTACCATAATCAAGTCCTCTCTATTAAAAACAAAGGTCTGGAAGATGGATAAAATTGTACCACAAAAAACATTGAGGTTTAACTTGTTTACAACCGTCACGCAAAAATCGTTTGCTTACATAATATAACCAAAATGTCTGTTAATTCCAGAGGATGGCGGAAACAGTATTGAAGACGAGTGGCCCGGCGAGCCCAGCGATGCATTTTGGAGCGAGCATTTAGAGCAAGCCCAACGCGAGCTGCGCGAGGTATTTATCACAAGCACCGGTCAATAGTCAGGAACTAATATCTTATGAGAATACTACACTGGCCTGATATCTCAGTTGGTAATAGCTCTGCCTCAGTTGATAATGTCCCTTTTTTGTAAATACATCATATAATCTATGATCGCCACACAAAAGCTTGACCCGGTTAGGAATTAAACCCACGACCTGCAGAGCAGAAGGTACCAACTTAGCTGTGAGGCCAGTCAAAAACTGGCCGTCGTCTGAGTTAGCGTCATCATTACTCCAATACAATGATCGGGGAAGAAATAGTTTTGCCATTTTTCATTAGGTACTATCGCAGGTAATGGGCTGAATAGATAAGACTTTGCGTTCCTGTTAGGTAATACGATTAGAAATACAAAATTGTCTTGAATTCTGTAGTTTGGTGTATTTTCTTGAACATTACTAACTCTGATTTTCGTTGTTCATTTCCTAACTGTTAGTAAAATTCATAAATACCATAGTATGTACAAAAACCACTTTGTACTGTGCGCTCTTGCATACGAATGCCAAGGGTACCACAGTGGCCGTGGTTTAAGGGGCCACACCTGCGCAGGCGCACGACCTGTGCGGTTCGCATGCTCCTTAGGGACATAGTATTTAGTAGTAGTTATAGTTTATCATGTCCTCTTAGAACTCGAACAATCCATGAGAAATGGTGACCTATTTGATCCCGCGCATGGCAGCACAGAGCCCCATAGATATAAATACATCATTAATATTTTTGGTTTTGGATTCTGGGTATGAAAATCACACGTATCCATAGTCATTCGAGGCGTGTAGCGTGGACGGTTCGTGCGCGTGCGCAGGTGTAGATCCGCTTTAACACGTGAGGATTTTACTAACGTATAATTTGGCATGTTCCCTTTGCTTTGCGGAAAGATTTTTGCATGTGTAAATGTTTTACAACAACACAGCACTTCAACAAGAAAACAAAGTAACATTAGAAAATACACCAAATTAAAACAGTAATAGTAAATATTACAAAATCAAACCTCCTGTTCTCTTGTAGCGCTCGTATTATATGAAAGTATAAATTTCAGGACTGGCTCGACTAACCATTTTTGCATCCAATATTTCATACTTTGCTCGTTGTGCCATTTCCCCCACTCGTCGGTGACACCTCAGGATACGGATCGCGCCCGCACCCCGCGCGATTCGTCCCTGACGAGTCCCCGACGACTATCCCTTAGACTAGGAATTTATTATGATGTCAAAGTTGGTTTAAATCCGGCGCTGTAAATCTGCGTCGGTTTTACCAGCTACGGCAAGTTTGTTGCGTGTGTGTGAGTGTGTACTAACTTGGAGGGCGAGTGGACAGCGGCGGCGGAGAAGGCAAGCGCTCCTGCTCTTCGAACCAGCGGCCGCGCTCGGTATATCGTCGCGCGGGCCCTGGACTCGTTGGCTGAGGCGAAGAAAGACAACCAACTCCTGAACAAAGCCATCGCGGCGTATCTGGAACTGTTAAAGATGAATGAACGCCTCTCGGATGGGAAGCTACGTGAAGTTGCTGATAGGGCACTGGACAGAATCAAATTTAGAGGTAATAAACATTATTTTTTCTTAAACCCATGCCACAAACCAAACCACAAAAATAACGTCTAACTTTATTTGAACATCGTTATTAGCAAGAGGTAGGTATTATCCTCCAAATATTATATATATCTTATTAAATTTAATTTTAAACACTTGGTAATTTCACATTTGGCTTCACTAACTATTGCTAATGTAATGTGTTTATCCTATCAGGAACTTACTTGAGCGCCGAACCAGTATATAAACTGCTCATTCGGAGATTCCCCAATGAACCGCATCACCGAAACAATTTGACCGTCTCTTTCCTCATGGCTAACAGGTAAATCGTTAATTATTTCTCACTGGTACCACATTAATAATTCTTGTGTATGAGCAGTATATTACTGCTATATGTATATTTGATCCCACTTGACGAAAAATTGTTTAGAATTCTGAAGTGGAGCTGCAATTTTTCGTCAAGTAAGAATTAAGACCATATCCAGCAGGTTGCAAAATATATTACTAAAAATATACATTACTCAGGTTGCATTAAAAATCTGGTCTGTCTTCGTTTTGTTGAACATGATTTTATTTTCAGAGCCGACTTAGCTGAGAATGTCTTGAAAGAAACTCTCAAATTATGGCCCAACGATCGCATCGCACTTGCCCACCACGGCTTCATTCTGAAAACCTTGCACAATCGCCTCGACGAGGCAGTGGAAGCGTTCACGAAAGCATTAGAAGGAGACGCGGGACCAGCAAACGAACCACGTTTCTACTATCACTTAGGAGATGCACTTCTCTTACTGGGACGGTTTGCAGAAGCTCACGAGGTCCACAAACGTGGCGCCGCACTTGGCCACTTCCTATCGCCCGCTCAAAGATCATTATACAACGTCAATAGACTCAAAAGCAAACCGTGGTGGGACGTAAACCAAACACCATACGCGCGATTGGCACAAGCTCTGGAAAAATCATGGAAGGACATACTCAGAGAAGCCGAAGCGGCAAAAGCCCTATACGAGAAAGAGAAGGAAGGGTTGAAAGAGAGAGGTGATTGGTCGCAGCTGGATTTGTTCGTCCGCGGCCGGGAAGTCCCGGACCGATGTTCCCGGGCGCCGATCACGTGTAAGATCGTAAAAGCGGAAGCGGCGGCGAGCGGATGTCGCCGCGGGCAGATCAAGTTCAGCGCGATGGAGCCGGGAACCCACGTGCGACCGCACGTCGGGCCGACCAATTGTAGGCTGCGAATGCATCTCGGACTGAGCAACACTAGAGATACTTATATCAGAGTGGATAAAGAGATCAGGTAATTATTGTCTGCCTTAGGAAACTTTAGAAATCATCAAAAACAGGTCTATCTCCCTCACTTTAGATGGCATACACGAGCAATTTGGGTCTATATGTTCCATTACGAGGAGGTGAGACTGGTTGAAGTTTGATTGGGATTAATTTACTATAAGAACAAAACCTCTTTTTGGTTGAAGGGTAGGCAAGAAAACCTTGAGTTCTCTTATCTCTTTAGTCAAAGTTTAGACAGAGATCGAATATGCACAAGAGTTTTCTATTAAAAATTCGAGAAATTCGAATATTATTCGTTATATAATTCGTTATAAATTAAGAGATTTCGCGACTTTTTAAGACTTATCTTGATTCAAGCGTAGTATTCGTATTTTAGGAAACACGAAATTAAAATTCTTTTATTTGCAGGCAATGGCAGCTGGGCAAAGTGCTAATGTTCGACGACAGCTTTGAACACGAAGTTTGGCATAACGGTACCGGCGCCCGCCTCGTGCTTATTGTGGACGTGTGGCACCCGGACCTCACGCCCGCAGAGAGGCGGCACTTACCCGCCATTTCATAATCCACCAAATACCATTTAGCGCTAATAGTTTCTAACCAGTGCCGGATTGAGCAAGCAACCCGCAGCAAATTCTATCGTTCTACAACAGGTTCTTGTACAAAGTTGTTTAATACTTAATACGTTTATTTGTACTTGTACTTGTACAAATAAAGTATTAAGTATTGCTAAAAAAATTCAATAGTTAATACGTTTATTTCCCATTCAATATGGTAACAACTTTGTTGGTGTTTAATTATACCTACAGATTCCTGTTAACTAGTTTCACTCAAAAAATTTGTGAAATCCAAACCTCAGGCGTGGGGTTTGCATACGCGGGGCTCGTAGCAATTGCTACTCTTGCTACGTGGTTAATCCGGCACTGTTTCTAATAAAACCCACTAACCCCAACGAGGGGGTTGTTATCAGTACCAGGAGTCTTGTTGCCTTATGCGATCGCAATTGATAAGTATGGTTCTAGTGAATGTGATTGCTGTCTTGTATATTATTTGGTACTAGGTCTTCCCCGCGACATTGTCCGCGTGGAATTTAACAATTGTTTCCCGCGGAACCCAAATTAATCTTATTTTACTAAAATAAAAGTATCAATAATGACTTAACATCAGCTATCTGCCAGTGAAAGTCCCGTCAAAATCGGTCCAGCCGTTTCGGAAAATAGCCGGAACAAAAAGACAGACAAAAATTATAAACGTTGAATTTTAGTATAAGTACCGTATATACTTTCAAATGGATTTAGTAAAAAGCTGTTATTTTCACATTACAAAAATCCGACTTTCAATTTAGTTATTTGTATAGATTAAGTTGTAGTAATGTTCAATATCTAAAATTAGCTAAATTCTAGTCTATATCAAAGAAAGTCTATGTACCTTTGTACTAAACATTGCAGCAATACGGAGCGTCAGATAATATTTTGTTTAGGAAGGCTATGATTGTATATTGTATGTTATTGTAATGGAATAATTAATATCAATTTTTAAATCATTGAGGCCACTTGTGTGATATTTTTACCTTTCCTAAGTCTTATTTTGAGGTTTTATTATTCACCTAATACGTCAAACCTGCATGTTGCATCACATTAATATGTTACCTTTTATAAAGATTCCAATTATATGTAATGTATTAATATATTTAAGTATTTTTACACTGCTCATGAAATTGCATGTGCAACTTTTTTTAATTGGGCCTGTACTTTCCTAACAGACATTCGGGATGCCGTCTCTTTTTCTTCCTACAGAAAGAAGACTGCGAACAGATATCTGTTATATATATGTACTTTAAACTATTGGTACATGACCTGTTAAGAATTACAATCAAAATCTTGATATCGTTTACGAAAATATAATTCCAATGCTCAAAAAGAAATTGTTTTATTTATAAGACAGACAAAACAATCTAATATAATAAGGTCATACATAAAATAATAACAGCTATTCTTAATGTAGTGTAGATGTATATTTGGTATAAAAATCAATTGGAAATTGTTCCAATATAATCTTTAAATTAATTCTTATACTACTAAAGCTCATTTGGAATTGTCGAAACTTAATCATAATTGGACCATATGGATCATGTCAGGATTTTCAACTACAACATTCATCTCAAAAAATATACCTGTGAATGTTATGTCAATTTATCACAACAACAATGGACGGAGCAGTAATAATACTTTTAAAGTCAAAACTACAACAGTACTTATTTATAAGATAATGGAATATAGTGAGCTAAATATTGGTGGCAATTCTGTTGATTTTGAACCAAACTAAGACTAAAACAAATCTCTAGCTATTTATGGAATCAAGCGATAATTTGGAGTCCATGTTGAGGTGATCTAGAAAGTTTAAACTTCTGATAAATGATAAAAGCACAGCTCTGTGCACCGTCTTTCTTCCTGCAGTGTACCGCAATGCAATGCAAAATGCTTCAATCTTGTAATGTTTAGACGGTTTATAAGTGATAAAAACAATTGCTGTTTAAAAGCTGTCATAAATTATTTTAGTCTAGTTTGATGCCACCAGAATCGACACCAGTTGGCAGATAAAAAGGGCATTCATTATAATCTATCTATCAAACTAACGTAGCTATGATTAAAATCAGTGAGGTCAAAGAGCGAACTGGAGATTCCGAATGCTAAAACTACTTTAATAAAAACTAAACCGATCAAAATGTTTTTGGAATGGTATGAAAATAGATAAGTAAATAAATATTTTGGAATGTTTATACATAACAAAAATAATCCCTGTATTTAGCATACTCATTCAAAAATAGTACAGTTCGTTAAAGCTAACATAAATTCATTAAAAAGTAGGAAATGGACACTAAATGTGAACTTATATAAGTAACCTTAAATTATACATCGTTTAACAGTATTGTGTTTACAACACTTGTCACAAACTTGCTTTCTGTTTAACTTACAATCCTAACTAATAAACCACTGGACTAAGGCACATCAAAGAGTAGTTTAAACATAAACTTCATACACATTCAATAAAAAATAATTCCCATGCAACCGATATGGCTTGCAAATTTTATTACGAGCGTAAAAACCAAGGGCTTGATTTACCGCTTTAATTCAGATCTGTTAGATATAGTATTAGGTACTTATCAGATAGTGCTGACAAATATAAATTATATTGTGTGCGCTTCATTGACATTGCGGCATATTAGTATATATTTCGTTGATAGCTTGATAGGCGGGCGGGCCCGGAGAAACGGGTGTGCCGTACGATCGGTTATGGTACTCATATGGACCGTGATTTTCGTACTGCGGGTGCGCATTTTGAGCGGGAGGCGGAGTGCTTTGCTCTTGATTCCCGTAATGTTGCGGCGGGAGGTACGTATACGGAGCGTATTGGGGGCCATTAGGCGCGGCGTGCGTGCCGTAAGCTTGATGTTGATTTGGTGAAGTGCTTCTGCCGCTGTAGGGCGGTGCGGGCGCGGGCGGCGGCGTGCTCCGGGAACTGTAGGGCGGCGCCGGCGGTGGCGGCTCCTGCCAAGCTCCCTCGTGCCCGCTCCACTCCCGCGCGATATTATCGATGCGCGCGGTCAGCTCCCCGCAAGCACCGGCTTCGTTGGGCGGGTCCGGTTCCTTATACGGGCCGACAACGTCGTACCCGGACGACTTGACGCTGCTGTGTCGGGTCAGCGTGTGCCTGTTCGTTACTATCGGCACGGATTCCGACACCGGCTGCTGATCGTAGAGGCTTTCTGTCGGCGTGTTCCGTTCTCGCTCCGCCGTGTGGTAGGAGGCAGGGCGGGCCGCGTGGAAATTTGAATAGGAGGAATGTGCCGAGGGTGGCCGCGAGGTGCGGTCGCGAGGCAGTGACGCGTTCGAGGACAAATAAGCGGCGTTGCGGTACGAGCGACGAGACCTACGGACGGAGGAATTATTTCCGCGGGAACCGGAGCGTCGCTTCACTCGTCGCGGCGTCATCGGCTTCAACGAATTCTCATTTGAAGCAGTCTCGGTTGGACTCAATTCTATCGTGTACACCGGTCGCCTTGGTAGGGTGCCTTTATCTGCAACAATCGGAGCTTCTAACATTATGTACTTTACTGAGTATTGAAATTTTTAGTTTTCTTATTTTAGTTTGTGGTTACCTGCTTTTGACTTGTCTTTTTTGAATGACTTGTAAGCTAGTAAGACGGCGAGGGGTAAGGCAATTATGGCGAAGAGGGCGCCGACGGCGGATTGTGCGAGCTCGACATGGTCCCACTGTAAAAGGCAGCCGTCCACCTGCGCGGGTCTCCAAGTGCCTGGGCCGTCCACCTCGCCCCACTGAGGCTGGCAACCCCAGCCGTTGGTCTCCCACCAGCTGACGCTGCCTGTGCCTAATGAGAGCAGGCCATTCTCCTGAAATTCAAAATGATTCCCTTAGATTACCAAATTCAAATGCACTGCATTATAAGCTATGAATAAATGCCCTCACAGTCACAACAGGTAAACTTTGTAGACATCATTTTAGAAATCATCTTATATAAGCCTCTCCTTATGCATAACAATGATTCTTCTGTTCAATTTTTTCCCTTTTTTAACCGACTTCAAAAAGGAGGAGGTTATCAATTCAGATGTTTATATATTTTTTTTATGTATTTGCCCCGATTTATCCGCCATATATACCGATTTAACCGATTTGGAGAATTATTTATTAATATTAATAATATAATAATTAATATATTAATTATTATTATGCTTTCAGATTGGTCCCATAGAATTTTTATCAAAATCGGTTCAATAGTTTCGTTGTTAAATCACCATAACTAGAAAAAATACGCCTACGAAATTGCGCATTTAGCTAAGTCTTTTCTTTTTTAGATTGTTAAATCAGTTACTTGTAATAAAACGTCATCATTTATCAAGTTTTTTCGTCGACACTCATTGGATTAACTTATTTTCTTCATTTAGGTACTCAGTCACTCACTCAAGTTAAATAAATAATCATGAACAGAAAAACAATTGGAAAATACCGGTTTTTGTCCAATAGGTGACATTTGAAAAAAAGATGGTAATTAAAATGGTATTACAGCCAGGTACAAACACGCCACGTCTCGGGTGATGGACGCAGCGTGATGAATGCGACTCAGTGTATGATCCAGATCTTATACTGAGTCGCATTAGTGATGTCATTGGCGGGGGTCACCAATTACCACCAGGTGGGTTCTCAGCTCGTTCTGTCATTAAAACACATTAAAAAAACACCAAAATGAACACAAATATATTTTTGTTAGATTATTGAGAGAATTGAGAAACTTACTTTATTGAGCGTGCCAATATTCGTAAAGTGGCAAATGAGGAACACATTCCATGCAAGCCACATAAAACTCCATATTGCATACTGGAATAAAAAGGTTACGAATGATGACAAACCAATGCAGATATTATAGAACACTTAAAACATAAAACATAACATAAACATTTACACACTCATACCTCTGCACTAGGATTCCCTGTGTCGCAGATGGCATGGACAAACACAGAAACACCCAAGACCCGAAAACCAACTTCATGCTCACCACACAAAATGTGCCCCGGCTGGGAATCATACCTGGGACCCCTCGCTTCAAAGGCAGGGCTTCTACTAACTAAGCCACGGGGCCGTATCTTACATTAACCTAAGTAGGTATGGTGAAAGTGTAGCAAACATAAATTAGTGGGTCACCCACATGCAAATCAATAGTGTAAAGTTTTGATAACTATACCGTTATGGTCCAAGGCAATTACCATAACTGATGGGGAGGCAGTGGTTCCCTACCCATCAGTTTGGAAAATAATAATAATAATAAACATTCATGAATATTTCACACAGCGCTATCTAGCTCCAAACTAAGCATAGCTTGTAATATGGGAAGTAGATAACTGATAGAATACATATATATATGTAGTAATTTTTTTTGTACATATTAACATCCAGACCAAGAACAAACATCTATGTTCATCACACAAATGCTTGTCCAGGATGGGAATCGAACCCACAACCTATAGCGTAACCTTTGTTTTTATTCCTGTAAAGTGTAGTTTGCATTGCATTGATGCAATCATTATTCATACTAAGACCACCGCAGCCTCGACTTCAGTCCAAATCTATCCGTTACCCTTAAAGCTTGTGCACAGGCAGAGCCGGTTTAAACATGTTCTAAGTACATGACAGTCTTCCTTTGTCAGTCTTTTCTATGATGACAACTTTGATTCAGAAATAACAGTTGTACTTACAGCCAGTAGATACTTTGTTATGTATTGGACAGCTCCAAATGAACCAAATATGATCAGCAGGATATTGGTGAAGTTAGCGATTATGGGCAACCACATGTAACCCAGGAAATCAAAAACCTGACGCTGTATTGTTATTATCTGCAATGATAGACAAATGTTCAAAATTAATTATATAGACCAGCAGTTCTCAAATTTTTTTAGCGACGGAATCCTTTTGGAAATTAAGTGACTGACGGAGACCTAAAATAATTTAAAAAAAATTATGTGTATTGTCGTAAAGCTCTAGGGCCCCGCGGAGCACACTTTGAGTAGCTTGGAACAGCTAGTATTAAATAAAATCATCGCAAGCATTAATATTAATTAAATTCTTAATTCTTTCTAGCAACGAAAGGAAATGAGAGGCAAGGAATAGATGTATCAGATCTTCACTAAATAGTTTGGTATTCAGCAGATACGTGAGTCATACATGTATGATTAATATAACTAGAATTATAAATATTAATTTAAAGACACATCAAGGAAGATCTTCCTAAATGATTATTGGCGATCTTAATCGGAAACAAATGTATGAGAAAGTTGAGATGGTAAAAACCAGTTAGCATACCAGTTCAAGTACACAAACGATCAGCAGTATTGTCCGCAATCCGCAAACAGCCATCTCGTTGATTAATGTTTTACACTGGCATTAGTAGATGATGCAAAAATAGATATAGATTATTTGTAATATGCATACTTTCATTCAAAAAATTAGAAAATACATAAGAAGGCCAGCATAATAGTAAACCTCGAGGACAAACCGAGCGAGCGAGAGAGAGCAGAGAAAGCAACAACAAACCATGAATTTGATATAAAACTTGACAAAATTCAACGAACGAAAATTACAGTGGCAGGAAATGAATGGTGATGTTGACATTGACAGACATGACAATCTACCCACGAAAGTCGCCACTGCATGAAACTCTAACTTAGCAGAGGCCTTCTTGGCCTGCACCTTTGTATTTGCATAGGATTTTTTTGGGTGAGCAATTTTGAATTGCGATAATATCTATTCATTTGATTCCTCCGAGTGGCTATTGCGATTTATTTTTTAGCTTATGACCTTAGCAGAAAATAGTCTATCTTGTTCTTTTCGGTTCGCAGATTCAGGCTTATGAAAAAGCGTGCGAAAGCGAAGGTGTGAAAAGAAAATAGCGAATTTGTTTTTTTTTTCCTTTTGACTATTATAATCTGTTGTAATGTTGTTACATCAGGGTTTATCCCAATTTTGAGGAATAATATATTGTTGTTCGAACTTGGGAAAATTTCTGAGGTAGGCAATGACAGCTTTTCATTATCGATTAAGCTCCCCGAAAGCTTGAGGCAGACAAACTTCGCAATACCATCCATTTATAACCGTTCTACGCTCTTCTAGCGGAATTGCTGCTACTAGTTCGCTGCGTAAAAAAAAAGTTACCGTTTTTTACTAACTCTCCAAACACGAACAACTTTTGTAGTTGTCCTCTTGTAACACCCATTGCGTGGATTTTTGCTTCGAGAGAGGATCGTAGATTCAAGATTCGCCAGTCGTATGTAGGATACGCTTTGCGAAGTTTGTCCTACAAACTTTTCTGCCATAAATTTGGACCAATCAACACGACGGGATTTTTACTCTTCGGTAAGAGATTGCGATATCCATTGAGAAAGAAGCTTCCTAACTTTAAGGTGTTCATGCAGGATGGTGGAAACTGCTTGTGATACAATCTTCAGTTTAGCCTGAATCTCTCAATACGTAATGTGTCTATTCTCTTGTAATAGCCACTCTAACATGATGGCATTTTCATGAGTTACTGCAGTTGTAGGTCGCCCGGGTCTGGGATCATCGTTTAGGTTATCACTGTGATAACAATTATTTGTAATGTTCTGCTCGTCCCGAACGTTTATTTTGATTTGATTCAAATGTTTCAATCGAATATTGACATTCAAGTAGTTTTTAGAATCCTACATATTACAAAGCAGCGCCATCTTTAATACTATCCTCCAGTATTTTTTGTGTTGGAGGATATAAGTGTCAACTTAAATCTTAGCAGTGATGAACTCTAACGACCCATGCTAGTGCACCCCACAAGGTAAAAATGGTTCATTGAAGCTCTGCCTATGCCATTCGGAGAAAAAGGCGTAACTCAATTAATCTAAGCATGTTAGTGAAAAACAAACCTTTTTATTTTTTATTAAACTACTTATTTAAACTGCTTCAATAGCTAAAATTAAAATAACTATAAATAATCGACGGGTATTTTTCTGATATGGGGAATAGAAATGGGGAAATTCATAAATTACATCTGGACACCCTGTGTTATTGATTTATTGCGAAAATTTTCTCTTGCTGACTTAGCATTTTTGTACTTTTCTACCGGTGTTCGATCGTAAGGACGAGGAAGAGAAAGTGATTTTATCTTTTCTACAAATAACGCCTATTGAAAACTCGGTAAGCCTATTAGAAACTTATAAGCTACCGGTATCCCGTAGTTTATACACTTCAATAAAATATAACACCGGTAACCTATAGTCATGGCTTCGGAAACTTTGGTGCCCTTGGAATCCAACCCCGATGTATTGAACAAGTTTCTACAAAAGCTAGGTGTTCCAAGCAAGTGGTCTCTAGTAGATGTCATGGGTTTGGATGCCGACATGCTGAACTTCGTGCCGCGTCCCGTATTGGCTGTGCTGCTCCTATTTCCAACGTCGGATGTCTATGAACAGTACCACAAAAAAGAGGAGAGTGAGATTCTAGCCAAAGGGCAAGAAGTGTCCGAAAATGTTTTCTATATGAAACAAAATCTGAGCAATGCCTGTGGCACTGTCGCTCTTATCCATGGAGTTGCTAATAACACTGATAAAATAACTCTTGAAGATGGGCATATGAAAAAATTTTTGGAAGAAGCTTCAAAAATGGACTCTATTGGACGTGGAGCTCTCCTGGAAAATTTTCAGGGAATTATTAATGCTCACAAGGAGTTGGCTCAAGAAGGCCAAACAAATACGCCAGGAGCTGATGATGTTGTGATCCATCACTTCATTGCTCTAGTTCACAAAGATGGATCTCTGTATGAGTTGGATGGTCGTAAAGCTTTTCCCATCAATCATGGACCTACTTCTAAAGACAGCTTGTTGGAGGATGCGGCTAAAGTTTGCCAGGAGTTCATGGCTCGTGACCCTTCTGAAGTTCGCTTCACTGTGATGGCTTTGGCTGAAACAGTCTGAATTTTCTATTTTTATAACTTTGCACTTTTGCATAACTCAAGGAAATGTGGAATGTAGCTAACCACTGAGCAGAGCTTTATGAATTATGAGTCAAGCTTAAAAAAATATTTGGTATCTCATTAGTAGTCAAAATAAGTATGTAATGCAAGCTTTTGTGATAATACATTATTTATTGGAAATAAGTAGTTGTTTTATTATAAATCCTTTTTCAATACTGCTGCTTATTGGTGATAAATTTTATGCATCTTATTGTTTCTTATAGAGTAGAAAAGAATGCAATAATTTTAGGGTTAAGACATTAAAGATTTTATCTTTATACCTGGATGTTTGTGTGTATGCTTGGTTTATCTCTATGTCTTATGCCCAAAATTCGTATACTGAATTAATGGACATCTGCAGATAACCATGGCAACATTGATATTTGTTGAAAAGTATCATACCTATAAATTTTTGTTACAAGTTTGTAAGAATGTTGTTATTTTCTTTAGTGTAAGATAATCTACCTATAATTAGTTATATGAACTGGGAATTAACTTACCATAGGCACCACCTACATCTTATAATCCAATAAGTAATAGGCTAAATGTCAAAATATAAGCACCTAATTATATTAGATTAATATAAAATCAATAGAACTTAAAGTAGTCACCTGGAGGTGTGTGTTTTCTGTGTACTAGTAGTGTATTTCTTCCCACCACAAGTGGGACAAAGTAAAATTCTCAATTATAATCATGCTCAGCTCCACCTTGGGGTCCTTCCTATACGGACGGACCTACTTTCGGCAAACGAGAATCTCTCTAATCTATTATGGTAGCCAAAGAGGTGTGTGATGTCTTCTATTTTTTTTTGGTTGGCCGGTTTCTTACGAAGACATTTTTCAAGTCAATCTCAATGGTGCAGTGTATTGAAACAACCAGCGATGTTTTCTGTTGATGTTAGAAGATATTCTGCCAACACATAGTGTTGTGATTATGAGTATGTAAATGTTACACTACACTAAGAGTTGCGTTTTTCAACCTGATGGCGTAGTAAGCACAAAAAGAAAGATTCTTTTTTTCATACCACAAAATGGCCCCCAGACTATATACGATGGTCCACCCGACATCGAAACTTACGACAAAGTCGAAACGTACCAGATACTTGATATTTTATTCTGACCATACATAAAAAAGTGGGATTTTCTTAGGAATAAGACCGTATTATTTAAATGTTCTTTATTGTCATAACAAAATTATTGAGATTACATACTTATAGTAATTATAGTAATTAATGAATTTTAATGAGTAATACTACGTATAATGGGAATGCATTGCAGTGTATATATATATTTGAGCTAATAACTTAAGTTGTGTATTATCTAAGAAAGTACGTGTTCCTTCGCACTTCATATATTTACATCTGGAGCTATCGTTTCATCCTCTGTCCGATTGATTGATGAATCTGTAATCAATAAGTCAAAGGCATTTAATTATGTATACAAGACTTATGTGCAACAACACTTAACATATATTGACACACAACAAGATTATTTCATTTTCAGAGATATATTGCCAAATAGTGGGACAGTGTCAGATTAAGTCTTTGTGATGCTCAAAAAAATCAGAGTCTATGGACACCCTACAGAAGAAACAAAAAAACTGTTATTTGAGATATATTATCCCCTATATACTTTGTTTAGAAATCGTCAAATTAGTAAATCATTATTTTATTATGCACAAGCGACCCGCCCCGGCTTCGCACGGTTAGTAGAGCATCAGTGTCGTATCAGAAACTACCCGTGCGATACCGGGGCGAGTTGCTAGTACTACATATAAGCCTTGATTTTGAATTACTATCTAATACTGAAAACTATCTAATTAAAATACGTTGCGTAGTTTAAAATGTCGTAAGGGTACAAACGGAAGGGGCGACTTTATTTTATACTATGTAATGATTATGAGTAACTATCAACTTCTTTTTCGGCAAAGGCAACACAATTTTTTTTTTCCTTTTGTTTATTTGTGGTTTGTTTCTTCCGTGTAATTTGTGCTGAAGTAAATACTTCATCATCTCTATAATATACGTTAATGATAATTATGAAGGCCCTTACACTATAAGGCACAAACAATCCATCCTCATCCTCCATCCCCATCATGATCAATAATAAAAGTTGCTCGCGTGCGTAGGTAATTGCCCTTTGTGAATCCCTACACGTACACCCTGGGTGGTGCTAAAGGAGCAAGAAAAAGAAGCAGTAGAGCTTGTGAAAAGTTTGCCACACCTGGTAATCTGCTGTCAAGCAGTGGTTCATTCGTATTGCTGTGTTATGGTGGAAGGGTGTGGTTGCCAGTGATTTCACATGCATATGAGACGTAACATCCTAGTCTCGGGTGACAGGCGCAACGGGGTGCGACTTAAGTCTTCTCATTCGGTCAGAGAGGACCGCAGTCGTATTGCTGTTGTTATGGGCGGAATTAACATCAGGTGGGCCTTCAGCAGCTTATTATTACATAAAAGATAATTATTTAAAAACTATTCCCACACTAGGATACCTCGTGTCGCAGGTGGCATAGACAAACATAGACCCGAGAACAAACTTTACGCTGACACAAAGCCTGCTCCCGCCGGTAATCGAACCGTGGACCCTCGCTTAGAAGATAGAGCTACTTCTACTAAGCTGCGGGGCACAAAAACTACGTACCGTTGATAAGAGCAGCGTCAGTAGGAAATTTGGGCAATAGGAGCGTGCAAGTTAGGCCAAGCACCGCCGCCGCCCCGCACACCCACGATAACGCGTCCCGATAGTAACTTGAATTAGCGCCATCCGCACTGGAATTAAATGATAATTCATTTCATTTTATACTAGCTGTGGCCCGCGGTTTTCCGGGATCACAAGTAGCCTATGTGTTAATCCAGGATATAAGCTATCCTGGTATCAAATTCCATCCAGATCCGTAGAACCGTTTGAGCGTGAAGGAGTAACAAACATTACACAGACACACCATACATTCGCCTTTACAATACTAGCGACCCGCGCCGGCTTCGGACGGGTGCAATGTAGATACCAATATGTGGCAGTGGCGTGATAATGGGACGTAATCGTACGGCCTTTCATGTTATTATGATTTTCATGCTGCAACAACTTGTAGGTTGTAATTTCTTTGCGATCTACCGTCATTAATCTCTGGTATGTGCTCCGATAAACTGTTCGTAAATATGTACTCTAATAATATGTAGGTATGTCAATATTTAACTCGTAATAGGCGTGTAGTACTTGTAGTACTATACGCCCCATTATCCACGAGTTCAAATGTAATGACTATTGAGTTCAGCTGTGAACACTTACGTAATTGTACCAATATTAATTACTTGTTATTATGAATCATTGTTAACATAGTGACTATTACCAACAATGTTATCTTCCTACAGTTACTATTTATATATTATACTATGGACCCAAGCAACACACTGACATTAATTCGACGAATATTTTAAGTGGCAAACTTTACTACATTTTGAATTTCGAACAGACATACATATGAAGCATCCTAGGTTCCTTTTACCCTCTCCCTATTAAGTAAAATAAATCTTGATTGAACACGTGTCTCTTTCCAAATTAATGATGTAACCACAAGATCACGTCTTATTATTAAGTTTGACTTTACAAAAATTATGTAGGTACTGGTAGTTGAATGTGTTTCGCGTCGATCACCTATTACTGCGTAGATATGCATTGGCAAACTATATGCCAATGCATATCTATCCCAATCCGAATTCCGCTAATATTAATAGCTCAATCAGTCTAACTGCCTATATATTTTGCATGCCTATTTACCTCTACGTTTGCACTGTATTTAATGACTACTCTTGTATAGCGATCGCTGTTCTAAAATATTATATAATTTAAAGTATCTTTATTGTATTGTAATCTCAAATAATTTTGACTATCATCACTTAACTGGGCGCACTTATGATTGTCGATCGGGATGTATATACATATTCCGAGATACTTACTACATTTGTATTAAAGCTATGGCGACACCGCAGGCCAGTTTGTCGCTGAAGCTCATAAGGCCGTAGACGAAGGCCGAGGCCTCCGTCCGGGCGCCCACCAGGTCAGCAGTGAGCGCTAGACTCGTCACTAGCATCACTGCTCCGCCGAAACCTGGAACGCGCGTTAGACGATGTAAAATATTAAATTATTTGCTCCCAAATTTATTTGATGCGTTTCATATAATCACTATAATCAGTTTACATTTCAACAAATCGCGTAACAAACCATCGTAATCGTAAAACTATTAAAAAAATATGTTGAAGACAACTTTTGGTTAGTTTTATTGTGTGTAGTCCAAACGCTGTTATTTTAATGTATGTGTAGCGATATTTACTCTCGAGGACCATTGAACCAATAAATATGAGATATATATTGAGAAACTGTACAATAGTAAAAAAGAATGAATGCCAATTTTCGATATTATTTTTCGAGAAAATACGTAAATATTTGTAAAAGATATTTTAATACTAACATTAATTTTATCTCAACTTCGCGCTATTTCATTTCGGGCGTGATATATGAAATATGGCGCCTTTGCCCCCCCACCGTAACTACAGAGATGAAACTGATTGGAGAACATGCGAAGAGCTTTACGAGATTTATGTAGGTATATTCCGATGTCTTTATATTGACTCACCTATCAAAACTGCCACCAAATAAATGAAATACAACTTGTAGTTGCTATCAGATCCGATATAAATCCAAACAAAGCCAGCCATGGCACAGACAGATCCGAGTAAGTAATTGAGTTTCCTTGTGAATGATCTGGGCGCCAACCTTTGTGCTCCCGCGGCGCCCAAACTGCCCAGGTACATGGCCAAGGGAACCACTGCTAATGCACGGGCTGCTAATCCTAGTGTCCGGTGTAAGTACAGCGGGATCAATACCTGTGATATATTCACTACGAGTCGCGTACTCATGTACACGACTGCCACCTGTTAACAAAGTACAACATTGACTTGGATGGATATGGTTTTCAGCAAATGTTAATCCGTTAGGTAGGAACACTCTTGATTGCATATAACTAGAAGATAAAGGAAAAGATCGATGGATTGGGTGAAAGACGATATGGGTAAAAATGGAGTCTGTGAATGTCTGTGTGGAATAACTGTGATGACCGCTGGTAGAAGAGAATGGAAGAAGAAAACATGTTCTGCCGACCCCAACTATAGTAGCAGAAACACTTTTGTGGTATAAAAATATTCTTTTAAGTACCAGACTTTATTTCCATACCAGAAGTTAGATGGTTTAAAATTACAAGCACTGAGACACAAGCTTCAAGTGTCCGAGTGAGAGGCGCAATGCTATAACCACTTGCATGTTACATCAGCATGGGAAATCATAGGCGTAGTGTTTGACATGGGATTCGTTTTTATTTGATACTGTCCTTCGCGTTGGTCTCACAGAATTTTTATGGAATATACTTCACCAAGGACGAATGTATTGAAACCGGTCACACTTACACAAACCAAATTTGATGAAACACTGTTTTCAAAGTAGAAGTAAGTGAAGCAATCAAAAAAATAATGTCACTCACTGATTCATAAATTTGGAGAAATGCGTAGACAGACACACATGCATACATACCCTATATCTGTAGGTATATATTTACAATAAAAAGTAACTGAGAATTCAATGGAAATACTTTTGACTTGACCATTAAATTTTGCATAGATATCATATGCATATATATTGCAGTTCTAATAATATTACATACATACTGGAACTGACAACTTCCTTTTTACACACTAAAATAATACCTGATACATAAGCGGCTCACGTAGAAAATCAGAATGTGCTGCACTTTCTCCCTGATCCAATAACTGTTCTTGTCGTCTATAGTTGTTCTTTTCACTCACTACAATATGAAATAGCAAAGATGCTAATATCCCGACACTAAGTGCTATATACACTATGTGCCTGAATTTCCAAGCATCAGCCGGGCCCACTTGCTGAAAGGGAACATACATTTATTATTTTGTTGAGATATAAAATTTCATATGCAGATAAAACAGAAACAAACTTGCTTATCACATTCTCCAGTGATGTGTAAAATCAGCCATGTGGTCACATAAACAAATAGATTTGAGAATACTGTAAATCCATATCTGCAACAATAAAAAGTAATCCTTTATTAGAGTGGAGGGTTAGATAGGCTTTGAACAAACGCTAAACTTAGTAAAAAAGGAAGCATAATCTTGTATGTACATTTTTTTTTTAAGGCATGTTTCCAAGTATTATATATTGTAAGTTTTTAAGTATTCACCAGAAATAAAATACTTTAACTTTGAATAGAAATTCTAATCATACCGCAGAAAAATTGGTACCTAAGTAAACACTACATCTAGCTTCACAGACTTCTGATGAAGCTATCATGCAGTACATGTCTGCTTCCAAACTGGTTCATGAAGGTGGATACCAAATTTATATTAGAGTCCATTATGGGACTGACATGGTCTATAAAAACACAAGCCCCAAAAAACAAAGAATATAAAAAAAAACACTACATCAATTAATTATCATTGTGTCTATTTAACCTTCTCATGGCCCACCTGATGTTAATGCGATGGTAACCATCGCCATAATAAGGGACAGTGACATGTTCTTTAGGTAATAAGGATTTCAATCCTACCCATGTTTTTACTAATTAGAAAAAAAACAGTCATTGTGACAAACTATAATAGGTAGCCTCATGGACTTTTTTGTAGTGAGTACTTTATACATGTAGTACGTGTCACCAAGTTATCGTAGCGCACGCCAAATAATGACTTTTATAAGCAAACTATTTTACCTAGGGTTACTTTATTTCAATTTTCATAGGGATCTAAATTTTATTCAAAAAATTTCGATGGCTCTGTGGCTTAGTTTGTAGTAGCCCTGCCTTCGGAGCGAGGGGTCCCGGGTTCGATTCCTGGCTGTGGGCACACTTTGTGTGGTCAGTATGAAGTTTGTTCTCGGGTCTTGGGTGTTTGTCGTGTTTCTGTGTATGTCCATGCCATCTGCAACACAGGGACTACTAGTGCAGAGGTATGAGTGTGTAAATGTTTATTTTATTTTATTATTCTAGATTGACTAATCTTAACAACTAATATTAAAAAAATAAAGTTTTAATTTTCTTGCATATTTGCTTATAATTCATAGTCAAAAACTAATTATTACCATTTTAAAAAAAAATATTTGGCTCTCAGAAAGGTACATTATTATCACTGAGTAACATATTGAATACAGCCCAATTTATATTATATATGAATAAAGTACCACTCCAACAGTCGGTAGTGTTTAATAATTTTGAATATTAAACAAACAGTAATTTTTACCACAAAATAAATGTGGTACTGAAGGGTTTTGTACTCAAAGAACACTAAGGACAGGTAATGTGAAAATTTCCTGTGTTTAAAGTGGTTTATCTCTAAATATGTTGTAGTTTACATAAAATATTATAATATTTATAGTGAAAAATAGAATTGGTGGTACAAAACCCTTGTTGTCTGGCTCAAATCACACCTGGGCATTAATTATGAATAAATTCTATACTTCTTCAATACCTATTATATTATATTGTTAATTATCAAATCAAAAAGTTTCAAATCACACCTGGGCATTAATTTTGAATAAATTCTATACTTCTTCAATACCTATTATATTATATTGTTAATTATCAAATCAAACAGTTTAAGTGCAAAGAACTTGTACAATGATAGTTCAGAATGTATTTTTATTATCAGTTTGGAAATCTGCATTGAAAAGTCATGCTTTGTGGAAATTCTAAAACTGCTGACATTCAAAGGTAGGACAGACAGACAGACATTGGCAAAGTAATAGGGGGTATGTAAAACTCAGTCATAATAAATTAAAATTGCTTAAGCTAAATTGAATCCAAGCCATAATAAACTATGATCAGTAAAATCATGATAAGTTACCTCACAGCAGTCAAATGGGTCCTTGTATAGTCATCTTCTGATAGCTCTGGTATGAGACTTAAATGTGAAATTTGTACTGCTGCCCATCCTATTTGGAATATCACTATGAATGCTGCATAATAGAACATTTGAGCCCATTTATGCGTCGTTGAACACCCAATACATTCAGAAAATATGAAGGGAAATGATGCAAGAACACAGGCGGTTCCTGAAAATTAAAGAAATTTTTTCAAATTATAATTTGTTTATTTATTTTAAGGACTGAATTATGTGGTTCATAGGCAACTTTAGTGCTTCAAGAGTAGGCAAGCATACTATCAGAGAAATAAAAAATTAGCATACCTGTTTATAATTGCTAGACAAAAATGCTTAGTGCAGGTAGTGGTTTGAGTATATTTATATTAGTTTAGGTGGAACTTACCAAATAGATGCCAGATTTTTCGCTTGCCATATTTAGCACTTATCAAGTTGTCAGTGTGATCCGAATGATAACCAACAAATGGTGTAGCTAAGGCATCTACCACTTGTCCTATTAGCATGAGATTTCCAGACTGTGTGGCGGTAAATTCAAGCACCAAATGAAAAAATACTAAAAAATAAGTAAACCATAAACTCGCACACACATCATTTAATACGTGTCCAATTCCAAAACCCACTTGAAGTTTTAAGCTTGTTGATATATCCACAAACTCGTTGTCCATTGTGTATTTATTTTTCTTGATGATAAATATGATTTTTTCGTGCTTTACACGCTACGCTTATCAAAATACACTGTGGCTTTTCATAAACTGATATTATAATAATTTACTTAGAACCAGAATACCAAATATCCAAATTGCTAAAATAATACTTTAAAAATAGAAAATATATTTTACACCATCCAAGTTACAACCTACCTAACCTTAGTGATAAATATCACAGACTAACAAAGACTACTATGTAATGTATACTGGAGATAGACTGGAAACTTGACAACTGGGAAACAGCGCCAACTAGCCCACAGATACCGAAACTTTATAAAATAGATTGATGTTTTAACTAGATAACTATTCTCAGAAAACAGGTACGTTAGTGATTTTCATAATGGAAAAATCTGGGTCTACATTATTCAGGTTTGCTGTGCTGTTAAGTTTGAAATGTTACTACTGTTCCATAAAAAGACAGTTTCATCTAGATAAAATTCAGAAAACGATTGTCCATTTGAATTTAATGAGGATATGTAAATAATAAAATAAGATCACTTTTGTTAATAATATCGCCAATCTCTTACTTGACAGCTCTAGTACTTCGGAATTACCAAACGAAAAAATTGTGATTCTCAACCTTTTATCTTACAATTTATGTTTATAATTTTTTATCCAACTTTTTTTTTTATAAACATAAATGTTGTATTTCAAAATATAACTAAATAATTATTTAATCAAGTAAATAAAAAATATTCGTCTTTGGTCACTACATATTACACACATATTAAGTACTGGGTACTTTTTGCATGGGTAACAAAATCAACGTTCATAATTAGGGCATCGAAACTCGGTTCAATTTTGAAAACCCGGGTTTTCGGGTCTAAGAGTAATCAAAACCCGGGTAGACCGGTTTTTTCGAGCATTTCGGTCTTTTTATTGTATTTTTTTAAAATACACTTATTTGCGTTTATATATCGTTTTGCTACAATGAGTACAAAATATAAAGGAGGAGAAAGAATTTAAATAAATTAAACCGTACTTTACAAATTACAAAAACAGTTTCAATGTTTAAAAAAGTGATAAAGATTTAATTTTTCTTCAGAATGTCTTAAAACTTATTAGGGCATTCAAAGTTTTGTCACTCAAAGACGAACGCAATCTATTGCAGACAATTCCAGCCGAAGATAATATACGCTCCGGCTCGACGCTAGTGGGTAATAGTTTTTAAATGTTCAAATACCAGCGATAGTTAAAGCCCTCGCTGTCGCGTACCGCCATTCTCGAAGAGTGCCATTTCTACCCTCACAGTAGTAAGCAAATCGTCTGATGGACAAGCTGATCCAGTTTTAGGAGCAGTGTTATCAGTAGCAACAGCTTGACTTAACTGTCTGTTCAGTTACTCTTCATTTGTCAAAGTGGACAACTGAATGTCAATTTCTCGCAGGTCTTGGTCTGGCGAAAGACCTACGTCCGATTAGTATTTTACCGTTCCTTGCTAAAATTGTGGAAAAGGCTGTATGTATACATCTTACTAATTATTTGGAAGTAAACCAAATGCTGCCAGAAAAACAATCGGGATTTCGCAAGGGCCATAGTACTGCAACAGCCCTCCTTAGCGTAATGGATGATATTCTAGCGGCACAGGATAGTGGAAAGGGCACGATCTTGACATTACTTGACTTTTCACGTGCTTTCGATACCATAAATATTTCACTTCTTCTTTCCAAATTATCTTACTATGGATTTGATATCACAGCGACGAAATGGTTTGCAAGCTATTTGAGTGATCGCTTGCAATTAGTTGAACTTAATAATGTGGATGGTACTAAATCGTTTTCGTCGGTGATGCCCGTAAATCGTGGAGTTCCTCAGGGATCTATTCTAGGACCCACGCTTTTCATTATTTACTCTGCAGATGTTATAAAACAAGTTAAATATAGTACGTATCACTTGTATGCCGACGACCTGCAGTTATACATATCTTTTAATCCTCAAGTAATAGACGTAGCAATTAAAACCATTTACGAAGAGCTGGATCGAATTGTTCATTGGAGTAAAGCACACAGCTTAGCGGCTTCAAAATGCATGTGTGCGTTTTTTTTTTCCGATTCCAAAGCGAGCACACATCTCACCATACATAAATCAACATGGTTTACTTAATATGTCATCTCGTAGTGCACTGCACTTTGCAACTTTGCTCTTTGGTATAGTCAAAAATCAAAATCCTATATATTTATTCGAAAAGCTTACTTTTTCAAATCGTGACATTCGTTGTGCCTCCCGTTTAATTGGAACACACCATGGAACGACTGCATTTCGTGGCAGCTTCCGCTACGCTGCTACGAAATGCTGGAACAATCTGCCTCCGCCAATCAAGAACTCGCAAAGTATTTATTAATTTAAAACTGGTCTCAAGAAACTTTTATTGACATCTCAAGTATATCCCAATACAAGCAGTCGTTCTGGGTTTAATTTTAATTTTAGTTTATGTTATTTTTTGTTTTAATATGTGATATTTTTTTTTAATATGTTATATTATATTTTATTTTTCGTTACTTCATAGATTTTAGATATTGTAAAGTGTTTTAATTTATAATGTTTTTTTGTACACGTGTATTTCACTGTCGTCGCACGCTCTCACCACGGTGCCACAAAATATTTACCAGGATTAGTCAAGTACTGTAGTGTTGCAGCTAGAGTTAGTCTTCTTTTTGCGTATCGTTTGCTCAATGCAGTTGCCATTTTGTTATTTAGTGGTGTCTTCAGTTCATCCATTTTCTTCAATGCAAATTTTAGGGAAACATCAGCTGTAAGTAATGTTGCATCGCGTCGAGATAGCGCCTCGACAAAGGTTTTAATAACATCCAATATTTATGGATCTCAACTATATTTCTCTAGTCATCATCAGTAAATGCAATGTCTGTAATTAAATCAATTAAAGCTTGGCAGATATGCTACTCCAGCGCGTTTTCCCATCTAAAAGCAGGGAGTACTCCTGTCCATAATCAGATTTGACATGTTTTTGAAGGATGTCATCGTTTTTTGTCTTCTTGAAGATTTTTACCACTTTTCGTACTTTTGATAGCAGATCGTTGTATCTAAAAGACTATGAACTGAAAGACTCCACAAACGAAGATTTATTATTAAGTTCAAAACCATCCTTGTCATTGTCTGCAGAATTCGTGTCGTCGTTAAATTCTACAGTTCGCAGTCTTTGAGCCAATACCGGTAAAGGCAAATCTTTATCCTCGTCAAGTTCGGCAGGGCAACGCGCACGTTCTATTTAACTTGCATGGCTTGTTTTATTGGTAGGAACGTAGCAACGAAGCTACTTTTTACGTAATAAATAATATAATTTATAAAAGCGTGTTTTATCATTTACTTATTAATGCATTCGAAGTGGCTTAAACTTAATAAATAACAAAAACAAAAATATTTAAAAAAAACCCGAAAAACCCGAGTTTTAAAAATAAAACCCGGGTTTTTTTGGACCGAAAAAACCCGGGAAATCCCGGTTTTTTTCGGTCCGGGTAAACCCGGGCTCGATGCCCTATTCATAATATAATTATACTTACAATTAAGCAGTTATTTTTATTACTTTTCTGTGAGAGGAAATATGCGGCCTTATAAAATAATAAATCACAGCAACAATTTAAAGTGTATAACATATTTTTATCAACATTCGTTTCTTACAAACATCTAAGTAGATACAACTTAATTCACATTATATATCTTATAAATCTATATCTAATAAAATAGTAGTAAATAACAAAGTGAACAGAACTAACATTTATACAGGAAAACAACATAGAATATAGGGTTATACGTTCAAAATTATGTATCTATTTATTATGAATGAATGTAATGAATTAGGCTCAACATAGTTATAAATATTAAATCGGTTGGTTACAAAAAGACAAAAGAGTTACATAGTGTGACGATAGGAAATTATGTATCCGTACTTCTTAGTACCTAGCCAAGGTTTATAAAAGAATGCAATCCAATATCTGTCTAATAGGATGAAGGTGTCGCTTTGCATGGAAACAACAATTTCGAATTTTCGGAATATACCCATTTACAGAATTACATATTTGCCCCCCTCCCTATAACTTTTGCACCAAAGAGCTAATACTTAAGCCAACAACAGCCATTTCAATTGTATTTATTTGTATATATGTAACTACCATGGACATTAATATGTCTATAAAAATACTTCTTACTTGGCAGAAGCCTATCAAGATGCACAAATCATGTATCACGTTGAAATGTCATGTTGACAAATATGATTATGTTATATGGTTCATTGTATGTTTTATTTAATATAAGCATTTTATTTTACTGTATACCTTATTTATATTACTGAAGTTCATTGAAAATGAAAGTAGATCAAAGGTAATTATTTACGTTACAATACGTATAATAAGTATTTACACAAAAAAGTACCTACATAAGTATGTGGGCAGGGACATCAATGTATCATATTTAAGATTTACTAGCTGTGCCCCGCGGTGTTACCCGCGGCTGGCTATCCTACGGGAACAGTAAATTTTTTTAGGATAAAAAGTGCCTTTGCTATTCCTATTCCAGACTATAATCTATCTCTGTCCCGAATTTCATCAGATCCGTTAAGCAGTTCTGGCGTTGTGTAGCAAACATTTATAATAGTAGTTATGAATAATTCCATAATTTTCTTATGCTTTTAACAGGGATCGTGTTGAGGATCATTGCTGTAAGGAGTGCAAAAACTGCACTTCAAGATTTCATAAGGTTGTGGAGCTACAAAAAGCCGGCCTAGTAATATATCGCCACACAAATTATATCGAAGACGTAAGTTTATACGTAACATTCCGAAAACACTTGTTTTGAGTTATGTAAAATAAAGTTGATGAAATAAAGATTCACTTTCGACCTGATCAAAATTTAGATACCAAAATTAATTAAAGGGCTTCAACAAAAAGTCGCTGTGTAAATTTAAGTAGGTATTATTCTTAAATTATAATCATTGAGAGATTATGCTTTACAATATAAATTACTAGCGGCCCGCTCCGGCTTCGCACGGGTATAAATATATAGCCTATGTCATTAACTGGAAAAATGATTAAAATCGATCCAGTAGTTTTGAATGTTTTGATTTATTCATTACTGCCCGTGGCCCGCACGCGTTAAATTCCCGCCGCCCCCGGCCGGCCGGAACTGCCGCAAACGCTACGTCCCGCAATTTTTAAATATGTAATATCTTCGAAAATATTCATTTAAATCATATGCTGTAAAAGGCCATATAGATCTATATTAAATCAACAATGTATTTAAGGTATTTAATTAGATAAGGATTAATCCTGTATTGGTTAAAATCGCTTCGAAAATTAGCCATTATTTGTCGTAAAAAGTAAATGACAAAAAAATGTTATATCCATAAAAGATATACATATACCATCACGGACTTTTCTGTAGACCTTTTCAATGTGTACAATACTTAGTACATTATTTTTTTAGTTTGCAATGTAAGCGGAAAAAATGAAATTATTTACGACATCACATTAGAAACCTCAAAAATAACAGTACTTCTCCACTATCTAATGGATGTTATTATACATATAAACCTTCCTCTCGAATCACTCTATCTATTAAAAAAAACCGCATTGTCAGGGATAGGTATGGTAAGCGAAACAACTTGTTACGAGATTTAAAGGGTGAGCCACGTCCGCGCGCATTCAGATGATCGGGTGACACTGTTGTCGCAAAACTAAATCAACGGGTTAGCGCCCCGCCGCCCCCGCTTCCCCGCGCGGACGAGCCTACAACGCCTGCATTTATTTTACAATAAAAAATACAAAAAAACACATTTGGTACACAAATTAAATAAAAATATTGTTTAAAGCGTCGCCTACATTTCCCCTCCCTAGTGCTGCTACAGCACTCATCACCCATAGAGATAGGTGCGACGCGTGTCGTGTTTCGCCGTATGTACGACGGACTTAGTGTTCGACCACACGGATTCGGCCATATCTTCCTTTCAGACAGCCTGTATCAGCCGCGCTTCACACAAGTCACCCATTCTGAGTGGACGAGGTTGAGTTCTCTTTATTCTACATAACATGCATTTTGAACTTATATACTTTACAGTAGGTCGTAGTCGTATCCGGTACCTCTGTTTCAGTTCGTTTACGACCAACTCCTGATTCCCGTGGCATGCCCTCACGTGGTAGTACTTCACAATGAGGTGAGTAATATGACAGCGGCCATCCAATATTACGGGACGCTCCACATAGGTAGGTACATCGGGTGCGGCGTCAATGCGGCCAGCCAGTCTCAAGAGGCCATCATCACCAATCGTCGGCGTCAAGGTAAGTAATTTACTTTTTTTATCTAACCTTTTTTTATGTTTCAGGTTGTGCAGGTCATCTGGGAAGGATTTCATCTGGGAGTACTTCAACAACATGGTCTCCGCGCGTTCCATTATCGCGCCATCTGCACCAACACAGGTAAGTTTCTTGCATCTATTTATAAAACATAAAACCATACACATAGATCTCACCAGTCGCAGCCAAGAAGAAAATCTTTCGGGTTCGGGAACAGCAGGTAAACACACAGGCGCAATGTGGATATTATTAATGCATTCCAGGTCCTCATCGCGTACATCAGGTAGCTGTATCTTGGATTCTCCAGGCCACGACCGTTCTTCTTCATATAAAAATGACGGCCCGTATAACCATTCATTTTTCAATGTTTTTATTTCGCAGGTTTCTCGTGTGGCGATATCGGCGACGTTCAATTTCGTAGGTATGTATCTCCAATCTTCTATATTCGTCAGTTCGTCTAGCTCACCGAGACGGTGAGCGATGTAAGCTTTGTAACTGCGAGCATCATTACGTATCCAGTGTAAAACAGTGGATGAGTCACACCATAATATTTTTCTCTCAGCTTTTATTCTATGTTCATTCATTATGTTATAGGCTAATCGTCCTGCCATAACGGCGGCTTGTAGCTCCAAGCGCGGCATCGATACATACTTCATGGGCGCGACTCGGCATTTAATAGACACAAATGCGACTTGAACGTTTTGTTCTCGATCGATCCAGCGCCAGTATGCGGCAGCGCACATCGCCTGAGTTGAAGCAACGTAAAATATATATAGCTGTAGGTTCGTATAGCGGCCGCCGGTCGGGAGCGGCGGCGAACTATTCGGTGCATCTGCACTGAGGTGGTGCGTCTCGCTCTCGCGCGCAGGTACAGGGCTGTGTTTACTTCTAGTTGCCGACTCGTAGTACCTAGGTAGGCAAATCTGATTGTTGTTTTTCATTAAGGGGTTTTTTGTTTCAATAAATGGTGAGGCATAATAGTTACTGAATAGGTGGTCAAGTCTTTCTCTATAGCGTTCTGCGAAGCTGGAATTAACTTTCATTTTCTTTTCTACACCTTTCAGTCTTGTTGTGGCAGTGTCGCAGGAGTCAGGCATTCCACCAAGCGCATCTCTCCATGGGAGGCCCACATACCATCTTCCATCTTTTAAAGTGGCCGTCTGTTCTAGGTGTTCCTTGGCTTTTACATCTAGACGGTTTTGACGGGGCTTACTCGTAATTCCAACGGATTCCATCGCGAATGACTGGCGCATCTCATCTTGAATATCACGCAAAATATGCTCACAATCATTGTTTTCTCGTTCCGACAGGAGAAGAGTAGAATGCTTCATATCTTCATCTCGCGCCGATTTGATGCGCATGCACCCGTGCACACACCACCCCAATGGAGTTCGGGTGAAATAGGGGTCATCAGGTTTACCCTTAATCACTTCCAATGGTAAAAGTAAGTCGTAATTGTCCTGCCCTATCAACACTTCCGGTTTATATTGTCCATCACATAACACATTTTTTACTTCCGATTTTATCATTTCATAGTCACTCATGTCCACGGAAGTAATATTTTGCACTGGTAAGTTCATATTATCTACACTGCGCGCACGAATCGTGAACTTTGTCCCTTCACAATTAGAAAGTTCAAGGTCAAGTACCTCGCTATGACACACTTCTTCACTATTGTCCCAGGCGCCGCACACACGCAAGGATTGCTTATCGCCGCGCAATCCTATCTTCGACGCGAGCGCACTACTTATCAACGTCACTGTTGACCCGTCGTCAAGGAGCGCAACGCTACGAAATTTACCGTTAGGTCCGTGTAAATAAATAGGTACAGTTTTTAATAACACTTTGCGATAGTTCACTTGAATATGGTTAACGGTTTCCACTCGCTCAGTCTCTGTTACATCGGTAATGTTCACACTATTGTTTGGCACTGAGTTCTTATTCACTATGTAATGCAACAAACGATGGTGCGGTAGTCCACAGCCGTCTACGTCACAAACCGGTGCACTACAGCTGTCTTGTTTATGTTGTGACGTCAGACACTTATAGCAGATACCGTGCCGTTTCACAAATGACCAGCGGTCCCTACGCAACGATTTTCTAAACTTTTTACAGTCTTGCAATATATGTGGAGACACATGACAGTACCGGCACTTATTATCACTTTTTTGTTCATTGTTTATCACTAAAGCACTATGTTTATAGTTCACACTGCTACTATATTTAACGAAACTTAGCGTGTTCGATAAATTCACAGAAGTCTTTGTTATTTTCACAGCTTCCTCACTGAGAAACTCAGACAAAATTAAAAGTTTCGGTCTTTTATTATCACTTATAAGAGGATAACTATAATCAGTCCACTTGGAGAGCAGTATTGTCGGTAGTTTTGCCAGGATAACCGAAACAATGTTCATTCCGTTTAGGTAATCTTCGCGTCCGATGGCGGTGACAGCGGCGACACAGTTTCTCACTTTCACGGAGAACGGAATAATATCCTTATGATATTCTTGTGCCATGGGACGTAGTTTGTATATGTCCTGTAGAATCCTGGAAATTATGACATCAGGATTTCCGAACTGAAGTTCAAGTGTGTTCATGACATCGACTGCGGAAGTAGCACCAATTAGCAAGGCTGTTACTGCTTCTTTGGCTGGTCCTTGTAAGCTCTTCCTCAGCCGCCACAGGTTTTCTTTATCACTAAAGTTACAGACTTGAGAGGATTCTTCGAAAGCCTGTTTGAATTGTAGCCATTCAAGTGGATCACCAGAGTAGTTTGGTAAGTCCCTCGGCGTACACAAGCGGTTCAGCATTCTATCATTAGGTCTGCTGGCACTAGTAGCGGAGGCAGCGGCCAGGTCTTTCAGCGCAGACGCCAGGGCCTGCACGGTTTCATCAGTGCCACTAGAAGCAGGTAGGTAAGCTCCGAGCGCGACTTCCGTAGTGGGGTTTTGCGGGCCAGCGGGATTCATAGGGTGCAGGATCGATTCCTGCGGTGCCGGACGCAATACATCATCACAGGTACCACGGCAAGTGACGTTCTCAGCTTTCACCTCATGTCGACTACTTTCTAGCCACTTCTCCACAACGCTAGCATTTTTTTCACTATAGCATTTTTCTGACGGTAGGCTACAGTTGCTGCCCTCGTCTTCCAGTTCCGCAAGCTTCATTTCTAGTTGTTTATCGATCAATTCCATTCTAATTTTAGCTTTCTCTTGGGCGGCTTCTAATTCAAGCCTTTTCTTCCTTGTAGTAATAGATGAAGTTGACGATGACTTTTTGCGGGTAGATTTAACGACACTGAGTGCTGTGGAAGTTCCCGGTTGATTTAATACCATCTTGTTCCCGGAATCATCAGGTTCCACAGCTTCTTTCGGAGTGCCGCGGCGATCACTGTTGCATTTTTCAACTTGCAGAGTATCTTTTTGCTGCACGCGAGCTCGATCTTCTTCCTCCTTTTTTCTCGCGCTTCTGGTGCTAACCATGCTTCCTGGCGGGGTACGAAGCATTCAAAGATCCGGTTCGAAGACCAACTAATGTCAGGGATAGGTATGGTAAGCGAAACAACTAGTTACGAGATTTAAAGGGTGAGCCACGTCCGCGCGCATTCAGATGATCGGGTGACACTGTTGTCGCAAAACTAAATCAACGGGTTAGCGCCCCGCCGCCCCCGCTTCCCCGCGCGGACGAGCCTACAACGCCTGCATTTATTTTACAATAAAAAATACAAAAAAACACATTTGGTACACAAATTAAATAAAAATATTGTTTAAAGCGTCGCCTACACGCATCAAAATCCGTTGCGTAGTTTCAAAGATTTAAGCATACAAAGGGACATAGGGACAGAGAAAGCGACTTTGTTTTATACTATGTAGTGATAGTGATAAAAAATATCAACAGAAAATGCTATAATAGCATTAAGCCCTGATATCTTTACTATTCAATATTCTAGTTAGTTGATTAGTTGGGACAACCAAGTTTATTTATGGTTTGAAGGCAATTAATCTATACTAATATTATAAAGCTCCAGAGTTTGTTTGTTTGTTTGTTTGAACGCGCTAATCTCAGGAACTACTGGTCCGATTTGAATGATTCTTTCAGTGTTGGGTAGTCCATTTATCGAGGAAGGCTATATGCTATGTTTTTTCAAAATTAGGTATCCGTAAGTAAATTGCTATTTTGTAACACAAGGTGTAAAATCGAAAACCTATTTTTGCGTGCGCTGCAAAAAGTATTGACAATAGAACAAAATGATGTACTACGGGTTTGTAGATCCCATTAAGACCTTGTAGGTCCGCGAGAACATATATCTAGCTATCATGGTTTAATCACAATAACCGATTTTGTGTATCAAATTTGTACACCGTGTGCAGTTTGATCCAACTTGAAAGATAGGATAGCTCACATCTCAATTTATGATCGCAATATTATTTTATTGTAAATTATAATATCATATGACAAAAACGTTAGCCACAGCAACGCGTGGCCCGGTCAGCTAGTAGGTCTATATTTTGATAAGTTTGCCATGTCAGTCTTATCATGAATTATTTGGGTTATACCAGCTGAGGGGGACCCCCGTGGGTTCCCGCCTTACCGGGGCAGGGGGGCTTAGTAACCGTGATTTGGCTGCCCACGGTGAAGGCAAGAGGAACCCGGGAGGGGCTGCTCCTTTAGGCCTTGCCTCCAAGCCGACTAGGAGCGGCCACAGTAGGTGGCGGTGCCTTATGGGAGGCAGCTGAGGGTTAGGGGCCGCGACGGGAGAGGAGTGCCGGTATAGCGGTGCGCCGCTCTCCCTATCTATCCGCGGCCACGGCGGGGTCGCCACCGCTAGATGGCGGACGCGGTGGGGCCGCAGGGGAAGAAGAGTGTTGGTATTGAGAGGTGCCACTCTCCCTATCCTCTGCGGCCGTAGTGGCAGGTGACTGGGCCACAAATCTGACCCGTCACATGGGGATCTAGGGCGTTTAGATACGGGGTCATCTAACGCCCTTTCGCTGGCCAGGTCCCCGAGGTGGTTGCGACACGCTATGTGTTCTGGCGTGTCGCTAAACAAGGCGTGGCACTCGATGCCAAATAGAGAGGGGTCCGGAAACGGACAGCCGCGGCGGGTTCGCGGATGTGTGTCAAAACGTTCCCGTGTTCCCGCTACTAAGCGGCAGAGGAGGACACCGTGGGGTTTTAGTGGATCTAGTCCCACATAACCGCTTTGTCTCCCCGTGGCAGGGCGGTAGGCGAGTGCATTTCCCCACGAAAAAAATACCGTCTGTAAGCTAGTCCCCGCGTCGTGCTGCCACGCAGAAATTTTTGATGCGATTGGTGTGCCTCGGGGATCACACCGATTTGTCTGCTGTGACGGCAAACGGTATGACGCTCGCTTGTGCCGTCATTACAAGCTTTTATTTATGTAGGTATGTATGTTTGTCTGGGTGGAATCTTGCAACTGAATTTTAAATCAGTTATCAAACCGATGGAGCTGAAATTTAGTATACACGCTTATTTTGGATGACAATAAATGCTTAATAATGTGACGTCATTCAAATTCCAATATCGCGGATCATCCAAGATGGTGGACTAGTTAATTGTTCTGCACTATGTGGTAGTGCAGAAAAATTAACTAGAATAGGTATCAAATGAAAGGGCTTGCTGAGGAGAACACGAAAACTAAAAGCTTGTTTTTGAAAAGGTTTTTTTTTACCATTAATTTATTTTTTACATCACAGGCCGTGACGTTCACCTTTTTTTTAAGGATACAAAGTAGTTATTTGTACGCGATGTCACCTTTTAATGAATTACGATGTATGTAGTGGCTTGGTTTAGATAGATAAGAACATCATGGCGGATCACAAACTCTTTGGTGACATAGTTTGTTCAATGGGCGGTGGGTTAAGCCGGCGCTGAAGATCTGCTACTACAGCTGTTCCATTAGTACCAATCAGGGGAACGCGTGTGGGAATTCACTGACTACCTCGGACACAGCTGTGCCACGGTAATGGATACTATTAGAAATGAAAGCAGAGGTAAATCATGAACTAGCTCCACATCTCAACAATCAAGTAAATTTTAATTTTTAACCCGTGAGATAGCTTCTCTATGTTGGAAATAGCGAAGTCCCGGGAGTAGAGTGCCTAGCTATATGTAGGTATGACGCAAGCCTGTATCGGAGCCGTCACCTGTTATGATTTGGCTCATTATAAAAACCTTACGAGTAATAAATATTGTTTAAAGTGTATAAAACCAGGCTTATTATTCACGACCCTAGACTCTATTCATGACAATTTGATTAATAAATTTACATTTCCAAAATATAATGTTATTGTGATAAATAATAAACATAATTATGGTAAGTATAATGGAATCAAATTTTAATAAATATTTTCTATCTATCTTGGACAATTTGCCTAATAATATCATCTATTACATTACACACAACGCCATCTAACCCCAAATTAAGCATTAAGCATAACTAGATAACTGATAAAATTATTAAATAGTACTTTTTTTTTTGTAAATACATATGTACCTACATATTGACATGCAGACACAACAAACATGTTTGTCACACAAATGCTTTTCCTGAGTGGGAATCGAACCCACAACCTACAGCGCAGAAGGCAGAACTATTACCAACTGAGGTATTATGATGTGACGTCTTTATTTTATTCTTTTTAATTTTGTTGCCATTTGGATTGAGTTTATGCTGTTACATCACGCCTAGAATAATTTTCCAAGGTGTGACACATAAGTAGTAGAGTAAGACATGAATTTCAGCTGGTTTTATAATATGGTGAAAAATCTCGATTACAGGTAAACACAGATACCGGATTAGTAGACTTTGCAACAAAGGTTAATAAAGATGTATTTATCTTACATAATACTAAGGATGTAGAAATAACACTGGCTGATTATTTACCAGAAATCGGTAAGTTGCTCATTATGAAGGTACAAGTTACCATGCTTATTAATATGCAAGGCCTGTTATCCTAAGCATAAAGTCGTCAACTTATCTGTGTTTCAGATCAAAGTAATATTAGCTGCCCTAGATGCAGACGAATCTTAGAACATGCACAAAAACTATTAGAGAAGTTTCCAACTATAAATAAAAAGGATGTCAAAGGAATTTGTGATCATTGCAGAAAAAAAGAAACTCCATGTTTTGAATGCGAAGACATTGTAAAAAAGTTTGTTGCTAGTGAATCGGTTCGTACGGAGACTAATCAAAAACGAGTCAAACAATGGTTAGTAAAAATAAAACGTTTGTTGAAAGATGGGTTAGTTGATGCTAGTGAAACAGACAGAGGAAGAATTCGGGCGCAATCTGAATTAAATATTGATCAACTTTGTCAAGATTCTCCTAAAACAAACCATGAACCAGACGTCAAAAGAATGTTTGACCTTGAAACGCAAAGTTCGAATTTTATTGGAGTATTTCCGCATTCAATAGAAAAAAGAAACAAAATGTTTGCAGATTTGCCCCAATTCGAGAAACTAGAACGTCCAATAGTGTTCCTTGATTCAGAATGCAATCTTGATAAGCCTACCACTTCCAAAACGCATGAGAGTATTCATAGAAATAATGAATATCAAGTATATTCGGATGCAGAAAGTGTAGATCTATTAGCAATGTTCCACAAACCAATTAGTGCAAAAGACACTAAGAAGTTAAAAAAAGAAAAACATGTAGAATTAAGAGCACCCGTTCCTCCTGTTCCGTTTCATAGTCAGGAACATTTTATGCCTGGAAGTGATGAGAATATACAATATGGCTATACTCGAAGACCTATAATACGTCCTAAGAGTCGCTACGCGTCTGATGATGAATCAGACAATTTGAGAGCAACTGGAGAACAAAGAAGAAGAATTCAAAGAGAGTACGACCCAATGCCTTTAAAACCAATAAATGATCATTTACGGAGTACGAAGAAAGGCATCAGAGAATCTCCTGAGAAATCAGTCCCACATATCATTAAAAAATATAATTCAGACGAAGCTTTACTTGACTCCGTTGCAGGTATTACGAAAGAATTGTTGACACAGGACTTTAGTTATGTATTTCCGAAAGAGGCATCACTGGTTAAAAATCATCTAAAAAAACTAAAAACCTCTTCAGAATTAATTAAAGACACTCAAGATAAGTTGTTGGCTAAGGCTGAAGAAGAAAAAAGGAAACTGGAAGAAAGGCTGAAGAAGAAAGAAGAAGAACGAAAACGAAAGCTAGAGGAGGAAGAACGAAAGAGAACTGCACAAGAAGAAAGGAGAAAAAACTTGGAAGAAAAAAGAAAGGCTGATGATGAAATTAAACGTATACAAGCTTTAGAAAAAGCCGCGTTGGAGAAAAAACTTCAACATGATGAGAAGGAAAAACCCAAAAAAGAAAAACCTTCCGGGACTGTTTCCACAGCTTCATCTAAAAGCAAATCTAAACAATCTCTAGCAAAAAAAGAACCTAAAGTTGACAAAGAAGCAGAAAAAATTCAAAAAGATCAAGAAAAAAAGGATCACCAGCAAATAATAAAAGAAAAAAAAGAAAAGGAATTAAAAGAAAAAAAAGAAAAGGAAGAAAAACAAAAAAAAGAAAGGGAAGAAAAACAAAAAAAAGAAAAGGAAGAAAAACTTAAGAGAGAAATGGAAGAAAAAGAAAAACTAAATAGAGCAAAGGAAGAAAAACTAAAGAGAGAAAAGGAAGAAAAAGAAAAATTAAACAGAGCAAAGGAAGAAAAAGAACAAAAAGGAAAAGAACAAAAAGAAAAACTAAACAAAGACAAGGAAGAAAATGAAAAACGAAATAAAGAAAAGCAAGAAAAAGAAAAGCTAAATAAAGAAAAGGAAGAAAAAGAAAAACTAAACAAAGAAAAGGAAGAAAAAGAAAAACTAAATAAAGAAAAGGAAGAAAAAGAAAAGGAAGAAAAAGAAAAACTAAATAAAGAAAAGGAAGAAAAAGAAAAACTAAATAAAGAAAAGGAAGAAAAAGAAAAGCTAAAAAAAGAAAAGGAAGAAAAAGAAAAGCTAAGACAGAAACAGGCAGATGAACTGGCACGGAAAGATAAAGAAGAACAGGCACGGAAAGAAAAAGAACTAAAGCAAAAAGAAAAAGAAGAAAAGGAAAGAAAGGCAAAAGATCAAGAATTATCAAAACAAAAAGATAAAGAACGAGCAGAAAAGGAAGCTGCTGATCAAAAGTCCAAAGAAGAAGCTGCTAAAAATCTTAAAGATAAGGAAAGTAAGGAAAAAAGCGAACCACAACGGAAGGCCACTAAAGTAAATAACCTAAATATTTTCAAAGCCTCTGGTGATGATCTGATATTGCGATTGGTAAAATTAAAAAAATCGGGTGGTCACACGGTGAGACGTAAAGCAAATCGATTATCAGACATAATGTTAACAAATAAAGAAGTTAAAACCCACAAACAACTTCATCAGCACTATAAAGGAGAAAGATGCCTTATGTGTATGGACTCTGATTTAGAACTTGACGTTGAAAGTCTTGATTTGAAAAATCAAAATGATCATGATGAAACGGCGGACATTATAATAGGACAGAAAGTTTTAAAATACAAACCTCCGATGAAAGAAAATCAGGATAAGCAGGCCGTAGTGCCACTTTTTTTCCAATCCGCATTTGTAGAAGATTCTTTGCCTGTAGACATCAAAGAAATTAAAAAATCACCAGGAAAACAAACAAAAAACGTACGTAAGCAAACATGAATACTCCATACCATCTTTCCAAATATAACCTCCACCGATAAAATGACATTATATAAATCACATCCATCATTCACATTCCATGTTAAATTAAGTCAAAAAGTTTATATTATTTTGTTTTTGTTTTGTACGATATATTTTTGTTGAGAAGAATTGTTTATTTTTATATTGGATTTCTGGCTTGTTCTGTTATAAAATATATGTCTAAGGCCAAGAGAGCAGATACAGTAAGTATGTTGTTGTCTCCAGATCGTATATAAAAGATACAACCTAGTATTAGTCGGATGTTTCCTCCTTGAATTTTATACATGACTTCTCCTTGATTTTTCAGGTTGAACAAGACACACAGAAAGGTGTGATACGATATGCTTTATCTGATCGATCGTTCATCGATAAAGGCTGGACAATGTTACCTACAGAGAAAGTCGTTCGTAAAGTGAGATATTGTTAAAGTTCGAAATCATTGCTCTTGCTTTTTTTTTTTTTTTTTTTTTTATTATGTGTATTCGTGATGGAACGAGCTGAGGGCCCACCTGATGGTAAGTGGTGACCCTCGCCCATGACAACAGTAATGCACGCGACTCAGTATGAGACCCAAATCTTTACTGAGTCGCATTCATCCTGCTGCGTCCATCACCCGAGACGGGGATGATACGTCTCATGCGCATGTGATTTCACCGGCAGCCATACCCTTCCACCGGAACACAGTAATGCAACCACTACTGATTGGCGGCAGATTCCAGATGTGGTGGCAGTACCTCTCCGGACGAACTTGGCACAAGTTCTACTGCTACTTTTGGTTGCTCCTTTAGCATCACCCAGGGGGTACGTGTAGGGAATCAAAGGATATACACCTACGGACGCGAGTAACTGGACCCCCCAAAAGGGATGCTAGGGATATTATTTTTATTATTACTGACCTAACCCGAACCTTTTTTTCTTGGTGCTTTCATGAATAGGATCAACAAATCCTGTCCTTGAACCGTTAAATGGTTGATATAAACAGTGAAATACAAACAAATTAGTCGTTTTTTGAAACATCAATTATTTCGCTTTCAATTTATTAGATGAATGTGTACCGCATGCGCCCAGCTCACCCCGAGTTCGACTGGTTCGAGCACAACAAAAACAAACGTCTAATGCAATACGACTCTGGAGAAAAACTAGCAGAGTTCGATGACAAAGGGCGCGGGCGCTGGTTTTATAGAAATGGACGCTTGGCGCTAGATTATTACGACGCTGAAGGTATAATTTGAAATGTGGATTACGAAAAAAAATTATGCACCGCTTCAATGTATTTACGGAGCGTTATAGCAGTTCCTTATTTTTCAGAATTAAATGCGCAGCAGCGGTTTGTAATCTATAGCAGCGGAGAGCCTGATGAACGAGGTCGGGCTCAGCCATATACGTTACTCGCAACGTTCGACTATTTGGGCAATGGAATTGTTTTTGATCACAGTGGCAAAATAAGGCAAGATTGTTTCGAAAATTAACCCTAACAAAGTTGATCATATCATTAGGACTCTTCTGCAATCTGAAGTTTTTGACTGGCCTCACAGGTCAGTTGGTAGTAGCTATGCCTTCTGCGGTTTTGGTAGTGGGCTCGATTCCTACCGAGGATAAACATTTGTGTGACTAACATTAATGCGTTAGGTGTCTTTTGTGATTTGTCCAAGGCTTTTGATTGCGTACACCATGAAACGTTGATTAGGAAGCTACACCATTATAGTGTAAAGGGCAATGCTCTAGATCTTCTTACCTCTTATCTGAGTGAAAGAGTACAAAAAGTTGAAGTTAACTGAAAGCGATCCCCGGGGTCAGTGGTTACTATGGGCGTCCCTCAGGGATCTGTACTTGGACCCTTCCCATTTCTATTATAATTTACATAAATGATCTTCCTTATATTGTAAAGGAAGATTATTAGATTGTATTTATTGTTAGAAGATGACACCTCGCTTTTATTTAAATTAAAACGGCAACAACTCGTTATTGACGATGTGAACAATGCTCTCTCTAAAGTAGTAAATTGGTTCAATGTAAACAATTTGCAACTTAATGGAAAAAAAACGCGGTGTATAAAATTTGTTTTACCTAACAAAACCTACGTTAAAAAAGGTAGATATTCTGCATATGCTGCAGATATCAACATCATTATTTGTCTTGCAAAAAGGGCTGTTCGCACAGTTTACAATATGGGTCCTCGAATCATTATGTAATAGTACATTATGATACAAGTGCGGTAAGTTGAAAATTACAGCCGAGGCGATATTGCTAACCCGAGCCGTAGGCTGTAATTATACACGTATGTCATACGACGTTTTATAACATATTTGCGAAAAATAATTCATCACTACTTGAAGACATTTTCAAATAAAACCAATACAGCGACAAGAAAAAGCGCGCGGAATAAATTTCACTTTTTTTTTCCCTCTTCTTGGCTTGACACGGCTTGTGTATTGCCATTCTTCAAGTTGTTGGTTGAATGAAGTATTTATTTTTTTGAAGTAAAAATTTAAGAAACTAACGCCAATAAAATCAATAAACAGAGATCGGAATTAGGGTTAGGATAAGGATCAGTAGGGCAGGAACATTGGAATATATTTACAAATTAGAATTATTTACACAATTTATACAATGCAAAAGTATAAAATTTTGATGTCATTTTTACATATAAAGTTAGCTAAAGATTGGTATATGGAAAAATCTAATGTAGAAAGAAGGATTATTATATTAGAAGGAAGTGGAACACGGAGGGCGTAAATTTCACTTATTTACAAATTAGCGATGCGCGCGCATCAGCGCTTTTTTTAAGGCAAAGACACAAAAAACAGCCCTTATTACTAATAAAGTAAATTAATATTATATATTTGTGTTTATGTTAATGATGTAACATAAATGGTTGTAATTTATTGTCAAAATTAATTAAATTAAAGAATTAAATGTTTATTTATTATATTTTATCTCCCAAAGTTAATTTTATTGATAAAATGTTGACCACTTTTCTGACATAAAAACTCTTTGCTAAGATTTAAAAAAGTACCGTTCTTTTTAGACGGACCTTGTTGATAAACCGTGCGTACATTAGAATTTACATTAGAATAACGCACTAGTGCGTTATTTATTACGTTACTGAAATTGGGGAAATAATAGACCCTTTACGAGCAAATGTGTTATAAAAAATTTAAGGAAATAAATATTCTTACGGTTACATGTTACGGTTACGGTACATATATGAGAATATGATGTACACTTGTAAACATAATTAGCATGTTCACAAAGAAAAGTGACAACAATGTAAACAATTGGCATAAAAATAAACTCGCTGTGCCCACTACTAGGCTCTATAAGGTTAGGAATTCTTTTAAAGGTGCGCTTTTTTAACAGAATTCCGAGCGAAATTTAATAACTGTCAATAAATAAATTTAAAACTGTTATCAAACGGAAACTTGTTGCAAAAGCTTCCGTTTGATAACAGTTATAGTTAAAAAAGTTATAGTAATAAAATATTATTATTTTAAACCTAGACTACTTAGATGACAAAAAGGCTTGGGAATGAATTTGCTCCACTCTAGATGCAGGATCATATTTGATAATATGTAATAGGTACTCATGAATATGTTTACTTGTGTATGTAAAATTTGACGTGTCCAAACGATACTTGAGATCTAAAGGAATCAATGAGTTTGAGTTTGATTAATGTTTGTTTTGTGTCTGGGTGTGTATACATGTATTTATTTACAAATCTGGTTCCCATTGTACAAACTAGCTTCATTGTTAGGAGAAAAGTAAAAATTTATATATATATCTATTTAAAGGCTCAAATACAATCAAACTGAAGGTGTAGTGCTCGATAGAAGTATTGGGCCAGTCTCGCACTGGAAATGGCATACCTTGAACGATCCCCCCGTACTCCAACAAGTCATGATAGACACTCAAATGGCTCATAAAGATCCTGGAATAATGAAACTCGGCAGTACACATGACGATAAATCTCGCCCAGACAACGAAGACATGCTTGCCATAGAATTTGATAATTTCATAAAGGAGAAAAGCAAAAAGTTGTCGCAATCTTTCAAACCCTTCCAGATTAAAATGAAAGCTCTTAAAATAAACGAGCATTTCTCATTGAAAGTATTGGACCAAGCCACAGTTTACCTTATATTTCGCGATGGAACTACGAATTTGAAATTGAATATTGGAATGGTGCTAGATCATAAAGAGATCGTAGACACGGATACGGCTGAAGTTGGGGAGGTGTCCAATAATATGGAGAGACTTCCTGCGAGGACGGACAGTTTAGCTGGCTTACAGAAGAGCGTTGCTCACGCGCAGCGATACGAAAGAAACAGAGTCGGACGCGAGCGTAGACTGCGCCACCCAGAACCTTGTAGTAGTGCCGATAAATTAACTGAGGCTGCTTCGCGGCCTCTACGTCCTCCTTTGCGCACTGTGCCGTCTGGCTCAACCACCACAGCATCAGGATTTTGTAAATGTAGGAAGCAGACTACATGCAATGTTTATTACGACAATCGTCTTTGTTAAAGTTTCTTTACTAGGTAATAATTTATCTTAAATAAAGAATTATAATGAATGTTTATTATTTTTCACTTCCTTAGAAGGAGGTTATCATATTGTTTTTTTTATTATGTTATTAAATGTAGGAAGCAGACTACGTGCAATGTTTATTACGACAATCGTCTTTGTTAAAGCTTTTCTTTACTAGGTAGTATTTATGATTTAATAAAGAATTATAATTAATGTTTATTATCTTTCACTTCTAAAGGAGGAGTACTCCGTAATTTATGAACTGTAATTAGGTTTTTTGATCAAAATTTTTATTAAATTTCTATGGGATTTATCTAAAGGTAGAAGGAATGAACATAATTTTTATTCTCCTTTATTTTTATTTGTGCATTTCGTGAAATGCTGTTTTGACATTACAAACACACATAAATTTTATTTATTTGTACATAGATGAAAGTTTTTTGTTACACTTGTAGTATTTTACCCGACAGACGTCCTGCGTTGGTTGTTAATTGGCAATCAACCGAGATTTGCACACGTAACAGCAAATATGCTTTAGATAAAGCACTTAGTTTTCTCAATTATTTCAATTTTAGGCAATATTTTCCAATTTTTCTTTGCATAAATAAAATTGGAAGTAAGAATAATTTCTAAATCGACCCATTTGTTTTCAAGTGATGCGCTTACCTACGAAAGGGTTCATACGAGGTCAGTTTAAAAAAAAATCTATTAATTTGGGACTTACACGTCTGGGTCCCCTTCAAAGTATTTTACCTTTCCAACGCACACACTTATCCCAATGGTGTTTCCACTTATTGAAACAGTCCTGGAACGCTACTTTCGTGATGGGCTTCAGCTCCTTCGTCGCATTCGCCGTAATCTCCGGAATCGATTCAAATCATTTTCTTTTGAGGGGTATTTTCAGTTTTGGGAACAACAAGAAATCACAAGGAGCAAGGTCAGGTGAGTAGGGGGGGTGCGGAAGAACAGTGATCGAATGTTTGGCCAAGAACGCGCGAGAATGAATCGCGTCGTTGTGAAAAAATTTCGCAGGGACGCGGTGCATTTTCAATTTTTCAGTCCAGATTTCGTGACAAGACCCAATACCACACTCGTCGGCAAGCTCCCTAATGGTCAGACGTCGATTTGCGCGCACCAGGGTGTTAATTTCATCAATGTGTGGGTCGTCAGTTCACGTTGAAGGACAACCAGGACGCTCATCGTCGTCAATCGACTGTCAGTCACAATGTTTTAAATAATATTGAGAGCAGTTCATGATTGTTCCTATCTGTATTTACTATTTATATTTGATACTAAAAGTTTAAAAGATTTCGTGTATAAGACTTAATTAGACCCCTGCTGAGTCTACTTACCTCATAAGGGTGCGCACACTCTCCTGCAATTCGGGTCAAGAGTACGAATTCCGAGTTACTGTGATAATTTTATTGTTAGGTACTTAAAAAAAAAACAGACTGATAGACGTGAAAATACAAAACAATGCAATTCATATACATGGGCCGCTATTTACACGCCGCTAGTCGCAAGCATATAAGCGTATTACGTCACGAGCATGCTATAGTTATCGTATTATAATATCTGTGGTATTGTACAGCCCGTAATATGAAGCCAATGTACACGAATTACCGGGTTGTACAATACGTGCCGTATATTACTGGCTGCGATTTATCGACACGTTATGGTAATGTACGTGACCAGTATTGTATAGCCCAGATTTCAGGTTCCTGTATGCTTTTAAATCGATGCTAAGCAAGCACCACGCATACTAATTTAAAAAAAAAAAATGTTTCTTTACAACTGTATCGTATCGTATTCTTCTTCTTATTTTTGACTTCTCAGTATACCCAATAACGTAATAAGCTGTCATAATTTAAATATATATCAATGTCATACAGTCGCAATCAAAACAAAATAGTTATCTGTGAGCAAAAGCAAATGCAAAAATATTACTAGGAATGCCTTGCCTTGCGGCGAACGCTATTTTCATTTTTTAACTATGTTCAACTGGAATATAAAAGTATTCAAATTTCCTGTACGATAACTATTCTTAGGAAAACAGATACGTTAGCGTTTTTCATAATGGAAAGATCTAGGCCTATATTATTCGGGTTTACTGTGTTGTTAATCTGTTATTCGGTTTTCGGGGACCAATTCAATGAAGAATTGTTTATCAAACCTTTGCCCCCAACTCATCTGTATGTGAATTTCCAATTCACAACTCTAGTAGACCATGTTTCGACATGTAAGTCCATAAAAAATTCAGCAGTGCGTGTTATCTGTCACCATCCTATTTGAGCCATGTAAATAATCATTAACAAACGATAACTTTACAGATGAGCATTCCCAACTATCACCAAGAGCATTAACTGAAGTAATATCTAGATTTCAAGTGGAGGAATTGCATCTAACCCTCACAGAAGGACAATGGAGACATGACCAATGGGGATATCCCGTGCTGGATGCAGCTCCCGGCGCTGAGCTGTACGCGTGGTTCTCACCAGAGGTATCGGATGTTGATACTCAATGGAGAAAGCTCAGTGCCACCTTATCTGGTCTCTTTTGTGCCTCACTAAATTTCATTGATGGTGCCAATACAGTAACACCCCAAATGGCTTTCTGGCCCATGAGTGCAGTAAAACCAGGGCAAAATATGACTTCACAGCTACGATATGCATCACTACCCAGAGAAATTGTTTGCACTGAAAATCTGACACCTTGGAAAAAGCTTCTTCCATGTGAGTCAAGTAGGGGATTTTCATCCCTCCTAAACTCAAGAATGATACACAACACAAACTATCATTCAATAGGAATTCATGTTCGAAATGTTTGCCAGTCAACTGACTGTACTGAAGTGAATTTAGAGATCAAACAAACAGTTGGTCTTGTGTATGACTACAAAATTATTGGGGGAAATGATTGGTCTTTTAGAAAACTATTTGGACAAGGCCTGCCTGGGGCATGCCCACTATCTTCAGGTAGCAAAGTATTTGTTGATGTTACAACCAATGATACACACTCATTTCAATTGATACCACCACCTGCATCCACTGTACTATCACAAAGAGGAGGAAGTGATACCAAGTTAGCAATATACAATATTGAGCCAATTATTCAGATGATCAATATTGGAGCTAAACATGAGAAGAATATGAATGAAATTCCATTAGCTATCCCTCCACCACTTTATTTTAATAGATACATTCTTGGCTATGGGAAGGAATTTGGAGGAATTGTCACAGAGTTAACCAATAATTTTTACACCCCCATACATGTTGTCATAATGGAAAATGCTCCGTGGTGGCTACCAATACAGTTGAGCTCTCTGAGGATCAACGGTGAAGCAGAGAGCAAGCTAGTAATATCTGAGTACTATTCTCCAGGGCGAAGCAGGCAGAAGCCATACCACTTAGAAATTCTCCTCAAGTTGCCAGCAAGATCCAAAACCACAATCACAATAGATTTTGAATTTGTGTTCCTAAAATGGCAAGAGTACCCTCCAGATGCCAATCATGGATTTTACATTGGTTCCGCAATTATAACAGCCAATATGCCCACAGCTAAAAACTACACTAGCTTACCCATAATGGGCTCCAGTTATGAATCAGTAATAAATGCTTCACAGCCATGTGAGTATCACCTTGTTATGTTACTACACCCACACACACAGTTACACTTAGGCAAGGCCATAGTTACTAATATACCTGATTATTATTAATGTATGTGTATGTTTGTTATTCCTTCACACTCAAACAGCTCAATAGATTTGGAGTTTCGTACCAGGCTAGCTTATATCCTGCATTAAAATATAGGCTCCTTTTGATACGGAAAAACCACGGGTGACACTGTGGGGCAGGGCTAGTACATATGTATTATCTACTAGCAACCGGCCCGGGCTTCGTATGAGTTGCACAGCTTATATAATTATATGCCTACTTTTTTTCTGTAGTGCCGTACTAGCCTGTTGCGTCCAGGTGGGTTAAATTCATATGTAACTGATGTTCATCCTACTTGGTGTCATTTTTATTCCACGCCCGGGTGGCGCACCGGTCGCGTCGGTGGGCAACCGCTTCATCGCTGAGTTGCATCCACTTATGATTGCATAGCAAAAACACAATTGTAAAAATGTTCCATAAAAAGAAAGTTCGTGATAAAATTCAAAAAACGATTGTCCAATTGAATTTAATAAGGATATGTAAATAATTACAATTACAATCCATTTTTTAGGAATATAATTTTGTTTATCCTAGAAGATATAATATAGCGCTGCTACAGTTCAATAGATCTTTTCATTCAGTAATACATTGTATTCATATAATTGGCGCACGCCAAGTCGGCGTGTTTTTATCCGACATCTTTATATCATCGTCATAATCCGGCATAATCATAGTCATATTCCAGCCAATTCGCCCGACACCATAATGAATTAAATTTACCTCCCAAACTTTCCTCATGAATCACTCCGTCCATTATAGTGATAACCGTATGAAAATCCGTTCAGTAGTTTTTGAGTTTATCGCGTTTAGACAGACACGCCGGGGGACTTTGTGTTATACCATGAAATGATTTTATTTCAGGGTATCCAGCTGTATTCAGAACAAATGGAGCGATGGTGTCATTGCCTACTCCGGACTTCAGTATGCCATACAATGTCATATGTCTGGCTTGCACAGTGGTAGCCCTAGCATTTGGCCCCCTACATAACATATGCACCAAAGAGCTAATACTGAAGCCAACAAGTGCCCCAATGTCGCTGACCCAGAAAATATTGAATTTGTTTAAAAGGAAAAAGGATTAATTTATGTTTTAAGTATTTTGTACACCAAATAAAATTGTTTTGTCAATGTCTTACTTTATACATATATATATATAAGAATATATATAATATATAAAATTTATTCCAACTTGTTTTTCTTTATGCAGGTCAGTGTAGATTTCAAATATTTTGATGATGTTATATGGAATAATAACATCAGCTATCTACCAGTGAAAGTCCCGTCGAAACGTTTCGGAAATTAGCCGGAACAAATGGACAGTCAAAAAGACAAGAAATATTTAAAAATAATAGTAACAAATATTTTCAAATCTATATATATAAAAGAAAGTCGTGTTTGTTACAACACTTATAACTCGAGAACGGCTGGACCGATTGCCATGGTTTTTGATTTGTTGGATTTGTTTCCGTCCCGAATAGCAGAATAATTATTAAAAACATTGGAAAATTAACGAAAAAATGAAATCAATTTATCCCCGTATTCTCCACGGGAACGGGAACTATGCGGGTGAAACCGCGGGGCGCAGCTAGTAAATTCTAAAAAGTATTTATTTTGACATTACAAAAACAGCCACTTTTTTTTCTGGCGTCGCACTTCTATGTATTTGCCAAACAGCCATTTCAATTGTATTTTTTGTATTTATGTAACTACCATGGACATTAATATGTCTACAAAAATACTTTTTACTTGGTAGAAGCTTATCAAGATGCACAAATCATGGATCACGCTGAAATGTCCTGTTGACAAATACGATTATGTTATGGTTCATTGTATGTTTTTTTTTTTAATATAAGCATTTTATTTTGTATAATTTACAATAATTTGTCTAATTTGTATATTACTGAAGTTTATTGAAAATGAAAGTAGATCAAAGGTTATTATTTACGTTACAATACTTACAATAAGTATTTTCACACAAAAGTACATATTATGTGGGTAGGGACATCAATGTATCATATTTACGATTTACCAGCTGTCCCGCGGTGTTACCCGCGGCTGGCTATCCTACGGGAACTGTACCTACATTTTTTTAGGATAAAAACTGTCTGTGCTATTGCTATTCCAGACTGCAACCTGTCTCCGTCCCGAATTTCATCAGTTCCGTTAAGCAGTTCTGGCGACATTTATAATAGTAGTTATGAATAATTACCTAAGTTTCTTATGCTTTTAACAGGGATCGTGTTGAGGATCCTTGCTGTAAGGAGTGCAAAAACTGCACTTCAAGGTTTCATAAGGTTGTGGAGCTACAAAAAGCCGGCCTAGTAATATATCGCCACACAAATTATATCGAAGACGTAAGTTTATAAAATTTTAGTTCCAACCATCTGCTCCCCGCGACTTCGCCCGCGTGGATATATATAGGTATAGGTGAACAGAGAACCTCCTCCTTTTTGAAGTCGGATAATTTATTATGTTTATGTACATTATGCAGTACATAGTCTATTTAAGTGCCAAGCATGTTACAAAGTGGAGCTATTTCTTCCTTCCTACAACCAGCAACCTTTAATTAGGAAATCAAGGGTCACCAAGATACAGGTACCTATCGCCTAGTTTGGGACCCTCTGTTAATAAAAATGAAACTCAATTTTACATACTTATTATTTTGTTTTTATTTTTGTAATAATATAAAATAAATAAATTGTATTTGTAAAAAAAACTATTGAACTGATTTTGTTAAAAATTCTATGGGACCAATTTGAAAGCAATCCTTTCAAATAATAAGAATTTTCCAAAATACGTAAAATAACATACAGAGGAACATAGAACCTCCTCATTTTTTTGAAATCGGTTAATTACGTACAATTTATGTATTTAATGGAGGAGGTAAGTACATGTAAATGTACGTAATCATGGTTTATTATGTACAGTAATTCATCAACAATGATTATGAAACTATTCAGTTTGTTACTATCAGGATACGAATATCATCACCATCTTTCCATTCTACCCGTGTTTTGATTACGCAGGGCAAGAGGAGTATTGCGAAGCACCGCTCTCCTTATGCTCTGCGGCCGTAGTGGTAGCTGACAGGGCCACTACGGCCGCAGAGGCAATACTTAATTAACAAAGCCATATTTCTTTAGTACCAACTTTACGAATGCAAGATTTTTTTTTTCATTTTCTTAGCATCATTATATTACTCTAGCTAGTAGAAGTAGAGTTACAGAAAAAAATAAAAAACTTTTTTTCGGTTCATTTTACATTATTCGCATATGAAAGCGCGCGACAAAATACACAAATTCGCGTATGACAAAATACACAAATCTAGCGTAAAATTACATTTATAAATGCAATATTATAAAAAATACGTCCACCTTTTTTTTCTAAGGATACAAAGTAGTTATTTGTCCGCGATCTCACCTGTTACTAAATCACGATGTATGTAGTGCGCTTGGTTTATATATTTACAAATTTTTTGGTCAATGTGCTCCCTCAATAAAAGGTGCACTTATTAAGATACAACTAGGCACATTTTGTGTGATACAAATTTGACATGAATTAGAATAGGTGAGAACATCATGGCGGATAACAAACTCTTTGGTGACATAGTTTGTTCAATGGGTGGTGGGTTAAGCCGGGGCTGAAGATCTTCTACTACAGCTGTTCCATTAGTACCAATCAGGGGAACGCGTGTGGGAATTCACTGACCACCTCGGACACAATGTTCAGCTGTGCCACGGTAATCGATACTATTAGAAATTAAAGCAGAGGTAAATCATGAACCGGCTCCACATTTCAACAATCAAGTACATTTTAATTTTTAACCCGTTCCCGTTGTTATAAATATAGAAGAATATTTGATTAATAAATTTACATTTCCAAATTATAATGTAATTGTGATAAATAATTATAGTGACAACGTCTTTATTTATATTTTTTTTAATTTTGTTGCCTTATGAATTAAGTAAGTTTATATTGTCACATCACGCCTAGTATAATTTTCCAAGGTGTGACACATTAAGTAGTAGAGTAAGACATGAATTTCAGCTGGTTTTATAATATGATGAAAAAATCTCGATTACAGGTAAACACAGATACCGGATTAGTAGACTTTGCAACAAAGATTAATAATGATGTATTTATCTTACATAATACTAAGGATGTAGAAATAACACTGGCTGACTATTTACCAGAAATCGGTAAGTTGCTCATTATGATGGTACAAGTTATCATGCTATCAAGCAGATAAAGCATAAATACGTCAACTTATCTGTATTTCAGATCAAAGTAATATTAACTGCCCTAGATGCCGACGAATCTTAGAACATGCACAAAAACTATTAGAGAAGTTTCCAACTATAAATAAAAAGGATGTCAAAGGAATTTGTGATCATTGCAGAAAAAAAGAAACTCCATGTTTTGAATGCGAAGACATTGTAAAAAAGTTTGTTGCTAGTGAATCGGTTCGTACGGAGACTAATCAAAAACGAGTCAAACAATGGTTAGTAAAAATAAAACGTTTGTTGAAAGATGGGTTAGTTGATGCTAGTGAAACAGACAGAGGAAGAATTCGGGCGCAATCTGAATTAAATATTGATCAACTTTGTCAAGATTCTCCTAAAACAAACCATGAACCAGACGTCAAAAGAATGTTTGACCTTGAAACGCAAAGTTCGAATTTTATTGGAGTATTTCCGCATTCAATAGAAAAAAGAAACAAAATGTTTGCAGATTTGCCCCAATTCGAGAAACTAGAACGTCCAATAGTGTTCCTTGATTCAGAATGCAATCTTGATAAGCCTACCACTTCCAAAACGCATGAGAGTATTCATAGAAATAATGAATATCAAGTATATTCGGATGCAGAAAGTGTAGATCTATTAGCAATGTTCCACAAACCAATTAGTGCAAAAGACACTAAGAAGTTAAAAAAAGAAAAACATGTAGAATTAAGAGCACCCGTTCCTCCTGTTCCGTTTCATAGTGAGGAACATTTTATGCCTGGAAGTGATGAGAATATACAATATGGCTATACTCGAAGACCTATAATACGTCCTAAGAGTCGCTATGCGTCTGCTAATGAATCAGACAATTTGAGAGCAAGTGGAGAACAAAGAAGAAGAATTCAAAGAGAGTACGACTCAATGCCTTTAAAACCAACAAATGATCATATGCCGAGTACTCGCCTGTCACGACAACTGGAAAAATTTTTTGTGGATAGAGCAGGATTCAGAGAATCTAGTGAGAAATCAGTCCCACCATATATCATTCGAAAATATAATTCAGAAGAATCTTTACTTGATTCCATTGCAGGTATTACGAAAGAATTGTTGACACAGGACTTTATTTATGTATTTCCGAAAGAGGCATCACTGGTTAAAAATCATCTAAAAAAACTAAAAACCTCTTCAGAATTAATTAAAGATACTCAAGATAAGTTGTTGGCTAAGGCTGAAGACGAAAAAAGGAAACTGGAAGAAAAGCTGAAGAAGAAAGAAGAAGAACGTAAACGAAAGCTAGAGGAGGAAGAACGAAAGAGAACCTCACAAGAAGAAAGTAGAAAGTACTTGGAAAAAAAAAGAAAGGCTGATGATGAAATGAAACGTATACAAGCTTTAGAAAAAGCCGCGTTGGAGAAAAAACTTCAACACGATGAGAAGGAAAAACCCAAAAAAGAAAAACCTACCGGGACTGTTTCCACATCTTCATCTAAAAGCAAATCTAAACAATCTCTAGCAAAAAAAGAACCTAAAGTTGACAAAGAAGCAGAAAAAATTCAAAAAGATCAAGAAAAAAAAGAAAGCCAGAAAATAGAAAAAAGAAAAAAAGAAAAGGAAGAAATACTAAAGATTGAAATGGAAGAAAAAACAAAACCAAAGAGAGAAAAGGAAGAAAAAGAAAAACAAAAAAGACCAAAGGAAGAAAAAGAAAAACAAAATATTGAAAAGGAAGAAAAAGAAAAACTATGGAAAGAAAAAGAAGAAAAAGAAAAACTAAGGAAAGAAAAGGAAGAAAAAGAAAAACTAAGGAAAGAAAAGGAAGAAAAAGAAAAACTAAGGAAAGAAAAGGAAGAAAAACCAAAGAGAGAAATGGAAGAAAAAGAAAAACAAAAAAAACCAAAGGAAGAAAAAGAGCAAAAAGAAAAACAAAATAAACAAAAGGAAGAAAAACCAACGAGAGAAATGGAAGAAAAAGAAAAACAGAAAAGACCAAAGGAAGAAAAAGAGCAAAAAGAAAAACAAAATAAAGAAAAGGAAGAAAAACCAACGAGAGAAATGGAAGAAAAAGAAAAACAGAAAAGACCAAAGGAAGAAAAAGAGCAAAAAGAAAAACAAAATAAAGAAAAGGAAGAAAAACCAAAGAGAGACATGGAAGAAAAAGAAAAACAGAAAAGACCAAAGGAAGAAAAAGAACAAAAAGAAAAACAAAATAAAGAAAAGGAAGAAAAAGAATCTCTAAAGAAAGAAAAGGAAGAAAAAGAAAAGGAAGAAAAAGAAATACTAAAAAAAGAAAAGGAAGAAAAATCAAAGAAAGAAATGGAAGAAAAAGAAAAACAAACACGACGAAAGGAAGAAAAAGAAAAACTAAGGAAAGAAAAGGAAGAAAATGAAAAACTAAAAGAAAAGGAAGAAAATGAAAAATTAAATAAAGAAAAGGAAGAAAATGAAAAACTGAATAAAGAAAAAGAAGAAAAAGAAAAACTTAAGAGAGAAAAGGAAGAAAAAGAAAAATTAAAGAGAGAAAAGGAAGAAAATGAAAAACTAAAGAAAGAAAACGAAGAAAAACTAAAGAAAGAAAAGGCAGAAAATGAAACACTAAATAAAGAAAAGGAAAAAAGAGATAAGGTAATGAAACAGGAACAGAAAGTGATAGATGAACTGGCACGGAAAAATAGAGAAGAACAGGTACGGAAAGATAAAGAAGAACAGGCACGGATAGAAAACGACCGAAAGCAAAATGAAAAAGATTTAAAACAACGAGAAAAAGAAGAAAAGGAAAAGAAGGAAAAAGATCAAGAATTATCAAAACAAAAAGATAAAGAACGAGCAGAAAAGGAAGCTGCTTACCAAAAGTCCAAAGAAGAAGCTGCTAACAAGCTTAAAAATAAGGAAAAAAAGGAAAAACGCGAACCAGAGAAGGCCCCTATAGTAGATAAATCAACAATTATAGAATTAAACATGAGTCAAATCAAAATTCGCAGAGCCTCTGATGATGATCTGATATTGCGTTTGGTAAAATTAAAACAATCGGGTGGTAATAACACGATGAGACATAAAGCAAATATACTATCAGACATAATGTTAACAAGTAAAGAAGTTCAAAACCACTTACAATTTCATCAGCACTCTAAAAAAGAAAAATGCATTATGTGCATAGACTCTAATCTTGAACTTGACGTTGAAAGTCTTGATTTAAAAAATCAAAATGATCATGATGTAACGTCAGACATTATAATAGGACAAAATGTTTTAAAACACAAACCTGCGCTGAAAGAAAATCAGGATAAGAAGGCCGTAGTGCCACTTTTTTTCCAATCGGCGTTTGTAGAAGCTTCTTTGCCTGTAGGCATTAAAGAAGTTAATAAATCAACAGAATTAATCTCGGAAAAACAAACAATAAACGTACGTATGCAAACATGAATACTGCATACCATCTTTTTGAAATAAAATATAACCTCCACCGATAAAATGACATTACATAAATCACATCAATCATTCACATTCCATGTGAAATTAAGTCAAAAATTTATTTTGTCATATTTTGTTTTGTATGATCTATTTTTTGTTTGAGAAGTATTGTTTATTTTTATATTGGATTTCAGGCTTGTTCTATTGTAAAAGATATGTCCAAGGCCAAGAAAGCAGATGCAGTAAGTATGTTGTTGTCTCCAGATCGTATAGAAGAAATACAACCTAGTATTAGATGTTTCCTCTTTGAATTTTATACATATCTCCACCGTCATTTTTCAGGTTGAACAAGAGGCGCCGAAAGGTGTGATACGATATGCTTTATCTGACCGATCGTTCATCGATAAAGGCTGGACAATGTTACCCACAGAAAAAGTCGTTCGTAAAGTGAGATATTGATATAGTTCAAAATCATTGCTCTCGCTAGGGATATTATTTTTATTTTTTGCCACTTTTTTTTTTTCGCGGTGACATGCACTCGCATACCGCCCTGCCACGGGGAGACATAGCGGTTATGTGGGACTAGACCCACTAAAACCCCATGGTGTCCTCCTCTGCCGCTTACTGGCGGGCACACGGGAATGTTACACACACATCCGCGAACCGGCCGCGGCTGTCCATTTCCTGACCCCTCTCTCTTGGCATCTAGTGCCACTTCTCCGTTTGCGACACGCCAGGACACGTGGCGTGCCGCAACCACCTCGGGGACCAGGTCAACGAAAGGGCGTCAGACGACCCCGTGTCTAGACTCCCTAGGTCCCCCTGCGACGGGTCAGTTTTGTGGCCCCATCGCCTGCCACTACGGCCGCAGAGGATAGGGAAAGCGGCGACTCGGGTACTAAGCCCCCCCGCCCCGACAAGGCGGGAACCCGTGGGGAGGTTATTATTACTGACCTAATCCGAGCCTATTTTTCTTGGTGCTTTCATGGATAGGATCAACGGATCCTGTCCTTGAACCGTTAAATGGTTGATATAAACAGTTAAATACAAACAAATTAGTCGTTTTTTGAAACATCAATTATTTCGCTTTCAATTTATTAGATGAATGTGTACCGCATGCGCCCAGCTCACCCCGAGTTCGACTGGTTCGAGCACAACAAAAACAAACGTCTAATGCAATACGACTCTGGAGAAAAACTAGCAGAGTTCGATGACAAAGGGCGCGGGCGCTGGTTTTATAGAAATGGACGCTTGGCGCTAGATTATTACGACGCTGAAGGTATAATTTGAAATGTGGATTACGAAAAAAATTATGCACCGCTTCAACGTATTTACGGAACGTTATAGCAGTTCCTTATTTTTCAGAATTAAATGCGCAGCAGCGGTTTGTAATCTATAGCAGCGGAGAGCCTGATGAACGAGGTCGGGCTCAGCCATATACGTTACTCGCAACGTTCGACTATTTGGGCAATGGAATTGTTTTTGATCACAGTGGCAAAATAAGGCAAGATTGTTTTGAAAATTAACTCTAACAAAGTTTATTATATCATTAGGACTCTTCTGCAATCTGAACATCTTGACTGGCCTCGATCAAACTTCTGACAGGTCAGTTGGTAGTAGCTATGCCTTCTGCGGTTTTGGTAGTGGGATCGATTCCCAACCAGGATAAACATTTGTGTGACTAACATTGATGTTTGTTATGTAATCTGGTTCCCATTGTACAAACTAGCTTCTTAGGAGAAAAGTAAAAATCTATATATATATATATCTATTTAAAGGCTCAAATACAATCAAACTGAAGGTGTAGTGCTTGATAGAAGTATTGGGCCAGTCTCGCACTGGAAATGGCATACCTTGAACGATCCCCCCGTACTCCAACAAGTCATGATAGACACTCAAATGGCTCATAAAGATCCTGGAATAATGAAACTCGGCAGTGCACATGAAGATAAATCTCGCCCAGACAACGAAGACATGCTTGCCATAGAATTTGATAATTTCATAAAGGAGAAAAGTAAAAAGTTGTCGCAATCTTTCAAACCCTTCCAGATTAAAATGAAAGCTCTTAAAATAAACGAGCATTTCTCATTAAAAGTATTGGACCAAGCCACGGTTTACCTTATATTTCGCGATGGAACTACGAATTTGAAATTGAATATTGGAATGGTGCTAGATCATAAAGAGATAGTAGATACGGATACGGCTGAAGTTGGGGAGGTGTCCAATAATATGGAGAGACTCCCTGCGAGGACGGACAGTTTAGCTGGCTTACAGAAGAGCGTTGCTCACGCGCAGCGATACGAAAGAAACAGAGTCGGACGCGAGCGTAGACTGCGCCACCCAGAACCTTGTAGTAGTGCCGATAAATTAACTGAAGCTGCTTCGCGGCCTCTACGTCCTCCTTTGCGCACTGTGCCGTCTGGCTCAACCACCACAGCATCAGGATTTTGTAAATGTAGGAAGCCGACTACTTGCAATGTTTATTACGACAATCGTCTTTGTTAAAGTTTATTTACAAGTTAATAATTTATATTTACTTAAATAAAGAATTATAATGAATATTTTTTCTTTTTCACTTCCAAAGGAGGATGTTATCCAGTCGACTACTCGGTCTCGCAGTAGGTGGTGTATTTAAGCTACAAAACAGGGAAAAAGACAAAAAAAAATTATCTTGCGACCTTAGGAGTTCCGGCCCTCAATATGAGGATAGTGGCAACCGGCGCCCGCATACCAGGTGCCAAATGTGGAGAAAAGGTGAACCTCCTGGCTGAAAAGCTGAAGGAGGTCTTCCTAAATGATTCGTCATTTATGAATTCGTCATTTAAGGGTGAAGGTGTCCAAACCGGTCACCACCGCAGATGTGACGAATCAATGACGGGTTTGGACGATTCAACGGCCCGAGTCGTCGTTGGCTGGGTGGCGGTGTTGCTTTAAATGTAGGGAGCTGGGCCACGTAAAGGTCCAGTGCAAAACGGTCAAAAAGGCCATCAGGCCAGCGGCTGCTTCGTCGCGCCCCACTGCACTTTATGTGCAGCAGCGGGGAAAAAGGCGGACCAAAAGGCGCCCCAGAATTATCATATCCTCCCGAGAGTTGGATGCCCATCACTCTGAGGGGCCGAATGGGGGGTATTCTCCCCATCCGTATGAATAAACTTAATGAAGTTTCCCATTCGATGCCATCGTTTAACCTTTGTTGACTCTCTCATTTGCTTTTACAATAGCGACTGACGATTCTGACTCGACTTGAAGTAGCCGAATAATGGAAACTTCGAATGATGGAAATTCGACTAAAACCACCCGGACGCGCGCATCGATAGATAGCTAGCCACACATTCTCCCTATGTCCGAGATAATGTACTTCGCTAATTTTTTTCTGCATTAGGATTAAATAGGTATAACAAATTATGGAACCCAGACTTTTTAACACTTTTCAGAAATGTCAATTGTCACATATATGTCATGTCATGTGTCAGTAACAGATTCGTGTACGCAATTTTTAAAATGTTAAAAATAATTGAAACTTAATAATAAACAGTGACTTTGACTTTAAAACGCAGACATTTATACTTAAATATCAATATGGTAAGTTAATTACTACATTATATTAAACATTATTATAACTTTTGGAATGTAATCCGCTAAACTTGTACCTTTGTGACACAGAGTTATCAGGATGATCCAAGTTGCTATGTGGGTTCGTTTCCCAAGGACTTTAGCTACGGACCCTTTGAACAAAACGGTGATGGAGATAACACTTCCCTTCCAGAAGACCACAAGCCTAGAATTCTGTTGATGGGCCTCAGAAGGCAAGTAATCAACCAGGCGAAACGAGGCATTCTTGAATCTATAACCATCATTTTTGATGGCTCTATATCCGGTTTTTAAGTCTTGAATTTAGGTCAACACATCAATTAATAGAGAATAATAATATAATAATGGATTTATTCCCTTGTCCAAACTATAATGAAGAACAATGATGTGATTTTTTGTTTCTTTGTAATCAATAAACTCCAAATCTATTTAACTGATTTTAAAAACTCTTTCACCTATGGAAAGCTGCATTATCAGCAAGTAAGTTAAACCGGATATTATTAAAAAAATAAGGGTTCAAAAACACTGGTGGAATCAAAAGATTTCATCAATAATTATTATATATAATTGAATACTTTCATGATCCAGGTTGATTCTGTAAATGTAAATTCCTTTTTAAATTATTCAAATCAGACCTATTATTTAGAAGTTAGTTTAACAATATGTTTATTTTTTTTACAAGTTTTACAATATGTTTATAATTGCAGATCTGGAAAATCATCTATACAAAAAGTTGTATTTCATAAAATGTCACCGAATGAAACATTATTTTTAGAATCTACTAATAAAATAGTAAAGGATGATATCAACAACAGCAGCTTTGTCCAATTTCAAATATGGGACTTTCCAGGTCAAATTGATTTCTTTGATCCAACTTTTGATTCTGACACTATCTTTGGAGGCTGTGGAGCTCTGGTTTTTGTTATTGATGCACAGGTATGTTATGTTATACTGTTTCTGATAAATAATAATGTTTATGACTAAAGTTTTTACCATATCAAGTGTTATCTCAAATGTGTCACTAAATGACTTAGTTGAGCTACAAACTTTGTTGCAGGATGATTACCAAGATGCTTTAGATAAACTTCATCTGACAGTTACAAAAGCATATAGAGTAAACAGTAACATAAAGTTTGAAGTATTTATTCACAAGGTAAGTTTTATGTGTGTGTGATTTATTCTACTTCTTCTTTATAATATAATTCTATATAATATTCTATATAATAGAAGAAGAAGATTCTACTTCAGCCCTAATATTAATTAGGGGTGAGAGTTTTGTTAGCTTTATATACTCCTCTTAATCTGTTATTTCAATGACTAATATTATCAGACTGCCTGTGATAAAATGGTATATTATGATCAAATGACTAATACTGTTTAGCATAACAAGAGGTCTGCAGTGATTGGTTAAATGAAAAATTATCAATGGTTTGGCTTGCTTTAAGAGATCTACATGCTAGAGTTTTAAAACCATGAGATTATTTCCCTTAAAACAAGTATTTGTTTTTAAAATAAATTTAAAATAAAAGTATATCATAGTACTAAGTAGCTTTAAAAACAGCATGCAGAAATAGACACATACATTTAACATATTTATAAGAAACAGCACACTTCAAATATTATTTATTAAAATTGTCTTCAGGTTGATGGCCTCAATGATGACTACAAGATGGAATCACAAAGGGATATCCACCATAAGGCCACAGAAGACTTGACAGAGGCAGGCTTAGAGCATGTACATCTATCATTCCACCTGACCTCTATCTATGACCATTCTATATTTGAAGCTTTCAGCAAAGTTGTACAGAAACTGATTCCACAGCTGCCAACTTTAGAAAATTTATTAAATATACTGATATCTGTAAGTACTTACAACAGAAATGTTATTAGTAGTGTCCAGTGAAAGAATGTTTACCAAATATTGCTAAAACCTATATGTATCAACAAATGAAATGTTGAGAACTTGCTCTACTCTTGAAGCAGGACCTTCTTAGTGTAAACTTATAATACTAGCTAAGTACTTGAAATAGACTGTAGTTTGATATACCTGTGTGTATGTGTAATATTAATATATCTATAAAGCTTCTGTGATGTGTTTATGCGCACTTGCTTGTGTGTGTAAATTTTGTGCCCAAATTTTTATTGAAATCTTTAGATTTCAATCAAAATCAAAATATATTCCTTAGGAATAAATAAGTTTTAAGTATTGGGCTTGTGCCACAGCCTCTATATAGCAAACTCTTCTATTATGAATAGACCAAAATGTGATCTTGCTGAAATTTCATGTGTGACATAGTTATTTGTGATTTTCAGAATTCTGGTATTGAAAAAGCATTCCTGTTTGATGTTGTGTCCAAGATCTACATAGCCACAGACAGCTCTCCAGTGGACATGCAGAGCTATGAATTGTGTTGTGATATGATTGATGTTGTCATTGATATATCCTGTATTTATGGGTGAGTACAGAAAATGTTGCTTATTTATTTATCACTTGCGACCCGCCCACTGTTGTACTGTTGTGCACTGTAATACAATTCCGCTCTCGTAACATTTAGCCAGCATTAGCAATGTAAATATGTTCTACTCCATCATTATAAATCATTAGAATTCTTGGGTTTTCTCTTCTGTAATACATATAAAGTATACAACCCTAGGCGGGATCTCAATGAAGGCCTAGTCACCCCCACCCAGAATTAGAATTAGACATAGAAATTATGTACTGTCAACTGTCAGGTTTAAAAATAATCTCTATATAGTATAAAACATAGCGTTTTTCGCCTCAGTTTGTATATCTGGATATCCGTTAACTCTTCAATGCAATGGATTTTATGCAGTTTTCACGGGTAGTTTCTGACACGTCACTCATGCTGTACTAACTGTGGGTAGCCGCTGCGGGTCGCTAGTGTAAAATATACGCGATATTCGTTAATATTATTTATACCAACATTAATTCTTCACAAATACTTTATTAACGGACAGTTTCTTTTTGACAGTCGGTATAAAAACTAAAATGGCTATTCCATTACTACATTTACATGTAATTCTTTTTTATGCCTCACATTTTATGTTATACAGTAACATAAAATGTGAGGCATAAAAAAGAATTACATGTAAAAAAAACCATCCATCTTACCTTCTTTTTTTAGTTTTAGTATTGTGCTAATTAATAATCTCTGGCTTAATAATTAATAATCCGCTCGAAATATCGAGATAACGCTCTAATATCTTCTTCAAAATTTTTTTACGTTTACGTTTTACACTATTTGACGTGCATTATTAAGAATAATTTGCCCTCGCTTATGGAAACATTGAATATCTTCAAACGTCCAACAATGAAACTTAATAATACAAAAACAAAACTAAACCGTATTAACAAATAAAAAACAGAGAACGGTAACAATATAAGGAAAACGTAAGAGTATTGTCAAAGTCTAATTAAAAATACTTAATCCGTTGTTTAATTTGGAGCAGAGCGACAACACGCTATGACGTTTAATCATTAATATAACCATTAACTCCTTCATAACCAAAATATTTTTAATTTTATGATTTAAATCCCCGGATTCGAAGCTTGGTAATCAGTAATCACCGAGGTCGTCATGACAGCGTGAAGGTAAATCGAGGCTGATCTGTTTTTGTTTTTGTGTGAGTGAGTATAGACGGCATGAGTGTGCAAGCGAGGCACAATGATTAGCGCCGCCATTTCAGATTCCTTTCTTTATTAACCAGGTTATACTAGTATTTATTAAAACAAAAGGTAGTTACGATAAAGTTCAAATTGAGAATGATGATCACCAATACCTTATAAGGGGCCTGCAATTCAAAAAGCGAGAATATGTAGGTACAATTGTTTTTATTTTTATTACAGTATGGTGGATGAAACTGAAGTGAATACATTCAACAACCAGAGTTCAAGTCTTATCAAGTTGAACAACGGAACTGTCCTTTATCTGCGTGAAGTGAACAAGTTCTTGGCGCTTGTTTGCATATTGCGTGAAGAGAACTTTCAGAAACAAGGTGTGTAATGTAACCGTCCTTTTAAAAACATTTTCTTTTCTGCTAGCTTCAAAGCCCTTCGTCTTTTTCGAACATTCTCATGTGAAATCCAAGTCTGGACATCTTACTGTCAATAGATGAGGGTTCCCCTAAGCTTTGGGGTAATAATAAGAAATATATTTTCAAATTAAAAATGGCGAATGCCATTGTTTATTTTTATAAAATAAAATGGTTATCAAATTCAATAAAACTGTAAGTACTTTTTTCTAAAGCATTTTTGCTACAAGTACGTGTGATTCGTTTGACAGGTGATTGTCGAATTGTCAATCAAGACAAGACGAACGTCTGTCGGGCCAGTTAGTTAATTAACAAATAAATGTTAGAGCACTAATTACCTATCACATAAAAGATTTAGTTAAATAGTCTTGGCCAAAGATTTCAAATGTTTAGATCTGCCCTGACACCGAAAAACTGTGGCATTATTTATGAATGATGCGTTAACAAAATGCCGACGCGCGCACACTAATACGTGTGTAACGTTCGTACGGTCGGTTAAAATGTCAAATATAGCATAAAATTTACAGCGGGCCCGTTTTGCGAGCAACTGGACTCCAGCCCTTATCCCAGCCAACCACGCTCCGTTATTATTTTAGCTTACCGTAAAGCAAGTAGATAGATGCCTGCAGGTTATGCAGCTATGCTATAGCTTTAACTAAATTAGTTACTAAATACCGGGGGAAAATGAGCACAGTTGTTTATTTTATATGTTATTAGAGAATTCAACATCCATTCTCATAATTTACTCCTGACTGCCATTAATTTCTGCGCAGACCAAAATTCAGCTTGGCATCGTTTCCCGCCAGATTAACAAAGTAACCTTTATTTTCAGGTGTTATAGATTACAATTTCCTTTGCTTTCGAGACGCGATAACTCAAGTATTCGAGTTGAGAAACAAGTGCCAGAATGCAGTGGCTGCAGAAAGGACAAGGTCGGGATCCCCGGAGCCGATACCGAACGGCGCTGCGGATTCCACTGAAACTTACGAAGAGAGCACGTCAGATAGAGCACAACTACCATAGCACAAGATTCGTCGGCAATTTGATAGGCAGATAATAAGTACCTCCGTTTAACAAGAGAATCATCAATAATTGTTATAAAAAAATCTATTATTATTTAATTTGTACCTACATAAAACATATTATTTTCATATTATTTAGTTTATTTCATTGATCCTTACATGGGTCGAGATGTCGTGGTTTGGTAGCGTTCAAAACTTTTTTTCTCTTCCTCTGGCGTCGCACTTCTATGCATTTGCCGTTGTCAAGTAATATTTCTGAGTGATTTCTTTCTGAATATATTTTTTTTTATTTACATGAGTTAAAAATTTGGGAAACATTTACACGGAATAAAATTATAATACATCGGGATAGGAAAAGGATCAGGAGAGGAGAGGTTAACAAAACATTTCAATATTTACAAAACTTAATACTAGGCACAAAGGATTATCTTAAATTTTTATATCATTATTACATATAAAAGATGATAAAACGTTATATATATTTGGGTCTGAAGAGGAAAGAAGGACATTAATGTTAGTAGGAGACGTTCAGTGAAATGAGGTCATTATACAAAGGAATATGATTGTACTTGCTGCATGAGAAGTATAAGTGATTGAGGTCTCCATACTGATCGCCACATTCACAAGAGGGATTGTTAAAAACTTTGATCCTAGCTGAATGAGCTGGAGTACAACAGTGCCCCAGCCGCATTCTTGTTAGAGCAGAAGTAGCTCGTTTATTTAAAACTTCATAATCTAACAAACAAACGGTCATGAATGAGCGTTTATTAGGTCGATTGCTAGACATTCACACGTTCGCGGAGAACGCATAATTCTTTCGTATCTACACTAAAACTTGAAAAAAGCTCTATGGTTAGAGTTTACACAATGTGAAACGAGGCAGTTCGGCTGGCACCTTGGCCCGCGAATAGTTTCTACCACGCCTTTGACAGCTGAAGTTCCAAAGGTTCCGTTATATGTGATGACATATCGTCATCACATATGGATCAGTACATATATATACACATAGTTCTAACCTTCCGATCTTCGAACCATTATTCAGCCGCTTCAGAGGCCACATTAAGTTGTAGGTCCCGGCCTTTCTGAGGCCTTATGGAGGTTTGATGGCCTTACGGAGTTGGCCGCTTACATACTCAAACGAAAAGATAAATATGACTGGATGGGTCGTTTCTTTTGTACTATTGCAGTGATGGGATGAGCTGAAGGCCACTGCCCATTACAACAGCAATAGGACTTAGGTGTTCCTGATCGAAGTATGAGAAAAAATAAGTCCCATCACCTATAACCCATCATCAAGTGTGCCCATCACCCGAGCTGGGGTACATCACTTGCACCTGTGATTTCACCCACACCCTTCCACCAGAACAGCAGTACTTCTCCGGAAGAACTTGGCACAAGTTCTTCTACTGCTACTACTACTTCTTTTTAATTTTTGGCTCCTGAGACACTGCAGGCAATTCTTAGATTATGGATCACGAAGCGATGCGCGTGTCCGAGGGGTTTTAATCGAACATTTCGATTGTTCAAACATCTCGAGAGGTTTTGATTGTTCGGCGATTTCAGTCAGAGTCATCAGCCGTAATTTTGTCAAAGCAAATAGTCGAGTCCATTATGTTTTGTTCATACGATTGCTCCGAATGGACGAAACCAAAATGTTATAACGATTACTTTGATTGTTAGAACCCCTCGAAGTTTTTTGATGATCCGAGGGTACAAAAATTCGCACCCAGCTGAAAATTGGTAGGATTGTTCAAAACACCATCATAAATTAAATCTAAAAAGTCCTCATCGATCCGACACCTGGAATAAAACTCGGGGTCAAAGGTCACAAAAACGGGTTTCTCGCGATTTCCAAAACGGTAAGTTTTATCATAAAATTAGCCCAGACAAAAATTTGTAAATCTGATTATTATCTATAAAAAAAATCTAAATACTTTTTTGTCCTCAGAGCCAAGTGAAGTTGTATCAGCGTTGATACTACTTCAAAATTATTAATGTCTGTGATGTCAGTATTTTTGTCTCTGTCTGTGGTGATAATTAGTCTGTGGGGAAGAACAGCTGACAAATTGATTTCGATTCGGTTATTTTCACACAAAATAAAAATAAAAACCTTGTGATTACCTACAGGCTACATATTCTTTGGATTGTGTTGAAGTGATAAAAGCGGAAAAACATTGTTTAAGAGTTTGGTAAGTTTACATTACAGTTTTCGCATTCTACCTACCTTCGAATTAATCTAGAGATATGTAATTTAGCACATCTGATAAAGGTACAAAGAATGTTTATCCTAGAAATTTGTCTTATTACTTACTCGTAAAAAAAATCTAGTTTACATTCTGTTGTGAAAATACCATCGTGTCTTGTCAGCGCAGGACAAAGGAAGTTGGACATTACATGCATGCCAGCTGCCTTTCTGCAACATTAGCAAAATATATATTTATACATATTCATGTATTAAACACTAGTACCAGCTAAATACATTAGGTAAGGAAAAGTAGATTCAAATTTACAAAGTAGATACAATTAAATGTAGAAAGGTTTATGTTACCACAAATTCCTTATAGAAAAGTTTTTAAATCTCGTGGACCAAATACCACTAAACATATACCCAAAAGCTATATTCAAACTTATTAGATCTCAAGTATTGTTTGGACACATCAAAATTTTCGTTAGTTTATTCATGTGCTTATTAAAATGTGTTACTCATTAGGCTCCTTACAAGTACACAGATATGTCAGATTTCTGTCAGTTTTTAGATAGACTATGTTGTTACTCTAGTTGTGTTCGCAAAAGGCCAAAAATAAGAAGACAAAGTACTCTAGTTGTGTCAATTCAATGTTATGTTTATAGACCATATTTATTTATTTTATTCTTAACTGTACAAAAAAACTAATTATTGTACCAAAGGTTTGGAAATAAAAAGTACAGTAGTGCTACAGGATTATGTTCAAATTTCTTAAACTAAAACTCAGATATAAACATACTTTAGTTCAAAAGAGATAATTATTACGTACTTGATGTGCTTCATCTAGACTAATATTATAAAGAGGAAAGATTTGTACCTATTTTTGTATGTTTGTAATGAATAGGCTCAAAAAGTACTGGGCCGATTTAAAAAATTCTTTCACCAATAGAATGCTACATTTTTCCAATTTGATATAGGCTACATTTCATTTTGAAAAAAATTAGGGATCCTTGGTAAAATTTGAACAATGTAACCGAAGGTGTAGAAAAATGAGTCTTAAAATGTCTTTCGTCGAATGCGCTGCCGAAACTATTAGCGATAGAACAAAATAATGTACAACAATATTGAAGAACATCATAATGTCTACAAAAAACTCCGCGGTAGCATATGTCCAACTATTGTAGTTATGTCACTACGCCATGCGAAGCCGGGACGGGCTGCTAGTAAAATATAATCTGATTGTGACTGCGTGGGAATTCTGCAGATACACTTAATTCCTTGGTTTCACCCAAGGAGCTGGTAAAGTATTTTCTTTTTTTAGGGTTCTGTATTTAAAGTATAAAACATAACCTTTACGGTTCACTTAGTTGGCTGTCTATCCATCTGTCAAGACCCTTTTTCTCAGGAAGTGGAGGTGTCAATTTGAAATTAATATCAAATACTCAATCTCTAGAAGTAGTGAAAAAATCCATCATGCCACATATTTTGACTCTAGCAAGGGAAACTAAACTTATAGTTTACTTCCCATTTGTCTGTCTTAGAATTAGTCTGAAATGCGTAAATTTGTAATAACATTACAAAAAAAAAAAACCTGTTACATGTTTCCCTACAAGTTCATGTGAAACCCTCGGTGCGCAAGTCCGACTCGAACTTGGCCCGTTTTTTATTCAAACTACGGTGCATACCACACTCAGAATAGCAAAAACCTAATTCTTATTGTACCTACTATTCTGCTGTCAAATATGATCTCAAAACATTTTTATATAACTAGACATGTCTAGTTACTCCAGGTTCTGTGTAAGTCAAATTCTTTTACCCTGATGATTTTTTTTATTACACCTACTATTCTGATGTCAAATCTGATCTCAACTCCTTTTTGTATTCATTTTGAACAGTATTTTTGAATTCCTCCAGGTTCTGTGTAAGTCAAAATAAAATTATTTTATCCTAGTGATTTATTTCCTTTCACTATATAGCATCAGTTGGTAGTAAATACCAACTGAGCTGTGAGGCCAGAGGCCAGTCATATTAAGGCTAAGCCTTCTGTGCTGTAGGTTGTGGGTTTGATTCCCACTCAGGAAAAAGATTTGTTTGTTTTGTGTTTGGGTATCAATATGTCCAAAAAAATAACTATATTTAAGTATTCTATCAGTGATCAGGTTTCCATATTACAAGGTATGCTTAGTTAGATGTAGATGGCGCTCTTTTCATTTTTGTATTTTTTTTTTTATAAGTTTAAGGATTATTTGAAGGCGATGCTCAGATCTATAGAGTTTAATAGAGTATTTCATCCTAGGTACTTACTACATTACCTAGATTTTGTAAAGTATCAGTAAGATTTTCTTTTTGTAGAAATATTGAAAAGTCAGAATAACACAGTTTTTAAAGTAGGTGCTTTTTTATGGTTGGTACTTTGTAAACTGTGCTGCTACTAACCCTATTAATTTCATTTACCTAAGATAAGGGGTTCACAGTGGGACAAAGTTATAATAAGCTTAGATTACTTTTTAAAGTGTTATTAATTTTTTGATAATCGATGCACCATCTACGCCGTTTAATCCATATGTAATTAATCACCCTGTATAAATCGCGAACACCGCGTATTGGTGTGGTTAGGTAATATATTTATACCAAATTTTCAAATGTACTATAATTTTTATTGATTTCCAAAAACATGTTATTGTTTAGACACGTGTAGTAACAGCGAAACTGTGATATGAATGCGTATTAGCGTAGAAGGCCACCCGAGTGATAAGGCGTGTAGATGCGGGCGTAAATGTAGCGTTTATTTAAAAAGTATTATGGTTGAAAGTACCCCAACTAAACGTAAAGTTGTTTTTCAAAGACCGATTTTAAAGTTTGACCTTGTAATCAGCTTAAATAATGCGCAACAGGCATCGTACGATGTCGACGGAGCAAGTCGTAAATACACGTCATGACACACCCATTCCTAGACTAATAAGGATGCTGTATTTTGTTACGTCGAAGGTCTCGTAAATAATATTTTGTGGGTGTGTCAAATCTAAATGCCATTAGAAGACCACATTACATTTTATTTGCAATGCTCATTTTCATGTAGTTGATGGAATCATAGGTTAGCGGAATACCATTTAAAAATTATCGAAAATATTTAGGAAAAAATAACGTTGTCTGGTGAATTTAGGTGTATCTTTCCACAAAACAACATCTTCAGTCAACGTTCCTGAGGACGTATCACGGAGAGGCGAAACACGTCGATGATATTGTATGTATACGTCTATTTCAGTTAAAGACCGTGCCCTGCGATCTTAATATTATATATCAGGAAGACAGTTCATGAACCTGTGTTTTTAGGGAAGTTTATTTAATAGACGTTTAGCGGAGTGTATCAACTAAGTATTACCCTATTCAGATCATCTCATCTCCAGTATTATCCATTCTTAATTATAAGAAATAATACATTCAATGCTCACTAGCGAATTTTGCGTGGTATTCTGAGTGGTTCTTCTGAATTATTTAGAAAAAAGGTCATTTTACGAAAATGTAAAAATCCCCGACTCAGTTTAATGGTAATGAGCCGATGGCCTCGAAACAATCGATTAATCGATTTTGATAAAATATGTAAGAACCAACAAAACCTGCATTTTAATTTAAAAAAAAATTCTCACCCAAATTGGTTCACTTGTCTAAGAGCTGCGGTCCCACAGACAGCAACACAGCGGTTAAACTAATAACACCCCTCTTTTGCGTCGGGGGTTAAAAATAAGTTACTGTACATGGCTGTATTTATTCATGGTTTATTTCTCAAATTTTGAGTTTGTATCTATAAGTAATTTCGTATTTTCCTAAACGTAACTAACCACAACATGGTAATTTTCATGAAAGCTTCGATGACCACCCCAACGATGAAAAGAGATGAAAAAAAAATACTTACTTTGTTTTCATCATGTTTATGTCATGAAGTACTGTTATATCATTGTGTACTAACTTTATTGCGCTTTGTTTTTAACAAATCTACTCAGTTTAATAACAACAACAATATAAAAATAGTGATTCATACCATGGTTTCATACTAAGTTGTAAGTGCGCCACAGTAACTTATTTTTGTACGTCATTTTATATTGAAACATGCTTCATGCAGGTATCCTGTTCTGAGAGCAATAGCCCTGTTTGTATTGTATGTCGAGTTTGGTTTGTAAACTTTCATAATGTGGTGGTACGACATCACGCCATATCGTGCGATCGAACCACAGCTGGTACCATTATGCCAGGGAGAGCTCGTCTCGCTCGAACCACTATACAGAATACACTCTCTGCTTTAAAGTATGAACGTTTTACTGGGTTGAAGGCGACGTCATGTGACGTCACACTCGTATCGTCCCACCTACATCAGCCAACAGCTAGCTGCTAGCTACACAGTTTATAGGTAGAGTCGACACGAACTCCACGTGTCGAAGTCTTACCATTTTGCGCTCGTGCGCGATTGCAAACGACAACTTGTTGACAAAGTGAACAACGTTTCCTATCAGTGATATCGTGAAAACAATCGTTATTTATTGGAAAAACAAGTCATATTTGCCGAGGTAATTAAGTTCAATAATTACGCACGTTTGTAATTCTTTCATTGCCAGTATATTAGATTTATTTAAGTAATAAGTTTATGTTATCCATGTAATTATGTGCAATTTCTTATTTTGCTGTGTAACTACAATTTATTTCGATTTTAATTTATTCATTGTAACAAATTTCATATAAAACCCATATTAAATTAGGTACAATTATTGTTACGATTATGTTATTAAATGTTATTATTCAAGACAATAAAATTAATTAAAGACGTATTCATCTCACATGTATGTTTAATGCTAAGTCTGTAAAGCAATATGATATTTGATGGGTTTGAAGCTCGTATGGTCTGTTATTTGTTCAACAATGCATGGCTGTCGCCAGCGCTTGGCTGACGCGTAAGAATAGTAAACAATTCTACATTTGGGTTTCAATTAATTATGCTTTCATTCGTTAGCGCGTTTTTCGATGCAATTGCACGCTGAATTCAATTTTTTTGTATATTTATAAAAATAATGTCCAATACTTCTCACGAATTATTTACGATTCGTACGGATCTACAAATGAGTGAATGCTTGGTTTTCAAAATTGAATATACATTAAGCTATGGTTTATTAAAGCCACTCCTAATCTTAGAGGCTTAGTTGCACAACATGGCACCATAAACGTGACAGCTGCTCAAGATGCGAAGGATAAGGAATTTCATAACTGTTCTAAACCGTCCAGTAACGGAATTATTTAATTTCAGTTCGCCGTTGTTAGTAAGAACATTAATTGAAGTTCACCTGAGTCATAATGCGAGTCAACATGTTTCTTGGTAGTATAAGTAACATCAAGGTACGCGTGCATGCAATTGCAGTTATTGCACAGAACAATGCACAAATAGGTTTCTGCCTTGAATAAATGCGGTTTCGAATTTTTCTCCTTGAACTTGGCAATGAATATCTTGATATTTTTTGTAAATGATTCGATGCTGTTCAGCAATGGTCAGTTCAAACGCGATAAATTTATTTTGGATATTTTTATACTTATACAATAAATCATTTACACAATCTATCTAATTCATAATATCTCTTGGCACATTCATCCAAGATCCATATGCTCGCTTAGGATAGCTTAGGTTAAACGCACATATTATGTCAAAGTACAATATTTCTTTCCGTGATCATTGATAGGACTAATTGATGAATGAAAGAAATAAGTTCTTTCATTCATCAATTATTATGGTACTCATCTACATCTATCGAAAGCAAATAAGAGAAATTTATATTCTTCTGCAACTACTTTTCATTTATAACATTGCATACAGTTTGAAACAGATAAAATAACCTAGAGTTGCTAACAATCATCATTATCAATTGTTATATCTCTTTGTTTTTGTTTCTATATTACATAATGTCACGCTATTTGACGTAACTCGATAATTAACTTATCACACAGACTTTTCTATATCTAATAACATTTCATCAATATACACATTAACACTCTTGTGACTATTTATTGTCTAAGCAGTAGTTTTGGTATTAAATAAGAAAATTTTAGTGAAGTCATAAGAAATAGTAAGTATTTTAATTATTTCCGCAATATATTCTACAACTCGTTTATAACTTAGCTGGAACACACAGACTAACAAAAATGTAAAAATAGTTTTTTTTTCTTTTATAAGTACCGTATATACTTTAAAGTGCATATAATCAATAGCTGTTTACATTACCAACAGACTATTTATTAGTAGAGTTTTGGTTGTATGCCTAATTTTATCTGCCTATTCGCCTAAATCGGTTAGTGAACACATCAATAACTTATTTTACGTTTCAATAATTTGATTGTGCACATTATCTCGGTCAAATGATAGGGTATGTACGTTTGGTTTATGTCAACACGTAGTGTATCGTGTAAAGACACGTGAAGATCTAGTCACGCTTGTGGTGGCATCAATGAAGGACAGATAGATAAGGTTTCTTCTGATATGTCTATAGTCTTCGTTATTTCACGAAATTCATGATAAATCTACACTAATATAATAAAGCTGGAGACTTGTTTGAACGCGCTAATCTCTGTTATTAGTAGTGGGATTTGAAAAAATATTTTTGTATATGATAGCCACATTTACGAGGAAGGCTAGTATTATAAGCTATCTAGTATTATACTAAAATTTATATGCGGGTCAAAATCCGGGGCACAGCTATTTCCTGATGCGTAATGTCGGTGATCCAAAAGTCGCGCGTAAACCTAGTAATATTAATTATCAAAATAACAAAAAATAAAATAAAGGTTTACAAAAAATTTTGGTTGTAAGATCTTTATGAGTGAAAGGGACAAATCAAGGATTTTTTATTATATGTTTACCATATCGGAATTTTGTCGCGCAATTTTTTTCGCATCGCAATACGATTGCGATGAAAATTTGATAAGTTAGTACCGGAAACGGGAACGGAATTCGGAAACTGCTACACGAAGTTGTTAATGTAAATGGGAATGGTTTAATATGAGAAATTTTGACATTAATTTTTCGTAAAAACTAAACGCGCGAGCAATAGCGCGGGTCGGGTTGTTAACGAAAACTTGTCACTGTGGTTTTCAAAATTATTCAAGATGATATTAAGTTCGTTATTTTTAATGACTGTATTAGTTACCCTTGGTTTTTATTGGAAGCGGTCATTGACCATAGAATTTTCTTATTCCTCAACAGCTTCTCCAATGTGCGTAGCAACAACTCTTGCAGTTTTTCTATACAAAGTTAAGGTTATACAATTTTACTAACTGATGGAGGGTTTAAGTTTAATTAATTAAAAAGGGAGGAGATAACAACAGTTAATTAAATTCCTACAAGTCTACTACCGACCAAATTTAGGACGCGTCCTTTGTCGCCCGTATCAGCTAATTTGTAGCCTATTAATAGGTAAACGCAAACGGTGAACACTAAAATGTCACTTCTGTCAAATTCATGGACTCCGAGAAAAATAAGTTTATTTTCGTAAGCAATATTTTTTTATTACTTGCTTTCATTTTCTCTTCTCAACTTTAGAATATCAAGTAGGTTCTCAGCTGTTTGTTGCCTAACCTATTCATTAACAATGATTTCATACGTATTCTATAAGAATACCAGTATTCTCTAACAAATAATCATATTAAAATTTATAAGGATTGTGTTAGGAAAACAATATATATAGGTGTTGAATTTGTTTCTAAAATAACTGGCGGTTTTAACCGGCTCTCACAGATGTTTCCTTGTATATATGCTACCTGCCTTTACATGTGATTCAGAAGTTTTTTTGTTAGCTCCGTCCTTGCTTCCGTCTGTACCGCAATAGACTCGAATATTATAAAATTATTTTTTAAGATACAGCTGAAACTTTTCACATGAAAGTCGCTAATTATCTTTCAAGTCTCGCAGATAGATCTATTCTTGTTTGAAGACTCAGCGATGTTCATGATCTTGAACATTATAGGTACTTCACCTAGCGAAGAGAGACTTGCCAAAATGCCTGTACATGTACCTATATTCAAAAATATGACTAGATTATCTCTATTCTTACAAAATTAGTCATGATTACGTAGAAGGTTGGGGGCATAGTCCCCCGTCAGCGCACGGTACGACACGAGGAGCATGCGCTGACCGCGTGCCGCCATCTACAGCGGCAATCTCACTCTCAATGTCGTATGTTCTCGGTAAAATTCGTCAGATCGAATTTGCTCGTTCTTATTTTAGCTTAGTTACAAGCGGACTCACATTCTATGCAAAAAAAGTCCTCGTTTCCCGTTATCAAAATAGTTTTTAGGTATCGTGTCTGGCCTCAATTCGAAGTATGCTTATTATCGTCTAGGTAGAGTTCGAATTAGTTATACTCAATCTTCGGTAATGTAATATTGAGCAACTTGCTGTCTGTCTTTACCAGCATACGTAGTGCACTAATCCAGTTAACAAAATTATATCCATTGACCTAATAAATATCTATGATGAATCGTTTATAAATTAAGTAATTGAACTAAATATCTATAATATAAGCTTTGAATAATCTTGTTTTGATAGAGCTTAGCTTTCGTAATGTTTTTTAATGATAAACTACTTTTATTTTATATAAGTGGGATTAACAGATCAGTAACGACTCCTTGTGTACGTGTATGTAATACTAATGCGCCTATAATCCAATAAAGACTGCAAAAGGATATATGATAATGAACGATACCAAGCACAAAGTGGAAATAATGTCGTTTGAAGCTAGAAACCTTCGAAGAACATTCTCTTACCATTGATAGATAATAAAGGCCACATAGTGATCCAACTCAGCAGCGGACGTTTACCCCGTCTCAGATCACAGGATCGCGTTCCTTGCCAACTAAACTGAACAAAGTGGGACTTTAAGTCGACCGGAATTCATATATGTGTAATAACTCTACTCAGTTAGTAGACTAGATGAACCGAGGAAATTCGTGCCACCTAAAATTTCGAAGTAGCAATTCCCGTACAATATTACCAATTCTCCGTGGCTTAGTTGGTAGTAGCCCTGCCTTCGAAGCGAGGGGTCCCGGGTTCGATTCCCGGCTGGGGCACACTTTGTGTGATGAGCATGAAGTTTGTTCTCGGGTCTTGGGTGTTTGTCTTGTGTTTCTGTGTTTGTCCATGCCATCTGCGACAGGGAATCCTAGTGCAGAGGTATGAGTGTGTAAACTAAAAAAAAAATAAAAAAATTTAGATTTTTGTTCGGCTGATCCTTAATTTTCTTTTACCAGTATCCAAGTATTAATAAAAAAAATTAACAGATACATAGAATAGATTTAGTCGCCTCAGACATCTTTGTTGCAGTCATTTACTATCCGTGATTATCGTGATTTTTTCCTTGTAAAGCAGAGTTCATGAGATTTTAATTTGTTACAGGTTCATCCTTGCCTCGTTGACCATGCTTCGAGATGGGTTGATTCGTAAATAAAACATTTTATTTTGTGCTCGCCAACAAGTGGAGTATTAGTGAAAAAGTGAAGTGAATTAACCAGCAATCATGTATTCTATGAACTATATTGGTAAATTCATTGCGAATTTCCGAGATTTCTACAATGAGATCAATGGGGCTACCCTGACGGGTGCCATCGATGTCGTGGTGGTAGAACAGCCAGATGGCAGTTTCACCTGCTCGCCGTTTCACGTGCGCTTCGGCAAACTTGGAGTGCTGCGTTCCAGGTTCAAAGTGGTGAGTATTTGCTTGATTACCATTTACTTGTAAAACATAGGTTAACTACGATTCGCACTTACATTCAGAGGACTCTATTTATTTTATTTCTCATTATTTGTTGGGATTACCGCCATACTTACGGCTTACAGTTAAAAAAAACGACCCTTTAAAGGACAGTCAGACAGACGTTTAGTAATGGGGTTTCCTCTACGCTTTGGGTTATTGATATGGAACCCCAAATAATAGGTGTGTGAATATGACTCCGCCCCTTTTTGTCAAAATAAAACACATTTGTTCGCTTACAAAATTAAAAAAAAAATTATTGAAAGTATGCTCCATCTGCAGCTACAACCTTCGCCCATCGTTCAGGTAGTTTTCGTATTCCTTGCTGGAAGAAGTCCTGGTCTTTTGAGCTTATCCAGTTGTCAATCCAAATTTTGATACTTTCACATGAAGTAAACTTTTCTCCAGTAAGGTCTGTCTGCATCGTCCGGAATAGGTGGTAATCCGAAGGAGCTATGTCTGGTGAATATGGCGGGTGGGGTAACACTTCCCAGTCCTGTCCCTCTAAATATCTTTTTACGACTTCTGCGGTATGCGGTTTGGCATTGTCATGCTGAAGAACTAATTTGTTATGTCTATTCACCCATTCTGGTCGTTTTTCTTCTATGGCTCGCTTCAAACGCATTAGTTGTCGTCGGTAAACTTCTCCATTAATAGTTTCAGAGGGTTTGAGCAACTCATAATATACAATACCTTTCTGATCCCACCAAATACAGAGCATGACCTTGGCACAGTGAATATTTATTTTTGGCTGTGATGGGCCTGGTTCGCCTGGTTTCACCCAAGCTTTTTTGCGTTTAGGATTTTCGTAGTGTATCCATTTTTCGTCTCCTGTGACTATCCGATGCAAAAATCCTTTTCTTTGCTGTCTTTGAAGCAGCATTTCACAAATGGTTTTCCGACGTTCCATGTCTCTTTCTTTTAAATCATGTGGAACCCAGTCACCGGCTTTTTGAATCATTCCCATCATTTGTAAACGCTTTGCAACAGTTGAACGATCAACATTTAATGCTGCAGCTAATTCTGATTGAGTTTGGCAAGAATCTTCCGCCAATAATGCTTCCAATTCAGCATCTTCAAATTTTTTTGGTGGTTTTCCATGTTCTTTATCCTCAGTACTAAAATCGTTATTTTGAAATCGTCGAAACCATTCCTTGCAAGTTGTATTAGACGGAGCATGCTCACCATAAATCTCCACAAGCAAACGATAAGTTTCCGCTGCAGTTTTCTTCGCAATAAAATAATGTAATAACACTTCCCGCAAATGACGTTTATTTGGAATAAAAACCGACATTTTCGAAAAGGTGAAAACAATTGTTGCTTACACTTCAACCAAATATCATAAAATGCGTTAGATAGCTGACATTCAGTACTATCGAATACAAGTATGGTCATTTATTAGTACACGTAAACAATACTAAAAACGACATCTGTTGAGAAAGGGCGGAGTCATATTCACACACCCAATAATAGGCGGTCTACTTGCAATATTCGACTCTGCACAGGTGAGACTGTATATTCACGTATCTATATACATTATAAAAATGACCGTAAACAAATTGCCGTTTCGAATATGTGTTTACGCGTCCAAAAAAAACCATTGCGAGCTGCTTCCCGCCAATATCTAGTTATCGCCAAAGAATTCTCTTCGAGCTCACCGAGACGCTGGCAATACAACGCAGAATTTAAGAAATATTTCTCATGAAATGTCCAAAGTCCTCAAATTCAAGTCGTAAACTCGTCTTGTTACTCTCGCGAAATTCAAATTCAAATCGTGACCCAGTCCCCCAAAGTGTCACTCTCTCGAAAGTGCTTTAAAAATAATGCTCAAAGGTAACTCATCAATTCTTGTTTACCGTTAATGGTATGGCTTTTAAATAACAACTGAACAATTAACTAAAATACATAATGTTGCCATTTTTTTCGTTTGTCCAACACCATACCTGCCATACCTTGAACAACACCATAATTGCCATACCTTGAATTCTTCGTCGATATTTCATACGTAACGATATTATTGACCTTCTGTGTATATCAATATACTGATATCGCCAAATATTAGCGTAACTTTTGTACTTACTAGTCGCTCACTTATATTGCGCATGTAATGTAGTATCAAAACGGATTTCATAAATATTAAATTAAATAAACTTTGAGGGTTCTGTATTCAAAAAGATCCCAATTCCCTAGCTTTGAATTATACTAAATAATAATAAAAATACAATTGTTGGTACGGTTGGTCGGTATGCGAGGCCGAATCGTATTTGACTGGTATTTTTTTTTTGGAATCATCTCACATCATAAGGTTAAAATAAAGTGATTCCTATAAAAATATGTTTTAAAACAGAGAAATCCAACTCGATACCGATGTGGTCATGATAAATTAAGCGGTTATCTATTGGATCAATAAATGAATGGACTAAATTCATGAACCATCGTTGGCGTAAGAGCCAACGGACAGGTTCCGCTCACGTCACGAGATTCCACGCCAACTATCGCGAATTTAGAATTAATGTGCGGATGAAAGTATTCGTACCTAGGAATGTCTACACACATATATCGCCGCCGTCTAGCGCCTACGTGTACTTTACTGTCTTCTTGCACGCGAGCTAATCCAAATAATCTAACTAGAATATTCGACATTGTTCTCATTACCGTACCAGCCTCTAATGTTCCCACTGCAGGGACACCGACCTACTCTCGATAATTGAGAGTGAATGGGCTCTGATCTACCACGGGAGCCCAATCCGGGTTGGTAGATGTCACATGTCTTCGAATTTTTAGTTCTAAGACATGTCGGTTTCCTCACGATGTTTTCCTCCACCGTTTCACCAGAACGTGGTATTGCGCACATAAATTTTTCAAGTGGAAAAACTCTTTGGTGCACGTGTGGGTATGAACCAGCGACCTTCAGATTGAAAGTCGGCGAGTATACCCCTGGGCCACCACGCTCTTACGTTTGTTCTCATTAAATCCCATTAAATCTTGCCTGCAAAAAATTATAATTAAGTATCTAATGAAGTAAACGATACGAATGTCCCAACAAATGGTTTGTATCATATAAAACATTCGAAATCCCTAAGATAATAATGGTCCATTGTGAACATGGCTACAATGGGCGGACGCCATTGCCCAGTAGTGGAACATAATTTATCATGTCATTCTCTATATTTAAATAAAAATAAATGTTTGTATGTTTGTTCTCTATGTGTTCTGAAACCATTGATCAGATTGTGATGATACTTTAGTGTTCTAGAGACCCCCGCGTGGGCTTCTGGCGCAAAAAATCGTATAAAAATAATGTTATTACGTGGCATTGCAACGCATGCCGGGTACAGCTAGTATATTATGAAACGAAGTCGTCTGCTTGAACGCGATAAACTTAAAATCTACCGGAATGATTTTCAAATAGTTTTCATCAATGGACAGAGTGATTCATGAGAAAAGTTTAGTTGTATAATTGATTAGGGTTTTGAGTAAATTGGCTGAAATACAACGATTATTGTTGAAGATTTTAGAAAAAAATTGCCGACATGGTCTTATGGAAACAATGAACAACAAGCTGATACAATAATACGACAGAAAAATCGAACTCTTCGCTTATATTAAAGCGAAAGAGTAACATCTTTCGCTTTATAGAAGTGAAGGGTTTAATGCGAGAGGAGTACCAATTAGTTATCTTCTTGAAAGTTCTCAAAACGGAGAAAAAATAACATCGAGAGATAAAGAATTTGTCACGTTCTAGAACCAAGAATTCAAAGACGTGATATAATATATAGCAATCAGGATGGGCCTCCTGTGTACAGTTGGTTAATATTGCAACTATAGGTATAGGTACATATGGTAGTGATAACTATCATATATATTAGATATATTTGTGTTCACGAGAATGGGTTGAAGCATCTTGAAAGCAGCATTGCCAAAACAAGACTGATTCACACTGGGTGAAATTGGATAACTGCCAAAGAGGGAAGACATTCTAACCAAGAATTTCGTACAAAATTTGGCACAAATATGCTTCACCCGGCCACCTGCTATATTTTTATAGATGAAAGATTTTCTGTCGCCATTGTTTTTAAATACACAGTGGAGGCCATCACGACTCGAGTACCTACGAGTTTTTTCATTGTCATTAAAAAAGTTGTTTATTTAGAATGTTTTGCACTAAACCATGTTACTATGAAGGTTTATATATCTAATGACCAACAGCCTGAAGTTGATTATCGTTTTTAAATGAGAAGCATTCATTGAACTCCCATCTTCTCTCAATCAATGGCTTTGTATGTGAAGCATTCAACCGAAAATCTTTGATATATCAGAAATATATTGAATATTTTATGGTTGGGTTCGTAATCTCTGTCCATAGGTGCGCAAGGCCGTCGAAATATGTAAATGGTATTTGCTAGACGAGTTACGTAAGTAACTCACAGTCTCCAAGCCAATGCTATTCGGATTTCGCCATAAGATCATACTTCAATAGTTCATCAGTTTTCTAAGAATTTAATTGTATTATGAAGATCTAATCTTCATAATACAAATAGAATCTTTCTTTGATATAACTTTGTGATGTTTAAGGTAGATTCTGCCGTTACATGTGGCTTTTCTTATCAATCACTTTCTAACGTGCTCACGTGTTTGGGTTAATTCAATAAATCCACGTCAAGTGACGTAGCTATTAATACTCGCACTCGCTGAAAATTCTTATAAATATTTGCTATGGATTACCATGAGACGAACGTGAAATTATTTTAGATCCGCGATCTCCCGTTCATATAATATATAAATTAGCACTTCCTCAATTTCGCAAATCGTATGCATCCTTGTTTCAGGTTGATTTAGAACTCAATGGAGAACCTCTACAAATTCACATGAAACTTGGGGAGTCGGGTGAAGCTTTCTTCGTAGAAGAAGTGGGTGAAGATGAAGCCCAATGTTCGGCTCATCTGGCCACTTCGCCTATCCCGGCTTCGAGATTTGAAGAGTTGTATGAACCCAGACGCAGGAACTCACTTTCCGCTGTGGAACCAGACCATGGACAGGCTTCGGACTACACAAAACGCAGGTGCGAATTATATTTCACTAATGAATAGTTACGTATTTGGCAAATGCAAAAACATACTAGTAGTTTTGGATACCTAACGTCACGATTTCGGTTGGCATGTGCCATGGAATATCTGATTTATTGGAATTTTATGCTTCACTAGAACAATAGACTCGAAGTCATTACGATGAAAGTGATAGTTTCATCGGAATAAATTTACACTTCGCGTTTAATTCCAAAAGTGAAACTCAAGGTTTTTGCGCCACTTTATTTACAACACCTGATATAACAATTGTAATTAACAAATTGATAATTAGTGATAGTGTATTCGGGTATTAATAAAAACTACTAGTAAACTTAATTCTTCGCAGATACACGGCCGACGGACAGACTATGCAAAAGCCAGATTTGACTAAGATAACCAAGAAAACGATTAAAGACGAGGCCAGTGTCAATAATGATAACGATGCGCTGTTCGAGATGGAGGGATTGGACGAGGGTGCTCCGGATTGGGTCGACGGGCGCGCGCCGAAGACTTTCGCGGCCACGCAACTCGGCGAGGCAGAGAGCGAGGCGAACCAAGCCGTCCAGAAAATCAGCGCGCACAATGACTTCCGACCAATCGACGCTGCACCCACAAACTTAGACGACACTAAGCCAAATGGAAACGGAAAGAAAAAGAAAAAGACAAGGAAAATGAACACGAAGAAGAAACATCAAAGGAAGTCTTCGACCAGCTCTGTGTCGAGTCAGTCCGACCGGGCGGGGTCCGAACAGCGCCCGTCGCAGCCCACCTCCATTCCCAACACAACTGATATCAACTTCTTTAGCGACACCGAGGTCCATGTGGCTACGCTTAGGTGAGCTTTTAATCACTCTTATTCACACGTTTATTGCTAGATAATATCTGACTGATTAAACAAGTCACAATAGTAATTATTAATGATGTGCCCAGTGATCGATTAATTGGATGCTAAGTAGTTTGAGAGAGTACCTTAATTACAGTGAAGAGATGTCGAACCTCAACCTGAGCGGGGAGAATCGTATCCCCATGGCGCTGTCAGACACAGCGTTCGAAGTGCATGCCGCATCCAGAAACGCGTAACTAAAATTCATGTTTTCGTACACGAGATATTTATGCGCAAGCTAAAACAATAATGTAAATTTAAATTTGCTTGTAGTTAACGATCGTGTTGCCAAAGGTAACATAATTATGCAAAGTAATTAATCTCGCATGATCAGCAGTTAGCGCCTATCACGCTTCATTATTTTCAGCTTAAGTTATTCAATAAATTATGCTTTTTTCAGGGCAAAAGCATTATTTATTGAGATAGTATTAGTATTTTGTAGTATTACTCATATTAGTAGCAGTATTAGTTGAAATCGTCATGACATCTTAAAAAAAATAACGTAATCACTAATACTTACAAATATTATCATAAAACGATGTATTAGTTAAAATTTAATGGCTACATTAAAACAATAAAATTATAGTTGGGGTTACGAAAACTGATCAAAGAAATCTTCTATATCTTCGTCGAAATAAACTTAAACTTCATACATATTCGCTAGTACACAGTAAACAAACGTTTATAATTTTATTTAAGTAAAATAAATAGCTTCGTATATTGTGATAAACAACGTTATGCAATATTGTTGTAATGCAACAAACATGCAATAATTGCAGTAATTCTTATTTATTACTAAGCCATGAACAAAGGATTGCTTTCAAACATGGGTGGATTTATACAATGAGTAACAATTGTTTTAAATAAAATAAGTTTAAAATTGAAACAATGCCTAACATGATTTTCATGATTACCGTACCAAAAGGGTAAAAGGAAAGATAATAAAGAAGACGTATTTAAAAAAAGCTAATTTTGATGTCTCTCTATAATTTTAATCATTAATTACCATAGAAATGAATACGTGTTTTTTTCTTCCCTTTGTTCCTTGCTTTAGTATTGTTGATTCATTTTGAACTTAAAAAGTATAATATAATACATTCGAAGTAGAACTTCGCGGTTTGCCGTGTGAATCAAACGTTTATCGCGTTTCCTGTCCCAAATAATTATGCGTTCGCTGATACGTTGGACGTTGGTATTATTGTAATTTCCTTTGTGTGGTGTGCAGCATACTTGAAAAATCAGTACCTACGTCAATCAATATTAATAGTGGATACTAACTTCAATTAAACTGTCTCGTCTTGATTCACAATTTGACAATCACCTGTCAGCCGACATTCGCGGGCGAAACACCAAAAATACCATTAAAAAAACACTCAGCTTTTCCCAATATTGGCAATTTTTCTTTACATTAAATCCTAATCTGTACTATAACAAACAAAAGATAGCCAAATCGGTCCAGCTATTAAGTGATTCGCTTACCAACGAACAGAATTTCATTTTTATTTATATATAGATAATATCAAAAAACTCATCAAATATTCTAAATAGAAGGATAGTTGAGTCACTTCCATGTGTTTTCGAAGCTCACTCGTCTGTCTATATCATCCGCCTGTCACAATTAGTTCCGTGTTAATTTCAAGACCGTTTTGCTAATCTATACGCATAGCTGCAATACCAATATATATAAAAAATACTTGTAATTTCTTCATGCTAGTGCAAGGAAGTTGTTCTATCGATAGATACGGAGCAATCAAGCGTAGCATCCGTATAATAATCAAGTTATAAGTTGTTTTTGTGTTATGTATAGACACGCCTCAAATCCGTAATGTAAGAGAACTGGCACTTGCAAACGATAATATCATCAAAGCTCATGCCCGTCCAATTTGGCAGCCACTTCACTAGAATGAAATTGTCTATGTTTAGTCATTGCGCTATTCTAAGCGAGACTCTTGGCCGTAAGTTCTAAGTCATATTCTGTCGCCGAAATAATAATTTTTTTAACCGACTTCAAAAATGGAGGAGGTTTTCAATTCGACTGATTTTTTTGTTTGTTACTTCAGAACTTTCGACTGGGTGAACCGATTTTGATTATCATTTTTTTAATTTGAAAGCTGGTGCTTCCCGTGTGGTCCCATTTCAATCTAAGTCTTAGTTTTCTTTTCTTTTTGTATGTATAATATGTTACGCAATCATTTCGCCTATTATGAATCAAGTTTGATGATTATTTTTTGTTTGTTAGATCATACATCTCTTATCCCGTCATGTTTTACACCTGCCGGGCATTCCGTGACAATCAACTACAAGTGACTGATTAAGAAATCTATAAAAGAAACCGACGGGTGCATAAAACTCACGGGAAAGCAAAACATGCAATTTCGTTTAGTTGGATGACGTATTTTTTATAGTTATTTTGATTTAACTATCAAACTATTGAAGCGATTATAATATTTTTTTCTATGGGACCAATCTTAAACCATTACTATCAATTAAAAGAAGAACTTTCCAAATCGGTTCATAAATGACAGAACTGAGGTAATAAAAATAAAAAAAAAAACAGCCTAATTGATAACCTTCTCTGGAAGTCGATTGAAAAGACTATTTATCGCAATCTTTGATCGCAATCTTTGATGTTGATGATGAAGACGCGAGCTACGATACTATGCTAAGATGCTTGTCTTCGAGTAGCCTACTCAATGTAATTTTAACCAACACTTAATCCGCGTTTCTTTTGATTCTACATTGGCTAGTGAGGGCCTTACAAGTTCATCGTTATCGACAGTAATGGCAACATCAAAACAATATCTCTCAATCTAATGATCCAAACAAAATAATGAGTAATGGATGTGTTTTCCTCCTATCATCCAAATCGATATGCGTGACCGTCATTTTGTAAATAAGACGTCGTTGTTTGGCTTTGAATCTTTTCAAATGTTTATTTATGTAACGTAGTATGTTGTTATTGTTCGAAGAGGGTTTGTCGTAAACAAGTTGCTTCTAAGAACTGCAAATTGCACACTATTATTATACACGTATACTATACATCCCTTACCGCATACAAAGCCATTTATGGCTTCTGACGTTTCATATAATCTTCCAGTTGAGAAACTTTTACATCGAATCATATATTTTCAAGTTTAATCTGTTGAATTTATTTACAGCATCGTAATCATTGCACCTTTTATTAGTTAAAACAACCGTCTATATTCATGGCATAGCGTTCTAAAAGTGCAATCCATTGACAGAGGTTCCCGTGGAGGGACTCCAGTACAGTCGGACACAGAAGTGGAACTGTCTCGGACTACGGCCGGCGACAAATCGTCGCAGTCGTGGCGATGGGGCGAGCTACCAGAACCACCTGTGAGGACTGCAGATATACCAACGTCTGCCGAGACGCCAACCTCTCCGCTTGAGGTGAGATCTCTAACAATTACACAGGTGACAATAATACACGATGTTTGTGTTGTGTATCGGACACAACACAAACATCAGTCTGACTGACCTCATAGCTCAGTTGGTAGTAGCTCTGCCTTCTGCGCTGTAGTTCGTGGTTTCGATTCCCACCCAAGACAAGCGTTGTTGTTATATTTACAAAGAAAAAATACTGTATAAGTATTCCATCAGTTATCTAGTTCCCATAGAACATGCTATGCTTAGTTTGGGGATAGATGACGCTGTAGGAAATGTCCTTGAATATAAAAAAAGACCCGAAAGTAAACATCATGCCGCAGGGATCTAGCGTTGCACGTATTTGACATCAATAAACCAAAAACGCGATTATTACGCAATTTAATTGCAAGAGTAATTAAAATGGCATGCATTATAATTCAATCTAAAATTAGAAAGTTCCTTATTGTACATGAACACAAGAAATGTTGGATACATTTCGTATAACATATATTGTTAACTTGACTGTATATTGTGACAAAATACTTTAAATCATATCCGGTCAGAAGTCCTGAATCTAAAAATAAAGGCTTAAACGTTTATAAATGTATTATGGGTCCGTACCAGCCTCTAATGTTCCCACTACAGAGACACCAGCCTACTCTCGTTAATTGAGAGTGAATTGGCTTTGATCTACCACGGGAGCCCAATCCGGATTGGTAGATGCCACATGTTTAAAAATTTTTGGTTCAAAGACATGCCGGTTTCCTCACGATGTTTTCCCTCACCGTTACGAGAACGTGGTATTGCGCACATACATTTTTCAAGTGAAAAACTCATTGGTGTTAGTGTGGGTTTAAACCAGCGACCATCGTATTATAAGTCTGCGTCTGTGCCCCTGTAAATTATGTATTATAAAAAAAAAAAAAAAAACTATTTCCTAGTCATCCTGCGATTTATCTTTAGAACTAAGCCTTGACGGATGTTACTATAACGTATATCCCAACAAAAATACAATCGGTGTCGGTAATATATAGCCGGTTTTTACATTTTATACGCCCTGTCGTCGATAAATAATTATAATAGTGTAATTTTGTTCCAGACTCCTCCCTCCCCATCAACGCCGGCCGAGCCAGCATCCCCCACCGAACCACTGAGCTCAGATGAGGAGCGACCACACCGGCGTGGCGTGCTAAGCGGAATGTTCCGCTTCATGTCCACCCGTGAGGAAACCGTGCAAGGCGTTTATTTAGAACAACTGGACCGGGGACAGGTGGACCCCGACCTTTACTTCCCGAAACATCAATCGGCCTACCGTGCAGGTCAGTTAATCTGTACACAGTCTAAACTGTATCATTATTATTATTCGTGTTACCGAGATATTTATTATGATTTGTGAGTTTTGTTGACTCCCGATATTTCGACGCAGTTACATACGTCATGGTCCCGGGTAAACTGAAGTCTTTGCGAAGTGGAGTGTGCAAATCATTGGCAGACATCGGTCTACCCTCCAAATTTATATGTATCATTATTACTCTAAGATTATAAATATCTAAGTTCTTATAATCTAAGTATTTATTTAAGTTTTTACTGCGTGCTCTTTAATGTCAGCTTGAGTAGAAACTGTGCAAGGCGTTTATTAAAACAACTAGATTAAGGACAGGTGACCTCGATCTTTCAACTCGAATCAAATCGTGTTGGGTAATTTAGAAAGTTTGCTCATTTAAACAGAGAACTATTTGGATTTCTTAGCTAGTAAATATTATGCATTTCATGTTAAAAAGGGGGAAACTGTGCAGGCCTTATATTCGAAATTTTTTTCCAGTCCAGTAGCTATTCCATATCTATTCAGCGCATATCCGCGTGCTATGCTAAGGTGGATTTATTCGTATCTTTTCATGTATATGTTTTTTTTTTCACGATATAGACATAAGAACATAATAGAGGGAATGATATCTGAACATTGGTATAATATTATGTAGGTATATTGACGTTATAGACATGAACATTCTTAGTATCTTAGTGTCTGTCTGTATGTCTGTCTATGGCACCGTAGCTCTTAAACGGGTGAACCGATTTGGGTGCGGTTTTTTTAAATTAAAAGCAGGTTTTCTAGCGGTTCTTCTCCGACATGCTTTATCAAAATCCGTTCAGTGCTTTCAAGGTCATCACTTCATTACCATGACATGAGACGGGAGTTTTTATATTTTCGTAAAATTGACTAGTATTTATCTGAATTCGTCTTTTTAAATTATAAACATAATTAAGAATCGCAGCAGGACAGCACAGACGCTGTATTATTTCGACGTCTGCCATTGCCGCAAGTCGAAAGCGATATGAATGGTAGAGCAGTATGTAAACACACACTGCTCTCGATCCTGCCGCGGCAGTATTTACGGCAACATTTCCGGCAGCGCGATAAGCAGCGGCAGGGGCAGCATGTTCGTGGCACTCGATGCCAAAATGAGAGGGGTCCGGAAACGGGCAGCCGCGGCGGGTTCGCGGATGTGTGTGTAACGTTCCCGTGTTCCCGCCACTAAGCGGCAGAGCAGGACACCGTGGGGTTTTAGTGGGTCTAGTCCCACATAACCGCTCTGTCTCCCCGTGGCAGGGCGGTATGCGAGTGCATTTCCCCACGAAAAAAATAAAATAAAAAAATAACAAAAAAACGGGCAGCATGTTAACGTAGTTATAACAAATACAAGCGGTGGTATGGAACCCTCGGTGTGAAAGTCCGATTCGCTTTTAGACAGCTGCTTTCTACATATCATTCAATGTCACAAATAAACTCTATGCGCATGTCTTAAAAAAATGTGTTGTCGTTACATGTCACACTCTTACATTTTTATCCACGAAGGAATCATTCGAGGAAACTGGGTTTACATTTAAAATACATATAAATTTCACAAAATGAAATTATATTTGAAAATAATCCGATTGTACGAATACAAACTCAAAACACACGTTCCAAGGCAATATTAGTTCCGGAGACACTTCATGTTACGAAGCGTGACATGAATATTGGGACATAGTTTTATCTGTTATTTGTTTGGCGTCAGCCGGTCCATTTGTATGCAGGTCACTGAACGAAAGATTAAAAACAAAATATGCCTACTTCCTATTCTGTAATAACTATAAAAATCGTTGAAATAGTTAAACTTAATAAAGCATTTCACCTATTTGTTTCTTTCTGTATAATTTTATATTGCATTTTATGGAAAGGTGCGCAATTAGGTATTTATCGCATTATAAAATAGCGAAGAGATTAAACGTATATTTTAGTTTGACACGCGAACAACCTTTCCACGTTTTTGCATGACATGGCAAATATTATGTCGAGTGACTTGGCAACAAGCCGTAGACTTGATAAAGTCAGCGATCTCACCATTTCAATAATATGCAAGTGGATTATATAATTTCACTGTATGAAGTATGAATATATATTTCGGAACACCTGATCTCTGTTTTTTTATCAGTTGCGTAGTTTAATTTCATTTACTTATTGTCTTTCTAGATACTTCTTTGGGTTCACGGTCATTCGTTTGACGTGAGAGTCTCCTGCTTTATAGTTTTTATCTCACTTCTCAAGGTGTTCATTACATTTATAGAATTTAGATTATTGTTATAATAATTTTAATGATTAGTTAATGTAATAGTTGTCTGTGGAATATCTGAAATAATGTAATTTGTAAGTTAAAAATTATCATTACTGCTGACTAACAATGCGGAGTGGTCATTAGTAGTCTTAGATTTTTTTAACTGCTACATATACCCCATTTATAATTCACTGTTCACATTGCCATTTTTGAATCGAGCTAGGCCTACAATCATGTAATTTTCAATGCGTTTGTGATCCCCTAATCACGTTTGGTGCTCGACGAGAGCTTGTTGTCCATCCAAAACTTTAAGTATTATGCTGCAATTATAACAGTTGGCTTTGTAACATGTATATTTTGGCACAGGTACATCGGCCGCGGCCCACCAGTCAACCGGGCCGACGGAAGAGGAGTACGAATCAGGCAATGGGCCGTCGCTCCCGCAGTCGCCAGCCTCGCTCGAACCGCACGCGCTCGACTCCGATGATGACGAGAAAATACTCGCCAAGTAAGTTCTATATATCTCTAACACTGTGGCATACTAGCCGATGGAGCGCAAGAGAAATTAGTCGGACGTTGATTGACAAGACATGTTCAGTGGCGGTTCTATTTAGAATTCAACTCTACGTTTGTAAGGCTACGTTGCGCGGATATGGCTTCTGGCAGACATCGCACAGTTTACTCTATGACCATCACTTCTTAGCTTAGAGAATGATGTTATTTTGCACAAAGCTTAAAAAATCACCCACTAAGATGGATCAAAATGGGTATTTATAAACGTGTGTATGGATGTTGGTGAATGATTTGAAAGGCTTTTACTACTCCCTCATCAAACATAAGACAGCTATCTAAGAATCGAGAACGAATAATTGTCTAAATGTTCTGGCTGTGTCTAATTAGACAGAATTCAAGCATGGAGTATGAAACACTAAGCACGACTTGTATTCGTTTGTAGTGTGTCCGGTGTAGTCCTAAATTGTGTTAATATATTTTCACACAATATAAAATATTCTTAGCATAACAAAATTCTTATTGAAAGTACATGGCAACCGATAAAGGGTAGCGTCATACTTAACGTCATGACACGCCCTGGCAAATCAGCTTATACACTCATTATTTGCGGATATTGATTGATTAGAATGGTCAGCGCTTATCACGTCTTAATACCCAAATAAGAATGCGTAAAAATAATACCACCGTAATTTATGTGGAGTGTCACGTACATTTTCGTGATATCATTTCTATAAGCATGCAAATATATTGGTAGCGGATAAAGATAAGTTATTCCATTTCCTTTGTCTGTAGCTGTTCTAATCCCTACTTAAAATTAATCTAGCCTACATACGGTTCGATAATGTATGTATAGGTAATATCAACACGAGAATGAATACAGATGGAACATTCAGATTGTGCACGATATTTTTGCAGTCGTTGACCTTTTCAAATATTTGGAACAGACAAGTTTATCATGAAATGAATAGAATTTATTTTCTGTGTTAGTTCAGATTATACTTTTAATTTCATGATAATTCTTAACACAAAAAAATGTTAAGTGCGTTGTATTAATTAGCTGCAAAAAATGAGGTAGATCCCCTCTATTATTATGTACCTATATTAATATATGAAAACTGAAGAGTTTCTTTGAACGTGCTAATCTCTGGAAATACCAGTCGGATTTGAAAAAAGAAATTGTATAATATTTGATAGCCACATTTATGAGGAAGGCTATAGGCATTACGCTAAATTTCTTTAGGTTAAATGGGGGGGAAACAGTAGGACACAGCTAGTAATTGATTAGGTATTCGACGTGAACTTTGTATGGCTACGATGTTTATCGGATTGATAGTAGGACAAACTAAAGGTCATTAATTAATAATAACACATTTTAATTAAGAAATTCAGTCTATAAGTATCACCTATTGAATTTATAACTAAGAAGTCCACAAGATAACTCCTTTACTCATGACTTATTACTAATGACCTGCCCCGGCTCCGCACGGGTCCAATTTAGTAATGAAAAAAAGAAAAATTGCGCTTAGCGTAATAACATAATCAGTGTGTTTTTCTTTCATACTAAACTTGCCCTGTCAATTTACGAACAGAATAAAAAAAACAGCCAACACGGTCGAGGCGATCTCAAGTGGTGATCTTTTAATGCCGCAAATTGATTCTAATAGAAGATTACTTATTCAAGGGGCCAAGTGGGCGTCTTCGTCAGAGAAGAGATGGTGTCGCGTGCGCTTTCTTACGAAGAGTTCTGCGAGCGAGGGGGTGCTTTAGCTCACGACGGGCGCCTGATAGTGCGGCTGGGGGACCGGTGGTTACCGTGGCGGAGTGCCGGCCCACTGCTGCTCTCTCTGCTAGCCTACCGCCGTCCGCTGCCCAACGTGAGTACAAACTACCTTTAATCTGTTATCTCAGTTGGTAAAGCTATTTAGAAAAGAGATGTTTTCCCGATGGCTGTGTAACGATGAGTTTTGCGATGCGATGCTCTACAGATCATGACGCGCTTCCTGTTATTGTACCTACCAATTTTTACTTACTTTCGTCGAGACTATGATTGCTCTACCTTCTCGGTTCCGTAGCTAAGTAGTTTAGTAACTCGAAAGCGAGGGGGTTCGATCCGCGTCCAAGGTAACTTTGTGTTACTTGTGGTCTTGAGTTTGTTGTTGGGTCTTGGCTGTTCATGTCTTGTGTGTCCGTCCCAACTGCGACACAGGGCATCCAAGTAGTAGTCCACGGAAATGAGTGTAAGTGTTAGCTTGATATTTTATTTTATAGCGTAGAACTATAGATCCGCAGTATCCATTAGTTATTTTGAACTTTATTTATTTTTGTGGCTAAGCAATTGTTATCTTGCATTGCTGGTAGAGAGCGTTACGCTCAAGCCAAAAGTCCGCGTATGGTTGTCAAGGCCATCTGCCTCCAAAACACTGCGACAACCATTCAAAAAAACATATTACTATGTCACTTGGCTCTTGCCTAAGGCAGTTTTGCTGTTGTTATAGGTAGAAATAAGGAGTTTTATGAGCACACGAACAACTCTATTAATTTACTATTATCTTACAGAGAGTGCTAGAAGAACTAGAAAAGGGTGATAAAGATGGTTCAGAGGCGGCGCGCGCAGCTGAAGGCGCGACCAAACCGCGCGGCTACTCTTGGTGGAGTTGGCGTCGGTCCAACGCAGAAGCTAAAAGGTAACACATACAATTTACAATTCATGAAAAGGTTAGCTGAAACATTAAAAGTACATTTTTTCTTTCCGGTTTTCGGAAAATTACATTATCAACTAAGCTAAGAGTAGGAATAATTGAGGTATGAATAGGAATAAAAGAACCCAATAGTAGTTTTTTTTAATGTGACAATGTAACGGAAAGGAACGTCCGCTTGATTTTGGCGGTAATCTGGAGATAATTACCCTAGTATTCGAAATAATAAGTCCGGACAATATATCTTATTAATCAATCAATTATCTTATTATATATCAATATGTCGTCAGAACTGTATGCTTCCCGTATGGGACAACAGACAATTTTGACAATATTTAAGATTTTGTTATTAACTTTCTATGAGCCCAATTGATTGTCTATTGAAATCTTTGTTAAACCCCCAGACTAATTAAAATATAAATATGTATGTCCATTGAATTCTTAAACAATAATTAGACGTCAATGTACGTACCAATCACAAAACGACGGCTTGTTTCAGAAACGATACTTCCCTAGACAAGAGTGACGAACCGCACGACGTTTCATTAGTCCTAGCTGAAACGGTCACCGAATCCCAGTCCGCGCCTGAAAATCTAGTCACCGAGCCCACTGTGTCCATTCTTATATCGGAAGACACCGATGGTATTGAAGACAAGGGTAGATTCGAAGACGGTAAACCGGAGACCGTCGATGGTGACGTCACTGAGAACGCAGTGGAAGCCAGAGCTAGTCACGAACAAGGTATGTTCCTTACATATACTGCATTCTACCACCCTTGAAAAACATTTGTGTGATGAACATAGAAGTTTGTTCTGTTCTCTGGGCGTAAATATGTATTCACAAAAATAAAGTACAATACCAATATTCTATCAGTAATCTGGTTCCCCGGAAGCTTAAGTTCATAAGGTATAGACAGCCTTCTTGACCCCTAAAATTACACCGCTTAATACAAATAATATTATGCTCTTAATTTAGCTACACGGAAATGTGGAGCACTGTCATTTTAGCGGACTAAAACCTTGTAGATCGAAGGCAATGTCAATCAAGTGAGCCATCATCTCTTCATGTTATCTTGATGATTTTTTCATTGCAATTTGTCACTTGCTTACAAAGATACAGATGACTCCACTCAAATCAATTCTTTTATTATTTAATAAGGCTGTTCTCACTACTTCTTCTCGGTACATTATATTTGTGACGCAGTTTCTTCTGTTTATTCTAAATCGAAGAAGATCGAGAATCATTACTGATTTTAAACCATTAAACGGAGTTGGAACAAGCTATTAAGTGTACTTATTCTGTTGGACAGATCGTTTGGAGCACAGTTCTTCTGATTCGGACCAGGAGGGCACCGGACCATCCCGCAGATATTCCTCGTTCCGGAAAACTCTGCGGCTTTCCTCCGATCAGATCGTAAGATCCTATTACTATGTTATTGTTAATTGATTCATTAGTTTCGTTTAGGTGCTACCTGCACCTGAAATAATTCAAATTTTCTCATTATCAATTTATCCTAATATATAAAATATAATACAAAAATTGTTTCTACCTGGCCGTACTTTGAAATCATCCAACCGAAATTAAACATTCCATTCACTTCTATACTCTCAGTTTAATCTAGCAGGTATTACTTTCCAGAAAAATCTTAACCTGCGCGAGGGGATGAACGAGATGGTTTTCAGCGTGACCACCGCGTACCAAGGCACCACGCGATGCAAGTGCAACGTGTTCCGCTGGCGGTACGACGACAAGATCGTCATCTCGGACATCGACGGCACCATCACCAAGTACGTACACACGTGAACTCACGCGAGGATACGCGATGGTTTCAGCTTGACTACCTCGTACCAAGACATCACGCGATGTACTGAGTTCACATTCAGTGACACTGATTCCGAATTTAAATTTTCAAATTTTAACGGTTATTTGTTAGTGTGTATTCTACTAGGTAATTTTAAAAATACATAATACTCTATTATTCGGGTCTCAGGGCTTTGACGCAACAGATACAGATAATAGATAGAGAAACTGTCGATCTATCTAAGATATCGATATCTAAGGAGGTTGTCTATTCGGTAGTACGATTTTTTGTTTGTTTGCTACGATACCAATTGGCGATATCTTCGACAATCGCCGCTAATCGTTGACCGATTTGGCACAATCTTTGTTTATGTTAAGTTCGTCGCATAGAAATTTCATGGAAGAAATCACCTCTAAGAGCGAATAATAGTTTTATGTCCTTACTTTATTCGATCTTCAAATCAGTTACTTCAGAGGCAAAGTTGACACAATTGGCAGTCTTGTCCTCTATAAATTTACCAACAGCCTTTGAATAGTCAAGAACTACTTACCAATTATTAGGTAGCAGTTTATTTCCTACCACTAAATAAGGTTTTATTCCATGTAACTTTGATGATTCATGGGCAGAGGTTATCAGTATCAGGCCATCAACCCATACCGTCTCTTTCGACACAAAAAAACAACATTGTTTAGTAATTGAGTGGATCTTTTTTGCCTCCTGTAGACGTTGTCGATCTTTTATAATGACTTCGTAGTATATAAAGGTATTTCAGAATTGTGGTCTTGAGCCAAGAAAGCTATTATTGGACATGTTTTATAATGATGCGCATTGTATTAATCTTTATACGTCAGCGTCCCTATAAATTAAACGCGACTGACGCAAATAATGTAAAAATATCATAAATACTTACCGAAATGAACTTTTTTGTTTTACATTTATTGAACAACTCCACACAACAGCAACAGATTGTAGTAATAAGTATGGGGCGTTTTTAGTGCCTCTGAAGAAAAAAGAAAAAAAAGTATGGAATGAGATTAATATGAAATTCTTGTATTGTTAAGACATTATTTGCTTCCATACTATTTGTTATAAAAACGTACTGCGTCGTCAATAAACAAAGAGAATATGGTTAAAAGAAAGTAAAGCAATTGTATTCTTCATAGAATTAGAGACTAGTCTTGACAACTTACGACATGTTTAAATTGAGGCGTAGGAATTTTCACATAGGAAAATGACATTACTTATGAGACCCTCTATTAATATTGCTGACTATTCATAAAATTCCAACATACAATGTGGTGTGGCACAGTTATTGGTAAATCTATTTACATTTGTGCAGGTCCGACGTCCTTGGGCACATATTCCCGTTGGTGGGCAAAGACTGGGCGCAGTCTGGAGTCGCCCAGCTTTTCACCAAGATCAAGAACAATGGTTACCAACTTTTGTATCTATCGGCGCGGGCGATTGGACAGGCCAGAGTGAGTAAAATAATTGTTTTCATAAATATGTGTATGATATCTTAATTTTTTTTTTATGTTATTAGGTGACGGAACGAGCTGAGGGCCCACCTGATGGTAAGTGGCAACCCCCGCCCATGACAACACCAATGCGACTCAGTATAAGGTTTAGATCTTACACTAAGTCGCATTCATCCTGCTGCGTCCTGCTTAATACTTTTAACAAAACATTTTGTACATTAATTTATAATTATTCAAATGAAAAGTCTGCTAGTTCCGTCACACACAAAAACTATTATACATTAACCAATGTACAATATTATGTGTTTGACTTTTGTCCAACGGTTAATTAGTATAGGCTGATTATGAATGGATGAGAACTTAGTATACATATGGTTTACGAATTGTGTTTTATTTAGCCCGATGCTTGCAGGTAACTCGCGAATACCTTCGCTCGATCAAACAAGGCGAGGTGTGCTTACCCGACGGTCCCCTACTACTGAATCCCACGTCGCTGCTACGCGCGTTCCACAGAGAGGTTATCGAGAAGAAACCGGAAGAGTTCAAGATCCAGTGCCTCGCAGACATCAAGGCGTTGTTCCCGCAAGGGTCGAACCCATTCTACGCGGGCTACGGCAATCGAGTCAATGTAAGTCTATATTATATTAATTCACCCAGTAGTATGATCGCGTAGGCTCACTAGGAATTGTGAATGAAGAAATTGGTATTACAGGCGTATATGGGAATTTCTCATATTTCGGTAGGCTAGACCTAAGTCGTTTTGATGTTATTTATGAAGGCCGTAACCACTTAATAGCAGGTGGGTCGTCATCTCGTCCCATCTCTTTAATAAAACTTTTTTTTAAGCGGGATATATTTTTATTGTGGAGGACGTATTAACAAATAGTACAGTACAATAGGTCGTACGGAACCCTCGGTATAAGATTCCATATCCGCAATTTGTTTCGATTTTTATAGCCGACAGAATTGTTCTATAATGGATTGATCATTTTCTTGTGCCAAATTCGCCCGGAGAGGTACTGCCACCACCTGGTAATCCACCGCCAAGCAGTAATGTAGTCGCCGTGCTGTGTTCTGGTGGAAGGGTGCGGGTGCAGGTAGGTAACAAGCATCTGGGTCGTATTTCGGTTGTCTATGGGCGGTGGCAAACATTTAACATCAGGTGGGCCGTTACCACGCTCCGTCCCTTTTATCACAAAAAAAAATCGAAATCATTATAAATTGCGTATTATAATCATAGAATGAAACAAATAGAAACTATCTCACTTTTTTCCAGGATGTATGTGCATACCAAGCTGTTGGCATTCCGATCGTGAGAATTTTCACCATTAACTACAAAGGCGAACTGAAGCACGAATTAACGCAAACATTCCAGTCAACGTAAGTTTTCTTTGTTACTTTCACTACAATAGTAGACTAACCACGTATGATGTAATCTGCAGATAAGATGTGATCTCGTACGTAACTATTTTAGGCAATTTTAAAGATCCGCTTCCGCTTGTTACCAGATTGAGATATTCAATGATGATCATTGAAAATCAGCGTATGAAAAGAATATCTGTTGTCGACTTATGTCGCTTACTGCACGCACATTAACATATCCACACCATCTTTGTACAAAAACTTACCCAGTCACTAAAACAACTACGTAGTAATAAGTATATATTTTTATTTCAGTTACCACGTGCAAAGTGACATGGTCGATGATTTCTTCCCGTCAATGAAAAATAATAAAACAGTTAAAAATTCGCTCGAGATCGAGACGTAGGTGTTTATATATTATTAATTTATATGTGAAACGTAATGCGGGCGCGCTAATCAGCCGGTAAGCCGTATGGCATGACTTTGGCTTGGCCCTGACGGCCGCTCATCCATCTCGAACATACTTTCGCTAATACTCAAACCATAACTTACAAAATAACAATCGGCAATCATCGACATGTCATCTATTTGGATTGTGCTCTCCTTGTCTTTAGCTTAGCTATTCGTATCTGTGTCTCTTTCACGATGGAACCACGGTGGAGGAACAGGGGGAACTTCCGCTTGTTTCTCGTAGGGTTCGGCTAACATAGAAATATTAACCATTCGTCTAGCGACGCTAAAATTCTTCATCATTGTGATGTCTTTTTCTTTTCATAAAACCTTACTGACAGACTTATGTTTTAATGTGTATTTATGTGTAAGGGCTAATAATAGTGAGTCTAGTAAAACATCTGGCTATAGTGGTCGTAATTACAATTTAATCGAAAAACATGTAAGTAAATGTCGAACATGTATCTTAATACAATTTCAAAAAACAGATAACTTACTTTGTGTGAATAAGAAATTATTGAAGAAAAATAAACAAGAGACTTGAAAAAAAAAAAACTTGTATGTTTACTTTCCGTTAAAACAGATTTGTCAAACGACTGTATATAAGTCCACCGTATAGGAAAAAAAAAACAAAATTAAATTCAACATGTTCTTGTATAAAGCCGTTACAGGCTCAAGGTTAAAATACCTTCGAAGGCAACGTGCCCTAAGGCGCGAAAAAAGGTATTTCTTCGTTAACAAAGACAAATAGTGCAATTTTCCTGGAGCATTGGAACGAGGCCTACGCGCGCGGAATTTTTAGTATATTTTAGACGCAACTGGCCCCCACATATACATACGCTGTAATTACAAGCTAGTGGGCCATTTAGGCCTGAATAAGCCCTACTTATGCCTTAACTCTATCACAATGGACCTACGTCAGGACACAAATAAAACTATAAAAATGTAACTTATGTAGTAAGTTCATATCAAGTTTTTATTTTTGGTCCAACGTACTTGTGCTAGGATGGATGCCCCGTGCAGTTCTTAAGCAAGCAATTTCTTCTGCAGGTATTCCCACATGTCAGTGTTGGTGGACCAGGTGTTCCCGCCGGCGCAATGCGAGCCCAGCGATGAGTTCTCGCAGACCGTATACTGGCGCAATCCCATCCCAACTCTAGAGTTGCCTAAACTCCCGCCGGTGCTGCAGCCGCCGCCCAAAATACAACTCAAATAAGCACCCTATACAGAAATAGAACGAAGTTTGGATTCTCAATTGATGAACTTGACTACCGGTACCTGAACCATATACCCCAATGTCAACCTCATTGGCTGTTTAATCTATCTAATTCCTAAATATAATTAGGGACTGACGCAGAAGAAACTCCGTTTGGATGGCCAATTTGAAAAGTGTGAATCTAAATTCAGTGACGATATTCTGTGACCGTGCGGGTTGATGGACGAATTATGGTAATCGCCAATCGATAGTGTTCCGAACGTACATTTATTTCTAATTATCTGTCCAGCTGGCTGACGATTGCACTAAGCAATTATACGACGCTATTTGCGGTAGAAGTTTGTAAGCAACACATTATATTACCTAGTTATTTTTATAAACTGATGGTTTCATCTTCAATTATATTATTTCATTTATTAGCAAATGTAGTTTAGTAATGGCACGGCTTAATTATTAGTGTCTTAATGTGTAGATGTAGCAATACTTAAATTTATAAATTCAATGAATGTTGATTTAATGAGTGATTTTATAAGTTTTGATGATTTTAGTCTTATTTTTGATTGTAGATTCATTATAGAATTTTAAAATTACTATAATACTGGAAATAATCAAAGAAAATGAAGCCTCACACCCACCTTTACTATAGACCAAAACATATGTTCCTGATCCTGATAGGACTAACGCCTGTCCGAGAATCTAACCTAAAAGGAATGAATATTTCTAAATTAATTTATCTTTAAAAGTTACGCTATTTAAGATGCACCTACATCAGTGGCATTTATTATGCAATGTAATCAGTTGTATTTATAATGTGTAACTTTGCTGTAGGTGCACCAAAATAGGCACAACATACGCCAAATAATAATCCTAATTAGAGTAGTGGAGCAATAGTTACAGAAACGATCCGGCATCAAAGGTAGCCTGTGATATGTAACAGATCTCAGGTACACAGCACGCAACACATGATATAAGTAATTGCTACTTATTTAGGAGATTCGCACTTGCATAATTCACACAAGATGGCAGCTGCCGGCAGCGAAGCGGCGTGCTCTTTCAATTATACAGCATTATTAACTTCATCTTAACTTATATAGTAGGCACATCGCCCGAGGGGTCCTAATAATTCGGCCTTTGCCAAAGGCGCTAACAGGCCCGGGGAATTGCGTTCGACCATTCGCAGCCGTCTCTCACCGCTGCCGCCTTGATGTAAATTATGCCATAAAACAGTATGTTGTACGCAGTTACGATGTATCCACACCATATTTTTTACTAGCATTACATTGTAACGTGTCAGTGTAAAATATGCAAATATATTTGATCATGTTACAATGCAGTAATAGTAACTTATCTTCTGTGGATGCACCAGCTAATTCATCAACGAATTATTAATATTTTAGTAAGGTTTTACTTTAAGTAGTGATGTATGATTTCGGGTATGATAGAATCATGTTATATTAATATGTACTGCAAAGACTGTATGCTTTATAGTCGAATTGATGTAGATGTTAGCAAGTGTCGTAGATTATTATTTTGTCAGCAGGCTAGGTAGATATTTGGTTTTGCCGATCGTGTAAGCTGTGATGACGACTGATAAGACAATGCTTTATTTTTATACTGTGATTAATAATTTGTACTAAGTTCACTTGAAAAAAATTGTTTATTTCAATACATTAGCGTACATTGATTCAGAGGCTTGGCTTCTGTTAGGTATAGTTAATTTAATTATTAATTGCTGGATTTGCTGGTCTTGTCTGATTTGGGCATATTATTTTTTAATTTAATATTTTTCCTGTGATTTGTTTAATAAATAATTATTTTCTATAAATGCCTGCTTTGTTTTTTTAGTTAACTAAGTCCAGAAAGTAGGTCCGCATTATGGCGAGTGTGGGAGACGACATAAGGCTCATTCACACAGGCAGGAAGGCCTGAGGCCGATTGTGTAATCTTTGGAAATTACTTACTAAAAAATAAATTACTACTAATTAATTACTGTACTTGACCGTAAACAAGTGGAAGTCCCTCCACATATCCCCTGAGTGGTGCGAAAGGAGCAACGCAAAGCAGCATTATAACTTGTGCCACAGTATAATTGTATCAGAGGGGTGCTGCCACCACATCTGCAATCGGCGCTCTCACGTTGTGCTCTGGTGGAATTACAGGCACGTAAGGCCTGTAATTGCCGGCATCTCCGTCTGTGATGAGTGATGGACACCACGCAATACAACTTGGGTCGTATACTACTGGACGACCTGTGTCATATTGTCCATGGGCGGCGTTAAACTCTTAACGTTAGGTGGGCCGCCATCTCATTCCGTCACTGACATCGCACTAAAAAATAACGTTTTAGAAACAACGTTAAATCCAACAACAGCCAAGAGTAGGTGCGACTGTATGGCGCAATGAATAAATCAGTTGGATTATTTCTTCAAATTTTTACAGGACCACCATAAAGCTAAATAAATAATCAATACGGTCCAGTAAGACCCAATAACCCAATCGATTATTTTGTAATCCTTGTCCATTACGACATGTGTCATGTGATATGACATGTGTCACTACAGTTATGACGTCATTACTCATTATGAAGTGTTGTTGGCGTAGAAGGAGGACGTATTCTGGTGATTTTTTCTATTTGACGAAGGCGGGTTGGCCATAATTGTATATCGTGCTGTCCACCTGATGTAAAGTAGTTACTGCCGCCCATAGACAGCAGCTATATAAATCAGGGCCTCTCGTTCTGCAGTAGTTAAGAGAAAACCCTTGCTCCTATCACGTTGTGATGGGGATGAAACGTCATGTGCTAACTATATCTATGTAGTTCTTCGGTAACCAGATGGCATAGTAAGAACGCCATCTGTTGAGAACATATACAACTACTTTTTTTTAAATGCCTCATTTCTGTAATATTTATGTTTTTGGATGTCAAGGTGTCACTACATTTGTGAAAAAGACTGTAGTTGGAATTAAAACTGGATTTCTTTCGAACGGAGCCAGGAGTAAGCTAAGAATACAGTTAATTGCTTGATTCAGTAGAAAAAAAATCTGTAAAATAGCTTTTTTGTTTACCAGTAGAAATATAATACCTAGGTACCTTATTTTCTTGTTGTATGATTGGATTAGCCGATTCGTTCGCCAATGAATAGAATACCTACGTTCCTAAGAAAAATGTTAATATTTTTCTGCATCACCATTAATCTAAGCGGTTTGATGACAATGAACCGGAAAACGGTAGTGCTGCCGCCTGGTCGTCTCTACAAGCTTTTTTGTGGTATCTTTATGCGACACTGCGAAGTATCGACTAGATATCTTCATAATGCTGCAACAATGGAACACGCATTACGTATATCGGTCTGACTTCTTTTTAGAGTTATATTCATTGAACTGAATAACTGGGTAAAACTTTTTTATAGATTGTAATAAGATGGGTCATAGAGTTGTGTTAGTTGATTTTCAACTATAATAACGTTATGAATAAGCCACTCATTTTTAAGTTGTTTACAAGTAGCCCGTGATAGTTGATAGTAGCCTATTTTATGTTCCTCACTTCAAACACTGTTTGATAAAAGACCGCAAACCCATAGCTTTTGCCTAGTAGAAAAGGAAGAATTAGATTTTGTAAAAGTATTATAGAAAATAGGTAAAATATAGTAATGTTTTTATTGCTATAAATCTATCACAATAGTGTAATAATTATGTTTCATCATCATCATCATCCATGGGCTCCTCTTTGTCATCATCCTCAGCATCCTCTTCATCACTTGGTATCTCCAAGTCTTTGCGGTAGCCTTTTCCTTTGGTCCAATGACATTTTATCACTACTTTAAAAGTGGCTATTTGAATGCCCAGAAGTTTTAGTATGCTTGCTTGTTCTGGGGTGAGTATGTTGCCTTTTTTGCACACCTGTAAGCACCAAATTGCTTTGTTCATATAATTGACTACTTGCTTGATTCACATTTATACTAGCATTAACTTTGATTAATGGATAATTGAAATAAAACTAAATGTTGTTACAAAGTTTGTCCAGGTTCTTTGGAGATAGACATGTAGTCACGGCATGCACTGCTTTCATGTCTTAGAAGGCATATAATTATGTATATATTATAATATGATTTTGTCAATTTGTAACTAGTATATATAATTTTCTAGTCATGCATGCCTTGTGTGCATGGCATACTGATAAAACTTATTTTATTATTTATGTTCACTTATTTTATGTTGATGGTACTATCAGAAACTTGCAGCTCAATGTACAATAAAGGAACACAAGATGAACACAAAAATCTCTCTGAAAATCTGATAAAGAGAAATTAATAAGTTGCATTAATTTAGAATTATATTACCTGATATTCCTTAATAAGATGTATGACTCCTTTTTCCAGGGATGTGGGCAGTCCAAGACGCCTCAAATGTGGTTCTATTGTATGTGAAAAGTCTTCCATAGGTCCTTTCGGCAATATTACATCTTGTGTTGCTACAAATCCTGACCTGGCAAATTCTGGCTCACTGAAGTCTTTGAACCACTGTATGACTTCTGGTACATCACGGTTTGTCATCAGTAAACCACACTGTCCTTTTAATTTGTTTGATATCTGTAAAGCAGTTATTTTATAAATATTTTAAACCATATGTAGAGAATAAATGGTTTCATGTAGTATAGTTACACTAATGCAACTACAATGTTAATAGTAGCATAAGTTACATAATTATAGTGGTCCAATTTAGATGAGGCATTTCTTTATTCCAAGAAATTGATTTTAGTCTTTATAAATGATGTTGGTAATTGAGTAGAATATACTATTATTTTACCATGTTAATGTACTTAGAACTACTATGCAGTGTTTAAAGTCTAGTAGTTCTATGTCTCTATTTTTATAAGAGCTTGTTTTCATGACCTTTTAATATGAATATATTTCATACCACAGCTAGAAAATGTGTTCTTATATTAATATTCTCAGATAATTTACCTGCCTACCTACTTATTAAATGATGAGAGACTAGCAAAATGTTCATAATTTATAAGTGATAACTGCTGCTTAAAATCTATAAGTTACAAAAGAAGCTCGAGCTTCCTGTGAAGAAAAACATAGTGTGGTGATCAGTCAGGCAAATGGCCAGTCCAGGCATAGCTTGGTGCCAACATGGGATACATATTAAATTAAAATAAAACCCATTATTAAATGATTATAAAAAAAAAATATAGTAAAAGTATACTATTATTGCATATAAATTGACAGCTCCATAGCCTAGTGGGTAGTGGCCTCCATACCCTGTTTATGAACCAAGGAATGTACACAAACATTAGCAATGAAGACAGTGCACCAGACACCCTACTGTATTACAAATTGCCTTGTTACACCTGCTGTAAAAACTTACTAAGTTGAGTTGGTCTTCGATTTCATCACTTTTAGTCTTTCCAAGTGCAATAGCCATAACTTTGTTCTTGCCAAAAAAGAATCTCGAGTCCTTCCATTCGAGGCGTAAATCCTTTAACTTTGTGTTCCGCATGTTATTAACCGTGAATAGAAATACGTGTTCATATTTCGTTAGAGAATTTCGGATTTCTTGTATGGTCTTTTGTTTGAGTAATAAGCCCTTCTTGTTAGTTTTGGTGAGAGATACTAAAATAATAAACGAAAAAAGAAATATTAGTTCCAAAGTATTGATGCTAGAAAGCTCTACAACTTCAAAAAAGTTTATTATCATTCTAAATTAATTAAGATATTTTTTTGAATTACACACATAAAAATAAAAATATTCATAATAAAACACTACCTTTCTTGTCCCTTTTTGATTTCGGCATTTTAAATATGTAATATAAGTTAAATTTTAATTAATCTGAAAAAATAACCCAAAACTCACGTGTGCGTCTTTTATATATAAATTTATTTAGGTTGGTAGACCACAGAGTAGAGCACGCATTGCATTACATCTATCCGACCGATGTTCATTCAGCAGCCTCACCCAACGATCGTCGGCTAACAAATTCCGCGTTGTGATTGGTTGGCTGATTAGAGAAAATGAATCGCAAGGCTGGTTTTGTCAACGCTGCTGAACGTCACTGATAATTTTTCGATTCATTGCTTTGACATTGACAGAACAACTATGAGGCCGTTCGGGGAGCCCAATGATGACATGAATTGTGTTAGGTTATACTTACTTCCCCACGCATTTCAAATGTTTGAACGAAATGAATTTTTGTATTACGTCGTCAAGAATATTAACATTTACCCAAATATATGATATGAATTTAAATATATTTTAAATATAAGTCGGATATTTACTTGTTGTATAATATGTCTCGGTATATGAATTGTCAAACGAGTTACAATTCACCCAGTTGTGTGAGGTAGGTAACACGGAAACCTTGACAAAAAACAGTACATGGTAAGTTTTTCTTGTAGCCTGGGATCCAGCTGCAAGATTACTACGTTCATCGATATTTTTAATCTACATCTATTTTTTTTAATATACGGATGAGGGAACATATTTTATGCTAGGTGCCTATCAAAAAGTGGTCGCTAGTATCATCATCTTCCTGCCCTTATCCCACACTAAGTGGGGTCGGCACAACATGTATTTTTCTTCCATTTCCCTCTATCAGACGTCATCTCCGTACTCACTCCTTTCTTACGCATATCATCTTTCACACAATCCATCCATCTTTTCTTTGGCCTACCTCGTGTCTTATATCCTTCCACATCCATATTTAAGACTTGTTTTGTTATATGCCATTCATCCCTCCGCATAATATGTCCATACCACGCTAACCTATTACTCCTTAACCTCTCCTTTACTGGAGCTACTTTCATACTCCCTCTTATATACTCATTCCTAATTTTGTCTCTCCTTGTCACTCCACACATCCATCTCAGCATTCGCATCTCCACTGCATGCATTCTTCTTTCATCCATCCCCTTGGTGGCCCAGCATTCAGATCCATACAATACGACAGGTCTAACAATGGTCTTGTAAATTTTCCCCTTGAGTTTAAGGGGCATTCGGGGATCGCACGCTGTTCCTGAGACCTGTCGCCATTTCATCCATCCCGCATTTATTCTATTTTTCACATCCCGATCAATTTCGCCATCATTCTGGATCAATGAACCGAGGTAACGGAAATCAGAGCAGACTGGTAGGGGTACACCATCTAAGGCTATAGGGGAAAAAATGGAGGAACCACCAAAATCGCAGAACAGGTGTTCGGTTTTTGATCTACTTATTTTCAATCCGACCTTCTCCAATTTTTCCAGCCATTTTCCCAGTCTGCTTTGAACCTCAGTCGCATTTTCTCCAACCAGAACAATATCATCAGCGAAAAGCATGCACCAGGGTGCCTCCTCTTGTATGTCCGACGTCAGTGCATCCATTACCAAAAGGAACAAATAAGGACTTAGAGCCGAACCCTGGTGCAAGCCCACAGCCACATTGAACTTGTCTGTAACTCCAGCTTCAGACCGAACACTCGTACTCGCGCTCTTATACATCGCCTTAACAAGCTTCACATACTTCCAAGGCACTTTTTTCACTTTCATAGCCCACCACAGAACCTTACGGGGAACCCTATCATATGCCTTTTCTAGATCAACGAACACCATATGCAAGTTCTTGTGTGCACGTCTATATTTTTCGCAAAGCTGGCGTAGTGCGAATATTGCGTCCGTTGTTCCACGTCCAGGCATAAACCCGAACTGGTTCTGTGATACTTCACTCTCTTCTCTCATTCGTCTCGCAATTACTTTCTCCCAAATTTTCATACTGTGTGACATGAGCTTTATCCCTCTATAGTTGTTACAGTCCTGTACGTCACCCTTATTTTTAAAGATAGGGACCAGTGAACTACTGCACCATTCCTCCGGAATCGCCTCTTCCTGTAACAGCTTATTGAAGAACAAAGTCAGCCACTTCCATCCATCAACCTTTAGTAACTTCCATACTTCTACTGGTATACCATCGGGTCCCACAGCCTTTCCATTTTTCATACTTTGCACTGCCTTTCTAACTTCATCCACACTTACCTCGTTTACCATACTAATGTTTACAGGCACATCTTCTAGCACACCACTCCAATTATTCTCCTCATTCATTAGCTTATTAAAATATCCCTTCCATCGCTCTTTTATATCTGCTTCATCCATCAAAACCTTTCCTCCCTCGTCTTTAATACATTTTACATGGATAATGTCTCTTGAATTTTTTTCTCGCTCTTTTGTTACTCGGAACAGTTGTTTCTGCCCCTCTGGGCTTTCCAGAGATAAGTACAACTTACTTTGCACTTTTGCCCTTGAGATCGCAACAGCTTTCTTAGCTTTCCTTTTACATTCCATGTAAACTATCCTTTTACTCTCTTTGGTAACAATATCCCTCTCACTAATACCCTTCCATTCTTTAAATGCATCCTTCTTTTCTTTCAAAGCTTTCTGTACCTCTTCACACCACCACCAAGTATCTTTATCCATTCTTCCTTTGCCTTTTGTTTCGCCGAAGACATCTCTAGCCACACTCCTAATAGAAACTGCTATTTCATTCCAACATTCATTCACTGACATCATATCTAAATCATTCATTTCAATCATTTTCACAACCACTCGGTCATGAAATTTCCTCGCATACTCTTCTTCTTCCATTCGATGCCATTTTATTTTAGGTGGAGGTTTTGACTTTGAGACTTTAGCACGTTGGACTTTGAGTCTCACTTCCAACAACAGGAGCTGATGTTGGGAGACCAGTGGCTCACCTGGTATAACTTTGCAGTTTTTTGCATTCATTTTACTTCGCCTCAGAAGGAAGTAGTCGATCTGCGTGCTGTGATTCCCACTTTTGTAAGTAATTAAGTGTTGGTCCTGTTTTTTGAAATATGTGTTTGCTATTGCGAGATCAAATGCTAATGCAGCGTCTAACAAAGTTTCTCCCTCCCTGTTTCTATCACTAAAGCCCCATCCTCCATGTACTCTTTCGTATCCTTCGTTAAATTTCCCTACGTGCCCATTGAAATCACCCCCAATATAAATATCTTCATTCTGTGGTATGTCTATTATTAACGAATCAAAATCCTCCCAAAACTTATCTTTCACTACCTCGTCACATCCAGCCTGAGGTGCATATACACTTATAATATTTAAAACTACGTCACCTAATAATAATTTCACAGCTATCAATCTATCATTCATTCTCTTTACATCCGTCACACATTTTTTCAGTTCGCTATCCAAAACTACTCCCACACCGTTCCTTTTGCCATCACTTCCACAGTAGAAAAATTTATAACCCACCCCAATTTCTCTGGCTTTCCTCCCCTTCCACTTAGTTTCTTGTAAACACGCCGCATTTATTCGTCTCCTTTCCATCACATCCGCTAACTCTCTTCCTCTTCCAGTCATCGTTCCTACATTCCAACTTGTTGATTATTTGGAAAAAATTTCGTTCACTTGTTTTTCAAATAAATGATAATTTACTTCACAGTATGTAACTAACTTGAAAAGTTTGGGTTGCTGTGCATAGTTGGCCGCAACCTCTAGACTTGGCAACAATGAATTAAATTTTAGTTAAATAAAGTAAGAATAAAATACTTCTTGTATGAAAATTATGAAGACGAACTATTAGCAATACAGTGAACTCACTGTTGTATATTTTATTCTGAGTTTTAATCAATCACACCGTTATGGTACCGAACGTGCTCCGAATGCGAACGCACAAATAATGTTGTTCGCACATTAATAATTTTGTAGATTGTGTGAGAGATTTCACATTCATTACAGAAACCAGCAAGTTAATTGTACCACGTAATGAAAATTGATTGTAGTATTTTCACTGAACACACTAACATTCTTAAATTTCCCGGTATAAATATAACTTCCGGTTAGTATGGGCTGGGAAATTCGCTGTCTCTTTTTGTTTACTCTCGTAAGAAGAGGTAAAGCATAATAATTTGATGGCATGCGTCATTATTTGGCATTCGTATTCTAGTTCCACCCATAGAGACCACCAATAGTATTTCGATATGGTAGGATAGCATTGAGAACCCTGTTCCGTTTTGTTTCCCCTCTGGCCCCCGCTGCCGTCAGTGTAGTATACCGTTCACAGCAAGAGAAAAACTGATATTGTGGTGTAATTTGCTGGCTTAATTACTTTTTTCCCCTTCTAACAAGTAAGTGCTATGAAAATTATGTTGAGTGCTTGTCATTTATGTGTATTACATTGAGTGGACCCATTCAATATCGTCATTGCCAATCTGTGAATGTGACGCATTGAAGGAAGGAGTGCCCCTTGCAGCAGCCATTTTGCCTCAGCCGGCGACACGATTCTGCGGTGCGGTTAACAATTCGTGTAAAATCAGAGAAATAAGATTTTGAAGATACTGTGTTTTACAAAAGATCTTAAAAGTAGGTGAGAAACAAACTGTGGACCATCATTTAACAAGTAGTTACATAGGGAAACGATCTGTAAGTTGGTTTTATTGGCTCGTATTTCTGTTGAGGTCACATCAACGTGCCTTCATAATATATTTTTGGATATTTACTATATTTAGGTGCTTATTTTACTGCATTACATTTCCAAATGACAATGTCGTAGGTGTGGTAATTGTTTGTTTCCTTCAAGTACCTTACACTGTAAATGTGTGGGATGTTGAAAGTCTTATACCTATTCCTAGAGGTAACTAGTGGTCGTACTAGTGCGTCGTAATTTTGCCGTGCGTAGTAGTCATGCCGTTATCTTGCTTCGTTCGATAACGATGTAACCGCCGGTCGTCGTCGACACAGTTGCTAAGTAGGCATGTGCAAATACCCGACATTCGATAGAAATGAGAGAAATCTGCAGGTTACTCATATCTACCTGTGTTATAATGTGGGTATTTGGCACGTTTTTGCTAATCAGCGTTTATCCCGACTTATGTAAATTCTAACACTAATGTGAATGATTGCTGTCGTGACGCTGGCCGGGCTTGCGCGCCGTATTTCATCAAGAGGGCACGTGCGTGACATTGAGCCTTTACTCAGACGACCATTGTTAACTATTTACGCGAAAAGTCGTGAACATTCACTGTATAGTGTATACTATGCTTAGGTACCTATTAAATTCAATTGATTACACAAGGGCCTTGCTAGCTAGGCACATACATTGTATCTAACACCTGCCAGTACCTATCCTATTTTGAAGAATAAACACAATTTAGTGTGCTTATTCTTCAAATCCTCCATCTTGCTTCATAGACCTAGTTAGTTATTCATGTTAGATCGCTTTGCCTACTACAATACTTACCTTAAAATTTTTATCCCATTCTTAATGATGGACTAACCTAAATTTCCCTGTAATTTAAAAAAATATTTTAAATAGTCATATGTTTTAACTAGATATACTATTGTCCTTATAGTAACGAGATAATGATTATACAATAAAATGAACCAAATTCTACCTTAAAAAATAGTGGGATGTCACAGTTACAGGTAATTTGGTATTTTGCAAGATAGTAATCATGTTTTTAAACTAATGTGTTACCCTTCTGTTTTAATACCCTGTGACCCTTTTTTATTATCTACATATCATTAATTATTTAGTTACTTTTAACAATCATAATTTGTGCATTGAATAAAAGATCATCAGTCATCAAACTAAACTTTACCTAACATTATCCTCCCAATATTTCAGTATCCTCTTTGTCATACTTTAGTTATTCTATTCTGACTATACAGTATTAATAGGTATCTATGTGAATGTGTAGTCAATGGTTCAGCCAATAAAGTAATTCAAATGTCTATTTGGAAACTAAATATCATTGAACTGTGACTGAAATTTGAGAACACTCAACAAAGGCACATTGGGTCTGCCATTAAATTTGTTGCACAGACTGCTAACCTAACATCATTGCAGTTTGTCTAATTTCATGGAAATGGTTTATTTTGACTTTCCAGCACCTTTTTATCTACAAATTTTTAAATACCTACTACTTAGATACCTGCTAACTGTATGGGTTCATTGTTCTTCATTGCAACCATATTAGTGAAGCTGGGGGTGAGTGGGGAGGGAAGGTTATGTCTGTGTGAAATCGAATGTTCCTGTGCATTCTAGAACACTTGGAAATACTGGAAATAATATAATCTGCTGCATTTAAAAGCATTATTGCTCAATTGATTAGGTACCTCTCATTAAGCATGTGCTCTCAAGTACTCACTAGAAAATAGGTACCTCTACGAAAAAGCGTAAATGTCGTAAATAACCTTGATATCTCGTGACTAGTGATTGTGACATCCCTAAAATCATACCTACTAGGTACTTAGGTTTGTCATATTTTTTTCGTGTTTTTGGTAGTATCTTCCTATCACTGAAATTAATGGTTGGTCAGAAATTTCGCTAGTCAGTTTTATTAATAACGAAAGCCGCTAGGTATATTGCATTCGATTGCAGACTATCAAGACTGTGGTTTCTTTACCCGTAATGGTGGGTGTGGCATGGTAAAAACGTACCTACGTAAGTATCTATGGTTAATATGCGTGGCTAGGATACAATATTTAATTCTGTCCACTTTTCTTTCAATAATATTTCAAGTTTGGTTACCTTGTGTAATGTTTATAATAACTGTATAGTGTCTTAAAAAAGATAGTTATATTTACTGGTAAGCAGTTTTGTCTGCTAGTTACGGCGTCCGTACAGCTTTCAGCACGTTCTCGAAAAATCGTTATAGTGCATAGCCTAGCAACAGGGGTATCGAGTAATGGGTAGGTATGGGGGCGGCGGCGGCGGCGGATCGGGATGGGGCCGGGGATGAGGCATGGGGAGGAGACCCGGGCTTGGGCGCCGCCGGGTCGGCGTCGGCGGGCGCGGTGCACGCGGGGTTGGAGGGCTGGCAGGGGGCGAGGGGTGTGTGCAATCGTCGCGCTAGTCGTATTTCGTCTGGAGTGTTTATCCCGCGTCGGCGGATCAATACCGGTGGCGCAGTGGCGGTGACCAAGCGACGGCGCGGCGACACGGCGCGTGCTTGGTAGGAGCGTGAGCTTGCTTGACTCGAGTCTGTGAGATGCTGTCATACCGAACGGACGTTGGGTCGATGTCGTGGTTGGCGTGAAATACGCTCTTTGAGCTTCGTTGAGTTTTCCTTTGCGCTAGTGCGCCCGAGAGCCCTTAGTAGGTGCGGTTTTCAATGATGACAACGCCTTACCGATTCGCTTCGGTGAAAGTGACACCTAACGATTAGTCTTTCTGATCAATTAAATTCTATTACGCTTCGTGTTAGTTTAGATTTGTATAGTTAGTTGAATCGTGGCTCGTACTTATTGCAGGGGCATCAGTGAAATAGTCGTCTCCCATCGTCCACGATGTCCGTCGACAAGGAGGAACTGGTGCAACGCGCCAAGCTCGCGGAGCAGGCTGAACGGTATGACGACATGGCGGCCGCGATGAAGGAAGTCACGGAAACCGGCGTCGAACTCAGCAACGAGGAAAGAAATCTCCTCTCTGTGGCATACAAAAACGTCGTGGGCGCCCGACGGTCGTCATGGCGTGTCATTTCCTCAATCGAACAGAAAACCGAGGGCTCGGAAAGAAAACAACAAATGGCTAAAGAATATAGGGTTAAAGTAGAAAAAGAACTCAGAGAAATTTGCTACGATGTATTGGTGAGTATTTTATTTTTATCCTTTCCTCGTACGATTTTTTTTATTTTAGCAACTTGTTGCAAATTACTTCATTGTTAAGTTTTGAGTCATATGCCCACGCAGATGACGTCATTATAATTGCGCGCACTCCTATTCGAGGAGTGATGCAAGCATTAGTAGCTGTTCATTTCCTTCAAAATCGGCGAAATTGGCGATGTAGCACGTGAGAGCATGCAGGGCGGGGTGCGGCGGCATCGTGGTAGGGGCGGGCGGGTGACGTATTGCGCCGCGTCATTGCGCGCGCTCCTATCCCGCTTTCGTACGTTGCCCTGTACTGCCTATTGCTACTATTTCGTTTACGATTCCTTGGTTTTCTCGTAACAGGATAAATTATAGTTAGCTTTATATGAGAACATTACCATGTGGATTCTTGCTAATAGTCTCACTTTAATTAAACATGATGACACATACCCTAACTGCGATTCATCTTCGTGAAAATGACGCCCAACGATTAGTCTTTCTGAATAAATTTTCAATAACTAACTTTTTCATATTTTCCAATGAAACAATTTTCAGCAGTTTTTTTGTTACAGGGTTTACTTGACAAACACCTCATCCCTAAAGCTAGTAATCCAGAAAGTAAAGTATTTTACCTTAAAATGAAGGGAGATTACTACAGGTACCTTGCAGAAGTGGCCACAGGGGACACCAGAAATTGTGAGTAACATATTTTTTTTTAATTTTCGTTTTTGTAAATTGACATCGATTTTTTTCCACTTTAGTTACGAATAATTTGTTAATATTACTTTAACTTACAGCTGTTGTAGAGGATTCACAGAAAGCATACCAGGATGCCTTCGAAATCAGCAAGGCGAAAATGCAGCCCACACACCCAATCAGGCTGGGTCTGGCGTTAAATTTCTCCGTCTTCTATTATGAGATATTAAATTCACCAGACAAGGCGTGTCAACTCGCCAAACAGGTCATTATAATTGTGTCAGTTACGCATGGGCACTGTGCTGGCTGGCACGAGGGTGTAGGCTAGGCACTAACGACCGTCGCTTGTCCCCAGCCGTCGTGGAGGACTCGCAGAAGGCCTACCAGGAAGCGTTCGACATTGCTAAAGCAAAAATGCAACCAACCCACCCCATCAGGCTCGGTCTCGCGCTCAACTTTTCCGTCTTTTATTACGAGATTATCAACTCCCCTGCGCGAGCGTGCCACTTAGCTAAACAGGTTTAATAAGCATAGACTGATTGAGTGTTTCATTCCTCATTGAGCAACTTAACATCACTAACCGTGTCAATGAATTTCACAAAGCATGAAAATAATTTTCTCGAAATTCTCTCACCTATCGTGCCTTCCAGTAAAATTAATACCTCTATCTCAGCATGGTCGTGTGGCAATTAACCCGTAAAACTCGATCCAGCCAGCATCAGAGTGATGTTATGATTATTTTGTAATAGTGGTGTGTTATCATCTGCAAGGCGGAGTTGTGATGCGAGCTGTGTCGGTGTGTTGCAGGCGTTCGATGACGCTATCGCAGAACTGGACACCCTGAACGAGGACTCGTACAAGGACTCTACGCTGATCATGCAGCTGCTGCGGGACAACCTCACCCTGTGGACGTCCGACACGCAGGGCGACGGCGACGAGCCGGCGGAAGGCGGCGACAACTAATCCGCGCCGCGTCCACCCCCAGCACACGCATTTGTTCTCATTGGTGTTTTATAAGAAAACGAGTAACATTCGAGAACGGCGCGCTGCGGCTCTCTTTGTCGCCGAAGCGAGCCGTCGCTTGTAAAAAAATGTTAAAAAAGTCGTTCGCAGCGGACCTTCACGTTCCGTCTAAAATTAAAATGTTGTGTCATCTTTGACGGTTTTGTATTTCTGTATTTACACTGGATTACAGATATCGAGCTGACCTGATGAATATAAATATTTATAACTTAAGTTATTAAAATTACGGTTTCTTAAGTTAAAAGTGTTTTCCTTTCATAGAGAAAATCGAACAGCCTGGTCGGCCCCAAAGTTACATTCCTTTCGCCGCATGTCCGCAGTGAAATGGAGATCATGATGGTGAATGTTGTTTTGATATAATTATGCGATTAGTTATTTAAATTTTTTGTTAAATACGCCCTATTACCTGATGAAGTCTAATCCACAAACTGTAATGGCTATATCAAGTAGGGGCACAAAAAACTTGTTAGTGTCTTTTTGTGGTTTTTGTGATGTCCTCTAAAATCATAATGTATTACCAAAGGAAATCTTTTATTATTGACATTAACTAATTTATTGTGCCCGTCACTTATTAAATATCATTCTGAATTTTCAGGCATTTATTAGCAAAATAGTTTTCTGATGGCCAATATTGTAACATTTCTGCTGCATTTTATCAGCCATTAATTAATCTATTATATTTTTCATGTTTTCACCAATAAACTTTTGTATTAAATACAAGTTTTAGTTTTAGAATCAATATTTTAAATAAACCGCCACCTATTAACCCTACAAAGATGTTTTAAAATTGAAATTTTCTGAAAACGTCCTCTTAGTTACTCTGCCTCAAATCGACAGCAATTAAGATTTGGCTATATCAAATCTAATTGAATTTCTTGCGACTTGTGAGTAATGTCGATCTAGGGTTATAGTCTACAAATACTACCTAAAAGAGTGCAAATAGGTACTTGCCAAATTAAACTTAGTATATAATGTCGATCTCTCGAAAACATATCCAATCTTGGTCAGTTTATCCTTCCCAAACGTGATAGTAACGGCTCCGCACAATACGATACAATCTGCGTTGAAGACTGATATATCTGGTAGTACGTCTTGCCTTTTATGGCATTTCGCGATATGCGGATCGTTAATACATCGACGAATCGTCGCAGTTGGATAGAGATTCTCTATCATACACGCCAGACGTCACATGGTATATGTTGGCCCGTTCTCGTTCGTTACGCAATATCCGTCGCAGTATTGACGTGCCAAGAGCCCAGGGGGATCTTGACGGTATTTGGCCCTAAGGGCACGTTCTACAAGCGTTGCATTGCCACCGCATTGTCATTAGGCCTATACGAGTACTACTAATGAACCGGATTCGAGCGGCGGCGCGGCTATGCACACAGGACTGCTATTAGATCAGTAGATGTCAGAGATGCTTGGTACGTGGACGTACTCCGGGAGCTGTATCATAGAGCAGCAGTTAGAATGTGGTTATACTAACTGGCTCAATAACGATCAAGAGAAGTGAGATATCACCACTACAGTTCTTAGACACAGGGGAAGTAAATACGCCCGATGTAGCCGCATTTACATCAATGGTGTATAGTCTACCTCTCACATCTTCGTTTTGCCGACAATCTGATTTAGTTAGATCATCAACGCTTAGACAACTCAATACTTCTAGGTAGGTTTGAAGATGAGTACCTATCGTTCACTAGGTACATGTATCTGGGACATCATTTATCAAGAAGCAGCGTGAAAAGCTTATCTTCAGGAGAATACAGATTGTATGATTAGATGATTAGGGTAAGATTTATCAAATCAAGGTGTCATATACTACTATGTACGTTCTAGACTTGCAACTCCGTGTTGAGAAGTTCGTCACGGAGTTGCAGTAACTGGGTTCTTTCATTATTAGTACTGGTACCATACCAGTGTCCTTTTATCGAGGCGCTCAGTCGTGCTGTGACTTGTGTCAGAGATTTCGTTGACTATCTCTGAAAACTTCAACCAGTATGTTCATACAGTGCTGAGACATGTAAGGTTAAGGACTACCGAAGATAAGCAATTTGCACAAAGCTACGCGAGAAATCCACACTCGGCCAAAATATAGACAGGGATGTCTATATTCATCGATAAAACATCGATGTTAAATCCTCGAAAACATCGATGTCACGAGAATAATATCAATATTATATTCTAGAAGGCCATCTAGCGTTAATTGGGTGTACTCGATAGATTTAGCTGACTTCGTTTCGGTCATATTCATTTAAACACTAGATGTCGCCTTTCGATGTAACCGAGTGAATATTTTGTGTTCCGAGATATTGTCTACATTGGAGATAAAATCAATTGTCAATGTCAAGCAATGACTTACTGACGAATTCAATATTTTCAATATTTCAATATTTATCGTACATTGATACTTTTGGATCGGTTTCGACATCGATGTTTTTTTTTAATATCGATCATCCCTAGTTCCTAAACACAAAAATCTTACGTCATATTAGAGATGTACACAAAATAATGAACCGGAACCTTATCGAACACCATACGTTACCTAATAGGTAAGCTTTAGTTATAGAAATTATACCATTTTTAAGATATGAAAGAGCGACCGTAAATAGCATCACTAAAAGTGACGGGCGCGGTTTGACCATAACAAAATAAAAAGTCAATAAATATTTGCGTGTAACATGACACTAGATGGCGCTATCAGAGACATCTGAAAGATGGCACGTTTAAAATTGTATTCCAAATCAATACTGAAACTGTTAACTGTTATCTCTTTATATTTTAACTCAATCCCAACAAAACAAAAGCTATCAATGGGCCAAAATACGCAGTGAGCGTGGTGAGCACACTCGCTGGCGCCGCACCGTACATACCTGTATCAAACAAACTTTTCTTTCCATAATAAACGGTACCCAAATAAAAGGTGTGATGCGAACAAGTAAATTTTATTGTTAATAGAATATAAATTCGTTCTTAACATATTATCAAAATGTAAAATTAACACTAGTATGACACGTCTTTGGTTAGGTATGTAACCTACCTACTTATAAACATAAAATAAGAATCTTCTGTTTAGCCATTGCTCAGTATCAATTACATAATTACAATTACATAATATTTCATGATTCAAGAAATAGGACAACTATGTCGGTTTAGCAAAATACTTAAAATGACTACGAACAAAATACAATATGAATCAAATTTAAAGGAAATACCCACGTACCACCTCACCGGGGTGGTGGGGTGAGTTGGTCGGGCACGACGATCCGACTAAAACCACCATAGCATAAATGTTCACTGTTCAGTCTTATTCCGTCTTGCACCGTGTGCGGTGGGTTATGGATAAGAATATTAATACACAACATTCTATATTTCAGGCGATGTCTTCTGTCATCTTTTTGGTAATGTTAGACTTATCTCTTTTTGTTTTTAGACGTATCTTCCTGTTAAGTGTACAATATTTTTCGCAAATAAGATGTAACGTAGGTACGTAATGAAACTGAAAAATCTTGAACTGAAAACAGCTTCAGAAATTAAAATATACATAACTAACCCATCTCGGCTTCACACGGTTGTATATTGTGTGACGTAGGTTGTAATACAATTGCGTTGTACATAATTTTGATATATCTCGTAAGGTTAAGTCAGCATTAGCAATGTCCCACAAATATGCTCTGTACAACTTTTAAAAAATCTCGAAACTATAGTGAAATCTATTTATAGAAGAGATGCCTGAATCAACCTCGAAAAGGTAGCGAAATAAAATACAGGTGCCGTTTCATCTTAATTATTATAGTTGAGAAATATTGGCCCCCAGCCTAATTAATTGAGTAATATAGTGCATTCACAGATATATTACTGATGACAACTACCATTCCATTGTTTTTACGTATACGTTGCCAAAACTTGACGGAAATGTTGCCACCCTAGAGGGTTTACCTCTAGAAACGGTGGTTAGAGACTTTCTGTTAACCGATAGTTTTTCGAGTATTAGTAATTATGGAAATATACGTTTATTAATAATTCAGGGTATGTATTTATAATACATCAAATTCTTTTGAAATTCATCAAATGGTAGATGGAATTCCATCGTAATAATCATAGCTTCCCAGGTCAGGTCGAATCAGTACTATATACTATAATCGGTGATACTAATCTTAAATAAATACATTCGAATTAAATACAATCTTATTTGATTGGGGAATCGTACAAACCGAATACGGCAATACAAAACTCAGGTAAGCAAACTTAACGGCTAGAGGTAATATAACTGTAAATGTCTATAATTACTTTCGCTTGAACTATGACTTGCATAGATCTATGATCTAAGAAAATATGTCAAATATACATAGATTTATATTACCACACACACGTAGTTTAAAACCAAATCACACACACATGTGCGGCACGTACTTCAAGGGAAAAACTTTATTGTTAAAAGTATACCTATTGATATCCCAGTACTTATAGTAAACTATAGAATGCATGTTATGTGTGATGGTATCGGATTAGAGTAAAATATGCGTTCTGAATTTAAATGTAAAACTATCACATAACTCTGCGTTAGTTTACCGCTGTCGAACGAGTTGCAGCTCACGAGGTGAAGAGCTGCAATTCCGTATGGAAATTCTCAATACCTATTGTTCTCGTCTGGTACTTTAGAACATAGTTATTCTATGACAAATGTGATAGTTTATTATTCGTTTAACACATATTGCGTTGTCTATCATCAACATTTATGTATTAAAAACGGGAAGACTGGAGATCCTCAGGGCCCCCAGAACTCAAAGGGCGTGAACCGGTTAAATTAATTTTTGAATAACGTCAAGTATTACCTACAAAAGCAAAACTTGTACAATATCTTTGATCTACGTAGTTAAAGCACGAAATTGGAAATATACATATGTTGGTTCATATGTTTACCTGTAGTTGTATCTTGTCAACTTGACAAGATATTCAGGTAATTTTAGAGCGTGCTCTATCTTGTTCTTCATACACCAATGATTGCCAGTCATTGTTTAGTTATTATTTTTTTGAATCATGTAGATAAGATAGTTCAAATATTATCTCACTTTAGTACCTATTTCCAGTTTTTTAAATCAATAATTAATTATTGGTTCTATTTATCACACATTAACCGTATCTCTACTAAGTCCAGAAGTAAAAGCTCTTTTAACACTTGGTAACAATATGATACAAAGAAATGGGCGGACCAATATAGATCCCAGATAAGTACAACTGAACGCCAAGCCCACTGAAGATGATGTATGATCATACCGAAAAGACTCGTACAAAATTGTCTCGTTAACACTTGTTGAAGAGTAAATATTAAACGCTGTAAGAGATGAACGCGGAACACTTAAAATGAAATATACTAATAACAACCACAATGCTAGCTTTAACATTGCTATTGATTCGCACCTATCGATTTGTATCAGGCAATTTTTCGATTTTAATTTTATAACCACTAACACAATCGATGCACACAGTAAAAGAGATGGTAAAAATATGTTCAGCAGCGCCAATATTGTGTATAGATGAAGTCGCGGACTGGCGTCTACGATAGTGCAAATTGTGGTATTCTGATCCAAATGCACTGTGGTGGCTAAAACAAAATCAGGCACGCTTAGCGATATAGATAAGATCCAAACGAAGAGAGTTGGTTGAGTTATTGGAATTGACATAGTGCTGAATCTGTAGTCGAGATTCATAGTGCGCGGTGGTGTCGAGGAGTCACTGCCCGCCACGAGACTGTGTCGGGACGATCTGATTTCATCGTCTTCATCCTGGGCGCTCCTCCTTTTCCTTCTCATTAATTCCTTCTCTTCAAGATTGGCAGTTGCCAGCGTGTGAAGAGCTAAGGTAGCAACAAGGTACGAAGAGACAGTAGATGCAAACACGTTCAATCCACGATATGCGACGCAACCACCACTGCCGAGAGTCCAACTTTGCATGTTATATGCCCATATTTCAGGGCTGATTGATGCACTGAGAGCGATGTCAGCTATTGCAAGTTGTAGAATGATTGAGAATAAACCTGGAAATAAAAAAAAACATGTTTCATAGGCCTGAATTAAATAAATTTGTTTGCATTAAATTGCAGTCCGCTGCCGTAATGAAAGTTTTATTTGAATTTGTTGTGACATATACCCAAAATGCACGTTAGTAAATTCAATTAATTCTGTGTTGAAATTATTGATTGGCACGATGTTGAATTACCAATGATGTAGGTAATTCACAAACGACTATCTCTAGTTCTTATCTGAATTGCGCTTCACCTACAGCACGGAAATAAACGTACATAAACGTGTATGAGCTGAAAACCCTACGCATCAAATATTAAAATAACATCAATTTTGCACCATCACTTTCTCCAAAGTATCTTGTTTGTTTTCACTCCGAACCGGCTCTAATAACAAAGGACATGTTTATCGAGTAAATTAACAAAATAAACATGGAGCTGTTCCTCGTAGCTTAATTCACACATCCCATGGAACAAATGCAGAAGCATTTAACTGCGCTTGGTGGTTACCGTTGGTAGAGGACTTGCAAAGCGCGGCCAGCAGCGAGCAGTTGGCGAGGGCGCCGGCGCCGGTGACGCACGCGGCGTACGCGGCCAGGAGGAGCGGGGACACCAGCTCGGCCTGCGCGGGCTCCGGCATGGCGGCGACTGGCCGGGACCGGGAGCATTGACTCGTCACCGCGGCCGCGACACCCGCGCGCGTTCTCAGACGCGCCGCGCCGCGTCCCTCTTTCCTTTTTTTGCTTTAGTGGTGAATCACCCCACGGACATGTGCAGCACACAAGGAACGCGAAACGTTAACTGAAGGTACTGTTGTTTATTTACATTGCAATTTTACATTTTGACGCGTTCACTTTAATAATAGGTGTAACGAATAGCAAGCAGATGATCACTCGCGACCAGCTTGCTTGAGTTAACATAGAGTTGTAGGAGCTATAGATTCCATATGTGAATTCAAGTCATGTTAATGAAATTGTCGTCCGTGCGAATAACCTGTCTCTCCTTTAAAGGGCTTTAGAGTACGGTAGCTCACGCTGATTTGTATGGGCATAAGTCGTTCGTGGGCTATTATTCAGTGGCGACCTATGCTGTTTATTGTACGCAGCTCATTAATATTCTACGTCGCATGTTACCGGTATCCGCACCAAACCTGACATGGATGTACGGTTTTTGCACATTGTTAGAACAATCATTTTCCGGCCCCGTTTATCTATTGCTCCTAAGAATAGTTTGATTATTATGAGTTGAAAATATACTTGTTTATCTTTGTGTCTATTTCTATAAGTTTCAACGCGCGACTTCTTTAGGCTATTTTTCCACCTGAATGTGACACGTTTCTTTTAAACTCAAATTCATTTATTCCTATAGATCTCAAGTATAATTTGAAAAAATGGTCTCGATCCGTATTCAACGCCCAATGTCACATTTTGAACTAAGATTATTTTATTATTTCTTATATTATATAGTGAAGATAATGATAAAATAATAAGGGAAGCTCTGCTTTTTGTATTAACATTTTTACGTGGGTAAAGCTTGAAGCTTAAAAGGCTTGCCTAAATTTTATTTTTTACTGCATCTTTGATGTTATTAAAGAACGGTACAAAAACGAGAAAGGTAGAAAAATTACGGAGTATAATAAATATTGTATTAATCTGTAAGATTATATAAGGTACCTTATACAATTCATACGTGAAAAATGTTTGTAAAAGAAAAAACAACATCTGCCACTCAACCTGTATGAACCCAAGAAGGTCTCTCACATAACAAAGAATTATATTTGTTTTAAAGATCCGTTATCTTGCATACTTGCCTGCATATATATATAATTTATATAAATATATATATTAGATGTATATATATTTTTAGATATTCAAGGATTCTATAGTATTATATATTCAAGACACAAATTCATTGGTATTGCAAAAAACTGCTTCTATATAAAATACTAGCTGACCGGGCCACGCGTAGCTGTGGCTAACGTTTTTGTCATACGATATTATAATTTGCAATAAATTAAAATTGCGACTATAATTTGAGATTTAAACTATCCTATCTCTCAAGTTGGATCGAACTGCACATGGTGTGCGAATTTTATTATAATCGGTTAAGTGGTTTAGGAGTCCATTGAGGACAAACATTGTGACACGAGATTTATATATATTAAGATAGAGGCGCGTTTAAGTCTTTGGTATGACGAACTCGACAAATATTGCAAACGAGTGACAGGCGTTAATTATGTAACGGGATTTGTTGAATGTTTAATCAATTCCAACATTTTAATGATTGCGATTTAAACATCTTCCTTGCTTTTTAAACCAATGACACACACTTGGTAACCAATGAAATCCTTAGGTATTTGACCTTTCAAGTATAACATGCAGCCCTTGATAAGGATTAAGAATGCGGGTGCTTACATGGATTAGAAATAATTAAATATTGTTTAGGTATGTCTCTTCTAACCATGACATGAATAAATGAGTCTTATAGTACTACTAGTATTAATTATATTATAACTAAACGATACATTTTATTAAATTTTAAATAGGTCTATGTAACTACTACAGAAATTTGTATAATATTAATGTTCTTTAGACTTGACGGTTTTCTTTGAATGTGAAAAGTTAAAGGTAACTTCTGACCCTTGACTTTTCATAATAAATATATTTTATAATAAAAATAAGTAAAATCTACTCATGTCTCTTCCATAAATTAAATAATTGTATTTATTTATTATCGTAGCATAAAAGCATATTTTAAATATATTTTTTTGTCTTTTTTCATATTTTTTTTAAATTATTACACATTTTTTTTTTTTGAAACATATTTTTTAATTCGGCTATTAAAACAGATATTTGGCTAGCTACAGACAGTTAGATGAGCACTATTAGACATGCGAGATCAGTATTAGAACTCTTTTACCTTCAGCGTGGCGAATTAGTTGATGTTGTTTTGTTCATTTGTTTTGATTAGCGGAAGCCGTGTGGCGAGTGATGGATGACTCGCGACAATACTCCTCGGGACGCGTGTAGGCGGCATGTCTTGACAGCCAAAATCTGCGCTTTCCTTTGACTTTCTCTCGGAGGTGCGAAAGGCGTTCATTACATTGGGGGGCTCGCATCGCTTATTCGGTAGCCGGCGCCTCATAAGTGCACGCGTCTAATCACGATCGGATACCCTCTGGTGCATCGCGCAGATATTCAAAGTACCTGCATAGAGTTTCCGGTGGCTTGGCTTATAAGCGGAGTGAAGGTGGTGGAGGAGTGATTCGTCTCGGTGGAGTGATGTGAGCAGCCATGGCTACAGTATGTTCAGTGGTAGCGCTGCTCTTCGTGTTACGAGCCGGCGCGCCTGCGCGGTTTCCCGTGAGTAGATCGCTCGCGAGGGCGGGCGGCGCCCTAGCGGCATTTTCTTGGTGTTGGTTGATGTAGCTATAATTGTTTTTAGATATTAAATAAGCTGTTAATTGTTTAACCAAATTAGATTTAGTTAATGTGTAAACTTAATTACTTTCTATTAATATCTTCAGTTTAATTAAAATACGGGTGGCATTATTCATAAAGCATCTATTTATGGTCAAGGAGACTATGAATATTATGGTAATTTATAGATATTGTGGGGCTAGTATCTGCCAATCACAATATTGTATAGACGTTTTGATGTGTGATTCACAAAAAAATATTTTTTTTAACAGACTTGAAAAAATAAGGTTTCTTTATACTTTATTGCAATAAAATATTGAAAAAATAAGGTTTCTTTATTCTTTACTAGCTGCGCCCCGCGGTTTCACCCGCATAGTTCCCGTTCCCGTGGAGAATACGGGGATAAATTGATTTTATTTTTTTCGTTAATTTTCCAATGTTTTAATAGTTATTCTGCTATTCGGGACGGAAACAAATCCAACAAATCAAAAACCATGGCAATCGGTCCAGCCGTTCTCGAGTTATAAGTGTTGTAACAAACACGACTTCTTTTATATATATAGATTTTATAGAAACCTCAAAAATTGTAGCCTATATGTTATTCTGATGTATAAGCTATATTGTGGTAAAGTTTCATTCAAATCCATTCAGTAGTTTTTACGTGAAAGAGTAACAAACATCCATACATCCATACATCCATACTTACAAACTTTCGCCTTTATAATAGTAGTAGGATTGCAATATTTTCTGTAATTAAAAAAAGGTAAATAATCCTAGGGTCCTATTATATTAAAATTAGTTGATAATGTTCCCAGTAGCGAAAATTATATGAAGTAGCTTGTTTTTATGTTTACTCATAATTAAACTACATACTTGTGTTTACATTGCGGTAAAACCTATGTAAATTATTTCTCTTAATTTGTGTTTTAAAAATACAGCATATTAGCATACCAAGCCAAGAAATTAATTTACTTCAGATTAGCCTATTTGGGTATTTCTTATAAGTGTTTTGAAATGGTTAGAACAGAATGGTCGTCAGGTTTACAAGCGACCTTCGGTGCTGAGTCATTGCCTGAATTAGTACCTACATACTTGATTTCAGCGCCCTAGGTCGAGCTGAATATTTGATGAGTGTTCGACCATTCCACTCCACTGCGGCCAACCGGGCCATGACCTAGGTCACAGGCTTCTTGTATACCTGCATTAGTTATTAAACTGCCTGACAGTAGGGTAAATAAACATCAAACGGGTTCTATGTTAGGTGTACAAACTTAAATTATAAAAATAAGAATCTAATGCAAACGGAAAAATCATGAACGTTTAAATCTTTTGCATGTTGATTAACGGGAGGCGAGCACTCAATTGTTAACATACTTATCTAAATTTAATCGCGTTGGAGGACATTATTATCGTTTGTATATTTTTTAATTTAACGTCTCTAGAGTTTAACTTAATCAAAACACAACATTTGCACAAACTATTCTTGACATTTTATGAAAACAAAGCTATAAAAAGCTAATGAAAACTAGTGTAACTATAACGTCAATAGAAAACTTATTCTAAAGAAAATATTAAGTTATTACAAGCGCATGAGACTTAAATTAAACTTAAATCCGGGGCGCATCACTTGTGACTTGGTTCTCATACTATGGCCAGGTACGTTTGCTATTGTCATGGGCGGCGGTGACCACTTAAAGTCACATAAATATATAGCTTTGGACGGTAAGACAACTCGGTAGCATAATTGGTGGTGGCTCTGCCTTCGAAGCGAGGGGTCCCAGGTTCGATTTGTTCCTCAGGTCTTGGGTGTTTGTGTTGTGTATGTTTGTGTCCATCCCAATACTACGCAGCTCAATACTAGTGCAGGGGTATGAGTGTGAAAGCGTTTATCAATTTTGATATTGAACTTACACGAATCTACATAAAATATTAATAGGAAGAACTTTGTTTTAGTTTTCCCTTGCTCTCGGTGCGCCACGCCCGATGTGTATCTTTGTAAGCAAGACGTGTGATTCGGGGAAGATCCATCGACAAATTTATTGCAATAACCCGCCACATAATAATAAATCTTTAGAAAAAAATCTCAATAACGTTGGTCAACAGGGTCAATTCGTAACTACCAGTTTCACTGAATAGTAGAGAAAATGAATAAGAAAGTAAAGTGTAAATAAGAATTAGCTAACTACCTACTTCTTTTTCTTCAACTTTATAGACCACATACTAGGTTAGGCATATCTAACTAGTTAAAGATATCAGTATGGTATTTTAAGCTTTGTTTCGTTTGATTATATGTATGTAACATAGAGACAATGTTGTATGCCTTTTTAAACCGACTTTGATTAGGAGCCTTCAATTGTGAATCGATCCGTTGTCTTTGATAGGGTATCTACTAGGTCCCACTGAAATTTCATGGACCAAAAAAGGGAAATGAAAGTATCTGGTGAGAAAAATCAACACAATATCTGCGTTACCATCACTTAAAAACTGATGTGATAAAAATTTATATACTTATGTTTTTTATTAAATTTATTTAACACAAGTACCTATTACAGTTAAAACAATGGGCACTCTAAAAACAAGTTAGGTGTGTCCCAGTGTGTGTATTATCGGGTGATATATCCTAACCACAGTCAGAACATTGGTACTGATACCTACTTACGCATTATTTCGTAATCGGAAATAGGTGGTTACCTACTAAACTTTCACTAGAAGAATTGCAGCATCTAAATCAAAAATACCAACCCAATATTTAGGTGTGTTTTTATTTTGGCAATTACATTACATAAAGTCGTTACCTGAGGTCTTTCCCGCACTGGATCACGTAGACTGTTGCATAAGAGAGCCGGTTCGTGTAGTTTTTTATCGGTTCCGACGATTCACAATTGATATACTTTGCAATAGAGGCTTCAATAAGCCACAGAATGCACTAAAGCTTGTGAATATTATTCAACTCAAATTATTTCCATGCTGTTTCAGGAGAGAAATAAAAAAAAGTTTTTTTCAATTTTCAACATTAATTTCACAATTTTAATAATTTTATACATCTCTGGAAGTGTCATTGATTTTTATTGTACTATTACACTTTCGAACTACACTTGGTCGGGGTCAAACTCAAAGATTAACACACTCATTATATTAAAAGATTTTCAGACCGGGCAGAGTATTTTGGGTTCACCCGGAGAAGTACTGCCTCCACACTCGGTAATCCACCGCCATGCAGTGCAGTGCACTCGCGTTGCTATGTTCCAGAGGAAGGGTGTCGGTACCGGTGAAATAGCATGCGCATGAGACGTAACATCCCCGTCTCGGGTGACGGGTGCAACGGGGTGCGACTTGGGTCTTCTCATGCTTCGGTCGGGGAGGACCTTAGTCGTATTGCTGTTGTTATGGGCGAAGATAACGACTTAACATCAGGTGGTCCTTCAGATCGTACCGGCACTTTGGACCAAAATTTAAAAAAAATCTGTCCCTGGACGTTGTTCCCGCTTTGGGCGTCGCGCAGCTATCGGCAACATCAAGGTCTCCACGGACGTGTCCACTGTCTCCGCTACGCTCTCTTGCAGATCGAACGTTCTTACGTAGCAATGCTTACCACACTTTCATCATCGGTAACATACCTTAACGTAACAGTTGCGATTCAATATGCGTCAATTACCAAACACTCTGATACATTCTTTTTAGTTGGCGCGAGACATTTGGCTCTTCCTTTGTTTCGCACTCAAGAAAAGGAAAAACAAATAGTTTAACTTTCCCCTTTACTTCGCTCGCATCCGCTAATGTTGAGCCCAACACTTAGCTGACTCATGTGGTGTTGATTTCGGTTTCACCTCTATCAGTTGGACTGACTTGCCAAAAGTTTCTGCTTTTTATAAGCAACAATCCAATCTAACTTGTTCGTTGGAACCGAACGATCGATTGTGTTGGTAGAATCGTGCGAATACCATTATCGCACTGATGTCATACTATAATGGTAAGTTTCAATGGTAGATGATGATGTTATAAGGTAGCTTGTACTTTCATTTTAGAAAAATAAAAAATAACAATGATTCTGCGCAAAATAACTGTCAAATTCTACACGGACGAAGTAGCAGGGAATACTTAGTTTGCACTCGTAATAGTATTACACAATACAGGTAAATTGAAAGCAAAACTGTCAGACTCCAATGATGACCATTGAATAATGAATGACATTTGTATTCCCATCAAAAAATAGCACCAAGTTAAGACAATTCCAAACTTAAAAGCAATAAATTCCGTACAAAAATTACCGTGGTGTGAACAAAAATGTATTAAAAAATGCATTAAAAAAAGATTACGCTACAATAATTTCTTGTCAAAACTGATGCACAAAACATGTACGAGTATTCAACTTTGTTTATTTATAAGCTACCTTTAATTTATATTTTAGGCAATTAATTGCACTCAAACATTGCTATTTTAACAGTATCAAAAACGTGAATGGTGTAAATTGGCCCATTCTGTATGGATAAAAGCCAATTTATACTCAGTTGCTATATGAAAGAGCCTTGGTTTGGTCCGTGGTTATCTGTTATGTCAGAATTTTGCTTTAGATTGTGAGTCAAACTATTGGGATAGAAAAATGGCAGAATTATGGACCTAGAACCAAAGTACATACAGTTTCATGATTGTATTCATGAAACTGTAACTACTTATCTTTATAATAATGTTATTTACTACATCAGATTCTACGATATCATGTATGTGCAATACAAGTTGCAAAGTTTTTTGGTGCCTATCAGTTAATTTATATTGTTAACAATGTTTAACGAGCTGGGAGACGTAACAAATTGACAACGAAAATTAAGGAGGCCATTTAGTAGGTCTATTCATTAAACAGCAGACATACAATGCAAACTGAATCATACATGTCATGGTAAAAGTTTAACGCTAGCAGATCTCACTCACGCTCTTCTAGGCAGCTTACGTTCTGTGAAAATAGTAAAAACTGAAAAAAAAGAACATTCTGTCCTATAAATATATTATTAAAAACGAATCAGACATAAATAGTATTTGATAATATATACTAAATACATGAACAGAGGAATAAGTAAAATAAGTAAGTTTTTCTGTCATTACTTTCAATATTGCCAGAAATATTATTATAATATAAATAATAAGGGGCTTTATAATAAAAAAAAAAACATTCAAATAGTATTTATATTGTTTCTAATCCTAATATTTAAATGACAATGACGCATACCCGATTCGTGAATAGATCATGTATTTTCTAATTTGCATTCCTTTTCATTAAAACCAGTCATAAGTTTCGGATAGTTATGATGGATTGCTAGTTGACCCGACAGACGTTGTCCTGCTTTTATTCACATTTTGACAATCAGCTGTATTTGCGAACATACTAGCAAAAATCCTATAGAAATAAAGACTTTTTAACATCTTATTTAGACAATATCGAATATTTAAAAAAGATGCCTTATCAGTTAAGCGTTTACTGACGGATAGAATAGTACATTATAAAATACCTATATAAATAATCATTCTATCTCATTCTATCATTCTATCTCCTTGAATATAATTTCAATAAAGTCTATTCACAATAATGTGAATATTGTTATACAGTTGTTGCCGAATAGTTACCTAATCCGAAATAAGTGCCTGACTTACCCCACGCTACACCTAGTTTTTTCTAGACAATTAAGTCCGTCTCCTATTTGCAAGAAATATACTCTAAGTATGAGTAGCCGTTCTTATCACAAGACTCGTTTGAAACCCACGTATATGAGATTCTTTATCGAATATTATTGATTCACTTTCTTTTAGATAAATTTACTTGTAAGTTTTGTCCTAGTTTATTACAGAACGATTTATGTTACTGGAAACAAATAGGTATCTAGTTTTTCGTGAGAGAACAATGGCGGTAATAAGCTCACCGCATTAACCTACAGCCAAGATGAAAAGTAAACAATTAAGGATTAGCCGATCACTTCAAAAAGCTTCACTTCTAAGACTTTGATCAACGACGAGCAAATATTTGATTATTTCTGGTATTTTATGAAACACTGTAGGGGTACAGACAGAGGTACGCTTATCAACAGTCATGAGATTGTTAATGAAAGTGGACTTTCCTTACTTCAAATAATGACTCACTGCTCGCGTCCGTAGGTGAGTACCCTCAGAATCCCTACACGTGTCCCCCATGGTGCGAAAGCAGCAATCCAAAATAACAGTAGAAGTCGGTGCACTCGCTTTGCTGTGTTCGGGTGGAAGGGTGTGGATGCCTTTAAAATCACAATCACAATTTACAATCAGAGACTTTACAATCAGAGACATTAGATGTGGTATTGCGCACATAAATTTATCTAGTGAAAAAGTCATTGGTGCACGTGTGGGCTTATACCAGCAACCTTCAGATTGAAAGTCGGTGGCTGTGCCCCTGGGCCAACACGCTTCTTTGAAGTATAACATTACTTATTTTAATGTATTCCATAGTTTAGTATTCTTTGCTCTTACTACGGCCTCATAACCAATAAACCTAGAGTACAACTTGGGTAAGGGGCCTTTGACATTATTTTTCAAGATTGATGATGTCATTGCCTTGTGAACTTGTTGGTCATATTTTTTTTCCTATCCAGATGAATCACGCAGTTGGAACGACTATAATAACATATACTTACTACAATGGTACATAATACATTTGTGATAAAAACTATTTATATATCTACGCAATTCTAATAATACGCAATTTGATATTACGCTGCAAATAATTTTAATAATATATTTATACTTAATCAGTCATCCTGTAGATTCATTAACTAGTAATCATTTATTAAATAATTAAGAGGAATTTGAGTCTGGTATGGTTTTCCAACTTTAAATCCGGAGCTCTAATTTTGAACAACATAACCTTATCTTTGAAATACTTGCCCAGAAATATAATATAGGTATCGTAATAGATTGTTACCGATTCCAATTGTTCGCTTTGCCTTGAAACCGAACAGGACGGCACGGTAGGTGGTGGTGGTGCCGGTATTGCAGTGGCACTCGATGCCAAGAGATGACAAGAGAGAGGTCCGAAAAAAACCGACTTCCATTGATTTCCTGTTTCTACCTTTCGACTTCACCATGCGACCAGTTAACCAGTACAAAATATGCTTGTATTACCATCGGAATCAACTACACCCAGTAGATATAAAATATTATCTTTATGTCATTGTCAATATCAAGTAGTTAAACCAAATTATAGGATTAGTCCGAAAATAAATCAATATTCAAAGCTTTGCTTGTAAAAGTACTGAAATACAAGCGCAAAATCTGGACCCATAACCTGTAAGACATGTCATGTTTACGTTTTAATAATCCCCCAAATATGTTTACAGGACTTATTGCCATTGCATGGTTGGTGGAGAGCGGGTCAGGGAGCAGATGACAGCAGCGATGTTCAAGTGGTATACCTGCCAGCGTTGCTGCCGCGCGAGGCGCAGCTGGGAGCTAACCAGCCCCTTGAAGACATCCCTGTGCCGTACAGTTTCGATGCGTTTGGACGGTACGGTGATATTTGTTGCGACAATATATTTGCATGAGAAAATTTCCGCGCCTGCATATTAATTATTCCCTATTTGAACCAGCGACTTTCGGGTTGAACATCTCAGTAGGTACTACTATTAGCTTTCCACTCGGCTTCTACGTTGGCCTGATTACAGATAATCGATGACTGATGAATGACTGATGTCTATAACTAAGATTTAATTTAGAAAAAATTCTAAAAAACGCAATAAAAAGTCAGAAAAAACTAATAAAAAAAAATTTAATTATGTATGAGAAAATACCTTTACTGTTCCAGAAACTTTAATCTCCAGTTGGTGCCAAATAGAAAACTCATTAGTCCGCAATTTGGCGTATGGACCGAAGAGGGGCAGGAGGGACCACTGTCTACGGTTGATGTATCTTGCCACTTTCTACACGCTGGACCCAGCACGGTTGCAGCTTTCTCTGCGTGCAGAGATCACGCTCTTGTAAGTGCAACATGCGAGATTAAGGAATAGGTACAAGAGTACAAGGCTTATGGTGTCATTTTCTTCCATCCACACAAGAACAATCGAGAACGATTGGGCAACTTTCTAGATTCTACTTTTGGTATATCACTTACGTTTCATACACAATTCAGTTTTAATTGTGATAAGCTTATGAAAAGCCAGCCTTGTCGAAAGGAGGCCTATATCACTCCAATGATGCTGCTGCTGAACATGCTGTAGTACTGTAGTTAGGTTCTTGTTGGCAGACAGTAGACTCTACCACCACGCTATGGCTTCTTATTGATATTTTCCTTCATCGGAAGCTCATGTGATAGGTAGTAATCGAACGAACCGTAAGATACGACACTACCAACCGAGTTGTCATTGTTCTAGATAGACCACTAGTTGCCTGATATCTTTCAACATTTCAGCAAGGGTTGATAGTGGTGGACAACTCGACGTACGAAGTCCGTCCGTTGCCAGGGGGGGTGGGCCGTGCAGAGACAGGCAGCGGTCGCACGGCTCATATCATACGACGCGCACCAGCGCCGCCGCCCCCGGCTGATGATGCACGTATCCTCCGGCCTCGGCCACGCGGGCGGACGCCTCGGTCCAAACACCACCGGAAACCGAAGCTGGGACCCCCGAGTTACACTATTGAGATAGCGCTCTTTCTTGACTCAGCAGCCTACAAACTATTTTACCCGTTTCTAAACTACAATGAAGTGCATTTACGGGACATGCTCCTGGCCTATATAAATGGTGTAAGTATAGTAAAGAAATATGTGCTTTACAGTGACAGTATATTATAACCAACCTCAACCACCAATATCATGAGTATTTTAATTGTTAGTACAATTCATAATTTGAATCTTAATCAAGGAAAATCTTTACTACTATATGTACATTAAAAACTACACTCGCCATAAGGTTTCCTAAAAGGTAGCATAAAAGGTAACCTATCATCGACAGAAGACATTAGTTTGAACAGACCTGCTCTTATTCTTGTCACGTCAACCAAAATGTACTAAAAACAAATTTCTAAGAATTGAGATGAGCCTAATATTTTTCTTTACATTTTTTAGGTCCAAGCCCTATATCAACATTCATCGCTAGGAAAACACATTCAGTTATCGCTAGTCAGATTAACTCTACTGCGTAATCAGCCGGCAAAGCTTACAACTAATGCTGAACGGGGCAAGCTGTTAGACTCCTTCTGCGAGTACCAACGTTCTCTAAACGTGGAAGACGACGACGATCCTCGGCACTGGGACATGGCGCTACTTTTATCAGGGTAAAAACTATATCTTAGTCATCATGAGCCTATATCAGTTCACTGTTGTACATAGACTTTTATCTAAAAACCAATATTAGTAACTGTAAAAGCTGAGTTTGTTTTGCTGATAATTCTTTCGTTAGTTTTTCTATAATTTGACTCCTAAAGAAAGTTATTTAAAAAATAGATAAAAAGTTAATAATAAGGTTTCACCGTTTCTGCTATATCAATTTGCTAACACCCTGTATTCTTCTATCTCTCCAGCTTGGACTTCTACTCCGAGGACGGTGGACGCCGCAATAGCGTGACGATGGGCTTGGCTCCCGTTGGCGGAGTGTGCCTGCCTGCGCACGCCTGCGTGGTCTCCGAGTTCGGAGTGACGGATCCGCTCGGCCGCCCCTTCCCTTCGGCTGGCTTCACTTCTGTCTACATCCTCGCGCACGAGATAGGGCACAAGTCGGTTACGGTTATTTTTGCGCCAGTTTTCCGCTTTTAGGCTGTCTCTGGACAGGTCAAGCAGATCTCGCGTTGAATATTTCTTGACGGAGTCATTATCTCTCTTCTATGGAACTCCTACGTGCCGACGCGGCGATCCTCTCGTATTCGTTTCGAGCAACGAAAATGGAATAGTCCTTCATTCCAAGAGAAAGATTTCATGAAAGCACACATCGTCTTGTGTTTAACAACAAAATATACTCCTGGAAGGTATTATGTTATAAAGTCTTGATAACTCCGAGAACTCCGTCAAAATGCGGGCTGGTTCAATGACTGTATGTTTTTGATATGTTAAATCTTATCTGCTAATTAATGGTTTTAATGTTACCGACCTGCTACATTAACCGATACTTTAGGTAGATTATACTTTGTTGTAGTTTGTTTCGTCTCAAAAAGTTGATGATGATAATAGGCCCACCCGTCTTGTCCTTGTTTATGGTATAATATTTATTTTCTCATTCTGTCTGCCCTGCTTTCCAGTCTTGGCATGCATCATGATGGAACCGGCAACAACTGTGCCCGCGATGGCTTCATCATGTCACCCTCACGCGGCACCAACGGCGAAGCTTCGTGGTCGAGTTGCAGTGCACGCGTTGTAGCTGAGTTACAGTAGGTTATACCATTTTATCAGCTGGTTAACTTCATTAATTCTCTCATAATTGATACTTCTATTTCAATATAGTTTCTTCTAAGAAAACAGCAAATTCTAAGGCAGGTTAACTCTGAGTGTCGGACGAATTAGGTATCCAGTCAACAGTAAAGATCTGTAGAATACGGACATGTTTTGTCTAACTGCACCTAATCTACTAGCTAGTTACGCACAGAGTAGAAAAAGAGTTTTCTGAATAAAAAAAGTCGCGTCTGCGACATAAGGATTTGGTTCCTATTTATTCGGGTTATGGTTTTTACAGATGGGCAACCTGTCTGCTAGACGGAGATGATGGCGAGGACCAACCTACTGAGTTACAACACGAGCGATTTGGCAGCGCGCCTGGGTCTGTGTGGACTGCTAAGAAGCAGTGCGAGGTGAGGCGTGAACTGTATTTACCATATTCCGAGAATCAACTATTGCCAACATGTTATTTATACTATTCAGACAAAGTACCTGGGCGACCGGCTTTTTTAGGAAAGACAGTAGATTACCAATCAAGTACCACAAAAATAACGAGACGGCGCTGTATTAAATTTTCAGTTTAATATACAATATAATTTTTTTTTACAACATATACAACTACACAAATAAACTTATCTATAGAGCAAAACGATATCTAAACACAAAATTTTATCCAAATCGTTGGAGCCGTTTCTGAGATTCGCGAAATAAATAAATATACAAGAATTGCTCGTTTTAAGGTATTATTTAGATATTTTTATCCTGGGAGTTTCATTAGATTACGCTATCTATATAGTTGTCATTTCCATTATCTGATCTGTAAATAGAATGTAATGAAGTTAGAGTTTTTTATTGGTGAATTTTTTTAATAAATAGTTGTTCATGGAGATTTTTACACAGCGCCAATCCCAAACTAAGCATAGCTTGTACTAATAGGAACTACATAACTAATAGAATATAGTAATGATACTTATAGAATCTAATAGATAGAATCTATCAGAAACGAATAGATTTTCGACTTTCCAGATTTTGCTGCGAGACCTGGATGCGGCGCCATCCTCCAGTGAGCTATCTGGTGAGCAATGCGTGCAGTTGGTTTGCCGCTCTCCGCATCGCTCAGGGTTCTACTACGCCGGTCCAGCGCTGCCCGGCACGTCTTGTGGACACAACATGGTAAGTTCACAGCAGAGGAGCATGCAATCTCTCATCTTTTCACGGAATTCTTATTTTTGATAACAGAGAGATTTAGATTTGATAAGAAATATGCTCAATACTTATTGGGTTGACTTTTGGCTCGTTACTACTCGTACTCAACTGGTGGTGTGGTGCCCCAGGGGCACAGATGCCGACTTTCATTCTGAAAGTCGCTGTTACAAAACCACTGAAAATTTTCACTACAAAAATGAAAACATCGCGAGGACACTGACATGTCTTAGAACCTAGACCTCTTAAGACATTTGATACTGCTAATCCGGATCGGGCTCGTTTAAAAATTATCTATTCAAATTCACATTAAAAGGATATGAGTTACAATTTTTGAATAGCTAGAAAATGATCTAGCATTAATTTTATTTTGTGCTGAAGTATTCTATAAATAAATAGCAATGCCTATGCATATGTATATATATATTATGGATCATTTGGTTTCAGTGGTGTCAAGGTGGCGAGTGTGTGACTTCTCAAGCTCTCGCATCGTCTACGGAGTCTTCACCGAACTCAGAGTCAGGTTCTGACGTTGGTTGGAGCTCGTGGAATGAAGGCGTCTGCCGCTCTGGCTGCACTAGTCGCGGTCGAGGTTTCCGGGAGAGGAGACGTTCTTGCGCGACCGGAGCCACCTGTCAGGGTTCGGCATATGATGTTGTATTATGCGAGGACAAAAAGGTATCATCCAATAAGGATCCAGTAATCAAATATTTAGTTTGTATTTCGAATGATTAGTTACCAACTTTTATATGAAAGTTACTATGCCCGGTGGTTGAATCATTTACCGTAATTTTTTATGTTTGTTCTGTAAAAAGGAGCATTATCAAAAACTAAGTTTCTAAATTAAAATGACAGGAATTTTATGTACGTTTGACCATTCTGAATGTAAAATTGAAACAAAAATATTCCCAATATGAGCCCCTTAAACTTCGACTGCACTGCCGTACTGCACTATAACTGTAACTACACAACTGTATATGCAGTTGAATTTTCAGCAATAAAAAACAGTAAAAAACAATCCATTGAATTAAGGCTAGTTTCGTGATGACATAAGATGATGATGATGTGGATTTTCAAGGTAAAATCTATTAACGTAAGTATACTCATATCATACGTACTTACTTATATCATAAAAAAATCTCAGGTTTGCGGTAAAAAGACTCGGGTGAGCGCTGATGACCTAGCCGCACGGAAGTGTGCCGAGTATGCGACACTGGTACCACATCTGGACCCTCGCGGAGGGGGGTTGCAGGCACCGCACGATGCTAGTAAGTAACACACCATCAGAGCGTGGTGGGCTAGGGGCACAGACGCCGACTTTCAATCTGGAGGTCGCTGGTTCAAACCCACACGTGCACCAATGAGATTTTTCACTTGAAAAATTTATGTGCGTAATACCACGTTCTCGAAACGGTGACGGAAAACCTCGTGAGGAAACCGGCATGTCTTAGAACAAAAAATTCGACGACATGTGACATCTACCAATCCGGATTGGGCTCCCGTGGTAGATCAGAGCCCATTCACTCTCAATTATCGAGAGTAGGCCGTTGTCCCTGTAGTGGTAACGTTAGAAGCTGGTACGGAACACGCCATTACATGATATCTAGTGGTTTTATTAACCTCGCCGAAAAAGAGGTTTTATAAGTTTGTAGTGTAAGTATCTCTGTCTGTCAGTGGCATCGTAGCTCCCAAACGAAAGGATCGATTTTGATGCGGTTTTCTGTTTGAAAGCTGACGTGGTCGAGATTGTTCTAGAAAGCTAATTTATGAAGGTCTTTTAGTCGTTTAATGTTCATCAGTACATTACCATTACCCCAAGTCAAGAGTTTTAACATTTTCGTATAATGACGTTGTTTCTTATTGTGGGACCATATTGCTTGCGAATAAGTAAGTACCCTCAGAGTCCCCCGAGTGGTGTGGAACGACTCTTGTTTTTCTGTGTTGTCCATGCCACTTGCGAATCAGGGATTATTGGAAATCCTAGTGCAGGAGTATCAGTGTGTAAACGCTTAATAAAATCTCCGTAGCTCGAATGTGGATGGGGTGCGCAATATTCTGCCGACGCGCGTCTGGCGGCGGTTTCTACGCTCCCAGAGTAGAGCTGAACGATGCAGGCCTCGATCCTTACTTCCCGGACGGAACGTGGTGCCACCACGACGGAAGTCAACACTACTACTGCCTGCAACATCACTGCTTGCCGGAAGTAAGTTCTGTCGCCGTATATTAATGCCGTAATTTTTTTTCTCTAAAACTAGAAAAAAATCTGTCATCCAAGTAAACGAATTAGTGTATTTTAATGCGCTTGAGACATTTTTCACATAGCTTTTTAAAGGTAGGGTTAGGTGAAAATATTGAAGTCTGTTTTTTCGATTCGGTAGATTGTGATACAAATGAACGAATGAGCTCTACTTCCTCGACGACAAAATAATAGTCAGAAATTCCATGAATGCTTTTTGAGTCCTACATTTTATAGACATTTATTTAAAGGATGCGTTTTCAGACGGTATCTAATATCTTGCCAAATGCCTTTTGCAATAAAGAATGAAATTTCTAAAGATGTGGGTACTTGATCTCACTCAATAATCATACTTACACATAAATAGATTTAGGTAGGAATTGGAATTGGAATACCTTATTGTCAAAATAAAAATGTCAGTATTTTATTGACTGGTTTCATAACTCAGTTGGAAGTAGCTATGAGGTACTGCCAACTGAGGTTCAACATTCAATATTTTGCGCTGTAGGTCATTGATTCAATTCCCACTCCGGATAACTATGTTTGTTCTGTGTCTGGATGTTAATTGTATAAATACATACTATAAAAGTATTCTATCAGTTATCTAGTTCCCATAAAACAAGCTATGCTTATTTTGAAGTTAGATGGCGCTGTCTGTAATGTCCATGAATATTTATTACAGAACTTCAAAATGACACCTGAAATGCACATCTGGGACCTTCGCAGCGAAGACGTGGGCGGTGCTTTCAACGCGCGCGCTCTGCAGTCTCCTGATGACGTAGCTGCCGCGGCCGCCATCAGAGCTTACCTCTCCTTGGACGAGACGGGGCTCCCGATAGCTAGGGCAGCCATCCCCCCACAGATGCCGGATGAACCAGAGTATAACTGGGAGGTCAATGACTATGTGGAATTGCCAACTACTACCAAATTACCTGGTGATTAAATATAGAATTTCCGTTTTCCGGACAATAAGTACGACAGATCGTTTATAGCATTAGATATTTCTTGCCAAAAGGTAGCTGAGGATTTATATTTTAGAAAGCATTCTAGTGCCCCAGGATCTGGTGAAGATTATGACACATACCCATAAAAAGAATTTCAATTTAGAGGACTGAAACGTTCCCAGTTATGCATTTATTAGGTCCTTATAATTAATCTTACACACAGTATTAGTATAGTTTAGCATTAATTATATCCAAAGGTATTCTATTATTTATAAGCGTGTGTATACCTCGTATTTGTAAAATTAGTACATATGTAATGTGTATTTAAGTATTCATTAGGATTAAACATTAATTAACCAGAATAATTTATTAAACTTAAACCGTGTCTCTAAACTCTAAGGTGTCTACACTTTTGTCCTATAATTTAGTTTCTCGTTGAACTTAGACACAACGCAAATGCTAGTCTTATTTATTATATAGAATTGTAAATTGAACGATCTAACAAATATAACGTAATGAGAATGATCATGTCCATCTGTACCTTGAACTAAAGTTCGTTTGTATATTCCACTAACGGATGACTGTAGGTAGATTACCATAGTAAAATTGCTTGCCAAAAAAGATTATGGAATACAAACAATGTCGTATGGTAATAAATTGCCTGCACGTCCGTTAATTGAATATATGAACTGGGCAGAAGAGGGCAATGACTTAGGAATGGCTTAGTGGCAATTTTTTTATACAAATTTTATACATTCACAAGTATGTATTAGTTGGCGCTCAGTTTGCTTTCTTATGGACACGGAAACTATTAATTTAAATAAAGATAAACACGCAACCATATTTGTTTTTTTTTTTTCATTTAGTTACCACCGTCGTCGCCTTTAGTAGAAAATGATGTGGGAAAGTGAGTCTGCCTATCTTCTGAGGTATTTTGTTATTTTTCTCAATTGTTTACCTATGGGAAAAACGAAGGTAATAAAATTCAAAAGTAGTAACACTATTAAATAAAATTTAAATAACATTAATGTTATGGAGCCGAGGACCAACACAATTTTTATTGTACATCACATGTTCCATGGTTTATAAAAAAAGTACCTGGGCGAACGAGCTTCGCTTGTTTTATCTGAAATTATAAATTTTTCAAATAACAGTATATTACCAATCAAGTACCACAAAAATTTACGAGATGACGCTGTATTCAATTTTCAGTAAAAAATCTTTTTTGTGTAAAAATATGCGTTTTTACAAGAAATGCAATTAAACAGTTAAACTTATATAGCAAAACACAAAATCTAAACACAAAATTTCATCCAAATCGTTGGGGCCGTTTCCGAGACACACGAAATACAATATGTATAAACTTCTACTAGAATTGGTCGTAAAAGGTATTAGATTTATTACATAGATCTATTAAATAGATAATTAAAGTATCACCCAAAACAGCAGCTTAAATTAAATTGACTGACTTGTTTATAAAAAGATGGGAAAACAACGATGAACAAAACAGAAATAAAATAATGTAGTGTACACAGCTTCAAGATTAAATAGCTGTCTCACACTATACATGAAACGGCCAGCTGAAAGGATTTACAAAAATACCTATTGAAGCAACACAAACGATTCTTCCTAGCAGCCTTTATAGCCATGTGTCGATGGTTCATGTATTTTTTATTGACGAAAATATATCAACACCTAGCGCGGAGATAAACATTTGAAATTGGAATTTGCTATAAGATCGGAGTCGGCACTTCGATACCGAGTACGGCATGTCAGGGTTTTTTTTTAATATTTATTCGTATCCCCAGAACTGCGTACTTTTCAGACGGCTAAGTGGCTTATTTGGCAGTAGCCCTGCCTTCGAAGCGAGGGGTAACGGATCCGATTCGAATTTTTTTGTCGGTTCTCGGTCTTGTGTTTCTGTGTCAATTCATGGCATCTGCGACGCAGGGAATCCTAGAACTATTTTATTATTATTATTTTGTTTGGCGAATTCGAGCTGGACGTAGTCATTATGAATAATATGGATGACTTAAACTGCATTGAACAGTGTCACAATAAATCACCAATATCCTGTACGAGAGCCAATGACCAAAATGATGTCCAAATTTTAATGCCAAAATAGTATAAGTTATGCGACTATGCATGCTTACGATTGGAATCAGTGTTAGGTTAGTACCTAAAACATGAAATTTAAGACTGTCCGTTGTATGAGACGTGGCCGTTAAGGTCGACGGCTCTGATACTGTAAAATGCCGATTGGAAATCCCTAACTCAAACTCAAGTTCATTTATTCCTTTAGATCGCAATTATCGTTTAGATTATTTTACACACACAAGTAAACATAGGTAGTACCTACTTGTGGCATATAACGAGTCATAGTAGCTCAGATTAATGTACAAAGATATGTCAAATTACACACGGTTTTCATTCTTTATTGTAATCTTATTTGTTACCTACGCCTGTTCCAGCCCATAACAAATGGACGAAACCTTTGCCAATTTGTGATTGCCGCACGCCTATTTCAATCTATCGTACATACTCGGATGGATGGGAACAGGTGTGTTATTATATAGTAGGTACTATAGACGTGTTTGTTATAAAGTACAACAATAAGCCACTGTCTAAGATGATGTGTTGTATTATTTGTAAACAAACAATGATCTTAAAATGAGAGTCTAATCTCATTGTTTGAAGATATCCGACGTCACCTCACGTGCTCTGTTCAATGTAATGCGAACAACTTATGATTACATGGACGACGGATTCGCGGAAGATCTATAAATTAGCCAGGAAGGTACTAAACTACAGTGGTGCCTACAAGGTGAGGTTTAGTAAATGGTTTATACACACGAATGTGGCTATGATGGTCGAAAATACCATTCATTTCACTAGCCAGCGTCTTGCCAAATCCATCCATTCGATAGATTTGTTTATTTAGTTATAAACAAATATAGTAGATGCTAGTCTATGAGAACCACGATGATTAACTCCTATGGAGTTAATATGATGGATGTTGGTGCTATTCACCTGGTTTTAGCCGTGCCAATGAAGCGGCTAAAACTCTGTATAAATTAGTTTTTAATATTATTTACTAAGGAGAGAATGTAAGATCGACTTCATGGGTCTGACATAGTCAAATAATGACTCCAAGACCCTTAAAACTAACAAAGATTAGAAAAAAAAAATTGTAGATGCTGTCAAAGTTATTCAGAGGCACAATCATAAGGTGTTTTTGCGGTTTTGATACCAACCCCTAAAAGATACGTAAGGCCCTCAATAATCTTCCAACGACGTTGATAACGACCATTAAAATCACGTGCGTTTGAGCAAAGTTTTATATTACCGCGTCGTGTTGTTTAACTGTCAAACAATACAGGTTACGCGCAGAATTTTGTTTATTTACCGTAAATTACTATCTAATTTGTCATAATTTATCTAGACGTTTAAATTAGGCCATGATACATCGAAGTGACGTGCAGTGTCTGTTTGCACTGATAGGATTAATAAAGAATACACGAATAATCTAACATAATTAAGCTGATGTGAGAAGCCGCAATTAGGTATTTTATGTAAGTACCTACACAAAATTTGGAGTTCGTTTTTTTGCACGGTAATAATAATTTATGAAGTCATTGTGCAGTGATTGGTTATTTTAAATTCGACGGGTAATTTTATACGTCTAAAAGTCTCAGTAGAACTTGTGTTCGTCCGGGGAAGTACTGCCATCACACCTGGTAATCAATCGCCAAGAACTCGTATTGCTGTATTGTTTCGGTGGAAGAGTGTGGGGAGCCTGTGAAATCACAAGTGCAAGAGACGTAACATCCCCGTCTCGGATGGATCGTAACTGGATGAAACTTGGAGGCCTTCTTATACGTAGGTCGGGGTAGACCTTAGTCGTATTGTTCTTGTGGTTGGAGGTAACCGCTTAACATCAGGTGGGTCTTTACCTCGCCTCGTCACTTCAGTATTAGATAGATTTATCAATATATATTATTGATAAATTAATATATTATATATCAATATATATTTGATTTATCAGTATATATTAAAACCTGCTCCCCAAATGACAGAGCAAAAATTTCGCGCGTTTAGCGGTTTTTTAATTATAAAAGCTATGTTCTAACACAATAGAACATTTTTCATAAAGTGTTTTAGGTTAGAATATATTAATATTTGGTCATCTTGCAAACAACGTATAATTTATTAGGATTATAGGGCTGACCTAGGTAAGTAATATACAAATTGTAGGGTTGTTATGCATGTCATGCACATTACATACACGGTGTATAATTTACTGTGGATAGAGACTAGTAGAGCCTACACTTGTAAGCGGAAGTAGGCAAGGGCGTAGTGTCGTACCATATTAAAAACCATTGCCAAGATTTATACGATTATACTATTACTATTTATTAGATTTATTCTCTATGGTGAAAATAAATAATGACAATGTGTGAGTACTATGTAATTATACGAATTGTACGAATTCGTACATTTATGTATGTACAAATGGAGCCAGTCTATAAAAAAACCACCAAAATTGGCCAAAATTAAATAGCTTTTTACTCAAAGTCATGGCTTTGCAAACTGGAGTCGCCTGTTCAACTATGTCACCTATTTGGGGCTACATCATATTGCGTGTAATTAATATTCCGCCGCCAAACAGCGGTGCACTCGCATTGCTGTGTTCCGGTGGAAGGGTGTAGGCGCCGGTGATATCACAGACGCATGAGACCTTACATGACGGGTGACGGCTGCAACACGATGCGACTTGTGTCTTCTCTTACTTCGTCAATAACAGGTTCTAAGTCGAGTTATTGTTGTCTGTGGGCCAATTTATTCAACGCAAAAGAACATTGTGTGAAGAACAGGCTTGGAACAGACGTAAACTTAACAAATAAGACTAACATGAAACTAACAGGAATTTGACATATCTGTGTGCATGTAATGTGCCTAGTTCCTATGACACGTTATGTACGTACTCACGAATATCTTTACTTTAATGTGTAAAACTTTACGTCTCCAAATGATACTTTAATAAAAAGGAATAAATGAGTTTGAGTTTGTGTTGGTGTTTTATAGATTCTTTTCTGTTATAATTTTTCTTATTCCTCTCATAAATCTGGCTATAAGAGCACTTTGAAACTTTATTGAAACTACTATTGTATTAAAGGACCTAAAATTACGTACGTGAGTACTTTTAGGTAATGTAGGATAGTAAGTAGGAATGTAGAAAGGAGTAATTTTAGGTCCTTTAATGTACCTACTTTTCAATGTTAGAATTTTGAATACATTCTGACATAAAATGTTAATAAACAAAACACCGCCAGCAGTGACGGTCACACATACACAATAACTGACTGAAAACAAAATCGATTCGCAATTTACTTTACCTATACTTTTTATGAATTTGGAAATCCCGCTTCCCAAATTCATTATCTTTAAGAAAGATGTCATAGATATGTTTGCTAATAAGCTATTCCTTTACCAAACCACATTCCAATCACAATCACAAAGAGATTTATTTTAGTATTCGTGGTTGTTGCGCCTACCTTCCAATTAGTTAATTGAACGTAAGTTTTAACCGAATTGATTCAATTATTCCATTTTAATTATATCTCGTACATACTCTTAGTAAACTGGATGTTACCGACAGTACAGTAGTAACTAAAGTATAATATGATACTTAAATAAATAAAATACAAAAATATACTATGAGAACTAACATATATTATTAAATGGAGTCCCTTTAATATATTATTTATGGAGTCCTTTGTTATTATATATAATTTATATTGTATATTTAATTTTATTAATAAAATAAATTATAAAAATATAATAATAAAATTAATAAATACAAAAATTGTTTCTACATTTAAGTCCGTTATAGACTTTGAAACCATCCCCAAATGTTCCTCAAAGCGATTTAATAATGTGTATATGGTTTTAGTCCAGTAAATGAATTAAACACAAAATGTTATTTCTTTTTTAGCGTAGTAGGACACGCCGGGTATCCGGGATAAAAAACTAAGGATATGACATTCGATAGAATGTTTGCGAAAAACAAAATGAACGAAACATGAATATCTTTACGTCTTACGACATGGTAATGTATTGGCGGACAAAAACATCACTTATGCACATGTTGTTATTTTAATGGGTTAATAATAACGACGCCAAATCTTTTGTGAGCACTTATATGAACGTAAGACTAGTTTAAATCACAAAGCCAGAACAAATATTCTTCGTAAGAAGACTTGAGTTATTACGTTTCGGACATTATCGTGTACCTAGGAACTAATTCTAACGATACAAAAGAATATATTCAAATTTATTTTACTGAGCTGGTACTGTAAGTTTTATTGTTTTCAAAGTGGGCATATATTATTTAAAAATATAAATGTATAAAATAACCTAAAAGTTGATACAGTTCATACAATATTGGTTTTTTTAGGGTTATGTAACCAAATGGAATAACTGGAATTTGGTCCTGGTCATCTATCCGTATGTCCGTCTGATCGTCTGTATGTCTGTATGTCAATATGTATGAACCGCTATATTATATAGCGCTTATTTATTCTTATTCCCATATATATAGTCTACCTATATATTGGAATAAGAATAAAAACCATATTTCTAATTAATATAACTATTATAATCGACCTTGGTCGGGCCACCTGATGTTAAGGGGCGCGTTTTGGGGTGCCTATATAGTGCCTTAAGTGCCTGAAATTTCACTGGCTCCCACACCCTTGCACTGGAACACAGCAATGTAAATGCACCACTGCTTGGCGGCGGAGTAGCTACCAGGTGTAATGGCAGGCTTTACCGTACGAACTTGGCACATGTTCTACTGCTACTTTGAGTTGCTCCTTTCGTACTACCCGGGAAACAAGTGTAGGGACTCTGAGGGTATTCCTATATACAAAGGCGAGTACCAGGTTGCTTCATGTTAAAGTTAAATTTAATGTAGTTCATTTAGATCATACAGTTAAAAAAAATCAGGTGCCAGGTGTCTTTTTGCTTTCATTTGTTAAGAGTAGACCAGTGGCCCCTGCAGTGAGAACATTATAGGCTGATATAGAAGAAACGCTTTCAATGGAAAGTGGTTTTATACAAATGTCCAAATGTTCACCTGAATCCACTTTTTTTAATTATCCGATAGAGTGTGTTAGGTAACTTTCTAGGTGGGCGCATAGAAATATCATTACAAAAAAAATAGGGAAATAAAAAGGTTTTATGAAATTCTCAACTGTCTATCAAAAGATAATCTTCCATGCAAGCACGTCAAACAAATATGACGTACTTATTGAAGTAGAAAATAAAATACAAATCCAATCGTGGGACTTCAATTGTTATATCACGCGCGCAAAACGTTGGCTACTTATCACGCTACAAAAACATTGCAATCCCGATTTATCGGTAGCTACTTAAATGTAATTTAAGGTATAAATATTTATATTCGCCTGTAGCAACTGCCACTAAATTATTATAATTTATTAGAATTACTTTTAAATTCCAGTGGTCATTTTGATTCTAAACATCGCTCGCCTGCTGTGATTGACGAGAATCACACAGCGCATACGTGATGAGAGAGAGATTAGCGAGTACCAACAACGATCACATTGAAAGAGGTGATTTGAAACTAAGAGATTAAAAACTAAAAACTGGCTGGTTAAAAACTAAACACCGACTAGGCAAAAAATTGTGAAGTATTTAAGAATTTATCTATGTTAATGTTATAAATGTATACTTTTACTTTCAAATAGTTACCAGTCTGACCATATGGATTTCATTAAGCCTTACATCATGCGTATCCGTTCAGACAACATATCTGGCGAGCGACACTCTATGTAATAGAGGTACAAACCTCTTACCATGGTTCTGAATACAATCTTTAGCTGTAACTAAAGAAATAAACTGTAACTAAAAAACTCCTGAAGTGTACTTCAATTACGTTTTATACATATCACAGTAAATAATTTTGTTATCATTTACACAAGGTTCACATTCAAACAAAATATTAAAGCTTATTATTTAGCGTATTAACCCTAAAATGAGGTCAATACGCAATAATTCAAGCAAACCTTTGATGCTGGGGAGGGCTTAACTCTATAGTGTGGTAGCCAGCCTAGTGATATACCCGGATTTTTAATTCGAAAAATCTAACTCATAGAATTTTGTGATGAATTTACCATAAAAAATAGCCTCACATTGGCATAGCTGCCGTAACTACCGCAGGCTATATTCACGGTTCTTTATTTGCTTGTGAACTATATTATATTTCCAAATAACAAAACTCCAAAATCACGCCCTATTAAGTAGGATCACGAAACAGAAGTTATCACCTGACGTCACGCTGTATGTACATTTTATGATGGAGAGTTTAACATATCCCTTCAAATTATATTAGATCTTATCGTATATATTATATACACAAAAATAAACACTTGATGGAATTCGTAAATGGAACATTACAATAAAAACATGAGTGTGAATTCAGATTTACGTACGTCTGTTTTATAATTTAAAATTTTTACAGCCTGTTTTATGTCTAACCTGGCGCGAGCCTGATGCTTCAGCTATATATAAACCATTAGGATTCCCTTCATTTCCAGCCATCACGATTTTTTCCAAGGAATTTTGAATAAGTGTACCTTATCCATGTTTAAAGGATTCATAGACAATTTAGTAGTAGTTGCGCGCGACGTTGGCTGAGGAAAACTTTGTTTTATGACCATGAAGTTTTCTTATCAGGTCTTGGGCGTGTGTGTGTGTGTGTACAATATATGCCAATTGTTAAACTGGGAATCCTAGAGCAGGAGTATGAGTGCCTTTGTTTGCTACTCAATATTAAAAAAAAATATTATATTGTTCAAGAAAAATACTTTACTTACCATCGGCACTTCAACCGCAACCACAGAAACCGCGCATCTCATTGATCATATATAAGAAAAAATAACATGCAACATAAGGATATATTTCTGAAAACACAAAATAATATGAAGCAATGATTTAAAAGTACTTAGATTCCAAATAAATTATTTTAATGATAAAAATGCTGCATCAGACGTATCACGAACCGTGCTGTGCCCTTGCTGTACAGTAGAAATTAAAGGAAGCCAAAGAACTTTAATATTACGTCTTATACAAACCAGAAAAGCACTTCCGTATATTGTGAAAGTTCCGAGCACTTTGCCTAGGTCATAGATAATATAATACTACCGTAGGTAAAGGAAACTAATAACGTGATCGGTACCAACATTGGCTGTATTTATTATGAAATTATACGAGCTGCTCATATCATATTTAATAATGTACCAACTTCTAAATAACGTTAAGGTAAATATTATGAAAAACCCGGCCTATACGTACGTGTTTGCTTACTTTGTATACTATGAAAGTTTCGGCTAATGAATTGTATGTTAGTGTTAGTGAGCCTACATCTATACAATCATTATACAAGATTCAAACATTTCGTTAAAACTGTCTCTTCAGTTTTGCTCTCTTATTTTTTTACAATAATTCACTTAGTCTTATATTATAGAATGGAACATTTGATGAGTGATTAAAAAAAAACCGACTTTAGTACTTTCATCCTCTATTTTATAAAAGCAGAATTAGAATTGTTAGAATTAGAAATATAATTATAATAGAATTATTTTTATCCTATTTTATATACAAGGGCTAGATTTTTTTTTTTCAAATTCACTTTATTTATTAAAAAAAAAAGGTAAAAATATAAGAATCTCTTAGCTATGTAATAGTAATTAAGATTAAAATTATAATTTATAATTAAGGCAAGAATTATGATTTACTACGGACTATTGCTAATAAAATTAGCCGTCACGTAATGTCGTTAGACGTCACGTCATACAAATTGGTTTTGCTGCAAGGCGCGGCATTAGATGTTTCACATCAAGAAGTATATCGCACCACGATAAAAAATTTATTCTTGCATTTAGGTTTGTGCGGTATCCCCCCCGCGGGTTCCCGCCTTGTCGGGGCGGGGGGGCTTAGTAACCGTGGTTTGGCTGCCCACGGTGAAGCCAAGAGGAACCCGGGAGGGGCTGCTCCTTTAGGCTTTGCCTCCAAGCCGACTAGGAGCGGCCACAGTAGGTGGCGGTGCCTTATGGGGGGCACCGCAACTGAGGCGGGCTGCGGTGTCGTATGGGCGGCACCGCAGCTGAGGGTTAGGGGCCGCGGCGGGAGAGGAGTGCCGGTATAGCGGGGCGCCGCTCTCCCTACCTTCCGCGGCCACGGCGGGGTCGCCACCGCTAGATGGCGGACGCGGTGGGGCCGCAGGGGAAGAGGAGTGTTGGTATTGAGAGGCGCCACTCTGCGGCCGTAGTGGCAGGTGATGGGGCCACAAATCTGACCCGTCACATGGGGATCTAGGGCGTTTAGATACGGGGTCATCTAACGCCCTTTCGCTGGCCAGGTCCCCGAGGTGGTTGCGACACGCTATGTGTTCTGGCGTGTCGCTAATCAAGGAGTGGCACTCGGTGCCAAGACGAGAGGGGTCCGGAAACGGACAGCCGCGGCGGGTTCGCGGATGTGTGTATAAACGTTCCCGTGTTCCCGCCACTAAGCGGCAGAGGAGGACACCGTGTGGTTTTAGTGGGTCTAGTCCCACATAACCGCTCTGTCTCCCCGCGGCAGGGCGGTATGCGAGTGCATTTCCACACGATAAAAAAAAAAAAAAAAGGTTTGTGCGGTATATGGTTACACCTTTATGTAGTATGTACCATTTTCATGAATATAGAGCCAAAAGTTTCTCTGAGTCTTAGAGTAACAGGACGAAACTATAACGTCAGATTTTGCCATTTGAGTAACCCTAGAAAACTAACAATATTTGACTATCTCTGACCATGATTTCTATCTCTGAGCAAGAAAACTATTTAATTATCGGCTATTTAAGTTTAACAGATTTTTAGAGGTCAATGTTGCACACATTCGTAGGTGAGTGCTCAGACCCTCAGACGTGCGAAATAAGCAATCCAAAGAAGACGAGAAGAATACTGCTACTGAAGATGGAAGATGTGTGATCTTCCACCAAAACAGTGGTGCACTCGCATTGAGATGTTACATCCCCATCTTAGAGTGAGGGGCGCAACGCGATGCGTACGGAGTCCTCTCGTGCTTCAGTGGGAGACCGATTTGCTGTTGTTTACAACAAAGTGACAAAAAACGGTTTAAATTTAATCATTGACTACGGAACCTTAAAATTCAAACAACAATTGACTGTCTAGTCATTGCTCACCAACGAACGTGATTCCACAAGAAAACTATTTTATTATGGGCTGAAAACATAAAAATTTATAGGTTATAAACTTAAATGAAATGATTTTTATATTTTAATCATAGCAAACTAGCTTTTGGCCGCCGCTAGTGTTACAATTTATGTCTTTTTCTGTACCCTTGACCTGTAAATTCCATGATGATTGGCGTGAAAGAGTAACAAATAAACCCAACCATAATAGGAATTTATGATATTAGTTAGGATATGTTATTATCTTGTTTATTTTCATATCACCCCTATACTATGGATTAATTCGGTATAGTCGTATGTTTCCAGCGTGGTATGTTTGAGAATGGTATATCTTCCTACTATTTAAATCAATGATTTTGATGGTATATTTTGTTAACTAACATGATGCTAAAATTATTATGTTCGATATCATACGCGATTGCCGATTCCATACTGGAAGTAAGCTATTAATATAAGAAATGACCAGTGTATATAAATCGATCAACAACCGATCACAACAAGTTCAATGCTTCCATATCTTCAACACATTGCCATTATTTATAGGAGGTCGTAATAAAATAAATAGAATCGTCTGTGTCTCTTTACTTGGCATCTTTACACATAACGCCCTAATAAAAAAATAACTATATAAATGAGTGGTGCCGTTTGATGTTATCCCACTAATTAAAAGGAAGTTATTATATTAGGGAAATTAATTTTTAACATCTTCCGTAAGCTCGTTGTATGACCGACAGGAAATACAGAAAAATATTATAATTGATTCTAATCAATCTTCGACCGGCCAAATTACAACAAGTTACTTTTGCCGTAGCAATAACTGATACATATTGCTGTGGACGAAAGTAATCATTAGACCATTAAAAATATATTCCTTTTCTTATGATAATTTGATGGGGACCTAAAAGTGAAAAAAAAAATAATCATCAGCATATATCAGTCTACTGCTGAACATATGCCTTTCCCAGTAAGCGCCACTGAGCCTGATATAAGTTTAAAGGTTGGATAGACAGTCAGACAGGCTTAGTAATAGGCCGTTTGGGTATGGAAGGCTTCTATACCTATAAGTCCTATAAATTTATTATAATCTATAATTACCTTCTATAAATTCAAAGCTTGCCACTATCTGTAATTGCCGGTAAATATACCGATCCATCATCAAGACTACGTGGAGTAAACCAAAGTTGATCAGGTTATCGGCTCTTGGGTCAACACGCTTCGCAACAAACTCTCAGTAGGTTTGCAATCGGTGCTCGTGGATCTCAACTCATACGGGTGCGCCCTACTAATGAAGTGCGCTTAGTAAAACAATATTATGTATGTTTTTTCTTTCTTATAAACCTTGTTCAGACAAATATGAACACAAAAAAACAAACAGTCAAATCCGTCGAGCCGATCTAAACTGATTTCTCATACATGCGGCAATTGATTTTCATTTATCATCCATATCATCCAAGTGGGCCAAGCTGCCTATAAATATTTTTGAACATTACACACAGCGCCATATAGGCTCAAACTAAGCATAGCTTGATGCATGATAAAAAAACTTTTACCATATAAGAACCTATATTCTTATATTCATAAAAATCAATTGCCAAATGTATGTAAGCGCATCACTTCAGAACGGGTGCGCCTATTTCCTTTTTTTATCTTTGTAATTGTTAGGACAAGGTGTGTAAGAAAAAAAGTTCTAGAGAAATCCACGGCAAATGTAGGAAATTGTGGAAAAACTAAAAGTGCACTTTTTAATGGATTTTTGTAGCTACGACATTTGACAACCCATTGTCAATTTTTTTATCAAGACAGGAAACCGTCTGTCGGGTCAGCTAGTAGGAAATATTAACACGAACAAGGATGTTTGTTCTTCTGAAACAGAACAAACAGCTTTGTTCGTTGTGCTAAACATCTTTGGTCGAGAGTCGTTATCGAACCCACGACGACAGAAGCACTACCAACTGAGCTGATGCCAGTCAAAATCCAAATCTTGACGGTAATTTTTTGTACGTCATTACTCAGGTTCACGTCACTGGACACGCGGTAGACCACAAAATACGAGTCAAGCAAATTACGAATTGTATAGTTTATGACAAATAGCTTGAAGTACGTTATTTAAATCAACACAAGTGTAACAACTAGAATTATGTAACATAGGATTTTGAGTTGCTGCATATACAAACTTGAATAATTTTATGTGACGTACCAATTTCTTTTTCCGTGGAGAAATGCACTTGCATATCGCTCTGCCACGGGGAGATAAACATGACACTATAAAACATTACCGTAGTAATTACTAGGTGTAATTACCCAATATAACTCCAAGGTGTTCTGATGTGAGGGATTATGAGAACGTTTGCACACACATCCGCGATCCCGCTTTCATCCCCATCTCGGGTGACGGACACAAGGATTAATGCGAACCAGTGTATGATCCAAATCTTATTCTGAGTCGCATTACTGTTGTCATGGGCGGGGTCGCCACTCACCATCAGGTGGGCCCTGCCACCCGAAGTTGCGGTGCCCCCCATAAGGCACTGCTACCTACTGTGCCGCTCCTATTCGGCTTCAAAGCTATCAACCTACATAACTTTTTTTGCATATGGTTATTTATTTATAGAATTAAAATCACAATCAGAAAACAGTAGTAGTGTTTACTTTGTAAATGAGTGTCACGAGCTCATGAGTCACCATCGATAAGAACTTTTATTTTAGTACCATTTCTGGCCACTTCAACCTTGACTTGCTTTGCTGCACATTGGCTTTCATACATGGGTTCCGCAGAAATTTGGTTTAAGAATTTGTTAAACCTTTTCTCTAAGTAAATAAAATGTTGGGGCAAATGAGAGTAAATTTACATTGCGTTCTGTTTCATGTAACAGGGGTAACTGCGTTGCGATATGGCACAAACCTTATTTTATTATTCAATCAAGTTCAAAGATCTTTATCTTCTCGTTCTCGGAATTGAATTCTTGAAACCTTCCTGGTAACGTCACTTTTTAAAAATTACCTTGTTTCTATGTATACGTAGAGTTCACCTACGTACCTTACTGGTGTCGAAATTTCTATTCGATTTAATGAATATGAAACAAAACGACGTTATCCTAATCCATCCAAATATCCGAGGCTAATCCAAAACCTTCCAAAATGTTTTGGGGATCCAGTTGCTCCCGTCCGAGGTGGTTATATCCTTTGAGTCCCTACACAATCTCCAGGTGGTGCTAAAGGAGCAATTCGAAAAACTTATGCCAATTTTGTCCGTAGAAGACTGGGTCTTCTCTTTAGTCGGGGACGACCTAAAACGTATTTCTCTTGTTATGGACGGAAGTAACCAGTTAAGGTTAGATAGGCTTCCAACTTGCTTATGTCGTATAAACCAATAAATAAGTATTACAAATGCCAAAATTTGAATACGGAACCCTAAAAACATTAATGAGAACAGCAGAAATTACTTATAAAGCTGTGTAATGACATGACATTTAACAATAGAAATGAATATCTTTCTGTTGGTTAGTAACATATTCTTTGAAAGTAGCAAACAATCAGAAAAGTATATCCTTTAGTAGAAGTAGGTAAGGTGGTGTTTCTTTATATGTACAATATAATATATTTATTTCGAAAACAATACTCTAGCCAAATTTGATGATTTTTTTAATAACAATACGTTCCCTTTTCCTGTGTGATAGTGTTATTTATAACTGACAACAGATATAAACAAGCTATTGTAATGCTCATGATAAGACTACTCGTAGGCTATGGAAGCCGGTGTCACCGCGATATTGCAATTAAATTGGAAGTCCATTAATTACGTGAGGAGTTTTTGTCGATTTACTGACCACCCCTCACCCCTAGTGAGATTTCATGACATTTGGCTCGACCCCCTCCCCCCGTCCCTAATCTCACGTGAAATTTTTCAAAATTTCTCTTTATCATTATTTGTGACTAGCATTTAAGATTGGTTAGAATATTACAATGACGTATAGGACGACCTATTAAAAGTAAAGTTAAGTTAACTTTTAATAACTTAGCAAATATTATTTTAACCAGTGCCAAAAAATCGAAATTCATTAAATTCTCCTTGCTTAATGTATTGTATATTATAATTTATGGAAAAGTGTTCAACCTTTGTCAATCTATATGTAGTCTTTCTGGGTCGGGATATCTATAAATGCAAAGCGCATCTATAGATATCCCAATAAGCTATTTTTATCAGATATTAAAAAGAAAGCTTATTCAGTATCCGTGATTACTTAAGGGATAAAACTCCGTGGCCTAAAGAAACTATTTACCGCCTTGTATTATTTAAGTATACTAAAACTAATAAGAAAAATGTTATTTAGATAAGTTTTACATTGTTAAAAGTAAAGTTGCAAGGAGGTCAAGAATTCAAAGGAATTAATTATTTTTGACTACGACACCGATTTTTTTAAGATTTTGACACTATGAAGACGTTTCTTTCTTTTAAACCGTATGACCGTTTGCCAAGACCAAGCATTATGAATGTCATCGGCTAAGTACCATTAATCTGCAAGATCCTTGAGTGCCAGCATGTATACATAGTACCTTTTGTCTTTATGTAAATCACAAATTTTCATATGGCATACGCTTAGTAGTTCTTAAAATGCATGACCACAGCCAAGGCACATAAGCGTAATGTAATGAATGTCTGTTTGTTTTACTATAAAACTTCTTTGGACTTTGAATAGTCTGACTGTGATTGATTGATAGTTTAAATGTGTAATTACTTTGTTTTGTGTACACGCTGTGAATGACTTATCTCTGCAAAAGCTATTTAGATATGCAACATTGGTACCTAACCGATAAATCTGATATTTAATTGAACTACCCAGCTTCATTTATGCCCCGGCATAAGCTATAAAATACTGATAAAATAGAACCCATATATAAACGATATTTTTGAACAAAATAAAAATACTCTGGACAAAAGCTACATTTATATATTCAATATTTACTTTTTAGGGTTCAGTTTACGCGTATATGTTTTAGTTTCCGCGACCCTAGAAAAATAAATTTACTCGTATGTACCTTTACATATGCCATTGTGTACGTACTTTCCTGTCCAATATAAAGCCACAATTTTTACTTGCCAAAGAGCCGGGGATTCTTCTCATTAATTCCTTTTCCTCAATAAAAATATGTAGTAAAATAATTATGGACAAGGCTCAAGCTACGCCTAGTTTGTATTATGACATACGAATCACTAATAGAATACTAATAAAATAAATCTATGTTCGTCGCTCAAATGTTTGTCCTGGTGGGAATCAAACCCAAAACCTGCAGCGCCCAATCAAATTCATACATTATTTTACATATTAAACTAACTATTTAAACAAATCATTTAACCTTGATATAGATTAAGAGAGGTACACCACAGTTTGAGATAAACGACACAAGTTCGTTAAACAAAACACTTTGGCAATATTTCAGCATGCTACTGCAGATAATGTACTTATATAAAATTTCTTTACTCTTAGGGAATGAGGGTCTAATAGAAAAGATTTCAACGCGCCTGTGCTACGCCCATAGGTTAGTGCTATCGTAGCGCTACGAACATTATCATGACGTCTATTTCCTTTTTATATTTAAAGTTATTCAAGAAGTATATTTCTTTAAATAAGTACATATTTTTGGTGTCAGTATCAGCCAGGCAAGCTAAGTATATTAGCATTTCATTTAGCAGATTTTTGTTCACGGGTGATAATCGATTCGTATCGTCTTAATCAGTTTTTTTTTATTTTCTTTTCACGTATTATATTATTATTTTTCTTATTTACTCATTGTGTGAATTAACTGTACCGGACGGGTAGTCTTTTATTTACTTATTTGTATCATACGAGCTTTAGAGGTAGAAAAAGTCGTATCTATCAAAATATCTAAAGGACCTTAGTCGTATTGCTGTGTTGTTACGGGCGGAGGTAACCACTGAAGACACATCTGACGTAGTTTCATAAAAAATATCTATTCTTCCGTCATCACAAGACACGAGCGAGGCGATATTCGAATTTATAACATATAATACAAGATTTATCTACATTTTTATTATTTTTTGCTACAACAATAGTAGTATGAGTTCTTATGGAAAGTTTGAGGTTGATCGAAATTTTCGATTATCGTCTTCTTTTTATCGAATTTTCTTCCATTATCGTATTCAGTTATTTGCCAGCCATGAGCGAAGGCAGACATGTGTCAAGTGAAAAGGTGACTTGTCACATATCTTCCTTTTAACAGTATGGTATAATTATATTTTTTCTTCATCGAAATGACTTTTAACTGGTTTACCTTTACCTGGAATTGGCCTTACACTTGTTATAAATGTTTGTTTGACTCATTACAGCAGTTTGATAACTTATCTGTTTCCTTATAGACTCGCATCATAGCTCAGTTAGTAGTAGCTCTGCCTACTGCGCACTACTACTACTAACTACTAACTACTACTACTAATCGAAGTTGTACTAATAGTAAACTACTAATCAATTTAGGACCAAGCATTTTGTGTGAAGAACATAAATGTTTGTTTTGTGTCTAGGTGTTAATATATATTATAATTATTATTTATTTACAAAAAAAATAATTATAAGTGTTCTATCAGTTATCTAGTTCATATATTACAAGCTATGCTTAGAGTTTGGGGCTAGATGGCGCTCTGTGTAATGTCCACAAATATTTGTTTAGTAAAGTAGCGTGTAGCTACTTTTTTAATTGAATTTACTTGAGTAAATTACGTACGTAAATGATTGATATTATCCAGCAACAATGTGAATAAAGTACTTAGTTATTTGATTAGTAAATTGTGTAATTACGTTTAGTAGTTCTAAGTAGAAAGCTACACAATGAGGGGGGAAGCGCCGCGGTAATCGGCAATGCCGCAGTGAGGGGCCGGAGCGCGCGCGTGCGCCGGTGTCTGGTCTACCGTACTCGCGTTTCGCAGTTCGCACGTGCGGTTGATAAGTTCGCTAGCATCACGTCCGCGCCCGCGCCCGCCTCCGCTCCGACTGTCAACCCACCCTCCCCCGTATAAAGCGGAGGCACCGCGCTCACTCGCACGCAGTCACGACGCGACCACGCTCATCCGTGCACTTGGTCCACACGCGACACACATTCATTACCTTAATAAATAATCCCGCGAACACCAAAGTGATAACATCCTACTGTGATAATGACTGAACAAGAATGGGGATACACCTGCGAGAACGGTGAGTGATCATCATCATCCTGTACCAGTTAGCGCTGACCGGTTTGTTTACATCGGAGCGGGGCACGTGACCCCACTGAACGTAAATAAACGCTTCAAAACCTCTTCATCGGTGCGGTTTTTTTTTGTTTTCCTTGAGTCAAGTTACCTTAAACGTTGCAAGTCTGGTCGTAGATTTATCGATTAATTATACATTTGGCAATCTTAATAAGTTCGCAGAAAGTAAACGAGCCTTACTGTGTCCCAACCAAATAATTATAATCAGCGGTCTGATATTCGGTATGCTTATAATTAAGTAAAAACTCGTTCATTTATATGAAGTAAGCTAGCATAAGTCACACTGATAAAACAATATCGACATAGTTACTTGCTTTATTTAAGTATTTCCTACTACTTATTATTGTGCACTAAAGATAACGAAATAGCATGCGTCAGGCGAATACAGATGCATTAATTCTTACAATTTTAATGGGCGTTACTTTATCAATTAAAACTGTTTATAATTCCGGTCTATTGTTTATCTCCATAAGTGATACTCAATCATACAACACCTGTTGAAATAAGTTACAAAAATTACCTCGGCTTCGTAAGTCCGCTCAATAACGTAACATCCAACTGGATTAAAATTCAGTTGATAAACCTCAGCTTTCACTTATATAAGAAGTTATTCTACCGACTATGTTTTAATCACTTTCATTAACAAATTAAGCATCGCAACTGCTCACAAATTAAGGAAATGTTAAGACGATTGACAAAACGTATCAGATTGTCCATTTTAAGTTAAAATTGAGATCTAATCAGTTGGTTCAATTAATTCCGCCTATCTTTTTTAATATTTGCACATATTTCTCTTATAGAACAAAAATTTAGAGAACCGTAATATATGCTAATATCGTAATGTAAATACGTAATATTACAAATGCAAAAGTGTGTTTGTTGCTCTGTGGTTCGGTGGTTTTTTCTTTATTCTCCAAGCAACAGATCGACAGGTTTTTTTGCATATCATATAATACCATATAATGGGCAGGACAGTGACACATACCTATGTTTTATTTCCGTAAAATACGAAGTCCCAAGTGACACTTATGCACGGAGTGAAGCCACGGAAATATATAGCCTCAGACAATAATATATGTTCTTAAGTCCTTATCCTGAAATTTTACATTTTTTTAATTTTATTTAAAATTTACCTAACCCTAGTCTACCGTACAAGGTTGTAACGAGTCGCGTGCGGCGATCATTGGCCTACTTTTATCGGTTCAGTAGTATAGCGAGCCGGTTCTGCAAATGATACTCCTTCCAGTTTTTGTGCGATCTTCTCGCTAAATTCTTAATAGGCACCTCGTATACAACACACAAAATAAAACTTAATTGCATAGTAATCCCTAATATGCATTTAGACTTGGGTGGGTTCCGTACCACCGATTTGATTGTATTTTATACGGTTCCGTGGCTCAGTTGGCCAGCCTTCAAAGCGACGAGTCCTGGGTGCGAATCCCGGCCGACACACACTTTGTGTGGTGAGCATGAAGTTTGTTCTTGGTTCTTAGGTGTTTGTCTTGTGATTCTTTGTTTGTCCATCTATCTGTGACACAGGGAAGCCTAATGCAGAGGTATGAGTGTGTCAACGTTTTTTACAAATATTTTGGCTACACAAAATGACATTCTGTGAAAATATCAATCCCTAAGAGTAGATTTGAAGTTCCTTTTGAAGGATAGACATATGTAGGCCTAATGATAAGATCTCCGTTACATTATTGGTGCATAACCCTAAAAACGATATTTTACTTTAGACGTAGTTTTAATCATCACATAACGAAAAATCGGGAAAAATATGTATAGTACGAATATATTGTACACACAGTTTTTATGGAAAAAGGTGCCTATAATTGTGCCTTGCCTAAACATCAGAGTGAATTAATATGTGATCAGAAACGCCATTAACTTCTAATGTGCATTCATCCCGTAATTGGTTCTTATCATAAATTAACCATCCAAATAATAACCATTAAAAAAAAACGATCACATCCTTCTTTTGCTAGCAATACTTGCTTAGTTCTTACAGGACGCCATGAAAGTTATACGAGAAATGATTCTGAAAGTAATTACTCACGTGATACCTAACCTGCTCATAAGCTAACAAAGACAATATAGAAGAAAATCAACCATTTAAACTTTATTTTCCTTAACTCACCTGAGGAAAACTTTTATGAAATTGTAGTAATAAATGTACAGTTTTTCCTATACCGTTACACAGTTTCCTTTTCTATTTAAGGTGCTGTCACCATTCAAATTACCCATCTGGTTTATCCCCCATTACAATACTGCTTGACAAGACCAATAAGACTATAGGAGGAGAATTTTATTTTATTATTTCCCTTGACACCAGTGCAATGGTAGTGTAATGGAAAACAGTATCATCTCCCATAACATTTCCTTAAGCATAGTATTGCCATACGGAAATTTTATTATAATATAATTATATTTCCCTTAAACCTTCCAGGTTCATAAGCATTTTCTCATAATGTATATAATGTACATCTGTTAACCAAAAACATATTATACACAAAATATACGCTTATTCTTCTTCTAGATCATACTTACCTAGCTTACCAATATTTTGCTCTTTTATCAGCTTTTGGCTTTAAACAGTAGTTTTACAAGTTAGAAGGTAGATTCTGTTAATTTCGATTTCCTAACAAAGCTCTTTTATTATTGAACCTCGTTATAATTTGGTTAGTTTTAATTCAAACCGAGTTGTATGTGGGACTAGTAGATTGTTTTCAAATGGGTTGTTGTTCACCATGGAAAAATTTGAAAAATCTACTATAATAGCACAAAACTACCCATATGAGAACAAATGATTTTTCCGATGATATTATCCAGCGGTAGTTAAGCTATTGGATATTGTTTTTGGAACAGAAATGTCTCGGGGTATAAAAACCGTTAAAAATTAAAAAAAATACTTCAGCTTAGGTAGTAGTGTCATGGAAGATTTAAAACCTCTGATCGGTAGTTCCCAGGAATAATAATAACGGGGATAAGCCACCAGTGTCAGTAAGGCTATAAAATTGACACAAATTAACACATTTTTATTTCATGTGCAAACTAAGAATAATTTGAAAAATATCGTTATACCTGTATATTTAATTTGTCTATGCTTTAAAATCACCCATGTAGCTGATAATTACACTAATTAATCATTGTACTAAGTACAAAAATAACATTGTTACGTGAAATATTGCTAATATATAACTTCGATATTTTTATACATTCATTTGTCTCAAAAACAATAGAAATGAATAGAAACAAAAAACAATAGAATTTTTAATTTGCTACAGTATGTTACATTGAAACCGTGTACATGCGAAACATTGACCAATGCAAGTAACATTAAATTCATTCAATATAACGTATTTTTATTCTATTTTGCAGTGTTTAGCGTTCGAGACGAGAGAATACAGATGATTCAATGTTCTACGAATTATATTTTAAGGACGGTTGGTTCATCCATGACTATTACATACTTTATCGTGTATTATGTTTAGTTATTCAATTGAGTAAACATTTTTAGGGTTCCGTCTGTACCTCAATAGTAAAAAACCTTAAACCTTTATATTATACGATTGTTTTCCGTTGATCGGACTGACCGGTCAAAGCCTTTATTTTAGGAATGCGTAGAGGCATCAAGTTGAAATTAATATCAAATATTCAGGTCTGCAATCCCTATAAGCAGTATAAAAATCAAACTCCTAATTCAACTTAATGAAAAGACACAAAACAAGATACAAACGGCCAATGGTGTATATTTTGAGTCTCGCAAGGGAATTATAACCTAAAGGCTATTTACCTAGAATTCAATTTGCAAGGTGCAATATGTAATGCCATATAGCTCAAGTAAAGAAATAAATCACAAAAAAAAATAACACATGAAAAAAACTACAACTTACACCTACAAGTTAGTGCGGAACTCTCGGTGCACGTGTCCGTCTCGCACTTGGCCGGTTTGGCTGTACTTGCAAGCCAAAAACCTGTCTTTATGACACATATTCTGTAGATGTAAATTGTAACTCTTCTTTACCATTTAAAGTTTGGACAGTGTACAAATATAGGCTTCATAATAGGGTTCCATTTACCATTGTAAAAAAAAATACTCGTTCACTTGAAGATTAAAATAATGAGTGATATCAAAATAGAACTAATATCTAACAGATCAAACCGTGATCGTCATCAAGATTGAGGCCACGCTATTGGTTAATACAACTAAACAGATACACCTACATAATACACATTTCCTCAATCCTTATCCCAAATTGTGAAATGCTTGTATTCAAATTTTACATTATACTTTATATAAAAATACAAACGATGGTCCTAATAGAGCAGACTTTGTAGAATACCTTGATGGTAGATCACACCAGAGTGGTCATACCACCAAGATACCCCAGTCTAACACTGTTGGAATGTTATTGCAATAATAAGATAAACAAACGAACGCGATAGTGCGAGCCGAGCCCGATCAATTGGACACACAACACGAAATGAATAATACATTTAATAAATATCCCATCCATCTCATATGAATGTGGCTCCATTATCTAAATGTATCAACACTCCCCTTTCTACGCGTTGAAGGCAGGACGGTCAAGTGATAAACCTAGGGAGAAGGTGCACTGAAATTAATGTCTTGGAATTTAAATTGAACATAATATCATATTATTCTCGTTTCATCCATCCATTCAATAGTCTCATTGCAGGGCCTACTCTGGATAAGCGAGAGTAAAAGTGCTTTGAATTGACTCTACCACGGAATCGGATGACATTGGATTGACTTCAAATTGGATTGGATTGATTGGACTGGACCAGTACATTGGATTGTACTTTATTTACTTAATCGAAATTTTGGTATTAAAATAGATGTTGTTCTAAAATAGATGTTTTGAGAAGTTGAGCGCACATAAATTTTGCAAGCGATCTAAACTCATCTATGCACAGTGAACTTTGGATTGTAAGTCAGCGCCCGTCCATACCTCTGGGCCACTACTCGGATATTTACTACTACCCACCTGAATCGATTCCTGTAAGGATTCTATGGTTATATTTTCAAGAATCGCGCAGATTCCTCACTATTGAATGGCGGGGACACTTTATTTACCTTGTATTGTCTACAACATTATTTAACATTATAATGAGTTTCAATGTAAACAATGCGATTGTGAGGGCGCGTGGGTGCGCTTGCGCCTCCGGCTTCGCGTCCGTCAATCGCTCAGAGCGGTTTTGATTAAAGTTAGTTCCTTCACTTCAAATCTACCATACAACCTTTTTCTTATTCAGATAGAAATAAAACTTCTTTTAAGCCTCTTCAGATAATAATATAAGAACCTACTTACACGACCTCGTTTGTATAAACCCGACATTCGCCTGGTTACAGAGCTTAAAACGACCGGTTGTATTTTTATTTCACACACCGTATAAGGATTTAAGAACAAAGTCGCATTTAAGTTGCAGTATAAATAACGATTTCTCCAATATTTATTACCCTTACATAATTGTTGAAATTGCTATATCGCGTTAAAACAATATCTATTGCATGTTCAATTTCAAGGCAAGTGCTGATTGATTAATAAAAAGTACCTAACTCTTGACACAAATTCAGGATTATATACAATCCTTCTTCTTTTTCTTCTAAATAATTTCTTCTAGTTATTTCGATGATTCTTGCTTGAAAGATCATTCATCATGCCATAGGACTGTCAATATTGCCCGGAAATCATGTTTTAAAGTCCGTCAAACTGTACCAGCAGATGTCTTTCCTGTGTAATACACTCGAAAGGTATGTAAAGATAGGTAAATATAGCCTCATCAATATCTATGTGCATACAAATAAACCTTCTTAAAATTGAAAATGAAAAGATCAGATACAAAGGAAATTAAAACGTTGTTTTCTGAAAACACACCGGGTGTTATTTGAAGGCGAGAAAATGAAGGAGGTTAGGTAAAAAAGCGGATAAATAAATCTGTTTGAGATAAGCAAGGCCGAGGTCGGCAGCGACGCGGGCGTTGCGTTGCGTTGCACGCTGCGTGACGGCTCTGCTCATACAGCTACGGCTCGCGGGTTAATTAAGTGCTGATTGACTATCAAAGCAGGTATACAACAAGTAGTGCACATTTTGCCAATGTCTTGTATTCATGTCATTTTCCAAATAGTTACCGGTTTGCCTAATTAAATGAAAGTGACTTCAAGCCAGGGGCCCAGGGGCACAGACGCAGACTTTCAATCTGAAGGTCTCTGGTTCAAACTCGCACGTGCACCAGAGTTTTTTACTTGAAAAATTTATGTGCGCAATACCAAGTTCTGTTAGAACGGTGAAGGAAAACATAGTGAGGAAACCGGCATGTCTTAGAACCAAATATTTGAAGACATGTGTTATCAACCAATTCGGATTGGTCTCCCGTGGTAGATCAAAGCCCATTCACTCTCAATTATCGAGAGTAGACCGGTGTCCTGCAATGGAAATATAAAGAGGCTCCCACTGCGGTTAAATTTATGTTCAATACTAAGTAGATATTTTTAAGCTCTTTATCACTAAAACATTAAAGTATTATGAAACATATTCAAAACATTGGAAACATATTAAAGGCAAGTAAATAAAACTTTACATACAATTATGCACAAAATGCAGTACCGACCGTCAAAGTTATTTATAGTTATATCCACATTTTATAGTTCTTAACAACTTATTAATGACAGCATTAGAAAATCTATCCTAAGCGAATGGTAAGCAAAAGACAATATTATGACTATCCTAGAAGAAGATTTTCAGATAAATACACGCGTCGGCTCATACCTCGTTACAATATAGTTACATTTTTTAATTAAAGTCATTTGTTTTCGCCGACAATTACTTGTGGAATTCAGGTACTTATCATATTATGTTAAACCACAATCATTAATGCAAGGTTAAAGATTATGGACGGCATATATTGACTTTAGAACATTTGACGAAATCCAAAAACAGAACAATAAGAGTACATTCCGATTGAATATGAGTCGTCGCAAAATTGAATACAATAGACGTTCGTTCCATTGCATTTAAATCAACAAACTCTCCGGCGTTCTTATATACCTTCATTTGAAACAATTTCAGTAGCAACACACCAAACAAATAATCAACTGTCATAAGTAGAGTAAGTATTTTCAAATGAAACAGGATCCTAGTCACTCGCCTCTCTTTTTCGTTTCAAATTGTTTTATTGTAATTACTCAATTTACCAAAATGTATAACCTCTACTTTAATAACTCTGCAATACTTACTGATTGGCATGCTTATAGTTTTTGCGAATCAACTAAAGGTAGCCTGGCAACTGAGATTTTTCAAAAATGTTGGTTATGGTTTTACTATTATAACTTGTTTTTTTTTTTAAATTAGTTACAAAAATATTACTCAATTTCATAATTTTTCTGAACAAATTGAATTACATTAACTCATTAACGTTATTTTGAAGTGTTCGTGGCCAACCTTGCCTAGATATTTTTTACCGATCATCAAACCTACAAAAAAACATGGAACCGAATTTGGAACCGATTTTGAAGTTAGTTAAAAAGTACATGTGTGGTATGTAAGTAAGTGCGTGATGGATATGGCGTGATCAAATCAGCATCACACTAAAAACTTCCATATTTACAGAGCGATGATAGCCCCATCCTGTCGAGCATAGATCCGAGCACTGAACCCCTCAATTAACTGAATTGCTGCTGATAAACGCAGGGCGTACGATGCAATTGCAGCATGAAACAATGACATCTACATTGATTCTACATGACGAGAGGAAAAACTCTCACGCGATACTGGTGTTGTCGTTTTATTACTTATTATGAGACTGTAAAACAAGGTCCTTGCTAGTATCTCTCTATGTATTAACTGAGATAGATTTAACCTCATCTATTACAAATAATATGATCAAGCAATAAACCGATTGTATAAAAGCAGATATAAATAGAAGAGTCTTCTATTATACTAAATTTATAGCAACCTATTACAATGAATGTAGGTAATATGAAGTTTTGGTGATTTTCATTGAGTTCACGGATGGCCGGTGTTTAGCGGAAGGCGTAATTACGAAAATTAGCCATCACTAATCATAGCATAGCCTACTAAGCGATAAACATAAATAGGTACCTTTAGAAATAGTGATTTATATGAACAACGTACCTTCGCTGCCATTTCAATTAAACGTACCTAACCATATACCTACGCAAGTCTATTCCTTTAATTATAAAGTAATCAGTGGTATTTGATGCATTGTGGTGATGTGATGACAGTATTTCTAAATGGAACACATCATAAAAACGTTTCAGTCGGAGTCAGAGTCATTGAAATCATTTGTTATCCTTTTTAATTCAACCATTAAAACCAACCACTGATAAAGTATTTCCCGGAAGTTGTGAGACAGATTTAACATTAGCAGCTTGTCAACGTTGTTTCACCGCTAAGCCCTGCCGACAGCTTGCGGGCGGTGGCGCTCAGATAAGATAAGGCTCGTTTAGCCGATAGAAACAAAAACTCTTCTAAAAAGCCGTCACTCACGACATTGTGTAATCACTTTATACGCACAGATTTACATAGTCGATCATAAACTAATCACCGACGATGATAGTTTTGTGTAAAGCAAAAAATTCAGCATTGTTGACTCGATGCTCTTTAAGTGGTTTGACTTACTAGTCTTGTTTTAAACTAGGTTAAGCAAACGCTTGAATCAATAGCCCAATTCCGTCAAGTTTTCACAAGTGGTTCCTACTTTCTACGCGAAGACTAGGTAATACGCAAACAACTTAAACAGGCAAAATTATGGAATCCCTTTTAAATAACCAAACTGAAAATCATCATATATGCATAAAATGGTTAAAAACATATAGGTAACCAAATTTTTATCATCCACAGGACCTGCCACTTGGATCGAGAAGTTCCCGGAAGCTGGTGGAGCGAGACAGAGTCCCATAGACATCGTGACGACACGGGCCAGCGGTGGTAACTGTGCTCCTCCTCTGATATGCAAATACTCCGTCAACCACCCCCGCTCCGTCGTCAACCCCGGCTACTGTTGGCGCGTAGATGAGAATGGCTACGACTCAGGTACCAAAATAATACAACTGGTCTAAATATAGACCCGTTTCTTTTATATGTAGAGCGCTTGAATTCTCGTTTGATTAACTGCTTTTTTTACAAATGAACTTTTACAATTTCAAATTTTTTACAACCCCACCCCATCGGTTGGCTAGAGTAGAATGATTACAACTTTTAAGTCGACTTTACCCGACTCTTATGTGATCGCCTGCTCAAATTAGCATCTAGCTTACGTGCGAAATAAAAGCGGCTATGCGACATTCATACCGAAGAAAATCCACGTTAGACGAATAGTAGGTGAACGGCTGTTTACGTAATCGAGGATATGACTAGGACCGATGAAGATTAAAGGAATTTTAGCTGTTGACTTACTCTGGCTTTCTGTAGACATAAATCAACAATGGAACTTTATAGTCATGGAAAAAATAATATCATAAATCAATTAGGTTAGGTGTTTGCTTTTCGCCGGAATGAGGTGATGCTAAATATGAAATATCATAAACAAAATATCCGCCAAGTTAAACCATTGGCATAAGATAAACTGTCAGTTTATGGTACCACGTACATTCAGTAAATAATTCATCATTCTATCTTTATTTGTTTCCATGAAACGAATGTTTATCTTTTAACCTTTTCAATTATTTTTATGAGTGTCGCAGTTAGGTCCTGAATAATAAAATGTAGATTAGTTAGTGTTTCGTATATACCTAGCCAAAGAAGTAAAGACTAAAGTTGACCACACGGTATCATGTTTGGGTGGGTAATTAACATTGATCCATCTGTCCCACGCCCGTCGTCTCGCTCGAACGCAAATGCCATTTTACTGTTCAGAATTCAGGTTTCTTTTACTGTCCTAGCTCTTTCTTTTTCTCCCTAAGATAACACAGGTTAACGTAGCTTGGGTAGTATGTTTTCGAACAAGAAAAGTAGTAATTAATGCTTAGGAAAGTAAATAAGAGATTGATTTAAAATCTATATAATTTATACAAGAATTTATTAAGTATCAATAAGCCAGGCTGTCACACTTAGTCCATATCTTGAAAACTACTGAACCGATTTTGACGTAAATGTAAGCAAATAAAAGAATGGTCGGATTAATAATAGTCTCTAAGAAATTGCGTGGACAAACATACATACCTATAACAAATTGTAAATTTGTTTCGAAGCACTAACAGATTATATGTAATATAATATACAATATGACAGTTCCAATAATATTACATACATACGTGTCGAATTGATAACCCTTTTTTTAAGTCTGTTAAAAATAGAATTCTACTTAAAAATAATCGGTATCGCTACGCGAATATAAATAATGATTATGCTAATAATCGTCCTGTAGTCCAATAACTAAGGTTCAATTTACATTTCCACTCGAACAGGCTCCCCTTGCGATGAGTCACCGCGCACGTCCCGGACTCGCGCAAAATACTTCCCGAGCGTGTAGGGATATCGATGCGATTTTGTTTCGTGCAATTACTGTGTATTCCCTGTTGTGAGGAATGACTAATCAAAAGTACACATCTTTTCAATCAATAGTTACTAAGCGCAAAACTCGTACAGCTTTAACCAATTCGTCCATATTTTTTGTTGAAATATTCGTTGATATCCGGGGAAGGTTCTTATGTAGTGAAATGTTGGAAAAAAATCCAGGAAAAATTGGAAAATTTAATATACCAAAGGTGTACAAATTTCATTTGACAGCTGATTGTCAAATTGTCGATCAAGACAGGATAACGTCTGTCGGCTAGCCAGTATATAAATAAAAACCAATTGCCAAATTTATCTATTGAGAACGGCTCGACCGATTCGGCAGACCTTTTTTCTTATGTTCTTCAAGGTTGTCAAGGTTTGTATGAAAGACTAGCGACCCACTCTGGCTTTGCACGGGTGTAGTTAAGAATTGTCATTTTATCGTAAAGCAGTTAATTTCAACAACTTACAGATACAATCTGAAGGTAACTAATAAGCTAAGCGTAGGGCATTTCGCTAACAACGCGACTTTTTGCATTTTTAAACCCGTCGTAGCTACTTCACTAAAAGTCCGATTCGAATAATTTATAGAGGAATTTACATGACTAAAGGATTTATTTACAAGTCAATTATTTTTTTACACAATGATTAAATTTGGATTTCAAAAAGTAAAACAGCCTGTTTTCTTTTTTACCTTAAAAACTTGACTTTTTGGAGTAGAAATATCGTTTTCGAAAAATTTACTGTCCTAAAAAACTTCAAAACTAAATCAATGTATTTGATTCTGATGGTTTAATAACAATCGTTTTCGAAAAATTTACTGTCCTGAAAAACTTCAAAACTAAATCAATGTTTTTATTAAATATGATGGATTTATAACTCGCTGCGAACGCGGCGCAACGCGATCGTATTTTTTCTCTCTATAATACTATCGTAGCGAGACTAGCATTCACCTTGATGAACGCTCTCCTCTCGGATAGAGCCAACAGTGTCGATACACGGACATAAACGTGATAATTTCCGTATTGCAATAATGAACTAACAATTACAAAACAATTTTAGGCGTATCTAAAAAGAAACATTCCAATTTTAACATTTTGCTGTGTGGGAATTATTTTGTTACATGTTTCTATTTTTGAGAGTGGCCTAAATTTCGAAATAATTTACATCGTACGCGCCCTTAGGGTTTGGAAAAAAGATGACGAAATTTCAAAATTTCGTAGAGCCTTTAAAAACAGTCCTATCCTATTTATATAGTCCTATCCTATCCTATTTTAACCTATAGGACTCCCAAAATCTAAATAATGGCGGCGAGTATAACAATGTGCATTTTACACCATAGTCCTCGATATAATTGAGACTTCCAACGCCATAGGCTCAATATAAGATACTTTACATAGGCTTGGCTATAAAAGAAACACTAGCACGGTGAGTGCCTCTTTACTGCGCAAAGCATTTACTGATTAACTTGAATGATTAGTCATTTATAATCTAATCTTTACAAACATTTCAACACCGTAAGTAATTTCTTCTTAGAAAATGGTTGAAAATGTGGCTTTTTCAGAGATTCTGTGGCGTTGTTTTAATATAAAAACACCAGGAAATCATTTGTTTTCTTTATAAGTTGTTGGTGACTCCAGTAGGGTTGATATAGGTACTCCTGCTCGACCGCATCAACAAGACGCGGAACTAACGTGTATAAAAGGAAAATCACCAACATTTTCTATAACATTTTCATAAAGTCTATAGTCTATATATACTAGGAAGATATTATTGGTCATAAGGTGAATGCCGGATGTATGCTACCCTTCACGAACGCATTAGTATGCGGTTAACTGGTAGAAGGAAATCAAGCCTCACATATATTCGTAGACATGAACATCTACAAGAAATAACATATCGCTACGCTATTGTCTGATAGGATCAACATAGTAGGGGTTACTTGGGCAGTCAATGGATAACTCCTAGATCTAGTTGAAAACTAATTAAAAGTCAATAACGTTATTTGTTACGTTCTGTAGTCGTCTAAAAACCGTTGTAGAAGTTGCATAGTTCTTAATCAAGTCCAGCAGTTTGTTATAAACTGATGGACTGATTATGTATCCTATCCGACTTGCTAAGCATATGAACAGACGTGGCAAGAAGGTGAGCGAGCTTGTTTCTGTGCAGGGCGCGCGATGTGTTTGTTTCCCTTCACTGGAGAGTGTCCATATTATTAACATCGATTGTCAATCGCGGATTTTTACAAAACGTTATATTTAAATACTCTGTATAGTGTTGGTTCTCTATGATCAGCGTTCAAATCATATAATGAGCGTGAGCTTTCGGTGAAGGAAAATTTCGAAACGAAACCATAGCATGAAATTTTCTATGCTTGCTAGTTAGATAATATTCTCGTCTATCAGTATATCCTGCTGGAGACAAAACTGGAGTCTCTCGCTTTTAAGGCAGGCACTACTACCTTAAGGGTTATTACTATTTTAGGTAGACATCAAACTGGATTATTTATTTATTGCAGTGTTAAGGGGTGGACCTCTTGGGGATGACGTGTACAAGCTACAACAGTGGCACTGCCACTGGGGCGCCGTCAACGGCGAGGGTTCAGAGCACACCGTGGACGGACGCTCGTTCTCTGGAGAACTACACTTGGTGCACTGGAACACAAGCAAATACAACAGCTTCAGCGAGGCTGCCGGACAACCAGACGGCTTAGCTGTACTCGGAGTATTTCTCATGGTAAGTTTAGACTGTCCTCTTCTTAAGTGCCATAATTCCGCTTTATCTATAAGTTTATGTTTAGGTATGTTTTCGAATTCATTACCGGAAAGAACATTTCGGAAATCGCGTGTTTTAAGTTATGTATGCAGAAAGGTGGGGAATCTTAAAATCTTTCTAACTCACTAACGACACAACTCAAATATAAGTTCCAATTAACAGAAAATATTATACCTTTTTCCGGAAAACAAAAAACAATTTTACTAATCATTATTGCTACAAGACTAATAATTATCTGATTTAAAAATCGTAAAAACCGACTGTAATACTTTTGTTTTAATTACTTTATAGGGGTTGGAAATTTCCTCGTAAAATGTCTATGGGATCCTCGGAGGTATCAAAATAAAAAAGAATTATCCAAATGGGTTCCCAATTGACGAAGAAATCTCGTAACAAACATAAAAATTCAGATCATCCTAAATTTTTTGGAGTTGACTTTAAGTTGGTCTTAAATCGGCATTTATTAAATTAACATAATTGAATTAAATATCATTAAATTAAATGGAAACTTACAAACAAAGTAAAGCAGCATTTGAAATCTACGAAAATCTTAAATGGTAAATTACTCAAACATCATATTTAGAAATTTTACTGTTTTTGACCGACGACTGTGTTAATTTAAATATATAGTTTAAAAAAATATTATTTAAATTGCCTATATATATTTAAATTAATTGTCACATGACGAAGATTAATTGACGAAGTCTCTTGAGAACGGCTCAACCGATTGGCTGTTTTCGTTGTTATATAAAACTTGTCCTGATAAATACTGATCAGGACAAGTTTCGTTTAAAGGCATATTTTTGGAAAATCCACCTATTGAGTCAGAAATTGGGAAAAACTGAACGTGAATTTTGAGTTTTGCCACTACGTCGTTTGACAGCTGATTGCCAAATTTTTAATTAAGACAGGAAAACGTCAGCTTATAGTATAATATACTTTTTGAGATCGCATTTACAAAATATCTACTCTTGTCGGATAACGTATTGCGAGCTTAGTCTGAGTTTAGATTATGTACGATCACGCTGTCATATGGTGATAAGAGTATGTTTTAATTAACGTAACGAAATATGGAATTTTTATTGTTAATCATTTTAACTTAAGGCTCTTCGTTTTGTATCAATAAATGATGCATTAGTAGGTTATGTCAAATAATAGAACTGTTATAATTATAATTTAGTTTATATTTTAACCGACTTTAAAAAGAAAAGGTTCTCAATTCGGCTGTACGTTTTAATTAATGTTATTTATGCGATTTGTTTGCCAATTGTGGACCTATTTGGATGACTTTTATTAAAATGATAGCGTGTACCTCTGGGGTAGACCAATAAGAAATTTATTTTGCTTTTGCAGTAAAAACTTATTTTTGAGATGTTTTTGTTGATTATTCGAGATTATGAGCTTTATTGATAGTTTGAAAAAATATGACGTTAATAGAAAATGTGCTTCAAAATATATCAAATTGTTAGAAATATCGGACAGTTTCCACCTTAATCGTTATGAAACGCTTATTTAAGAATTTATCTTAATTGCCTAATTTATCTTAATTATTATGTTAAATGCTTACCTAAATGATAACATGGGGACCTCTTTTGGCTTCAAGTTTATTACTGTATTCCATTGGCTTTAGTTCACGTTATTAAATCTTTGATGCTTAATAAAGTTGGTAAACAATTTACGAAGATAATCAGATACTTAATTCGCACCACACACGTTTCATGTCCTCATTATCAGCTTCTGTTTACACTGCACGGACTCTCGCCTCCTCTCAACTAATGAGGGTGAATGAGCTTTGATAGACCACGGGAGCCCAACCCCGATTCACGTGACACCGTTCGAATTTCGATTCTAGGATATGCTGGTTTTCTCTCCAGCATAGTCCAAACGTATTTTTATGCGAAATTCGAACCTAAATCTGGTTCGAATCCAGCTTTCGCATAAAAATTTAATATAATTCGATTTAATCATCTTTACCCCTGGGCCACCAATCATTTATTTTTACCAAATTAAGAATAGATTTCGTTTCTGTGTAGCTGAAACGAAAACAAGTCGATTAGCTATCTATCACTGTAACGTGTCGAGACTATTTGGTTCGGCTTCATAATTACTGTATACTTTATCCGTATGTATTTTGTTACTGTGGGTCATCAGCGATTCGTAATTGAATATCATTTAGCGACGGCATGACATTCGTAATAAGTCGTCATGTCCATGTTAACACGTATGTACTAGGTAACTATTGTTCATTGTAGTATAATAGTTCGTATGAATAGCGTTTTGGAATTGCGTGCGCGCAACGAATACCAGATCGACGGCGTTAGTCTAAAGGAAATCATTATATAGCTGTTTAGTACAGCTATATAATAATGTGAGCTTCATTCAAGACCTTTAAGGCAAAGTTTTAAGCGAAACTAGCGAATTAGATGATGAGATGATTGAGCAAAGACCCGAATGCACGCACGCACGTCACCTCTAAAGTACCTTCTGTGTACCTACAATGTTCGAAGCATGCTAAAGATAAGAAGATATTATGAAAAAAAAAAAAAAAAGTTATATCTTGGTAGGTTATTATTACTGTATCGCACCTACTATACATACGTACTGAGCCTCTTTTTTCATGTAAATGTAACCCACAAAGCACCAAAAATGTTATATTGCTAATATACCATTATACCTATAGTTGACATCAATATTCTCAAGAGTTTTAAAACGGTACACATAAAAAGTACGGGCGCGTGGAGCGAAATGAAACGCTCTCTCGGCTTCCGTGTATCGCAACTTTCTCTCAGGCTCGGGCAATGCTATGACCCGCACCACGCATCGCAAAGACGAACAAAGGGCCTCATCGCGGGTATTCCTCCCTCCAATCGGTACACGAAGCCCATATATTATTTACACAACAACAAACAACCTACAACGGGAACTGCTGTGTGTATTGGTGCAGAGAGCTCGACGACTCAGTAACTGAATTATGCAGAAGACGTCATCTTCGGACTTATAAAATACCTTGTCAACTGCATAGACTAAAGTCTACGAACGCAGTAGCGTTGATAATAGACAACACTCGTATACACAATAGACAACAGTTCGTTTATTTCAGAAAAGTCTTAAATAAAGGAACTGCTCCCTAGCCTAGTCGGTAATTATCCTGCTTGCAGAACAAAACTTTGTGTAATCATCATGCCTTGTTAGTTTTAGGGCCTTCTGAATCATGTATGTGTGCCCAAAATTATCGTTTATATATTTTTAAACATTCATATTGACATTGATCATAGAAACCGGGAATATGACGAGGAAGCATAAAGCAAGTTCTGGAATTAGGGTGAAGGACAATACTCTCGTACATTAAAATTGTATGAAAGATGTGTAACCAAAGAAACTTATAAAGCAGGCATTGAGTACAGTCGATGACGTCATTGAAGCCTTTTAAGTCAATCCGTTTAGCGCATACAAAATGCAAGTGCAGGCACGTGCCACTTCTAAAAATAATTTGCCTTGCATTGCAGGCTAGGATATTATGAATTATACAGGGCAAAACATTGTTAAACATTTTATTTATGATCGTGTTCTCGAATCTAGGTTTAATTAGGTACTGGGTAATACTTATTATATTTTGTCTCAAAATTATCCTCAAACGAAATAAAGTAAGACCACTAAAATGTTTGCTATAGAAATTCGGAAAAGATTACCTACCTGCTAAAGATAATTAAACAACTGTTCATACAATTTAATATCAAAACTAAGGCGAGCTGCAAAATAAGGTTCTGGTTGAAATGAAAATACAATGTGAACAACATTTAAATATTAATTATTCTATAAGCGTAAGATGTATTGCGCTTTGTTTGACAAAACAATACCTAACTACGTTATTTGTTACCTATACTACGACCGATTGAATTGATTGAATCTAATTACAGTAGATGAAGCCACCACCTACTTATATGATAATGACACTTCTATTGTAAGACTAACATAAGTTTACAATATTTCAATTGAATGGTTTGAATGGTGGTTGGCAGTCATCTTAATTATGTACTTGTATTATATGTACCACACTACATACTACGAGTACCTACAACACTAGTTTTAGCAAATGGTACAGCCAAGATATTACTCGATTCTAAGGGATAGAATAAAATAATATTACGCACAATAACAGTAAATAATTTCGGAACCAGCTATCTGAACCAATAGTAGTAATCTTCTACTAATAATAATAACAACAGTACTTGCTAGCTACTTAGAGACCCTGACCTTGACAATCACAAGGCCGAAATTCAAATTAGATCAAATCACGATTGATTCGACTTATTGAAAATTAACTTACAGTGTGGCAACAACCACGAGGAACTGGACAAAGTTCTGAAGCTTCTACCGTACATAACCCACAAGGGCGACAAGGTGACGTTCTCCGAGTCCCTGGACCCAGCGAAGCTGCTGCCGCCGCACGCAGCCTACTGGACCTACCCTGGATCTCTAACCACGCCCCCATGCACCGAGTCTGTAACATGGATCCTTTTCAAAGAACCAGTACAAGTTTCTGCTGAACAGGTGAGATTTCTTACAGACAATGCTGCTCCGTGGTTTCGATTAGAAAACCGAATTTATAAAAGCAATTATAACCAGCAGTGAGGATGACGAATCAAAATACATGTTACTTCCTTCCACACAATAGAAATCTATACCAATGGTACCTTCTTACATTGCTTGGCAAAGGTAGACTGTTTGCGGTCTAGATCATTTATTTACATGTATATATATTGTATATTATGGTTGCCGTGAGTACATTCAAGAACAATAGAACTATCATCACATCTGTAACAGCAATTTGTTTGAAGTAGGCACCTCAAAAAGTTTAAGGAATAATAGTTTCCTAGCGCTTGGACATGCAAATAGTAAAAGTATTCGTGTTCGGCGACCAAATATTCACCACTTCCCTTCAGAAAAATGAGTTGGTTTCTCAATTCGGCTTTGTATTTTTTTGATTTTTTGTATATTTGTTACGCGATATCTCGACAACTTACAAATCGACTTTGATGATAATTTTTATTTAGTGTACCTCTAAGGTAGTCCAGGTTTAAAGATTAAATCCATCAATTAAAGTCAACTTTATTCGATTTTTAAACCTTTAAAAGTGTATTTCCAATGATATTTATGGAAATATTTCAGATGGGATAGATAATTCAACTTAGATTTCAATTAATTATATAACTGGACTTTAATTGACTGATTCTTATAGAAGTTTAAGGATCATACTAAGGGCAGGCTGCTCAGTAAGAAGTCTATTGGTGTTTACCTCTCCACATGACAATTCACCACTTTACAACGTTAAAATACCATTAAGGTTTTACTGATGTAAGATCACCATCACAAATGATCCAACTCGTAGATAGTTTAAATATTTTTAATGGATTGATTACAGCTGGCACTGATGCGGAAACTGAAGTGTGGTGAGGCGTCAAGCGGCGTGGAGGCCTTGGAGCTGCTCCACAACTACCGGCCCCCACTTCCCCTCGGCAACCGCGAACTGCGCGACTATACACACGGCAACTAGCATACACTGGACTAGCGTGAAATGCCCTTCGACAACTCATATGAACCAACCGGAAGTTACGCGACTTTTTGCTTCCGAATTTGGGATTCCCAAGCGCGCTAAGCAGCCGCTGCGGTTAAATCGGCAGCTGCTATAAAGGTACTTACAGATCTTATAGTGTATCCCTGAAGTAGTTATTTTATTAGCCTAAAATAGACAGGCTCACTTCGAGTCTTCGAAAGATGAACTGTCCTTTGTGATACTCACAGAATACGACCCGTCGCAATAAATTTTATGAATCTATAATCCAGTTTTAATTTATTATAATTGACATTTTCTGTTAAAAATATGTTATATTTTTCCCATATTTTTATAAATATAACATATTTTCTTTAATGAGATTCTACTTAGTCTTATTTTTTAATCACATTTCGACTCAACGTATCCTCGTAGTAAGACATCCAGATTACTTTTTATTTTCATGGAGATACAAAGGACTGATCATTTCGTTTTCCGAGTGGTTATTCTACCGAAGTAACAAAATCCAGAAATTGTACGTATTACTGACGAATTATTTTTATTTAGAATACGTGAATACGGTACGTTTTGGTCCTGGCACTACCGTTGCCAAGTGTTTTTATAGCAAAAGAAATTGTGATCTATCTAAACTTCGAGTCAATGTAACTGTTGTATAACGACAAAAAAATAAGTGATATTCTGGAATAAGTTTCTGAGTTACTATTTCTTCTGTGACTTCTTCTGTAAAATATGTTAATTGGAACTTGAGATTTACAGGTGTAAAAATTTTAGAATTTAGATTTTGAAAGATCTATAGATTACCGCAAAAATGTTATACATAGTCAAGTGCCTCGATATGAATATTAAAATATGTTTAATAAAATGGTCTTTGTATTAAAATAATAAAATACTGCTTAGACAGGATCTGCGCGAAAAATTGTTGTAGAATATAGATGGTCTATTTTATGTGCCTGTTATAGTATTTTTTGATCATATTTAATGTTGATCTCCGTCTTTAGATCTAAAATTTTGCAGACATTAGTTAGGCGTTGTGTACGTGCATATAGATACTTATTTACTTTTTAGAATGTCAATGGAGAATATATTACCTTAAGCTTTATTATAATACAATATCTTATCGTTTCATAGCCGAACAAAATGTAACTTATAGAGAAAACTTTAAGGTCTTAACACACTGGTAATTAATTAGTGCATAAGTTTGAAGCGTGACAAGATAACGGCAAGCCAGCCGCGAATAACGCGCAGCGATTTTTTTATAAGATACTTGCTGCGCCCGCGTTGCTGCCCGCGTTTTTTTTTTCATATTTTTCCGGACCTTCCTGGGAACGTATATTTGAAAAAATCATATTGCCGAATTGGTCCAGCCGTTCTCGAATTTTGAGCTTAGGAACGCTTTCGTATGGCATATACACGCTCGTACGACAGAGACTAAACAGAGATCAATATAAATTACGAGCCATTCTTCGAGTGACACTAATAACTGTGTCTGCATGTCTAAGTCGTTGAATTGCATGAAAATATAAACTCGCGACGAATCCGCTGCGGCCTCGCGTCGCTTTAAACTCGCTCGCTCGCAAATCGCCGGTGTGTTACGGCTCTTATACGTGATCGTCGTTGCAATGTTGTATAGATGTAAGAACCTCGTGCCTCGAATGTAATCGACACAGTTATGTTAACTGTGTCGTGTTAGGCTTAAGTATGTATTTATAACGTAAACGTAAACAGGAAGCTTGTAATGCAAATAAAAATATATAAAATCCACATGTCTTTTATTTATAACATGTTCTGAGCACACAATTTAACTAGCTGTTCATTAAATAATAATATAATATAAAAATACAGTTCTTCGAGCGTTACAATGGATATAAAATTGTTCATAAATTTTATTAATTATAATAATTAATATGCCGGTGCGAATTCGTTGTAAGCACCACAATATGAGTACATAATATTTTGTAGCACAAACATATAATGCAAAAATATTTAAAATAAGAGTCCGTCCAACCGATATCGGCATAAAAAAAAATCAAGCATGTAACTTACAAAAATAGTAATCTCAGAAACAAAATTTGTGATGATAATATTTTTGAAAGATTTAAAGTCTAAACGCTTATTATAAAAGCCTCAAATTTCTGGCTATTTCGTCACGGACGGAAAATATAATAATGAGAATTTTAGATTAAAATTATACTATTTTATATATTTACGCAAGAAAACCTACCGCTAATGGAGGTCACTTTCCTTTTTTTGTTCATGGTCCTTAATATAATTTGGCATTGATAAGTATTATTTACATTTAACTATATCACATTTTATATGACTACACATTGTTAGAGAACAATTGAAGTGAGAGAATGAGTTGAAGAACAAATGTTTGTTCTGTTTAACTTACGGAACTACGTATCAAATAGCTTTTGGAGTCTCTTCTTTGGCCCTACAGGTATACATTTGTAAACATATTTAAAAATAGATTAAACCAGTAAACCTGAACCAGATCTGTTCAAATTCCGAACGTTTTTATATTAGGCAAGTATATTTAAGCAGTTCAAAGCAATATAAAAATATAATTTTTGAATTAATATAAAGGTGGGATCTCTTTTATCATACTACTTACCTACTATAATATCAAAACTTAATAAGGTCCTCACTGGCCTGAATATTTTCACTGCTATTTGTCGTAGAGTTGCTACTTTCGGGATTTTTAGGCGAAATCTTTCTTCGCGGTTTCACTGGCGCAACGTCTAAAATACCCGTCGATCCAAACATCCTGCCTTGTTCGTTCAAATATTTTATATCGTTGTCCCTTTCGGCGCGACGTACGTTCGGTGACAATTTCTTGCGAACGGGAGGACTGGGGGCCGCTCTGGAAAACTGCGGCCGGTTGTCGAATATCGAACTGTTTGCGTGTTGTAAACCGCCCGGCAGCAAACCAGACGTTTTACTCCTTTCCAGAGCAAAAGTTTGATTCGTACTCTCTCTTTCTTCACTCCCTCCGTCAGTGTAAAATGTGGTCTTGTTAAACTCTACAGTATTGGTGGTGTTGTTGTCTGTGTAAAATGTAGTTTTTTTCTTAATCTCTGTACGTAAATGTCTGTGTGCCTGCACGTCAGACTTACTGCGTTCTAGTGTGAAAGCACCATTTGTATGGAGATGGCAGCTGAAGGAACTGGTATTGACAGAGCAGGCTGGTATGGTTGAGAATGGGACTGCAGGCGCCCACAAGCAAGCACCCTCATTTCTTGGAACCATTAGAAGGGGATCCTGAAAATAATTCAAATGCATTTTGACTTTTAAACAAAAACAAATGTTGTAATGTTACGGGTCTACTAGCGAAACATCTACAAATAACCTGTCAGAAACTATTTTTGGAACTAGTAAGTGGAATTCCACAAGTATGAAGTTCTATGATACGGTTTGTTTAAGGACTGTATCAAGTCTATTCATTAATATAGACCTGACAAAAAGCTGAAGATCGCAGTCCGGACCACCTAGCAGATGAGTAGCAAAAGATTATTGTTATCATTTTTATTTTCTCTCAAGTCAACAATTCCTTTCCTACAGATATGTAATTATTTGATTTTATTATGAACCACATCTATAATTTAATAAGCTTATACTAATTTTATGCGATGGCAAAAATGTATCTGTAATCATTGTAACAATGTACTGGAAAAAATTGTGTTAATTGGCTGAAAAGTATTCCTAGAACCTTAATGATATATATAAACATATCCTTATATTAAGCAATTTTTTGGGGAAATTATTTTCGTATCCTTTTTAAATTGATATACCCTAGATTAAAACTTTTTTAGTCAATTCGGATCAATAGCTACATTTTTACAACGGAGTGTTTTTGGTATGCCATCTTGCGCGGGTAAAACTAAGCGAACCAAAGGTCGCCAACTGATGCGACACGCGCGATGCGACCGGCGCGCCACCCGGTCGTGGATAAGAGACATAATTATATAAGAGATAATAATAAGAGACAAAATTATGCCATGAAGAAACTAATTTACGTGCACGATGCAACAGGCTGATACGACACTACGACATAAAAATGTTAGCATAATATATAATCCGCTACCCGTGCGAAGCCGGGGCGGGTTGCTAGTTAATTAATGATTACGTACCTTTCCTGTTATAGAGTAGATTTTAGACTGGAGGGTATGAAGTCTTTCTCGTAGATACTCATATGAGCATTCTCTCAACTTAATAACCCACTGTACAACGTTGTCTTCAGCGCGCGCTGCAAACACATGACGCTTTTCAGGTTCGTCTCTGAAATTATAATATCTTCATAAGAACTTTTTAGTCATGTGAATAAAGGGAATGAACAGTTGGCCCGCCTAATGTAAGAAGTATCCTCTGCCCATAATGACAGCAACATAATTCAGATATTATCTGCTTACAAAATATCGGATAACGCAAGTTGTAACACAATCAATCACTTTAAAACAAAAATGAAATTTCTCATCTATCTAATATCTTTTGACAAGCAATTCTTGTATATATATTTTGTGTGTCTCGGAAATGGATCCAACGATTTGGTTGAAATTTTGTGTTCATATAGGGTTTTCCTATATAAGTTTACCTGTTTAATTGTATTTAACAAAAAAAAACGTTTTTTATAGTAAACTATGCTGAACATAGAATACAGCGCCATCTCGTCGATTTTTGTGGTACTTTATTCGTAATCTACTGTTACTTGAAAAATTTATAATTTCAGAAACAAGCACAGCTCGATCGCCCAGGTTCTTAACTCGGTTCCTTAATCTAACCAACACTAATAACTCTTAACTAACACAAAGCAATATGTACCTACTCTCTTAATTATATTAGCTTTAAACAACAGACATGGATTTTATTTAAAGAGGTCCAGTTGCTCGCGTCTGTAGGTAAGGTACCCTTTGAGTCGCACCAAACACCACACGTACACCATGGATGGTGCGAAAGGAGCAACTAAAACTAGCAGTAGAACTTGTGCCCCTTCGTCCAGAGAAGTACTACTTCTACACCTGTTTCGGTGGAAAGGTGTGCCCTTGAAATCACAGGCGCATGAGACGTAACATCTCCGTGTCTGTTGACGAGCGCAATGCGATGCGACATAAGCAAATATTGCTCAGTGGACAATAAACAGATAACAAGGGTAACAAGTTTTACTCACATGAATGATATTGAAAATGAAAAGGGTAAGCTCAATCCATGTTCCATTTGTATAGATGAGTTCTCCATGACAAACATTCCGGCTGGATTTTTAGTGTCAAATTTACCCATTTCACTTATTTTAAAATAGAAGAGGTAGTTGTTTATGAGTCGAAACCATCTTTCTTTGAATACTGCAAAAATATTTTTTTGTTTATTTATTTATATCTATTATATTATTTTATTTATAGCATACAGTATATATAATAGTAATTTTTCGTCTTAGATGTCGATCTATTCATGATAAACCAAAAGAAACAGCATAAATTTCACTTTGGTAAGAGTAGGCCATTGTCACTGCTGTGGGAACATCAATGCAAGCTGTTACTACTATGCAAATGCACCAGAAAGATGTAGTACGAGACAAATGGCGACGAACCGTAAAGCGCGCCACCACTTCTAAAGTTGTGACCACAACCACTCTGTCGAGAGTACAACAACAAAGAAGAAGAAGAAGCTTTACTTAGGTAAATAAATGCTGAGGTTGATAGGCTTATGCCTCAATAAATAAATATAACAAACTGTGTGGGATGCGGTACACTGGCAACACACACACATTGTGAGCCATATGACATATAGAGCAAGCATCCAGCCTCCAGCCGTACTGACCGTACAAAAGGGTGTTTTTGAGGGCTGGATCCTAACCTACTGTTACTGTGAATAGTATTCTGTGAAAAATACATAATAGTTTGAATCAGTTAGTATAATTTGAGTTAGTTAAACTTTAACTGTATGTTTCCTGTATGTTTTATCCTGTCTGTTTTGTTTAATACAATTATTATTCTATCATAATATATATTACACATTAGCCTTTAATATTCCCAATGCAAATGCAATGAGATTTAAATTTATCAAAGAATTTAGACATTAATGATCTTGAAAATTACTTCATCACTTTCACCAATTCAATACTATAAATGAATAAATGTTCCTATAGGAACACTGGGGAACACTTGATTATGTCAGTTATTACAACAGGTAAATAAAATTACAATCAGTAGAGTTAACGCATTGTTAATCTTACTTTATATTTTTTTGATTATCCTGCATATAAACCAGCTTTACCCAACACAAAAACACTTTGAATTCAGGCTCTCCTTATAGAACTATGTTGCCTCAAAAGAATTGATGACATCATCCAAACACAGGCAGGCAAGCAGGCAGATACACAGACAATTATAAGCAATTGTAAATCTTAAAACACCACTGTCTAGCTAAGGTTGATACATAATATAACTTTAAGACAAAACTATAATAATTGATGGCTCCATGTGTAAGTTGAAAGAAATGTGTGCAAAGCAAGGTCCTAGGATCAATAAATGGTCTCCTCAGTGTGATGAGCACAGGTTATTCTCAGGTCTTGTGTACTTGTGTACGCAGGGACAGTAAATAAATTGTTGTTATAAAGCTAGCTATGAAATAATAACTATGTATTGCTATCCAACTTAAACTTTGTGAACCATCCATATTTGCCAATAGTCACTTTCCTATCAGTATCCTGGTCAAAAGATAGCCTTTCAAGTTCAAAGTAGATGCAGTGTACCTAATTGAATACTAATGTTTACAGTCAAGTAAACTAAAAATAGACCTACAAGTTGGGCATGCAAAATTTATATAGGTAGGTACTGACCTGCCTGATGTCGATAGCTTCCATTGGAAACCTTTTTATAGTTTAATCTTCCTTCAATAACACAAGGTTGATCGCTCAAGAGAGCGAGTTCCCGAACATTGCATTTCATTTGGAAAATTGCGTATCACTGTTCCACTAATAAATATAATTCAGTCCTATCGCAAACCTTACGATATTTAACATAACATTGTTAATTCCACTCTAACTAGTAAATTCTTACATGACCATGAAACGAAGCGAGAATACAATACAATACAGGCAAAATGAAAATGAATTAAATATTTTTCATTCCTCTCATCCACAGATTACTAACTAACTAACTATAACTATATAACTAATTAGCCTAGAAGAATTCATTTCATTCTCTATCGTCACACACGTCATTGTCATAAATATTTCAGTGTTGTCAATTTCAAAGACACGTGCGAGGCGAGGATTCGAGAAGTTGTGCAAGGCTGCAAGCGTGTGTGATTTGTTTCGTCTTCAGCTAAAAACAAAAAACGTAAAATAAGAATTTAAATTACTGATTTCGTCTCGTGTTCCGCTACAAGTGTTGTAGTATTTTTGTGGATTGGATTATCTTTGTACAAATACACGTACTTCAATACTTTCAACCTCTTTATTTTCTCTATCAGCGGTTGACTTTTTTCTTTAATTTCTATGGCACTCCCGTTAAGGGCTTAAATTATAAATACAACAATGGACCTATTTGTTATAAACAGGTAAGAGTTGCATTGTCTTATAAATTTGGATTGGCACTTCGCAACATAATCTGAACTTACAGTTTTCATAACATACAGGTATCGGGATTCTGATGAAGAAATTGACACTGTTAGCCAAGAGAAAAAACGTTTAGAAAACTTGAAACTTAAAATCGAAGAAAGAAAGAAAAATAATATTAAACAAATAGTACCCAAAGAAGTGTCATTGGGAAAACAGAAAGATGAAGATTTATTACATATAAATGATGATATTGAAAAGCAAAATGATGCTTCAAAGCCTGCCCCTGAAAAGTTTGAAATATCACAACCAAAAAGACCAGCAAAAGAAATATTATCACATGAATTCAAAGTTTTGGGTAACAATGAGTTTGAAAAAAAAGCAAAGGTGGGCCTGTTAACCACTGTTAAAGTTACCTAGCAAATGATTGGAAGATTTTATTATATTTCCTCTTTCCTGCTTGCAGGTACCCAGAGTCCTTCCATACTGGCTCTCCAACTCTATTAGCATTTCTACAAATTTACAAAACTTGAATTGTCTTGTACAAGATCAAGATTGGTTGTATAGCACACTGAAATCAACACTGGTCAATGAAGGTGTGACACATCTATTTCCAGTACAGAAAGAAGTGATTCCCTTCATATTAAATGAGCATAAAACCCCATACCTGTTCCAACCACATGATATCTGTGTTTCTGCCCCAACTGGAAGTGGTAAAACTTTATCATTTGTTTTACCAATTATTCAGGTATCCACATGATTAGTGAGTGACAAATAGCTTAAAATTTCATCAAATAATCATGATTGATAAAGTTTCTCTGTTTCAGATTCTTAAGGATGAAATAGGATGTCAGATTAGAGCCTTGGTAGTCTTGCCTGTCCAAGAGTTAGCAGCACAAGTGGCTAAAGTATTTAAGAAATATTGTTCTAAAACAACACTTAAAGTTGCTCTTTTGGGTGGATCCACTCCATTGTATCAGGAGCAGCAAAACATTGTTAGATATAGTATGTTGTTTTCCTACATAAATAACAAAACTTATTTGCTTTCTCACTAAACTATATTTGCACAATTTTCAGCTGAATCATCAGGATGGATCAGTGAAGTAGACATTGTAGTTTGTACTGCTGGCAGATTAGTTGAACATTTGCAAAGCACAGAAGGTTTCTCACTGAAACACTTAAAATTCCTAGTCATTGATGAAGCTGACAGAATAATGGATCATATACAAAATGACTGGCTCTACCATGTTGAAAAGAACATTAAATTAGGCACAGAATTAATGGCAGGCAGAGTTTCTAATTTAAATTGGTTTAACCTCAATGACCAAAGGACTCCTCCTCATAAACTGCTATTCTCTGCAACTTTGTCTCAGGATCCTGAAAAATTAGAGCAATGGGGACTCTTTCAGCCGAAACTGTTTTCGGCAGCTCCATTGACTGACTATGAAGATGAAGATCAAATCAGACTGTATGCAACACCTGCTGAATTGTCAGAGGAAATGGTTACATGTGATGCTGTAAATAAACCACTTGTGTTATATCACTTCCTGGTTGACCAGAAATGGGACAAGGTGTTATGTTTCACAAATGCTGCAGAATCTGCCCATAGATTAGCAGTACTCCTGAATACATGGGGAAGAGGCAAGTTCACAGTAGCAGAGCTGTCTGCCGCATTAGATAGGCCAACACGAGAAGCAGTACTCAAAAAATTCACTCAATCAGAAATCAATGTGTGAGTATACATTAGTAGCTCTTGTGAACAGCTGAGAAGCCAGACTTTTGGCTTAACTTTTTGCAAGGCTCTCAATTGACAATACAATAATAACCAATTTATTTACTTAATTTCAGACTTATTGGCACAGATGCTTTAGCAAGAGGTATTGATGTGCCAGATTGTAAATATGTAGTTTCATATGACCCACCAAGGAATATCAAAACCTATATTCATAGAATTGGGAGAACAGGTCGGGCTGGGCGAACTGGAAAGGCTATTACTATGTTACTTCCTAATCAAATCCATTTATTCAAGGTAATTTATTTTCTATTATCAGTTTAGATGTAAGCTTTATATTAGAAAACCAAAGTTGGCGTCATATGCTCAATGGGCTTTCGTGGTTTGTATTGATTCATGAGAAACGCATTCAATATATGTATTGATAAATCCAGGCCGGGCAGTCATTTTGAACAAAATCTGCTAAACCATGTTATGAATGGAGTTCATAGCAACCGGAATGGGATTTTAGAAATATTTTTTTGTACTGATAACTATAGAAATATGAAGGCCCCATGCTCGCATTTATACCGTTCGAAGACTAATCAATTAATTATTTGATCTACCTAACTTTGTTATTTACATTATTTGTTTTGCAGGAGCTCCTCAAATCAGGAGGAAAATCACAAATCTCTTCAATTGAAATTCTTCCAGAAGTTCTTATTGACTTACACGAGAGTTACCAGTGTGCAATGAGTGAAACTAAAAACGTGATTCAAACAGAAATAAACTCAAAGGTGCAAAAATCTGTAGATTTGAAAAGAAGATACAAAACAAAATCACATAAAAATGTTTAAGTGTAATTATTATAATACTTGTATTATAACATTGAAAGAAAGTTTATCATTTCGGTTTTATTTTTTTCCTATGCTGCAGTACTCTTATATTTTATGTTGTTAGACGGCTCCGTGTAGCTTAGTTGGTAGTAGCCCTGCCTTCGAAGCGAGGGGTCCCGGGTTCGATTCCCGGCCGGGGCACACTGTGTGGTGAGCATGAAGTTTGTTCTCGGGTCTTGGGTGTTTGTCTTGTGTTTCTGTGTTTGTCCATGCTATCTGCGACACAGGGAATCCTAGTGCAGAGGTATGAGTGTGTTAACGTTAAAAAAAAATATCAACTAATTTGGAAATTTCTTTTAATATTTGAAATATTTATTATTATTATTTCTCATTATTTATTTTATTTCTCATTTGTATACATTTTTCACTACAAAATAATACATTATTTATAAAATAAACAGTATAAAAACATTGTAGTAAAAAATATATAAAAACGGAGGACCACCGACTGCGGAGTAAGACCCAAGCAGTCGGTGGCTAGGGCTGCAGAGAGAGGAACCTCCTGACGATGCGTGCCGTGTCCAGGAGTACCGCTTTCTGTATCTGGCCCTTGATCCAGCCGCCTAGCGAGAGCCTCTTAAGATGTTGGTCGAGGCTCTTCGCTATAAGTCCGTTCACTGAAACGACTATTGGGACGATAATCGTTGGATGTTATTATTATTATTATTATAACTATTGGTAGCACATGGCGGGCGACACCGTTCGCAAAACAACGAGTTAAAAAATGGCGCGAAATTGAAAGTATGTGCAGTGCAAAAATAATGGCTAGAAATGACACTACGTGAGACTATAAAGTTAACAAAAAATAATCTTTAACATTATTATATATTTTGATTTTATTACATACTATATTTTAATGGGTCGTGTTATTTGTAAAATTAAAACCACACTTAGTTATCTCTATTTTATAGTAGTTATCTCTTTAACATATTTATTTTGCGATAATACCATAATTAGTAAACTTTCTTTAATTACATTTTTATAAAATGCTTCTCGCGTTGAACTCTTCGAATTAAATTGGGTTAAAAGTGTGAAACACAGTGTACAAGTTGACTTTTTTAATTGTCAATCATGTTTGAAAATAAAATCTCATTTTCTCCGGACTTTTAAGTTTTTCATTTGAGAAAGCTGCCTATGTAGTGATATTACTCTTTTTTTAACTTTTGTGTATTTAGGCGCATTAATTCTGCCGATGTACGCGCCAAGCAAACTTGATGCAACCATTCTTACGGGAAGACATTTGATAAAGTGATTTTGTCTAAATAAAACGTTACCAAAGATTGAATGCAACAAACAGATGCGTTTAGAAGTAAATTAATATTACCTAACGAGTTATTATTAGTTTATAGATTTTGTTATACTTTATTAATAAAGACCGTCTATCTTCATTATATAAGCAGAGCGCAGTGTAAAAAGGCAGACAGCAGTGAAATTATAAAGATATTTTAATTTAAGTTATAAAATAACAACATAAGTACAATTCAGTTTTAGATGACAAATCAATATGTAAAATTTTCACAAGTGACAGTATTCAAAATTAACTATTTATTAAAATGACAGTTTCTAATCAAACCTCATTTCAACATTTATCTATTGTGGCCATATGTGAAGATTATTATTAAAAACACGCACTAACCATGTTTCATTTAACGGATGGCGTTGGCGATACTTGAGTGGTGTGCAATATTTGGCCTTGCAATATCTGTAGAAAAGTTTCCGTTTTATTTTCGTTACATTTCAAATTCCGGTAATCGTCATTAATTTTTTAAATATATTATTTACTCAATAAATTCATCCGTGTAAAATATTTCAACATGATTGTTGTACAGTCCCAAATCGCGAGAATTAATTCAACGTCCATAAAGTCAATTCGAACAAAGTTTTATTATCCTAAAACTGTATTGTTCGAGGAAAAATGCTTCCGAATAATTGATCTCAACGAAAATAAAGGCGAAGTGGAAGGAGACAAAATTTATAATCTGAAGGAAGAAATTTTAGACAGTGCCCTTCAGGAACATCTGCTATGGGTGATCTTCGAATCTGGAGAAATCTTAGTAACCGACCTTTTGAATGGTCTGCAAATCAAGGTGCTGATAAATAATTACTCTAAACTACAATTCCATCAATCTACTGGTGAGAATTTCCACTTCAGATCTGATAGTGGGGAGTATCTGCCAAATCCACTGAGTACAGAGGAGTTAATACAAAAAATGACAGATGGTTGTGGTGAACTTTGTATTACTCTAATTAAAGGAAACCACTATGACTATAGCAATGATTCAAGAAAGAGCCACAATGGACTAAATATATTAATTGAAGATGGAAATGTTATCAGCGAATGCCCAATAACAAAACAAAGAGATATTTTTTTATCTAATGTAAAGCTGGAGTATACCTTACCTTGGGGAGATAACATTATTTTGGCTGACAAATCGAAAGTATGGATTGTAAATTTAGAAACCTCAAGCACCACTTTTCAATTTGCAAATGTGAATACTTGCTATGTTCCTGTTGTAGTACATGAGAATGTATTCTATTTTCTTGCTGGGAGCGAACAGGAGGTAAATTCCATTCTTTTCTTAGTGTAGTATGTAGTATGGGTAAATTTTATCTTGAAATGTATCATATTTTGTTAGATTGATGGCTAAAATTACAGACACATGAGTTTCATATTCATATTTCAGCAATGGGTCTTACAATAAGATTAATAATCCTTAGCAATAAGGGTAATAGCTATTTATTATGGGAAGTTTTAAGTCATATTACTGTGAATAATAGGATACTGGGGTGGCCATTGCAATGGTCAGTTATAAATAACATACAAAATACTATTAAGTATTTATCTTGTGGTTAATAAGTACTCATTGTAAACTATAGTAATAACAAACAATAGTTTTTTTATGCCCAAGAGAGTAGTGGTAGTGTCCAGCACCACTTTTATCATATATGGATTAAAATGTAAAGATGAAAAGCAGCCAATAGAGGCTGTGTGCGTATAGACTTGATTCTTTATATGCCTTTAAAATATTCATAGTAATATACTTATCTTGCTGCAGGTATTTCTGTGCAACGGGCGGATATCTACATCAGCAGATACTGAAAGCGTCAATGAGCTGGATCCAAATAATCATTCTTCCAAGGTATCATCTCAAGATGCACTTGTAGCAGAATTAAAAGAGATACTGGAGTCTGTATTATCCTCAGGTAAAGATAACCAGATTGCATCTCGATTACAGTCACTGTTTGAAGACATTGAAGATTTTTCAATACTAATTGAATCTGCTGTAAAACTTTATCAACATAGCATCATCTTTAAATCTCTCTTGTACCAATTACAAAAAAGAGTGTGTGCCATAGAGGATGAATCATGTGTTCAAAAAATAGCTGATATAATAATTAAAGCAGACTTGTTGGAATATATACAGTTTAGAGGAAATACTACATATGATAATTTAAATATGTTTGAAAAAACATTAAAAGAACTGTGTATCATATTTATTATGAAACTGGATTTGGACATTGCCTCAATGTGCTGGCTTAAATACTCAGGATTAAAATTATCTATAGGGGCAAATGAAGTTGTAGAGATTTTGAATTCTATTCCACCTAATGCCAAAATGGGTTCAATAATAATGTGGTTAAAAAACTTTGTACCATATATTCTGCAACAAAACCCATTTTACATAGACTTGTTTGTCAGATGGGCAATGGAGAGAATATTTATTTTAGAACAGTCAGGTTATTGGCCCAAAATAGGAATTAAATTTATAGAAGAAATTATTCTTGTTCTAGAATCATCCCTAAAAATTATATGTTTAAGGCCTATATCAATGGATGACTTAGATGTGCTGAAAGATAGAATTAACTACATAACAGAATTAAAAGAAAAATATAAAATTAATGTTTTACTGAGTGAACTAAGTTCTCAAAATCCTAATGAAGTTGCACTTGTTATGTTGCGGCGGTGCTATACAGAAGATCTTGAACCATTTTTACAAGATTACATGCCCACTTATGCCACCAGACATTTGTTTGATACAGATGAAGTTTTAACAACTTATGTTGAGAGTGAAACAGCTAGTAGTGGAGGAGTTGTAGATGGAAATCGTTTAGAATTAATACTTAATGCGTTTCGATCACCAAGCAACAAACTGGACTGTCTACTTAATGTACTGAAAACACTGGATGTACCATGGAGTCCTGCTATAAGCAAATTAGCTGTGAATGCTGCTCTATCTGCATCTAAAGACTTTACAGCATCTGACCCTGATAGAGCTATTGCTCAAGAAATTCAAAAAGAAATTAACTTTGCAAATGTGAAAGTTGTTTTGAAAAAATACAATTTTCCTTTGACTTGCACTGATTATAAGCTTGTGCTCAATAAAGTAGTTGCCTGCACTATGGTAGATTTAAATGATTTGAAAGCCATTACTATGGTGATGTCAAATTATGCTGATTATGGCAATGTCTTGTACATAAACAAGTGCCTAGAAGAAAGTGATACTAGATCTGCTTTAGATTATTTCTGCAACATGCCCCTTAAACAGAAAAATATTTTATTGAAAACTATAATTATAAAATATGAGCATATTTTAAATGGGAATATAAACAACAATACCATTGAAAGAAACTACATAGATTTCATGAAGGGCACGCAATTGTTGAATGAAATTCAAGTTGACTACATAAATAACTTATACCACTTGAAGAATTCCTATAATATTGAATTGTGTATGAATAGTTATTATAAAGAAAATATTTGTGCTGAACAGATTAATCTTAGATCACACAAAAGTAGCTCTGGGCTGGGTATCGGTTTAGCGCGTCTTAAACCGTCCTGCCAAACTCAGCCATCTTCTTTAATATCACTGCTGAAAGGGGTATCAGCCATACACCAAGTTCGTAACTTGGTTGAACATTTGATAGCATTAAATGAAGATAATGCTTCAATTGAAAAGTTTGAAATGGAATTACTTCAATTCAAAGATGGTAAAAATGCTACCCTATTACAAGATGCTTTCATTTTATTAGTTGACCTCATAAACAAATGTAATGAAGAATATTTACATTACTTGTTAAAACGCCTAGCAGTGTTCAATGCGTTAATTCATGCAAATATAACAGTGAAAAATCTGTCAATAGCATGGAAATTTAATTATATCTACTTACCAATATCGTCTCGAAATGCTATAAACGAGTTCATTGATCATTCCATTGCAGAAATTACACATAAAGAAGAAAAAATAACAAATAATCTAAATGGAATACATTGTATAAGTGACTTTATACCATTCAGGATTATATCAACGATTGTTGCAAATTTAAATCATGGTGATATGCTGGGAGAGGATTTAGTAATTACGAAAGATGAAGTTACTAAAAAGCTACTATCAAAAGTAGTTGTTGCACAAGAACTTGATGAACTACTGACAACAGTTTTGTTGAATCTTATAAAAAGTTCTGAGTGTGATGATTTGGATAAGGAGTACCATATGATGGAGATTCTAAGAGGACAGAGTGAATCTATATGCCCTAAACTGAGTGCATACTTAATGAACCCTATCATACGCCGATCGTTGGGTCTTGGTACGAATTTACAAGGAAATAACGTGGTATACCCTCCAAAGTATATCCTTAGATCAAAATTCAACATCAATTTGTCAGATATAGCACTGCCAGAAAACACAGAAGAAACGTGGGATGTTAAAGTCATTCTTTTCTATGTTCTCAAACAACATCCAGATACTTCTTGTGAGAGACTGACGGAAATATGTCGCGCTTTGAATGTATCAACAAATGATGGGTTGTCTTTGCAATTAATATCATTGCTATCAACTTGGGACTTAAAGTACAAGATCATATGTGATGAATTAGGCTGTCGACAAATTTTAATTGAAAATGACATGAGCCTAATTGATAATTGCCTTGTTATTTGGGATAACATTACTAATAAAGATTTTCTTAAAGATGTATTAAATGACTTTTGGAAAAATGGAGAGGTCATACTACATGGACGAACAGTTTCCGTGAACCCATATTATTATGAAATTTTCCTATGCATACATAGATTGCTTTTTGGAACATGTGTTGACTTAAATTTTGTTAAAGAATATTACCTATTAAATTATTTACAAGAGTATAAGAGAATAAGCGCACCGAAACAATATGAATTCGAATTGTTTTCAGTGAAAGGCATGTTTCCAGAAATTGGATATTACCGTTTGCCGTTCCATCTATTTATGCGTGAAGACATGTGGTCTAATTTGAAATCTGAAATAACACTGGAAACATACGAACGTTGGCTTCCTGCAGTTGCCTTATTGTCGTTAGATGCAAATTCTGAAATAGCAAAGGACATGATTTGTAGCAACGCTTTAAAACAAACTATGACTTCCCGCAAGCGCGATCAAGGTAATGAAATTGATTCAAAAGACAGTGAACCATGGAGACTTACAAGCCGGGAGGAGCCGCTTTTGCGAGCGGCGCATCGTTGCGTAAGGCATATTGCAAATATGGAATGGGCGGGAGCTTGCCTCTTTTATGTTCTACAAGGTTGTACCCGAGGAGCTGATCAAGTAGCTGCAGCTCATCTGTGTTACCAGTTTGCACAACGTTGGGCAGCCTTGCAACCTGGAAACAGAGCGGTAAAACAAATGGAACGACTACATGCAACACTTTCCACAAGGCATGTTCTTTATAAGATAGAGTGGGCGTGTGAAGAATTCGTTCGCCTTTCAACGGAACCAGCTCAACTCATACGAGCATTGTATCTGCATCCAGATTTCGTAAATAAAATAGCGCGTTACGACATTAATCGAGCTGCTAATGAAATTGCTGATAAAAACAACATCAATATAAGTTCCATAAGAATACAAATTTTGGAGAATTTACTTGATAAGACAAGCGCTCATCAGAAGGATAAACGTGGAGCATTAAAAACTAAAGAGTTAGTAACTGCCAAATATATTCTAAAGGCTACTTGTCCTAAGATGGGAGCCATATACTTGTCAAGAATCGCTTTTGATGATGAAAGCGAATACAATAAATGTAAAAAAATGCGAGCACTTCAATGTCTGATGAGTGTAGTTGAATCTGATACTGCAATCAAAGTAACCAACAAGGAGAGGGATGCTCTATGGATATCATTAATCGAATTATTGTGTGTAGTAAAATTAGAGAATATTGATATGCCTTGGGTCGTTTTAACATTTGCGCAAGACAAAACCCGCGCTTTAGAGCAGTTACTACAAAATGTTGAGGGTAACGTTGAAGGACTGCGAACAGCCGCTAGTCTTGTGTGTCAATTTGGAAATGTTCAAATTATTCGGAATCTAATTCCGCTTTTATTGCGTTCTGGCCTGTATGAGGAGTTGATACCATTATTATTGAAAGTATCGACACCACCCGATAGCATGATCTATACTGCTTGGCGTGCAGTTATTTTATCTCCATTTCAAAATGCTGATTACCCTATAACAGAACGACAGAAAATTAAATGCCTGAATGCTATTAACCTTCTGCCCATATGCCCAGTAATCAAAGACGAAGATTTGAAGGATTTGTGGAAAAATTGTGTAAGATTAAAAACCTTTGGCCTAGGTTGTTTGATATTACCCTACATGACCCCTCAGTCTCGGCAATCCTTAACTGAATTACAAAAAATTGATAGAAGAAACTTAGTAGTAAGTTTGAAAAATTTACATACTGAAACATATCTTGTTTCTGGTGCTATGCATGTAATTGAAGGCATGGCCTCAAGGGCGTACAAACACTAAATTCAGAAAGTTCTGATTTAGTTTGCCCAGCTGCTTAGGGCAAGGTAAACTGTCAATAAATAAGTGTTAAAAAAGTTGTCTGTATAGATATGGGTACTACACACAATTTTTTAAAACATAGTTTATTTAAATTTAAGTCTAATTAGTTTAGTTAATCTAAGTGTATATAGGAACCTTCTGATATGAGTAATTGTGTGTGCCAGTTATATACAACTAGGTACCTATGCTTAATATTGATAATTATTTAAATAAGATTACAATTCATATATGGGTAAGTTATCGCTAGATTATTAATATAAATTTATCATTGTAAATAAACTGTTTTTTGTTTTTAACTGTTTGTTTTTTCATTTCATAAAAAAGCTCGGGATCTTAGACCTAATTTTTTTAGATGTTCAAAGTCTCAGCGCATCGCTACGGAGCGCCTGTGTTTTAGAGGCGGTTGCGTACACTTCGACCGCAGTAATGACGTCGAGCATGGTTAAGTGTGTAAGTTGTAATGTAGTTATTGATGAAGTGTTAGCATTTATAACGAATACAATTTACTGGATCAAGAAAGTTTGATTCGTATCTGTGTGTCGGCTTTTAATGTTGAAGATGTGGAGAAGTCGAAAAATCTTCTATTCGATTCTATCATTACAGATATAAGAAGTGCGAAGCGAAAGTTCTTGACAGCTTACTTTATAATATTCTTCTGCAACATATCGAACTGCATAATGCTCAGGTTGGCTTCAGAGCTGAACTTTCAAAGGAGAGTGCAATTTTGTGCCTCAAGCAGGTGACAACCTGCTTGAGGCACAAAATTGCACTGACAAGATTCTATATAGATAGGAAGACGTCGGTATACGCCTGCTTCTTGGATCTATCCAAGGCCTTTTTATATCATGGTATAAAAAAAACTTCAGAGTTAGCTAGAGACTGCGGGTGTACCGGTGGAACTCATTGATATTATGAGGCATTGGTATCAGTATCAAAGGAATCAAGTGAAATGGGCCGGGGCGTTATCCGATCCATACGGCATGGATTGGGTCAAGGCAAGGCGGAATAACATCTCTGTTGTTTAACCTTTATGTCAACGACCTCATCGGAAAACTCAATAGTACTCATACGGGTTGTATTGTGGATGGAGTCTTGTTTGTTAAATGTCGGCTAAACGGACGATATGGTGATGCTGGAACCTTTGGTACGGTCAATTCGCAAACTGCTCGCGATATGCGAGGCTTTGTGGCGGAACATAGACTGACATATAATTCCAATAAGAGCGATATTTATATAGATATAGAGATATGTATCAATCCATGTTTCGCCTATCATACTCAACAGTGGGGCTCTACAGGTGGTAAATAAATCTGCACGTTGTCGCAGAATTTTTTTATTTTATGCTATTATATTTTAATTGCTTCTTAATCTAAATTTCCAGGGGGGGGGGTAGGTTTGAACAGACGTCAAAGCTGAAAAAATTTGAAGTTCATCAAACAAAATTAAGGCTATGTTTTAGAATTTGACTTGAACCCTAAATGCATAAATTACAATTGTAATATATCTTGGATCTTAGTGTCGAACTAACCTACAATCTTCTTGGTACACTTGTAAAAATTATATAATATTATATGTATCTAGTTAAAACTGATGATGATCTAATTTAATTTCATAATTACCTACACTTATTACTTACCCTAAAAGTCACCTAATGTAAAGATTAATTTTTCTCATAAAGTCAGTCATAAACAGAAAATATAGGCCACATGAAAAAGCGGGTAGCGGGTACAAATAATAAAAAGGCTCCAGGTTTTAGACTTCAATATTGCCATGATCTTAATTTTTTTTATCTTGCTGCTATTATAAATACGAAAGTCAATCACGTCAGAACAGCTGCATGGGTCTGGATGAAATTTGGCAAATATTATAGTCCGGAGTAGCACATAGGCTACTTTTTATCCTACAAAAATGTATGGTTCCCATAGGATGCCCAACTACAGGTAACATAGCATAGCACAGCTAGTCTTATATATAAAGAAAATTCTGAGATCTGCAAACAAAAGCATATATTTCTAGCATGTTTATAGCCTTTAGTAAAATACTTAAAATAATGGCCTATTAACAATACCACTTTTGCTATTTTGTAGACACAAATATCTCTAAGAATATGTTACCACTATATTATAAATTGGGGACAATATGGGATTCAAAACCAATAACTTAATAAATAAATTATAGGTTAAGATATAAAGCAATAGGTATCAATCAGGTCTTAAATATTTACTGTTTCTCTTACATATGGATTACAAGTGAAAGCTAAAGAATGGATGTAAGCAGCAGCTGGTGTAATCATTTCAAACAGTGGTGCATACATGCCATTACGTTGAGCCAACTGCACTGGTGTTTCCCCTGATTTATTAGGCAATTTGGCTATATCTGTTGTATCCTCTCGGAGCAGTAAAATCAGTAAACTTGACTTGCAATGGCTAACTGAAGAAGCCAAATGCATTGGTGTTTGTGCTGTAAAAAAATGTAGTTATTAAGTCAAGCCTATGCATCTACATGTGTCTAATATATTTCTGTCAGACCTCTTGGAGCAATCCAGAATTAGGTTTCACCTAAACCCAACTACCCCAATTTAAACATCTTATTTCAAGCCGTTCCCTCACGATTTGATAAACCTTCTTGTAGTTTGAAGATTCTTTATAAGTGTACAAAGTGAAACCATGTTTTGCCAAATTCATAACATACCTCCATCTGAGAGAGCTTTAAGATCTGAACCAGCTGCTAATAGTCTTGCTACAGCTTGGTAATTATTCCATTTACAAGCAGAATGTAATGGTGTCCATCCAAGTTCAGTCTTCATGTGAACATTGGCTCCAATACTGAGCAAATAGGATATAGTTTCTAAGTGGTTTCCATAGGCTGCTCTATGAAGCATAGTGTATCCATCTGAGTCCTGGACATGTAGTAGATCAGGTTGAGTTGGCAGTAGTTGTTTTAATGTTTCTGTATCACCATTTTCTGCAGCCCAAAGAACGTGATCACGCGGATTTGCTGAAATTCAAATAATATATAAAATTCGTTACATTAGGTTAGTGTTCTTGCGGCGAGTTAGATTGTCAGAGCTATTCCGAGGCTCAATATACCTACCAACCTTTGGGGTCTTTTACAATATCAATATCTTGGTCTGCATCATCCCAGCCAGACACAAACATGCTAGAAGTATCGGGGTCTCTTTTGCATTTTTGTATTTCATTCTTAATTTCAAGCAGATCTCTAACATGATTATCTGAATCTTCGGAGTCAGACATATTATTGAACTTCTTACTTTGTTTGGAACAAAGCACTGTTGTTTTGGAATCTGAAGCTTTTCTAGGTTTATTGGTATTTTCTTGGTTCTATTTTTGTATGTGTAGCTAAAGTGAACTTTAAAATTTTATACAATAGAGATAGAGAAACAAGATAAAAAAAATCTGTTCTGACTTCTGTCTGTCTTTATCGATTTATCCTAATATTTAGCAGCCTAGCAAGTTGCATCAACGACGGACGTGTGATAAATGGTTTCGACGTAAGTCAATAAATCTTACTTATTGCCGTATGTCAAAACGAAAGGGCTCATCACTCTTCAATCTTTTATGCAAATGAAGCTCGCAGAGTTAGTAGTACAAGTTGTAAGTGTGTCTTCTCTCGGAAAAGTGTCTGTTTTGAGGTGCCAACGACATTATTAGTTATTATCAGTCGACCGACAAGGAATATTTTTTTTATATTCAAGCTGTATCATGTCATTAAAATCAGTATTATTTCCGCAAATAGTCGGATTCATGATTTTATCACTTTCATTCCGGAAACTACACTATTTGAAACCTATAAAAAGAAGACATTTTAATAATACCCCTGTTGATCAAAAAATGCCAATGAATACGAGTATACCAAAGTTTGACAAAAAACATTGTTCTTCCATATGTTTTAAATTGACGTCAAACCCACATCTGTATTTCCTGTATAACAGATAGCGAGGACAACAATACAGAAACACAAATAAAACACCCGAGGACGAACTTTACGCTCATCACACAATATTGTCCCGGCCGGGAGACAAATCCGGGACGCATTACTACAAAGGCTATCAACGTCACGCCTATTATAATAAATTGCTTGTTATTTCTGCGGTACACCCTTCGACTTCGAAGCGGTGGTGCGAATGCACCACCGCTTGCACACGTCCGTAACTTAAGATTATAAACTTTATTATATGAAACGTTAAAATAATACACCTATATTTTTCCAGAAAAACTTAGTACAAAATCTACTACTGCTTTAGTTCCTCCCCTCGCATCAACAGGAACACGTGTATGGACTCTTGGATAAAAATGGACGTGAGCAACATATTCACAAATCTTGTGCTTGGAGTTTTTGTGACGTTTCATTTATTGACGATGTTGAGTTCTTGCTAAGCCCTCAGTATAGTAGTACAAAACATAAAGTGACAGTGAGAAACTGATAACATGACAGTTACATCACTTTTTATAATGACACACTGTCAAACAACCCCGTGGCGGCCATTGAGGAATTAATTTCAACATGGCGCCCGATTGCTCGGAGTGTGTGTGTGTGAAAGTGCAGTGAAATTATGTTATTACCTAGTGTATTTAGTGATATTTTTTAGTTTTTAAGTGAAAAGTGTGTGCATTAATGCCGTGGTTTTATTATCATGGCTCTGGATTTACGCCTGCATTCTCCTGCAGGCGCGGAACCTGTTGTTTATACATGGCCCCTCACTTCAGGTCATGGCTCGGTATGAAATATTTTGTATTTATTAGCTTGTCTTGTTTAGTAATGATAGTTGCATCCACGCAATATAACACTTGCATGTCTAGTATAACCGCTTCATCAAATTTGTACGTTTTAAGATGATGTAACTGGACTAACGACTGGGTTTTAGATTCTTAAAATGCAGTGGGGCCTAAACGTGACTCCTCGCATTTATTCCATGCAAGCTTAGGCTTAGAACGAGATTCAGTTTAGATTTTCCATTTAATATCTTTTAAATGAAAGAAAGAAACGTTAAGCAATTATATCAATATGGATGTGTGTATATCCATGTACCTAATAATGCATTGTAAGTATCGTATTTAGATAACTCACGTCACATGGGTGGAAGAGTGTATTGACCTCGTGTTTTGTCAAGGTGTCGGCTTTTTTTAGATAACTACACAGTATACAGACATTTGCGTAGTACGAATGAATCTAATAATTCGTTATTATGTGCATGTAACTATATCTGATATTATCAGTTTGCAAACAATACAATACCTATAGGTACTTAATAATTATAGATAGAAAGTTTAATTGTTTTAGTTTTGTGTCACAAAACTATTATTCATAGCATAATAACAATACTGAGTAACATCATAAACTTTTCTGATTTGTTTGAAAACACCACAGCATAACCTATTTTATTTACTATACTCACAATATGGTACAACTGATACAATATATGCATATATATGCCCATTCTTGCCTAAGAATAATATAATTTTAATGGTTGTACAATTTGGAAATTTGGAATTTTCCAATTTTATCATTAGAAAGAGGCATTCAGTAGTTCTTGTTCAGTTAATTAAATATTTTGCATTTGTGTTATAAAGAGTTCCTTTGACAGATAGCTTAAACCAAATAAATAAACTTTATAGATAAACCATATTGCTGTTACTATTTGCCTACATCTACTAAATTCAGTGGTTCAACCACCTAATAATTTAGTAAAATTAGAATTACTAGAATAGCTTTTTAGGAAACCTTTAGACATAACTCAGAAGTTTAACTGAAATTAGGTTTAGTATTAACATACTGTAGGTCACATCTATAATATATATATATAGCTTAGTTTCTTTTTATGTTAGTGTGTTAATATGCTTTACAGTTGTTATAATTTGGTATGCAATTATAAATCAGGTACCAATGTGTTCACACATTCAGGTCACAATACCCTTTAAATGTGAAATACAATAATTTATTATTAGGTAATAAATCACATAATATATATTAATAATTTACATAAACTCCTAATTCCTTTCCATGAGAGTAGTCAGTTTATTTCAGCCTCCTGTTAAATGAGCAGAATTGTCTTAGGTTATTAGCTAGATAAGGTACCTCAATAATAATATTTTGGACATTTAGTGCCAAAATAAATGAAGAGATGAAGGTCCTTAAAACAAAAGCTCCTTTCTGTAAGAGTATGTACCTATGGTGCTGCAGTTAGCACTCTCATCTAGCAACATTCATGCAACAGTATATGTGTCCCTAATATTGATCATTCTCATGCTATGCTCTAATCTAAACTGATTATTTTATAACCGATTTTACGATACAGGCATGGCCTAGTGTGAAATTTCTCAGATCAAATATTGTGGCCATAAGTGTACCCTTTGAGTCATTACATATACCCCCTGGGTGGCAAAAGCTGCAACAAAAAGTAGCAGCAGAACTTGTGCTTAGTTTGTCCAATAAAGTACTGCCTCCACACCTGGTAATCCCCTGTCAGGCATTTATGGGTGATTCTACGATAAGAGGTTTCAACTACATAGAGGATGCGGCCAAGAAGAAAAGTTGGAGTTTTTTCATGAAACCTTTATATTATGATTTATGTCCCGTTTATTTACCATTTCACGTAAGGGCAAGTCAATTTATACATAAATTATTACTTTTTCGAAGACCAGGGTAAATATATCGGACAGGGGAGAGACATCAGACAGGGTAGATACTTATTTCACCAGGGGAGAGAATTTGACACAATAATATACTAAATAAAAGCAATAAAATGAATAAAATCAACTTTTATTAAACATTTTTCTTAATAATTATAATTAGACTATCATACCAGCCATCATATCATATCAGCCTTTTACCTAAAAACAAGAACGTATCACTTACAAAAATACACATATGTAAATTATCTTGCCTTTGTACCTTCAACAAATAATAAAATAATGTTTTATTAATAATTAACAACAATTAAATTAAAATAACATTATAAATTAAAGGCGCCCTCTTGCGTACATGAACAATAGATAAAATTAAGCTTTATCAAATACATTCACTAACTTTTTAAAAGAGTAAAACATCCTCTGCCCTTTCATAATAAGATTTGGCATAGGGAGTGTCTGGACAACCTGATCTTCTGAGATGAATGAAATAGTTTGTTCATCACATTAAAATATTTTCCGATTTTGTCCCCTATTTTACAGAAAACTATCTATATCTCGCTACCCTCTTCCAAACCCGTACCCATAGCCCCGTAACAGTACTCTGGTGTTCTTGAAGATAGTTTAGAGTAAAATAAAGTCGCCGTTCTTGAATGTTTTTCGCTATGTCGACGGTTGTTCTTTATCCTCTGTCTGGTGTTTGCCACCTTTTGGTGTATTAATTGGTTCATTGTCATTATTAATTGTTCTCGGATTCTGCGTCAGGACCGTTAACATCCTCGACCCGGAGACGAGATTTTTTTATTAGACGAGTATGTCATGCCACCAATTTTTAAATTATTACAATTTATAATTTCATTGCAAAAGCAGCTTAAATAAATAAAAATTCTTTGTATTCTTTAACAATTGCAAGCAAATCTTCTTTTTGAAGGATATTTTTTTCGTCAGTTACAAAAACATTGATGTTGGGACAGTTTATCTGAATCTGACAAATCGCTCAGAGATGCTATATACTTGCCCCTAGCCACCAATCGGTCAGCTGTTCTTTTGCAAATAGCACCGACACCATCAGGAGCCCCCTTACCGTGTCATGAATCGCTCCAAAAATGGAGGATTTCTACTTCGGGTTGTAAGCTGTAAAATTGGCTGTAAGTGTGCCCATATTATTAATAGATTTAACTTTAGCTGTAACTCTTCTACGGACATTAGTTTGCGGCATCTGATGATCAACATCTGAAAGTGATGGTGTTGCCGAAATATTAGTTATATTTATTTATTTATTTATTTATTTATTTAGACACACATTACACATTACAAGCAATAATAAATATAACATATATCTAAGATAAAGTTTAGATCTGGCTTGCGACGTAACTTATGTGCGCACTGACAAAACCAAATTTATTTGTGCTATTGTGGACCTTATTGTAAACTGAAAAGGAAAGTACTAAAGAACATAAACATTAAAAAAATATATATAACAATATAAATTAAATAATTATAAATATATTATAAACATAATATATTTTGAAGAGCAAGTGGTTGCCTACGCTCTCTTGCTTTTAGTCTATATCTTTTTCGCCATACGATGCTCTTTAGAAATCATTCGTTCGACAGTTTTGATGTTTCCCTTCTCCTTCTTTTTTAAATATTTTTCCTTTTTTTTTCTTTTGCAATTCTTACTTTTCTGGACCATTTTTAATCATTTGATATCGTAGCTTCTCTTTGTTTCATGTTTCTTCTGTAATCTTCACGTGTTAAATTTTTCCGGGGTGCCATAATCTGTAATAATGACAGTAATATAATAATAATATTAATTTAAGTCGTTTAAAACTGACGTTGACAGAAGTTAGTATGTTTTTAATAACATCTTATGATGAATATTATCTTCCCTGGTCAGTGAATCTCTCCCCTGGCAGTTATCCTGACAGGGGAAAGACGGCAGGGTAGAGACGTTTTCATGACAAATTCAATTGATTTAACTCACTAAATTAATTTTTGCTTTGATTTTATATCACACTTTAATTATTACTGTATTATTTAATTAGGGCAGTAAATGCAAATAAATTAAATCAATATTATAAGTTTTATGACTTACCAGGGGAGAGACACAATCACCTTGCGAAACCACTACAGCGCACAGTCGCGACGCAACAACTAGAAAATGGAGGAGCGTAATCGGCTTGCGCGTTTAGTATTGCTAACTTCATGCCGATAGATATCCTTGAGCACTATTTCCACAATGGCCGTCCTTGTATTGATGTTTGTAATAGCGGAACGAAATTTGGCAGGGTAGATACACAAAAAAAGCGGGACAAAAGTAAATGTTAAAAATTATTTGAAATAAACAAAATTATTTTATTTTTTATTAAATAATACCTATGTATTATTACTTAAATTCCGATTAAACATAATTTAGTTAAGTATCAGATACAAAAAACATATGTATTGTTTGAAAGTTAAATTGAAACCGGCAAGGGGACAGGCCAGGGTAGAGACATTTTTAGACTTTGTAAGGAATTTTAGAAAAATGTGTTTTAATTAGGCATTCAATTGTGACAGTATTTAATGAAGTATATTAAGATGTTGTGTCTCAAAGTAAAAATTAGCAACATATAGAATAAAAAAACTGTTTTAAATGGATTGCCGCACAAGTTACCTCTTATCGTAGAATCACCCTTATAGTACTGTGTTCCGGTGGAATAACAGGGTCATGAGCTTTAGATCATTCCGTCACTTCTGTAGTATTAAAAAAAACATGTAATTTTGTATATTATCACTAAAAACATGAAAACCTACAGAAAAATAAAAAAAGACATACCCACCTAGTTATCTCACTTAAAATTGTAATAGCTACATATTTCTTAAGTCAAGTTTAATGAAATCATAGGTCATTGATATACATACTTAAAAAAAGTAAAAGAGTAAGTATGTATATCAATGACCTATGCTTTGTTTGGGGCCAGATGGGGCTTTGTGAAATGTTCATCAAAATAAACAACATAAATATATTTAATTTACTGGTCAGCCTAATAAAAGCATGATTTCATTTAGGCAGTTGCTTTTGCCTATGATCCCGTCAAACTATTGTAAATTTGCAAGAATTTGTAGATGGTTTGGGCTCTACATGAGGAATGGCTCAACAGATATTAAAATTGGCATAAATTACTGTTTGGCTTGTTTTTGTGAGACACCTAAGATTTCGGAACAAACCTCATACCCCCCGACACACTACCTACATCTGGTAGTATAGCTACTCTTAAATATTTTTTTAACTAGCCTATTTCCTAATACTATTAAATATTTTTTTAACTAGCCTATTTCCCGCCATTTCGCTCGCGGGGATCGCGTGACTGGTACAGAATAAGTATAATAACCAAGATCCAACCTTTCCACCTTTCTTGATAGATCTCTCTTATCATCAAGATTATCTTAATTTGAAACACAAATTTTGGTGATCGACTATGACGATTTTTTTGAAATTTACCGTTTCTGTCTTAAATATCTCCAAATATGTAGTAGGTAGTGTTTTTCGGAAAAACCAAACGAACCGAACGAATATACTAATTGGCCCTACGGAGAGTACTTTCATCCCATATTTTTTATATACCTTAGATTTACTATCTATAAAAAAAGTAACTCAAAATCGGTTCATTTCGCAGAGATATCGAATAAAAAAGCCGGAAAAATAAACTTAAAATGCCTATGTTTAATTTGCCAATTGTTTCTGGATAAAGTAACAGTTACTCTTACTCAAAAATAAAAAAGCCTTACTAAAACACAAAAAAAAAATTGTGTAGTAAAGTGTTTTGTTAGATTTGAAATGTGAAATCGTCACGTTTTGTAAAAATTTATTAATATCAATATTTATTTGTCTACGTCAATAATCGACATTGTATCCGTTTTGTTACAGGACAAACACGATGGGGCATTGGAGATAGTGGAAACGATAAGGTATGCATAGTTTTAAAAATTACAAGTCTCGATAACTTACTGAATTGAAACTATCGCGATTAGACAACATTTTAAGATGATTAATTAAATGAGCACTTAGGTTTGCGGTCGAGTTCATAATGGTTTTTGGTACTGGTAAGTCCAATCTCTATCATGTGGTAGCGCCAAATTCTGGTCTAATTAATGCGAGACAAAATACCAAACTTGTTTATTATAAATATTATACCATACTTTTCTGTCGTTCATCGTACTCTTTTTACATACCAAATTTTAAACTAACGATCAGTTCAGTAGTTATTGTAGTAAATCACCCCAAAACTATAAACAAACAATAAAATAAATTCTACCACTATAGATCACTCTTAGAAAACTTATGGTTTTTGTAACTTTTTATTTGTTGCGACGAACTGTTTATATATTTGGGAAAAAGGCGCGAAACCACATTTACGTATGGCAAAGACCTCACCTCAAAGTTGCGAGTTATTCTTCTAGTGGTCAGTTTGTCGCAGACTTGCCAGACATTATTTCTAAGTAGTTTTGTAGTAATTATTTCAACCATCAGGGTTCCTATTTCATAAAAAAAATATGTTTCTATCAAATAAAAAATAGAGAATACAAATACTCGGGAATAATGTCTTAACTTCATATTAGTGATAAAAAATTTGGAATCGGATCAGTAGACCGCCAAAAGTCCAAATATAAAAAAAAATCGTATAAATATAGATTGTTATAAAATCGACATTTCTCGTACTGTCAATTTTCAGTATCCTCAGTATTTCACGAAGAAGGGATCTCGATTTTACATTGTAGTTTTTGGTGTTAACCGAAATACTTAAGATTTTTACCACCTTTAGCTATGTTGGCTGAGCCAAGCTAAGTTAGGTTAGCTTGCGGTGTGGCATGCGCCTAAAACGCGCATCAGCACGTGGGACGATCTCAATAAGGCCACCTTTAATGCTTTTGAGGTGGCCCTATATTATTATTTTAACATTCAAGGAGAATTTACAACCAACCTGCTGATCTTATTGTTAATAAAAAAACAGTTCATATTGTGTCCAATAGGAACTGGGTCTATTATACTAAAACCTTGTTATCTCTTCAAGAACCTACCAGACCTGAAGTAATACCAAATAGGCATAATTAGTAAGTGGGTTCACTAGAATCCATTAATCCGAGAATCATAATATAAGAGCCTTCACTTTGACCTCCTTTCGTCCGGACGCGCGAATGCATGCTGTCGTTTAACGTGTGGCCTTGAAACGGATCCAATATTAAGATCCAGGATTTTAAAATCAATTATCAATACCTTATTTTAATTCGCTAACATTAATTTGTTTCTGAAACATATAATATCACATTTATCTTATTAGTAACGCATTTTTATTAAAAAAAAAACGTTTATCTCATATAGTCGCCTCGTGTAAATACGAGATTAATTAAGTAACCAAAACACTAGTAAGAACTCTGTAATCCATATTTTAAATGATGTTCTATTTCACACTTTTGAAAACATTTAATAGTGTATTTGGGCATACAACGCAAAAAAACTATTAAATGTTTTCAAAAGTGGTAAGGTGATTTTACTACCCCAATATTAAGCCCTTTTCAACTGACGAACAATTTGCATGCCCTTCTATGTCGCGAGCCCTTGTTTGACTACCCTTCCTGTTGACCTAAATAATGTTCGTTTGCACCACATTTATGGAGCTGTGTGACCTGAATCGTCGTAACTTTGTACAGGTGGGTTTGCGAGGACCTACCAGAGATGAAGGCAGCTTTAGAAAACAATATTCTGACCGATTACGACACCCACTCCTACGAAAGCATGCGAGCCCTCTGCGATCGTTTCAATCGAGCCATCGACTCCGTGGTTGCATTGGTAAGCATTTTTTGTTTATTTATATAATAAGCATTTTTAGGATTGAGTATCCAAAGGGTAAAGGAATCCCTATTACTTGCCTTTTTTAACTTTTATCTGTGTATATCCTATCCAAACGCAAACATTTGCATTATTATAAATTATATGTATATCCTAACAACCACCACAAACCAAAACAGTCAGCTCTCGTCACTTTAAAAATGAATGCAATGTGTGGTACAGAACCATCAGCGTGTGAGTCCGAATGGCACTTGGCTGGTTTATCCAAATTTCAATAAATTATTTAAAAATGTATCAAGTTTCATGCTTGGGTCGGGGAGGACCTTTGTCGTATTGTTATTGTAATGGGTGGAGGTAACCACTTCACTTAAGCTGGTCCTTTAGCTTGACCCGTAAATCTTGTAGTATAAATAAATAAAAAATTAGTCACTTTTTGATAGAATTCAATGTTTTAAAAGTATTTATCTTATACATATATATATATATTGCCAGCCCATGCATTGTAAAATAATATAAATAGCCATGATCTCTCATGCCTTTGTTCCTCATGTCAAGAAACAGTATCTCCAAATACTACTTTCCATTACTTAGGGAGCTGAGATCGTGTAATCATACAAACTTATTAGTACTGTCGGTTTATATAATATTTCCCTGCGGACTATAAATTATTTACAATGAGCGGTAGCTTGATGTAATAAATCGAGCACAAATACGTCTGACCTTGACAATGGTATCGGATATTTACAGTTATTCAGTCGACCTACTGATAATATAATTATACGGGTTCCGTTTGTCTTCTGAGGCAACAACTGCAATGCACTCTACAATAGTGAAGAACGCAAATAATGAATCATTCTTGCAACTACAACCAATTTTGTATTTAATGTTCCCTAACAAGGCAATCATTATAATTTGTTTGTATAGGCAAATCTTAACTTTTTATTACAAATCGTAAAATTTATTAAAATCGTTACTCAAAATGTAGGTCACGATAATCTTAGTGATCTGATCTACTTAACTCTTTAATTATTGATAACACTCGATTTTATACGAATATTCTAGCCAGGCAGACAATAACGTTATTTTACCAGTTTAATCGTCAAAATCATAATTATCTAACGGTTCATTTGCTAGCTGTTCACTAGGCAAACCTTATTACAATCATTCGAAACCTTATTCGAAAGATTACGCGTATAACGTAGTAGAATTATTGAGTTACTAAATAATGCACACAGCACTGATAAAATGTGCGAATTTTAAAATAAAAACACGGAAGCGTCCGCTTCGGTCTCCTTGAAGATATTTCTGTATAGAGCTATTGCGCCGGACGCGCTGTGTGGTGTGGAATAGCATGTGCAAAACTGTGCGATCGCTAGTACTGTGAATGTGGGGCAGTGAGGGGTTTTGGAGAGTGAGGAGGGAGATACGAGGGCCAAGATGGCGGCGAGGACGCAACGATCGATGTCCGCAGACGCCGCGCTACGCTAATTCTATTTATACACATACCGGAGATGTATACTATTTTCATATTGACGTGAAAGATTTAGACACCTGTGGCTCAAATCCAGCTACAAACAATGATCCTGTAAAATGCAGAATTGAATCATATACCTAGCAACGCATATAACTGCTGCTGAACTTGGTTTGCTCCTTTTCATAGCTAATTGAAAAAGTGTAAGTCAAGGGTCTAAAATGGTTATTTATGAAATAGAATAGTCTCTCTACCCAATATATATTTTTTAAATTTAGTTTTTAATATAACGACCCAAAATATTATTCTAAAATATAATTATGCCGCGAGGATGCTCGTGGAGAGTATGTAACACTAGATAATTTTTATTATATTATTATTTTACAATATAAATACTAAAATTAAAAGTACAAATTAAACAATACCATAAAGAAAAAATGATATACGCATAATTTAAAAATATATTATTATTGCACTTGTAGAGAAGGGTGCAACGAAAATCATAAAAAAAAGACAAAACAGCGCAGGCAGGTGTGGAGCAGGTGCCAACAATAAAACGAAGTATTATCTAGGTAAACTATTAACAATGTTTTTCAAGCACATTCGAAACGGTGTAATACAAATTACTAATGCACGGAAGAAGATAATTTTCTTCTTGATCATTCTTAAAATGAGGTTTGATTGATATGCTTGGGCGACCTAAATCTTTTCATCAACTCGTAATACGCGGACCATCCAAAGGGCAGCAGTGAAATAGGCGTATAATTTATTTATGACCTTATCTCGCCCGGCCTCCGCGACCCTTCGCAACGTCTAGGACGGAGGTCGTCGCCGCCCCCGCGCTCGCCCGCCTGCGCTCAGATGATGTAAGGCGAAATACACAGTGAACTCTATCCGAGTACCTGCTCTGCTCTATATTCTAGTCTAGGCCTTTTTATAATGCTACTAGGCTAGCTGTTGCCCGCAGGTTTGTCCTGTATGTTTGAGTAACAAACACAAATTATTGAATTTTTGTGTTGGTTAGAATTTTTATTTGATTTAGGATTTTTTCTTTTGAACGAAATATGATGTATCGAAGATAGTTTCCGATTTGTTATATTGACGGAAAATAGTTTATTATCTTTAGTTGACAGCTCTGTGGCTTAGTTGGTAGTAGCCCTGCCTGCGAAGCGAAGCGTCCCGGGTTCGATTCCCGGCCGTGACACACTGTGGTGAGCATGAAGTTTGTTCTCGGGTTTTGGGGGTTTGTCTTGTGTTTCTGTGTTTGTCCATGGCCATCTCCGACACAGGGAATCCTAGTAGAGGGGTATGAGTGTGTAAAAAAAACTGGTGATATAATGGCTCATTCCGTTTTATACCTTTAAAAATAAGGAGGAGGTTCTCAATTCGGCTGTATGTTTTTTTTTGTTTGTATGTTTTTTGTGTTACGTGATTTCTTGGCCAATCGTGGACCGGTTTTAATGCTTCTTCTTTTTATTTGATAGGGTTTATCTCCGAGGTGGTCGCTTAAAAATGTCATAGCAAAATAAGGGATTTAAGTCAGTTTATTCGATTTATGATTTGACAGCTCACAGCTCTACGCAGTGGGTTTGATTCCCATTCAGTTATCTAGTTTCCATAGCATAAGCTGTGCTTAGTTTGGGGCTAGATGGCGTTGTGTGTGTCCAGGGATATATATAAAATCAGTCACTTATATAATATATGTATGATTTGTCTCCATTAACTTATTTGATTTTGTAAAGGAACAAGATGAGTAGTTTTGATTTTGATGACAACACTTAATTATTTTTACTCTCGAGTAGTTAAATAAATTATTGCATATTTAATGAAGACTACAAAAACTTGCAACAATCAGTGCTTAAGCATGGACCAATCATAAAATTGTGGGGGCGATGACCGCAAAACGAACGCGAATGTCTCACCTAGTGTTAATGACCTTTTTTTGGGCTGCGCCATCAATTACTTCAGTTGCTTGTCATTGTGAGTTTTTTTTTTGAGATGCTTGTCTTCTTGAGTCATTATCCTTAAAATCTATTCAAAACTTTCTATTTTAAATAATTTTAGTTACCTTTTTTTCTACAAATTAATATGTGCATTCTTCGACCCAATTAAATCTTAATTTTCCATATTGTATGTACACTTTATTCATTAATTTAATTTATTAATTAGACTAGTCGCGTTCCTGAAGTAAATGTAACTTTTTAAAAGTACACGATATCACGTGCAACTAGAATGGAGCGAATACCCTTGTGTGACCAGCATACACGGTCTTGACTTGCTTGATAATGATCATTCATTTAAATTCCCAATTAGCGCGTACCCATATTTTGTCACTTCACAAGAAAATCCGCTCATTGCAATAATACGAGAAATATAAAAAAGGTTCTGGTACTGTTGTATCGGCTCTTTATTCTGGAAATGGCTGCATCTATTTCCACGAAACATGGCTAAGAGACACCCCCATAAATCAACTGGGTTATTTCTTGTATCTACAAGAAATAACCCGGCTTTTGAAATCGGTATATCATTTATGGAGTAATCGGGTCACAAAAAACGTTTAGACACAAACATGCAGACAGAAACATATCAATCTGTCGAGCTCATATATTCCATAACCAGAGGGGTTTATATAATTTATTTGCCGGGGTCAAAAATTAGCTGAATCATTAGTCAATGGCGACTTCCTTTTTAGGTTTTAACCGGATTTACCGAAGCTTGAAACCTGCCCTAAGTTAAAGTATTGTATTATTTATTATCAATCAGACATGTAGTGTCCAAGAAAAGTTGAGAAGTTTGTCTTCTTATTTTTTTGGATACGTAAACGCATCGATATTTGATATTTGGATCCCGGGTTCAAATGATTGATTACAGAGAGTTTAATAATTAAGTCAAATTAAAATAAATGTTAGTAACAGCCCAGAGAACACCATCGCAAACAAATAGAAAATGTTCATGGTCTTATAGGATGCAATGTATGAGTTGAATCTTCAGCCACTTTCTAATTTCCACTGTGCCGTAGATTGGTAAGTGCAGAATGACGCAATCCACTAGTAGTACGAAACGAATGCCACATGAGTTGTTTGGGCAACATTGCAGTTGAGGCGTAGTAGCGACTCGGCGGCACTGTGTATGTTTGAATTGCATTAAAGATAGGGAATCCCCAATACAATCTCTTGTTTCATTCATGTTTTTAATTCCTCGATTATTTTTTTGGTTCTAAGTTTACAACGTCCTTTGCTATAGTTTTCAATTCATTTTAATGCTCTGTTCGAGATGATCGGGCTAAGGAGCTGATCTCTTACTGTAATAAACCGGTCAAGGGCGAGTCCGACTCACGTGGAAAGCGTTCCGTAAAATAATCATTCACATATTTTTTTAGGGTTTCTCTTGGGAATTCAAAGACTAAGGATTTACCGATAAATGATGGCTGAAGTATTATGTGATAATAATCAAAGGCTACTCCAATTTTTATATATTTTCGCATTTCTGTAATGTATTTTAAATAACAGATGAATATTTATTGGACATTTAGAAGACTTAATTAAAATCTAGATTTTGTTGAAACGAGATAATAAGCATTCAGAAAAGCAAATTATCTGTAATTTCTTACTACGGGCAAACATTGGGTTGGGTATACACAAGATGGGATTTGTTAAAAAAGGACAAATAAAAAATATGGTCCATTTCATTGGACCATATTTTTCAAGGCAAATCAAAATAAGTGAAAAGGATCCGGGAAAATTACATTCTTTTGAATTTTGTATTAAAGTTTTATTGTAGTTTAATTATATCTAACCGTCTATCTAGTTTATGGTAGAGTGTAATACGGAAAGGAGACAATTCTGCTTCCTTTATTGTCTGATCCAAGGCTCTAGCGGAAAAACAAACAGCGGAAGCTATTTGTAGCCTGACCTTTGTCATTTACTATGTAGATAATGCTAATGACCGCTAGCATTTACGGGATCTTTAGGTACATATTCATAACTTGCTTTATTATAAAAGGACCTTGAATCAAGTTCAAACTGAAGGTCATCGACATTGCTCTTAAATGACGCACTGGATCGATCAGACGGTTCAACCGTTCTCGCAATGTCAAGGTTGTGAAATATTTTTATCGAAACTTCGTTAGGCATGGATACTATTGGGATAAAATTTCAAAAGACCTCGCATATTTTATCTATTTTATGATCTTAAAAACACATATCGCAATCAAAAGCTCATAAAATGATGAGTGCAATCAAGGGGTTTAAGCTGTTTCTATAAATTGAAATCGGAGGAACGAGACCGTTGATTTAATTACACTATTGAATCTTTAGGTAATATTGTATAATAACTATTGACATATTGCACAATTTCTATTACAGGAAAAAGGCACCTCCTTACCAGCTCAGAGGCTAAACAAGTACCCGTCAAGAGGCTTGCTCAAGCATATTTTGCAGCAGACCTACAACCAAGCAGTCTCTGACCCAGACAAACTTAACCAATATGAACCGTTCTCACCTGAGGTTTGTGACCGTGCAGCTAATTAAATAATATCTCACAACAATTCAACAAGTTACTAATTGTAATAGCATGGTGACATGCTTTTCTTGTGCAAACGTGGACTCCTAGAGGTCACGAAAGTTATCAATAAATCATAACTTTATAAAGTTGTTATACAATAAACAAAGATAACTATAATGATAGAGCATGCAATGTACAGCTATGTCAAGCAGGGTCAAAAATAGGATAGTTAGGTGACTTAGGGTCCACATGAAGTTTATACAGTTGTGGACGCCGGGCACTCATTGGTTTTATAGAAATAGAAATCATTTGGCCTGATCGAGTATTATTTTTAGGGCGTGCTGACCTTGTATTTGTCTCTCCTTGGCGTGAACTTGATTGTATCCCTGGCTAATGATTTCCAGGTATATGGTGAGACCTCCTACGAGCTAATTTCGCAGATGATCGACCAAATAGATATATCTTCAGAGGATGTGTTCGTTGACTTGGGCTCAGGAGTAGGGCAAGTGGTGCTGCAGATGGCCGCTGCAACACCCTGCCGGATATGTCTCGGCGTCGAGAAGGCTGAAGTACCAAGTAGATATGCAGAGGTGAATATACCAAATTTATACCCAATTAAGATATAGTGTTTCCGTTTCGAATGTTTGTCAGGCATACCATTCTAACATCAAAATACATGGACTTTTCGTTTATTTTTCAAATTTATTTGTTCCAGTTCATGGATGCAAACTTTCGAACGTGGATGAAGTGGTACGGCAAAAAGTTCGGGGAATACAAATTAATAAAAGGAGATTTTCTGATGGATGAACATAGAGAAAAAATCAACGCTGCAACTATAGTGTTCGTCAATAACTTCGCCTTCGGCCCGCACGTAGACCATCAATTAAAAGAGAGATTCGCCGATTTAAAGGATGGCGCCAAGATAGTGTCATCGAAGAGCTTCTGTCCGCTGAACTTCAGGATAACGGACCGGAACCTCAGCGACATCGGGACCATCATGCACGTCAGCGAGATGTCTCCGCTCAAGGGCTCAGTCTCGTGGACCGGGAAGCCGGTCTCGTACTATTTACACATTATAGATAGGACCAAATTGGAGAGATACTTCCAAAGACTGAAAAATCCGAAACTCAAGGTCAGCAAAAGGGTCTGTTCCATTTAATTGTGTATTTTATGAAAAAGAGTAAAAGCTATGTAGGAGAGCTCCAAATATATCTTTCTCGTACTCTTTGTCAACTTATTATTTTGAGATTCTGATCCAAATAATATAATTTCAGGGCGTGCATAATGGATGTGATGATGGGGAAGGTAGCAGTAAAAGAAATGTGAGCGCGCCGCCGACGCGGGGTTCCACACCAGACCTGCTGAACGGCAATAGCAACCACAGCACTGCTTCGCTGCCGGAGCGCAGGGGGAAAGTCACACGGCCAAGACCAGTCAGGTTCGTAACATCCTTTTAGTGAAGCACACAAATAATCAATTATTATAATGTGAATGTTCATGAACTCACAAGTATTATTATTAGTATCGGTCGGTTGCACTATATGTACCTGACTGCTTATGATGCCATTAAATAAGACACATTTGAAAATATAAATAAAATAGGATAATTTCCCCACTTATCAATTGTTGTTTTGTCTAAGAAAATAAATAAATCCAATGATTCTTCATTTCATACACGAACATTTTGAAATTTTAGTAGAAAAAAATATGACAAGCCGCGAAAGAAAATGCCGTCTGAGGACAGCATTCAAAAATGAAAGAGCGGTTAGCTTAACGTAAGGTACGCTACTTTAAAGCTGAGCGTGCGACCATGGTGTAATGCGTCTACACAGAAGGGTTTAAAAAAAGTGACTTGTTGAGTTTCTAACTTTGTTTTGTCTTTATTGTCCCGGGCCACCGCGCTCTTTTGTCTGTTATATTGAATCAAAAAAACATGGAAACTCAATAAGCATGTGCCGATGGATTTTGGCAACTCTAAAGTTGGCTCAAGGATCACATTGAGAAGAAAAATTATTTGGCTGCTAATTTCAAGAGTAGCCAAGGTATGTCAATTAAAATCTGATTGCCTGTACATGGAAACAGAGGAGAGAACGGCAGGACACGCGCGCGAGCGGCGGCAGCGAAGCGCCGCGTGGTGCGGCGGTCGAGCGACGAGAGCGACGAGGAGTCCAGCGAAGGCGACGACCCGCTGCCCGCCCCGGAGCCGCCGCCGCGCGAGTGGGGCGCGCCCTGGGCTTCCTCCTCAGACTCCAGTAACTTTACCACTTTATATACCGACGTAGTTTCTCACACTGTATATGCCAATCTTTATCGTGTTACCTTAAGCCGCTTTCATGTATCTTTTACTGGCTGTTGCGTTTGATTTTAAACTATAAAGTCACTGGCCAAGTCAGACTCAAACTTTTTTTATTTCCGAATATATCTGGCCTGTATGGTAACGACTAGCGTTAGGTAGTCTACTCCAGAAACGTTAGCTACCCGTTTGTGTTTTTATTAGCGATTACAATATGGCTCTAGGACAAATCAAGTTCGCCACGACAAAATTTCTTATCATGGCCATTAAGAAAAGGCGTAAGAAATATTTGAACAATTTACACGCTTGGCCAGTTAGCCGACTCTAAAATTGGTGTTTTGACACACATTAGGTAAAAGGTAGCAACCTTAAAATAACTCGGCTTACACTTTCCTATTTATAGTTTCCTTAATCAACTAGAACGTAACAAATGTTGTGCAGGCAAACCTCATACCTTTAAAAGCGAATTTCTTCTCAAGAATAACGCTAATCATGGCTTTACTCTTTCCGTCAGACAGGAAGGCAGAGGTATCGGGCTGCGCCTAGCGTCGGCGCGCCGTGTCCCATCTGATTCCGGGTATCTCTAAGGCCAACACTAGAGTGCTCTCGTGAGAGTAGTGTAAACTTCTATAAGACAGATACATTTAATTTTGTTTTATCAACATTCAATTTCTTTTGCAACAAGTGACCTGTGAGCATGAACATGTCGATCGTTCTGAGTTCGCTACATTTATTTGAAGTCTATTACACATATGAAGTAAGCGAAACCAGTGCTTTACTGAATCTTTATTTTACATTTTATCGGCTAATATATAGTGATCGATAAAATGGTCTAAGCCAGCAAAGTACATGTCGATAAGTTTGACGCCCGTTGTATGCTCTGTCACGTTCTTCGAATGTATTGGCTGAAGATGACTGAACCGTGCTCGCAGCCCAAAATTGTTCTTTATGGTGAATAAATTGCTTGTGTAGGTCGCAGCCGCCGCGGTGTGAATAAGCGAAGCGCGAGCGCCGGTGGGGCGCGTCGCAGGGCGGTGCGGGCGAAGCGCAGGCGAGCGACGCCGGCCGCCATCGCAGGGCTGGACCTTCTGCACTCCACCACGCTGGCTTCCACTATACACAATGGCGCCGTAAGTCAATTACATAAGCTAGTTACAAGAATATATCGTAGCACAGCTGGTACAAACAATCGTTTACACTGATGTGATGACCCGGATTTTTCTTCCGCTTGCTGAGGCTCAATGATGGATTGGTTATTTTATTTTGTTTAGAATTTTAGGAAATCTTGCAGATATAATTGTTATACCTAGTGAATTAAATAGCAATGTTTTAACCAGGTTACAGCGCCACCTCCCGGCTGCGTCGAGCAACGTTTATCAGCACTGGGCGTAGTGTTACAGCCAGCTGACAAACTGCATTCGGAGCTAGACATCCCTCATTCACCCAGCGCGCCGTACAGTCTACAGTTGTTGTTGGACATGTTCCGCGATCAGTACCTCTCTTTCATACAGCGGATGAACACGCCTGAGTACGCCAATGAAGTGCGGAGGGAAATTGTTAAGGAAAAGGTGAGTTTCGCATTGTTACACAAGTGGCTCATAAAATAAATAGAAAAACCGACTTCAATAATTTCATCTCGAATGACATAATTACTAACGACTTCACACGGGTGTCGGCTTTTCTCTGCTGTATATAATATACATGCAGTATGCATGTGTTGACTACCGATATTTCGACTTAGATATATAATAGATATTTTATATTTTTTTAAATTTTTGTAGTTATATATGTATATATTAATAATAACATATTGACACCCGGAAACAGAACAAACATCTGTGTTCGTCACACAAATGCTTGTTGTTTGTGGGCATCTAACCCACGACCTATAGCGCCGAAGGAGTTTTTTATGTAGGGAAATGATGGAACGAACTGAAGGCCCACCGGGTGGTAAGTGGTTATCCCCGTCCATGACTACAGCAATCCACCTCTAAATAAGACTTGGATCTTACACTGAGTTGCATTCATCCTGCTGTGTCCATCATCCGAGACGGGGATCTAACGTCTCTTGCGCCTGTGAGATCACCGGCACCACACCCTTCTACCGGAACACTGCAATGCGAGCACTACTGCTTGGCAGCATTCCAGGTGTGGTGGCAGTACTTCTCCAGACGAGCTTGGTACAAGTTCTACAGCTACTTTCTCCCCCAAAGTTACTACGAACTGTGTTGTTTGATGCTACTATGTACTGAATAATCTTCAAAAAAATATCTTGCAGGAAAGAAACCAAAAACTGAAATCTCGTGCATCACAGCTGGACAAACAGATTAATCTTCTGATTAGCGACAGTGTTGCGCTATTGAAGGCGCGTATGAGCGAACTCGGCATTCACGCGAGCAACACGGTGGATCTCTTGGCCAAAGCGAAAGAAATAGTGGGTAGACACAAAGAGTTACAGAGCAAAGCCAGCAAACTGCAAGCGCAGGTATTATTACGCTTCATATCTCTATTTCAACAAACCTAGTTAGTAACCTAGTAGTATTCACCTCCTTTTTTTCTTAATTTGTTTTTTTTTGTTTTATGTAGATGTAGATTTATATTTTGTTCTTATATTTTTTTGTTCTTCATAACCTTAGGTAAATAATATTGAAGCCGAACAAGCATCGTTAGTGAAACAGAGGACTTTCGAAATTACCGAGAAATATCGGCAATTGGGTCACATTCCTCCTGATGTCGAAATCACTCAGAACATGGCACACGAGTGCATTCTTAAGGAAATAACAGCTACTTTAGCGCACAGAAAACGTCTTCACGCTCAGGTGGGGCACCTGCAGAACGAGATCGTTCAGATGGAGCGCGCCGGCGAGCCGAAGCCGATGGCGGCGGTGACGCCGGCGCCTGTGCCGGCCGGGGTGCCGGTCGCAACCGTCAAGCCGCACAGCGTCAACTGCAAGCCGCGCAAATCGCGCGACCACCGGTCGCGCTCACAGGAGTGGCCCGACGTGCCCGACGTCGGCAAGATCGAGGAGCAGAACCCCGAGCTCCTCGCGCAGAAGATCCTGGAGACCGGCCGCCAACTCGAAGCCGCCAAACACACCAAACCGAACGTGATAGTCAACGGGTACGCGCGTGACGACCGCCACCTCAAGGTCGCCACGCCGCACCGCCCGCCGCCCCTCTCTGCGAGACACTCGCCCGTCAAGCATCAGAAATCGCTCAATGTCGTCGCCAAAATACAAGAGTCACCGAAGGTCATCAACTTCGAGGACCGCCTCAAGAGTATCATTACGTCTGTGCTGAACGAGGATCATGAGCACAGGAAAGCACACCGACAGCCGACGCCGACACACGGCTACGGGAACGGTTATGTGCGGCAACAGGGGCATCAGGGATATCCGCCGCACTCGCAACACTCGCAACACCCTCAGCATTCGCAGCATCCTCAGCATCCTCCTCAACTCTCGCAGCATCCTCCGCATCCTCAACACTCGCAGCATCCTCAGCATTCTCAACACTCTCAGCATTCGCAGCATTCTCAACACTCTCAGCATACGCAGCATTCTCAACACGCGCAGCATTCTCAGCGCGGGCCACCGTCCCTCCCCTCTCCAAGCGCAGGGGGGGGCAATGCAGTGTATGCTCGGCCGCGGGAATTCCGCCGCGATCGGTTTCCACACGAGCGTCGCGACGCGCCGCGCGACGTGCCTCGCGACGTGCCTCGCGACGCGCCCCGCGAGATGCCGCGGGACCTGCTGCGACTTCCTCCCGGGGCTCACATTGAACAGAGGATGCACCACGTTCCACCAGATTACACACAGGTAAACATACTATCTATACTTCTAATACTGCTATATTACGCTTGAAAAAACTACTTTACTGAGCTCCTGAGACCTCAAGTGAGACATATTTTTCATTAAGCGACAAACGGTTGGCCTATATTAATTTATGAGACGTGCTCGTCCACGCCTGTTCAATTAAATATAGACTCACGTGGCCACCTGCCGTCGACCAGTTGCTTAGTGGAAAGTAGATCTCGGCTGAAGGATGTTCAAAATGCATAAAGCAAGTTCTTATATGAAGATTTTATCAAGCAGACTTGCACAGAGCTACCTAAGTCCATGCAGGCTCATCAGGCAGTTCGTACATGGCAATATAATTTCATTCTGTATTCCAAAACGGCACACTCCTTTGCTTACTATTCCCTGTTCTACATAAAGCATAGAACGGTGCCGTTTCGCTGGACTAAGTGTTACTTGACTGTGCTGACCATTTGTCAATCTGAAAAAACAAATTAGAAATCAATCACACTAATATAAAATATATAAACAAAAAGCTGGGTCCACATACAACGACTGATAACAGGCGCACGCACATATAGTAGTCGCCTTTAGGTGCAAAAACGCGGGCACACGTTAGATACAAGTGTATGAGTGCAAGCGTTTGTTATCGCTCGTTGCATAGAGGCAGCATTCTGTACCATTTTTCTGTGCTCATACTATTGGTAATTCAGGTGTCGCCGGCGAAGCTTGCACTGCGGCGACACTTATCGGCGGAGCGGCTATCCGGGCCGACACCGAATTCGGGCACGCGGACTATCGGAGATCTGGTCAACGGCGAAATCGAACGCACGCTGGAGATATCCAATCAAAGCATCATCAACGCGGCCGTCAACATGAGCGCACGCTACCACGAGCCGCAACATCACCAGCCTCTAGAAGGTAATATATCTATGTACATACACTATTCGTCCACGGCCGATCAAACGCACGCTCGAGATATCCAATCAAAGCATCATCAACGCGGCATCAACATCAGCCTGTACGAAGTGAATATTTTCAAGCTGGTTTTCTTACGACAGTATGACTATTATTTTTGTATGTATGTATGTATATATTATTTAGAGTTCCGTAACCAAATTGCCAAAACGAGAAACGTTACGAGAAAGATAGTGGAAAAACTATATAGCGGAAGATGGTTCGTAGACATGTTTAGCTGATGACCCTGGAAATGGAACCATTTCCAGGGTCATCAGCTCTGAATACTTTTTTAAGGTTGTTGCTGCTTGAAATTTTAGTCTTGCTTCTAAACATATGAACCGCTATATCAGTACCTCCAATTTTCATGTATATAGTGTGAATAGTCATAGTGTACAAGTAAAATATTTGGTTTCAGGTCTAGCGGCGTGCCTGCAGGCTCGCGTGTTAGCTTCGGACTACTGGCGAGGTCGCGGAGGCGTCACGGCTGGCGAGACAGACGAGACCCGGCGCCGCTCGCCGGCCGATCCCCGCTCCGGCACCTCCACGCCGCTCGCCGACGAGCGCGAGCGCGAACCGCTGCCTGTCCCCAAGCGCGAGCCCCGCGACACGCCTGAGGACGAGCCCGAGCGGCCGACCCCCGCCGCGCCTGAGGAGGTCGACGAGACCAAGTGGCAGGACCGCATCGCATTCCGCTTCGACCAGATCATATCGTTCGCCTCCACCGCGATGGAGGACAAGCGGCGACGGTCAGACGAGGCGTGCAACACGTCTCCCGACTCGGGCATTGGGAACGAGGCCGCGGCCGCCGCCGCAGCCGCCGCCGCGGGCCGCGCGCCACCCGCGAGCGGCGTCGCCGGCGCAGACGTCCGCTCACCGTCGCCACTTCCGCACCACTTCAAGAAACGGTTCTTCCGACGCGACCGGTGGAGTGCGTGGGGCGGCGCTCCTCCTCCCGTTGAGTGGGAGCGCCCGCCGATGTGACCCGCGCAGCCCTAGCGCCGCGCTACCGTGAACACTGCCCCCAAAGTAATGTTTGCTATTGTACTTTATGTAAATACTATATCGCCCGCGTTTCCTCCCGGCCGGAGCGCCGGGGTCGCGGGCGCCGACCTCCGATGTCGGCTCGGTTTTCTGTTATAATTTTTTTTTTTTTTTTTTCGAATATATTATGTAATTATGTATATTATCGAGTTTATTTTACGTTTAAGGTTTTGTAATTATTTAAAAGTAGTTTTAATGCCGCCGTTCGGTCTCGCGGTGGATGTATTTCATGTGTTCATTTAGGTCTAGTGTCTGAAATACATGATTCGGTAACGACGCTGAGGGTCGTCCTTACGCCGCGCCGGTGGATTGATGAATGTTTGTTGTTTTGTGTTTTAGTTTTCGGTATTGCGGATGGTCATTCTGAATAATGTCAATCATTTCTTTGGGAAATTCTTATGGATATTATTACGCCTTTGTAAGTGTCTCTTATTGGTTAAAACATAGTAAGAATAATGTAAACGCCTATCATTCAACGCTCAGCGACAGTGGTCTGAAAGTGTTATATAGTCACTAATTATAGTCACAATAGTTACTTTACTTAAAAACGAAGCAATTATGTCGCCTTAAAGTATACATCAGATAATAGAATTCAATAACTATTTACTACAACTAATTCTTAAGCTATAGATATATACATTGCATAATATGAATTTAGACTGAAAATAAACTGCCAACAGCTTTCTGTTATCACTTCCATGCCATTGTAACTGCAGGAGTTGAAATAAAAAAACACTAATGGTCATCGTAATAAATCAGGTCTAATGTATTCTAAGAATAGTTATAGATTTTGTACGTACATTTTAAGTCTTTTGAACATCGAAGATTCAGTCGGTCTGTTCACTTGCAATATTGAAGTCTACCTACTGCATGCCGATTATGTTGCATTGCAGTGCATAAATATACAGTATGTTGCCAGTATAGTTAAAATAATTTATATTTTTGGTGGACTATAAAGTCTGTCATCTTCAAACCCAAGGGGCGGTGCTGTTTTTGCAGACAAAGAACCCGCCAACGGTTCATTCCTTAAAACGCATTCACCTGATCCATTTGAATACAAAGTGAAACTGTATTATTAGCGCTACAACGCAAGGTAGTCAGCATGCAGTGGCCTTAAAAGCTAGATAGCTAGATACGTAAACAATACATTTATAACGTTATCAAAAGAATGGTACTATAAAAGTATATCATATTTTTTTACAACATTATCTTACAATAAGATATAAAGCCTTATGAAAAAAAGTGTTGAATATTTTTAGTAAAATAGTTTGTTCTATTTTACCATTAAACGCGATACAATCTGTCACATAGGAAGGAAAATTATAGCTTTTTTATTAATAAGGCGTTATACAACAAAAATTTAAGGGTTGCATACATACTGGTAAGGCACAGTTCTTGAATAAGAGGGTGTATTCACAAGTTTGGTGTCACTGTTTTGTTAGAAGCTTGAAGGCTTATTTCAAAGACTGATTGGTATAATTATATTTTCTCATTTCAAAACTTGTGAATATTAAGAACTACAATTATATCTATGTTATATACAGGATGTCTAAAGAGATTGTGTCAAGCAGAATAACAAATATTATTAGTTACTACTTAGCTATGCCCGAAAAACAATGATTGGGAACGTCCTTAGTCTACGGTATCGGCAGGCCGATTCGTTGCCGAATACGTATTTTTAGGAATTTCAAAAATTCGGTGCCGCGTTGTCCCTTTCTTATGTCTGACTTATATACATAGAGAGTATGACTGCGGAAAGCATTATTTTATGTGTAGAGATGAAAGTATTTTCATCCCGCAAACTAACAATATTCACTTTGGGACGTGGTTTCTATCCTGGGAAGCTTTTTTTAAAGCTACTTCTCTGTAATTGAAAAACAAACGTGGGGACTTCTAGTTCTTAGGCTGACTTGACACTATTTCTTAAGAATAAATAAGTAAATATAACATTTAAAGAAAGGCCGATATTATTGAATTGTAGTAATTTTATTCGTAGGAGCTACACATTCATTGAAATACTTTTTTTATCTCAGTAACCTTTCAGTATTGCATACCAAATACATCATTCAATATATAAATGCAATTGAGGCCGCTTACATTAAAAGTGCAAATACACTTTTATCATAATGATACTTTAGTACATTATTTGTCGTACTTACAAAATAATTCCGTAATCTGGTGCTAGAATTAAAACAAGAGTAATTTTGATGCCGAAATCGGGCACAGAATCATAAGTATGCTATCATGCGTTTGCTGCTAATATGAGTAAATTTAAAAAAAATGGGGAAAGTTTACTTTCAATACTTATTGTATTTGTGTTGCAGAAAATTTTACTGTTGCTAGTGTACACTTGTAGTGCCCCTTTTCGGCATCAAATTTTCTACGTTTGCTCTGCGGCTTGTATAAAATAGTAACGATACGAACACGCATCGATGTTATTCAGAATGGATTAGATACTAAACATATAAAATCGAAATAAGACACGCTGGGCTCTGCAAGTCATATTTATTCTCTCATTGACGAGATTATACATTGTTCATTATATTGAACGAAATTGCTCCTGTTGAAAAGTTATTTTTTATACATCTGGTACAATAATATTGATTTTATGCAGCTCAATCAAGCTAAAAATTTGCGATCACTTTTTACAAGATTGAAATTGTTAGTCATATGGGAATCACTGCAGATTGATTCAGGTACGTTTTTTATAAGAAAATTAATACTACTGCAATATATAAAAGGCACATTTTGTAAACTTTGCATGCAGAGTGCATTTAAATGCAGGACCAAATATTTCGTATGTGAAAAATCAACCTGCCATAGCACTACGTCAATTCTCCGTAGAAATATAAATAATGCAAGAATTTCTAAATATTATGAAAGTATACAAATTTCAAATAATAAAGATTTGAATCGCTTACTGTGATTACGGCTAGCAATATTTTTTGAATAGTGTTGAAGTTAAATGTTGAAAAAATAATTCTAAAAATGTTCCAAAGAAAAACTAAAATATGCAGTCTGTGTAAGTTTTAGGATATTGGAAAATCCCATAGAGTGAAAATAAATGATAAGCTAATATTATTATATAATATCATTAGTAAATGGATAAATATTAGGTACTTTTTTATATTCTTTTATGAACAATCATGTTTTAAATAAATTATGGTAATGGATGGACACTCTTTTGGGTTTTAAAATTTTTTTATGTACTTATATGTTTTAATAACTTATTATAGTTATGACACCGATTCGTGTCTCTTTAACAGTTTAAGCAGAAAAAAACGCATAATCCGTGGTCTTAAAGTGTTTTTAGACATTGCATGCATACGATCCATAAATAATTAATACTTTGACCAAAAATCTCTGAACCAAATTGTTTACTGACAAAAGTTTACATGAAGTATGACTCGCAGTAATAGTATTTTTTAAACTATTATTTCGAATAAGCACTTTTATAAAAATATAAGTATATATAAGAATTCGATATGAATTATTTATGATTGTGGTGTCAGTTCTGTTTGTGCAAACCTACCAATGTTTTATTTTAACTCGTTTTTAAATAATCTGGACAAGCCGCTTGTGCACTTTATCACACTTCTGCCCTGCAAAACTTGATAGAGAATATGGAGAATTTTAATTTTTTAAATTGCTTTACTCTTTGGGCAATATTACATTACTCTGTATTCACTCGATATGTATGACGGTATTAGTATCGTTGCATTAAATATATTATTTGCCGTGGCATCATATATCACATTTTCCTTACAATTGAGCAATTTAAGTTGCTTGTCTAAGAACACCTCCATATTTATGTTTGTTTTTGTAATATGAACTGTTTAAAAAGAAAAAATATATTCCTTTAGTCTTCGAGTATGTAGAGTCCGTCGTCTTTTAAATAAATGTCTTTTATATATATATAAAATAAGTATATAGTGGTAAGTAGATATAGTTTAGCAATCACAGAATCGACACCAATTAAATGTAATTGGTAGAATAATGTAACGTATTAATTTGAGATCGGACGTATATATTGCGTTTAAATGGGCAAAGGTAAATTGTATGGCATATTTAAAATACATAACGACATCGGAACTCGTGTAGTACTATTTTATTTTGGTGTATGCTGGATATACCTACTTCGATATATAATAGAATAACACGTACTCAATTACGTTACTTTTCATAAAATCATATTATATTTATCATAATACAGATGTTTCGGTTGCTTTATGTATTTTAGATATAGGAAAGTACGGATTGATTGTGCCTGAAAAAAAAAACTCAAAAAGCCGCTCCAAACCTCAAAATGTGTATTTTGTATATTTGTAGAGTTTAAGCGTAATTCGATTCAGAAGTAAGTAGGTCCGATTAGATTAATCGTAAACTGACGACATCAAAAGAAATAATTATTTTAAGATTGACTCGAAGAGTGATTACATTATTCAGTTTTGTGTCTCATGACTAATTTTATTTTTTGATGGGGAATTTGAGATGAACTGTGTGACGTTATAGTTCTATAATAGTACAAATGAGAAGACTTATCGTCGTAAGCCTCGGACTATTCATCATTGCAAATGCTAGGTTTGAGATGTATCCCTGTGTACTAGTTTTATTTTGTACTAAAAGTTAAAAATAAATAATTAATGAAAAATGATTTCTTATTTGTAATTCTTTATGAATAATTATCCAGTTCACGTTGCTGGAAATAATAATATCTCGTACTTACTGCCTACAACAGTGTTGTTGACAGTAGATTTAGTCAATTGAAATGTAGTTGCAATGAACAAAATAATTATTATGTACTTTGTTTTATAATTTGAGATATTTTTGTAAAACAAAGCCTGTGTATCCTTTGATTCCCCCCTACACGTACCCCCTATGTGGCGCTAAAGGTGCAACCAAAAGTCGAACTTGTTCCAAGCTCGTCCGAGAGGTACTGCCACCACACCTGGAATATACCGCCAAGCAATGGTAATCGCATTGCTGTGTTCCGGTGGAAGGGTGTGGGTGCCGGTGAAACCACATGCGTGTGAGACGTATCATCCCCGTCTCGGGTGATGGACGCAGCAGGATGAATGCAACTTAATGTAAGGTCCAAATCATAAACTGAGTCGCATTACTGTTGTCATGGACGGAAGTCGCCACTTACCACCAGGTGCGCCCTAGCACGTTCCGTAACTTATTAACATAACGAAAAAATATTACTAGAAACTGCGTATCCTTTATGGTATTTCATTTTTGTTATTTTTTTACCTATCCTTCTGATATTAATTAGACCATCCTTTTCTGCTTTTTATCTAGATTAGATACTCTCTTCATACGAAATACTGATTCGGACCAGTCGTTTATTTTTTTCCCCATGTTTTTGTACAGTGTTAGACACGGAAATTCTCATTGTCAAATCTTTTAAAATAAGTTTCGGGTAACAAAAAAGGAGACCTTTGAAATTAAATTAGATCATTGTTTACTGTATTTCATCAACATATACTAACCCTTATAAGTGTTTTTGGTATTCAATATAAAACTGCGAGCATGTGGTAATCCACCGACGAATGCGTGAAGCGACCGCCTCATTCGGTCGCTTCCAGTCCAGAGTTTTCTGACGATTCCAGTGGTCGATTGACGAAAGTAAAGATGCTTTGTAAGATGTCACATTAGAGCGGTCGTTAGCGTTGTCTGAAAGACAAACTATCTCCTTACAAAGCCAACTACGTCGCTTGCTAAGATCGACCGACCGTAAAGTCAAAAAAAAACATACTGGGTTACTTAAAATGTATTCTTTGAAATGAAAAACCAATGTGAGCGTTTAGTTATGTAGTTATGTACAGTGTTAGTTATGTACTTTTTGCCAGAGAGCTACTCGAATGGAGAAGTTAGCTTTGCCATCATAATACCCTTTTTTAGACTAGATGTAAACCCTTTTAACAGTGTTTGAGTCTGTGTTTCTTACTATTCAAAAGCCTGAATAGGACATTTTAGCCCTTTCAATTTAGATTTATTCACAAAAAAAATTGTATATTAGGTTTTTACACCCGGTACTACTAAATAGGCCTGGCCAATGTTTTCGAATAATCTAACTATGATGAAGAAACATCGAGTGTAGGTACAGTGCAATTAATAGCTAATGTTTAAGACTCAGGCTATTTAAGATATTGATTGTATATGCTGATATTTGTATGTGACTCTTTTTTGTAATTTTATCTCGTTTTAAAACTCATCAGCTAATTTTAGTTTCTTATGTAGCCCCTTTTCAAAATGTATGGCCACTTAACTAGTGTTAGTAGACTATTTTCAAACAGAGTTGGCAACACTGACTCCCAACTCGAAGGAAAGAAAGGAATGAAAAGAAGTGAATTTTGAAGAATTTTGATCCCAAAAGTCAAATTTTCATTTCATTTCCATGACTTTTCTACAAATTTGATATATTTTTCGTAATTTGATTTTCAGTTTGCATCCAAAATAATATACAAAATGGCTAGTGTGTCCTATCAAATAGCAAATCTTCTGGAGAAGGTAAGCCGGTGCATGACTTGTTCTTATCACAATGATCATATCACATCTCGTGAGCGTAACCCGACGTTTCACCCCACAGATGACTTCTAACGACAAAGACTTTCGATTTATGGCTACCAATGATCTGATGACTGAGCTTCAAAAGGACAGCATCAAGCTGGATGATGACTCTGAGAGGAAAGTGGTCAAGATGCTGCTTCGTTTGCTGGAGGACAAGAACGGAGAAGTCCAAAATTTAGCGGTCAAATGGTGAGTTTACCTTACAATATATTATGGTTTTGGAACCTGGTACTTCTTGTACTTGGTAGTTATGTTTTATTGGTCACATTAATACAATGTATATTATAATTATAAAACAAGTCTATATGCAAGGTTACCACAAAATTTAATTGCAATAGTTTACTGTAGATATATATATATGTTGGTGGAAGATAGCTACTGTCACAACAGGGTGATAACTAAAAAACAGTCATTAATTAACTGAGATATTAGTCCTCTTACAAACACAGTATGATCATGATAATACTTTTAACAGGAGAAATATTGCTTGTGTAAATTTATCAAAAATATTGATCATCTAATAGTCTAAATAATCTAAGGTGCAACCAAAATAAAAGATTTTAAAACATTCACACTCATTTCTAAAATATGCCTTGGGCTGGCACTGACCTTGGCTAGCTAGCACCCTCCAGGAACCAAAAACCTAAAGGTATGTTCTAGTAGAACTTATAAACCAGTTCCCAGTTCAGGTTTTCCATATTGCACTATCAGTTTTATTTAGTTAGTATATTAGTAGTATTTCATTTGGTGGTGTTGTGTTTTAGAAAGCACTAGCTTTGATATAAGATAGGTACTGAAGCCACCATTTTTAGGGTTAGGGGCCGTTCAAGTATTACACATGCAGATCTTTTACAATTAATAACCCACCCCTCAGCCTCGTCAGCAAAAGTAAGCAAACCTCTTACCCCTCCCCCCATGCTTACGTAAAAATTATTACAGTTGATTGAGTCATGTGCACCAGTTAGTCTAGAAATAATGAATAGGGTTGGAATAGCGGACTGTAACACACAATATTTATTGAAATAAACTTTGTTCGTACTAAGCAAGTGCCTAAACATATTCATTATTTTTAGGAATCCCCAAAAATGCATTTAGTTTTCAAGGATAGACAGTGTGTTGGTTGCCATATGTGTAAAAAAGTAAACTGCTGATGTAATCATCATCTAAAACCCCCAACCCCCAAGTCATCAAAAATAAGCAAAGCAGGCTATATCTCAATAGGCTTGTTTAGCTTTAAAGAAATCTTTCTGTATCAGTGAAACACTATAAACACAGGTGATGTAAAATTAGACACTTATGCGGGATGAAGAAAAAGCCTGTAAACTAATTTTGAATCAATTGTAATTTAAATGTGGTTTTTATTTATGTAATTGTTATTGCAGTATCTTTTGAAGCATAAGCCAATGGTAGCGGACATTATCACAGAATATGTGTGAAATTTGAATATTCTTGAGGTAGCCTAAAGTAAAATTTCCTGTAATATTTTTTTCGGGTGATAGTTTCATAGGTGTTTTGTATTATAATAAGTATTCATGGTCTGAAATCACTGTAAATAACATATCCTGAATTGATTAAAATTTTGATAATTCATCAATTTTAAATCGTTATTATTTCTTTCCGCCACCACTTAATGGATGTATTTGCTTTACAGCCTCGGTCCCCTTGTGAACAAAGTGAAGGAGTACCAAGTTGAAGGTATTGTGGATACCTTGTGTGCCAATATGCTCTCTGAGACGGAACAGCTTAGGGATATCAGCAGCATTGGCTTGAAGACTGTCATATCTGAACTTCCATTAGGATCCAACACATTGGCAGCTAATGTGTGCAAAAAAATTACCGGCAAGTTGAGCAGTGCTATTGAAAAGGTAACCTTTATTTAGAAATTTGATTTCAGAGTTTTACAAATGTAATTAATCATCAGTGAATACTTCCATGAAATAAAATGACAAAAAACAAGTAATATGAGCTTTTATCTCCACTTTGAATTATTATTTGAAGTTAATATCCACTCATAGCTACATATCCTCTTTTTTTGAAATAATAAATATTATTACTCCTATATACACCATACTAATACTGTTTTCTGTTTTCAGCAAGAAGATGTGTCAGTTCAACTAGAGGCTTTAGATATATTGGCCGATTTACTTAGTAGATTTGGTGGTTTACTTATATCTTTCCACCCCATGCTTTTAAATTCCTTACTTCCACAACTTGCATCACCCCGTCAGGTAAAATAGATATATTATACTGTACAAAACAAGCACTCTTTTCTTTAACTTAATGATCTGAGTTTTAAGCCTTCCACACCTTTGTTTGGGAGAAAAATTACGACACAAATTTCATTTGATTTGTTTAATTCTTTATTGCACACAATATATAATTTATAAAAGGAGTACTTGATGCTAAAGCATTCTTTGCCAGTTGTTGAATTTGTCTGAAGAATTTATTTACTGCCTCAAGATTACAAATCATATTAAATATTCATACACCTACATAATATTTGACTTAACCAAGTGATTACAAGTACAAGTACATACATTTTTATAAGTACCATTTTCTCATAATATATTTTCTTTTTCCAGGCTGTTCGTAAGCGCACGATCGTAGCGTTGTCTCATTTAGTTATGTCTTGTAATTCATCCCTGTACAACAAATTGATTGATCATTTATTGGAAGGTTTGGGCTCTTCAACTTCTTCAAGTGTTAGCCGTACTCACATACAGTGCATTGCATCAATATGGTATGTAAACAACCCATCCTGTTGTTTATCTGTCCTGTTTTAGGAAGTCCAGTTGCTTGTGTCCATAGGTGGAGTACCTTTTGAATCCCTACACGTGATTTTTGGTAATTAGCCTATTCAAATGTAGAGTTATTTCGTAAAAAGAACTCTACATTTGAAATTGAAATCGATAGGAATTGTTTCCAGTAAATGTTGTGCAAGTGCCCCACAGATATTCTGAAAATAAGATTATTAAGACTTGTTCATTCAAGCTTACCTTTTTTGTGGGAGTTGCTGATATGAATAATCTTGTAATATCTCTAAATTACTACTAGAAATCCTCAAAATCTTATAGATTTAATTCATCCTGAGTTTCAAGTTTTTAGGAGTAGGTACACCAATAAAACAAAAATGGCTTAGCCATTTTTTTAATGGAATTTTTTGTATTATATAATTTGTATTTTATGTTCACAGCCGTCAAGCAGGGCATCGTTTTGGCGAACAGCTCTGGCGAGTCGCCCCTAAAGTTCTCGAATATTCTACAGACACAGATGAAGAACTGAGAGAGCATTGCCTTCAGGCCCTCGAGGCATTCGTTTTGAAATGTCCTAAAGAAGTTCAGCCTCATATTCCGACGGTAAACATTACTGACATATTTTATCCAGAATATTATTAGATAACATAATAAATGTATCTTAAACTGTTTTAAAGGCTTCTTAACTTAGTTATTAGTAACCCTGCATTCGAAGCGAGGGTTTCCACGGTCACTCCCCAGCCATGACAAACTTTGTTATATGAGAATAAAGTTTGTTCAAGGAACTTGGTTTTTATTCTACTTGTGACTTAGGTACTCAAGTAGGGTATGAGGGTCTATGTTTTCTAAGATACTTTTAAAGCTTAGCTTTTAAATGACTGGTGTAGTAGCCGGTTTTATTTAGAAATATCTTTTTAATGTTAATGAATTGCCTTTATAATATGCTATACATAATTTTTTCTACTTCTAGATAATTGAACTGTGCCTGAAAATGATAACATATGATCCCAACTATAACTATGAAGATGAGGAAGACGTAGGCGGTGACGATGAAGAAATGGAGGATGAATCGTTCACCCCAGACGCCGAGCCGGAGTCTGACTCGGAGGAGTATTCTGACGACGACGACATGTCTTGGAAGGTAACTATGTTTCGAGCTATTGTGACTGACAATGGTATGGAAAAGAATGTTTGACTGTTATAATGAGGATTAAGATGAGGCAGTGGTGATGAATACATAGAAGATGAAGTGAAGCGTCAAGTATAGTATTCTGACTATGATAACAGGTCTTTGAAGGTAACTATGACTTGGTTGAATTGACGGGTAGTATCCACGAGTTTCGTGGCGCTACCATCAGCTACACATCTGTTCAACGTCAATACGCAACGAAATGATGCATACAACTAAAAATGCGCTATGTTCTTCTGAATATTCTAAATCAGACTTAGGTATAAAAATGGCATTATAATAAGACAAAGACCGTGCTGCCAGATAGGTATATTAAACGCTGGGTGAGAAACATGAGAAAGGTATTGTACTTGATATTTAGAGTTAAGTTTATCTGGACGCATGAAACTATGGTGAAGTATCGGAAGTCAAGGAAACTTACAAATTATGGTAATGTTCATTAACTCAAAAAACAAACTACAGTACCTTCTCACATGTCTCAAAATGCTAATTGCACAGTTAACTCGAAAAGTAATGTTTATAACCATAATAAATTTAAAATGTACATTGTACTTGTTACTAATATTTTATTGATTTTACAAGATATTATATTTATGAAATAAGTTATTTTGCTTATTTATTCATCCACATTTTGGGTCTATAGCAAAAATGTTATTGGAATAGGAAAAAAAATTACTGTTTAAAGTTGGGAATCTGTTTCAGGTGAGACGTGCAGCAGCGAAATGCCTGGAATCCGTCATCGCCACACGCCATGAACTTTTAGCTGAAATGTATCAAACTGTTTCCCCTGCACTTATCGCCAGATTCAAAGGTCTGTGAATACCAACGTCTTTTCGTTGCACAAGTGAAATCCATATGCGACCTTTCAAAAAATATCTGATTTATGTTCAATTTCAATGTTTTAGAACGCGAAGAGAATGTGAAATGTGACATTTTGAGCGCATATACGGCTCTACTCCGTGCTACACGACCTCCACCAGCTCTCTCGATGTCCATTTCTCCTGCCGACAACTCACCGCAAGCTCTCTTATTGCAAAGGGTAAGTAGGCAACTCTTAAAAAATTAATGTTTATTATGATGTTGCTTGATGATACTGATTTAAATGTCTGGAACCAATCTACTAGCATATACTAACTTCGTTAGCGGTCGAGTTTTTTAATCTTTACTAAGTCCTCACCCAGTTCAACGGCTCCGTAGCTTAGTGGGTAGTAATTTTAGAAACGGCAACCCGGGTTCTATTAAAAACTAAGAGATTCTGCTTATTTAAAACAAAATTAATAAAATTGCCACAACTTTTGAAATCTCTTCACTGTTAAAACCTCAAAATCACGAAATATATTGGGACATTACATTGATTGTCATTTTCACGATGCCCGATTGTTTTGCAGGTGTCAGGAGTAGTGCGCGGGGCGTTACGCGTTATCCGTGGTCGCAGCGTGCGCGCTCGCGGGTGCGCGTTGGCCTTACTGCGCGAGTTGTTAGCCGCCGCGCCCGGCTGCCTCGCTGACCACGCCGCTAGGGTCATCCGCGCGCTGACACCCGCTCTCACGTGAGTTATATAGTTATGTGGTGATCAAGCCAGCCGCGTCACGTGATATCCGCCGTCACAGTGTACGCGCATTGGACTTACTGTGCGAAACCATTAAAATAGTTTTGACTTTGCTGGTATGGGTGCTGAGAAATGAGCTAGATCTGTAATGTTTGTTCAGGGTTATAATGAAACACACAGGATACATTCAATTACTTTTAAAATTATTTCTGTAACTTCTCTAAGGGGTTGACACGGGCGTTGTGGCAACCGTCTGTCTCAGATTTATTCTATCTATTCCAAGTGACAACTAAATAATACCACGAATCAAAATGATTATCACTTACTAAATGTTATTTTCCACAGTGACAAGACAACCGCGTCGTCAATGAAGATCGAAACATTAGTGTTTGTGGTGTGCCTAGTCCGCGGTCACAGCGGTGCCACTATGCGGGTACACGTCGCGGCTTTGATGCCCGCCGTACTCGCTTGTGTGCACGATCCCTTCTACAAAGTCACTGCTGAAGCTCTGCGAGTGCTTCAGACGCTGGTCAAGGTCATGCGTCCTCTTGGTAATTGTTCTTTAATATAAGTGGTGTGAATAGTCCGCGATAATTCATAATGGACGGACATGTGGTGGTTTACTGCCCACTGTACTTGCTTGTGTGCACGATCCCTTCTACAAGGTCACTGCTAAAGCTTTACGAGTGCTTCAGACGCTGGTCAAGGTCATGCGTCCGCTTGGTAAGTTTTCTTTAGTATAAGTGGTGTGAATAGTCCGTGATAATTCATAATGCACGGACACGTGGTGGTTTACTGCCCGCTGTACTTGCTTGTGTGCACGTTCCCTACAAGGTCACCGCTGTGAGTGCTTCAGATGCTGGTTAAGGACATGCGTCCGCGGTAGCACGAGATTAAAATATTCGTTTCTCTTTTCTCTAACTGGACTTTATATTGTTGGCCACAGATGCTCTTAATAACTTTACACACTTTTGTATTGAAGAATTTCAAGTATGAATATGACTCCGCCCTTTCTCAACAGATGTCGTTTTTAGTATTGTTTACGTGTACTAATAAATGACCATACTTGTATTCGATAGTACTGAATGTCAGCTATCTAACGCATGTTATGATATTTGGTTGAAGTGTAAGCAACAATTGTTTTCACCTTTTCGAAAATGTCGGTTTTTATTCCAAATAAACGTCATTTGCGGGAAGTGTTATTACATTATTTTATTGCGAAGAAAACTGCAGCGGAAACTTATCGTTTGCTTGTGGAGATTTATGGTGAGCATGCTCCGTCTAATACAACTTGCAAGGAATGGTTTCGACGATTTCAAAATAACGATTTTAGTACTGAGGATAAAGAACATGGAAAACCACCAAAAAAATTTGAAGATGCTGAATTGGAAGCATTATTGGCGGAAGATTCTTGCCAAACTCAATCAGAATTAGCTGCAGCATTAAATGTTGATCGTTCAACTGTTGCAAAGCGTTTACAAATGATGGGAATGATTCAAAAAGCCGGTGACTGGGTTCCACATGATTTAAAAGAAAGAGACATGGAACGTCGGAAAACCATTTGTGAAATGCTGCTTCAAAGACAGCAAAGAAAAGGATTTTTGCATCGGATAGTCACAGGAGACGAAAAATGGATACACTACGAAAATCCTAAACGCAAAAAAGCTTGGGTGAAACCAGGCGAACCAGGCCCATCACAGCCAAAAATAAATATTCACTGTGCCAAGGTCATGCTCTGTATTTGGTGGGATCAGAAAGGTATTGTATATTATGAGTTGCTCAAACCCTCTGAAACTATTAATGGAGAAGTTTACCGACGACAACTAATGCGTTTGAAGCGAGCCATAGAAGAAAAACGACCAGAATGGGTGAATAGACATAACAAATTAGTTCTTCAGCATGACAATGCCAAACCGCATACCGCAGAAGTCGTAAAAAGATATTTAGAGGGACAGGACTGGGAAGTGTTACCCCACCCGCCATATTCACCAGACATAGCTCCTTCGGATTACCACCTATTCCGGACGATGCAGACAGACCTTACTGGAGAAAAGTTTACTTCATGTGAAAGTATCAAAATTTGGATTGACAACTGGATAAGCTCAAAAGACCAGGACTTCTTCCAGCAAGGAATACGAAAACTACCTGAACGATGGGCGAAGGTTGTAGCTGCAGATGGAGCATACTTTCAATAATTTTTTTTTTAATTTTGTAAGCGAACAAATGTGTTTTATTTTGACAAAAAGGGGCGGAGTCATATTCACACACCTATTATATCTTTCCTTTCTCAGATAACTTGGAAGGCTTGGAAGACGAAGTGGAAATGACAATCGAACCGCCCTCAGGGGAATTAGCGGCGTTCGTTCCCGCTATGTATGAGTGTACGCTCGTACGGTTGCGAGCCACGGATATGGACCAGGAAGTTAAAGAACGTGCCATCGCCGCCTGTGGACAACTGCTCTGCCACTTCGGAGATAATCTACAAGTAGGTCCTTCATAGTATCCGGTGTGTGTGATTGTACGAACGTGCGATAACAACTTATGGATTTGGACCAGATGGTTAAAGAATGAGTTGGAGAGACCAGGGAACTACTGTGCCAGTTTAGAGATTATCTTCAATACAATTTTTTTTTTTCCTTAATATAAATACATTTTAAATTGTAGCTTTTACGTCGCAACGGCGTTTTAAATCATAAATTGATCAAAGCACGCGATATAAAGCCTTTTCTTGTTTCAGAATGAACTTCCCGTGTGTTTGCCAATATTCTTAGAGCGTCTTCGCAATGAGATTACTCGTCTTACGACCGTGAAAGCATTGACTAAAATAGCTTCGTCGCCTTTGAGGATTGATTTGAGACCTATCCTGGTAAGAATAGTCATTGAGAGTAGGCTTCTTTCACTTTTTTCATTAATTATGTTTGTAAGAATGATTTATATGTTCTGTTTCAGTCTGACGCAGTACCGATCTTGGGATCGTTCTTAAGAAAAAATCAAAGAGCTCTAAAGCTCTCTACTCTAGTCCTTCTGGATACTCTGGTACAGAACTACAGCAATGCCATTAGCATCGAGCTATTAAGTAAGGTAAGAATTTACCCTTTTAAAGACATTAAATATTATTGGGACGATATGGCTAGTCCTAAGAAAAGTGTTTAAACATATACATTTCTCTAAATAGCATTATTCCTGTAATAATATTAATAATTGACTGATTTCTAAATCGAATAAACTGACTTCAATACTTTCATGTGTGACTTTTTTACTGGAGGGAGATTCTCGGTAAATGTAATTTTACAGGGGGTTAGATATGCCCTTTAGATAATTAATTGGCTTATTTTAGGAAAAGTACCTGAGAAAACCTATTTTTCGCATCGCGTAATTGCACAATTGATACTTCGCGTGTCGTGTTACTGGCTGTGTACCTAATTTAATTCTTTTTAACTATTGAACAAGTGACTGATTAAAAAAAATCGAATAAATCGACTTCATTACTATCACCCCATTCAAAACCTACGATTTTAAAAAAAGAAACATCCAAGTCGATATGCAACGGGCGAAGAAAAATGTCACATGAAAGCAAATTACGCAATTTTGATTACCTTCTCCGTTGTGATTCAATAACAAACAACTTGTATATTGATTGTAACGTCATCTTGTTAGGTGCTTATGGAGGTGCCAGCCCTAGTGAACGAGTCGGACCTGCACTGCGCGCAGACTGCGCTGACGCTGGTCCGCGGCGCGTGCCTGCGCTGTCCCGCCGCGCTGACCCCCGAGGCGCGGCACGCGCTCACGCCCAACATACTGGCACTCGCCAAGTCACCACTGCTGCAAGGTATCCTATTAATTTATGCAGGCAGCGTGAAAGACAGGACAGTGAAAGAGTCGGACCTACACTGCGCGCAGAATGCACTGTTCTACATTTGGAAGGGGGGGGGGCAGTTGCTCGCGTCCGTAGGTGAGTATATACGTACCCCTGGGTGGTGCTAAAAGGACAAAAAAACAAGCAGTAGAACTTGTGCAAAGTTGAAGTTGCTCGGTGAAATCACAAACTCAAGACGTCAAATCTCCGTCTCGGGTTACGAGCGCAATGAGTTGTGAATTGGATCTTCTCATGCTTCGGTCGGGGAGGACCTAAGTCGTATTGCTGTTGTTACTTTTAATCAGGCGGGCCGTCAGCTCGTCTCGACATTGTTGTTACATTTGTCACCGCTATTGTGTGTATGATTTGTTCTTACAGCTAGGATGGGGCGATAGCGCGAACCGCGCAGGCGAAGGAAAAACCTGTTTGAAATGCATTTTCAGTGGCTGAGGTTGATTAGCTCGATCGGCGCTCTTAATTAAATTGTAGCAGAGGGATTTTTATATGGCAATCATGTGTAGCCGTTTGCTTTTTTAGTCATATTTTGTTTATATTGCCGTTATAAGGTGTCAATTAATCTTATTATAATTTTTATGTACTGTTATGTCATCCACAGGTGGAGCACTGAAGGCTATGCTCGGCGTGCTCAGCGCGCTGGTGGCGGCCGACGTGGCGGGATGTTCGCGCCGCGAGTTGTTGGCGCTGCTGGTCGCGCCCGTCCACCGCTTACACGAGCACAACGCGAACGCGCATCACATTAAACAGGTAGGTTTTCTATTCCCTGTTGTTATTTTACAGGTAGAGCACGACAATGCTAGGCTATAATGCGTATTCTTAAGCCTGCCTTCCAGTGAATGGAGTAGACTCCGCGCGAACTTCATTAGACTTGCTGTGGTAATGGATGAGTTATTTGCCTTTCATTGTTCGCTCCGCCAATGACAACTGAACTTGTGACAACTGAATTTTTTTCTGAATTTTGCCATTGCGTGTCTAATGCAGTCCCTACGGAGCCAGCTCACTTTGTTTTATAGGTGTATTATAAATATTGTTTTTGCATAGAGTTAATACAAATTACATTGCTTAAACAGATAAACGAACGATTGAATACGAGCTCCCGAAAACATCGATCAAGGGACGATGTGATTATATTATTTTTTTTTGTTCCAGGCGTTCCATTCGCTAGCCAAGTGCGTGGCAGCAGTGGTGGTTGAGGGAGGGTCGGACGCGTTGGAAGTAGTCCGCGGGTTCCTCCGCGATGCCACGACTCCGCCGGGTGACGCGCAGCACATGTTTGCTTTACTAGCGCTAGCCGAGATCGGACGTCATTTGTGAGTGCCATACACTACACTATTCAATGTCATAGCGGCAGTGTGCAGGGAAAATTGGATGCGTCGATTTAAAAACAATTCCATGGATATTTATTTTTTATTATCATTTATTCTGCAATTCCACCTAACCCTACACGGGCTTGTAAGCAAACATGTCTGATTTCTTCCTGTTCTGGTATTCTAAATGTTTCCTAATTTCTTTACAGAGACCTAAGCTCAATACCGAATCTCAAAGAAGTGTTGCTCAATTCGTTCACCTCTTCGTCTGAAGAGGTGAAGTCGGCAGCAAGTTACGCTCTCGGCTCGGTCGCGGTGGGAAATCTGCCAGAGTTTCTGCCGTTCATTCTGGGCGAGATCGAAGCGCAGCCCAAGAGACAGTACCTGCTGCTACATTCACTCAGAGAGGTATAGAGTAATTAATATTTAAAGAAATATTTATTCAAATGTTCCGCTTATAGAAGTTACATTCGTTGTTAGCAATTGTAAATCGTAGTGAATAGGAAATAAGTAATTTATTTTATACTTACAGATTATCTCATGCGAATCATGCTCCCCTGAGGGCGTGGAAGCTTTGAGACCGTTCATACCTGAAATATGGATTCAACTATCGAAACACTGCCAGTGCGCGGAGGAAGGATCTCGGAATGTTGTAAGTACTTGTTATTTACCGGGCGGACTATTTTATGATACTAACGAGCTGTGGTTACCACCGCCCATAAACAACAGCAACGCGATACACTTAAGTAACAGCGTATTGTGGTTAAGTATATGAGTACCAATGAAATTTCCGCTTGAAAAAAATACCTTTTAATTGTAAGGAAAACGTTTTCTGTAAATTGAATCATTTAAATCTTTCTTCTAGGTTGCGGAATGTTTAGGAAAATTGTGTCTGTTGGAACCGAAAGACCTACTACCTCACCTGAAGGACTTCCTCAAGTCGCCCGAGCCGCTCACGAGGACGACAGCCGTTACAGCCGTCAAGTTCACAATTTCTGATCAAGTGAGTGAATTTAAGTTTCACTATCCATGTGTCTCTAGGAAATATGCATTGGCAGTATCTGAGGTAACAACTTCTATATATGTAGTATTTTCTAAGACGGTGTACTGACAAAACATTTTTAATAATTTCGTGAAAAATCTGTGAGCCCACTTCGAAGATTTATTAAATTAAATTAAAAGCACAATTTAAAAAAAATATGATGTGAAGATTAGTTGACGGGTTATCTGATGGAAAGTCAACGTCGCCTATGAATATCTGCAATCCATTGCTAATTACAAATATTCATAGGCGATGTTGAAGAACTGATGATGATAACAGACCCTGAAGTTTGAAAATATATTCTATTTTTAGCCTCAAGCAATTGACAATCTTCTACGCGAATGCATGGCTGAACTACTGGTCCCTCTTTGCGATCCTGAGTTGGGTGTGCGTCGAGTCGCGTTAGTCGCGTTCAACTCGGCCGCACACAACAAGCCTTCGCTCATCCGTGAGCTACTGCCGCAAGTGCTGCCAACTATCTACAGCGAGACCAAAGTCAAGGTAAATGTCGACTGAACTACGCAATGTGCAATGTCACTCGTCGTATTCGATTACAAGAGGTGTCTCAGCGCCGTCTGAAGTAAACGACTGGTATATTTGGACTTGGTATTGGTAAAGTTAAAGGGAGTGTTGTCTAAACTCACTCGTCACTACATATGGGGAATTAACGTTATGAAAAGGCAGTGAAAGGTGTAAATATTTTGAGTTAAGTCAGAATACTCAGTACAAAGGCGATCTCTTCTCAAGTCGGTCGAACAACTTGATCAGATCTATCCTTATCAATGCGATATTCTCGAACGCAACTCAGATGCTGTGAAGAAACTTGATGACAATTTGTGAGACTCCATGCCATTCATATTTTTCCGCAGAAAGAGCTGATCCGCGAAGTGGAAATGGGTCCCTTCAAGCACTCTGTGGACGACGGATTGGACCTCCGCAAGGCGGCGTTCGAATGCATGTACACGCTACTCGGCACGTGTCTCGACCGACTGGACGTGTTCGAGTTCTTGCGGCACGTGGAGGACGGCTTGAGGGATCACTACGATATCAAGATGCTGACGTATCTGATGTGCGCCCGCCTTGCGCAGTTGTGTCCTGCGGTCGTGTTGCAAAGTGAGTACCAATCTTTATGTACCATATAAAATACCCTTTAAATTCCGACAACTTTTGTGGCAGATTCTGTCCGGGGAAGACCTGCCTGCTACCATGTATACCGCCAAGTAGGTGAACATTGTGAAATTCTGACCTTCCAATATGATATGAATGAATTTGTGTTGTTTTAGGCAGAGGATACCTAAGCGTCACTTCAGGCTTCTTATAAGTCAAATTTTCCTAAAGTGTTAACAAGCCGCCTCCGAATTCTTCGATTTGGTCTATTGACTAGCTTAGCCAGGACCATCCTTACATGCACTCTAAAGTACGGAAACGTTTGGTTCAAATACTCAACTATCTCTCTAACCGTGACTAGCGTGAACATCAGGTGGGCCTGTCAGCTGTTACTTTCATCACCAATGAATATAAAAATAGTTTTTTGAATTTCTAGGATTAGAAAGCTTAGTGGAGCCTCTGAGAGCGACGTGCACTATGAAAGTGAAGGCGAACTCAGTGAAGCAGGAATACGAGAAGCAGGACGAGCTCAAGCGGTCCGCCCTACGCGCCGCCGCGGCGCTGCTGCAGATACCAGAAGCGGGTACGTTAAAATTTTAGTTAATGTGACACACTTCTCTGATTTAATCCATCTTGATTAACTATTTATGATAGTCGCGGGTTTCATTCCTGAAAGGACAGACATTTGTAATCTTTACACAAGTCAAGCTTAGTGTAGTTACAAGAGCGAGACAATTATTATTTGACATGCTTTTAAAGATAAAAAACCGTGGCGTGTGGTATAGATGACCAACCAGTAGTGAACTTGCATTGTTGTGTTCTGGTGAAGCAACAGGTACGTGAGACGTTGCTCTAGTTATATGCGAGGATACGCTGAATATATCATTTATTCTGTGTATAAAACCACTTTCTTTCTAATATTAGGTGCGGTTTCTGTTCGCCCCATCACTACAACCCACCAAATACTAATGTGATATTTTGTGTATTACAGAAAAGAACCCTCATCTCATGGACTTCGTAACGCAAATCAAATCCTTCCCTGACCTCCAGCCCATCTTCGAGTCCATCTTGAAGGACTCGACCGGCACCGGCGGCGTCGACTCAAACCTCATGGACCAGAGCTAGCCGCGCTATCGTCACCGCACACTTTGCAACTATGATGCATCGACAGGTTTCCTTAATCCTTTTACGTTTGCATTTTGTGAGAACTGATATTTTGTATGTAAAAAATATTGAGTAGATAGTAGAAAACACAGTAATTTTAATTAAAAATTTATTACGAAATTACAAGTACATTACAAACTCCGCGGCTTTCTCAGCGTGCGCGCACGACTGAGCGACGCTTAGGGAACTAAGGACGTAAAGCAGGTGCTACACTCGCGGGAATGGCCGATTACGTGGCGCGCGTTCATTGTTCTCGCTCATTCTTGCTTCTTTTCTTTACATATTGCTTACTCTATTCTCTTGCAGAGATCTTTCGCGTGAGTGTAGTTCCCGCTTAAAGGAATAGGGCGTCACTGACACATACTTATATTGTGACGGCGTCGGGTATTCGCGTATAACTCTCGATCAAGCTTCTCAATACTTTTATTCAGTACGTGCTCGAATATGTCGACAGTTATACGGAATATACACAATTGATATGTATTGTGATATTACATGCTATGTGGAAAATCATAGGAATATGAATAAATACACTAGTGAAGCTATATATCGTAGTATTGTTATTTCACTTTCCTTTTGGTGGCGGGAGTGGCACTTGACGCTCGCGAACTTGGGACATCATTCTGTAAATACGTTTCAAATATATATTAAACAGCTGAAATAACTTTAAAAATAATTATCTACACGTTTAGGGGGTCCAGTTGCTGTGGCGTCTGCTGATGATAACCCTCTAGTATCCCTATAATCTAGTATCCTCTAGTAGCAGTAGAACTTGTACCTAGATCGTCCGGAGAAATACTGCCTCTATATCTGATGATCTGCCGCTAAGAAGAGATGGACTCGTATACTGTGTTCCGGTGGAAGGGTGTGGATGTATGAGACGTAACATTCCCGTCTCAGGTGACGAGCGCAACGGGATGCGACATGGATTCGCAAGATCTAGGTCGTTTTGTTCTTGTTATGGAGGTTACCACTTGCCACTAGGATGCCGTCTTGTCCTATCACTTCAGTTAAGTGATACGTCTTCATTAGACTGTGGATTTATTAGCTCTGAATTAAAGCTCTGTTAAGCTCTGTTTCACTACTTCATGTCAAGTTCTTGATATCTTACCTAATTATATCTGTGATAAATAGATAAAGCAGTCTCTGATTTTAGCTAAATTTCAGTTTTTTAGAGTAATACATAGTGGTGAAAATTTGATTCGTTTCCCATCCAAAACTATTGACGGCTCGAATTAGGTCTAGTGTATATTTATAATATACCTTTTTCGCGGGCGAAGCTCTGGGCAAGTTACTATTGCTCGCATTTCTAAGCATGGATTTTGATCCACTGCTGACTGTCCCTAACGCGCTCGCAGGTCGTTCCGGCGATAGGTCTTTGCTGTAAGAATAAGGGTTATTGAGGGCTTGGGAAACTTAAATCACCGCATTGAATAAGAGTGGACAAATCTCATGATTTGCTTTTTGGCTTTGCGTTTAGTGTATGACGACATCCGAGAAATAATTGAACATAAAGAGTAATTTTTCACGCTTTTTCGATGATTGCAAGATTGCAGTTGCATTAATTTGAGTGCAATGATTTTGCATTACCTGTTAAATAGTGTTACTTCTTTAAAATACACACAATATATTTTCAGCCTATAAGAATAATATTAAAAATGGTCTTGATCCATCAAAAAGCGATTAAGGCCTGTTTCACCACTATCTGTCCAGTTCCTGATATTTAGCGGACAACAGTGATGCCTCCTGGTTAGAATAAACAGATACGTCATCATATACCTCTGAGATAAGATGTCTGAGACTTAACAGTTTGTGGTGAGACATGCCCCTGGCTTGGCGTTTGGTTGATTCCTGGTTTAAAAGGATTTGGGCAGGAAAATATAAAACTATCAAGGCAGGTATTTTAGGTACCTGTTGCCTCGTGAAAGCGTTCCTTTCCTACTGAACATGTCAGAAAGTCGACCTCGTAGATCTCGTTTGCTCCCTGCTGCACTCATGTCTGAATCGGATCCCTGAAATGATTATCATCCATGAATAATAATAAAAATGATTGGATATTTCACACAGCGCTATCTCACCACGTACCCCCTGTGTGGTGTTCAAGGAGAAACAAAAAGTAGCAGTAGAACTTGTGCAAAGTTCGCCCGGAGAAGTACTGCTTCCTCCTGGTAATCTGCAGTGGTGCACTCGCATTGCTGTGTTCCGCTGGAAGGGTGCGGGTGCCGATGAAATCACATGGGTATGAAACGTAACATCTCATTCCGTGAAGGGCGCAACGGAGCGACTTGGGTCTTTTTATATTTTGGTCGAGGCGGGCCTAAGTCGTATTGCTTTTTGTGACCTGTTTTTCGTTGCGACACTTTTGTTACATAAAATAAAAACATGTATCTACCTAGTACTTTTGTGTCAATACACCCAGACTCGGAACAAACCTCTTTGTTCGTTACGCAAATGTTTATCCTGCGTAGGAATCGAATATACCATCTATTGTACAACGCAGAAGACAGAGCTACCAACAGTGTTTTTATTCTTGTCGTCATTACGTACAAGAATAAATCTAGAACTTTCTTAGGAACTTCCAGATTCCATACTTTAAACAATATGACCGGGAGTGGAAACCCAGTCAAACTCATTATGGGATCCAAATTACTGATAGAATACTTAGATACATAGCACAATTTATCTATGTTTACCACATATGTTTATCCTGGGTGGAAATCGAACCCACGGCGTAGAAGGCAGAGCTACTGCTGAGCTATGCTGAATATGTACATTAAAAGCTTACCTGAGAAACCGTGCCAATAGGTCTAAACTCTACGGTTTCTGGATCGGTTTGATCGTCAATGGACCTTGATTTTGTTAATTTCTTCAGTTTGCCGAAAATGCTCTTTTTCTTTTTCTTCTCTGTGGGCAGTATCTCACTCTGGGCCGATCCACCGGACAGACGGCTGAAACCAATCAGATTATTGTAGAACTTATCTTTATAAACTGTCATTACAAGTACATTTTAGTTTGTGTTTTACATTGTTGTATGCGTTTATTATGTAGGTATATTTATTAAAGTAGTTGTTCTATAAAATTCAGTTTTATCTCTAGTTTTCTTTGTATATGTACCAATTTGTGCACAACCTACCTCACACTCTCCTCTCTCTAATCTAAAGGTTTGCAGGAACTCTGCAGGGTTAGCACGCCTTTGTGAAAGTCTTAGTTTTAAAAATGTTTGAATTATTTTATTTGTGTGCAATAAAGAACAATAGAACTAATGATTTTCAAATGCTCTGACAGGGTAAAGCTTTTGAATTGTGTTATTAGTTGGTTTTATTAAAGTTAATCCCGTCTCTGTCTTTTACAAAACGTTTGAAAGAGAAAGGGGACAAATTTTAAGATCTTTTGTGGTAACACAGTTTTCCAATTAAAGACGTACGCATCCATGCATATTTTTATCTGAAATCTAACGACTTCTTACGAATATCTTGTTACATTATTCAGAGAGAAACCTATTCCACAATTTATGTAGAAATAAATTGATGGGTGAAAGGAGTACATCAGATCCAATATATGGCAGTCCAAAATTTGTATATCGTTATAACTACCTATCTAGACTAGTATCGCGCTGCATCACGAAGAGCCTTGCGTCTCCGTCCCCGTCCAATGACTGCATCGACGACACGCTGCTGTTGTCCACAGACTTCCAGATTAGACTCTGCACAGAAACGGTCCTATTTAGAATCTTTCATATGGTATTAGAGATCTTATCGCTGAGATGAAATCGCTCGTTTTGTTTTCATAAATTATAAAAAACTCTGTTAGTCTGTTGGCTATAAATATATAACCATCAGCACACAGCTCACAGTGGCTTTTACATTCAAGTATTGTTGTACTAATAGGATCATTAAATCATTTTAGAAAAACCAAAGTATCTTTTTTCTCTCCCAAAGTATAGATAAATGAGATAATAAATCAGGCCAAATTCATAATATTTTATTTTAAATAAATAAAAAAGCCCTAACAGTTTTACCTGATCTTTGGTAGTTTGTTCGAGGGATATTGAGCGTTTTTTGAGTGAAGGCGCACGCGATGGAGTTCTCGTGTTCGCCGGAGTTACAGACAGCGTGTCCCGTGGTTCCGTAGACATTGCCCTGGAAACAATAACAAGAAATTAAAATTATAATAATATATAAATTTTATTATAGGTAATTTGTAATTGCCAGTCACTTTAGCATAAAAAAGTTGACTCTTTTTTATGCTACAGTGACTGGACGCCCTCTGTCGCAAAAACGGTTGAGCGCATGAAAAAATGTTTTAAATAAAATTTGTCGCAAATTTGTTTTTTTTTTTACCTTTGACCTTGAATAAGTTACGACGCACACACAAGAGTTTATGAGACTTAAGACAAATTTTAGAACGTCGAATTAAAGGTATATAAGAAAACTCAGCTTATTATCTCTCATTCCAAGATTGATCGGTAATTTGACTTGACTATATTGGGTTAATATGAGCTCTCGTTATTTCCATTTATAACTGCTTAAAGATTTCTTTTTCGCTGTCGTTCAGCGATATGATATGTGCTGATTTAGAACCTAGAATTCTACTATATTTATTGTGATATACTGTATATGCATTTTGGGTCGTCAGAACTATACCTTCTGTTACTGTTAGCCTGGTGCCTTCGTTGTCGTTCCGCGATGCGCGAGGCTCGCAACTCGTCGGTGAGTCGTCGTAGACGCGCGGCGGTCGCGGCTGCGTCGCTTGCATTCCCCGTCTCCCCTGCGCTTTCCGGCGTCGCTGAACGAGACCTGGATTTTGAAGACTGAAACAGAATAATAATAACTTTAAAGGTGGCCATAGCTGACTCTAGAATCTTATTCTTTTTGAATCGAGATTGTATCGACTATATCTCCTGGCAAAATGTCCAGTTGAATGTCCAATGAATGAAAGAGATTAAAAGTTGATCCAATCGAGTAACTATGGTTGTCGTGTCCTCGAGATATACCTAATGTCTAGCTGGTTTTGTTGCCTGCCTGCACCTTGCAGGGGCTACAGCTTTATATCAGCAATTGTAGCCGTTACAAGACTGCAGATGTAGAACGATTTTCACATTTTAAGACTATTGCTCAAGATAAGAGATCAAAAATAATAGTAAACCCTTCATTAGATCTTTTGCATTCTTCGGAAAAAGGGTTTGTTTTATATTTAATCTACACTTTTTGTCTCGTCTTTCTTTTGTGCCCTTACTTAAAATCCCATTCTTAACATGAAAGTAAAAGTAACTTACCCTGTTCCTTCGGGGCGGAGTTGGAGTCACCAGATTCTTTTCAGGCTTGACAGACGGCGCATTGCGGAACAAGTCAGGGCTCTGTTTCATCAAGTCTTCTATCGTTTCTAAAAGCTGTGTTATTACTCTATCATCCTCCTGAAATAAAATATTTGTATTTGTATACTATATCCCAGATTATGAAAAGAAAAGTACCTATTATCTGAATCATTAATATGTTGACGTAAACGTAACTTAACGTAACGTAGAACTTGTAACGTCTACGTTCCATGGTAACCCACAAAGTGAAACGTATTCCATCAGCCTTACCCCTCAGTGAAAAGGCGTGAATATGTGTTTATATGTATCCAAAGCCCGCATTTATAAATCACATAATCACAAAGCTTATGTAGGTAGTATTTTTAAAAATTTATTTACATAGAAATGTAGTTTATTTCACCTGTTGTGCCCGTTTCAATGATCCAACGAGGAGTTTGTTTTGGTCGCGGTCGCGGTCGTGGCGCTCTTTGTCCCGTCGCAGTTTTTCATTCGCTGTACGCAGTTTGGCGTGTGCGTCGCGCAATTCTAACAGGTCACATTGCAACTCCGTCACCTGAAATAAGTTAAAGATAACGCTTACACATTTACATAACTCTATTAGGTCCTTTTATATCGGAGGTATCACGGAAACACAACACAAACATTCATTATTCTAGAATAAACTATGGCCATCTTACTTTTGCCCGGACTGAGAATCTTTTTTTTTAAATGAAACCAAAGTAACTGGACAAGCTGAAGGCCCACTTGACGTTAAGTGATAACCTCTGCCCATAACAAGTTAAGCTTTAGTTTTATTTGACAGTAACAAAATCCGAAACATTACATTTCGACCTACTTTTGCAGGACCCAAACGATACTTGATCTAAAGGAATAAATGAGTTTGAGTTTGGTTTTTTTCAATGCATCACACCTTTGATGTTTTATTTTACGTATGACAACAGAATCGTCGCAGATAGATAAGTATTTACCTTCTTTTTAGCTTCTTCGGTTTCTTCTTCCGTAGTTCGCTTCAGCTGATCTATTCTTCTCTTCATATCAAGGCGTTCTTTGTCTCGTTCTCTTTCCACCTGTCCAGAAAGATACACATAAAAGTTTTTGTATGTTTGTTACACGATTTGTTTGCAAATTGTGGACCGATTTGATGATTTTTAATTCCATAGAAATTTCATAAAGAAATTCCACCCCGGAAGCCGTAAAATAAGGAAATAAAAGTACTGAAGTAGGTTTATTCGATTTTGAAATTCTTCAATTATTCAATCATTTTAAAATATTGACTCACCTCAAAGAGAGTTTGTCTCAAGTCCCGTGCAAGTGTGGATGTCTCCTGCAACAGCCTTTGTTGTTCGTCTCTCTCTTTGTGCCACGCGAGCTCCATCCTCGTAGCCATGCCCGCCACGCGAGCTCGTCCTGACGTTAGAAGACGTTCTTCTTCATACTGAAATCAGCGGCATCGATAAAGTTTTATTCAATTCAATGAATCGCAACATTTTTACTAGGCGATAAGCAATGTTGGAGGCCTTCAGGCGGCTAAAGAACTCCGACACCAGAGTTGCCCTGAATGAGATGATATAGATATGAGAAATATGAGGAACACCTATGATATATCTAACTCTAATTTGGGTATTTTTATATTTCGTTGGTGGAGAACCGAATGATCGTAATATAAGTTATTATCCGTATTGCTGTTGTCATGGGCGGAGGTAACCACTTAACATCAGCGTAAGTTCTGTTACATAAAAAAAAATTGCATGCCAGTTACTATGCTATGTTGTGATAAATTATGAATACCTCGTTGAGCCGCGATTGCATCTCCGCCTGTCGGACCTCTGCGGCGGATCGTTCGCTAACGAGCTCCGTGTTGAGTTTAGACGAGAGCAGCCTAGCCTCGCACAGTTCGTCCTCGAGACACGCCACTTGTTGTTCCAGGGCCGCCACCTTATTGCGGTACTCCTCCTGGAAATAATCCTCCGCGTCAGGACAAGTAGATAAAAAATAATGGATATGGCACGATTTTTCTGACGTAATGTAAGCCATCTGCAAAATTTTGATTGATCTGAATAATGACTTTATCAGTAAACATTATACAATTAACTGTTAATTAAAAAGGTTCAATATTACTGAATTAAAAGCTTGTTTTTATGGTTATATTTACCTCATCAGTGCTTGAAATTGAAAGTCTTGGTGTTCTTGCATTCTTGTCACCGCTTCTGATTTCCGCGATAGTTTTCTGCGCTGCGTCCAGCATCTGTTTGTAGTTATCTCTCTCACGTTTGAATCTCGACACCTGGAAAGTATTCTTAGGTTAGCAACAAAGTTACTTATAACTTGACGTTTTATGTGACTTGTATTACTTAACAAATACATTTGCAGTTTAGATTATCACATACTTGGTTATGTAAGGATTTCAGCTCATCTCTCATCGTGTTCATCTGTGCCTCATATCTCATTTTGGTATCGGCGATTTCCGCCTTCCTCGCCTTCTCAGCTTGTTCCAGTCTAGAATTTAGTGATGAAAGCTCTTTTTCAAGAACAGCGTTTTCAGTCGTGAGGTTGCGTTGAATCTTGGACACGCGCTCGTAATCTTCCAGGTTCTTCCTAGATTCTTCCAACTGAAAGAGCAAAGGCACAATTATATTGAAAAACACCAATAAATGAATTGATACATATACATAAACATTTCACACGGCGCTAGATAGCGCCAAACTAAGCATAGCTCGTACTATGGGAACTAGATAACTGATTGTTTTTTTTTTTTTAAATACATACAAGATGACACCCAAATACAAAACAACCACCTATGTTCGTTCCACAAAAGCTACACACTTATTCTGAGTGTGGAACTATATCACGAATGTAAATATAATCCAGGTAATGTCTTGATAAAAAATAGCCCAAATATAAGAACCTCTCTCTTGGCAAGATCATGGTGATGTCTCAGTACATCTATTTGGTCTTGAGCATCTTTGAACTCGCGCTCACGTTGGTCCAGTCGCGCTGCGAGTCGCGCCTTCTCGACCTCCCATCCACCGCCACAAAGACGTTCTTGCAGAGATGATATTGTGCTCTGCAAAACATTAGTTAAATAATTTATAACTTAACGGATTAATCGATTTCTAATCCAGATAGATCTAGATCCATTGATAGTGATAATCTGCACATTATTACAGCGATAGCTGTTTGCAAGTTGGATTTGGACATTATTAGATTTTTTTCATTATAGTAATTTAATAATGTCCAAAATAATTATAATAAAAAAAAGCTCACCTGAAGTTGAGTTTTTTCTTTCTCCCACGCCGAAGTCTGCGATTCCATATTATCGGTCAAAGTCTTCACTTCTGCTAAAGCGGCATTCAACTCCTTCTGAACATGGGCCAGTTCACTGAAAAAAAGAAATAAACAATAAGTTTTGATTTGGAATTTATAATACTAAATATCACTTGTCTTGAGGACACATACTTTTGAGCTTGCTCCTTTTCAACTGTTAACCTTGCTTTAGTTACAACGTGTTCTTCTTCGAGAATTTCATATTTGCCGGTTAATTCATCGTATTCTGCCTTTTCTACTGCTAGCGAATGTTCAAGTCCTGAAAATGATATCATACATAAAATTATATAAATATGAGTGCAATAATATGGCGTTGCTAGTGAAACTCCGCTTAATTGGTAGAAGACTCACTTTTAACAGTTTCTTCATATTCCTGCTTAAGATCAGCTATCCTCTTAGCACCTGCTCCAGAGCTTTGTTCAAGAACTTTTAACTTGCCTTTTAATGTCGCTAATTCAGCTTCTTTATTCTTTAGATCTCTGTCGTGAGCAATACGCATGCGTTCCAGTTTCTTTCGTTCTGCCTGAAATTTAAGTTCCATATTATACTTGATTTGTATATTTTATACTTTTATGGGTAATATTACTGTAATCTATTATTCCATACCTGAAGATCTGTCTCAAATTCTGAAGCTTTGCTTTCCCAATAGCTTGATTCTTTCTTTTCAGCTTGCAGTTTATTCTCATGTTCCCTTTTTTCACTTTCTAATTTAGCGATATCAGATTTAAGCTGTGTTGTTTCACTTCGCAGTGCGGTTAGTTCTTTCTCTGTTTTTTCCAGATCAATCTTGGCTTTTTCTAACTCATTCTGTTTTTCTTGAAGGTCTTTACTGGTCCTGTCTAGTTTCTCTTGCATTTGTGCTAGCTCAACGGAAGACACCGCTTCATCGTATTTCTGATTAGAAGTATCTCTAAGCGCTTCCTCCTGAAAAATTATTTAAGAGCTATAAAATAAAATGAGTCAGTTGTGGCAAACGGTGTTTATTTTCTAAAAAGCCAACGATTCACCCTGATAAATAAAACGGATATATGCGATCTAAATTAATTGTTGGCTATAATGCTAGGAAGGGGAAAGCCCAAGCTCTGGGGTAATTAAAACAGGGGTCAATCGTAAATCTTGTTCTACGGAGTATGCAAATAAAAAATATATCGATCATCTAACAGAATAAAGGAAAAATATCGACTGTATATTTTCATGCGAGTTTTTAATTATTATAAAGTAGGTAGGTACGCTTACAACCAGGTACAAGGTATCATCGGAGAGCATCTAAAATTGTCATGCAATGTAAGAGGGTCACGCTCTACTTAAAGTTTATGCAAGTACCAGTTGTTTAATATGAGTGCATTTGGCAGCCAAATCTGACTCCAAGTTAGTTATTCTACTATCGTAATCGGCTTTCATTTCTTTGTAATCTGTTTCTAAATTAAGTAGTTTTGTTTGGCTATTTATGAGTTTCGTTTGCAAGACATCTTTTTCACTAATTAACTCAACTGAAACACGTCTGTGGGTGCTGGCCAGTGATTCAACTTGCACCTTTTCTTCCGAGAGCTAAAGGTCAAAAAATTATACTCAATTATTATTATAATATTAGAGAAAAGGCACATAATTGCATGAACCATACCTCTTTCTCTAATTTCGTAACACGATCCTTTTTGGTTGATAGAAGTTTTTCTGTTTTCTTTAGCTTATCTTCGGCATCTTTTAATTTCTTTTCTAGTTCACTCATCTTCTTAGTCTTATCCCCAACCTGCAAAATAGTCATTTTTATATTACTGCACGTTAACAATACCAATCCCTTATCGTCCAATCCAATATGAATTAGTAAAGGATCTTACTTCTTTTAGTAATTTACTCTTGTCTTGTTCTAATTTATTTATATTATCTACTTGTTTCTTTAGTTTGTCAACTTCCTTGTCCTTGGCATCCATCTCTTTTTTGAGATCTTCTATTTTTTTCATAAAATCAGAAACTGTCGTTTGAAGTAAAGAAGCGCTTTCTAAAATAAAAAAATATAATATTTACGGAAAGTATTGTATATATTTTACGAAGAGATTACGTATTTTGTGCCTTGCAGTAGTAAGTAAATAATAGTTTGTATTAAATACTTACTGAGATCTGAATTAAGTTTATTAATTCGAGTTTCTAAATTTTTCTTCTCCTCCTTCAGTGTATTGCACTGACTACTCACATCAGTAAAATCAGTCTCCAGAGTCTTCATTTTGTTTGAGAACGCACTTTTATCTGACTCCAATTTTGTATTAAGATCTTTGAGTTTAGCGATTTCAGTCTGGAGTTTATTCTTCTCATTAGTAAACTCCGAATCATTTCTGGATAATTTCTTTCTTATGTCTTCAATATCTTTTTCCATTTGTACTTTGATATTGATTTCCTTTTCAGATAAGCCTGCATTTTTCATAACTACATACATTTCTCCTGCAAATCCAAATGACCCTCGTCAGTAATTGAAGTAAAAACAAACAATATATAAAAAAGACAATATTAAAACGATTAAATAAATTTGTACTAGATATGGAATTAAAAGATATAAAAAAAGATACAATTGAGCTATACACATAGCTTAGTTACAAATAGCTTAGTCATTTTGAAATTATCCATTGATAGCTCAACTAATCCATTACATTGCCAGATGGCTCAAAATATTTGCGTCTTCGCTTGAGCATTGCTCGTATTTAATCGTATTTATCGCATTTAAGTGCAATGTAATCGTTAATTTAGTTTTGCACAAAATAAATTATAAAGATCACTTACCGATCTCATTTTCAAGTTCTTCAACCATTTTCTTCATTTGTAATTTAGTTGTTAAATCCGTTGGCTTCTTTGGAGTTCTTGGTTTAAAAGATTTAATCGCATCCTCCTTTAAAGCTTTCAGTGTGGCTTGTAGCTTAGCATTTTCTTTTTCCAACTGTAAAAAAGTGGTATTTTATTGTTCGAACACTTAGAATGACTGATTAATCAACCAACATATAATATTATATTATGACCAAATCATGTGTTTTAAAAATACTCACTTTGCTGTAATTCAGTTTCAATTTATCCAATTCATCTTGTTTCGATTTCAATGCCTCTGAATCTTTTTTTGTGACATCTGCGCCAAATCTGACTTTCTTTTCTGCCTTTTCCTCTTTGTCCTTATCGGTTTCCAGTTCTTTAATTTTATTCAAAGCATTTTTCAATTCAGTTTCTAATTGTTCGACCTTCTTAGTACTTAGCTCTAATGATTTATCCGATCTTAGAGACTTGGCGTTCTTTAAAAGCTGGAAAGAGGACTCATTTAATGTGTGAATTAGGGCGCCTGTTGTTCTCTATTTCTTAACATGGTTATTCATTTTGTAAACTTACCTGCAATTTCTTGTTTTCTGCTTGTAATTTCTCGTTGTCAGCTTCCAAGCTTTGCGTTTTAGATCTCAATACACTTGCCTCTTGTTCGATCACTTGAAGTTGACGTTTTAAATCTACGTTAGGAAGCTCACCGGCATCTAGTGACCTAAAACAACATTGGTTAAAAATATATCATGCTAGGCTAATAGAGTAAAGAACAAGCAAGTAAATATTATATATAAATGGTTTCAAAACTCACTTGCTCTTTATAAGACCTTTTGGTTTCTTCTGGGCTAAGCTTAGTTCAGCATGTAGTCTTTCACAGTCTCTTTCCTTTTCAATTAACTTCTTCCTGAGCTCATCTATTTCATCTTCCAATACCTGCACATAGAGATAATTATTATAAAAATGGAATATCCATGATTTCTTTTTGTGTGTTATGAATATATTGGGGGGGGGGGGCAGTAGCTCGCGTCCATGGGTGAGAACCTGGTACCCCCTGGCTAAAGGACCAACTAAAATAGCAGTAGAACTTCTGCCAAGTTCGCCTGGAGAGATACTGCCTCCACACCTGGTAATCTGTCGCCAAGCAGTAATGCACGCGTATTGCTGTTTCGGTGGAAATGTGTGGGGTGTGGGTGCCAGTGAAATCATAGGTGCATGAGACGTAACATCCTCATATCTGAGTGAGGGGCGCAACGCGATGCGACTAGGGTCTTTTCATACTTTAATAGAGGAAGACTTGAGTCGTATTTTAAGTGTTTAAGGGCCGCAGAAACCGCTTAACCTAAATTTAGTTGCATAAAAAATATATATTTACAAACCTTAATTTTTTCATCTGCTAGGTTATTGCCTTTAGACGTTGTGGTATTGCGTCTAGCAGCGATTGAATTAGCATTGGTTTTGTTTGCAGCGGACATAACCTTTTCTGACAATTCTTTTACTTGTTTTGTCAACGTGTCCTTATCTTGTTCCAATGCCTCAACTTTTCGTCGCAATACTGCTGCTTCCTTAAAAGTAATATTTGTTTTACACCTGTATTATGAAAAATTTATATTTTATTATAATATTAGTTTTTAACTTACCTGTTCATTGAGCTCAAGAACCAGTCGTAATTCAGCTGGGTCTTCTTCATCTTTTTCATCTTTGCTATTAAGCGATTCAGTGGAAAGCTTTTTAGCTGGAGGTGTAGGGGATAGTTTTCGACCTGAAATTATTGTTTTGTACATGATAATTATAGAAAACGCATATAGTATTATATAAACATGAAAATGTTTTGAAAAAAAATATTGTATATTGTTAATTAAACTTAAAGCAATAAAGAAGGTGCAGTAATTATTATTATTGTTGTTAAATTAAAAGTTAATACTGGAATCACTCAGATCATTTGGTTACGTTTGTGTATTGTACGAAGAGCTTTTTAACAATTTTGGTGATTTGAAACCGTACTGGAGAAAATGGCTACCGTCGATATCTACGCCTTTCACGGAATATTTACAAAAGCAGTTAGTTTGAGGTTTCACAATGAGAAGTTGTAACTAATGTTAATGCTTAAAAATCTTTGAGTTATATCGTTATACAGGGACAAAGTGGGAATGGTATATATAAAATGAGTGTTACTTCAGGCAAACACAGCAGATTTTTTATAATTGTTGACATACTTTTGGCTTTAGTAGCCATTTTCTTCAGCTGTAGTAGCAAGGACTCATTGTCCTCCTCGACTCGAGATGCTGTTTTACGCAAGTTATTTGCCTGGAAATATTAGGTTATAAATATCAATACTTTCTATTCTAAAACTTTACCAAATGGGATTCTGTTACGTACACATTAATTAACGAAAAACTCAACATATAGTGAACGTTAATCTTCATAAGTACCTATGTTAGGCAACATGACTGCCAATGGATTGTAAAGCGATACCAAAGAAAAAGAGTAGTGAGGCTGAGATTCGGGCTCAATGGATTCCTTATCAGATGAGAGAGGGGGACTATCGGATTTCTCTTTGGATCTTGTAGTCCTTTCGTTGACATTGCTTGCTACTTTTTCATCGCTTATATTGAAAATAATATCAGTTGCAACTGCTTTATCGCTCATCAATAAAGACTGCGTCTCAGTACTAGCATCAACATTATCGAAACTGTTTCGAGAAACCTGCGAACCTTTATCATCGTTATATTTTGCAGGCGTTTGCAGACTTGCATTTCGTGTTTTTGCCTTATCAGTTTGACAGACACCATTCATACGAATAAAATCAGTTTGAGCATTTTTGTTTTTCATAAAAGGGGCTTCAGTTTGCGTGTACATTTCTAAAACTTCAGATATGTACTGCACACTGGAATCTAACGTAATTTTTCTTGTATCAGTTGCTACATCATGCACCATCATGGTATCAGTCTGGCAGCCTTCCGAGTAACAATTGATGAGATCTTGTGGTGATTGGACAGTTTGGTTTACACCAATGGATATATGATCAGTGCCGAGAGACAGACTTCTTTCTAAAGTTAGTTGCATCTCCAGCATCCTTTGGATTGTATTTGGTTCGAGATTTTCAAGTGCATTGCTAGCAATATTATTTTGAGACGCTATAAGATCGGGCTGAGGCGGGTGTGAAACAAGCAATGGTCTCAGTCTTCCGTCGCGTCGGCGATACCGACTAGCCTGTTGTGCAGACAAGACATCTATCACCATAATATATTTAGCATCATGAAATTATTTACAAATAGTGTAGGTATTTATGTCGTAGTGTTGAGTCAGCCATGTGTTTGGCTGGGTGCCAGTTGGCGGCTCGCGAGTGAGAGCAGCCCTACGAACTCTTTGTTTTCTAATTGAAAGAAAAGATCGCGTAGTTGTACGTACCAATGCAATGCAACAAACTATTTAAGATAGATTTACAACTCAATTAAAATGATTTATTAATCGTAACGGGAATACGATTCGATTAATACTGCGAACATAAAAATAGCCGGGTAATTTATCTCACAAAATATTTCGCGTGATTTATGAACAGACTTTACGCATGGTCCAAATAAAAATAACTGAAAACGATTATCAAAATGTGCGTAAGACAGCCCAATTTCAGTCGTCGCTACAAGCAATGTTGATTATTGTATTTTAACCTAGAGCTACAATTGCGCTATCATATTGAGAATTGTGTTGTTTAGGTCTATATCAGCTAGCTGCTATATTAATAATGCGTATAAGCGGAAATCTTGTACCTCCTCCTCAGCATTGCGCAGTTGTTCGCGCAAGTCTGCCTCGCGCTCCAGCGAGTCCTGAAGGTCGCGCAGCAACTGCGCAGGGTCTTCCTGACTGCCGCCGCGTGTGAGGGACGATCGGGAAACCTTTTGCTGATAAATAGTTAAAAAATATCTTATGATTCAAGTATCAACGCGTCCAAAAAATGAGGAAGTGTCAATTGGGCTCTTTTGTATGAGTGTACGGGACTTCATCAACAATTTTTTTTGAAATCTGGATATGTATCGGATCGGACTACTGGTGGTAAGGGTCGACCCTCACCCATGACATCAGTAATGCGACTCATTATAAGATTTGGATGTTAGACTGAGTTGCATTTATCCTGCTGCGTATCACCCGAGACGGGGATGATACGTCTGATGCGCATGTGATTTCACCAGCACCCACACCTTACCACCGGAACACAATAATGTGAAGCAGTACTTCTCCGGACGAACCTGGCACAAACTCACCCCATCTCCGATATTGTGCAGTTTGTTCAAGTTGGCAGGTGGTCCTCCGGAAGCAGCCGCGAGCTTGGCGTTAGCATCGGCCAGTTCTTTCTGAAGTCTGAGAGACACTTCGGTAGACCGCGCTACTTCCTGCTCCAACTCCTTGATGCGTTTCTCACGCTGCATACCATCTTGACCACCGACTATCTGTATGAAAGGATTGCACAGCTAAAATGACAAATAGAAAACCAAGTTAAGAGAGCCATAGTTATTGAAAGCCGGAACATTTTTTTCGTCTAAGGTCTTTGATAGTACGCGTATTCACTCCTTGATGCACTTTCCATTAGCTGTATCATGGATTACAAGTGTGAAATGAGCATTTTTCATATATTTATTTACTTACCAATTCATTTCTAAATAAAAAAAAATTCAACCATTCTTACCTCTAACAGTTTCTTCTCCTGATCAGCCTTTTCTAACTCAAGCTGCTCATTCTTTCTTTCAGTCTTTTTCAGCTTAAACGATAAAACTCTACAGTTCTTAATGGTCTGCTCCAACTCTCTCCGAAGTGACGTGTATTCGTCTGCTTGGTCCTCTCTGAAAGAATAAACAGACGTAGTAGATGTACAATATCAGCAATCGGGACTTTGGCTGAAGTCAAGTCACGTAGCCAAGTTATTGAGTACGACCAAACCGTGATAGGATTTTCTATGCGTTTTGTCTTAGTTTTTAAAGTCTACCTGAAATTGTCCTGCATTTCCTCGATTTCCTCCTCAAGGTCGCGCAGTTCCTTCTTCATGTCTTCGTTCTCGTCCATCAGCTCCTCGCACAGGGTTTCGGCAGCGAGCAACTTTGCTCTGAGCTGTTCGATCTGCCGCGTCTGCGCTTCTACTGATGGCCGAGACTGAGGAGAATCGTTTACATAAGAACATACATGGGCATGGGTAAACTATGAAGGTATCTGTTAGATAGGTGAAGAATGCGAGGGAGGGAAAATCTTCTTGGTTTCTGTACTCAACATTTTTCCATCTTTAGAACTATCTGTGCAAAGTCCGGGGCATTACTGCCACCATTTTGTGCCAAACAATATTAGCAGTGTTGTGTTCCGGTTTTAATGGTTTATTAGTACCAGTGACATGGCACATGGGACGTTACATGTTAAGTCTTGGAGTCACAGACGCAAGGCCAATCGAATCTTCTTATACTTTGTTATCGTTTTATAGCTGTATTAATACCGCTTTATACGAAGAGATGTGATCAATATCTGTAATTTACATGTAAAACTTTTAAGGCACTGTGCTTCTATTTATTGTAAATAAACTAAAACAGTTTCATGGAAGTCAACTTTTAGTCAAAACCAATTTGATTTTGATCATATAATCACTCTTATGGGTCCTTGTGGGTGCTGAATCGGGCAGTTTTTTTTATGATCAAGTTAATATAAATATTAAGTATTTGGTACTAATGCTTTAAACTAAATTGATTGACGGCTCCGTGGCTTAGTAGCTTTGCCTTTGAAGCGAGGGGCCCCGTGTTCGATTCCCGGCCGCGGTTGACTTTGTGTAATGAGCGTAAACTTTGTTTATCGGGTCTTGGGTGTTTGTCTTATGGCCTGTGTTTGCCATGTCACCTGCAACACAGGAAATCCCCAGGAGTATGAACACTCATACTCCATGTATTTAGCGTTTTCAACACCCGTTTACGTTTACACATACACATGTGTAAACGTAAACGGGTGTTGAAAACGCTAGCAAGAAACCCACCTCCAACTCAGATTCAATTTCCCTAACTCTCAGCGAAAGATGCTTCTTCTCATCTTTTAAGTCTTCATTTTGTGACGTCAGCTCGTTGACTTTCTGCTGCAGCTTGAGGACTTCGGACGACCGCCCTGACGTGTATTTGTTGGCCGTGTCGATGTTTGCTAATCTTCGAAGCAAGATGTCGCTTTTCTCCTTTTCCACTCTTTCACATCGCCTTTTCATCGTTTCCAATTCTTGTTTCAGACTTTCAACTTGCTCCTGAAAAATTCATATATAAGGGTCAGATCTACGGTAGATCACATGCTACATATTTTAGAAGTCCGATCGATTTCTTCGTCACAAACAGTCCCTTAGTCCTTCATTTTTAAATAGGATCATATTAATATTATAAATGCGAAAGTTTGTCTGTATGTCAGTTTGTTACTCCAACACGCCTTAACGGCTGAACGAATTTGGATGAAATTGTAATGAAAGTAGTTCATACTTAGGATTAACACAAAAAAGTGAAAGTAAATTGAATTATTTTTTAAAAGACTTGCAGTAAACACCACTTCTGTCAGTTTTCCAATCTTCTTATTTTGACTTTTTAACCGAGGGCGCGGGTAACAATAGTATATAATAATAGTTATAGGAAATAAAAATTAGATTCCTATACTCAATCTCACAAGCGTCAGGATTTGGACACAATGATAATAAGATCTAGGAGAGAGGATTAATTCCACATTTCAAGGCTCCAATGGCAATGAGTGAAAAAGATTTAGATAAGACCATAGTCCAAGTCAAAGCTCGATTCTCTCAAACCCTATCAATGAAAACAAACATGGTTTACATTAATAAACTTGTTCGTTACAAAATATAAAGAACTCCCGAAAATATTTGATGTTCTGAAAATGCAGGTCACAAGGCCACCCACGTGAGTAGTGAGCAACTATAAATAGAATTCATTTCTTTGCATCTGGAGCAAGTTCAGCTCGGGCAAAGGTGATTGAAGATATTTGTTTTCACGGGCGTTTCGCTAAAACTTTACAGTTTTACCTAAGCCCCCGTGAAAGAGTCACTTACTTGATACTCCTTAACGTTCGCATCTACTAAAGTTCCTTCCGTGGTAGTAGTGTCAGTAGTACTAGCATCGTCATCTGATTCTTCTCTGTCTTTGGAGGGACCTCCTCTCGAAGGTGGCTTATGGGAGTTTGATATGGAATTACGAGAATTTTTTTCCTTCACCTAAAAATGCCAGAATTAGGTAGTAAAACTCTTTAAAATTTCTGAAATAAGTACCATATACCAAAATTAAGCCGATGCCTAAATTAGAAGTCATTTTTTTTTTAATAGATGTATTCCCCGTTTGGAAAGTTGGTTGGTTGTATTTGGAAAGATGACGGAGGCAGAAGTGACTCATTTACAAAAGTAACATATTTAAACCTGTTATCTACCTAATCTCTAAGTCAAAATTCAAAATAAACAAATGAAAACGTCGCTTTTTTGAAATCACGCTTTCTACTAAGTTTAGCGCTTAGCCAAACCCTATCCGTAATCCTAATTTTATCAGTAAAGATATATCATATCTGTGAATTACCTGCATCATGAAACTGACATCATCCCTAGCGGACTTCTCCCTTTCTTCTTTTAACCGAACAGTCTTTTCTTCTTCTTTGCTTCTGGACAAACTTCTGCGTTCCCTTTCCTTTTCTATACTCGATTCCTTATCAAAACTATTCTGGGATTTCATGAGATTCATCTGAAACAAAAGTACCTATACGTTGCCCTTGCTTATTTTAAAATGTGTTAAGGTTTATGATCTTGCCACCCACTTGCAACGGATTTTTTGGTATATATTACCCAAAAGTTTAGTTGTACAGACTGGATATATATATACACACTCGTATATACACATAATTTATCGTGGCCAGTGTGGAAATTCTTAAACTGGCTCCGAACACAGGTTAGACGCTGCAGAACCACTTGAATAAAATATCGTTATGCATTATTAAACTTGTGGTTAAACAAACAATAACTTAATTAATATAGTTCTTGTTTGTTATTCACATATAAACACCATGATACGTATAATTTTAGAGACAAACAAATAAGAGACTAACGAGTTAATGCGTATGCGTAGCCAAATACCCGACGAAATGTTAGTGCGAACATTGGATATTTACGACCCAGGAATAATATTATTGAGCGATACAAAAAGCGTTATTCAATTTTATGGGCTATGAAGCCAGGAATTTATGTAAAAAGGTCATGTATAATACAAAGACACAACCAACTGTAGATACGAAATTACGAATAAATTCATATTTTACTCTATATTTATTTTGTTGAGCTACAGCTTTATTATGTTTTATTGAGCTATGCGTTCGTCGCCCACGTGGACCCGCGTATTAACTATAATAATACCTCGTTGGACAGCATAAAAAATTGTCTGGAGGAGGAAATAGTCATAAGATTCAATGCTTCACAAATGAAGTGAATAGTGAATGCTCTAGCTGTATATACATTGATCTATTTAATCTTGATTTTACTAGCACAAGATCGTGTCCATAGAATTAGTAAAAAACTAGAAGTCTAGTATTTGCGTGTAAAGTGATGCAGCGCCGGCGACGTATAAGTTTAACATATACGTTATACTTGTTTAAACGAGTGTAATGTGTAAGGTCACGCTTTTGTGTGTGAAATTTTATTACATGGTAACATAATTTGTACGGTAGTGTGCGTGGCATGGAACTCACGCGCGCATTGTTAATGTTTTGGCTTCACCATGGAGATTGTTTCTTGACATTCTCGTTCGTCTATATTGATTCTATGATAGTGCCTATTTTGTAATACATCTCAGTCAGGAGAATCCAGATAATAGGTCATTTCCTCAATTAATTATATCTTCTGCGCTGCACTGCCAAGCTCTAACCACGATGGCGACCTTTTATGTTTATTTCGAGAGCGTTCTTGTTATGTATTATTCTGTGGCGGGGTTCAACAGACATATCTATTGGCTTGACCCATTTATTTTCCTTCAGTTTTCGAAAAGATTCAAGGTGAAGTGTTTATATTCAGTTCACAATGAAAGCTTACAGTTCATATTACAATATTGTTCATTCAAGATATTGGCATTGAACAAGTCAATACCAAATCATTCAATCGCGCTTCTGCGTCGTAGTTTGAACTATAAAGTACATAATATAACTACTTTAACTACAACTACTATTGCAGTTGATGCGGATTATGATACATCAATCCTCGCTTCATAGAACGAGCCACGTGATCGTGCTGTCCCTTAATAAATATACCTATACTGTTAAAATGCTACTCGAACAAGAAAAATAGAGGGCTCCTTTCGTTTAAAACATTCCAGCCCTCAGTAACACTAATAACAAGCCTACAACATTACTTCCGCTCGGCCTTTAGGTGCAGAACCCTAAAAACGATATGATAACTACCATTAGCAACTTGCTAGTATCAAGTCATTTCTTAACGTAGAGTTCCAAAACGAAGCTTTTAAAAATAAGTTCATACCTTCCGCACCCTTTCAGCCAGCGAGTCGTTTTTGTTGATGGTAAGCTGCGCTTGCGTCGGAGCCGTAGCCGGTGGTGCCGCCGGGGGCGGTGAAGGCGATGGCCGTCGTAATGTCACCGTCTGCAACGTCGCATCTGCAAGACATGAAAAATGATATACCGGTCCAAACATTACTGAGAATAAATCTACCAATAAAAATGCCGTGATTTTTATCTATTTTAACGGAATTTTGTCTTAATACATGATTAAAACAAAATTTCGTTTGGATGTTTTTTGTGTGTTTCACGATAATTTTGCCAACTGAAAACCGACTTCTATGATTCGTTTTTTTAGCCTCCAGTTCCAAGGAAAAAAGGAAAGTAAAGGACAAAAATATGAAGTCAGCTTTCTTACTTTAAATATCTGTTACATAGACATTTACCATGGTCCTAATCAAAGATCTTCCTCCCAAAATATTGACTGTAAAACCACTCTTCTTTGGTATTGAATAGTACTACACAATAGAACAAGGGAGTGGTCCAATGAGTCTCCGCTTGGCCATCTTGAGGTTGACGGCGACTGCGGTTGTGGTTTCGCTGTCGTTAGCCCATCTGACACTATCGCAACATCCAGAAATGACTACACAAGTACTACTAGAACATTTCTTACCAACATTATTCTGTCCCGTGTCTAAAGAGGGCAGTGGTCCAGTGAGTCTCCGCTTGGGCAGCTTGAGGCTGACGGTGACTGCGGTCGTGGTTTCGCTGTCGTTGGCCCCCAGATCCGGCGTCGACGTCCACGACGAGCTCGCTTTACTGAACTCTGAGAAATTACCAACAAGGAGAGGAGGTGCAATCGAAAATTTGTGGGCCATTGATATTATGTAAATTATAGAAACGTTTCAATAAACTGTATTGCCCAGAACGGCATACCCACATATTTTACGACTATGGTATAATGGTTCTAATCAGAGGTCACGTTTCAGTGAAATATTCCATATTTTAAATATAATTATGTATCTACTTTTTATTAAAATGAGAGCTAAAGAAACGTAGATTTTTGCTTCGACAAGTAATAATTATGTTATCTGTGTGTATTTATGTATTAGTCGTTTAATATTAACTTTGACATATGTCAGCAGATACCTACCGGAGGAGAAGGCGTCTTTCTTTGGGGTTTCAAGGGAACTGAGGTTTGAGCTGGATGACCAACTTCTACCACTCTTCCCACTTTCTGCACCAACATCCTCGTCACGACTCCTGGGGCACAGAAATTACGATTTAGAAAAAACCATCAAGACAGTTTTGTATTCAGTATTTCATTACAATTAATAGCAGAGATTAAGAGAGTAGACAACAGGGCATTTGCCCTCTAACCAAGCTTAGGTTTACGCATTACGTTTTCCTTCACCGAAGCTCAAGCATATTTTAATATTCAAACCCACGACCTACAGATCGTTAGCAAGCGGACGGCGACGTCACGACTAACTGAGCTTCATTGAAGTTGAACTCATTTGAGTTGAGGTAAAAAAAGGACTATAATGTACATATTCCTAATCATATTTCAAACACCTAGGTTAACTGTAATGTATTGAGAATGGAAGATAAAACGTAACTATTCAAATAATTGCAATCGGAAGTAGGTAGCAAATATGTAGTAGCCATTTCCGGAAGCAACAATGAGCACAATATTTAAGTAATTGTTCGGATAGAACGGACATTGTTGTCCTCCCATAATACTACCTCGCTAGCGCGGAGAGGTATTATGTAAAGGATGTTTATATTTAAAACAAGATTTAACTCTACGTGAAGGAATTTATGGTTGGTTGAAAGAATTTATGTTGAGATTATGCTTAATTAGTTATTTTTTTATATTTCAAACTTGGTCTGTAAGCAGCTGCCCCTAATTATTTGCCCTAAGGCGTTCTAAATTTGCAAGTCTTTAGGGCAGAGATGTTTTTCCACAGATAGCTCTATCCTTTATGTTTGGAGAATATATCGAATAGTGCGTCCCTTAACGCTTTCTTAGCTTATCAAAAACTTTTAGTCGATGAAAAAAGATGTGGACGCCTTTTGACGGCTGTTTAATTAAAAAAATATTAAAGAGAATAGGCAAATTCATATGAAGAGATTCAGAAGATTGGATCAGGAAACGTTCAAAATATTTTACACCTTACAACATTGAAAACGAATAATGCTAAAACATTGAATTCTAACTAGTGCATGTAAGGTAGTGTTAACCTGCATGTAAATTACGCTAAGGTGCTAACCGTTTTGTCCATTAAATTGCACGTTCACAGAACGCATAGTGGTGTATCGAATCCAGCAGCAGACATAGCGGCCAATAACTATTTGCAAAAACGTTCAGGAATTTGGAAATGTGCCACTAAACTTTTGTTTCAGATTGCTGATAATTTACGGACAGTTAATTGTACAATTGTTGAGCGCCAGGTGGTTTAATGGTTGCAATTAAAAGATTTAGAAAACAACTTTAGTCATATCGCTTCTGAGCTTTTCTGGACTAATACAGTATCACCTGCAAGATACTTTGAAATAAGATGGGCTTTTGGTCTTATGCACTAAGATTTAAAATTGTGAAACGGCACTTCTCAACAAATTTTAGAAACTGGAAAATGATGTATTATTTTCAATAAATTCAATTGTCAATAAATTATAAAGAGGTCTTAAAAACTACTCTTGGTTAGAAACTAGATCAATAACTAACTTTGAAAATGAATATGATCTTGACGCTAAGATCAAGGACGCGTTCTAGATTTGCGAACTGTGCAAGTCATAAAATAATGTTTACATCGATTTAACCCAGAAACTTGGTAACGTGTTTAATTCGCGATTAAAAAGGAATATAACTTGTCTGGTGGCTGTCTTTGTGACCTCATCTCATAATTCCAAAAAGAATGTTACATACGGCTGTATGTGCACATGCAATGGAAGTAGGCTCTTGTTTTTTGAAATTGGAGCACCCAGTTTTTGGGACCATCTAGGTAGGGAAAAAAGAATGGAAAAAAAACGTTTTTTCACACTAACTTTACATAACAAACAATAGTAAATATACACAAAAACACGTAATAAAAGGTAATTATGAAGAACGCTGTGGTTTAAAAGGTTGTGTTAAAATTCCTGAGCATGTGCTGCAACAAGTTACAGCGCTGATTCTCAGCTTAAGGCTTTAGTGACATATAAATACAAAATAACATAAGAAATGTATAATTATGTTTTAATAGAGATTTCGGCAAGAATAAAATAAAAAGAAACCCAGTGAATATTATTTATTACTAGCTGCGCCCCGCGGTTTCACCCGCATAGTTCCCGTTCCCGTGGAGAATACGGGGATAAATTGATTTTATTTTTTTCGTTAATTTTCCAATTTTTTAATAGTTATTCTGCTATTCGGGACGGAAACAAATCCAACAAATCAAAAACCATGGCAATCGGTCCAGCCGTTCTCGAGTTATAAGTGTTGTAACAAACACGACTTTCTTTTATATATATAGATTTTATAGAAACCACAAAAATTGTAGCCTATATGTTATTCTGATGTATAAGCTATATTGTGGTAAAGTTTCATTCAAATCCATTCAGTAGTTTTTACGTGAAAGAGTAACAAACATCCATACATCCATACTTACAAACTTTCGCCTTTATAATAGTAGTAGGATATAATTATAATAAACTAAGCTCGAGGGGACAACTAATAGATACTTGATATATAAATAAGTACCTACATGAATAAAGGAGCATCGGGTATAGAGAATATTTACTCAGAAGCCAAAAATGGTTTTCGCTCAATAATTAAAACTGTGCTATAAATTTGTTATTTTAATCAGCAACTAGTGTTCGTATTTCGGGCATTACCCATGAGTATGATCGGCGTTAAAATGAACAGGGTCTCAGAGTCAGAGGACAAGTCAGGGGTCGGGGTTCAGCGAATCATCTTAAAACAATATGTAGGGTGAAGAATCAGCTGGTTTGCAAACTGGTGAATTTCGAAAAGATTTCACAGCGGTGCAATATTGCCGAACAAGAGAATTGCACAATCGCTGAGCTAACGCTAAATTCCATTGAATGTGTATAGTTCATGTTCTTTCTCTATTTAAGTGATAACCTAGTGAATGTGCCTAACCTCAATGAAATATACATTCGGACCAATTTTTATAGTTAATACTACCAGAGGACACTCAAGCGTTATCAGTTCTGATGAAAACGTAAAAATGTCTATGATGGCTAAAATCTCTACGTCGAAATGATAACGCCTAATCATCCTCTGCCGGTTGAAATGGGAATGCTAACCGTGACGACGGCGAGCTCCAAGTGGAAAGGGTCGGCGTGGAAGCCGTGAAGTCATCTTCTCTCTTTCTTGTGCCGCCGTGCTCCTTGTAATCGCGGAAGCAGCGCTTGCACCGAGTCGGCCACCGAACCTGCGGGTGGAAACCCAGCGGGCACATCGGGTCGCCCTTCGCCAGTGGATACAGGTGATGCATCCTCACTCGCTATACACAAATGCACTTTACAAATGTCAACGTTACCACCTAAATGCCAAACCGCGCACACACGACTAGATCAATCTTCCCGATGTGGAAACCGGGGCCGGCACACGCAATCGTTTATGGAATGAATTTTACGATAATTGGTACTCTATAAATGTTTCGCGAGTCGCTCGGCGCTCGTACGTCTGCACAACAGTGGTAATAAAAATATCCCGCTGCTAGCGCCGAACCGGGCGACCTAAATCGGAAGCTCCGAACTCGGACTTTCTAGCCGCGGAAACGGGTGTGAAAGCGGGTTGGTTTCGCGCGGGGCCAGCCGTCCGCGGAGGTCGCGCGGGCCGCGAGCGCTGAAACGCTGTTGTGTAATAGGTAGGCGCGGGTAAAGGATGCGTCGCGCGGGCGTGCCGGTGGTGGGATCGCGGACTCGGCGCGGCGCAGGCGGCGGACGGGCCGGCACTCCAGGGACTGGCGGAGGCGCGGGCACCGAGCCAACATTCGGCCCGCTGCGCCACTTATGCTCTATTACACCACATGCCGCTGAACCGCGCCCGCACTCGCGTCTCACCGTCAATAAAAATAAAACTCTTGCTAATCAAAATTGTCAGAGAGGACTCCGACGGCTTCTATCCACCCTGAACCTCGCGTTGATGGACGCCCGCCGAAGACGTGCCTCTTTACTCGCGGTGAACTCTATTCAATTCACGTAATGGATCTGCTGCGTAAATCGACATACACTTGCGTCTTCAAAACAGCCATTACGAGAATGTGTGGGAAAACATTCTGAATTCAGTATTCGGTCCCAAATATAAACTTGGCGCAACAAAATTATTATCTTACTTACATTCATTATTATTTTTGAATGAGCATTGACGTCAAAGCGAGTAATTTTTTTTTAACGCAGATATTTTTGAAATTGACGTGGTTTGATTCAGTTTAGGACGACATAAATAAATTCAATGTAGGTCAGTGATAACGAATATAACGTTTAATACAAAAATATGTGTAGTTCTTATATCGATAGCTTAAATTAGTGTTTATAACAAAAGCTTACTTAGAAGGTACATAATTAAATACAAATGTTAATATACAGGATTATTAAATTCGATTATATAGGTTATACATTGTTGTGGATTTGATTTACTTATGGTTAAATCATAATCATTTTTTGCCATTTTCGTTAGTTATTTGCGCCCAATCGGCATTATATTATATATAAAGATTTAAAGCTGCTTCAGGACTTTAATTAATCTAGTTTCCGCAAATAGATAAATATATGATTTTTCCGCTTGAATCCTATTTCAAAGCAGTGTTTTTTTTGTAAGAATAGTGGACGATGATTATTTTGTTACTGCGTAAAACAGTTACATATAAAAATACAATTTCAATAAGGTTAAATTAGCGTTCCTTAGAATAACTAACGAAAATTGCAAAAATAATTGTCTTCTGATTTGCCTTACTATTATGTTTTTATCACTTGTCACATGCATAGATGAGATATACAATACATCAGTCAAGAAGTATTCAAGTATAAGCTAAACAATTAATGAAACTTAAAAGTAATTTGTTACTTAAAGAAAATTGAGCATTTTTTAGCAAAAATCGCCTTCATTTAAGGGCTCGTCTTCCTTCTTATCATAAACAAGTGTTTTGTAAATGACCTCTTCAAAATGCAATGCGTTTAGACCCTTAGGCTCAGCGACTTTGATCTTCACGTCGCCAGGGTACAAGATCTCCCCTTTGTTTTTCGTGCTTCCCATGACTAGTGACTTTTGTAATTTGTCGATACACGGTATTTCTGAAAAAATAAGAAAATTGTGAGTAAATTGGAATAAATGCCATCATCAATCAACGCAATAATTCATATCACAAATTACAAAACGCTAATATAAATACTAATTCTGGAGGGGGAGCCCGGGCCTGCACTGACGTCCCGCGCAGGGGTGTTGTACCTGACCTGACATAGCCCTTGAAATACTGGAGGAGGATAAGTTTTTGGCAAAAGTCTAATTTAGTTAGTAGCGTGAAGAAAGTTGCTATAAGAATTAAGCTATTTATATCCCTAGTTAAATAGGGGAACATTCCCCTAAACGGTTTGCGACATATGCGTTAGAATTTTTGCTTCTAACACATGCTATAACAGAAGTCGTATTGAAATAAAACTTCTAGAGTATGTGAAGTAACTCGCCTCATTCATTTTGGGTCAAAAGTGAATCTAAAACAATTATAAGGAATCGATTCAAATGGCCAATGGCCAAATGAATCACTTTGTAAATAGGCCACATCAATCACCATACACGCGTGAACTGCGTGTTATCTAACTAGACATTTAGACATTTCATCACGCGATGTTCAACAATTGTTTATACAGATTCATAGTAATGTGTTCAGATATGTTCGAAATTTCCTTTAGACCTTGAAAAACTTGAATTTTGTTTAAATGTAAAATATACGTTTTTCTTATCAGTCACTTTCAGAGCTTCTGTAACTTATCTTATATCGGTTTTACATGTACTTTTGCGCACTTAGCACCAAGTGAGTTTGACTGACATTGACTAATCTGACATTGTGCAGATAAAACTGACTATACCTACTCAGAAATTACGAGGATAAAATATTTATAACTGTTTTTTATCGCAATTACCTAATCGAAATACAGCGGCGGTTTCCGTTATTTTTGTTATTGCTAATTTGTTTTAACATCTACAAAAAATATTAATATCTAAAAAAGATACAAAGGAAACCTATTTAAGCGAGAATCTACAAAAGTGCAATGAAATATTTTTTCTTTTTGCATTGATAATGTCGTTTCAATTTCTTATCTCGTGTACATTGAGATAAGGTCCTTAGTAGTTGCCATTTTCCTGATAATTTCTGTGAAACAATTCTAATATACGACTTTATCGGGTAAACTCTGAAATCTTATCATCATCATTAGATCAAACTAGTCGTTTACTGCTGGACATAGTTCTCTCTCAGTAAGCGCCTATCGCACTGCCACTACAGCCAGCAGGCTGGATGCCAGCAGGCAGGATTAGCAAATCCTGTACACTTTGTCGATAATTTTGGACCACTGTCAGATAATTTAGTTTCGGATTTCATCCTTCAAAATGACTCCAGCAATCACTGCGTAGCCCGTTCTGTAAACTGTTACATATACACTACTAGCTGTCATATGATATTATAATTTGCAATAAAATAATATTGCGATCATAAATTGAGATGTGAGCTATCCTATCTTTCAAGTTGGATCAAAATGCACACGGTGTACAAATTTGATTAAAATCGGTTAAGTAGTTTAGGAGTCCATCGCGAACAAACATCGTGACACGTAATTTATATATATTAAGATTTACCTGAGGTGACAACTTTCTTGATGGGCGTGCCGAGGGAGGCCTCGATGACTCTGACATCACGCACCAGCTGTTGGAACTCTGTCGGAGTCAGGGAGCACACGTGATCGGTTCCTTTCATCGCCTTATCGAGTGTGATGTGTTTTTCTAAAACCTGGAAATAAAAAAGGTTATGGTCACATTATAAAACCATCATACGCAATTTGTAATGTGTGGATGCATACCTATAGGAGAATAGAGTGTGCACTATGATTGCCTGTTTCGTAGTGCGCATGGAATATACATAATCCTCACTGATTGTCCTAGCCAAGAATCGACCTGGACTTTTTTAAATTATAACCATTACAAAACATTGCAAAGGGATTCGGGGCAAACAAAATCAGAAAAAAGTTGGTAAGGATTTTGCAAAGCTATTTTATTGCTACACTGATGAGTTTTATGTCCGGAAAAACCGGGTGTCTCGAAAGAAAAATAAAGTAAAGTACCTTATTAAAAGTTACAAAGAAACCGTTATCTTCGTTAGTTACAAATCTAGCTTATTACTTCAACTGATAGCTACATAAGACAAAGATATTTCTGTTTACCATACGATAAAGGACAATTAACGACAAGACATAAAATAAGTTCAACGACTTTTTTTATAGGTTTGTTTTATAGGTATTTATTGTGTGGGTTTCTATAGTATTGTGGTTAAAGCAGCAGACCTGAAGAACATAGACAATGTTGGTCTGACATGGTTTATTAGCATCAAATAGTCAATGATATGATAATCAAGTAATAAGTAATGATGGCGACAAATAAGCCATATATAAAACCCTATATTTTGATACCATAAGCTAAAATCCATCAAGCCGTTTAGGCTACACAGAGCGTATCTTATGAGAAAGGGAATCTTATTCATAAGACAAGACTTATGTACAGCCGCTAAAGACCGAGTATCCAAACTGTGTCCTGTGGTTAATAAATTATATGAAAAGTAAATACCTTAGTAAGAGCGTGGTGGCCCAGGGGCACAGACGCCGACTTTCAATCTGAAGGTCGCTGGTTCAAACCCACACGTGCACCAATGAGTTTTTTCACTTGAAAAATTCATGTGCGCAATACCACGTTCTCAAAACGGTGACGGAAAACATCGTGAGGAAACCGGCATGTCTTAAAACCAAAAATTCGATGACATGTGACATCTATCAATCCGGATTGGGTTCCCGTGGTAGATCAGAGCCCATTCACTCTCAATCATCGAGAGTAAGGCGGTGTCTCTGCAGTGGGAACAAGAGAGGTTTGGTACGGTATATACCTTAGCGCCTAAAGCGACGGCACCAAGCGCCACAGCCGTTCCGACCTCCTGCCCCGAGTATCCCACGGGCACATCGAAAGTGTTCTTATAATCCTGCAGCACAGTAAGGTTGCAGTCCTCGAACGGCACCGGATACGCCGACACGCAATGCAACAAACAAAACTGTTTGTGCTGACTCGAGACTATGTCGTATATCGTCTTCACTGCCGTCTTGTCGACCATTCCCGTGGAAATTATTAGTGGGACTTTCTTCGAAGCTGCATATTTTAAGAACAGGAGATTGTTTGAGTCTCCCGATCCGATTTTGACGAATGGCGCTTTGTTGTTGAGGAGGAAGTCGAAGGAGACCTGCAATAGAACATTCGTTGATGGCTGCTGATTGAAACTGGCCTCGCAGATCAGTTGGTACATTTGTTTGACTAAAATACATGTTTATCTGTGTGGGTGTGGGTGAATGTATTTGTGTTTTATCTGCAATCTGGTTACAAAAGAACAAACATTTTTTAATGAATTATACGTAGCACATTATTTTAGTAATAGTAGTAGCGTTTATATAAAGAATCATGGTAATATCCAAACTTCGTAACTAATATTATAAATGCGAAAGTGAGTTTATTTGTTTGTTACGCTTTCACGCACAGCTGAACCGATTTAAAAAAAATCTTCGCCAATGGAAAGCTACATTATCAGCGAGTAACATTACATAGGCTATATTTTATCCCCGTATTTCCACAGTAACGGGAACTATTACACCGAGGGGCGCAGCTATTTATATGTATATAAATTTTGTTTTGTTTGTTCCACTTTCCTGCCTCACCGGCAGAACCGTTTTACATAAAATTTGTTACACAGGAGGCTCATAGCTTGGCTGTTAACACAGGGTAAGAAGGTAAGTATTTTTTTTGTGAATAGCAAAGAACACGACTTCTGTCAATTTTTCCCTTCATCTCAGGACTTTTTAAACGCGGGTAATAATGCGGGGCGCAGCCAGTAAGAAAATGAAACTATAACGTATTAATAAAGGTGGTGCCGCAATAATAGCGCATCGCAGCTTGCTTAATTCAAGCTAAGCGTTCTTCTTTCCTTCGTGTGAGTGACCATCTTTGGTGTGGAGTTTTCAAGCCATCCGAAAGCCTCCGACATCGACTATCGACGAGTCAGGACCGACATCTTAACGTGCCCTCCGAAGCACGGAAGTGATTAGTTCAAATGACACTAAACTACCACCCATCCAAGTACTGACTGGGCGGAGAGTTGCTTAATTAATATGATCTGTAAAGATCGTCTGAGCTACTCTTAGCATGCTGTGATACTCTGTAATTGCGCCATCTAGCCCCAAGGCCTGACGGCGCTATGTGATTACGTAGCTGATATTTTATGCTTGTGTAGTTGACATTTATTTGAAACTAGCTTTTCACAACTTTGTCCGCGTAAAATTTTCGCAAACCTAATGCTTTTCTAAATTAAACTTTTATTTTATATAAGAAGTAACATAGGCTTATTACTTATAAAATCATCTATCTGCCAGTGAAAGTCCGTTTCGGAGAGCCGGAACAAACAGACAGACAGACAAAACAGAAAAACAATACCGGGACCTAAACTCCCGGTAATTGAATCAGATTCTGTGCAAGATTATCAAGTTACGAATAGATAAACATACATAGTAGGTAGGTACAATACATTATTTTCCAATCAGTAGATCGGTAGCGAAAACTTTCGTAATGCAACATGGCAACATGTACGCAGGTGTTCAAACGCCCACTATAGTAGAGAGATAAATATCACATAGTAGACACCTATCTAAAGGCATAAACTCTTACAAATTTATTCCTTTAGAGCTTCAGTATCGTTTGGACAATTTACACACGCAAGTTAACATACTCGTGCGCATATAATGTTGTACAGGGGCTCCTTAGGCACATTCCAAGCACACATATTTATGTCAAATTGCAGTCAGTTTTTATATTTGAGCGCGTGTTATTTGTTAACGCCTGTGCCATTCTGTAGCGACCCTAAACAATCTACTCACCATATCCATGGCGGAGGCCGTGCACAATATGCCGATTTCTTGAGCATATTTGAACAACTCTCTGTACTGGCTCTCGGAAAACTCCAAATGTCTTTTGTGATCTCCATAAGTTTTGCCCCAGGAGTTAGGGTTGTCATACGGTCGCTCCAAGTATTTCTTTGTGAATTTCTCATTCAGGCATGTCTTTTGGAACTTTACGCAGCTGGCTCCTGCATCCTGGAATTTATTTGTTAAATATTAACCATAGGTAAAATTTTAGTTGAGATCATTTTCCTCGTATATTTATAAAGGTCAAATATGGCGAAAGACCTACCAGATCTTACTAGTAAGCGTCAATTAGCCATAGCGTTTTATCGGCCTTAGATTTACTTGTTACATCATGATAATTTAAGTATTGAGAATTAGGAAACTAATGTCTTGGTTATATACAAAATAACTACTTAGTTGTTAACTACAGTCATTATTCATTAATTGGTTCAAATTATGTGGTATCCAATTACTTGTATGAAGTTGAAATTTAACTAAAACAAAAGAAAACAAGTGGCTGTCACGCTATTCAAAGCGGAAGTTTCCTTTGTTTTGGTTCCTTAACAACAACACAATAGCTTTGACAAAAGCGTAAAGTACTCACCTTAGCCGCTTTTATTAACTTTTTTGCAATCTCTATGTCACCTTGGTGGTTCTGGCCGACTTCTGCGATGATAAAACACGGATTGTTGCCGCCGATTTTGATGTCGTCGGTAATCTTCACTTCGACCATTTTGAGTGTTTACGTGAGCGCGTGTTCCATAAAAACAAACAAACCGAAACCGGGTCTCGGGACGACTGGACTTGGGGAGCTACGGTGGGGGGACACAGGCACAGCGCAGAGAAGGTTTATCGACCTCCGTTCAAGATCAAATCGGGTAAATAAGGTCAATTCAATATAAAACGAGCGGCTTGTGGCGCGCCTGCCGCACTAGTGCGAGCCGGCTCGAACGCCGTACCCACTTCGAGTGATAAATTGATAAAAACCTGTACAGCTATATCATACGATGCCACGGGGTCAGTCGTTATGCAAATAAAACAAAGTCAAACGATTCAACATGTATATAGATGTTTTCATAAATGCATACAAAATATAGTGTTTACAAAATCCTTGTTTAAATATCACAAGCTGCATTTCTAGCAACTTCTTTGCTATCCTTATATCTATCGCCCAAAGCCCGATTGACTTTGGACTCTGGCACTTTTCCGAGGAAATTGGAGATGTATCGGCCGGCTTCTAAAAGTTTGATGATGTCCACGCCTGTATTGACTCCTAGCCCGTACAGGAGATACACTAGGTCCTCAGTAGCGAGATTACCGCTGGCACCACGGGCGTATGGGCACCCACCCAGGCCGGCCACCGATGAGTCCACAGTTTTGATCCCAAACTGCAAAAACAACTTGCGATAAATATATCTCGATGACGTCAGCGATGTACTAGCGAGTGGTTTGGAGTTCTGTTCATGCTAAATTAATATTCAAAAACATCGCTCTGTTTGTTTGCATAATAATGCGTATCTTATTATTAAGTTAGTCGATAATAGTATTTAGTTTCAACTATTTTTAAATATTTTCCTCAGTGGAATAGCATATACCTTGAAATCATAAGGTAATTAATTTTAATGGTTGTTCATGTCATGTGACACGTTTTTCAATAATTTTATTTCAAATTCAACTTTTATTTCGTGCTACTGGCATAGAGCAATTACATTTAAAAAAATTACATTCTGTTTTCCCCAACATCCAAACATCCAGAAACATGAATTTAAGAAAAAACAGTAATATTTGATCGCGTTTCGAGTTTTTACGAGAGCACGGCATTTGTTTGTTAGCTATATCTGTCCTAAAGAACAAACTATATTATCACTTGTTAATTTCACCGGTTCTTAAACTCTAAAACCAGAATACTAATACCAAATTGCATAAAGGCACTACTTTTCAAATTAAATATATTTGATTTAATATTCAGATTACTTTGCAGCTATACATTAACTACAGTTACAAATCTTATCCAGAATTCACATAACGAAGTTCTGGTTTATGTTCTGGCGAAGTTATGTAGTGCCCTATAAGACTTCATTTAATTCGTAGTACAAAATCTACATTTTGACATGGTTTACCATATTTATAGGACATTACGAAAAAAAATACTAAGCCATACTTATCACTTATATTTTATAGTTGTGTATCTTTGTTACTCCATGCTCAAACGGCTCAACGGTTTTGGATGAAATTTAGTATCAGGATAGTGGTGCCAAATAGCCTATGTGGATTAACACATAGGCTACTTTTGATCCCGGAAAACCGTGCCACCGCAGGCGCAGCTAGTACGATAGTATACTATACATTTTGCTCTTGACTTACCAACCAACTAGAGACCAACTAGAGCTGATACAACCTGATATCAGGATGTACGGGCCAAAATAAATCACTTTTGAACCATGAAAATACGCTTTAAACAAAATTACGCGCAAAGGTCCCACCACCATTACATTAATAAAAAAAATCTGCATTAAACAATTCGTGTTTTTTAGTGAGAGACATATCTCACCTCCAATCCGGCAAGTAGGTTTGACAAGCCTTGTCCATACGTGTCGTGGAAGTGCAAAGCTAGCTGCTCTGGTTTGGCGACAGTCAGGATTTCCTTCAACAGTCGCCGCACGGAGCCAGCCGTGCCAACGCCTATGGTATCGCCCAGGGAGACCTCATAGCACCCCATTGACAACAGCTGCTCTGTTATCTGTTTACATTAGATAGGTTTTATATACCTACTGTTAATGATGACTCCACTTAACATAGTATTTTGTTATGGATATTTAAACGCTGATAATAATTGTGCCAGAAGTGATTTGGTTAATTTATACTTTAAAACTGTTTCACCTTGCAACCTTGAACAGCACCGACCCTTTGAGGATGTTTGTCTTTCATGACTTTTAATCAGGAAATCAAATAAAAACAAAACTCCCAGTAGTTGGTTGGTTATGCAGTTTTAAATCTAATCAAACGGCATTTATTTTCTTAATAATACTTAGGTTGAAGAATTTTTTAAGAGCCAAGTGGCTCGCATTCTTTGGTGAGAGAAGGTAACCTGGGTGGTAGGAAGGGAACAACCAAAAGAGGAAGTAGAACTTGCGCAAATTTTTTTAAGAGGTACTGCCGTTTCAATCTGTTTTACACCGATGTTCCGGTGAAATTAAATCCTCAGAGTGACGGGCGCAAAGTGCAACTTGGTCTTCTCATAATTCAGTCGTGGACACGAGTCGTATTAATACAATAATTTAAGTGCACCGTCTGCTATTTCACCGTCACGATAGTGGAATAAAAAATATATTATATCCTCTTCAGGATTTTTGACAATGCTCGTGTGTTGTTGTTATATTAATTTTCATAACATTTATTTTAAGTTGACTATGTAATGCACCATTCTCATATCTTATTGATAATGTGCCTTATCTGATATGAGTAACATATTTTAAGAATAAATAAAATAGTTTTACTTTAAAAATCGCAGTATTGCTACTATCCTAGTTTACCTTGGCAATAGCCTTAGGACTGATAGGTCCGTCATAAGGGCAGCCAACGATGCAAGACACATAGCCCCGCACTCTCAAGCCATCCTTCACAGCTTGGTCAGCTACCTGCTTGAACCTAGGTATACGGAATAGATTTTTCATACCATACATCATCATCATTCTGTCAGCATATCATTATTATTCAGTACTTCAAAAACAAAATAAAGTACACTTTTTGGTCGCGGCTTCGCTCGCGTTGATGAAAGGTCCTTGTCCTTAGCTATACCCCTGACAAAAAGCATAACAAACATGCAAACTCACATTCGTATTTATGATATTACTAGCTCTTGCCCGCGGCCACAGTAATGCGGAACACAGTAATGCGAGCCCTACTGTTTGGCGGCAGATTCCAGGTGTGGTGGCAGTACCTCTCCGGACGAACTTGGCCAAACCAAAAATCTCGCATTCGCATTTATAATATTAGGTAGGATAGCTAGGATTTAGAGATAATAAGAACATAATTGGGTACCTCTTCAAGCCTTCCTCCACAGAGCAGTTAAGATTTTTCTGAGAGAATCCTTCAGAACCAGCTGGGAATATGGCTACCTCTTCCATATTGCATTGCATCTGTGTACAATTGTACAATATAAATTATTGATATCAACATAGTAACACAATGTTATAAGTCTCTGTAAATAGTGAAGTAGGTACTTTATATTTTTTTATCAGGGGTGATAAGATGTTATGTTTGTTTTTATTTTCTAGATTACATAGCTAACACATTGCTTTAGATACTGTTTAATTTAACTACTAAACTAGTTGTTGGAACAGGCATATGGATTTCAAAATAAAACTGAGAGAAGCATTTACAGTGGAAAAAGTGTCACTAAATTGAATAAGGACTCCCCGTACCAGCCTCTAGTGTTCCCACTGCAGGGACACCGGCCTACTCTCGATAATTGAGAGTGAATGGGCTCTGATCTACCACGGGAGCCCAATCCGGATATATATGTAGATGTCACCGTTTCGAGAACGTGGTATTGCGCACATAATTTTTTTCAAGTGAAAAAACTCATTGGTGCACGTTTGGGTTTGAACCAGCAACCTTCAGATTGAAAGTCGGCGTCTATGCGCCTGGGCCACCACGCTCTCACGCTCTCAAGCTCGCACGAATAAGGACTATTGAAGTTTAATTGGGTATTATGAAACACTTTATTTATTAAATGGCTCACAGGCCTCCAGCAGCCTTCTTGACTTATTGAGCCAGAAAGGACATCTTAACAAGCCCTCCGAAGCATAGAAGCGCTCAGTTCAAATGCCGCTAATGTCCGTTCAAATACAAAGAGTTAATTAACTTCGATGATCTGTAGGGAATGTCTAAGCAAGCTTTGCTACAAAAATGCCAAATCAATTTAAATTGGCGATGTTTTCAATAAGGTAGGCTGATTTTGTTTGGTGTCTTGATACACAAAGCTTTTGATGATTCTTTGATTGCATGTTTTACCTCCAAGATGGAAAATTAGAAAAATTTAATAAAATTATCATTAAGGGCAAGACTTTATCGTCTACTTAGTTGATAGGAGGATGTAAAACCTCCCTGGTTTTACATTTTTGTAAAACTGACAATTTAATACAGCGCCATCTCGTAAATTTATGTGGTACTTGATTGGTAATCTACGGTTACTTCAAAATATTATAATTTCAGTTATAACACGACTTTACAAAAAAAGCGACGACGTTACTGTACGTTACGTTACGTTAGATATGTAAGTAAAACACAAAAGTTGTTTCTACATAATTATGTCCGATAAAGACTTTGAAACTATCCAACCGATGTGAACCAAAAAGGTTTCATTAGAAAGGCAATCATGCGAAGATGGTTTTAGACCACTAAAATAATGCATTATGCACATCACAAATAAAATAAAATTTGTGCAACTTACGCATCACATTAAAGTTCTTTTATATTGAGCGCATTGTTGTGAAGTTGGCGCTTAATACAGACTGTCAATATAGAAACACTGATCTGTCATTCTGATCGGAAAATTTTTAACATTTGTGGATAGGGCGCGTAGGTGATCAAATAGTTAGATCGAATTAGAAAATAATAAAAACTAATATTAAAATTAATAAGGAAACATGCACTAACAATCAAATTTAAATCAACAAATTGGATAAATTATTTCGCTTTGTAGTCCAAAAAGTTCAATCAAATCAAAAATGCCACCGAAAAAATCTGTAATAGGAAGAAATACAGCAGACGCGCAACGAAAAAGAGCCGAAAGAGCAGCCGAAACACCCGAACAACGTGAAATACGATTAGAGTCAAATAGGTTGAGAGAGCGGAAGTTAAGAGCAGCAGAAACACACGAACATGAAGCACGTCTAGAACAAATCAGCGCTACTACAACAAGAGCTGCTGAAATTCCTCAATAGATCGATCGAAAAATTAAATTGCACTAGCACCCTCTGGAATCGCATCGCACCGAAACACCAATATGTAACATCGGTAAAAATTCCGGCATGGCTGCAGTATTAAAAACAAGCTCATTTATTGTATGGGACGAATGCTCTATGGCACACAAGAAACCTCTTAAGAAGAAGCTTTTGACTATGAAAGATTTCAGAGAACATGACTGATCAATGAGTGAAGTTCTATTACTTCTTGCTGGTGATTTTTGACAAACTTTGCCAGTGATTTGCAGATCAACACCAGCTGATGAACTAAATGATGGTTTGAAAGCGTCATTTCTTTGGAGACATGTAGAGAAACTTACAATGTTGCCAAACTTTGCCAGTGATTTGCAGATCAACACCAGCTGATGAACTAAATGCATGTTTGAAAGAGAAACTTACAAAGTTGACAAATATGTGTGTAATTACTTCAAGATGCTGCTGTGCAAATATTTGCAAAACAACTTTTGAATATTATGGCAGAAAGAACACTTCCATTTGATCCGACTACACATAAAATATCTTTTCCTCCAAACCTTTTAACAAATGTCATCAATTGTAACCTTACTTAACTTTAAAAGTTGGTTCACCATTAACGGTTATTCCCAACTCAGATCCATCAAAATTGTGCATATGAACAAGACTTCCTGTTCAAAACTTTCGCTGAATTTAATTGAAGCCCCTTGTGGAACGTCAGTGCAGCCTTTGTCACCCCCATTAAGGCTCAAGGCCTGAGTGTCTAATCATTAAGTGTTGTTGGTTTGAACTTATATTGTATGTTGCTTGCTCCAGAGTTGGAACGCCGAAAAATCTTTGTTAACACACATACAGAAAAAAACTCAAAACATTGTTTATCCGCTAGCATTAAGATAAGTTTTTTAATAAATAAACAAAATTTCCTTTTTTCCAACAAATAAATAAATAGTATTTCTTTTCATAGTGTAGTAGCACACTCCACATATCTGCTAATTGTATTGATAAAACTTACAAAATAGAAGGAGCTTCAACTTACGGCAGTCTCATATCCCTTTAAGTTTGGAATGAGGACCGGGTAGTTAACACCTGGTACCCTCTTAAGGTTCTTCATGACATCAACACCATCACTCATTTGTTTTACCCATTTAGGACTTACAAAACTGTAGAGATAAGAAAAACAATGTTACATTTCAGTCAATTTATGATCATCTTGCTTTACATCCTCTTGGTAATTCAACTCCATTACACACTCCTGGTGATTTCAAAAGGAGTAAGTAGTCTTCTTAGCGAGTTAATGGTTCCTTGCTAGTCAGCTTAGAATAAGAAGGACCTAGGTTTGAATCTTACAATGATGCCAGTAAAGGAAATCATAGCATGGTGGTATGGCAAATGGTTGACTAGCTACTGTCCCCATATTGAAAACCTACCATCAAGCCCTAAACAATATTTTCCAATATTTTCCAATTACAAGTTCCCTATAGTTTTGTGTTGATTGTTGGGTAATTCTGCTTACACAATGTCCAAGGGCCCAACAAAAAGGAATTTTATAGTTGCCAGAAATAATTCTCAAATAAACCTGTACATACAAACAAACCTATAATTTAGATAAAGCAGTTATATTAATAATGCAAGATTTACCTAGCTGATTCAATGTGTTTTAATCCAGCACCTGCCAATTTATTGATAAGTTCAATTTTTATATCTGTCGGTACAAACTTCGCTTCATTTTGGAGCCCATCTCTCGGGCCTACTTCATAAATTCTTATATCTGATGCAGTAGTGCTCTGGAAAAAAGAAAGACCATTATTGTTTATTAACTTACTTGTAAATCCTTGATAAAGTTTTAGATAAATCCACCATCTTATAAATAGGTAGTTTTAATAGAATAAAATAAATAAACACAAAAATAATTTGAGACTTACTAGTTTTTTTGCGAAATTCGCTAAACGCGAGTCAGTGAGTAGTTTTATTTTATTCATACTGTGAATAAATTTTGTACCTTCTGAGTGGGATCAATTTTTATAGGCAAATGATAAGCCACCAGAATGCGGCGATTATTTTATTCCTACATTTTCACTGTTATCATTTTTGTTGTGTACCGTAAACTTGCCATCTAACTTTTTGACAAGGGGCTTCTTATATGCTAAAAAGGGCAAAATTTGCAGAAATCAGGAAAGGCATAAACCACCAATAATAACCACATCAGCTTGTGTACAATCATCAGGATAATTTATCCGATTATGTCTATCTTAATCAGTCCATAAAGTCCTTTTTCGTTTTTTGTGTTCTCCAAATGCCTTTACCAAAGCCAATTTTATGAGTTTTATCCCAGAACAGTGTCTTTTTTATATTGAGTTTTCATGTCTGAATGATCTCTCCCGATGTGAATTTCAGGATTTTCTGGCTACGGCTTTGGGAGGACCTACTTCGTATTGCTTTTCTTAGTGGGCTGAAACCAAGTAAAAAAAAATTAAATTAGGTGCAGCACGTCCAGTCCCTTGTGTAATATAAAAAAAATAAACATTTATTGTTTAGGCACTTTGTAAAACCAATTAGTAGGACTATTCCAACCGGATATAAATAGGTATTACTGTTTATTCTTTCTATTACAATCAATCTGCGAGATTTCTCTAAAACAGTTAGATGCGATAATCAGGCTAAGTAGAAACATGAGCTGAGTTCATATCATACTGTAAAAAGGGCTAGATTTAGCCTAAAATCGCCAAGATGGCAACGCTGTTAATACCTATTCCTATTCTATTTATATATTTAATTGTAGTAGGCCCAACATTTTCATTGGCAACACTATTTTGGGGCGCTAGGGAATGGTCGGTAAAAAAGCCGTTTGTTTGAAAAAATACTGCAGTCCGCTATAGCACAAACAACAGGTGAGATTTACTTGAAATTTTAGTACACATTATAATATAAATATTAAATATATATATATATATATATATATATATATATATATATAGTACACATTATAAACGAATATGAGAGCAGGCGTATTATTATCTCATTTTCATGAAATGAAGGCCTATCTATGTTTGATTTGGTCAACTATTAAATTTTTTTGGTCATATATTTACTCACACCACCAATTTACGAATCCATCTGCCATACACCAGACACTGGCAGAATTTATATAGCTAAAGACACAAAAAGGCTGAACGACGAAACAGATAGTAAAGGTATGGGTCAATCTGTGGTCCTACTCAAATATATTCATCATCTGTGTTCCTAGATAGTTCCTAAGTTCCTACTTTCACTCAATTTTGGTGCCGGTTTTATTTACATGAAGAAAATCTAAAAAAAAGCGATTTCCTTCGTTTATTTTAGTAAAGCGGTGTAATTTCAACAATTTTATAATGGGTAGAGTATTAGAATTCAACTAGTCAATATTAATTTTGCATAGTTTTGTAGTTCTCATGCCGATTTGTCTTTCAGCGGTGAACAGTGCCACGTCCTTCGTGTTATCATCGATTCTTACATTGTTGTTATTCTCTGGAATGCAAATGTACAAGCCACTGCTGGTTAAGTCGCCGATCACCATTATATTTGGAGGTTACTTGGGATCCGTTATGTTCATGTTCATTGTAACTGTATCCTTTTTATTGAATTTTAACACCAATTTGGTTCTTAGTAGGAATGCCACTTGATAATATTTTATGAAATTCAAATTCGTGTCATCCCTTTTAGGTCTAAGTTATCATCAAGGAAATGACTGTGCATACACAGACATGCCTAGCCATCAAACTTTTTTTAGTCTTCAGTCTTAATTTGGTGCAGTTTGCAAGTAAATAGCCTATTGTACGTCATGTTAGTGTACAAAATAATATATTGACACCTGACTACTTTTAAAGGATAATATGGGATAATATGTAGCACACTCGCAAGAGCTAAATCCATCCTTCATAAGCTAATAATTTTTGGGTCTCCACAACAGTGCTGATAACAACCAAGAGTCCTTTTCCAGTACTTTAAGGAGTTGTGCTAGATGGTATAAAGTTAGCTATTGGAGGACAATGCATAATACACCTATGTGGGACATCAGTGTAGGTCTTCCCACCCACATCTAGATAGACTAAGAATAAGTATGCTCACTTAATATTGTTATAATTAGTCCTTTCTAAAGTGAATTATTTAGTATTTGCATTTTATTACTTTAATGTTTGTTAGTGGTAAACCTTACTACATGTGAAGTAATGGCATAATTTTACTTGTTATATTTTTAACAATTCAAGATTTTCCTTAATGCATTTATACAGGCTGTTGGCAATTTAGAAGCAACACTATTTGGAAAGAACTTTCAATTGAAGCTGCCAGAAATTGTTATTTCTATGACAATATCATTGATTGCAGCTGGTATGGTCCACAGGATCTGTTTCACAACTTGGTAAGTTGTATTATGTATGATAAGTATTTTACTGTTTTGCTCTACTTTACTATGAAATGTTGTTCACAATTTGGCTGAGGGCACGTACTACAGATGCAAGCAACATGTTCCTCCATTATGTGTTTTCCTATAGAAAAGTGTTGGCAGAGTTGTTTGTGGTTAAAAAATCGCAGTGAAAAGCTCACCTCTTGTAACGTCTATGGTCCCACAACAACCACAACCTATATGGTGGAAAGTGGGCTATTGAGGCTCTGCTTATCCCTTTGGTTAAAGGTGTAAATTGATGTATAATATGTATGTGTAATTGTCAATAGAACCATAGAATCAAGAGATGAATTTTATTACATTTAATAAAACCATAAAGCCTATGTCTCTCCTTATAACAACAGCTATCTGCCAGTGAAAGTCCTGATAAAATTGGTCCAGCCATTTTGGAGATGCATTTCATAAAAACCTGTAATTGAAATTACAAACAAACAATTTAATTTAACTAAATAGATGATTTAACAATATTTTTCTTTGCAGTCTGATTTTTTCACTCATCACAATATATTACCTGAACAAACTCTCTCAAAAGACATATGCAGCCACAGCACCCATGACAGCACCAGTAAAGAGCCGTCGTCACAAATGAGTGATAGCTTAAGATTTTTATTTTTTTTACTCTCCAATAAATATAATATTTCATGCCAGTCTTTATTTTTTTATCATTTGAAGTGATCTTCTGTGTGAGTTTAGTAATAACTCTTGTATCGGAGTTTTCAGTTTTTAGGCTAATCGACTAGTAAAGTCGGGACCGAGATCTTAAAGTGCCCTCCGAAGCATGGAAATGCTCACTTCAAATGCCACCAAATTCAAGTACTCACCAGGCGGGAGTCAAGAACATATAAGCAAGCTTTGATATGAACGCTTTATTAGAGCCACTAAATATCAATATAATATAATATGAGTTGTATTAACAAGGTAATTTAAATTAAAAACTCTACTTTTAGTTGCGCACATTTTCGCAATTGTAAAACGTTCATTGGAAGTCTGTTGAATACGGTTTATAATGCCTAGATCGAGCAAATCTTACTATATACTATTCAAAATGCGAACGTTTGGATTGAGTTTGTTACTAAATCACGGATCTGGATGCAATTTGGCAGAGATATTAATCTATCTCTGCCTAATTGCATCCAGATCATTCTGGAATAGCACATAAGCTAATTCTTTTCCCTAAAAATTGTGCCCGTAGGATGGCCAAATGCCGGTAACACCGCGGGGCGCAGCTAGTAATAACTAATAAAAATAATAAGTTATTATAGCATTTAGCCTCGTTAGAAATCTGACGCTCTTTTGGAGTTAAGTGTCCTAGAGGAATTTATCATATCCCAGCAGACAAACAGTTATTGTTACAAGCCAGGGATAGGGAGAACTCCCGACTCCCCCAACCCTCTTGTCGGAGTGGCTTGACGAATCTAACGACACTTCTCAAGCTAAAATGTATCAAGCCGTTTAGGCTACAGAGCGTGCCAAAGAAATATACACTCGAAAAACATAAACCTTCTGGCGCAGTCGGGAAAAAACCTACAAGTTAAACAATTACCTTAAAGTTTGTGCGGAACAAGTCGGCGCGCGAGTCTGACTCGCACTTGACCGGCATTTTTTTGGCTTTACATAAGTTTACTTAGTCTTGAAAATTCCGTATACAGTTGATTTTTTGTGGGTTTATGAGTTACGTAACGTTTCAGAACTGATCTTTACTTATTGGATTGATTTACCTACTGTATTTTGTATGAAAGAGCTAGCCGAAATAACGGCCATTTTTAAACAAGGATTTTAGGTACGGGGTTTTGTAACTTTTTGAGGGAAGAAAAGCGGGATATTTCGTCGAAAGCGAGACTTAGTAAAAAAACGAACATTACATTTATTAAAAAAAAAATATTAAGAAAAACTCATAATATAAACTTGTAACGCAGGGCGGGCGGTCAGTCCACACTTGTTAGTGCCACCCGCCCGCGTTTCCTCAGCACGCTGCACGCACGGTCGAGTTATCCCCGAAAAGCGGGACCGAGCCTTTCCCGCGCGGGACATTTCATTTTGATTTAAAAATCGTGTCGACCCGTCAAAATCGGGATAAGATATTACACCATCAGCGGCGAATATAATCTTAACCCACTGGGAATATTAGTTGCGACTCGTATGTACCTACCTGTGGTAATAGGTTATAAGTACCTACACAGAGCAAACACGAGCTTGCTGGCACATTTACTTCTAATCATGACTTGATAGGTATTCTATAGTGTACTAAGGAAATAAATTGTAATAATTAATTAAATTATTGTGATGTTTTCCTTTGACCCTTGTGTTTCTCGCTTTTGATGTATATTATATAGAATTATCGAATTTATATACTTACTTAATTAATTCTTGTATTTAATTGATATATTTATTTCGCGTATCTCGGAAACTCCTATAACGATTTGGATGAAATTTTGTGGCTAGACTGTGTTTTGCAGTTTAAGACTGTATTTTTTGTAAAAACGCATTTGTTTTTACGAAATATCGTTTTACTCTAAAATATGAAATTCAAACAATAGTTTCAAGTTATACATTTTTCTTTAATTATATTAAATTACTGATAACATACTTTCTCTTAACCTTTTGATAAAAAATTAACTTAAGAGTAAGTAGTTTAGTTAAAATAAATACTTATACTTCTGGTTAGTGCTTATTATTTGATAAATTAAACTGACAAATCAACGATAATAATTATATGCGTACAAAAACAATATACGTTAAGTGCACTTAAGTTTCTGTAATTAATCATTTTTTATATGTATGATGAACAATAATTCTTAGTAGGTACCTAACAATATAAAAAGATATTTACCTATATTTGTTCGGTCTTTACAAACGCTACATTTCTCTCATCGCATATTATGATGAGTTATAATTTGTAACGAAGATAATATAATGAACTTTTCTTTATGCAAATGTAGGTATGACACATAATTTCGTCTGAACTTTATGTCTAGTCCAACCGCAAATTTAAATACATATTGCATTGTTTTTCTGTTATTATTATTAGTATATAAATAAGTTAGTATTAATTTCTACATATTAATTAAAATACTGCATCGGAATTAACATGCCATATGAATATTATGAACAAGAATTCTATAATGCGAAAACACCTAATTGAGGATGTCAGTGCTAGCCTTTTGTCAATTCTACTATGAATTAGAACAATTTAAAACCTGCTCATATTTTATTTGTTGCATTATGAAAGCTCTCTATTCAGTTTTCATAAAAATAATTGGAGTTTTTTCATTTTTGCTATACAAATGTATGAAACAGTAGATTTGATCCAACACCACTAAGCACTGAATGACAAGGCTACTCTCAGTACTTAGGTATACAAAATAGTATTTCAAATCGCAATTGGCTTTGCCCAGTTTCTAAAAATAAATACCACTACATAACTAATTGGTAGGGTTCTCAAATAAGTAATTTTACAAGTCATTATTGGATAATGGCTAATCACCTTTCTTGGATGGAATTCTTAGTATCTTATTCATATTATAATGAATAATTTCAGTCTACAGGGGGCCTATTCCACATCTGATAGGACATGTTTTAATAAATTATTTTTATACTCAGTCAGAATTATTATTGATGATTATATGAAGCTTTATGATTTTTTGTGTTTATATTCTTACGTGTTTCACGTAAAAATCACATTTTGAATTAGTAAAAAATAATTTAACAGAAATTGTCCTATCAGTACTAGAATAGAGCCTCAGCATGTGATGTGATCTTGTCTGTATCCTTTCACAACACATATCTACAATACATACCATACCATACAGACAACTATTCATAATATCATTAACATATCTGATGTATGAATCATTGACATCACTTGTGAATGAATCATGCCGCATGTAAGCTATGTTTAGTATGTTTGTCTTCAACATTATCAAATTAACTTTTGTTAAATTCCTAGGACAGTAAAATATTTTAAAAATAATGCCTAAAACATTGTATAATATAGGTACAAAGTTTGGCACAAGTATGGTAAGAAAATAGACAAGATTTCTAGAAAAAAGATAAAATAAAGAGATAATAACATATTTTCAAAAATTATTGTTGTGTTGATAAATAATGTCAGCATTGGATATACTGAATGTAATGCATACTTAAAATGCTTACAGAAAGTGACTGACTATTTTCCTACAAACATTTATCAAGTTTTTATTATCAGATTCTTGATTGCTTTATCATCACAGACTTATAAGGCACTATTTATGATAAAAATCTGCTTTGAAACTTCTAATTGTTTTGTTTTTATACATATTTTGTAAATATAGCACAATAGAATCTTATTGCAAATCATATATAAACTTAGGGAAGCTTCTTAGATCAATAAAAGAGATAAAATCACAACAAAATAAACACAACACAAGAATTTGAACAAAATAAAGTTGAACACTTAAGACATTACTTCACAAACATTAAATTAATGAAGCATGCTGAATTTATCTTAGGCTATCATGCAATAGAAGCACTGGATCTTTTACTTATTTCTAATGTGCATGCTGTTGTTCCTTTGATGGTAAGGGTTTTGCAGAATCCTTGGTGTAGTTTCCATCACCCTCAGCAGTAGCTCATCCAGGTAGTTTTCAAGATCTTTGTTTTTCTTCTTTTCAGACTCGGCTTCCTTTTGCATATTATAAATCATAACAATCAGATCTTCTCTGGATTTGCCATCAAATTGTTGTAATGCAGACTTGGGTATGTTGTTGTAAGCCTGGTTCACTATCTCTTCTTCAGCAATATTTTCCTCGCCGATAATAATTCTTTCTTCCAATAATTTCTTTGGTTTATTATTATTTGAAAATTTCTTGAAGAATTTTGGACTTGGTTTTTCTTTCAGGGAGTTGGGACTGTCAAGTTTTTTATTTCTTTCTAGACTTGCAGATTTTTCTTTATCTATCATTGTTTGGCTTACAGCTTTCCGTGAATACAGCTTCTGTGACCACTCGTCATTTTTATCTATAGGTTGTTGTGGAAGTGCCGCTGGTGGATTGAATGTATCAAGACTAAGACGTACAGGTTTTTGGGGAACAGATTTTTCAGGAACCGCTAATGTGCTGCTTGTAGATCTCCTAAGAAACTCCCCACCTCCCAAATTTTCAAGTGATGCATTGACTGGAGATGGAGTGTAAATGCTGTTTCGGGGAGCAAATACATTTGATGACTGTACATTGAGTGAACTTCCCGAGCTCTTGTGAGAGAGATCATCAAATGCAAATTCATCTTCATCCTCACTTATGACTCCTGGATCTGCCTCTCCTGTGTTTCTTTTAGGTGTTGAATGATCAGGGGTTGATAACGCCGAACCTTTCAGGTTCCCAACACTACCACCTAGAGAAGATGAATCACTCTTCTTATCTTTTTTAGTCAAGTTCATTTTAGAGCCTATGTTTTTTGCTAGTTTTTTGATACTCTTGCGTTTTTCAATACTTCCGATACTCATAAGACTTCCTCCAACATTTTGCGCGAGGCTAGACAATGACGACCTGTGTTTATCTTTTTTGCTCAGGTCTGTTAGACTTCCTTCTTTTACAGTGAAGGAAACTTTAACCTCTAGCTCACCTCTGTTTTTGTCATTTTCTTTGCCAGATTTTCCCTGCAGAGGATACCAGCGGCTTCGTGGCCGCTCATAGACATCGAGGTCTTTTAACGGAATCGATACTTGACCTAGTAAATGATCTTTAATCATATCTTTGTCGTACACTTTAAGAACGATCTCGGCAGTATTACCCTGGGCCGGGATGTGTAGTTCACACTCTTCTATCCACTCTACATTTTTTGTAGCTTTGTGTTTCACTGATGTTTGAAACTTTTCTTTACCCAGAGCGATGGTAACAAAACAGTCATTTGTACCATTTTTACCTTTGATTACGAGCTCACGAGCTCGTTGGACGGTTACTTGTACGTGTGTTGGGTCCCACATAGTGATCTCAAACAGAGCACCACCTCACGAAGCACAAACACTTCAATTAGCAGAAATAAGAAATCAAATAAATATTTCAGTAATAATCAAGAGGTGAGTTGTCTTGACTAGTTCTGTCTGACTGACTGACACTGACAGCGCAACATAATTATTAAAGACGGGGCATGACAGGTACAGACGGATGACTGTGACTGTCACGGATTCATGTAAAGCACTTGACATTAAGCCTATTAACTCAGACTTGGTGACGGGCGTTAGTCGCTAGTCCGAACTTACATTTTTGCGCCTGGCTTGTATTCAGGATTTAGTCGTTTGTTATACAAGAAAAACTGGGGCCGAGGCTGGATCAATATTGTTATCCTGTAAGAAAAATGAAATATTGTATAAATTTTGATGTTTTGTTAAAAAAAAGAAGTAAGCGATACAAGTCACTAAATAAATCTTGCGGTCTCATTAAGAATAGTATACCAATAGTTGGTTTTAGTGTTCATATTTAGGAAATTTTAATAGAAATGCAATTACATTTTTGTCGACTTGTCACGTTGATGATGAGCTATGTGAAAAAGTGGAGCAAGATCACTGACACTGCACAAATCAAAAATTATTAATAACTATAGGTATATAAACATAAAGGAATGATATTTTACGCTCACCACATTTTATAGACCAGATTAGTCCCGCTCCTAAAATGATAATAGCATAGTTAGTTATAAGTACATAACTATTATACTATTATTTTCATTTATAATTTCACACCTTTCTCCACACATGAAGGTGTGTATCAGCTATCATATCTTATTTGACTTTTGAACTACAGAAGTGACGGAACCAGCTGAAGGCCCACCTGATGTTAAGTGGTTACTTCCGCCCATGACAATTACGACTCGGGTCCTCCATTGCATCTCGTTGCGCCCTTCACCCGAGATGGAGATGTACCCTTCCACCCAAACAGCAATGCGGCGGATTATTAGGTGTGGAGGCAGTATTTCTCTTGACGGACTTGGTACAAGTTCTACCAGGACATTAACTACAAGTAGAGACTCCAAGGATAAGTATTCACCTACGAACGCGAGCAATTGGACCCCCCACTTGACAAGCGTTTAACGCCTCCTCGCTATTGTAGGTAGGTAATCTCACTAATAACGCGATTAAAATTTTCTCCCAACTTCACTAAACTACTACAATACCAAATAAATCAACCGCCAGGAAAAAACTTTTATCAGTTATGTTAACGTCACCTCCGAGGTCTTTTTGGTTTTTGAGTTGTCTTAGAGCGATCACAATTTCATCTACGGTGATAACAGGCAGGTAGATACTCTGGGATGTCGATTTTCGGAGCGAGAAAATACCTTTAATCTCGGTAAGAATCCGCGGCGACTAAATGCTTTTGAACATCGCCAGGCGCACCAAGCAGCTGGAAGACTTTCGAACCTGAATTTATTGAAACAATTAATGAAGGTCGCGTCTAACGAGTTCCCCAATTTGCTTGTTCAGAGTTGACACTTGAAAGCCTTTGTGTCTTTTTATCTTTTTCAACTCAACTTAAACTAATTATTTATAGATCTCAAGTATCGTTTGGACACGTCAAATTTTACACGCACAAGTAAACATATCCTTGAGCATATAACGTGTCACAGGATGTTTTATCATTGATCATCATCGTTGATTTTATCATTAGCTGCAAAGTTTCATCCTAAAGATTTTACCCATACCTACGTTTCATTATGCAGTCCTTAGCGCCTTTTTTCACGATCTTCTGAAGTTCATTAACGTATGTTATATATTTAGGTTGGTGCATACCTATTTGCTGACTTGAAAATCTCAATAGACGATTTCAATACTAGTACCTATACTAGAGGTGCCTTGACCCAGTATATGGCCTCTCCCGGTGTTAAACATATTTGATATACAATATCATATGATATATATTTGATAGGTGATATATCAGGTGAGATTGAGGTCAAGCGAAGGACTAAGACCAAAACAAAAAATTTGTCTCCTTGTCACGATAAAAATACATATCTACATATGTAGGTGCCTACATATGTATTTTTGTTGGGTTGATTTTGTGTTAAATTTTTCTAAGGATTCCTGAAGAATTTCTTGAAGAACTGTAAAATAATAAAATTTTACCATCATTTGCTTCCTGTGATTTCTGCTTTCAAATCAAAAAGGCTTGAATTGTAAAGTCATGAAAAAATTCTGTTTAAAGCTGAAATTGATAAAAATCCCCACTCATAACAAAATCGTAATTGTAACAGCCCGACATCCGGCTGCAAGAGTTTATTAACTTTCTGATCGAATTTTTTTTTTATATATAATTGCGAATTGGGGAACATATAAAAAAAAATATTTTGATTAAAAACTCGATGAACGTAGTCGTATTCGTAGTCGTAGCAAGACCTCGGGCTGGAACGTAAAAAAAATATTATTAACGAGTAGGTATATAAATCATGGGAACAAAGTACGAAAGTAGGAATAAATTATGTTAATTTAAAAATTAGAGAAAAATTTTTGTCTAATTAATAATTGTAGCAACAATTGTAATGTATAAATTATTCATCAATCACAAACTGGGGAGAATTTGGGACAAATCCACCTCAGCCTCAAACATTCAGAATTTCAGTCCGATATTGGGAAATATGATTGTATTTACATAACCATAATCTAATGCCACTATTAATAAATGGTCTAATTTATAAGAAGTTCAGCTGAAATGGTCGCGCTAGGCTAATAAGTTAGTAAATTATATTATGTCTACCTTATAGTCAATTTTAAAAAACTTTCATCCCATTGTGTTGATTGTCCTTTTGTTTTGTGAGCCCCTTATTATAAAACAAGACATCGTCGCATTGCAATTTGGTGCAGGGGTTTACGCAAACTTTCATTCCATCTACAGGTTCAAACTATTTAGACTGAAAAGTTAGAAGTACCACGTTCTTAAAATGATTTAGGATGAAACCGTAAATATATCAGCACGTCCTACAAAAAGTCAGATACCAATCTAGATTAGACTCCGTCGGTAGATCAAACTCTATGCAATCTCATTTGTCAAGAGTTCCGGTGTCCTTCTAGTGGGAACGTTAGTGGCTGATAGGGGAGCGCCACGAAGCTTCCCTCAATGCAAATGTACCGCAGACGTTTTGCAAGTTTCATAATTGATGTTCCAATCGAAGACTGAACAAAGATTGGTAACAGCTTCGAAACTAAGCAACAAGACTAAACACCGCCGCCCGAGATATTGCGGGTGGCTTTCTGGAGCAGTTTGATTGATGAGTTTCTGCCGCGGAGTTCAGAACAATACCTATCTACTTGTATATAGGGAATAATATGTTGTAAGAACTAGAACGCAATGTAAATATGTTACAAAGTTATCACAGTACCTGAGTGACCAAGCTTCGCTCGCTTTCATTACCTATAATAAATACAAATATACAGGTAAAATTAAACAGCTAAACGCAAAATTTTATCCAAATTGTTAGAACCGTTTCCGAGATACTCTAAATAAATAAATGTATATACAAGAATTGCTCGCTTAAAGTAATAAGATGTAAGCACAAGATCTTACCATTTATGTACCTACCTTACTTGCTGAGGGAGATAATTTCCGTTGTATTATTTGAAATTATCTTCTTTCAAATATTCAAACATACCCATAAAAAAAAAAAAAAATTCATAATCGTTTATAAATGACGGAGTTCTGGGTTAACAAAAATAAAAAAAAAAAAAAAATCAAATTGATAACTTTGGAACTCTTTTCACAAATGTACGATGAGGACTTATTAGTAGGTATGCCTTTGGGTGTGAATTATGTCAATATTTTTTTATAAATTAAACAGTCACGTACCTAGATGTTTTGTGGCTAACATTTAAGAACCGATCTTCATGTATCGTTGACAATAAGTTCTCCAATTCTGCTTGGACGATTTGGCATTGTGGGTATATTGTGGGATCGGTCCAACAAAACTCCCACACCGCTTATCTAATCTTTCTGAAACTCAGTACGTAACGGTTGCGAAATTTGGATGGGTAGTTTCTGAAATGATGAGGTTCAAAAGGAGATTAAATAAGATAACGTTACAAACAGCTTGTGAGCTTGTAAATATTATAATGCAATAATTGACTCATTTAAAAATCGAACAAAACGTATTTAATACTTAATACTATTCTTCTATTAATTCTGATAATTCCTATCCTATCCCTTATTTTTCCCCCTAAGGGGTCAAATGAAATTTTAATGGGACTATTTCAGAGGTTTAATAAAAAATAATCGTCGCGAAGAAGTCGTGTAACAAACATAAAATAAAAACATGCAGCTGAATTGTTTTTATGAGTCTGTTAAAAAGTGTTTTGCTGTAGTAGCATTTCAAAGTACTTTCAAGGTACTTCTAATAATCCGAGAACGTTGAAATCTGGTAATGCATTGCTTTTATGTCGTTGCAAATGCGAAAAGTCTGAAATTTATGAATATTTTAATAATCACCTGTGGTTTTGGTGTTTTAAATTTGTATTGATAAGTGATAAGTAGTAGTAGTCAATGTAATTTATGAATAAATACTTTTTGATAATGTGTTTATTGTATCTATCCTTTGATACAAAAAAGGTGTTTCAATTATTTTAATATTTTTTTTTATATAGCCAATTAGAAGAAAAAATACATTACATATTTAAATAAAAATAGGTAGTTACAATTTATGCTAAAATATTTAGTATCTTCAAACCCAAACATAGACCTTTAGTGTACACAGACAGTATTTGCATTAATTACTTTTGCAAATTGTAACTTCAACTAAATTATGTAAAAATAAAGAGATGAAAAACATTATTTAATACATTATTACTTCATTAAGCAATCCATTTTCAAATGAGTTCATGAGAAATATCAATTTCATTAGTAGTTTGTAGTAGAATTTAGTTTATAGTTTAAGTATCTAGTTGTAGATAGTTTGTTAGAGAATTGACACAACACACCGGTTTTTTGAGAAACGATATTGTTTCGAAAGGAATGGGGAATACATACTAATGAGACACGAGGGCTATGTTAACCACTCTTGTAGACATATAAATCGAGTGTCGATAAAAATATGAAATGAGCTCTAAGATTTATCCATTTTGGGCTCTGCCGTAATTGGATAATTAAAACTCGAGTAACTAACTATGTTGGCTTCATAAAGCTTTGTTAATTCCTGTTAAAAATTGTAACCTGTTAACTTTTAGTACATAATAGTCGGTGAATTGCATACTAAAAACGGTCTGCACCAATCATCGAGTACCCAAAATGCGATAACTATTGTCCGATTCAAATAGCGCACGAATTTTTAGACAGATTTTTTAGATGAGGAAATCGTTCTATAATGAAAAATATTATCTACAAGTACGGAATGAAAGTATTGAAGTGGGTTCTTTCTATATTTTAATCAGATAATTATATAGAAATACCCACCCTTATTAAGCTGTCAATCCACTCTAGTGGCAAGTGAGCAAGGGGTGTTATCTTATCGCGGTATGATCGCTATCGCGCCCGCTTGGTCAGTCCTTAGTAGTAGCCTACTATATACACGCAACTTCGAACAAAATCTCTGTCACTCTGTCTTATTTTACCAAGATATTAACTAACATTCAAATCAAACAACATTAGATATTACATTTGTAAAAGTAGAACTTGTGCAAAGTTCGCCCGGAGAAGAAGGGTGTGGATGCCGGTGAAATCACAACATCCCCGTCTGGGGTGACGGGTGCGACTTGGGTCTTCTCATGCTTCGGTTGGGGAGGACCTAAGTCAATAAATAGAAATTTTATTTTACAAATACGAGTAGCTATACCTACGTATAAAATAGCCAGGCAATCAAAGTTCTTAGAAACAACAGCAAGCTTCTTAGTACTTGTGCTTTGACGTAACTACCCACGCTACGAGTTTTGAATGAAAATCCAAATATCAAATGAAACCTGCCCGTTGAGCATCTACATTTTTTTCATTCTACGTCATAAAATGTAGGATGCATTTTCTATATAACGTATCTGAAACGGTTAACAAGAAAACTAAAAATTGTAGTAACTAATGATTCTTGTATCCTACCTAGCTATTTTTCTTTTTGGTTTTTCTTTCGTATGAAGCGTTGCCTGTATGTTGGATTAGATGTTCCTACACATAACATAACTAAGTGCTGATGTACGTAATTTCATAGATGAAATTCTGAGAAACAGCGAAGTGTGACGAGTTCAAGTAGACTGTAAGGATCGTTAATTTCTGAAGCGTCAAACGGGTTACGGAATAGAACCGTAGCACTTACCACGCCTGACTTCCCTGAGTACATGTTTTATAAAGAGGGATGAAATGAAAACCAGGATAATTTTGGGATAGACGTCTGCGGTGGACGTTATATCCTCGAACAGGGTAAGAATTTAAATGGCGGGATTTAAAGGATTATTCCTTGAGCCGGACTGGTACGAGTAAATGTCGATTCACTGTAAAATTTAGTCTTTGTTACTAAACGTTCACGGCCTTAGCTAGGTAAACTTCGGTTTAAATTTAAGTTTTGCTTGAAAATTTTAGATTAGTTCGGTAAGAACTTGTATTTTAATAAAGTATTCAGTTCTGGTGAAATTAGACTTAATTTTAACACTGACTTGAACTTGAATAGCGAATAGCGGCTTCAGCCTAAAATGAATAGTGTTATAGAAATCCCTATCGAGGTGTTGAGTAGTCCCAGATGAGGATTGTAGTGTGTCTGAGAAACCATAAAAAAACTTAAAAGCTCAAGGACCCTATTTTACGTCTACGGTGACGATTATATTAAATTCAGTTTTTTTCAAGCTAGAAAGAATATTTTACATAAAAATGTTAACACAGTAAAACGTATGGCATCCCCTAGTATTTCTTCTTCATTTTACAATCATTAATTTTAATTGGTTTCAGAGTAATTTATTGTAATATAACATGTCTGATCGTGATTCTCAATTAGGCTGTATGTGTTTTTGTGTTTGCTGCGCGATATTTTCGCCAATCATGAATTTATTAGGTAAATCTTTTTTTTTATTTGTTACAATGCACCTCTAAGAGGTAAATCTTTTTTTTTATTTGTTACAATGCACCTCTAAGAGGTACATTGTAACAGAAATTTCATGGAAATATTTCACCCCTGAGTGCGAATAGGAAGAGATGAAAGTATTTATGTCGGCTTTTGAGTAACAGTATATTTACAGTGATTTGCTGTCTCATTCAGTTTGAAAGAGAGAAGAGTTTGAAGAGTAATAAAGAGACACATTTCCTAAGCATTGACAGCTTTTGGCGCCAATACAAAAATTCTGCGTGGTAAGCTGTTCATAGCAATGGAGAAGAAAGCTATTTAGCGCATATAATGTGTCTTGTCTTTTTTTTCTTACGGATCCTAAACTATGGCGAGGGCGCAATTCCCTCACACGTTAAGTATGGCGGAGCTTGTAGTTTGCCTAGTTCCAAAACTAGATCATATAGGGCTGTTATGATGATGATGCTGTCTCATTACTTAATTGATACTGTGCTTACGCTAAATTTTATTAAACACCATGATTTAATCTATCGTTGTTATGAATATAATAAAAGCTAAGCGGTAATTAGCTAATTACTGCAGTAATTAGTACCTTAACTAATTAGCCAAGACGAGTATAAAATAACCGAAACACAATGTTGATGCATCAATCGACAATGGTTAACCTACCTAGTGAAGAAATACTTGGAGTTGGAGGTGTACGCACGCCTCCCCGTAGTCACCTTAACTGGCGTAACAGGTTACGACGACGGGACAGGTTTAACGTCTCTACAGAACCCAAGGGGCTTCTGGAACTCGAAGACCTCGCCAGGAAGACGGTCAGTCTGATGGAGAAATATTCGCCGAAGTCCGAGCACAACTTCGACAAGGCCATGGATCTCTTGAGGGTGCAGTACAATCTTGTAAGTTTGTTTGATTTGTTTTTAGCGGAATGGGAACTGGAGTAATTTTTGAAGCAGTTTGGCCGGTGAGCCGGTGAGTTTCTAACTGTAAAATTGTTCGGAATCCAAGTCGTGTTGGAGTTAATATTTTATGTTTTAATGATTTACTGTTACAATTTTATTGTTTCAGAATTTTATGATTCTTTGTGAGAAGTGCTGCGGATTGCATCGTTACGATGAGCTTATAGCTCCTGAAAGGTGATCAAGATTCAACTATACTAGAATACGATCCAAGGCGGATTTATGGAGACTTCATTTATAGATTTTGACATTAAACTTTTTATATTATTATTATTGTATTCATTCAAATAATATTAATGACCTTTTTAACTTAAAAACTTTCTTTCCAACGACGGCTCCGTGGCTTAGTTGGTAGTAGCCATGCCTTCGAAGCGAGGGGTCCCGGGTTCGATCCCGGCCGGGGCACACTTTGTGTGGTGAGCATGTAGTTTGTTCTCGGGTCTTGGGTGTTTGTCTTGTGTTTCTGTGTTCTTTCATGTCATCTGCGACACAGGGAATCCTAGTGCAGAGGTATGAGTGAGTTAACGTTTGTTTTTCTAACTTAAAAATTCATAACACACTTGAAACTCATGGATTCTGAAAGGCCGAAGATCAGTCAATGGTCGAATTTAATGTCATCCACTCCAATCAAGAAATTTCGAATCAGTGATTCTAAAACCTTAGCAATAATTTTGATTTTATCGGAATTGGCAGAATAAAGAAACTAGTTTATAATTTAACAAGGAACTAATATGAACCGCCCAAAAATATAAAAGACAAGAAAAAATACTATTTCAGCGTCAATTGCTTTTTATAAATTCCGTTGTAGCTACCAAATTATGAAAATATACCTATCATGCAACCATTTGGCGCGAATTTCGGGGTCTTGATTTTTTTCTCAATAATTGCGTAAACCATTAAATTAAAAACAAATTACGATAAAAAAATAACAGTGATGCGATTTTTAGGGAATTTTGGGTATTAAGAATAACATAAAATAAACAAGCAAACATTTTTCCATTTCAACCAAATTGTACTAAAATATTAACGCGGGTTTTATGGTTATTATCTCTCACCTCGATGAAAGCTATATAAATTTGGTATCATCAAGGAAACAACTTGTAGCATCCATCAGTAATTGTGTCAATAGTAGGTATCTATAACATCAAAGCTAGTAATAACAAAGCACTCTGTTTATTTCGGATTTACTCTTCAATCCATTGCAATATTGGTAACAAAAGAGATAAAGCTCTTCAATAATAGCTAATTATTGTATTATTGCCTAGTACTCGACTGCTCTGTTTGACTCTTTGAATAGAACAGGTGACCTAATTAAAATCCAATCAATCGGCACGGCAGAACCTATCTCATTGCAACCAGAAGGTAGGGAAATTGAAGAAAATCGTTCTCATGAATTTTTAATTTCACTTAAATTTATTCACTGAAGTTCGGCTACTATTGTTTTATTAGATTAGAGTGATTAGTGAACTGGAATTTAAATTGAATTTGATTGTGATTGACAGAATGAGAGGGTTAGGTATAACCAGATCAGATATTTGTGGAATTGCTTCAGAGAAATCACTTTAGATTGATTTAGATAACTAAATCTATGACATTGATTTGAAGTAATTTCTGAACGACGAGAAAAGGTGTTGTCTTCATACGATTAACCGAAAATTATGAGTTGCAAGCAAATTAATGATTAAACGTATTATATCGACGAACACCAATAATTTGTCACCAATATTGGCAGAAACCGAATGAATCCTCGCTAGGATCTATTTATAAATTTCATTACTTTGCTCTGTTACAAAGATGTTCGTGCGATATATCAACCTACATAAAAACAGCTCAATTGTGCCAGCGAGCTTTTTGTTTTGTTATGCTTGAAATAAAAAGAAGGGATGGATGAAGAAATACGTCGTTCCTTGAATATTTATGCCAGAAAATACCGGTATTTTTGTGTCTGAAAAATCGGCACCTATCCATTTTTTCATTGGTACTTGCACACAATGGTAGATATATTTGTTTGGGTACATATAACCCTTTCTTTACCTTTGTTGATATTTGAAAAGTAGACTTAGAGAGAGTGAAGGAATAAAAAGTAATGTTATATTCATCACTATTAGTTGGAAGTCAAGAAAAATGTAAATGTTAAATTCAACGATGTAGTCTTCGGTAGGTAAACGTTTAGTCAACTTTCAAAGATAAAGCAGCTGCCACCTGCAAGAAAGTAAAAGCCATTCATGTTATACTAGTTGTACTACTTCACTATTGAATTCAATACAAAGGAAAAACTCGACTAATGACTAAGATTCCAATGATCAGTATTGGAATCATATGGAATCTATAAAGCCGATTGGTCCTTAAGCCAATTATTTGGCTTCAAAAATTGTCGAATCACTAGGTCACCGAATTGTCGAACACCAATATAGTTTACAGAAACACCAATACCAAGCAAGTAAAAAGGTGATCTATTTTTTGTTTTCAAATAAAATTTGTAACTCATACTGAAGGTCGTGATGTCTGTAATTTCTGAACTAAAAAAAACCAATGACCATTATATCCGTAAATAGTCCATATTTATGGACATTTTACACAACGCCATTTAGCGCCAAACTACGCAAAATATGCACTATAGAAATAGATTACTTATAAAGTGTTTTATATATACATACATATAATTCATATATACCCAGACACAACAGATATCTATTTTCGTCATAAAAATATTTATCCTGGCTAGGAATCGACGAAGGCAGAGCCACTGATTACAACAAATCAATCAAACCCTTCTTACTTCCACAAACTTGTAACCTAATATTAAACAATGGTAACTTTCCGTGGACTATTCACTGAGAATTTCAGGCTCATAGTTGTAAGTTAAACTATTTGTTGAATTCGCTTTCAAATTATTTTTAATGGTTTAGGGACGTCATTAAGATATCATTAACAAGTTCCACGTCTTTAGCAGGATTTCCTTGCGCCGTATTTTGAGCGCCGATAAAACAACTTAGCTTATCGTACATCTTATTAATTAAAACGCAATTGTTTGGAGTCTGTGCGTTTAATAATATGGGGAGCAGTAGCTACTTATATATTTGGTGTGGTGATACGGCATGTTAAGTAAAGGTGTTTTCACGCATTATTTAACACGTCCGCTGCGAGGAATAATTTATATGCTATGCTATATAAATATTAAGCTACGGTTAATACTATTAACTTTGGGGGTTTGTATTTAAAATTATTCATATGACTATTATGTAAAAACTTTAGTACATCTTTGTTTTGCTCCACTAAAAATTCAGTTAGTGGAAGTCCAAGAAAAGAAGATCCATTAGACCTGCACTAACTTTTTTAAATTTACATAGCGTCTGATTAGGCTCTTAAGTTGACCTTGAATTGAATTCCAGTCCGCACTGAACTCAGGAGTATACCTGATCAAATATTTAAAGATCTTGGAAGCCAGTCATAGCTAAACTAACCTCAAACTTTCCTATAATTATACATAACCATTGTAGGTACTTAAGTGATGGGGGTATTTTAAACACAGAACATTTTTAAGGAAGAAACTACACCATTTCAGACTGTTTTGTATTTAATTTAAAGAGTCTTATTACGGACCTGCGCATTTAGTACTGGCGGTTTGGGTAAAGGATAAAAGCGGGCGGCTGAAAGAGTTTTAATGGTGGTCCCGTCCGTAATGCGTGTCGGTTACATGCAGAATAATTGGATTCATAATGGTTATTAACCATAATTGTAATTTAATTAAATATAAAACCATTTTATTGCAATAAGGGATAACGTCGTGACTGATTGACTGACAATATTCTGCCTAAGCCGCTGGCCCTAGAGACATGTGAGGAGTGTGTCCTTGTACTGCTTATAGGGTTGTAAGTGCGTAAAAAAGTAAAAGAAATTCAATATTGTATTAGGAAAGTGTATTTCGTAAATAATAAATCTTTTGAACAAAGAAAAAGATCCTGATTCAAGACAACGAACAAACAAGTGTTTCACATTATTCATAGGGCTGGTCTCATTGACCAAGATATAAAGTTATCGCTTTAAACTTATTTTTATTATTTCATAATGATGAAGGTTCATTATTGTTTTGTAAATGGTACTAATGGTCAGCGGTAATGGTCACTGCGGACCTTACTTTAATGACATAACTGAATAAACATAAACGAAAAAGCTACGATGAATCATTTTTTTCTTTTATTCTTCAATACAATTTACAAAAAAGTCAACAGCTGAAAACTCATAAGTTGCGCAGTGTATGTCTCACTGAATGTTTGTTTACCTATGTTTGTGTGTCTGGTCTTTGTGACCTCATAACTTCAAAGAATGCTCTGATTTTATATATAATGTTTTATAACTAAAGATGGTTTGTGGTACGAGTAGATGAGTGGTTCGTTGTTTTATTTGGAGGAAATTGGATCAACTGTTTTTCAGGGTCGTTAGTTTACCCTGATACCAGAATAAAGTTTGATATCGCTCAGAGAGATATCAAACTTTTCGTATTGTATGTTATCACTCAGTTTTGGAAATTCATTTGGTTCTGTACGTTTTGTATGCGAGCCAAATGCGACCAATATAAACGATGCTAATTTAAAATAAAGTCCAATTGTTGGCTTAAGAAAGAGCAAATCATTTTATATATAAGATTTTTATAATTAAAAGATTTAGTAAAAAAAGGCTCTTGGTGTTAGTCAATACATCATTCAACATTTAGGAAATAATCAATTCAACTCGAAGGTCCCACCACTTTTTCCAGGAACACCGGTATCTTTGGAAGGATGTTTTGTAAATGGCGCGTTGGAATTGAAAGGAGGAAATTAACTGGAAGCCGTCTTAATCTGAGGAAGCAATATACGAGTTTGAGACAGGGCCGTCTACAGAACTCGATGGGAGAACTCCCATTCTCAAAATTTCATACACAAAAGTTAGATATGTTTAAATTACTCTATATATGAACTTTATTAGAACTTTACAGGCAAAGGTTTGAGATTAAAGTAAATGTGTTAACAATTGTCCAGGTTTTTCAAAACTTGCATTTGAACGTTAGTTACAATTTCATGATTATGGACAACAGGAATATTATGATTCACTTGAATGTTATATAGAGTTTTGAGAGCGGGAGTCGGCCTTTATTTTAATAATTCTAAAAATTGTTTGACAAAATTTTTAGTTGAAGAAGTCTGTTCACACCCTTCGCGTAGCTTGTAATTAAGTTTAATATACATTAGTTCACGCCTTTTCCCCGGGAATAGACGTAACAATTGGTGATCTCATCACCTCCATTGTTTTTCTGCGTATAACTCTGCTTACCCTTTATTTTAGTCGGTACAATTATCATTCCTTGATTATCTGACTTAATATTTATTAAGAAAAAGCCTTCCAAGCACGAATTAGACTGTCACACCGATTTATACATTATAATAGCTGTGCCCCGCGATACTTACATATAAACTAAGCCATTACCCCAGCGCACGTGGATAAAGCACTTCGATAGCGCATTAGCTTCCGACTTACTTTATAAATATCAATATTTAAGGGTAAAGACCTTTAGCGTAAATAAATAGCCTATGCCTTCTTCATGAAAGTGGCTATCACTTACAAAAATATTTTTTCAAATCCTACTGGTAGTTCCAGAGATTAGCACGTTTTAACTAACAAAGAAACAAATTCTTGAGCTTTATTATATTATATATATAGTAGAGATATCACCAATTATAATTATAGATATCTTTTAGATTTTCGCCATAATGACACATATCATGTGAAAACTTTACCTCATTGCGTCTTATGGTTCACAAGATATAGCCCTTCAAAAGTATATATAATTACTTAGTATATAGGTACATGCTATTTATACATGACTCAGCCAGACGTAGGGTAACGCAACCCTATAAAACATGGACACCGAGGAGGATGGATTCCGAAATATACCTAATCTGAAAGTAGGTGGCTCATATCCAAAATCAGGAGGGTGCTCATAGCGCCTAGAAAAACATATTTTAGTATTTATGCTCTTGAACTTTAAGCAATATTTCATGAAGATATAGATGATGATATTTGTCTTAGAATTAAATAGTCGCAGCCATTTTGATCGGGGTGATGAACGAATATTGCTGGACTAGTAACTTCTTTCCATGGGCCTTGCCAGACGATGAGGATCTAGCCCTTCCTAGGCCCCTGCCGAAGGTCGTCGTCTTCTTTAATTACTGCAAATCCGATCCTACGGCACGCAGCTCTTGATTAAACTACTTCCGAACAAATTAACTGTTCAGTAACTTGACCGAAATTACTTCGTTATAAAGTTACGGAGCATTTGATAATATCATTCGGCAATATTGGCTCTGTTTACAGTTAGTAATGCCTATTTCGGCTCTTCAACCGCAAAGTTCATCTGTTACGTAAATTGGAAATTTGATACTAAGTAATCTTATTTTATTATGGGGATTATTTTGCCTCTTTGAAAGCGTTCTTTCGTAGCTGGGCTTATATCTCAGTAAATATTATGTTATGTATTTACGTTTTTCTATTGCCACTTATACAAATGAAGTGAATCGTGTTAATTATGTAATTACTATTTGTGATTCATTTGTTAAGTACCTATTTCGCCTCCTAGTGATAGTTTTGCTGATAATTATAATTCGGAGTCTTATTTACGAGTGTTCAAGTAAAATTTATCTATGATTAAACCTGTTAAGGATAATTATGATTGGTGATTGTATGTGACATAAGAGTCACGTCTGAGACAGATTTCCACTGTTGTTTACATATCTTGCAGATACATAAACGAAGAGGAAGCTTCAAATTACGACCATGCCTATACATATATCAAGAAATTCCCAAGTACAAGACCTGTACTACCATTTAATATCGCATAGTACCTGGTAGTTAATGTAACTCCCTAGTCACTCACAGCAATGCGAGTTTTCTGCTTGGCGGCAAAATAGTCGGGATCATTGCAGTTATTCCATGTAAACTAAACAAAATGTCTCTACAAATGTAGTATATAGGTAATTTCGCGTGTTTCGTTTCAGTTCATAATGTGAGATGTAGCGCTTTACCTCACAAATTACTTCCATATCAAACTTTGATAAATGTGCGCAGAACATGCAAGCTTCCTAGATATTGTTTAATTTACCAGCTTTTTCCAGAGACAGGCTCCCCACTAACGAGAGTGAATGGGTTTACTGTGGTATAGAATAAACCTATAAACAAGTACAAATGTATGGTTTATAATAATAAATTGACCATAGATGTTAAATCCCAAATTCTGAATTTTCCTTTTAGAGCATGTCGGTTTGCTCATCGGTGCACGCCAGGGTATAATACATTTTTGTATTTTCGGCTACAGTGTAGTCCATTATTTTATAAATAAAAGATTCTGTCGGTACCCCTCCCGTTCTACTGCAGTTTTAAATAATTCTGTCTGCCGATGCTGCCTTTCACGTGTAATATTTTAAGAATCACTATTGTTTGACGTGATTCAATGCAATTTTCTATCAAAGGATCTTCCTTCAGAGTTTTGACTTAATTGTAACAAGAGGTGGATTCTTTTTAAATCCATCCAAGACAATGAACGAGGCTGAAAATGTTTATGGGACGTAATAAGTTGGTAGTTTAGTGCATAGGATATTAACTGATTTATCAAAGATATTGTTTTCGTGGACTAAATTCAACCTTCTGGAAATTTTATAGGTTCTTCGAAATAAATCTGAATACTTGGTATATAGACACTTTTTAACCGCCAAAAGTGTATACTTTGGGTGGGTAGTTTTTTACGTTTGGAACAGAAGCGAACAGATCTACAGACTGACTTTTAAATTTATTATTAGCATTTACAGTGCCTAGTTAATGTATGAGCTACCTTCATAACAAATTTTATCTAAATTCGTTCAGCCGTTGAGGCGTGAAGAAACAACAAACATTTTGCATTTATATGTGATAACGAAAAAAAAAAAATGATTACCACCACAATAGTATATGTTAATTACAATAATATTTACAAAGTATTCTATTGTTTCATCTTCTTCATTTGATTTGCTGTATTTGATGATTTATTCTGTTTTCCACTTACTACTATTTCTTTAATTGCACTGAAATTTATCCATTGACTATGGCGTATCACCGTTCGTATTTTAGACTACGAACGGTGACATGGAATCTTCATATTTGCGAATCCAAATTGCTCTTGAAATTATTTGTTTTTTCCGGTTTAATATTTTTTGGATTGAGGTAACCCAGAATTATGTTAAGTGTCCATGACACGGTCGACAAATTGTATATTGACCTGAATCTGTTAAGAGCTCTTGAACGTTTATCAGCGGCAGTCGTTAAATGTTCAGAAGTGAATGATTGGCTGCTCCCGGCAACTTTGAAAGAAACAATTTCAGGTTGAAGTAAGGAATAAACACATTAAATCGAAGGTAATTTCATCAGCTTGCGTTTTGGTAGCCTTCGGGAAATCTTCCTGGGTTTTCAGATATTTTTTATCTGCTGTCTAAATTTTTTAATTAGAATTGGTTCTGGTTAAATGAACAAAAAACGTATGAATTGGCAGTTCATTTATACTCTTTAACTAGTATTAGTAGTGATATGCCGAACTTACGTGACTGGTCTTGGATGTATGTTGTGTGATTGTATGTGTCCATGCCACCTGTGATACAGGGAATGCTAATGCAGGTGTAAGAGTATAAGACTGTTTGCTGTTAGTTGTTTTGTATACGTGTTGTTTGAGTTTGAATTTAAAGCAGTCCCAATTCTCAAACTATAAGTACCATTTAATTTACTTTAGACTGCTTGATTATCTACCATAGTAAACTATGGTAGATAAATCGGGTAATAAAATATTACAGACTTTTTACAACAGATTAAATAAAAAAAGATTACGCTTCATTGGTTTCCAATTAAACAAGTCATACAGAATGATTAGTATGTATTCAAAATTCTACTTTAGTAGTTTGATGATATAAACAACTGTTATACGAGTACATTTAAATAATCATATGCTAATTTGCGTTAATTTTCCTTTGCAGTTTATTATTTTTCTACATATTATCTGTCACAAAGACGCTTGTAAGTTGTCTAGCTTAGTGTAAAGCCCAATAGCGTGTTGTTGATTTTGCGTCTTCGTTGGACCATAAATTTCATAAATTAATTTATTCGTCACAAATCCACTACATATTTGCATATAAAACGATGTTCAGCTGCATTGTATGCTTGCTTGATAATTATTCAGATATTTAGATTGTTTTGAAATTAATCCGCCACTACAACAACAACTCTACTTAGGCTCGTAGGCTCATACATCATAGTATTGTAATATATTATAAAAGCCATAGTTTGTCTGTATGCATGGTTGTTACTTCTTTACGCATCAACGGCTGAACGGATCGTCTCATGCTGACTTTTTAATCGCAGGTAAGACCGCGCTGTCATTTGAGTCTTCAAAGTCTTCAATTTGTCGTCACGATAAAAAATAAATAGTATTTTTAAAAGTCAAAGAGATAAAAAACACGCTTTTTCAACCAAGTAGATCGTGGGGATCATTTGATCAAATTAAGAAACCGTGGCACAAAATAGAAATATTACTCATCATTATTACTTAACATCATAACTATAGCCAATACTTTGTTAGAAAGTATTGGTTATAATATTGCTTCCTGAAGAACACTTGACACAGATAATATAGTAACTTTTATTCAATACTAGATTAAAACGAGTGGAGCCGCGAGCAATAGATATTAATATAATTTAATTAAGTGAATTCATTATGTATTCTGTTCGGCATAACAATAGAGATTTTACTACATCAGCGTGCATTTGTCACAGCTAGAATGAACAGTAACAAGATTCAAACATCCAAGATCCGATAAAAACTCAATGCCCGCAAAATAAACAGGAAACCCTCGCCTTGCAGGCAGGTTAAGAACACAGTATAAACAAATTTAACACCTCTGCATCAAGTAATTTTTTTTTTAAATTTATAATCCAGTCATCGGTTCTACTTCCTCACACGAAATAAAAAGAACGTGTTTATTTTTATTTTTTGTATTAAAAATTACTTTTAATACAAAAAATATTAAAAGTAATTTTTATAAAACACAGTACCTAGAATTGAACCAACACTTACATGTTGATTTCTAGCTCTTCTCATTCATGAATTGAATTAAAATGAGCCTCTTTCAAGGCAACAAAGTAGTTTTAAGTAATGTCTGCATGCAGCCCAGGCTGCCCCGAGGAATGAAAGAAATGAACAAATGCCTTTTCACAACAGTAGACGAAATGCTTATTTTTGTACAAAAAGCTATTTTCTACCGTAGTCCCTGTCTGTATTTTCTGATATTAGCTGTGTTTTAAGTACAAATATTTATTCAGCTATTCGAAATACTCTACGATAGTTTCAAACAAAAGCAGCCAAACTGCATAACAAGTTAGTTGAAGTAGAGCAAATTTAAACAAAGTTTCCAAATAAGATAAGAGAAAATGAAATTTTAAATTGCCATGTATAAAATTTCGACATAACGATAACATTCAAAATGTATTTTTACAAGAGTTGATACGAATAATAACACTGGACATGCTGAATCAGGGGACTATTATTGCAGGTATATTATATTAGTAACACTTTATTGTGTTAATAGACAATAGAAGTAATATCTTAAATTAAATTAATCTTTTCATATAAAATTTGTCAGTAATTATATCGTCATTCGTCACATCTCAACATGCATCCAGCATTAAAAATAGGGATGTTGAAGAAATATTGAATATATTGAATGGTCAGAAGGACCATGATTCAGATTCAACTTCAGATGATAGCTCATCCAACAATAGTATCTTTGGACAACTAAGCAGTATGGATGTTATAAACCTTATAAAAAATGCGAAGCAAGAAAAAAATGCTCGTTTAGTTCAACATAAGCGTGAGATGGGAATTCAAAAATATGTTGATGACTATCGGGATAGGAATACACCGAAAATTATCGAGCAACTGTTTCAAGGTCATGATGCCGTGTATCTGACCCATAGAGGACACGAAAGTGTAAAACCAAATAAGTTACTGGATCCTACTTCATTGGAAGAAAATAGCAAGCAGCCAGATTTTAATGAATATTCAAAAATATTCGTAATTCTCGACCCAACAGCCCTTCAAAAGAGTAAGAACAAGGAGGCTATCAACAGTTTGTAAGTACTTATAATATATTGCAAAAAAAAGTGTGGTAGAGAAGACTTTATTTTGAAAGGTTAAGTGTTTTTTGCTTGTTAATTAACATAGGTTGAATTAGAAATTAATGATTAATTGAGTAATAAGATGACGTCTGTCAGAGAAGAAAAAACATGCTGTGCCGACCCCTCTTAGTGTATGATAACGGTAGGTATATGATGGTGAAATCCTAGGTTGGATTTAGAGCAAGGGTATGTCATATAATTTTAACTGGATTCACTTATGTGAGCGAATAGAACAAAGAGAAAACATCTGCATCACAAAAACCCAAAGGTTAAGTGAGCACGGGAGCAATTCGAATTAGTATCACAATACTAATTCGAATTGCTCCCGTGGTGTATCCACTCTTGCTAGTTAGGAAACTAATTGTGCCTGCAGAAATGTTAAATAATGTAGGTACAATATTAAAGTAAAATGTTTATTTATGCAGATTATCAAGGATACTTTCTCTCTCTTCCTCATCAAACGAAAATACAAGCCAGAATAAGAGGCATGGTCATGGAGGATTAAACGTAAAGCATCAACTATTATCAAGACGATACAGACATGATTCTAAGGAAGGCAAGTATCATTAAAAGTAAATTAAAGGTTCTTATGGTATGGAAATAGTTTATTACCAGTTTCATATAGGCCCTAAGAATTTATATATTGCTTATCCCATTTATCATTTAGTCAGGAAAAATATTTTATGTTTTTATATCCTATTGTTATACTGGGAACAATCTAATCGGTAGCTTTTTTAGTAAAGTACATGTATCCTAAGGTTGTATCTGCTAAGCGGTATCTACTCTGTCGCAGTCAGGACAATTGATATAAAGGGGAATGTCCTGACAAATGTATCTATGTGTATTTTTGTTTAATGTAAATTATTGTGTTAAAAATGTATAAAGCCAGAAAAAGTCTTCAGTATTTATGTGTGTGTACACAGTGAAATAATTTTTTTTATTTTAATCGTGACACCTTCAGGGTACGGTAAAGACTCCTTAGAGGATGACTACAAGCCGAGGAGACCGAGGAACGGAGGCGGAGGCGCTGGTGCTGGTGGCCGCACAGCTATCCCATACATCAGACAACGTGGTGACATTTATGAGAGAGATCACTGAATAATCATAATAAAACATTGATACTTTACCTAATCGCTTTTAGACTTAATATTTATTTATATTTTTATCTATAAGCTGTGACAATGTGGGTGGAAAAGTAAGTTTATTTTTATACCTATTTATTGACGCTATATAATTTGACTCAGCTACTTATTCGTCGTCCCGTGGGTGTTGTAAAGACTGTGTCTGTGTGTGTAAATGTATTTTAATGTCCCGGGTCGTCTCCATAATATCTCGGTGGGAGTTATAGGAGATTATTAGTAAAATATATGTTTTTACAGTCAGTGATTTACAATTTTAGTTCGTTTCTCGCATCCATGGGTGAGAATCCTCTGGTATCCCTACCCGTAACCCTTGGGTGGTGCCAAAGAGGCAACTAAAAGTATCAGTAGTGCTTGTGCCAAGTTCTTCCGGAGAAGAAGAAAAACTTTGCCTTCACACCTGGCAATCTGCCGCCAAGCAGTGATGCACTCGTTGCTGTGTCCCGCTGGATTTTACGTCCCATCCACCGGTGAAATCACAAGTGCATGAGACATAACATTCCCGTTTCGGGTGACCTGTCCATTATAATGTTTACATGCAGGTAAGTTTATGCAAGTATCGTACAAGCCTAGACGTTTTATACCTAGGTAAGGCGATTGTCACCCACGATCATCTCGATTATACCTATCAAATATTCTGTACATAGCGTGTAAATGGCTCTTAATTTTAGAGACGCAGATAGCGCCAAAAATTCTGGCAATAGTTTTAGCTTACGTAGAAAACCGGCTAAGTGCGATTAAAACTTCATTTAAAATCAAGCTTTCATATTTACCTTAATTTTATTTATTGAACGATGACGCGTCACACTTTTTCAAGTAAGTAATACACATTGCCGAGTTTTTATAGCAATATAAATTGTAAAACGGTTTTATTGCATTTAAAGGTGTACTAATAAAAATATTATTTAAAAGTTGTTAACTCTCGGATACTGAACGTGACTGTTAGTTTTCAGTCAAAATCAATTTTTACTGTTTCTAGGCTTCCACACAGTAAAAGGAACCCAATCACTATGTCTGTGTGTCTGTTTGTCCTATGTGCAAATGGCTGTATCTTTAGAAGCGTAGGCTGAAATATTTTCGCACAGAATATGTTTGCACATTTATAAGGGCCAAAATACAATTATATACCGCAAACCCCCGCCTTGCACATGCTATGGGACGGACCGTTATGTGAGCAAGTGAGGAAACAACTTTTAAATACTTTACAACTTTTAAATATCGAGCCCGTCTCTTAGCCGTATGCAAGTGGGAATCGGGTTTGTGGTTGTAGGCTCTCCCTTTTCAACATACTGAAACTTTAATGGACCCCTCGAACTTCCGATTAGCGGAATTGCCTCTCTTGGGCAATCCGCGCTGTACTTTGCATGGCTGCCAGTGCGGATCTGATGTCCACCGCTTCCAAAACCATAGCCTACATAACAAGTGTCTGTAGAATTTTCCAGCCAGCCTTAATGACGTCATTTGTTGGGCTCTTACCAGCGCCGGGTATGTGGCCATTTTAGAACCAAATGACCTCGTACGTGACGATGGTAAGAGGCCGTTTGGAATGAGTCTCGTTCCTTGGAAGATGGGTCGGCGTTTGGGATGGGATGCAACATGTGTTGATGCTCTCGCATTCCCAATTCTTCAACGGCTAAATTAGCAGAAAGCCTCAAAACGTGCAAATATAGCAGTCTCGATAGCAGTTACATATTTGAACCTTTTCGGGTTGAAACACTTGGGCCATGGGGGCAGGGGGCCAAGAATATCTTTAAACATGTTTCGAAAGAGCTGGTCAAAGCAACAGGTGACCAAATTGCTGACTTATATTTTTCACAGAGAATAAGCATTGCCATCCAACGTGCCAATGCAGCCATCATTTTGGGAACATTGCCTTCTGGTAATATTTACGAGTTGCAAATATTTTTATTTATACTTGCAGCTATATTCTTATATATATATAGCTGTATTCTTTTAGATAAAGATATCCTTTCGTTTTAATAATTCTGTTACTTTGGTTAAATCTTTAGGAGAGGATACTACGAAAGCTTACTTATGTGGTGCTCGTATGAATAAATAAAACACAATAATTATGTATGTTGAGATTTTTTAATTGCTAATGCATAAATTTATTTCTGCTAATATAATATAATTTATATTAAGAGTATATCACAGTCATCACTTTAATAAGTGGATTTATATTAGGATGATATAATTATTAATTATATTACAGCATCAATTCAATAAGTATTAGGTTTAACATCTAGGAGCAGCTAGGAATGGCGTTATTAATAGTAATATATTTATGATGACAAAATACAAAATAGTTTTCTAGGTGCACTTGATATTTTTATATACTTCTGCATAAATTCTTAATCTACAATATATTCCCCTAAATCTGGATGTATGAGTACCTAAGTAATTAAAATTTAAGTATAATATGATGTTATTCATTATGTTATTGTAAAATGTTTTTGGTAAATAAGTGACTAGATAATCATTGATTAATATTTGATTCTACCTATCGCTACATTTAGCTATCTACAATATGTTTTATGAAAAAAAAACTAAGATTCATTAAGGATACATACAAAATTTTTGTCCGCTTATACTCGTATATAGTCAGTTGAACCTATTAAAAAAATTATGTTACCTAATGGGATTCATATTACGATATATTGAAAGGTAATTTGTAAAAAAGTAACAGCATGATCTTGAAAGGAGTTTTTTAAGGTATTTTGATTAGTCTCCAGCTTGTATAGTCAGAAAACAATTAGCGGAGCTATATACATCTCAGTCGTTAAAAATGTAAATTTCCAGCCAAACCCTAACATAATCAAATTAACAGATCACTCGAGATACATTGTTATTGGTTAATAAATATAGTAACCATTTTGACACATAACAATATTGCAATGGTAGTCTTTCACTGCGTTAGTAAATTAGGGCATGGCTGTTATTCGTAAATGTTATGTCATTTTTGATTCAATACGGAATTAGAACCATGTTTCAAGAAATAAAAGCAGCATTTAAATTACTTTCTGAATGTATATATAGACAAATATACTTTACATGGTTAATTAATTAATTATCTACAATAATTGACTATTGACGATTACCAGCTACAACTAGTATGAAAGCTTTATATGGCTTTTGGTGCTAAGAAATAATTTAAGAGTACTTTATCAGTTTTTTAATTAGTATTAGCCTACATAAAAGTATTTCATATTATCTTTTCATTTAAAAGCATTCTAATGAGATCGAAAATATCACTACAAAAATAATTTATCTACTAATGAAATTGGGGTTTGGAATCCATTATAATAAACAGACACTTATGCAGTTATATTTATTGTATTTTATGATCACTTATCTGTAAGGGAGCAAACCCATTTAACCGGTTCGTATCATAACCGTATAACCGTATCAAAACCTCCATTTAATGTTCTTTGTGGAAAAGAAATGGATGAAAATTTTAAAAGTGTGATCCCATAAGCCACGGGTCGTGCCGTAGAAAAAAATACAACTTAACTAGGTTTTTATAATTATTTGGCAGTTTTCGAACACAGTACTTAACTTTTTAAACGAGTTTGGGCACTGATTACGTTTTAGAGGCGTGATACGTTGTTAATACGATTTAGTGGGCGGATATTGTAGTCAGACGTGTTTGTTCCGTCCCTGATACGATAGTACGTTTATAGTATAATATGTACCTGCACCGAGTTTAAACCTTAACCTCGTAATTTTTTTGCGTGTTCTGTATGAATTATTAAAGAACCAATCACTGACTCATCCACTAACTCACGTACCAGATCACCCCTTCACTCATGTTTTATCTTACCGAAACAATATTAATTAAAAACACTCACAAGACTAACTATTCCTTCCACATCAATAACTCACCACTCATCACTTTGTAGCACTGAGAGTACTGAAAATGCTCAATTAATCATCCGAACAAATTTCACTACAGCCCCTAAATCCATACACTCACCGATTCACTCACGCACTTACTCTTTCACAGCCTCACTTACTCATTTTGCATTAACTCACTACAGTCTACTTTTGAAACAAAATAATTCCTATAAAAGTCCTGTAACCCTTAGTATTTTCATCAAAATTTAATGTCTATTTTAGTCATAAAATGGTACCATTAGACGGATCCATTTCAATAATCTCAATTATTATAGTATCATAAAACAATAAAAAACGTCTGTACTCAGTAATTTTGGGCCATCAAAATTATCTGTATACCTTATTATTTGTTTATTCAACTGTGACAGCGTAAATACGTTATGGACGATTTGTAGAGCAATTGGAATAGTCTAGAATAGTCACGGCCATAACGTTGGAATATTTCGAACAAACAATAGGCGACTATTAAATAATCGAATTATTAAATGATAGTGATCGTGGCGATTATTGCCACAATTATAATTGGTGTTTGTATCATGATGGACTTGCATAATACTATGAAATATTAAGTGATTTAGTTTGAGAGGATCGACTAATGTCTAGTTTTATCGGTTGAAACAGCGATTTAGATAATAGATCAAAATGTATACATTATATCGGAAATTTGTTTGGAATACCTATCATAGATGTCAAAATAGATGAAGTTTACTAAAGATACAATGAACACTACTTAACACAATTGATCCCGCTCCAGGCAATGTGATGATTTAACTACATCATTATTATATTATAAATACTCGTACTATATCACTACAATTAAATTGATCTAGTAGATTTTACATTGTTCTACAGTATTCATAAGTACTGCCTTCATATTATGAACAATTTAGTGGACCCTTTCATTTCCTACGTACATTGCGATCAAGGAATTCAACTGTTCACCCTTTATCTCTAAAAACAATGACAGCTCAAAACATGATCGAATTTCGTAGAAAGTTCCAATTCCATTGGGAAATTCCTCGAACTTTTTAATTTTCCTTCGCTCCAACAATACTTGGGTAGTCTAATCACAATCGCTAATTTGTTCGATTGACAAGGGGTTCGCAGTCGACATTGTTTGTTTATACACTCTCACTGAACACTGTTACCGTCACTGGTGTCACCGTCTTTAGCCCTTGCTTATAGGAGGGCTGATCCGCCGTGATGGCGAAATCCGTCACCCTCAGAGGTAGTTGGGTCGTGAGACACAACAGAGGACGCCCATGCCTTTGTAAATTGAGCCCCTCCGTTTGTTCCTCCATAGGCCGTTCACGTCGTCGCCTTTCAATGCGATGTTGCTCTCTGAAACAAATATCTTTGTGTAGAGTGCGTGTAAAGTAGAACTACTAGTATGTAACTGCAGCCTCTCTTACTCCTAGTGTTACAATTGTTTTGTACAAGTTTCGAAGAACGCAATTATTGTAGGAAAAGTTTTGTGAGAGGTTCGCGATTTTTAGATGCGTAATTTGTGTAATGAATGGGTAATTTTTTATATTATTGTATTACTATAACTTTTATATTATAAATGCGAATGCTTAATACGCCTTCACGCCTTAACTACTCAATCGATCACAATGAAATTTTGCATACACGTTGTCAGGGATGCAGAAGCATATAGGTACCGTAGATCCAGAAGTAATTATAGCTTAAAAAACTTAGAAGATCTACATTGATGAGAGCGAAGTCACAAGCAAAAGCTAATATATAATAAACACCAATTTTAAATTAAAGCAAAAGAAAAAGGGATAGTCTTTCACAGCAGCAGTGATATAAATCACATGGCACGTTTTCGTACCAAATATCGAAGGTGAAAACAAATAATTATCATTTTCTCGGAATTCATTTAATAATAAATATACCTAACCAACACCTGTTTAGGTCTAAAACATTTACTGGAAATCAGTAGTGACTGATGGATATGGCATACAATCCTCTCATCACGATAAATCTCATTACTTTAAACGAGCAATTCTTGTACTCGTATATTTATTTACTTAATTCGCGGATCGCGGAAACGGCTCTAACGATTTGGATGAAATTTTATGTTTAGGCTGTTTTTTTCTGTTTAAGCTTACCTTAAGTTTATTCTTGTAAAAAAGCATTTTTTTTTACAAAAATTCCCAAAAACAAAACCGAGCGTAGCTTGGTCGCCTTGTTGTATGTATTATATCACAAGCAGTGACATAAGGTTTTAACCGCTTTTGCACAGATATCCACCCGGTCACTAGATGGGTGACCGTTTAATGGCATTTAAACTGAGCGCTTTCGTGGTAGATAAGTCATGTTGAAGGTCTTCTGGCGGCTTGAAAACTGTTACAGTTGATCACTTGCCCAAAAGAAAAACAGACTGGCAAGAAATCTCTTTCTTTTGCTGGAGTCAGGTCAACTTTGTAGTTAGTAATCGTAGTTTACAACCCAGTCTTTATGTGATAATTTTTGATAATTATCGTTGACTCACCTAAATGGTTCAAGTTTTCGTGTTGCGGCAACAATTCCTGAATATCGTTAACTATCCTGGTGATCTCCTGTGTGTCCTTCGCGATGCTGCAAAGTTCCTCCTGGTTGAAGTCTGGCGTGATCTGCTTGCAGAGCAATATCTGACTGATCACATTGCCGAAGTTGGAGGGGCCCGCGCGGTTTTCTATAGAAAAAAAACATTAATTAATAAAAAAATAGACGAGTAATTAATCTTTTTGATTCAATATTAGTTATGATGAGGGAACTTAAATTATCGTCGAATATGTAAAAACATTGTATTCCATTCTGTTGTACAATTATTTCGTAGAAGCAAAAATATATCGTTGGTTAGTATTTTATTTTAGATGATATATTACACTAGCGGCCGGCTGTGTTCACGATTCATGGAATTACTTTTAATGAATCCTCAGAAACTTAATTGAAAGCCTTAAAATGTATAATGGAAAAATTTATGTTATCAGTCACATGTCAATCAGAAATAAAATATAAATAAATACCAAGTTATAAAGATTAAGTTTTGAAAAAATCTATATATTTATAATTTATAGTCAATTAGTATTTTAAGTAAAACGAAGTGTATAATTTTTTTTAATTCCGTAATAACTAGATAATGAATTCAACTCTTTAAGTTTAATGTCGCAATTACATTTGGCACAGTTATTTGTGACGATTCACAATTCAAAAGATTATCCCACAGTATTTTTTAATAGCTTGTTATACATAACATCTGTTAAATTTCTCTGCTAGCTCGTAATGATCGGGCTTATCTACTCAAATACAGCCATAAAAAGTTGCAGCTCGTGCATATAAGAATAAATTTAGCACAATCTCACTCGTAGAGGAAACTGCATGTCGCATCCAACTCATAAACTAGAATCAGCAGATGCGCAGCCCGAGCCAACGCCAGACCAACAGATAAACAGTTTAGTACAAAATATAAAATTAAAAGAACCAAAATACTTCTGACCTATTTGTGTATGCACGATTTATGAAAAAATAAATGTAACTCAAAAAAACATCGATTCTGAAAATATGTGAATAACGTTGAATGTGAATACTAATGATTAATTCACCATTATGCATGCGCTCTCTATTTACCCGACTGCGCCAGAAGGAGGGCTATATTCTGGCTACTAATAATTTGGGGTTTTTAACGCAGTCGGGATTTTTGTTTATTTCAATAATTTCTTGTTTATCCACGGTGTTGGCGTGCCAAATAATACTCGGTACTAACTTACTGCTCGTGGGCAGGATAATAATGCTACCTTCATAAAAAGAGGTAGTGCCGTGAGGCCGTTCTTGTGAAACCTTGTCCGCTGAGCATGAGTATCTCCTGTAGATAAGTGATATTAAAGCAAATCTTTCTAGCGAAACACATCAAAATATAGTCGCGTTTAGCCTTATTTTTCTATAATCTTTCGCATATACTCGTAAAGCGAATAAAGATTTGATTTTTGGAACTAGCTTTGCTACATGTTATGACTTTAAGACGTATAATAGTTATTATAGCAATAGTATAATTAATAACCTTTCTTGAAGGTGTTTAAATGTTTTTGCGTGTTCGGAATTGGGACATAGCGTGTTAGTAATTATATCCAATTCGTTGAAAAGCGGCTACTTTTAATTTTATCTGACTGAAAGTTATTATACTTCTCCTGGAAATACATTATTTTACTTTTCTTGAAAATAATGGACTGTAAAATATGTACGTAAATGATGCAGATATAGGAACCTACTCTTCTGATGATTACAAAAGAGTTTTCTTAAATTGTGTATCTCAAAATTTTGTTTGTACTTTAGTTATCACATCAGTTTCAGTAGATAATTATTAATAACAGTTTTCGTTAATATTTGTGGTACTTGATTGGTAAGCTCAAATAAAATAAAATAAGATTTTACAAAAAAAAAGCTGATCGAAGCTGAGTCGTCCAGGTACTTCTTTATTAAAATAGCGAGTGTCTAACTGACAGTTGAGCCCAAGCAAAACTTTGGTTGAGCTAAATACAATATATTAGATAAACTCACCATAATATGATGTCATGTCCATTGGCACGAGCTGCACCAGTCTGTGACTTTTGGCGAGCTCCCGCAGTAGAAGTTGAGACATGAAGTATAGAAGAACGAGCTGAGACTGCTCCGTGCACCCCTCGCCAGTTGACCTGAATAAAACAAATGTGAAGATGAACATATTTTTTTTTATGTTATCAGATGGGCCTTGAGCCTACCCTACTATCAAAGTCTACCCAAACCGAATGTAATGGCACCCACACGAACGAACGAACTTGGGACAAGTTTTAGTCATACTTTGAATTGCTCGTTTCGTGACAATGGGAATGGGGACTCTAAGGCTACTCACCTACGGATGCAAGCAATATTTTTCAACACGCTTTAGGGTATTCAAATTTTATTGTATAACTGTATAGGTAGATATAGTATATTTAAGAGCATCAAAAGTTGAGGTTTATTGTATCTACAATATTAGAAAAATTCTGAACATGTATATACCATTTCAAAAAACATTAAGACACTGGCAAATAAAATAAAAAAATAACCCAGAGTATTTTACAATCTTGCTAAATATTTTTATAAAAATGAAAAGTGCTTGTTTCCGCTGACTTTTACTATCCTCACTTTTCATTTTTGCTAGTGTCTTAATGGTTTTTGAAATGGCGGACCATTCTGGAATTTCGAAATTTCAGGTGGTTTTGTTGGGGTCTCGCAGGAGTTGGGCATTAGACAGGTACATACAGCATCACGAGATGTGATTGCGCCGAATACTCTCCAGTCCTGAATAAAACAACTGCTTATCCACTAATATAATTTTCTCCAGAACCTAACCTACTCTGGGGAATGAGAGTGGACCTCAGTACCGTGAATTGAGACAAGGTTTATTTTAGAAAATCGAGTTGCGACTTTTTCAAGCTTTCTTGCAACTAGTAGTTCGTCGCGAACTCGACTTCGCGATAACTCGGCAAGGAACTTATACGTGTAAAGTTTCCTGACGATAGGATAAACGCGACTCAAGTTATCGTCAGAAAAACGTCGTGCGGCGTCGCGACTCTGTTTATACCGATACCTACTATGCGTAGTTAGTTACTCTTGCGTAATTAGAAATCGCTTTCCCTAGTAAACCATTAAATTTCTCATAGTACTATTATATATTTTCGAAATGTCTTTATGAGTACTTTATAATGATGGTAATTATTTTATATTTAACAAAGTTTATTTTTTAATTATATTTTTATTTTGCATCCACTTGGCCGATTTGGCTCATATAACGAATTTAAAAACTATATTGGCCTAAACAATTCACCTGTAAAAAAAAGGTGGTGGTAAAATAATGTCATTTTTATGGGGTCCAACGAGTTATAAGCTTAATTGTTCTGGGTGTTGTAAACATACCATTTTTATTCAGGCAATCTTTACTGCGGCCCTGTATTGCAGATTGAATGATAGTTCCAACATGTTGCTGTCGCGTGTGAGTGGATGCGAGTTTATTACAGGGGAATTATTTAGTAGGTATGTTTTAGGCGCCTTGGGTCTGTCTCGTATGTGAGTTATACGCCGACCGCATTCTCAGATGGTGCATTAATTATGACGCCATATCGAATGGCCTACAAGAGCAAAAGATAAATACGTATGATCGAAAGAAATATTTTGTAAATTTAAAACTTGTTTCTTGTGCACGCCAGAAGCACGCACTTTCAGGAACGACAAAAATATTGTATTTGACGGCCATTTATAATCCTGCAAAGCCGCATTATAAAACTGTGAAATGAGAAACTGTGTGAACTGTGAATGAAATATTTAATACAAAAAGGAAAATAAATTGTATACTGTTTTTGTAAAATATTTTGTGTATGATTGAAAAAAATAACAACTTAAAATTTTTCGCCTTGTTCGCATTAATATCTGAAATACTTTCCTGAACTTTCACTGATGTGTACACTGCTGGATTACATGATAGTAAAATACGAGTGTCATGTAATATGCATGTACACATAAAGCGGCAGAATCGCAGCCTTTTACAGCAGTCATTCCGCGCGATGAATTTACACTGCGCAAAAGAATAATAAATCACCACTCTATACAGGTAAAGCTAAATAAACAGAGGCCAAAGGTTTTTTCTGCTCTTTGTACCTACACCAGCAACAATAATTTTACCAGAAACATAACATAACCAAACTCATATCGTCTGAAACGCGCGGTTGAGTTATAGTCACAACTGGTTTATTTCTACCATAAATACGGATTAGTTAAATACATTTTCGAACTTTAATAAAGGTAAGATTATAATTTAGACCGTTAAGATACCTAAAGGGAGCCAGCAAGTACGAATAATAAGAAAGCAATCAGGTTAGAGCTACATGGTAGAGTGGATAAACGTGTTATCTTGGAGAAAAGCGAATAAAGTAAAATTACATAGAAACCTTTTTAGAAGTGCTTCCAGGAACCAATCTCGATGTTATTAATTGTTATTATTATGTTAATGTTAAATATAATATTTACTATTGTTGAAAATATCTGAATCAATATTTTCAACTGGTCTCGAAGAGTAATGAAGGTACGTTTACTATAATTTTCGATACTAAACTTTGCTTATATCATTTGGGACCGATACATTATGAGAAGTACATATCGTCGCGTGTTTATCATTACTATAAGTAATTCTATGTCCATTATTACTATAAGTGACGTTATCGTAAACTAATCTGGCGACAGTTCAATCAACGATTGTTGCCAGACTGAACGCTCACGTTGATTGATGACCTGGAAATTAGAAATTGATCTTTTGATGAGATCACAGAGTATAGTGCTTTTGATCAACCGTTAAAAGCAAACAACTTATAGCTATGTCTTTTATAAACCCCATCACACACGTAACTATAATATATATTATATTATATTAATATACCGTATTATAATATGTATTATAGGAAGCTACCACACACGGAGACGATGCTATAGGTTGTATATAGAAAATATACAACTTTATATATCGTAATATGCTATCATTAATATATACTAAAGCTACGTATGTGATTGGGCTTTAGAATGTTGAGATTACCTTGACTATACTTAGAATAATAAAGAGTTCTCTCACTGAGCTTTGCCACAAGCGTAAAAGCGCGAAGCGTTGTTCTATTCTATCTTTACAATAACACGCCACGGATAATAGAATTCTATTCGAAAATGTTGTGTTAAAGCGATTTATATTCCATCTCGCTGTATGTACATCCTGTCAAGGTTTTACTGGATGCACGATGAATCACGACAAGTGAATGAGCGTACCCACGAATACATTACAAAAATAAAACATTGTACAAGAATTTACATAAAATAACGATAATACCTGAGTCGTAATTTAACGCCCTTCTCCGAGATTAGTTGAAGGTTTTCAGAGGTCCCATAATGAATTACCCGGCAATTCGATCTCAAACTCCAAAGGTTCTGAGCTACCGATTGTATTTTAAATTTATTTACGAGGCATACGCCATATTTACACGTATTCTCTGAACATTTCAACCCGCTACGGCTTATTGTTAGTCAGGCAGTAAGGATGTATGTACATAAACCCTGTCAGGGCGATTGCAATTAATTACTCTAGTAGCTCACAAATTACTCGTATATGTGGCTTAATGCTATGTTCAAAAGATACAGCCCTTTAAAGGTAAGCAAATAGACGTTATGGGCTTATTAATAGCGTATACTTTAGGTACGGAATTGGAAATGTTTGAATACGAGAGTAATCAACGTCTTTTTAACCGACTTCAAAAAAAAAAAAAGATGACGTTTTCAATTCAAGATTTTTTTTGTATATTTGTTACGCGATATTTTCTATAGCGGCCCAATTCAAACGATTCTCTTTTATTCAAGTTTTTAATCACTTTATGTCACTTGTTAAACAAAATTTCTTCTCATACAACAGGACGTAACTAGTTTCCATTTAGAGTTTCGTAATGCAGTTACGTTTGCGTTTTTGCTAAACAAAGGAATACGAATGCAGCACATTGGATTTCAGTAGACAAGAAGAATTTAAAATGTATTTTGCCTCTCAACAAAGTACCTTAGAAATCCCTGCTTAAATAAATTCATTTTGATTTGGAGGGATAATTTACTCGAATTAATAGACAATAAATAAATACTATAACATTCATTCATTCAGCAGGTCATTGATGACCTAATGGTCAATTCAAAATGACTGGTTTATGCGAATGAAGTGACGGACCAATCAGATGGGTCATCGAGTAACCATGACTCATTAAGATGGAAAATCTCATAAGATTGTAATTCCATCAGCACCCCCATCTTTACAAACAGCAACACAGCGATATAAATATACTACTGCTTGACGGTAGAAACTAGTATAGTGGCAATACTTGACTGGCCTCATAGCTCAGTTGATAGCAGTGGTGGTGGTTACCTACGCCATATTTTTGTCTTTTCAATTTATATCAGGTCTTACTTAGTCTAAGTCTATGGAAAGTGGAATCTCTAATGTTTCAATTCAAAGATTTCCCAGGGCACAGCAACGCGTGAGTAATTCAGGAAGCCAGGAAGCCGGCAGTATATTTAAAAAAAAAAACTTCAATATTACACACTCATATCCCTGCACCAGAATTCCATGTGTCACAGGTGGCATGGACAAACACAGAAACGTAATACAAAAACACAAGAGAACAAACTTCATGCTGAACACAAAGTGTGCTTCGGCCTGGATTCGAACTCGAGTTCCTCGCTTCGAAGGCAGTCCTAATACCAATTATGTTATGGAATCTAATATTATAAAGGTTTGATCCCGGCCGGGCACACTTTGTGTGGTGAGCAAGAAGTTTGTTCTCGGGTCTTGAGTGTTTGTCTTGTGTTTCTATGTTTGTCCATGCCATCTGCGATACAGGGAATCCTAGTGTAGAGGTATGAGTGTGTAAACGTTTTTTTCTTGTTTTTCTGAATTTTACATGTAGAAAACCATGTACCTCCATTTAAAAGTAATTGGACCGCCAGATAGGTACGCAGATTTATTTGTCTCGAATTCCCATCTGAAGCTAAACACAGAGGTTCCTGCCGTAATTACCTCCTGTTCGGATCGACTCCACTGAGAACAGCCGGCGAGCTTTTCAAACGAAAATAAATCAGTCTTACCAACATAATTCGTTTTATAGGCAAAAGGTACCATTTTATGATGGCTCTATGGATAAGTTGGTAGTACAGCCTTCGAAGCGAGGTTTTAGGTTTGATTCCGATGGCCTTTGGGTGATAAGCATGAAGTATGTTCGAATCTCATATATCTCGTGTAATTGTGTAGTGTCAAGACACTACACAATTACACTACGTGTAATTACCAGCTTGACCAGCTGTGACACAGATCCCAGTGTAGAGGTATGAGTGTGTTAGCGTGTTGTTTGTCACTGCGATAAATATTGGATCTGTAGTTAAATTCTTCTTGTTTTCACGTGAGTAAGTGGTCAACTCTGGCGTCAGAGTTTTCAAGCGCCCTGAAGGCTTCCGACATGGTCAAACATGGCTCAACGACTATAATAACTGAAACCGACATCTTGCCAGGATAATCTGTAAGATTATTCAGGCAAGCTTCGCCACGAAGGCTTCAGTACTTAAATTAACCAAATTTCGCTAAATAGAAATAGTAAACGGTTCGAATGGAATTATAAAGTCTCTTTTCATGAATTTTTTTGCGGAATTCATATATACTCGCTGCTCTTTTGTTACGCGTCCACTTCAAGATATATTTCGCAGATATTTTCTATTTCAGGTGTAGAGAATTTGTGAATAATGTGGGTTCACAAAATTAGCTCTGGAGCTCAGTGAAAGCAGACGTGTGCGCGAATTTACTTTAAATTTAAAAAATCGAGTACATAGTTAAGTTATCTAAAGTGATCTACATTTTAAAAGAAATAAAAGTTAATTTACCTCACCAAACTAACCAGCACTTGAAGCTTTGTGTCGCCCGCACTCCACAGCGACTTGCAAGCAGCGCCCCTCACCTCCTCGAGTAAAGAGAGCGGTTGCTATTTTTCTTTGCGCTCGCACCCGTGTGTATCTACACAATGGAATTACAAAGAACTCCGCCTAAGGTTAGGCTCATAAGCGGTAGCGTGAACGCTAGCGGATCTACACCAAACTTATCCTCAATAAGTGACGAAGACGTTCACCAATTCATCAATTTAAGAGACAGAAAGAGGAAGGACCGCACTGAAGAACAAGAGAGAAAGCAGGAATTTAACAAGTTTCAGACAGACATAATGAGCTTCTTGGAAGAATTTCGCAACACACAAAACGAAACCCTACATCAAATTCGAGAGGAAATATCAGACGTAAAAAATGAAATGAAAACTATAAAAACCGCTACAGAGACGTTTACTCAACAATTAACAAAAATGAACTCTGAAATAGAAAATATTAAATCGTATAATACGATAACCCAAAATAAGATCAAGGACATAGAAGCAGAGATATCCAACCTAAAAAATCAGCAACGCATTACAGACAGCTCAGCGCACAATATGACCGCGGCCTCGCTAGCCTCGCCGGGTAAACCGCCAGTAGCTTATCACGAAGACCTCATCCTTGAATTAAAAGATCGGTGCAACCGCGAAAAAAACATTGTCATTGTGGGTATTCCTGAAATAAATGATAATAACTATAAAACAAGACAAAAACATGATGACGAGTTAGCTCTGAATGTACTACTTTCTGTTTACGACACTTGCCCCAAACCGATCAGAGCCATGAGACTGGGAAAATATACTCCTGGCAAAAATCGCCCTATAAAAATCTGTTTCGATAGTAGCGATACACCACGATACCTACTACGCAATAGGTCAAATATGCCCAAAGAGTGCGAATACCGAATCTACGCGGATCAGACCCCGACACAGAAACAGTTCTTAAACGCACTTAGGGAAGAGTTAAAAAAACGTTCTGATGCTGGCGAGCAGGACCTTATTATCAAGTACATTAAAGGAGTACCTAAAATCATCGTGAACACCGTCCAAAAAAACTAGCAAAAGGAACAGTACAGAATAAAATTGGTACAGAAAAATATCATTACCACCGTGTAGACAAGTACGAAAACATACCATTACATTCTTCGTCCTTAAGATTCTTCTATACTAATATACGTAGCATTCGTACAGCCGGCAAGTTTGACGAGATAAAATGCATATTGAAAGCTATACCGAAAATAACGCACATACTGATATTCACCGAAACATGGCTTACCTCTGACAGTGATGCACGGCTATACCAACTGCCCAACTATACGCACATCTACAACTATAGACAGAATTGCAAAGGTGGTGGTGTTTCTATCTATGTACACAACAGTATAAAATATGAGATAACAGAAGATTTGGTTGAAAACAGGAATCATTACTTATGGATATACATAGAAAAACTTTCATTGAACATTGGAGCTATTTATAAACCTGGAGATACTGACGGTAGCCAGTTTCTGGATACGTACTCATCACAGCTAGAGAAGAGGAAACGTTCTATAATTTTCGGCGACTTCAATATCGACTTACTCAGCGCTGAGAGCAACGTGACACGATACCTACAAGAAATACAAGAAACCGGTTACGAGATTGTGAATAAAATTGATGGTATATACAGTACACGTCAAACCGTAACAACAAACACCTTATTAGACCACGTATGTACAAATTTAAAAAACCACTCTTTTAGTATCTCAATCATTGATTCTTCTTTATCAGACCACAAACACATTTACTTAGAAATAGGCCGCTTAGCACCACCAACACATAACAAAATACAATACAAAGCACTTGATTATCAAAACCTATATAAAAACACACTACATGCAGAATACCTTAATTGCGAGAATGACTATGATTATTTTGAGAACTTTGTGTTAGAACAAATAAAAAACAATAAAATAGACAAAGTAAAATATTTAAACCCACCCCAAAAAGACTGGATTTCTAAAAATATAATAGACTCAATTAACGTCAGAAACATTATCTTTCAACAAACAAAAACTAACCCACAACACAAACACACACAAGTAAATTTTATTAAAGAACAGGTAAAGGTTAAAAAGCTAATAGAAACACAAAAAAATAATTACTACTATAAATTGTTTCAAGAAAGTTATGATAATCCTAAACGAATGTGGGAACTTATTAACAACTTGGCACAGAACAAAATAAAAGAAAATTATTTTCCTACAAAACTTATATCGAGCTCGGGCCCGATAACTGACGGGAATGCAATCTGTGAGTCATTTAACTTGTATTTTGCATCAATAGGTGAAGACTTAGCGAATAAAATACCATACACATATCACGCAAACACAGGAAACATTTTGATGTACGAAGAAAACTTCACTCATGATACAACTTTATGTGAATTTGCATTATGTAGTAAAGAAGAAGTTACAAAAATAATAGATAACTTAGATAGTAACACTAGTACAGGTCTAGATGGCGTTAGTACAAAGGCAATTAAATGCCTAAAAAATATTATTGCAGATCGCTTAGCAAATTGTATCAATTCATGCCTGATTCGCGGTATTTTTCCTGATACACTCAAGGTCGCTAAGGTTAGTCCTATCCACAAGTCGGGAAGTAGGACGGACCCCAGCAACTACAGACCGGTATCCGTTCTACCAGTCATATCTAAGATTTTTGAGCGTGTCCTTTACACTCGATTAGATAATTATTTGACTGAGAAACAATTCTTTATTACAGAACAGTATGGATTTCGCCCGAAGTCAAGTACACTTTCAGCTACCATAGATTTAATAACTTCATTAAAAACCCACATAGATCAAAAAAACTTTGCCGTAGGTATATTTATTGACTTAAAAAAGGCATTTGATACCGTTAGTCACAAAAAGCTATTAAAGAAGTTACATAACATAGGTATAACGGGAACAGCGCTATCTATGATGGCATCATATCTACACAACCGTCGGCAGCTTGTTAAAACAGACAAATACACTAGCACCCCCCAAAATGTGACTTACGGAATACCCCAAGGCTCAATAATCGGACCATTGATTTTTTTAATTTATATAAATAATATTAATAAAATTGGCTTAGCCGGACATCTAACTCTTTACGCGGATGATACTTGTCTATTTTATTTCGACAAATCAATACAAAATATAATGACAACTGCTCAGATAGATCTCAATATTCTAAATGAATGGTTAAAATATAATCTCCTAACAATTAACACATCTAAAACTTCATTCATGATTTTTGCCGCAAAGAATAAAGCCGTACCACACTATAACCCTCTAACTATGAACAACGACATCATACAAACATCAAATAAGGAACGATATCTTGGCCTGTGGGTAGATGACAAACTAACATGGAAGTCGCATATAGATTATGTAAAATGCAAACTAACAGCATTGTTAGGCGCTTTACGTAAAATGTCCAACTGTATCACACCTAAAGTCCGCACGATTATCTACAACTCATTAGTAAAATCACATCTCAATTACCTTATTGAAATATGGGGAACAGCAGCAACTACACATTTAATTCCGCTACAGAGAACACAAAATAAAATAATCAAAGTACTATATCATTATAATTACCTTACACCTACAAAACAAGTATATGCGAAATCTAATCTACTTAATATAAAACAACTTTATACATACTGCACATGCATTCTAATATATAAAATAATTACTAATTCTATACAAACAAATATACAGTTAACTAAAAAAGTGAACACGCATAATCTTAGAAATAAACACAAATTACATCTTGCTAGTGTACGAACAAACTATGGTAAAAACACGATATTGTTTGACGGTGTGCAACTTTACAACAAACTACCCAACGATATTAAAGAATGCGACACTAAATATAAATATAATTCCAAACTTTTAGATTATGTGCGCACATTATAACTAACACTATTATTGCATAAAAACTTTTAATTTATTTTGTACCTAACACCTAATAACTAATTATTTTGCCTACATTGTAGCTCCAGAGGTGAAATAAAAAATGTATTGTATTATATTTAAATTGTAGGATCTCATTGTAAATGAACTTATTTAAGTTTTTATGAGAATAAATGTCTTTAAACCCATCTAAACGATCAGGACGATATATCTAAAAGTGGCAGGGCATTAATCTAATCCCTGAGTGATTTCACCCACAAAGGTCTCGATAGGCCGCAGGCAAACATGCTATTGTTAGAAACTGTAGGTATGTACTATAATATTGGCTCCTGTCTTTTTAAACATTTCCAGTCATTCAGGTTATTGGTAAGACCGTATCATTTATGAAAAACTAGCGCGGCTTCGTCCGCGTGGAATTTAAAATTTTTTTGGCGCGGTAGCCTCAATATTTTGTTTTTTCTAAAATAAATGTAGCCTGTTACTCCTCATAACATCAGCTATCTGCCAGTGAATCTCACGTAAAAATCGGTCCAGCCGTTTCGGAGATAACCGGAAAAAAAAAGAAATTGGTATTATTGTTTTAATTACCGTAAATAATTTCATACAAATTTACAAACAGACAATGCTATTTTATTTATTTGTATAATGATTTTTTATTTATCCTTGGGGCATATTCAGTGACCGCAGAAAATGCGGTTAAAATAGTTTTACTTATTGATCCTGTATAAAATATACAAAAGCACTTCCCGTTAACAATTTTTGTGACAGTCACGCAAATAAAATGGCCAGGGTAGGGCCAAGACACGGAAAGCGGTTTTTTACCTGCGCCTTATCAAAGCTAATCAAACGACAAATTTGGACATCGTAAATTACTTTTTGACCCAAAGCCGTGTTTATTGCTATGCTAAGTAGTAAGTCGTGTTCGATCCTATCTATAACAATGGAAAACGTAAGCTTTATTGCGGTGAAGCATAAAAACTACACATTATAGGTATTATTTATTTTACTGTCTTTTATAATGTTATTTATTGGCCATGCAGTTGTGTCTAAAATAAAATAATAATTTCATGTCCATACTTTAATTACAGAGAAAACTAAGATAATATTGGCAGACAATATCAGCTACAAATAGGAAATTCCTTGTAAACATTGCTCTGGAGAGTGTGGTGGATATAAAACACAGTACCAAATAGCCTGTCGCACAATTGAAGTGTCAGTACAGCAATAGTAGCAATTTGAGGGGTCCAGTTATTCGCATCCGTAGGTTAATATCCTCAGAGTCCCTACATGTACTCTCTGGGTGGTCCTAAAGGTAGTAAATGGTAGGAATATGTATAAGACTTACTTCTTAGAATTTGGTAGGACAAGCAGGCTGGTCTGCTTGGTGGCTTCGACGCATGCACGCCGCAGTCTACGCACGCGTTCGCGTAGCTCGGGGCTGTCGTGAGGCTGTCCGATGTGGATCAGCAGGTCGCGGAACAACGCCAGTTGTACGTTGATCTCCGTGAGGAGCTGCAAAAAGGGGTAATAATTTAAAAAGTCTGGTAGAAATATGAGTACCTAGCTAGCTATGAAAGAAACCAGATACTGAATATTTTTAGAGCACCAGGGTATCAGAGTATCATGGTGCTTGCAAAAAAAAACACGCATGGCGAAACTGATACTCTGAAAAAAGGCCGGCCATTCTAACCTGCTAGGCTAATCAAAATCCATTAAAACAAGAATACAAAGTATGTAGTTGTTATTGAATTTTAAAAGATATCTGAGATTATATATATTATATCCGATCCTATTTCTTATTTCTAAGATTCACCCCTTAAATCTTAGAATCTAGATTCGGAGTTTTCTCACTCAATCTTGGTAGAAAACATAAGGAAAATGGAGCCGAGCCTACTTAAAGTTGGTTACTTTGTAAGTCTGTTTGTTCAGTATTGGGTCTTAAGAAGTTTCATGTATATTTTCATATATTTTATTATTGTAACTCAAAAACGGTAGTTTAGCTAAAAATATATTCTGGTGTAAGGGTGTGGGTGTAGAAAAATCACAAGCGTTTGTGACGTAACATCCCCGTCCATAGGTGCGAATTGAATCTTCTCATATTGCAAAGTCGTATTACTTTTGTGTTCGATGATAACCACTTAACATTAGGTGTTCCTACAAGTAGTTTTGTCACTATAAAAAATAAAACCAAAAGTCATAAAGTGCCTCAGTGGACTGAGGAAAATTTATCATTTTAATTAAGTTTTATTCCCAATGTCCCCACGTTGTGTTCGATAATAAAGTCCTCGCTTGCGGGCTGGTTTAAAGGATTTCAAAAAATAATAAATCTCTAAATATTGTTCAGTTCATTTTTGACTCCAAATATTGACAGAAAATAAGTTTGTTTATCTTGATTACGCTTTCCAGATCTAATTACTATATTGATGCCCTGGCAATATCTTATTACTTACTACGAGCAATTAATGAAATTTTGTATTTAGATAGGGTTTTGCTGTTTAAGTTTACCTGTATAATTTTATATCTTGTAAAAACGCGCTGTTTTTAAAACCGAGCTAAGCTCGGTCGCCCAGTTACTTTACATATAAAAAGTGGAAAGGACATTTTCAACTTAGCTTAAAGTAAATAATGATTATATATGAGCTTTACTTATATACTCCTCCGTAAGATATTACTCCGTTCAAGTTTCTTCCACCATAAATAACAACAAGTGAAAGCATCTACGAGTATCCTCTCTTAAGAATGGAAAGCAACCGTTTACTTGTAGTCGATAAACATTAACTAGAATGCTATTATTGTACACCAGTATTGACAAGCTACTGACGTCGGCCGGGGCAGACGTGTTTGTCTTATGTTTCTGACTTGGCCATGCCACCTGCAACACAGGAGATCCTAGGGAATGAGTGTGTAAACATAATTTTTGATAACGTCTATTTCTTTACGCCACTTTAGTTTTTGTAAAGAAATGCTTTTATGTTTTGAACAGTTTAATAACTAACTGGAACCATTTTTTGACGAGTTGCTGGAAGTTTTGCATGTATTTGCGGACGCAGAAGCCATTCAACATGCCGTTTAATATTAAACTTCTTCGTTGCTGTTCACCCCAGCGTCAGTTTAGCATTAAACTTGCCTCTATAGTGCCATAATATATTAAGCTCCCCGCCCCGGATTCGCATGGGTGTAATTGACTCATGAAGAGTTTTTATTTATTTTTTATTTAATTATAATTAATATATAATTTGCCTTAAATATAAGAGTTTACAAGGAAACAAATAATTGTAAGAGACTGGTGCCTGAAGTAGGTTAGTACAAACCTGTATTATAGGTTAGAAATTAGAAGTGCGTTTAACAAAAAATATGAAGTATATTAACAAACAAACCTTGTTCCATTGATGCCTTGCCATGACCCAAAAAGTAAGAAAACAACAAAAAAAAAATTATGTTTTCCCAACCAAGCCGTTTTCGAGTTCTCGTTCTTTCATACATGTGGTAAAGAAAAGGTGGATTTTCCAAAAAAAATATCTTATAGCAACCTCGGCCTGACAATTACCGATACAAAGAACGAGTCACTCTTAAGTGATGCTCCGTCATAATATTTATTTATACAGATTATACAGATATAGTTAAATGATGTATGGTAGGTATTGCCTCACCGGTATCGTTTGCAAAACGCAGGAAACTGGCATGGTGTAAATCAGTGTGTAATATACCGGTTATGTGTTTCGCTCCCGCACACTAGGATCCGATCGACCTATTGTATTATATTTGTTAGATTATTCATTATTTGTTAGGAAATCCATAATCTGATTCTATTCTGCGAACATTTAAACCTGTTACAGTTCAAATGACAGCCCTTTAAAGATGGCAGACAGACGCTGTAGGCTTAGAAATAGCTCCAGAGTAAATAATATACTACGTTCGTAATAGGATTCTCTGTATTTTATGCTAAATATTCAATTATAAGGAACCTGCTGACTTAATTCATATTATAACACAAAAGCAAAATGCTTTTCATTTACCATGTAATTTTGGATCGTTGGATAATATAAATGTTAAACATCCGTTCATTTAATTAACGTACTGCCGAATTTCCTCTCATTGGTCACAATTAACAAGGTAGATAAATCAATGATTTCACAGATGTAATGGTGTACGCATGAATGATTACGAGTATGTATTGATAATTGATATAAATAATTAATATTCAGCCAGCAGGCTTTTGGCAACGGGATGACACATAAATTGCGGCTTTTTTTGTGAGTTGGTACTTGTAGTAACTCTGGTTGCCGACCGAAGGATCTCAGGTTCGTTATTCATGTCGTGAAAATATTCGTAAGTAGGTACCAAAGTACCACAAAGTGCACCAAGTAGTAGGTTCGAAGAAAAAGGTCAAATCCAGACGTACACTTATGGTATGATTATGACGCTTTTCGTTCTGATAAATGTACAGTAAAATAGTGTTAAATTACTCCATTCAGATACAGTTACCAAGCTGAAACTGTTGACCCACAATGCAAAGGTCTCAGCGACAGTACCCAGCTACAAACGGCATCCATTAGCGTCGGTTATCTCTAGGTAATCAAGGTTTGCCTGGCAAAATGTTTTGTGGTCTTACTAGCTTGAGCTATGAAGTGTAGAAGTCGATTTGAACCTTATATCAGCTTCATTTTCCGCGGTTAACGATGGATTTCGATATTAGAGCGTAGTGCAAGCCAAAAATCTACCGCCAATTCTTATGAGTCATAATGATATTTTCTATAGTAAGTTATATTGTTAGCTACAAAGAAAATAAAGCCATCGATATAATTAAGCACACGTAGCATGTAGGTAAACGATAGCATGAATCACGCTTAGTTAACCCATTTACTGGAAGGTTCTGGAACAAGAAGTAATGAGTATAGCGCTAATTACTTCTGCAACATACTCACAGTTTGTATTCTAATACAATGTATACAGTCTTGTGATAAAAAATTCCTGAGGATCTGAATAACCATGATTATATTTTAAAACAAACTTAATTAGTGCGAACCTGATGATGCCAATCAACATCAAGGCAAAAGGTTAAAACAGATTTAAAAAATTGTGTACAATACAACATTTATTCTCTAAACCAGAGAAAATGGTCTTTTTGATCGATCAACACAGATTTTTTTTTAAATTTTTAATACCTCTGTACTCCATCACTTTTTGGAAAAATTCTTTTTCATTACTTAGGAGGACTGAAATGGAAAAGAAGATTTGATAAAGTCACTATTTGCTATATATACGTAAACAAATGATAAAGTCTCTATCCAGCTTTGTATAATTCGTTTTTGAATAAAATAGTTTAAATTATATTAATTTCAGTAAATTGATTTTCATGATAGTAACCAGGTGAAAGGTGGCAATTGCGGCCAATCTATTTTTATTATTTTATTTTATTAATAGGACACCCAACACAGGATTACACTGAACATACAAATATTAGTTTAGATTGTTTACAGAATTAGTGTACCCATAATAATAGGGTATCACAGCTTGCGCAATAATGACAAGTAGATAACAAAAAAAAAACTATGTAAGCACATACTCGCAAGTACAAAGAAACATAGTTGGAATTGTATTAGAATCTGTAAGCAGAAAAAAAGCAGCCAATGAAGCGATTAACACAATCAATTTTATATGTGTCCCGACGACAAAATGGAGCGTACAAACGTAATGTATCGTATCGGCCAACCGTCGATATACAATTCTGTACAACATAGCTATACTAATTGCTTGTGAAATTAGCTCCAGTTAATTCATTTTCGCTGTAGTCTCTGTTGGATATTTCGTTAACTAAAACTATACATGCCGTTAAAGATGGGTGCAAATCATTATTAGCATTCTAGTGCTCTCGACTAGTTTTCATTGTTTTATATTTGTTTTATGTGTTTAAAGGGAAACGAGCAGACGGCCCATCTGATGTTAAATGATTATCGCCGCCCATAAACAACTAAAATACTACTCAGGTTTTACTCTAAGGTATTGGTGTTTATTTATTCGATTTTAAAATCAGCCATTTGTAAGATAAAAACTTAGCTTTAAGTTACTAACTTTAATATTATATTAATTTCTATACATGCATAATGGCAGGAGTAAGTAGAGAAACACCAATCTTTTTCACTATGCTCCCACTACCATAGAAACATAGACAGACGTAGTAAGTACTAAGCTTCATATTGCCGTAAAACTCCGTAAGCACCGTCTTACTGAATATTTGTTATCATTTAAACATTTTATGAATACATTAGTGACCTGATCGCCTCAATTCTTATCGATGATCCGACTTTACCAAGTGTGAGAAAATACACAAATGATCAGTCAATTTATCACGTTATCCGATCCAGCTCGGTTCTGGTCTCGACAGGAAATACGTTTTTTGTAACAAACGACTCATTGGATTCTGCTGCGAGATGCCATTTTTACGGTTAAAGGGAATATATATGCACCATTTTCTTGTAATATCTACGTACTATATACGTAATGTATTGACATAAATATTGTGAATCATCGGAATAGTATTGGTTCGCAATTTAACTGGTCCTTATATATTAAAAAATTTAGATAACGTTTATTATCGTTCAATTTTCAATTTGCTACTATACTACTATATACAACACAGTCTTTTTTCTTCACAACCTTGCGTCGGCTTACAATCTTCCATATTTTTTTAATAAACATGCGGTGTTTCCTACTGCTGTAATCAGCATGAAACACAACGGTTTATTTCAACTAGTGCTAGATACTAACAAGGTCAAAACAAAATCTGAGACTTTTCTAGGATAATTGAAATCGAAGCTGGTAAGATCTAAATTTTCCATTTATATAAAATTGCTTTTCAGCTGCAAGGACGATATTTCAAGAATAAGCAAATAATATTTGAGCATTATTAAGTAAATTCAGGGTGAGCTTATCTTGAAAGAAGTATAGTTGTAACAAGGTGACCCTCAAGCTATAATTAGATGTTTATCAGACCTTAATAGTAAGTACATAATCTGTGCCTGTGTTATACAATAATTAAAATACAGGAATGAAAAAAGGAGAAAGAAAAACAAAATATTAGTCATTGTTTCTAAAAGTAATTTCAAAATTAAGGATTCAATCAGAATTACACAAATATCTATTTTTGCCTTCTCTGATAAAAATCATTAACCTGCCTGATTAGTGTACAGGTCAGTGCACCGTATGATTTGGAACAGATATCCGTGACAAAGTTTATTGAAAAATGGTCGCGTGAGAGTTATCTTTCATCGGTCGTTAGTTCAGCGTGTATTTGTTACTTAGTTTATCGCTGACTGAACCCGCAGTCTGCAAATAAAAATCATAAATATTGGTGTAAGTTAATAATTTTAATTAAACTATTATATAACCACAACAAATGTTGGAACGAGAATAGGTACTTATTTATATGACTAAAACACGGATCGAGCGTATGTGATGGTTCACTTGATGTTCAGCGGTGATGTCTGTTGAACGCTTTGGACGTTCGATATCATGCCAACGTTATGGGAATAATGTTGAAATCACTGTTCGCGGTAAACGCTCGCATCCATTGTCTGGACAGAAAACCGTCCCAGGCACAACGGGCGGCCTCTCCCGACAGACAAGATAGATTACTTACTTGCAAATGGCAGCCCTTACATTGCTTTTTATATTTTGTATGTATAGATAGGATATTAAAAAAATTACAGCTATATCCAGTATTTATTAAGTTATTAGTCATTGTTAAGCGCAAGTGCACAATCAATCACTAATTATAAATTATAAGAACATGAACTAAAAATGGGTAAATTAAAACGTAAACCAAATGTAAACGAATTTACCTAAACAAAATGAAAGACAAAAAGCATGTAAGCTAAAGTAACTTTTATGCGTGACAATAAAAACTACAAAAACATTTTTATGCGTAAGTGTTTCCCTATAAACAATAATATATCGAAGTTACTTGACATGATAGAACAAGCGGTATCTTGGGAATAAGCGACAGAAGATGCTAATAAAAACGCAAAATTATTAAAGGGTATCTATGTCATTGACGGACACTGGGCCGTGGGAATTCTGAAGGTATACAAAAAATAGACAAAGGTTGGACTGAAATACTCGAGAGATCAGCGAGTTATTCTGAGAAAAATACCGTACAGTAAATTCCGGATCAGTAATATAAATTTGTATGAAATTGGAAATTGCGTGACCCTATAATGTTGAGCTATGGGTTCCCTTTCTTTTTTTGTGGAATTTTAGTCCTGTCCAGGACGTTGACTAAGATATATGACACCGTTGTTTTATTATGCTGCCGTAACACCTTACACTGAGGACGATCTCTCCGGAGCTATTTGTTTGCAGTTGAGCTTACGTCGCATACAAATGCATAGCTACATAGCTAAAAACCACAAAGAGCGTGTGGGGGTGTCGACCGAGCGTGGACGCGCTTTGCCGTTTAAAGTTTTCGATCTACTGAACTGTACTAGATCATGCATATAGCAACGTCCCGCCTGAAGCGATGTGGCCGTTGGCGCTAGTGACGGTTGCTCGAAGGAAACTGCGGGTTCTTTGACTCGAATGTATTATCATTTCCAGCCTTTTATTACTGTCGATATAGAATACCACTATCGCCAAGTGAGAATGTTCTATATACTTTGAGAGCCCAATCCGCACTGGTATGCAGATGTGGCATAACGAACTTCGAATTTTTTGTTTTTGGGCCAACATATTCATGACGTTTCCTTCATAATTTCAAGAGTAAAATTACTGATTTTCGATGATATTGTGAAACCTCGCATTGAGCATTTAATGCGAGGTTTCATTCATGTTACATGTGTTTCTATTTTGATTTCAACATGGTGAAAATACAGTATTTTTTTGTTCAACAATCCAAACAGAAAAAAAACAATTGACGGAAAAAGCCGCGTCGAAAATATAATTGAAATATGGAAGTTCAAATTCAAACAACGCCACGAAACTGGGCACCGCACCGCGACGCGTTATTATGATTGATCGATGGCCCGGAAGCCCAAAGGGACTCGGAGCGAGGCGGATTGCATGAACAATGAATACTAGCTGAAATGTTTTACTTCAGACCGCTTTAGTTCTTAATAGATCCGGCTGCATCAACATCGAGTTTTTAATCGAAATCTCCTTTTTATATATAATTAGGAATGGAACATATTTTTGCCGAGGTACCTATCGAAAGTGCCTATTATTTTTATTTAATACAAAAATTAATACAAAAAAAAACATTTTTATTTCTTTACTTTTTGATTTTAAATTTTCCCTAATTGAATATGGCATATACTGAAATAAAAATGATGATTATTATTATTATTAAAAATACAAATATTTTTTTTATAGTACATATATATATATTTTTTGGATTGAATGAAATTTCATTAAATAAGTTGAATCCATAAACTAACATAATATTAATTGATTATGTCGAAAAAATATCGCTAAAGAACTTTTAGATTTTGTGACATTGAAATGGGTTTTCTTTTCAATGTTTTTCGGTTCCGAAGGTGAATAGTGTTCAAGTCTCTACCTTTGGGTGGTGCCATAAGAGCAACTTAAAATCATAGTAGCAGTAAATAGCAGTAGTATTTGTGCTATTTTTTTCCGAAAAACTACTGCCTCCTGGTAATCTACCGCCAAGCAGTCCACTCGCATTGCTGTATTTTGGTGGAAAGGTATGGATACCAGTGAAATTATAAGTGCACGAGATCTTACAACCCCGTCTCGGGTGACGGGCGCAACGGGGTGCAACTTGAGTCTTCTCATACTTCGGTCGGGGAGGACCTAAGCCATATTACTGTACCGCACCTTCGCCCAAATGGTCAACTTATGTAGTTACCTTAGTACACTATTTGGGACACTATTACTTAAGTAACTGAATTGATAGTGTCCCAAATATCCATTATAAATATCAATTAGTAATGAGAAAATGCAACATCGCAAACTTTATATTTTATAATAGCAAATGTTCATTTCACTGCCTTGGGAGCCACATACTTATGCAATCTAAATAAGGCATCAGCACACAATGATCTAATTAAAATTCTAGCCACCCGCATGCTGTCAAAAGGGAATTGCATAGTGAAATGGAAACGGACCAGTTTTGTGAGTAATAAAAAATTTAACTTTTAGCCGCGAGCAAAAGCGTATTCAATGTTGACCTCCATTTTGAAACTTTCAAACGATCAGAATAATTCTAAGTAAGTAAATGGAATCTGGATTCAAAAAAAGATTACCTATAATTTTTTATTTTTATTTGTTATCTGCCTATGTTCCTAAATTAATAAATGTGAGAGAAATCTATAAGATTACGCAAATAAATGGGGGGATAACGAGAATAAAGTATCTAATGATTAAGTTGAGTTTCACTTTAATCCAGCTTTGATATGAGATTAGCTGTCAGACTAGATGTACTGGCTTATATTAAAGGCATATACGCAAGATATACCTCGTAGCAAATTCATAAGCAGCAGCTCAGAAACTATTCTTCCCTTATAACAATGAGCTGGAAACTATCTAAATGAAATACTTCTTGGCATAGAAAGTTTCTTAATTTGCTTAACAAAGCGTGTACTAGTTGAAATTGCACAAGGTGGATAAAATTGTTTTAAATATCATTGTTACGAACACTGCGATGATTTTTGTATACGTCTCGTTAGTTGAAGATTATCTAAACTAATGCTTCAACACTCACTGCCCTGGATTCGGTGTATCGCAGGTGATATGGACGTACATAACATATATACTCGTATAGAACTCCCGAAAAAGAATCTTTATGGTCACCACACATAAATGCTTGCTTCGGCCCCCAACTTAGTGGAACCCTAAAAAGGTTCCTAATGTATAAATTGAGTATATCTGAACAATGAATTATTTTAATCAGTCTACTGAGTTGGAAATATATTTTGCATTCATTGCACGGGCGGGTTCCAACTTACTAAGAAATTTAGGTATTAATAGACCCTTGCGCACGCTACTTCCTAGAGGCCACTAAGACCAAGTAGAATATTAAAAAAATATTAAGCATTACAATTAACATTTACTGAATACCTGAAAAAATATGTTTACCTGGCTGATCAATTATTGCACCATGATTATTATCATCATATTTAAAAGTATGATACTTCTTAAATATTGAAGATTACCTTGCATTTTAGCAATTTAGGTGCGAAAAGACAGTAAAAGCATTATTAAAGCGGTCAAGCCATGCTTGATAAAATAGTATTTTTCTAGTTTATTTGGCTCTGGTTGGTATTTTTCTGATTTATTTGTTTCGCTAAGAAGCCAATTTAATTACTTGATTTCGGAGCGAAGCAAATTGTCAATATCTATTGATTAATTTACGAACAACCCTATTTATTCCGTGATTGGGTGAGTAGGGTTCCTCAAAAAATTATGACTTGATTTTGGTTTATTCATTCTATGTCACCGAAGCATTCTCACTGTTGCCATTTTTAGTGTCTAAACAGGTTTACATTGAAATTTCAAAGTTTTCTGTCACATATTAGACATATAAACAATTAAAATTATAAACAATTATAATTGATTAAATTTGATTAATGTTTATATGTTTTGATGATGTTTTGTTATAATACTTGCGAGAGTTATGTTTGGGAAGGTAATTAAGTAATCCTTAACACGTGGTCGTCTCTCAAATCCCTTTTGACCCAAAACTATAAACAATAGTAACTACTCGAATGAGGTGATATATAATTAGAATCGCTGTTTGTAAAGGCTCGCAACCACTTAGCACTTTCCGGTGCGTAGTATTTCTGTGGCGCTTGGTCTTTGATGAAGATGTGCTTTTTATGTGACAAAAGTGGCGGGACGAGCAGACAGATAGAGTTGTTCCCGTCCATAGGTACCTTTTGAAGCCCTACACGTATCCAGGGAATACGTGTGGTGCTAAAAGAGCAACAAAAAAAGCAATAGAACTTGTGTAAAGTTCGCCCGGAGAACTACTGCCATCACACCTGGTAATTTGGCGGGTAACCTGCCGCCAAGCAGTAGTGCACTCGCTTTGCGGCTGCTCGGCGGCAGATTATTGCTGTGGCAGTATTTCTCGAAAAGAACTTGACACAAGTTAAATAAATAAATATTCATGGACATTATATATCTACAGCGCTTCCTAGCCCCCAACTAAGCATTGCATTGCTTGTTAGTACAATATTAAATACTTTTTTTACATATTACACATAGTATAAACACCAAGACACGAACAAACATCTATGTTCATCACACAGATGCTTGTACTGGGTGGGAATCGAATACAAGCCCTGAGGCGCAGAAGGCTGAGCTACTACCAACTGAGCTGTTAGAACACGAGCAATATGGTCCAAAGTTCTTTTCACAAATAATTGCGTAGTAAATGAATTACCACTCCCAGATCAAGAAATCTTACGTATTCATATTAAGAAAATTGCCAACACATTATATTTAACACAGAATAATAATAATAGAATAATACAATATTACAATAACTCACTATGGTCGCCATTTATACTCTACCTAGCACAACGAGTCATTGAACGCTCTCAGCACGTCTGGTTGGGTCAGCCAAATTGTAGTTGATGTCCAAATTGTCCGCAAAATTTATGTTAAAATGTGCGTTGAGATTAAAATAAAAGAAATCCTCCAAAAGAATCAGTAATTATTTTTTTAGAAAACCTGTCAAAGTTGTAACAAAACATATTTTTGTTTGCGATGTACTCTTTTAATCGTTTACGCGCAAATCACACATCATCAAAACTACAAGTAAACAAATATTTAAGGTAGAACCTAAAATCATCGATGATTTTACGTTGCGCGTAAACGATTACAAGAGTACATCGCAATAACTGGAATTATATAATAATAATTCGAATTGAAAATTATGTGGCAGGGTTGGTAATTTCTGCCCAGTCGCGCATAACCCACAATGTGAAAGGAAGTTACTAACGACCTGCTTACCTTTAAGGGATAAGGCGTGAACACAGATGTATGATATAATTAAAGATCTCACCTAAAAATTGTCAAATTCTTATTAACACTGAAATATTATTGTGGCTTACATATAATATATTATAAAACAAATTATACCCAAAAATGTTGTTAACTGTAGGATACTTTTTTGAGACTTTCTGTTTAAAAAAGAAAAAAAAAAGAGTGTTGTTGAATGTAATAAAGGCGCTGATTTATTCCTAAGCCCTTTCATTTGGTACGTCCTTGAAGCTGATTGAACCGTTTCAAGTACAATACAAATTTTGGAACTAATAACTTTATCCTTCTACCAAGTTTCAGAAAGTGTCGGATAAACCCTCGTATACATGCATTTATACGTACCAGCACTATTGATTTCAAGATAAATTTATAAAAAATCTAATTGTGTTTGCTTATTCAATTCTTTTTACTCTTTTTATTCTGTTGCCAAGAAACTATTATCTGCGTTCAAATACATATTTTTATAACCGTCTCTTTACGTTCGTATGAAACAGAAGTACATATAAGGTGTCAGCATAAGTTTTGATTATATTTGGCAGCAATTGAATTGATACGTTTATTTAAAACTTACCGAACCAGCGGAGGGTTCCGTCTCCCGGTGGTAGGTTGAGAAGTGTCTGGTAGGCCCCGCCATGCCGTCTGCATACCTCAGTTCACAACCAATCACTGCTTTGAATCACGATCGCCTTTTCTTTTGTACATTGTACAAAATCTTGAGTTCTTTTGTACATTGTAACGATCACACCAGCATACCTACTACCTTTTTGTTTTTTTTTTTTTAATTTGAAGTAATGTCACCTGCGGACGTGGATACCGAGGATCCGCGCATACCAATCTGCACGGTAGGCTACCGTGCAGATTTCTACTCGAATGTTTACTATATAGATAGGTAACTACCACACTTGTAATGAAAGTGAAATTCTTTTCGTTGGCATCAAAAGAGGGCAATTTTTTTCATTTGTTTAATATTTACCGTCTATATGATTTTTGATACTACGTGCTTAAATGTCATCGTGACAGATAATTGTCAAATAGTGATTCAAGGCAGTTAGTTTGAAACACGTTTTTTAGTTTAACAATGAAAATTTATTATGCATATGTTGAATACGGGATTGATAGTCGTGGTGTTAGCTTTGTAGTATGTAAATCCATTGATAGAGAGTATATCACGCGAAATTTCACAGCAATAATTAATACTAAGCTAATAAAATGGTTGGCTTTACTGTTAATGGTAATCTCCAACACGTTACCCAATTATAAAGCTTCTAAAGTGAATATGGTATGTAACCAACATATGATTTCATAAACATGGATATACTGGCAAAAGGGTTTCTAATTTTACTAAACGGTTAGTTTTATGCATTTTTTTTATCATCGTTTTAGTACTCTTAAACGAAACTCCGCCATTACTGCCATATAACCTTCCAACACGCATATGAGTCATTCATATATTATTATAACATCACGTTCAAGCCTCATTTCTTCGCTCCAGCGTTGTGTAATTATAACTTCTAGGTATAGGTTAGGCTATATAAAGCCTTCTAAAATTATTTCAGTCGCAAATCTTTGACTAAAATTCGTCGAGCCTTCACTCTTATTGGTAGTTCCAAAACAATTTCATTATTACGCATTCCTCCCCGGCAATTTGTTGAGATATGCCTATTGCCCATTCACAATCTCATAAGATTACAGCCAACTGCAGATAATATCTGGGAGCTGACAACCGTGGCGAACCCAAATTATGACCACGCAGAGTTAAAAGTAACTTTGATCTTATATTTGGAACTTAAGTGCCTATATTTTACTGCGTGAGCGGCTACTCATACATGATGGTTGGCATATATGATTTTTGTTAGGTAGGTGTTTGATTTGAGAGATGGGCGGATTCAATTCCCACATCGTATGATTAGTCTGCAAATATTTGTGCTAGTGTAGGTGGGCTGGTTCGTTACTTGTAGATATTTATTTAAACTTGGTGTTATATATACTAAACTAGCGACCCGCCCCGGCTTCGCTCGGTTAGTAGAGCATCAGTGTCGTATCAGAAACTACCCGTGCGATACCGGGGCGAGTTGCTAGTACTACATATAAACCTTGATCTTGAACTACTATCTAATACTGAAAACTATCTAATTAAAATACGTTGCGTAGTTTAAAATGTCGTAAGGGTACAAACGGAAGGAGCGACTTTATTTTATACTAGCGACCCGCCCCGCTTCGCACGGTTAGTAAAGCATCAGTGTCGTATGAGAAACTACCCGTGCGAAGCCGGGGTGAGTTGCTAGTGTATTATACATATAAACCTTCCTCTTGAATCACTCTATCTATTAAAAAAAACCGCATCAAAATCCGTTGCGTAGTTTTAAAGATTTAAGCATACATAGGGATATAGGGACAGAGAAAGCGACTTTGTTTTATACTATGTAGTGATTAACTGACTAATAGCCTTTCAGTCAAAGAAATTGTTTTAATAACATTGAAGGCGATAAGTGTTTTTTTATTTATTTATTTTTACCTTATGATGATATCCTGAATTTACCGCTAGCGACTAGCTTATGCGATGCAATTATTTTCTATTTCTGGATGAAATTAGCAACAGTACATGGAAAACAATATTTTAATAAAAATAATAATTGTATAATATAAAACCAATTGAAATTAAAATAAAGAAAAAAAATGGGAAACTTCTTGTCACTGCTTACAAATCTTCATCAGTACCTGACGCGTACCCACAACATTACCACGTCGAAATAAAATAAATTCAGGATTCCTGTGCTCATGCGTGGTAGTGACATGGCATATCGTGAATAATTAAAAAAAAAGTGTGCCTTGGGTCCCAGGTGCCTAGCGTACGTGAGAAAAATAATAATACCAAAACATAACCTTCATTTTCATAAGTCGATTGATATGTATTTAAAAAAAAACAACGTTAACACACTCATACCTCTGCACTAGGATTGCCTGTGTCGCAGATGGCATGGACAAACACAGAAACACAAGACAAACACCCAAGACCCGAGAACAAAGTTCATGCTCACCACACAAAGTGAGCCCCGGTCGGGAATCGAACCCGGGACCCTCGCTTCGAAGGCAGGGCTACTACCAACTAAGCCATGGACTAAAAATAGTTAAATAGGTAGCGGGTTGAATTTTTTATCGGAATTTGTTTTATGTGAATGTGCTGAATATCCTACAAATAATAAAAAGGTTTTCGAGTATAATTGGCCACAATTTTTTGCATGAGTAAATTTTCTTGTTATCATTTCGCTTCACGGGAATATACGGACAGCAATTTGGCTGCACATACAAACACGAGTTTTGTGTTATATTCCGACAGAAATTAATAGGAAATGAAAGAAATAAAAATAAAACTCGCCCAAAATATTAATGAATGGTAATTATAATAGATGCAGGTTTACAATGAAAATGTTTTAACCTTTGGGTCTTGAAGGGTAGGTTCGTTTGTTATATCAAAAAACTAGACCACTCAGACAATTTTGAGTTTATATTTGATTTTAAAAATAAGTCCACTACGAGATGTAATTAACAAGTTTCAAATTACCCTCCACATTTCATTACAAACTAAATGTAATTATCGTGTCTCACTGAAAAACGGAACTGTATCTGGAACATTTTCAAACAATTATATTTTAAGATTTGAAATGTGGCCTTAAACCGAAAGAACCTTTTAATAGACTTCGGCTTGCATTTGTGGACGAGGCCCTCTAAGGCAACAATATAACGATGGGATAGCGAATTTAAGCTAGGTCGGGCAACTGTGGCCGCTGAAGAAAGATGTGGTTACCTTTAGTCGGTTGTTATGGAAGAAAAAAGCAGTGTCAGCAATTAAAAGTTTTATCGAAGAGAAAATGCGACTTTAAAATGAGAGATTCAATATATATTGAAGATTGGATCAGGAAGCGTTCACAAGATTTTACATGAGCATCTTCGCGTGAGAAGGATAGTTTCGCACTGCGTACAACCTCGAACGCACAACAACGAAGCGCTGGACGAAAGTTTGTCTGTTTCGAAATAACGAATGAAAGCGATCGAGAAACGCAGACAAATTTTGACCACTAGTTTTTCACTGACAAAGCAACTGGTTTGTCACAGTGTGATTTCTTTTTATACCATTAATTAAAAAAAAAAAAAAACCATTGAAAGGTATAGTGCTATCAACGTGGGAAGATGCGGTGTTGCGTTCGAGCAGTTTGCAGGAGGAGACGGATTGAAAAAAAGTTTTTTAAATTTGTTTTAAGCGCATGAAAATTTACATAAACGGTAGTGGAGAGTTGCTTTAACATATTTAATAAATAAAAATCTCTGTAGAACTTTATTTTAGTTTGTCAAAATTTGTCTGATTGTCCCACGTATGTTCAGTACAGTGAGATTTTAAAATCAAGACCGACTTGTTCTACTCTGACACAAAATAAATGTTAAATAATATAAAAACTTATTTTGCTCGGTGTATATTAGTGTTTCAGCTGTAAATGTAAGCCCCAATAATAATAACGACATCGTTTTCTTAAATGAAAATTTTGAACAATATAAACATTTATTTTAATGGTTTAGCAAACAATCCCTTACGAACTCACTCCTTTGTTTTGTTTTCCTGCGCCGCAAAGGGAATGGGTACACTAAATTTAACTAAACTCAACATCCAAGACCCATAACAACCATTAGAACCATTTTGCCCCGGTCCGGCATTGAACTTCGAAAACCTGCTTTACAAACCGATTGCTAGCAGTTTTTACACTCCATTTTCTAGGGTAGCGTAAGGGCTCACGCAACGCTTTTATACGAACTAACATATGACTTTCCAACAAGTCGATGTGGAAATAATTTTCCATTCACTGATTTTAAAATACTTATCCCTGTCTACGAGTATATGAAAATAATGTTACAACTTTGGAATGTCTGGAGTTATTTTTTAATACAAATCTGTCACTAATCTAAATACAAATTGCATAAGCCATAATTGGTTATTGAATTATGGTTTATGCTCTAAAGCTCGTTGTTAGTTACTCATAGTTGCGAACATGAAATGTATTGTCAATTTTATTCATTCAAAAACGTGAATTGATAAAACGTGATCGCGAATTTCACGTTTCTTCGATAGTTGAGCTATTTTTAACCTTAGATTTTCTTTTCATAAAATAGTTTTTTTTTTTGGATTTTATACGTGTTTCACAAATATTATTTGCCTAAATTGTGCTCGGGACATCCGACATCAAAATTTTACACGAGTTTGTTTATCACAAGAGGGATCTGCATAAGCGGATTGGCTTAGTTTATTAATCCTACCCAACCCTAAACAATAATATTTACACTTTTTAGGTCGTATCATACCGAAGTATGAAAAAATTTTACATGTACAATATAAATTAAAACTTATACTTATTCTTAATGTATGTAGCATAATACGTATTCCATACGATTAATTGCGTCAGGTAATTGTTAATTGTAATATTGGGTGTGTGAATATGACTCCGCCCTTTCTCAACAGATGTCGTTTTTAGTATTGTTTACGTGTACTAATAAATGACCATACTTGTATTCGATAGTACTGAATGTCAGCTATCTAACGCATTTTATGATATTTGGTTGAAGTGTAAGCAACAATTGTTTTCACCTTTTCGAAAATGTCGGTTTTTATTCCAAATAAACGTCATTTGCGGGAAGTGTTATTACATTATTTTATTGCGAAGAAAACTGCAGCGGAAACTTATCGTTTGCTTGTGGAGATTTATGGTGAGCATGCTCCGTCTAATACAACTTGCAAGGAATGGTTTCGACGATTTCAAAATAACGATTTTAGTACTGAGGATAAAGAACATGGACAACCACCAAAAAAATTTGAAGATGCTGAATTGGAAGCATTATTGGCGGAAGATTCTTGCCAAACTCAATCAGAATTAGCTGCAGCATTAAATGTTGATCGTTCAACTGTTGCAAAGCGTTTACAAATGATGGGAATGATTCAAAAAGCCGGTGACTGGGTTCCACATGATTTAAAAGAAAGAGACATGGAACGTCGGAAAACCATTTGTGAAATGCTGCTTCAAAGACAGCAAAGAAAAGGATTTTTGCATCGGATAGTCACAGGAGACGAAAAATGGATACACTACGAAAATCCTAAACGCAAAAAAGCTTGGGTGAAACCAGGCGAACCAGGCCCATCACAGCCAAAAATAAATATTCACTGTGCCAAGGTCATGCTCTGTATTTGGTGGGATCAGAAAGGTATTGTATATTATGAGTTGCTCAAACCCTCTGAAACTATTAATGGAGAAGTTTACCGACGACAACTAATGCGTTTGAAGCGAGCCATAGAAGAAAAACGACCAGAATGGGTGAATAGACATAACAAATTAGTTCTTCAGCATGACAATGCCAAACCGCATACCGCAGAAGTCGTAAAAAGATATTTAGAGGGACAGGACTGGGAAGTGTTACCCCACCCGCCATATTCACCAGACATAGCTCCTTCGGATTACCACCTATTCCGGACGATGCAGACAGACCTTACTGGAGAAAAGTTTACTTCATGTGAAAGTATCAAAATTTGGATTGACAACTGGATAAGCTCAAAAGACCAGGACTTCTTCCAGCAAGGAATACGAAAACTACCTGAACGATGGGCGAAGGTTGTAGCTGCAGATGGAGCATACTTTCAATAATTTTTTTTTTTAATTTTGTAAGCGAACAAGTGTTTTATTTTGACAAAAAGGGGCGGAGTCATATTCACACACCTATTAGGTCATGTATTTTCAATCGTTTTAATGCTAAAACTGATACCACAAACATCAAAGAGTCGAGAACTACTTTATGCTCACCTTACTCATGCTTGCCTTAGCCAAGATGAAATCTGGGTGTCTTGCAAGTTGCTATCAATTTAGCTAGCGGTCAATAATAAACATATACATAGGTGTAGAATTTCTAGAAGATTCACATATATAAAATAATAGATGAAACATAGAAGCTCATAGGTATAGTCTATATCTTGTGACTTTGATTTCTATAAACCTACTAGAATTATATATATAATATATTGCGCAAATATTTGCAGTATAAGCATATGATGCTCGCAGAAATAAAAAACAACGACCATTTCGTTTCTTACTGGCTCGAAACATTACATTTTCTTCCTCGTGGTCAAACTTTACCGAATATTATTATAAGAAAAGAGAAAGTTTTTTAATTGGGTTTTTAACTCAAATATATTATCTTTAAGACTCATATTCTTTTGTAGGTTAAGAATTGTTGCTTGAGTACTTTCGAGTGGTATTATATCTCGAGTAAATTGAAGCAATTCAAGTCACGTTCGGCGAAACGTAGTGAATTTGCCCGATCTTGTAAATAAATCTCAATTATTTCCTCGTCTGCGGCAGAAATACAACCTTAATATGAATGGAATTAACCCATGTCGAATGATTTAGTGCCAATTCTGCTTTAGGGTGGTCTCACAATTAATTATTGCCTAAAATTCCGTACGTGCTCACGCAACCGTGCAAGGTTTTCGTGAAGTTTCACTGTGTATTTTGAGTGTCTAATAATTTATGCAAATTCACTCTTTGAATATAAACTTTTAAGTTTTTTTTTTTGTTTTATACGCGAAATTATTTTACTTTTAACCTGAAGTGTAGATTTAAGATTCGATTAAGTATGATCTAAATTTTTCTGATAATTAGTTTGAAACATTATAACTTTGCAAAAGTATCTTTTTTGGTTTTACCCTGAGTAATGTTACACAAAGAAAAATATTTTCTGAACTTTCGTAGGTGCGCTGGCGCGTGCTACACTTCGTAGCAAGTAGTACCGCTACGCGCTACGACCCGGCGGGTTGGCGTAGCGTCGACGCTCAACTGCCGCAAGACCGCTTCACGCCCGTAGACCCGCGCACTCCGCACTGTTGGTAATGATTGACACAATATTTTACCTGTTTTCTTACACCACAAACCATAAATATAAAAATACACCAATGGGATAACTTGCGGAGAGCGATAACACTTCGCCATTTGTAAGGGAGTGGGCGCAGATCACTATGCAGCGCGGTGACACGTCTGTGGTTTAATAGTTGTCCCTTGACAAACTAAAATGTGTGGTATAACTATTGTATAAGAAACAATAAGGAACTAGCGACATCCATAATTATATCACACGGAAAGCTACACCATGCTACAATTCATAAATTTATTAAATGTTTAACCATTTAATTATTTCAACCCTTTATTTTATGATAGATAATATATAATATATTACCGTCTTCAAAAAAATGGTACGTGATATTTTTTTACCAATGTGGACAAGTTTGGATGTTTTTTTATTTATTTATAGAGTTTATCTCCCAGTCCCTTAAAAATGTCATGAACTAATTCAACAATCTAAAATCAATAGCAAACTATATTATCAGTTACCTACCCTATCATTCAACCTACAATTATTTAGTGGTAGACCGCCAAAACTTGCCTGTGGTTGGGAGGCGTGGACATGCGTTAATAAAAACCCGAGTGGCACCGACGGAGAGGATGTCATTTATTACGCGCGCATCGACAGCCAAATCACCTGCGCCCCATCCCACTGCGAACTTTTGACATTCGTACCTTCGTCAGCTTAATTTGTTGGGTAATTATTTAGATTGTCCGTTGTCACGGAACAAGCACTTGATTATCGAAAAAAGTAATCACATGGAATTAAATGGACAGACCAAGTCTATTTCTTTTCTTTAGATTATAATAGTCACTGTCCATAAAACATTGTCATATTAGACTGCCACGTGCTTGATCTATCGTCTGTGCGTATTTTTACTGGCAAAATCACTCTGCTGCTTTCTTACTGAAGTACGAGAAGTCCGAAGTCACATTCCTTTGTGCCTGTCAGTCTGACACTGGGATTTAACGTTTCAGGCACGTGTAATATCGTGAACAAAGCAATACGAGTGCAACATTGCTTGGGGCGGATTACACGATAAAATGCCTTTACATTTCAATTCATTGTTTTAACAATTCTTTAAAGTTAAAAGATCTCAGAACAGATATAAGTGACGCAAATGGCACTGGACATGCAATGCTGAACAAGTCTAACAAAGACATTGGATACCGAGAAATGAATACAAAGAGTACCTATCTGAACTCAACGGTTTGATCAACAGGTATTGAGCCCTTGTTCACAAACTGTTGTCACGCGATATCATTGTAATTTAATATATTTAATCCCCAATTAAAAAGAAAATTATTATAAGTGTTTGGTCTTATGGTCAAATCTATTCAGGAAATGTATCTCCAACTGACTGTTTGATTGATTTCAAAGCGGTTTCTTTCTTATTTTTGCTGTTATATGGCAGATTGTTATTAGCCGTTTGATGAAAATCGTAAGAGCCGTTTTCCTGGTCATGTGCTCTGATTACTTGGAAGGGATTCTGATTATTGTTGCTGCTTACATCTTTTGTCTTATTTCGTAAAGGAAATCAACACTATGAAATCTGTCAAGGCAGGAAAAAATATTTCTTGTACATGTTGCGACACGTTGAATCTGTAAAACTAAGTTGGTAATGTATTTTAGCGAATTATTTAAACACTACCACTTTACAATAATTATAACTCAACCTAAGCAAACTTCAAAATGGACGCCGCATTGTGATGAAGAACAAATACATAATATACAAACATATCGCTGTACTAGTATCACGTTTGTCACGGATGACATGAATTAAACAGAATACCAACAACCAAGACAAATTGCATGTAAATCTGACACGAAGTTTACCCTGACTGGGGATCGAACTTGGGATGCCTCGCTTTCAGGGTAGGGTCCCAACGAACTTAACTACAATTTTATTTATCTGTGAAAAAAATGTTATTTTAAAACTCTCATACGGTGCTTGCGTTCAACGTCAGTAGTTTTCTGAGAAATAATGTCTTATAGAACGATTTACAGTTACTTAGCAGTATATTCCGCTGTAAGTTTCCAATACATTTGAAAAGGCAGATTAATCGGTGAGTGAGCATTGAAGTAGGTCATTGTTATGAAAAGTATCGTATTGTTGGATATCAGGACACAAAAGTTTTATTTTCTGCTCTTTACAGCTGTTTTTACTGTAGCAAAACGTATCATTTATAGATAGATTAAATTAAATCCGTTTTTTAGCATCTATACATTCATCCATACCCTGGCCATTACCATTAACACAGGCTTATTTTCATCCCGAAAAAGTGTAGTTACTATTTTTATTTAATAATTCATCTTCTGTCAGTTTTTTCCCATCGTCTCATTTTGACTTTCTAACCGCAGAGCGCAACTATTATAAAATAAAAGTCACAATACATTTAAACTTACTTTTTTAAATCAAATTCTCATAGTTCTCTTGTAAAGTATAACGTGAACTGGACAAAACAAGAGTAATAGCCCAACGTGGAATTCTAATGTAAATATGTTTCCCATTACTTTCTCAGAGCTCAAAGCGACTGAACAAAGAGTAGTGCAAAAAGTGGTCGTCGCAGTAACGCATTGCATTTAAAACAGAAATCTACATGTGAGCATAGCACAACACATATTTGGTTAAATCGTCTCATTAATAACAAAATCACTCTCCAGTAACCTCAATATAGTTATTGAAATGAAATGTGATTGAAATTAGTTTTTTCCTCGAGGAGAGTATCAGATGGTGCGTCGCAAAGTCCCCGCGGCAAACGTTGTCTCCGTATCTAATACTTTTAAGAGACAAGACACTATCGATCACGTAACAGATTTGATCTAGAAGAGACTTTCAGTGGAAAATATATGTTCAAAATGTATTCATAGATGGAATCCTGAATTTTCATTAGTAATATACTAGTTTTTATTTATTTAGGAGCCCAAACTAACTACCACAAGCATAAGGTTCCCACAAAGCTTGGTGATAATGGATTGAATACATCAATCCGTTATCACCAGGTCAGTACAGTAAAAGTTATGTACGAGTATGTTATTATATTACTGATCCTGAAAAAAAGTTTCGTGTTTCTCTATATATATATATTTTAACTAACTTATAAAAGGAGGCGCGAGTATCTTCGATGTGGTTTATAGAAATTATATAGAAAAATGTAATCCCTTAGCGTGAAAAATAGTGGATGAAAATATTAGTCAGTTTATTCGACTTTTAAATTAGTCATATATCATAGCAATATTACATTTTTTGATCAGGTTTCACATAAAAACATACTAAGCCTGTGATAAATTAATAGTGATCCTTTCCAGAAATTTTATACGTTTCGTATATTATTAATTTATTTTACTAAAGAAATTTTCACAAAAAATGTATTATCTTTTATGCGTAAAACAAAACTTTTTCGTTTTATAAATACTAAAATTTAATTCAAACCCTTGGCGGCGGGCCTTCAGCTCATTATAGGATCAGCTTCAGTGGTATAAAGAAAAATAAAAACAATTCTCAGAAGATTATGCCAGCATAGAACTCTATTAAATCAAAGCTATACCGTCTCATAATCTGTATCTTGATGCTTACAAGCAAATCAAAGTTAAAATGTATACCCGCAAAAAAAATCATGCGTTCTTATTATATTTATAACCAAGTAAAATGCAACCTATTAAGTCTTCTATTATAATATGTCTTCTACAATATTATAATATGTTAATATGTTATAATATATTATAATATCTAATATGTTGTTTCCAGTCCACGGTAACCAACTATCGGAAGATACGTTGATACTATCTGTATTGTTTGTAACTTCTTGCTATACAACTGAAAAATCTGAAATGGATAGATAGTTGGCATTGCAGAGTTACGCTTTTCTGAAAAGGGGTCGGGCTCAAAGGGTACACTTCTCTAGGTACAGTGAAAAGAAGCCCCATAGAAACATAGACGTGATGATCACCCATGATCCAATTGATTTCCAACGAACGCATTCTTATACAGGTTTGAGTAAAGCTTCAGCCAGGTAATATTTTATGGCAAAACGCGTTTGGGATGAATAAAGTATCCTTATTCATGAAAAAACTAAGCACGTTAATTTTTATGCGATATTTTCTTCTTATGACAAGCAGTTATTTACATTCAATTCAAAATCCACCCAGAGATAATGTGTTTCATAATTAAAGGGACTCAGAATGAAATAGGTACATTTTGATTGTTCACCACATTTCGATTGTAATTTGCTGTAGCAATGTTAACAAGAATTCCAATTATAGAAATCAAATACGTTGCTTTGAACTATATTCAATTTTCATTGTGTAAATCGAAGCCTAGTATACCACAATTGCAACCTAAGCAGATGCTTAGAATCAATTGGAATATATCAGTTTATATCAAGAATTCAGATTCATTTTGGATCCAATTTTATATTAGTTTCTATTCTCGGTTTTGATCGCATATTTCGGGATAGAAAATAACTGATAATATTTTGATAATTACAGAGAAACCTTTCTGTATCCCTAGAAAACATTTTTTTTAAAGACTTCACTTGGGGACCATGTTGCTCGCATGTAGGTAATACACGTCTAAGCACTCGCACTGGAAAAGTGGAAAAGTGGACAGTCGCGTTCCGGTGGAAAAGTGTGGGTGCCATTGCCATTGAAAGTGTGGGCGCAACGCGCTGCGACTTGGATTCTCTCTTCATACTACTATTCGACTCTTTTCATACTATAGTAGGAAAAGACCCGAGTCGATTTTGTTGGTTAAAAACACGGACTTTTTTTCTTCTTTATGCGATTAAAGTGACAAGGCGAGCAAACGGCACATCTGATGCTTAACATCAGATGTGCCGTTTGCTCGCCTTGTTACGTACAGTTGTTACATACATCTGATATGTATGTAACAACAATTTTCAAATTCCTCCCAATGCACATGAAACATGTTTTTTTAAACCCTGAAATACGCATTAGTTTTTCTATGGGAACCTGGTAACTGATGCAATAGGGTAACATCTATGTTCTTCAAATTCTTAACATCTGGTACATTTTTCAGTAACGTAAATCCAAAAAAAATAATATCTTCCTTCTATTTAAATTGAATATATTAATTTTTGGCGGATAACAATCTCAATACTCAATACTCAATACTCAATACATTTATTGCTTCTCATAATGGTACAAGGTAATATTATTGGTTTACATTCTGAGTTTCACATTATGGACCCTTGTTCGGGTATTACAATATTAATGGAGGCAGTCCGAGGTTTTCTAGATAGCATGTAGTTAGGTCTAAACTACCTACGCGCTATTGTCAATTTTATACTTAATATAATATTAAATAAACTATGAATATTTTCTAGTCAAATTATAATATTATTTTATTTTATTTATTTGTTTTCTAGTCAATTTATTTATTATTATGTATTATTGTCAAGCATTAGTTTTTTTCTTCTAAGTATTCTTTTATGTCATAGTAGCATTTTTCCACGAGAAAAGATTTTAATTTTGTTACAAAATGTGGATATTTGCTAGTTTCCTTTATGTCTATGGGCAACTTATTATATATCTTGAAAACTACAGAAATCTATCTACAGTTACTTGTACCTACAGTTAGTTCAATATTAAAATGGGCTACAACCAGTCAGGCTTGTTAAAATTCAGGTTGACTATAGATCCCTATAGATACCTATACATAAACATTATCTCGATTGCCGTAGGTTGGGATCCTTTTGAACCCTCAACACGTAGTTGTGAAATATTCGGGACGAAATACCGATTGTTATTACATACCAAAGCTACAGCAAGTCTCATTCAATATCATAAAATGGTCTAGAAATATTTAAGGTAATGCGTATTAAAAGCTTTTATTTAAGAACACCTCTTTGTTTGGGGTGAATGTTACGAACGTTTTCTTCCAATAGATAGAGTCAAAACCAAAGATCGGACTCAGCGGCACTTAATGGGAGACTCCAGATATTCCAGGATATGTTCAGCTTTGAACTTGGATGAGAAGAACTGATATTTTGCACACACGTTTAGTTTTGTAGACTTGTTTTGCAAATATTGTCGACAATAAGCTGTGCTCCCATACTCTTCTTGACTTTTATGAGTAACTAGCTGGGCCGCTCGGTTACCTGCTGTTACCCCTACGGGAAAACTTCACTAAAAAGCCTTACTACAGGGTATCTTCATTACAAATTTCATTCAAAACAGTTCAGCCTTTGAGGCGTGAAGAAGTAACAAACAGTTAAACTTTCGCATTTATAATATTAGCGTGAATATTCATTTAGATATTTCAGAACCCCTTTTCAGATTCTCTTTATTTTTTTAATCACCATTCTGGTTTGGTTTGCTACCCAGTACCACAGTCATATTTTTTAACCTACTTAAAAAATAATGAGGGTATAAATAGTAATGTATGTTTTTTCGCGATTTCTTGGCAAATTGTGGAGCAACTTGAATGATTATCTTGTAATTAGACAGGGTTTACCCCTTAAGTGGTCCCATAAAATTTCATAAATAAATTCATGATAAAATAAGTGATGGATGTATAATACTGAAATCAGTTTATGCGTATTTTAAATTAGTTAATTATTTTATACTTTAATTTTTAAATTCTTTGGCTTAGTAGAGAGACAAATAGAAATATATCTATATAAAAAATTTGAAAAGTTGAATTGTAGCACACCCGTAGTCACACATAAAAGCTATAATATTTTACTATACGTTCGTATTATAAAAAAGTAAATGGGTTGGACGGAATCCAGAGAGTGCTTTTATGAAACGTATCACCTCGGCCTTTCATGTTATCGGTAATACTGAATCGAGCATATCAAATTTCTGCTTTCCACAGTACAAATCTGGTATCATGTTTATAAATGGAGCCTTTTTCGACTAAAGCCCGATGTAGACGATCGATTAAAGTCGGTCACCAATTTTTATCTTACTATCGCCAACCTCAGTCAGTGGTCAGTGTCCGATTTTACGCTGATTCATCGTAAATGTTTTACTTACTTTTGCAATACAAAATTCGTATTTTGTATCCTTGTTATTAGTTACCTTATGTTACGTTATATTTTGCCAAGAGGTCGTCTGACTCTTGTACCAAATCGCTACGATTTTTTCTATTAACACAGCACATAAACTACAACGTATTTACTTGTTTAATATTGAGATACTTTTCTTTGCGCTGAACTCCGGTAACTCGTACTTCAGTTTATCCACTAGTATGTGATGTATGAGTATCCAAGAGCAGGCGATTCACAATACTATTTAATGCTAGAGTCCGCTAACCCAGCCAACTGCAAGCGATTTATTGCCTAGTTCACTATGTCGGAAATAACCTTGAACTCGGTATGTGTAAAACGGAAAATGCTAAAATAAGTACAAAATTCCAGTCACATTTTATTTCACACATCTGAGTAAAACATCACCAAAATACAGAGAGATTTACGACGGCCCGCAGATTAGGGAAAGCCGTATGTACGACTACAAGAGCAGATTTTTTTTCAAAGTACGAGAAGAATAATAATCGTAATATAAAATGCTTGTTTTTCGTGTCCCATGTGGCATCGCTCGCGATGATATTTTTAATATTTCTAGAATTTGTCTTTCCCTTCCTAGAAATGATATGGGTTTATTATTGTTTTGCGTTTCTGCATTGATGCTTCTCGTTAACAGGCTATTTTTACTCCGGGGATGGATATTTCATTTCTGTAGTTGTGAGATTTGTGGCTGAATTATCCATAAATTTGATTCCAGAATTATGAATGATTTAAAAATTAAATTCAAAAGGTCCATTTCTTTCGTGTCGTAGAATTGCCTCATTTTCTGCCATTTAATCCTTATTTTTATATATATTGGTTGTGAATTTAATTTTTGATGAGTTGATAATATACTTGCAATAATTTGTACAAAAAAATCTAACAAAATCGAAACATAAAATACATTTTTTTTTAGTTATATTATATTTTGTCCGCGCCAAATTCCCAAATTTTATAACGTTCGATTGAGTAGTTAATGCGTGAAAGCGTAACAAGCAAACAAACAACCTCAAATTCGTATGTATAATATATGTTAGGCTTGACAATAAAATTATTGTGCCAAACTTTTACTAAGTTTACTTACTACTTTTACTTACTTACTACTTTTATTTACTTACTACTTTTTTACTAAGGAGCTCCACAAAAGTATTTGGATGAACTATTATATTTGTGGAGCTTATGTAGCTTATGTAGAAATGTTTGACCTGGGCTTAGTTTAAATACCTACCTCTAACAAAAATATACCCAGCTAGCTCCAGTGAGGCTAGCACGCTCTCGAACCGTAAGTAAATAAACATTACGAGGAATGAGAACAAGCTAGTGAGCATTTACGTTCCAACTTAATTAAAAGAGGGCGAACTGGCATAGAGAAATATAAACACGGAGAGCAGCGGGTCGGAACGAGGTGGCTGCAACCAGGTCGAGTAAATCAAACAACGAACAGCCCAATCATTCTGCATATGCTACTGCCATCGGGCCCGCCTAGCGAACAACTCATTCGAAAACAAATCTCATAACGATGTTTTTCCACCCGATACTGATTGAATTTATTTCTTCCAGTACAGTTCATTTGTAGATGCAGTTTATAAATACGTTTTTTTTCTATGTTGCTCCTTCCAATGTGGTATACATTAGAAGGAGCTAGAGTACTTATTGTAAGCGTTGTTAAGACAGTAATCATTAAATATGATCTCAAAAGTCTATTTTCTATCTTAAATTTGGGACATAGGAAAGCTTTTCATAATTAACTAGTTTAAGGATCAAAACTATAGCAATGTGCAACAAGGATGAGGTTCTCAATTTAGTTGTATGTTCTTTTCTATGCTTGTTACGAAATCATCTAACCGAGTTGGATTATTATTTTTAGTTCTTGTTCAATAAAATTCATGAAGAAATTAGGGGGAGGGTACCCCTAAAATAAAGCTAAAAATAAGGGACGAAAATGAAAAAATAAAAAAAAAATTCGGTTTATGACTTGTTTATTTGCTGGGGTCTACTTTTATATAAGCAATGCTAAAACAAACACTGTAAGGCCCACTGAATTTACCATTTAATCCAAACTTTAACTGACGCAAGTTGAATTGAAAGCATAGACAATAGGACAGACTTGCTTTACAAAAGTTTAAACACGTCATTCACAAGAAACAAGTTATATAATTCATGTATTTAATATCCAGTTCCTTGCAATGTGAATAACTCAAACTCATAAACTTGCCTCGCAACGGGAATAAAACTTCGCTCTTTATCCATTTTTCATTTTTGGAGCGTAATAAAAAGCGAAATGTGAGACAAATACAATTAGCGAAGCCACCAAAAGTTATTACTGAGTTTATAAAATTATTTTTATGATTGCTTATAATTCTAAATATGAACTATATGCAATATAAACAAATGTGTGTGTGAAAAGATTGAACGAAAATGTGTATTTACTACATTAAAAGCTTTGATGTTTTGTGATTTCCAATGAACTTCAAATAATTCCAATCCATAAAAATTTTAAGCATAAATAAAGCACATATATGTATTCACTCAAAATTAATGTATGGATTGGAATATTTTTAACTTCTTTCTTTCATTATTATGCTTGAAACAAATTGCATCCTATTGAGACGTAGGGGCGCGAGTGGTAGTCCATTTATATTATTCCTATTTCCTATATATATATAATGAATTCCCATTTCCCTTGGTCACGGCAGCACGCGTGAACGACTGGACCAATTTTGTAACCTTATAGCGTTTGACATAACTGTTAGAGATTGACATAATGCGCGCTGTAATATCATTTGACACAGATGCATCGATCGAAATTATTAAGACAGGACTACGTCTATCGGGTCAGCTAGTTTTAAATATAATAAATACTCAAGCTGCTATTATGTTTTATATCGCCGTAAATACCAGGATTCAATCGTGTCTGTAGTGAATTGCATTATTTTGAAAGTAGGCAACATTGTGTAAGAGTTATGTTCTTGAGTTATTGCCATGTCGTGAGGCTGCCAGGAATCATCCAGTTTAACGTCTCACTTTAATGTCCACTGTTTCGTATTTTATAGTTTTAAATTAATGGTATCCCATTAATATAAAACTATAACATGTTCAAAATCTGTGCCTGAAAATTTCTTGAATAGCACTAATATTAGGTACTAGTTTTCGAGACGTTGCAAAAAGTGTCAGAAACTGACAAATATTATAAGTAAACTTACTTACTTGCATTTTTTATTATAATAATATCGGACCTCGTGTTTTTAGGAAATATTGCTATAGATAAATTTTACTATCTATATAAAGTATTGTAATAAAACACATTTGTTCGCTTACAAAATTAAAAAAAAAATTATTGAAAGTATGCTCCATCTGCAGCTACAACCTTCGCCCATCGTTCAGGTAGTTTTCGTATTCCTTGCTGGAAGAAGTCCTGGTCTTTTGAGCTTATCCAGTTGTCAATCCAAATTTTGATACTTTCACATGAAGTAAACTTTTCTCCAGTAAGGTCTGTCTGCATCGTCCGGAATAGGTGGTAATCCGAAGGAGCTATGTCTGGTGAATATGGCGGGTGGGGTAACACTTCCCAGTCCTGTCCCTCTAAATATCTTTTTACGACTTCTGCGGTATGCGGTTTGGCATTGTCATGCTGAAGAACTAATTTGTTATGTCTATTCACCCATTCTGGTCGTTTTTCTTCTATGGCTCGCTTCAAACGCATTAGTTGTCGTCGGTAAACTTCTCCATTAATAGTTTCAGAGGGTTTGAGCAACTCATAATATACAATACCTTTCTGATCCCACCAAATACAGAGCATGACCTTGGCACAGTGAATATTTATTTTTGGCTGTGATGGGCCTGGTTCGCCTGGTTTCACCCAAGCTTTTTTGCGTTTAGGATTTTCGTAGTGTATCCATTTTTCGTCTCCTGTGACTATCCGATGCAAAAATCCTTTTCTTTGCTGTCTTTGAAGCAGCATTTCACAAATGGTTTTCCGACGTTCCATGTCTCTTTCTTTTAAATCATGTGGAACCCAGTCACCGGCTTTTTGAATCATTCCCATCATTTGTAAACGCTTTGCAACAGTTGAACGATCAACATTTAATGCTGCAGCTAATTCTGATTGAGTTTGGCAAGAATCTTCCGCCAATAATGCTTCCAATTCAGCATCTTCAAATTTTTTTGGTGGTTTTCCATGTTCTTTATCCTCAGTACTAAAATCGTTATTTTGAAATCGTCGAAACCATTCCTTGCAAGTTGTATTAGACGGAGCATGCTCACCATAAATCTCCACAAGCAAACGATAAGTTTCCGCTGCAGTTTTCTTCGCAATAAAATAATGTAATAACACTTCCCGCAAATGACGTTTATTTGGAATAAAAACCGACATTTTCGAAAAGGTGAAAACAATTGTTGCTTACACTTCAACCAAATATCATAAAATGCGTTAGATAGCTGACATTCAGTACTATCGAATACAAGTATGGTCATTTATTAGTACACGTAAACAATACTAAAAACGACATCTGTTGAGAAAGGGCGGAGTCATATTCACACACCCAATAATATTTTTAGGAAAACCATATTGCTAACCTCAGAGGCCTTATTCGTATCCTCCGGGTGGTGCAAAAGGACCAACCAAAGTAACAGTAGAATTTGTGCCAAGTGCGTCTGGATTAGTAGTGGCCGACCACACCTGGTGATTGGCAAGAGTGGCTGGAAGGCAGTGAGCTCATCTTATCTTGTAGCTTACGTAAAACAGCTTGTAGACAGACAATCTTCATCTTGGTGTTTCTGTTTCTTGGTTTATCATATTTCTAAACAATGTTACAGTTATACTGAGCTATTTTATAACGTTGACGAGGAGACACATTGAAAAAGTTAAAGACCAATCCGCTACCATAAGAGATTCCTATTGAATAAAGATTTTCATATGTACACAAATTTAAAGGAACAATTATGTGAACACATATAGATACCACGTAAATATAGGCTTGTGCCTGTATCTACAGTTTACTGAGACAAAGTTTGCCTACTTTATGATAAATATAATATGACTTGAATACAGATTCCGCATATTCCGCAGTAAAATGCCAAAATGTATTACTAGAAAATTAGAAACTACTAAACTAAAGCAACAAGTCCTCTTTTTACCTTTTAATTCTTTAGAAACTATTAATTTCGATTTTTATTTGTATACAAACTTACAGTCAATATTTGCTTCATAAAATTACATACTTTAAATCACGTGTGTCGTTTTGAATTACTTTGTAGGTAATATAAGATTAGGTGTTTCTGAGAATTTCTCCACGGGGACTAAGTTTTGTGTAGGTATATATAAAAAAATATTTGGACTGGCTTGGGATGAATAGTTTTGAATAGGTTTTGATATAATAGTTTGGATATGATAATGTGTTTTTAGTCAATGCTGCCCTGGAATTTCAAGTTTTTGTTCAACGTTTGAGCGAAGCAACCGAAGTTTTCTTACTCTATACTTAGACGGATCTGCATTATGTCTGATACTTGGATTTGTCTGATCAAATCTATCATCCCACTATCCACTATCTATCCTATTTCCCTGAAACTTGGAATAAGAATAGGTAATGCTCGCGGAATCTGGGCGTTTTGTTTTTTAGTAGGTAGTTATTTACAACTTAAAGAAAAATCGTCGTATGTTCAAATTGGTATTCGTGGTTTCGAAGTAAAGTAATTCAACTCTCAACTCGGAGCAAACCACTAGTAAATAAAAATTCTCACAGAAAACAAGCTCACTTATCTCATTTTCACGTTTTCGTATAAAATAATTGTAATATTCAAACACTGGCTGAGATTTGAAAAGAAGATATGCTTTTTTCAGGTTTATAGAGCAACTTTGATCATTGTCAAGTGATATTAAGAAACTGTTGCTTTCTTTTAATTGCCTACTTTAGATATACAATTGTTTTTAAACTTTTATTATTATAAAATTCGCGCGTCTAATCTAATCTGGCCATACGAGAACCGTTATTTAACCTTCATCTTCTTAATTCATTCTTATTTAACTGTTTAGAAACAAATGAGTGCCGAATATACATGTATTAAAAATACATATATTTTTTGATGAAATAAATCAATGTAGAAATTCTATAAAAACCACCACAATCTCCTAATTTAATTTGCGAAACGCTGCACTATGCACCGTGCACCCTGTATACTCTTGTCAACATAAATAAGACTGTATTATTATATGTTTTTATAGCTTCATATTTTTCTATGAAGTGACACCTAGCGGAGAAGTGCGCAACCTCTTGAGAGTAGTTTGTCGCTCGCTTTTTCTGAGTAAAAGGTGTGAATTGAAAGGTTTGCCGTCTTTATGTTTCCCAAAGAAACCAACAGATGGCGCGAGTTGAAATACCATATTGTCCTGATAAAAAAGTTTGCCTGATATTATTTTAATGATATTAGGGTTAGGGAAAACTCAAGCTCAACTCTGGTTAGGGTAAGCAAGGTTTTAGAATAGTTTAAAGTAATTTAAAGGGAACAGATGGTCATCGTTATTGGTGTTAAGTAATTCCAAAAGCTATTCTTCAGGTTTCATGAAATTACCTCGACATTTAAACGGTGGAATAAAATATTTTTCGTATATTTAATATTTGTATTTAATATTTTATATAAATACAACAAACTCCTTAGTCTTCCCAGACGAAGAGGAAGATAAAGCAGTAGATGTTGTTGCAACGAATAAATAAAACAAACTTCACCTTAATTTACATTCAAATCAGAGTAGTCACAAGTAATTACGTAAAATAAGTTATAAATTAAGTAAATCGTACCAGTATTCAAATTTTAGTATAATATCTGTGTCTGTGATGGGAATGTACCATAACTGAATATTTTTAAGGAGTGAAAAGATTATATAAAAAATTCTTACAAAAATTTTTGTCATCTTAGAATAGCTTATAAATTATGTAAGAGGACATTGGAGGAAAGCTAAATTTAGATTGCCCTATAAATCGTGGCTAAGGACGTGACGACCGTTGTCTCGTTTTTTCTTCTTCGTTCGGTAAAGCACAAACAGTACGTTGCAACGAGGCAGTATATCCGTCAACGTCCCAGGGGCGCTTTAATTATGCCCTAAATTGATTGCCGTACAAATAGGACTGTGTGTGATAAAGGACTCTAGAGCCCCATAACTTAAAAATTGCGCAAGAGAAAAACACTTCGGTGTTTAAGTGTTTTATACATTGTACGCTATTGACTACTATTATCAAACCTATCTGTAAATTGTTTTATTTTCTTGTAAGAGTATTATTTATACGTACTTGTAAACATCCGCAACTTATATCCTACGCGGTGGATAACAACTATAGGAGACGGTCTATGTTTTTCAACAGAAGAAAAGTTAATTTCTGCACAAAAGGTACTTCAAATTCTTATTGTTTTATTGTCAGTGTCGTGGAGGGCCCTGCTATAATAATACTATTGCTTGTTGATCTGATTTTACTATGTTGTAGGTAGGAACTAACATGCTTTCGGGGGGATAGAGGGTTGGAATAGACGTAAACTTAACAAATAAGATTAGCTAAAACATCAAAACTGACTGCAATTTGACATATCTGTGTGCATGAAATGTGCTTAAGTTGCTCCTGTGACACGTTATGTGTTTACTTGTGTGTGTAAAATTTGACGTATCCAAACGATACTTGTGATGTAAAGGTATAAATGAGTTTGAAATTGTATATTTGACATTGTACCTGTCTAGCCTACATGATAACAACCTCAGAAACATTCGTATGTAATTTTTACTGTGCTTATAAATCTTATAACACGTAAGCCAAATGCATTATACTTTATCTGTAGGTAGGTAAGTCGTTTCTGGATTGGTTTACATCTCAAACGCATCAGTTCCGTCGTTATCACTTAATAAATCCATCGCCAGCCTTTGTTTATTCTGGCCTTGACTTTCTCAAGTGTTCGATGACCGCTAAATCAATTTTATGCACCCAGAGTTCTTTGAAGATACAAATCAACATACGCTACACATTTCCACTTTAGTGCTCATAAAATTCTACGTTTTAGATATTTTATCGTAAAAGAGATTTATATTATGAACTAAATTGTACACCTACTACATCTGCAAAAATAGGGCAGGGATGTAAAATTTTCCTTTTACAGAAATTTTGACTTGCTTTATAGTTGACGTTGACATTGTTCTGTCTTGATTCACAATTTGACAATCAGCAGTCGTACGTCATTTGCTTATGTATTATCAAAGAACCTCATAGAAATAAACAAAAATTAAGTATAATTTTCTTTTGTTTTCCATTTTCCGGGCTACTTTTCCAACATTTCTTTCTATAATAATCGAATTTGGGTTACTAGACTTTACGAACATATTAAAACAAAAACATAGGCATATTGGTCCAGCCTTTGCGTGTGATGCGCTTATCAACATTTAATTGTTATTGAAATACATATAATAGATAAACTACTAATAAAGTAAACCAACCTGAATTGTACTCCACGCACGCAGTATAGTTTTTTTCGACATCAATAAGTAGTCTTAGACGTGGTTGGACTATCAACTGGGTCACTAGGACCATTAGAAGTGGTCTCATGTAGCTTGAGTTAAGTCATTTCTAAATGAATACTATTATTTCCGATCATCATCTGGTCTCACGTTCTAAGCGCATTGAGTAATACTCGATGCGCTTAGGCGTGACCAGTCTGTTTACTATAATTACTTGATAAATGTGCTATAGCCAGGTTTGTCTCTTGCACTATTTGATGATAAGGTATTGCACAATAACAAATTTTACTTGTAGAACAACTTGCTGCGCCCCGCGATATTACCCACGGTTTTCTGGGAACAAATTTAGCCTACGAGTGTGAATTTATGTGTTAATCCAGGATATAAGCTATACTGGTACCAAATTTCATCCCAATCCGTTGATTAGTTTGAGCGTGAAGGATATTTACATACAAACATATATATACAAACTTTCGCCTTTATAATATTAGTATGATTATTGCAGATTTACAGACGGTAAATCTATGATCACAATACGTATGTCTATTTTTTGGCAAATAGCAACTGATATAATGATTGAGACGCACATTTTTACGTAACATAATTAGCATCATAAAAGTAAAAACAAATCAAAATTTAAGCCTTGATAAGTTGGTGAACAGTTAAAGTCATTGTAAGTAAATCTAAGTAAATTTAAAAATCTCTAATACAGATCACTTTATTTGGCATATCTATCAGGATACTTAACCTTTAAGGATTTATCACATATCTAATTCAAAATACTGTTCATATTTATTCAGGAAGGCTGGGAAACATCTATTCATTAAGAAATTTCACATCCTTTTATCCCCTAATGGAAAAGCTGTGCCAATTAGGACGAAGAGAGGCCGAAATTTGGGTGCGGACGGCCTGACGATGGTTAGTTACTAAGATGGTGAAGATACATTAAAACAGCTTAAATCCACTAATCAAACGAGATGTCACGAACAGGCTCTTGGCTTCCTGTGCGTGGAGTGAATGATAGAATTTATGCGGTTCAATAGCTATTCTCTTGGGTAGAGTTATAATACGTCTTGAAATGATATTGCTTATATGGGGGTGTAAACTGCTACCTTATTGAACATCGTTATTAAATTCTGCAACTACCGATGAAGAGTCAAAAATTAAGTATGTTTTAGCAGAAATTCGTGGTTCTTTTTTCTTGACCTAAAACATGCTAAAAGTTTTGACTCTATCGTTGCTATACAGGCAGCAGCTTTTCTTGGTGCCATTCTCGGTAGGCAGCAAATTTTTTTTTGTTATAATATATTTATAATATAATAATAGTTTTGACACAAAAACACAAAAATAGGCAACACTAAATGCCAATAACATCTCAAATTTGGGATTTGCTGGTGAGGTTATCCGATATAGGACCAAATTGATCAACATAGCTAAGGATTAACAAGCTGAAATGGCAATAGGCTGTTCGGTCACGTATGCTGAAGAACCTACTACCGTTGGGATAGACGAGTACTTGAGAGGACACCGCATGTCTTAAACAAATCTTAAATAGCGATCCTACCGAAGGGCGGCCCTCGGTCAGGTGGAACAATGTCTTGCGGAAATGGATACGAAGCCCGCTCTTACTCAATGGCGCTCAATAGCGCTTACTGGAAGACTTATGTCGAAAAGTGGACTTATTTAAGCAGATGATGATATTCATTCTATAAAACGATATGTTTAAACAATAAAAAGTCTTTGTCCACCCATCGAAAATAAAAAAATTGAATTTTGCTATTTATTTCGATAGTTTCGGAATTGAATAAGAAATATCAAATCAAATAGAAGCAGAAAGACGTAATTGGAATATTTCAGCTTGGCGTGTCCAGGGTGATTGATTACCGATTTATCGCGCCATGTTCCCGAAGCGGACACTCCCGCCCATTTACGGACAGTGTCATCGGCGAAACGTAATTGCTAAACTTTGCCGGACTAGGATCAAATCTTGTTGGTTGGTAAATGAATTAGCGTTGGGACTCTTTGTGTGGAGTTCTTTAGGAAGGATTACTGCTATTCTTTTGTTTCTTCTGTGAAGTAGCAATGTACTAACTCTTAATTACTGAAAACTACCAAAAGATGATCAAAACAGCTCCTTAGCTTAGTTGTGTGGCCTTAACATAACATTAACATTATTGACGGCTCCGTAACCGTCAATAATGTTAAATCTTACAAAAATAATGCTAAATAATTTGATTACAGTGTAGTAAAGAGTTCCGATTTGTCAATTTAATGTGGTTAGATACCGAAATTAAACATTAATCAGTCCCTACCTAGCCCACTTTAGGTATAGGAAGTGCTCGAGGCGATCAACTTCAATTGATACCATTCGATTGGCAAAATCCAAATTAAATTTAATTGAGTTAATTGCTTCCGTCCCGCAATCTTTGGTGTAGAAATACAGTATTCAAATTGAGTTTTTTTTAATTAATTTCATATTTCACAGACCTAATGGAAAATTTTGTGATAATAACACAAATTAATCACCAAATGTAAAGAGAAAATAAAATAGGTACTTAGAACAGGTATTTCGAGTTCTCTAATCTAATTCAAAATCACGAAAAGACAAGTAAAATTTAATTACAATTCGGCAGCACCTTTTTGAATACTTACTCCTCCTAATAATGTAAAACATAAAAATTGTTTCTACCTATGTCCGTTATAGACTTTGAAATCATCCAACCGATGTACCCAAATCCGGTTTCATTAGAAAGGCGATAAAATCTTCTTCTAAAACTAGGAACAAAATGCATTTATTTTATAGATTAAGAAGTGAGTTCACTAACACTTGCCTGTTTTGTAGAACTTTGTTGCCACAGTCCTACATTATTTCCGCCCTAAGACTGAAAAATGCTTTTAAAGAATATAGCCTCAAAGAGGTTTGGGAAAAAGCTATGAAATCGTAAGAAATATTAGAAGCTTTCTTCAAGTTACATGCGCCAGATGTAGGCTTATGGCACGCTCTGTAGCCTAAACAGCTCGATGGACTTTAGCTTGAGAAGCGACGTTAGATTCGTCTTAATTTTGAGAATGACACTGGTTATATCAAAATTATTAAAACGGTCGGTTTTGGGCGCCATATTATATAGCTTCGAAATCTTTTTTCCTCAAAACATATCGAGTGGTGTATCAAAATTATTAGCAAATATATACTTACTTATATTATTAGCAAATATAACTTATTTGTTTAATTGTAAACTTTTCATTTATTTTTTTATTTAATTTTTCACGCAGTAGCTTTTATTGTTTGTTTCAATAATATTGAATTGCATTATAACTTTGAAGTATGTTGATCTTTTAGTTGTCAATTTCCAACAGATTAATTATTAATAGGGCCATTCTATCGCAATAAGGCAGCGTCTCGGCTGACTGGAGAAGTTTTGAATGCTTTTATTCAAACTTGCGGCCAGTTGCCTCGCTTATGAATGGAGGATGGCACACTTGTCTATAACTTTGTCGATTTAACTCCACTTATACATTTGTTCATGCTTATTTGATTAAAAAATCTGGTCTCGTGGGTCCGTTTTCATCAGCCGATTAGGTTTATTATTTTCGTTTACTGCACCAGTGAGCAAGCGAGCGTTGTATCTGTCAGTTGAAATAATTACTTTGAGCAAGGTTGAGTTAGCCCATTTTCCGTTTTTTATTTACTGTTTGTTTACTGAAAATTTAAATCAAACACTTTAATTCCAGTTACTGAAGCATTTATTCATGTAGAAAGTCACAATTTGCGCTATTAGGGTTGGTATATTTTATGTTTCATTTTCTTTGTTCAGCTGCTTTTAATATCCCTCTGGGTGTACCGAAATAACATTGGTGAAATTGGCGGTTAAACTTTAGTCATAACCTTCAAACGTTTGTTACTTTTTGCAATCAGACCCAGAAAGTTAAATGAATAGGTACGCTTCACTGACCACTTTATGAACCTTCGCGAGCACGTGAAAGCGCGTAGCTTTCACGTGCTCGCGCGAGGCGAGTTTTTAAAGGCTAAACTTGATAAAAGAGTAAGATGTATTCAACTTTATTTAGAAAAAAAATGCAACCAATTAACGTTACCGCTAAAAGCAGTATTGTGGAAACAACAGAGTCAATTAGTGATAATAAAACCGGCCAAATACGAGTCGGACTCGCACACCGAGGGTTCCACACAAACTTGTAGGTAAACGTGTAACTTGTACCTAGGTATTTTCATGTATCATATTTTTGTGATGTTACCACAAAATTTACAGTTTTCGGATTTATTCCTTTATTTGTGCTACCTGATATTACTTTTTGCCAAATTTCATGGTTCTAGGTTAACGGAAATTACCCTATAGTTTTGATTTCTTTGCGAGAGTCGAAATATGCTGCATAAACGGATCATAAACGGTCGTATCTTTTGATTACGATGACTTATTATAGAAGTTTGATTTGTTCACTTATTAATATAAAAAATTCAAGTCTGCAATCTTTAGATTGCAGACTTGAATTTTTTATATTATATTAATTTCAACTTGATACCTAGTTCACGTGTTCCTGACAAAAAAGGTCTTGACAGATGGATAGACGGACAATGAAGTGAACCTATAAGGGCTTTTTTTTTACTTTCGAAGTACGGAACACTAAAAATATTAAAAAATAATTCACCTATTAATGAACATTTCAGAAATAATCCAATGCTATTAGCAATTTAAACTTGTACTAAAATGGTGGTGTAATAGTAGATATCATGTTTACTATAGAGCATGTCATATGACATAAAGTGGTGGCGTCTGCTATGCATTGATAAGAGCCGTACTCAGCTCTTTGTGATATTACGTAGCTAGAGTTCCCTATGACACACTTGAGATCGATATATCGGTTAACAGTTCTGTTGTGTCGATTCCAGTGTCGCTCGTCTTCACCTATCTAGCTCTATGTTTGCTGTATGTCTGGGTGTAAAAATATTTAACATGTGCGTACTTATATCTGGTTGTCATAGTAAAAGCAACGAGTATGCTTAGTTGGGGCTAACCGTGGTTAACCGTAACCGCTAACCGTAGTTGGGCTAGTTGGTACCGTGTGAAAAGTTATTTACTTACTAATATAACCGAATGACGGCCCACTTGATATGAGGTGATTATCACCGCCCAACAATAATACAATACGATTCAGGCCCCCTCTATTTATATCTGAAAAGACCATTCATCACGCGTCACACATGAGGCGTTCATTTCGTTTGAGATGGGGATGTTATGCCTCATGTGTTTGTACGTACACCGGCACCCAAACCCTTCCACCGGAACACAGCAATGCGAGTGCACACAGCTTGGCGGTGCTACGGACGTGAGCAACTTGGTCCTCCTTCATGTGAAGTAGCCATCTCTGGTGTCAGAATTTTAAAGCCAATTCAAGGCCTACGAAATAGAATAGCCGGGATCGATACCTTAACGTTCACTCCAAAGCACGGAAGGGCCACTAAACTGCCACTAAACGACCCATGCAATAGTAATCAAGTTCCTTTGAAATATCATGATGACATTCTACTGATACCTTAAAATTATATATTCGAAAAGTTATACCTCTGTATTATTATAGTATTAAGACAAACTCGAAATTTCAGAAACTTAGTTATCAGGGTTACTAGTGTGGAATATTATTAAGTTGGTTAATTGCGTTGCATAGATAACATTCCAGTTTAGAAATAGCAGGGAAAGGTACATTGCAAGTAATTTTCGCAGGCAGGTCTTAGGGTTAGTTAGGTCTATTCCCATTTGCCACCACCATCTTCGCCACCACTGGTGGCAATCGAGAAAAAAAATCCCAGCTGCCACCAGTGGTGGCAATGGAGAAGTTTTTGGTTCTCGTTTGCCACCAGTGGTAGCAGCTTAATTTTAAGGAAAAACATTTTGAAGACATTTATAATATTGATGATATTATAAATGTCTTCAAATAGCCTGTGTCACTCTCAAAATAAAGACGAATCTATCGAGAGCATGATGGCCCAGATGTCAACTTTCAATCTGGTGGTCGGAGGTTCAAACCCACACGTGCACCAATGATTTTTTCACTCGAAAAATATATGTGCGCAATACCAGATCTCGAAACGGTGTAGCAAAACATCGAGAGGAAACCATAAGGACATGTGACATCTGGATTGGGGTCCCGTTGCTCATTCACTCTCAACATGGGTCACCGGACACCGGTCTACTCTCAACTATTGAGAGTAGACCGGTGTCCATGCAGTAGGAACATTAGAGGCTGAAACGAAAACATACAAACACTCTTAAAAACATAATAATAATAATTTTTATTATAATTATAATAATTTTTTTTTATTCCAAAAAAATATTCACATAAAAACTCACCTTCTGGCACAATCTGATAAAAATTGGTAAAAAGAAATCGTTCTCTTGATAATTCTGTATCAATTACGATTTATCTGCGTGACATGTTCGGGTAGGTACTTACATACAACGGATGCGATATATCGCGCATTTCACACCCTACTCGGCCATTGACGGGGGGGTCGAAAGGTAGCAACATCGATGGCTTGCTTAGGACGAGAGGACTTATTTTGTACGACAACATTTCTAAAAATCCAATGTATAGGAAACGTTGATCGATGTATGTAGCTCTGTATTTTATTTTGGTAACGTTAATTATTTCAAGGTTTTTCCCCATATTAATACTACCGCCAAGCATTACTGCGCTTGCATAATACAATTCAATAAAGTATAAAGGTTTCATTTATGCCTTATACTTGTGTGTAATAAACAATATGTCATCCAATCCAACAAAATTGCGTATTTTGCTTTCCTATGACTTGTTCTTCGCCCGGTGTATACCAATTTTAAGGTATCTTTTTTTAAATGTGGGCGAGAAATGAAGGGATGAGGGAGTTGAATCCGGTTTATTTAGATTTTTTTAAATCAGTTACTGGTATAATATATCAAGTCTACTATTGAATACTTGATGTAAAGCTACTACAAAACGCCTGGGCCCCTAGCATGTCCGAATCTTTTAAGTTTGTTTCACCTATCCATAACCATAGAGTAAAGGATGATTACTCTATGATTTAGTCGGACTCACGTGATTTGCACACTACCTAATTAATTAAATAAAGATACACGGCATCTTAACTGAATTTCATGACATAGCTCGTGTGCTCATGAATTGTTAATGAATAATGGCCCAATTCGCAAACTCAATAATTTACACAGTAGGTATCAAGCGACTTCGCGGAACGTTGAATTATGCAGTAGAATCTACCAGCTTAATGTGGTACATGGCATGTCTGCGCTGGCAGACCACAGGCACAATCTCAACAAGCAGAAATATAAGGATTTATTTCTTAGCCATTTTCACTAAACTTATTTTTACGAGCGCATGATCTCGTAGATCCAAATTTATTAAAAAACAATACGTTTTCAAGTAATTTATAAGGATTTAGCGGAAATAAAGATTTTTTACTTTGACTACATTAAAGGTTGGTAAAAAATCCGTGAGTTGGACTTTTACATATTCGTGTTTATAATGATGATTATATTAGAACTATATAACACAATATAAAACACCGTGGCTTGCGGTCGCTCTGCGCCAAAACACGCAAAATAACTTTTAATATCCAACACTTTAATATTGATATAGGTACTAAATTAATACGTAAACATAAGTAACATAATTTACTTGTTTGTGAACACAATCATGCTTGCGGAAAGTATGAACAGGTACAAATAAATGGAATTATTATTATTAAAAAACTTTTATACTACCATGCCTTATTTTTAACCCCTATAATTAAAATTTCTTCGTGGAATTTCTATAGGATGACATCGAAACGATATCCTCCCAATTAAAAAAAAGATTCATCCAGAAAACAACATACTGCCGAGTTGATGTCCACCCCTTTTTGTTAACAAAACTTTTAACGAACTTTACTTCAGATTGATATTTCAGGTTTATTTATATATGTAAAATAAAGTTGAAATATTTAGGTTTCAGTTATAAAAATAGAATAAAAGTTAGAGTGTAAAAATTTGATTGATCAATTAGAACGATGACGATAAAACTGTTCCATGGGACTCTATAATTTGTACAAAAGGGAATTAGTTTCATTGTTTATTTATTTCCATTCCACTTTTTATTTGTATAATGTAGTTCTATTATTTTTCTCCTTTATATGATGCGATTCCACTCACCTTATAGGTTCCTTATTTCTTATTGGTTGTATTGGATATCCGTGGTTGGGAGGGCCTGGTGACCAGTACTACAGGTTTTAACCTATCTCTGGCACCAGTCTCTCACAAATGTGGTTATAAAAAATTTAATGTAGTACAAATAAGTGCATATTAGTATTAAGTTTGACCTTGTGAGAGAAAAATAAATCGTATTATTATTATTATTATTATTATTATATTGTGATAGTTCCGAGGCTACGGGCGAGTAGCTAATTAATGAATACACGATATCTCGACTATCATGACTCACATGATCATGAATAATTCATAAGTCATATATCATATAGACTCGTTAATATATGGTGATGTGGAATAACTATATCATCCCGAAATATGGTTATTAACACATTTGTACGTAGACCACTAGTTTACGATGGCATATTGAATTTATATTTTGTAAAATGGTTGAATGTGCGGGTGATTTGATCGTTTTAAATAATATGATATAATTATATTTTGGGAAACCGTGTTGCTCGCGTTCGTAGGTGATTACCCTCGGAGTCCCTACACGTGGCCCTCGGGTGGTGTGAAAAGAGTAACCTAATGTTGCAGTCGAGCTTGTCTTGTCTCAAAGCTTGTCTCAAAAGTAGTCCACAACTCCAGAAACATATTATGGAACATTAACATGATAACATGGTAATATTCCATAGTACTCTGTTCCACAGTAGCACTATGAATTTGAATTATGAATTACTACTCATAATTCAAATACATCGTATAAGTAATCTCTATATTTTAAGGAAACACTCGTGGTGAAGTTTGCTTAGCTGCTATTAACACATCATCTAAGTTCAGCAAATCTTGGCCCAGTCCGAAGTTGGATGGGTGACCGTGCTTTATAGGGCACGTTAAGATGCAGTAGTTGGGCGGCTTGAAAACTCCAAGAACATTGTGAATGACTCGCATAAAAGAAGAAGAGTATCCTTATTGTCACCAGTGGTGGCGGAGATGTTGGCAACTGGGAACAACTGTAAAAAGACCTACACATTAATTATATAGTTAAAACCTATAGTTTAAAAGCTTTTATTTACTACAAGAGCGCGAATGATGTTTCGATGCCAATCTTTTATTCGGCATGCAATCTGCCAAATTTAATCTTTGGCTTTGTACGATGCGATCGCCTGCCGTCGCCGCTTTTTCAACACAGTCGATGTCGGGTTCATTTTATTTTTCTGAAATGCGGCTAAATTTTAGCTTTTATTTAATACGTTCGTAAGCTATTGCTGCATTGCTATTTTGATTTAATTTACGAATATAAAAGAAATAATAATATTGTATCTTTCTAACATAACACTAAGCAAGTTAAGTTAAGGTTTATAGGTGTCGTACCCTCAGAACATAGTAGGTAGTATATACATAGTACAATAGTACATACGTGCCCTTCTGGTGGTGCGAAAAGAGTAAACTGCAGAACTTGTGCCAAATTCGTCCGCAGAAGAACTGTCACCATATCTCGAATTTCGCCGCCTAGCAGTGATGCACTCAAATTGTTGTGTTCTGGTGGGTACGAGTGCCGGTGAAAAACAGGTGCATGAAATGATATTACCCCGTCTCAGTGACTTGGATTTGGATCTTCTAGTACTTTGGAAGGGGAGGACCTTTTGCTGTTGTTAATGGGTAGCAGTAACCACTTAACATCAGATGGGCTGTGAGCTGGTCAAATAACCTTAGTCGTATACAAACAGAAATCTATTAGGGAGTAATATACTATTCAGGATTCAATATTCTGGCCTCAACGTTAATGTCATCGAGCCGTCATAGCAAAAACCACTTTTTTATTTATTTGTTTTCACCCTGAAAGCAACTATAGACGTGAATAAAAAAGAAATACCTATCTAGGCCATGACGTGCGTGGAAATAATAAATAGTCTGTGATGTCGTCCAATTGATTGTATTACGTTCTCAAAAAAAAATATCTATCGTTGAATAGATGAACAAAACATCGCACAAATTTTTATTTGGTGAGTCGTGAAATGTATAATAATATATTTATTTGCATTGTCAGTTACTTTACTTGAAATGATGAGAAAGGTAGAGGGAGAATGTGAATGAGGGAGATAAAGAGACAGAAGAGGAGAGAGCAAACATTGCGAGTGAAAATTCGAACGTAAATATTGCTAGATCGACATAAATATGTTCAGTGTAAATATATTTTTGAACACATTTTTTGTGAATAATAAATATATTTTTGGTCATTTCACACAGCACCATCTAGACCCAAACTAAGCTAATCTAATACTCTGAGAACTAGATACCTGATAGAACACTTATAACGTACCTTTTTGTAAACAAAAAAAAATTATGTAAATACTTACATGACATTGCTTGTCTTGACTGAAAATCGAACCAACGATTTTCAATTTGCGATGAGCGCAGTAGGCAAAACTGCGAGGCCAGTCAAATGATATACGAGATGTGATTATCTTTCGGGTAATATAGGGTAAGCTAATTGAACCGAGACCGAAACTTGAAACGAAACCATTAGTAGCGGAACCTTAGGGTATTGAATATCATAATATTGTTAATAATAACTATGTCCAGTCTATATTTGATATACTGACAGAATTGCAAGATACGAATGTTTAGACAAAAATAATAGACAAAAAATTCAAGCGTTTAAGAGTATGATCGCCAAGGGGTATATACGCAGACTTTCAATAAGGAGGTTGCTAAACATGTCAACATTACCACGTTTTCAAATCGGTAAAGGAAAAACGTGTGGAATCCGACATGTCCTAATACCAAACATTCGAAGACATGTGACATTTAACGATCCAAATTGAGCTTCCGTCGTAGAGAAAAGCCTATTTACTCTCAATGGTTAAGAGTAGACTGCCAGTGTTAACATTATGCTGTTACTATTTTAATTTTTGTTTGATTATCATTGCTGGGTCGGATCCAATACCTAATGCATTTTAAAGAACGGGGCTGGAATAGCGTGATGAAATACTGCCTTCTACGAGTATAAGCAACCCGCCCATGAATTCGTCTGCGTGGTCAAATAGCTCTTTGGATCGTCGAGCCCCTTACAATTAATATTTCATACCTAACGCCAACATAGAATTGCGTAAATTACCGTTTAAATGATAACCCACCTAGAGGGTACTATCTTGAGTGAGAAGATACTTATATACAGAACTAATATCCGTCAAGAATTTTTGTTTTTTTATTTTCCTATTACAGTCAAAGGGGTAAAATCAGTGTCTATATTTACAATAGTTAAGTATCATTACTATTTTTTTAAATTAATGGAACAGTTTACAAGTTCTATCTTACTTATAATACAAATACATATCGTGAAATCTAGTCTGGAGTTCAAAAAGGAAAAAGATTACTTTTCACACGAAAACATGAGCGAAATCGCGGGCAAAAGCTAGTACACTATAAAATAATATATAATCTAAATAATTAAATTTCCTCTTGTATTTTTGATCGCTGGTTCGTTACAAACGAAACTATACTTATAGGTAAAGATACAAATTCTACGAATTTGTTTCATGGAGAATTAATCACCAAAGAGGTTAGAGGTTGGTACAGTAATCACCAAAATCCCTCCAAAAACGTATTTATTTTGCCCTGGACACCGTTCCACCATTTTTCCCTAAACATGGCTAAGAACCACTTTTACCTACATATTAGGTATTTATAGCTATTATACAAAAATAACAACATTTTGGAATCGGATCATCCCGTCCGATTCCAAGATGTTGTTATTTTTGTTTTTAGAAATAACTTGTCTCAAAAGAATTGACTACGATATTACACATAAACTGACAAAGATATCCGCCAAACTCACAACACCCATTATTTTAGTCGGGGGTTTAAAAACAAACCGTAGATACATTTCCGTTCAATGTTGACACACTTAAGTATTTTATTCGTTCAGTTGTGGTAACATCGCAGAGGCTTATATCTAAAAATACCCTTATCAATATTATTGGTATTTCTCGTAAACAATGGTGGCATTTGAGCTCCTGATTCAGCTGAAAGTAATGGAGGTGCTGTTTGGAAGTACACATTAGGGGTGACGTCACAACACAATTCTGCGAAAACACCACAACTTGGCTTTGTTGCCAGTAGTACTCTATAAGTTCTTTCAATATATGAAAAATCACCGTTCATTTTATTGGTCTGTAAAAAAATCCTACAATAAAGGCATACCTACAAAAATTAAAAACCAGAAAGTAGCAAATAACATTATGATAATTACCGAATTTGTACTGTGATCTTTATAAATGCTTTCACAATCAACGGAAACATTCTCAAATGGAACAATACCGTTAAGCCTAGTAATCACGCACATTTAAGCACAGTGCCATTATGAGGTAATTGTAATCCAGATTGATAACGTCTCTCGCTAATTGACTTTGTGTTCGCGAATGTATCTTTCATTATATATACCATCAGATGTGATAAAGGAATTCACAATATAGAATCCAAACTCCTGCTGATGTGAACAGATACTGGCACTTGGAAATTGGCACTATTTTCCACATCATTATGTCATTATCTGGCTAGAAATGCTTTTTAGGTTGAAAAAAGACGAATTAAACCATATAATTATATTAATGAGGCTATTTCCAATGATACAATATTATGGTTAATATTTTTTAATTGTTTTGCGAGAAACTTGCAGGTTAAGTTCAAACAATCTCAATTGTAATAGACAACTCCGCCCTCACAAATTAGCTTAGCTGTGCCTTCCTTCAAATTATCTTCCTTATTATTCACTAATCTGTGAAACTCACTTTCACTCACACAGATGCACTTGACTCGATCTTCTAGTCTCTCTTATAAACCCTATTTTCTCTGTGCACATATAGATAAGGAATCTCGAAATTTGATTCTATTCTACTATTGTTCTTGCGCGATGGTATTGAAAATTTATAATGCAAATTCCGCTCAGCTGTTGCCACCTAAATCCCGTAACATTTGGTGAAGTGACGCATTTATTGAATAAATGATAAATGTCAAAGATGGTAGTATCGAATGGTTGTGTTGTTTTCAGATATTAGAAGTGTGAACCCGCGACATCTGGGTCGCAAAAATAACGCGGTGGTATCTCGGCGCTACCATACTAGCGATGGTTATGAATGATATGATTGTATTAATGATGAAACGCCATAACCTGTTGTTGCTCTGCTCCATGACACGCAAAATTGTAAAATCAATTTAACATTTCAATATTGTCTTACAAGATGACATGACCTGTGACCCGTCAACTTCGCGCAGATCCACCGGCTAGGGGAGTTTCCTGTGCTCCTTCCCACAAGGAGAAACATGACGAAGTAGGCTTCGTCAAAGTAGAGAGGAGAAAGAGGAGAAAGCCTACGACCTGCAATAAATGTGGGACTGCACCGGCCAGTCAGAATCAACTTTTGCGACCGGCGATTCCCACTACGTTATTGTACGTGTCGCGCGTGCACTACACCGTCAAGGCTGAGGAGGTGGCGGAGTATTTGCGCGCGAAGAGCAAATTTAACCTGAGGGTCGAACGGTTGGAGTCCCGCCATAAAGTGAACTTCAATTCATTTGTGGTGAGGGTGCCGACCGAACATCTGTCGACCTTCATGAAGGAAGAGCTGTGGCCTAAAGGCGTCGTATTCCGGAAGTTCCGAGGCCGACTGCCGAACGCTGCCGCTCCCGCTCCCGCGTCGTCTCTGGCGCCGCCGCGTACAACGTCGCAGACATGACGTTCCTAGTTTCAGTGTTTCTTTGTTTATATTTTATATGTATGTTAGTCTATAAGGTATTTATTCTATGGGCTGACGTTTTTAGTATTTATGCAAAAAATGTTAATTGCCTGAAATAAAGATTATTATTATTATTATTATTATTATAATTTTATTGTTTGTGAACAGGATCATGGTCACGAAAAGAACTGAATCCTTCCATTAGGGTTTGAACAAATGCCAAACTTAGATATATAATAAGAACGCATAATCTTGTAGGTATATATTTATTTAATAAAAAGGTCGTATGCAAGTATTTTTTTTAAGAATCCAAGAAAGTAAAGTATTTTGACTTTGACATTAATGATCTTGATTCTTAGCTTGATGGAAAGACTGAACTTAAGCATCACTGATTAGTACTTTAGTCGCTTTTTAGAAGCTCGATACCTCAGCCAAATATTATACTTGGAACAAAATTCAAACGCAGCCGGTCGCTAAAACCACGGTTCAATATTGAGGCATTTGCTAAATCAATTTCGATACAGCGTTCGAACGCATAGAATCGCCATAATACAATACAAGCTCTCTGCTCATGCATGTTTAATATACATTTTATATCAAAGTCCTGTTTTCTTGAACTGTGCGTTAACTAGTTTTTTTTTCTTTATATAAATCATTTCGCGCCTCGGCAGTAAAACGTTGTAAAACCAACTCGAACGGTGTGGTGGCAAAGAGCATGACTCACATGATGGAAAACGACAATGATAGCGAGTTGGAATGCCTATTACTCAGAAGATACGTTACTTATATTAATTAGAATTGGGCGTCTTCAGGTTATTCTATTGTACTGTTCCACTTTCCCTAAAACTAAACAAACATACAATAAGCATCACAAGCAGTCACATCCAATTTCGGTAGAAGATGTCGACACAATACAATCGTAAACAACAAATAGATAAACAATAATGCCTCGTACACAAACTGATTAAGGATCTATTTAAATAATGGGTTTGAGCATTATTCAGCTCGAAACTGAGATTATGTGAATTGTAGGCGTACTCGTATACAAACAAGTCATATTACTTTACACCAATGGCAGTGAGTTTTGTTTAAGGTCTAAAAGATTGTAATGTTGCATAACTTTAAAATAATAAATTATAAAGTACGAGCTGCAGGCAGCCACTTTTGCAATCGTGGGACAACGGGGAAAATGAGGACTTGAAAATGAGAAAATTGTTGCTGTCCGTGCAATTTAAAAATGTGATGTTCCAGCTTTTGGAGTTTTTACTTGCATTTTGTAATTATATTTGATGATGAGTGTACTGAATATGATTTTTTAATAGGGTGAAATTGAATTTTGTTGAGTAACGTTGTTTTTGAAATCTATAAAACACTATGGGGCCTATTTTGCATGGAGTCAATTTAAGCGCCAGCCGCGACGTTTGATCTCGTAGGACGTCAAAAAGTCAGACTTAGAATACTGGTCCTTTAAGTATATAATAGTAAATAAGAATATATTTTCCTTTTTCTAGTTTGTCTGACTTTCAGAGTGGTTTCATGCTTTTTATGTAATTAGGTTACTCTTTTATATTTACTAACGAACATGTTCAAATACAAACATAATAAATAAATGTTCAAAAACAATTATGAATTGGTTTATAGCTAATTCTTCTTTCACAAAATACCTACCTTAAAATTAATATCTCATTTTAAACTTCTTGGACAAGAATACTCAAACATTGGTAATTTTATTTTATTATTAAATACATAAGTCTCCGTAGTGCAGACTTGCGATGAGATGATCTCATTACGTTGAAGTACCTAATTATCTAAAGTCTAGATAGTCTAGATTAAGCGAACCATCTGTGGTTTACTTTGGTTTACATTAGGTACCTACTTCAAACTGAAATTCGGGAGTTCTGAAATTTCATGATGATGATCTATCACGGTAGTGAAAATCGGGTGCGCGAGATTTAAGACAAAATAAAACGTATTCCTTTACCGTTTTGATGGGATACATAATTTACTCTCGATTTACATACATAATTTTTTTTACACCTCATAGGTTTCTAACAAGCATACGGCTCACGTGATGGTAAGCGGTTTCCGTAGATTATGGACATTTACAATACCAAAGGTATCACGAGCATTGCGTGCGTAGATCCATTCTAACATTTATCAATTTACGCGTTGCCCGAATACCTAGAACCCATTGGGCATCTTGTGGGGTACCTTTCCGAAGAAACATTAACCTGTTAACTGGTGAACTAAAATTATTTTCCCACGAATAACTCAACTAAAAGTAACCTATAGTAAAATTAATCATTCCTTAATATTCCGCCCGGTAGAACTCATACGCTTGGGACCAAAGGAATCAAATAACTACAATATGATGAAAGCGCGCGCGAGTATCGTGGTTTTGTTGCTCAGCGTCAGCGTCACGTTCCCAGATTAGATTATCTCCAAAGAGCTTGAAAAACCATGACCAAATGATTCTAAGATTTCAAAATAAAGTTCTTGGGATTTTAAAGAACTCTGGTACATAACTAATAATGATCTAAGAGTTAGTCTATGATGCGATAAAAACATATGCATTAACTTTATCCACATAGACTTTATAATCTTATTAACAGCGTTAGTGTATGTAGTACCACTAAACACATGAACAACGTGTCTATGTCTTACATATAGACTAAGAACATTTCTTAGCTTGCCAATGAACTAGTTCTTGAAAACAATTTTAAAGCAAATTAAGTAATAAAATACGCTCGTGATATCTGGTGACAGGTACAAACGGTAATATTTATATTTGTATTAGATTATCTGTGTGTTTAAATTTTGCTACAAAAATCTATGGCAATTATAGTTTCCCAAATTAGTATTTACTGTATTTTGTATTTCTCTGTGACAAACATCGAACTCAATCAAACAAGATTAAAATCCCATTAGCTTTTTAAAGATATTTTTGAGTATTAAGACGGATTAAGGCAGCATGAGTTTTTAAATGGAGTTAAGCTTTAAGTCGACTTTTGCTTTTAAAGCAATTTTTAAGATTGAAGTTTTAACATCATTAAAACTTTAAATGAGCAGGTACTTTACAAGTTTTGTACTCACACAGGCATAATTTTAATCTCTTAATAGTGCTAATGAGGGTCGTGTTAATGTTTGATGTTCACTGAGAGCTATCCAATGGCATACCGTTTGGAACCCTTATTATTTTATTCGTTCATAATGAAATAATAAGAATAATATATCCATAATACACTGTAATGTGTTACTAGTTATTCTGCCCAACATTTTCGTGGTGGGTGCCGATGAAGGTTTTCTCTACGTCAAAAAAGGAAAGGAAAAGGCACTGATCGGGGGTTTTCGAGGTTTCATGTTGCTCGTATCCGTAGGCGGGTATCCTTTGAATCCCTACACGTGTCCACCGGGTGGTGCGAAGGGAGCAACCCAAAACAGCAGTAGAACTTATTCCAAGTTCGTCCGGGGAAGTACTGCTACCACAACTGGCAATATGCCGTCAGGCAGTGGTGCACTTTTATAGCTATATTTCAGTAGCAGAGTGTGGGGTAGGTGCCAGTGAAATCACGTTTGTATTTTAGATGGATTATATTTTGTCATTTATATATATATATTTTGTTACAACCTACTTAATATAAATATGTATATATTTACTATCTGTATAGGTACTACTATATAGACGAAGTCGCTGGCAACAGCTAGTCTAGTATACAATAGGTTCCGAAATCACCATAGATACTCATTTTTATCAGGATCGTAACATCTCAACACAAGTCACAATAACACAATAAACAAACTGTAATAAATATCAAAAGAGCATTATTCTTTTTGGACTTCTGTATATCTGTCGCACTGTGTAATGTCTTAACTGCACCAACACCGTTTGGAGTGGGGGACTTTTCGACCCTTCTTGCTAGACGATTTGTGATTACTCTGAGTACAACTTGTAGATATTACTTGTACATTACTTGGCTTACGAGTGAAAAGGCATATAATATTTTGTAATGTATTTCGTAATTAAATTAGAGTTTTTTAGTGATAGGGAAATGTAAATTCAACTTCTATTTATTATGAAGACTTAGGGTTTAATTTTCATAATCATAACATCACTACACCACTTGTATAGCTTGCTGATTCGATGTTCTGATTTTCTTGTTTTATATCCAGTTTCATAAGTGGAAACCAATAATTGGCGTTGTGTTTGTTGTTTTCCCTAACTATAAATAAACTCACCTTTGCAGGATCCTGGTGCTGACCAGACACATACACCGAAGCCCTTCGGCCAAGAAGAGTCCGACTCACGATGGAACTGCTTCTCCGCCCGGACATACGATCTTGCGGAACCGGCAACATTTTATCACCGGTTTTATTAATCAACTACAACAATTTTATCACTTTGCAGATCCCTAATCAATCCGGGATTTTACGGCTACTCATAACATTTCTCTAATTTTGGCGTTAAACTTTGGTGTTTATTTTTAACTAGGCACAATAATTAAGATCTACTTTATATTTATAACCTTAAAGATTTTAAATTAAAGCTACTACTTATAAATTTTGCCTCGAATGTTGCCCGCAATCTGAAACAAAAAATGTATTTTAAGTGTAAAAAGCTACGTGTTTTATGCGTATCTTAAGAATGGAGGAGCATCTGACAAGGGTCGTTATTTGCTAAAGCTTTTTTGGCGTCCACCAGCTATATGCAAGAATGATAAGGGTCCTTTTTAAACCACAGTCACTGATCTCTATTTAATTTATCTGAGTGATCACAGCACACTTTCAATAATTCGGTGTTTATTTCCACAGGTTAGTAAATAAGTTTACTTATAAGGTTACTTTTTAAATTTTCCTGGTCACGTGTCTGAGCTTGTAACTGTAATATTTTATTATTAAATAACTGCATAAAATATACACAATACCTGTTTTATAGTAAAAAAAGAGTTAAGGTTTTCAACTTTAGTTATGTGCTGGTTAAACATACTATAGTCACGCAGTTGTCAAGACAAAAATCTCTGTAACAGCACGGTGGTGTGCCACTTTACAATTACATTGGTTTCGGGGTTTTTATTTTAAAAACATTGTATCATATTTATCGACAACAACGAATTTAAGTCACAATCTTCGTTCCAAATTTTAAAGCATAAAGTAGCCTCTTTCTATGTATCCTTATCCTCTTTACCAGCCTCTAATGTTTCCCACTGCTGGGACACCGGCCTACTCTCGATAATTGAGAGTGAATGGGCTTTGATCTACCTCGGGAGCCCAATCCGGATTGGTAGATATCACATGTCTTCGAATTTATAGTTCTAAGACATACCGGTTTCCTCACGATGTTTTCCTTCACCGTTCCGAGAACGTAGTATTGCGCACATAAATTTATCCAGTGGAAAAACTCATTGGTGCACGTGTGGGTTTGAACCAGCGACCTTCAGATTGAAAGTCGGCGTCTATGCCCCTGGGCCACCACGCTCTTTCTATGTATATCATCAATAAACGATTTGCACCTTACAAACTGCAGCTGCGTGCGGAAATCGTCAGTACTGAATTGCGTGTGCAGTGAAGTAAGTACTTTAGTATTATATTATAGTTAATCTAGATCTTTAATTAGCAAAAAGAGTAAAGATCTGGAATTAGCAAACAGAATTTAATATTAGATTACTGAATACGTGTAGAATAATAAGAAGACATTTACGGTTGACTTCTTCGGATGACATTGCCAATTATAAGCAACGGAAACGAACCGGCTAGTGGGCACTTAGCGTAAGCCCGTGCACTACAAACATTTACTGGCATTGCGGGCCGGGCAAATTAAGATGAAGATATAAATTATAATCATAGACATTTCTTTCAACACTGTCTAGCTCTAATCTACGCATAGCTTTTACTATGGAAACCAGATTATTGATCGAATATAGTATTGTTTATTTAGTGTTTTTGTAAATAAATCTGGTTAATACGTATTAACATAATGTACAATAATATATTAACATCTGTCATATTATATAAACATTTAAACATAAGTACATTAGGGTGGCGAGAATGGACCTATAACATCTTGCCCGTCCCGTTTTCTGCAATAAGTTAGAGGTACTCGTAGCAGACAAAGTTGTAGGTCGTCGACTTGGTACATACAACCACCCAGAACTATAGAAGTGTGGATATAGCCAGCATGCCACGTCATTTCCACTCGCGCGTCCCGCCACGCTCATATCTATATAACTGCCTCAGAGAATTGACTGATTTCTCGTCTCTCTGTAGACCGAGACACAATCTCGGTGATTCCGATGACGTGATCACCTCCAGCTATCCGGAGGTGTTCTTGCCATCCAGTCAGGACAGAGTAAAAACTCCACCATTGACACACTCCACACTGGGTGGAATTTCTTCATGAAATTTCTATGGTACGAGTACCTATCAATCTATTCTATGGTATCCAAATCGATTCTCAATTGGCGAAGAAATCACGTAACAAACAAAAGTTGGTGAAAATATCTCAAAAAATTGCAGGTTATTAAATGATTACTTGTTAGCTGCCATCAAACTATTGACAAATATTGAGACATCTTCATATTTTTTGTCTGAATGAATGGAAAAAACATGGAAATTATCATAAGAAAACATGATGTGGATGGATGTAGGATTAAACCAGTGTTTGCGGTAAGAAAAATCGTGTTAATTTACGTAGTTTTAACTATAATACATAATGACTTTTACTCCTGATCATCTCTTAATCTTATATTTAGAACATTTAATTACTAGAGAAAATAACAAGTCATGAAACTAGCCCTATACATACGAAAAGCGGGCAATGTTTTCTCCTAGGATTTGTGGGCTTTGTAAATGTGCTTGAAAGCTTCCGCGGCTCATTTCACCCGGGGTTGGTGGAATGTGGCCGGACCCCTGCAGACCACTATACGTACAACCCGCACGTTGGATTACTCTAAATCCTGAATAGATATCGTTACAGAGAATATTCAGAATGACGAGCCATTTTTTAAAGCCCTGATTATTGATTAGGCAATTCCGAATACGTTTTGGCTATTTCGTCCATTGAATAGAAATTTGTAACGAAGTAAGTAGAACAGGGTAAATGATGAATGATTCTTCATATCTATTGTTAGCTATGACTACACAAATGTGTTATTAGGTTTCTCTGATTTGATTAATGATAAGTAGTAGGAAGTATCTGTCGGCAAAAGTGTTATGAACTTGGTAGTGCTTACTCATAAATAAGAAGTGTAGTTAAAGCGCGTAAAAATAATAATTAGTGGCTTTAGTCATCACCTGTAAAGTTATAGCCTGATCGAAATCGAATGATTTGATCGAACCTGAAAATGTACTGTACCGTGTCTCCAAGCACTAATGTCTGGCTACATAATGAACATTCGTGCTCAAAATCAGTGCCATTACAGGGAAAAAACCTCAAAGTTGTCGTCTGTAGCTCCGAGTGCAGCTCGTTAGTCTCACTCGAGGACATCACTGAATTAAACAGACTGAAACTTAAAATTCCTGAAGAGAAAGAACGGTTAGATGTTGAAGAAAATGTATGTTGATCTTTAATATTATGGGTATCTATATATTCCTAGTAGAAGAAATATTTATTCTGTAAGTTTTTAAGTATTTAGTTTATATTATTTGCTACTAACAACTTTATTATTTTGTGCTACTAATAACAAATCATTTTTCAACAATAGGTAAGCTTCAAGGTTAGTCGGTAAAGAATACTCTTTAGCATTAAATTCGCCTTTGTACATCCGTATTTGTGCAAAACGATACTTGAGATCTAAAGGAATAAATGAGTTTGGGTGAGTTTGAATTTGAGTATTTTCTTATCTTATTTTTTGTATTTTCTTAGTACCATGTGTTGAATATTCAAATTCCATAAATCGAGATTTGAGGACTCTTGTCACTAGGTTGGCTTCTAAGTTAGTAAAACTTATATAAACATGTAAGTCACGTTTATTGTTAACGTGAATAATGTAATATTATATAACCGTGTAAAGCATGGACTATATTTTACACTATCGTCAAAAGTGACATAGGAGTGACACGGTTAGAAAAAGCTGGTAAATTTTAAACGCCCAAACCATTTTTACAACGTTCGAAAATTAGACGGAGAAACTTGCGAAAGTGATAAACGGTACTACATAAAACGAAAACCTCATATTCAAACGTAATTTAAACGCCAGGATTAATTCTCAGAATTATAGTTTCATCCCGCGGTGTTACCCGTGGTTGGCCATCCTACGGGATACTTCACTTATTAGGGATAAAAAGTAGCTTATGTGTCTTAATGTCTTATTTGTCTTAGTAGCTTAATCCAGGCTATAAGCAATCCTCGTAACACACACACACACACACATATACATACATTCAAACTTTCACCTATATAATATTATTGTGATTTAAAACGTTACTTACGTTAACGTGTATTTGTTATCATCGTTAAATAGTAATTCGAGATGCTTTAGGAATAAGTCTTTTTTTTCCCAAATTAAAGTTCTAAAATCTCTTTGCACTAATTTTTTATTTGTTTTAGTGCTGATCGATTTTTAAATTTCTTTTTTACATAAATACGATGTCATTTAAAGTTGTATCGAATTTCATCGATTTTGCTGCAAATTAATAAGTAGAGTTGTCGTCCATAAAACCAAACTTCCTGTAAAGGCACTTCCTTTGTCAAAGAGAGTGTATTTCCAATTAGCCTTCCAATTTCGAAATCTATATTCAAGCACAATCATTTTTATAGTATTATTACCAGAACTGTCATGCTGTCAATGAGTTAAAACTGAAACGGATGGCTGGCATAAACTCGAAGATTGGGCTCAGTGGCGATTACTGGGAGAGGACTAAAATACAGGCCTAAAAAATAGGCTTACTGGGAGAGGCCTGTTATGACAACCTGTGGAAATTATTATCAAACTTCAATCTAAAGCAAAATGATAAACATAAACCGTTACGGCACCCAAGATTTTAATTTTAGCGGATAAATTGAAGTGCAAAAGTGAACTATCCTAACCCACATCACACGTAACATAGATGCTATATGACCGTCAAGTCTATAAAATTGGAAGAGCAAGTGGGTGACCGCCGAGATGGGCCGTCAGTTTCAGCCACGAGCACGGAAGCCCATTAAATGAAGACAGGCAGGATGGTAATAGGTTCACATCTTAGCTCGTAGACGATAACTGAATGCAAATGAGCTTGTAACAACACGCCATTAAAGGGTCCAGCGTCATATTGTTCTAATGGCTCGACTGACGAATTTTGAAAGCGTATAAGAACAAAATAAAGAAGTAATTTGTTTTTTAATTATATCTCCAAAAATATTTGAAACAGAAGGATGTATTCTGTTTGAATCGATTAATAAAAGAGAAGTGCAATCCACAAGTTTGATTGTATGAACAGTAGATCTGTATTCCGAATCTCAACCGCAGTTTATGCAAATTCTCTTTTAAATTGAAAGTGGAGGTTGTCGATGCTAATGAAGGTGATTTTGGGCTACTCTGTAGGCTTTTGTTTGTGAGAAATTGGATTCTTTTACTAGTATTTGCCAAGACTCCTACTGATGACAGTAGTTATTCTCAAATCCTTAGTATTTTATAATACCTAACAGTAGTTTGGTCAAGAAACCACGTCGCTGTTAAACGCGATAGTAGTTGATGAAACTTACTGAAATTCAAGCCATTGTAAGCTATTAAAAATAATGAATATCCCACTGTTAAAGATTGCAATTAGAAACAAGGGAGCTTTTGGGCATTAACGGATTAATTACATCATTCCGACGATTTGCTTCATTTCCTCCTAATTTCAACATCCGCCTGGACTCCAAATGGGTCGAAGTCATCTCAATGAATGATGACTTTGAAACAATGTTCATTTGGATAATATAGCTATAATTTATCTATCTATGCAAAGAGTGAAAATTTTTAAAAAATCGGCCGAAATACTGGTAATTTCTAGAGAAACAGAAAGTGCTTTCTTTAGATCTTTTTTGCGTACGCAAATGTTATTCAAAAGCTGATCATTACCAGTATAACGTATGTCGGGTCTGCTAACAGATATTTGATATTCTTATACCTAGATAAAGCTACATAGCAAACAAAGCCTAGGAATACAGATTAAATTGAATGGGATATTTGGGACAAAATCCCAAATATCATTCAAACTAGATAATGACCTTACTACTTAAAGTAAACATATAAGTAGTGTCATCTATTAAACGGGCAAAGTTTAAGGGGCTTTCACACTGATAGCATTGAGCAGCTCCTTGGCATATTTTAACCTATTATGAGGTTAATGGGCAATGAGTGGAGCCTCGCAAGTTGGGATGGAGCTTAATTTTCCGCCATTTCCTAATGAGATCCACGGCAGTCTCGCACGTCAGGGTTCACTGCGAAAGTAACGGCATGGTGTTAAATCACATCAGAGTTCACAAGCCCGCACGAGCAGTTTTCTAAGGTAAAAGTTAATCTTCCGGGAAATAAAGTTAAGTGGCTAAAACATACTATCCCTCCGTGTAGGGTACACTATTTATCGGGGTCCGTGTTGTTTGCATCGGTAAGTGTGTATCCTCAGAGTCCCTGCACGTATCCTCTGGCTTGTGTAAGAGACAACTTAAAGTAGCAGTAAAGCTTGTTATTCTTGATGGGGCAAGGCCTACACTGACGTCCCACATAAGAGTGCATTGTGTATTGTATCCCAAATGGTTAATCCTACCCTATCCAGTGCAACTCCTTAAACTACCGGAGAAGGACTTTGGTTGTTGGTAGCTCTGTTGCAGCATTTGTTGTGGAGACCCAGAAGTAACTCAGCAGAAAATCTTATGCCAAGTTTGGCTGGAAATTACTGGATAAGTACAGTCAGCAGCAGCCAGCTTACCACGTGTGCTGACTGTACTGTACTGACTATACTGTACTGTTAGCAGTAAGTTGTGGATACTAGTGAAGTTACAGGCGCATGAGACGTTCCCGTCTCAGAATGACGGGCGCATCGAGATGCGGCGTTTCATTTTTTAGTATGGTAGGACCAGAGTAATTTTCCAATTGTTTAGGGAAGCCTAATTATTTCATAAAAAATTAAACTGTATGAAATTTGTTAAAATTAACGCCTTGGGATAAATATTATAATAAATGATTACAATTCACAGGTCTGCCTTCTGTTCATGAACCTACCACCTACAGTGGTTTCGTTTCCCACCCAGGTCAAGCATTTGTGTGGCGAACATAGATAGATGTTTGTTCTGTGTCTGGTCTTTAATATGTATTAATGTATTACAATGTTTCCGCAAAAAAAAAACTATTTAGTATTATATCAGTTGTTTAGTCTCCATAGTACAAGCTATGCTGATTCCGGGGTTTGATAGCGCAGTGTAAAATGTCCATGAATATTTATTATTATTATTAATTACAGCCAGGAGTCGTATACAATCATAACGCAATATTATTTCGATTACAATACGTCATTTAGAAGATCACAAATTTTGTATTCAGAACCAAACGCGCAATGCGCGCAACTTCGGGCAACTTCTTATCCCAACATTAGTAGATTAACGCCCCCAAAGTTTGGCTCCTATTAAACCGCAAGCCCGTGATGAGAATTACGAACAAAGCCCACTGTCTATTTCAACTGATAAAACTCCAATTATGATGTTGGTATAATTAACACAGTAGAATATGTCTACCAGACCGGTATATTCTTATGTAGACGTAGACGCAGATAATAGTTACAAAATCTATACAAATAGATAAAATTAAAGTGTCTATTTGTAATGTCAAAATAACAGCTTTTTACTCAATTTAGTTGAAATTTTACCTTATTACAACAAAAAAAAATATTTTTTTTATCTGTCTGTCTGTTTGTTTGTTCCGGCTAATCTGCGAAACGGCTGGAACGATTGACGGGACTTTCACTGGCAGATAGCTGATGTTACATGGAGTGACTTGGCTACTTTTATTTTAGAAAAAATAAAGAATTCGTATTCCCTATTAATTAGGGTAATTGTATCCTGGGGCGTATCTACTTGTTTATAAAACGTTTACTAATAGTACACATAGTAGTAGTAGCAAATGTATTTAATTTTTAGTTTATTTTTGATTGTAAAACAACAAGAAGGCATATAATAATCTGTTTAATAATCAGTAAAACATTTACCTGATAGACACTAGATAAAGTTTTGGTATTTTTGTATTACTCAGCAAAACATTTACCGAATAGGCCACCATTATCTACCGTAAGAAGTGATTTTTGTATGCCTTCTAGGTGTGTTTCAGAATCAAAAAAGTAAACTAAAAATTATATTTAAGTGCGGCACTATCCTATAAAGTTTTCGTTACTTTTATATCCAACACTATATAATGCACAAGTAAAATGTTTGCTAAGACTAACCCTGTGTGAAATTTGCGTGTATGATATTTCCCTTATCTGTATTAGTCCCTAGATAAAACGGACACAAAAGCGGTCACAACTACTGTCACCTCCCGAGCCGGAGGATCTTGGTGTCGTGCAAACATTCTATAACTTTCAAGGAAATCGGCAAATTTTATGGACGTTACAGCTTAGATAGCTCGCAAAAGGACCCCTCATATTTATCGAAATCTATTCCATTACGTTATCGAATATATTGACGGGTAAATTTGAGCTAGACGCTCGGACTATGTTGCTTTGTTGTGAGCAGTATAGGGTTTTTTTTATTTATTAAAAGGCATCCACCAAAAATAACATATATTATTGATTGTAAGGAAACATTTCTTCCTTCAGTGAAATGAAAAAGACACCACGGCTCTGTCTACTCAACCACACAATATAAAATGTATAACATTTCCATGTTAAAAGTCAAGCATGATAATGTAATCAGAAGCTGGGAACTACCAACATTGTAATACCTGTACAAAGAAAATTAATGAAAGTTCTACGTCGCTAAGGATATAATGGTCAATTTTCTACTACTATGAATATTTTTTTTCCTTAAGGAAAAAAAAGCGACCAGAAAAATCCTCTCACATGCTTTTGTTAAATGTATGTCTTTGTCGTTAGGGCCCGCGGGTACGAACCCCGAGGCACATTTTTGTATCAGCTTTTGATCAGCTGATGTTAAGTGGTTACCTCCACGCATAACAACAGTATTACGACTTAGATCCTCCCCGACCTTTGTATGTGAAGACCCAAGACTTTTGACGTTTAAGCTATGTGTGTCCCATGCCTATCTAAGTTTATATTGTTTCATGACATGTTACTTATTATCTGAGAAAAAGAACGAATTACGGCGTTATTTTCCGTCCCTAATCGTTTCTGCTTAATGGGACCTGTTTATCAATTGGAATGAGCTTTGTTCAGCTCTAATCGATCCTATCTGCGTATTGTCGCGCCTATCTGTGTATTTATTGACAACGTCCTACATTCGATAGCAATCTTGTGTGGGACAATAGACTGGTGTTGCTCTAAATATATTGTGTCTTTTATTGTCATAAGATATATCTTGAGTATTGGCGCTTGAGCACTTTTGACGTTCTTTTACATATTGAAGTGAAGCAAATAAGGAAAGAGCGTGGTAACCAAGAAATAAGTTCAAAAAGAGAAATGACGTTTATACCTTAAAAAAAAAAATGATGTGAGCTCCGTAGCTTAGTAGGGAGTAGTCGGTAGCAGCCGCTTGCAACAAACCAATTACATGCATTCTATTCTCCGCCGAGGCAACATTTGTTTGATGAGCTTTAAGTTTGTTTTCGAGTCTTGGGTGCTTGTTTATTGTGGTGATCATGCTCCTTGCTTTCTAAAACACAAGGAATCCTAGTGCAGGGGTATGAGTGTTGGAACGTAAATAACACTATATCAAGACTTTCAATCAAATTTTGGGAACGCATATACATTGCTAACCCTGTGGGTAGTAAAGTTTTGAGAGCGCATGTCGTCGCCGGGGAAATCTCTCGTGGAAAGTGGAAACAAAAATAGAAACGAAACGTAGATACCCGTAGCCTTTGAAAGTTATATTTATCCAATTTTTTTTGCGGATTAGATTCGATGCTGGAACGTGGTTTGCTATCGAATCTCAATTTTATCAGTGACCGAAACACTGCTACAAAAATATACCATGTCTTTTTATCTTCAACAGACGACCGAAAACTATGCATTAGGTATATTTGTGTGGTGTGGATTTGATATCGAAATACAGCTAATTCATCATTGATAGTTGCTTTATTACTGTGAGAGACAGGCGACGCATCACAGCGTAGTGCCAAATAGGCAGCGCAAGGCAGTTGACACAGGCATAGTTCAAGAACGTGTACTACCAACCAGCTATGTGATAGAGATACATGCGTTTATTCATGTCCTTGCTGATGCTAGGAACGGACAATTGTTAAAATAACGAGCTAAATTAGTTCAGAGTCAGAGTTGTATCATAAAAACAAGGTGCACTATTTATTAAAAACTTGCTATTCGCCGCATTTGTTTTTAATTTTTGACGACTCCGTGGCTTAGTTGCCCTGCGTGGCCCTGCCTTCGGAGCGAGGGTCCCAGGTTCGATTCCCGGCCGGGGCACACTTTGTGTGGGGAGCATGAAGTTTGTTCTCGGGAATTGGATGTTTGTCTTGTGTTTCTGTGTTTGTCCATGTCATCTGCGACACAGGGAATCTTAGTGCAGAGGTATGAAAGTGTAAACTTTTATTTAAAAAAAAAATAATCTTTCAGTGAATCTCAAAATCGGTTCAGTCGTTTCGGAGATCTGCAGACATTGTTTTTGTAACTTCCTGCATTATACACGTTCAAATTAAAAGCTGTTACGGTTATATTGAGAGTGTCAACATAAAAGCTCGTCAACAATATATTGGAGAGCGTGGTGGACCCCCTGGGCCACTACGCAGGCAGACGCCGACTTTCTATCAGAAAGTCGCAGGTTTAAACCCAAACATCCACCAATGACATTTTCACTTGAAAAATTTATGTGCACAATGGTGTTCTCGAAACGGTGAGTAAAACATTGTGAGGAATCGGCATGTCTTAGAACGAAAAATTCGAAGACATGTGACATTTACCAATCCGAATTGGGCTCTCGTGGCTCAGTCACTCTCAATTGTCGAGAGTAGGCCGGTGTCCCTGCAGTGGGAACATCAGGGGCTGATAGGAAAGTAGACATTACAAATAGACACTTCAATTTTATTTAGTTGTATATATTTATTACAAAATGACAAAGAGCATCTACAAATTCGTTCTCAGGTGGTTGTGACACAATGCTTGAGACACAGCGCAAACAGCGGGAACCTTTCGGGGATTATAATAAAATGAGCTTTGAAATGCAATATCAGGATAATAATTTACCAATCTGCTATCTCAAGCCATTGTAAACTAAGCTACAGACGAAATATCGCTATTTAGACCTAGAGGCGGTTATATACATTTTGCTTATTAAATCGTCCGTAAAAATCTCCAGTTTGTATATTTTATCCATTCAGATTAAAAGATATGACACCCACGAAACGATCATCGTTTCTTTGGCCTAAATCACCAGTTCGATATCACATTTTCGTCTCTGTGGTAGTCGAAAGCCGTTTGTACTTATTTATTTTCTACAGGAGATTGGAACCTTTGGATCAAACTAGGTTTTTAGTCATAGCGTGTTATCCCGATTTTTATGTATGCCCTACGAATATATCTACTTGGTAAATCTATACATACTCTACATGATTTTTGGACCCCGACGAAATATCTATATGTGTATCTGTGTGTCTGTCTGTGGCATCGTAGCTCCTGAACGAATGGGCCGATCTCGGTGCATTTTTGCAGCTGTTTGAAAGCTGACGTGATCGACATGGTACTTGAAATAATATACCAGTTGCGCTCCGCGACCTACGGGTGGCTATCCTACGGGAACAGTACATTTCTTTGGGATAGCTTAGCTGCTATTCCAGACTATGACTTATCTCTCTACTAAATTTAATCCAGATCCGTTCAGACGTTCTGGCGTAATTGAGTAACAAACATCCATCCATGCATATATCCAACCTTTCGCATTTATCATCAGCAAAGATCATCAGCCCATTACCATTATACCAAGCCGGGGTTTTTGCACAATCGTAAAAGCCTACGTGTTTATTGGGCGGCGGTGATATTTCAATTTGGCGATTTTAGTTCTAAACTCAGCATCGAACTATGTATTATATAAAACTGTTTTGGAATGTTAGAGCAAAGCTATTTCATATAATACCTATTTCGATCATTATGTTTTCATGTTATTCAAAGAAACTTTATTAAAAACCAAAACACTTTACTTATATATTTTATAAACGAATAAACGGTGTGGGAGTTTTTATTTGACAAACCCACACATCAAACTAATGTTATAAATGCGATAGTTTGTCCCTGTGTATGTTTGTTACTACTTCACGCCTATACGGCTAAACGTATTTGGATGCAATATGTTATGTAGGTACCCTAGATTAATACGTAGGGTCTATTCTATCCCAAAAATATTTTTGTAAAAGTACTTTTATTAGTGACTTGCAAAAACACATCTCCTGACAGTTTTTTTCCCCATCGTCTCATGTTGACTTTTTAACCGCGAGTAAAACCGCGAGATGCAGCTAGATATTTCATAAGACCCACTTAAGATACCAAGGTCGATTTTTTCAAGTAGAATACCTATTTAATACATTGGTGAAGCACAGTAACCACATTATATAATTTCTTGAGCAAAACAGATGAAGAAATATGTGTCTCTTCTTACAAATAAGAGAAGTATAATAATTTACAGAGCTCACTATACCCGACCACGTTTCGGCAGCGTTCAGGTACTCGTATATCACGAAATGGAATTGTTTCTTATTTGTTCCATGGGTGCAATCAAGCCCATTAACTAATGGGTCACGGCTCTCACACTGGGCGTATCGTACAGCCATAAATAAGCCTTGCCCATTTAAAACCAGAATATGATACGCATTAAACGGATAGCATCAGGTACTCACGATGGTATCGTAGCATAATCCAGTTACTATTATAGTATTGGACTTGAAACTATGTATGTTTACCAAATCCTTTGATATCAATGGATTCAGCAATTTATGATAAAGCAAATGACTAATTTGAAAAATATTCAATAGTTTCGTGTCTTATTTCTCCTAATTCTTCTTTTATCTAAAAACCAATCTATTAAAACGATTTTGATGAAATCACTCAAAGTATATCCTTTCAACTAAAAAACTAATTCTCCTAATCGATTAGAAATACAACTGAATTGATAACCTCGTCCTTTGAAAGTCTTTAGAAAAGTAATTTGAAGTAAATAAATTAATAAAGATTCATGGACATTTCACACCATCTAGCCCCACACTAAGCATAGCTTGTACTGTGGGAACTGGATAACTGATAAGTATTATGAGCAGACTCAAGTCGTTGCGCTCGTTGATGGGGATGTTACGCCTCAATTTTACAGGCACCCCCACCCTTCCACCGAGACAGCACCGCTGCTTGGTGGCGAATTACCAGAAGTCGAGGAATTACTTCAGCGTATGAAGTCGGCACAAGTTCTACTGGTACTTTCGGTTACTCCTTTCGTACTCGGAACACGTGTAAGAACTCACCTACGTATGCGAGCAAAATGAGCACTCAAAAAATAAGTAAAACTTTTATAGATTCAAAGATTTAAATTTTAGTAGTTTTTAAAATATATAAATGAACGTGCAATTGCCATAGATAATGTATTTTAATAAGTCTTTTACACACCATAACGACCATAAAAATTACATACAAAATGAAATGCAATGAGGGAAGTGAATAGTATAGAATAAATGGCTAATGAGGTAGCAGTAACCTCTATTTACCCGGCGCCCTTTATGCAAATATAAGGAAATGATGCCTAATCACCTCCTTAGCCTTTTTCTTTCATGGAAACATCTACATCGGTTGGTTATCTCTGATGAACCCTAATAAAATTGCTTGAGTTTGTTTGTGACATAGAATGCAACCGAAATGATTTAATCAGATTTGTGGAGGTACCCTTATTGCAAGTGCAAAAATAATTGTCAAATCCATACATACAAATCGTCACAGAATATTATTCTGTTTGCCAATGAAACTGACTGAATTATACTTAATATATTTCCTTTGTTACAGAAAGCCAAAATTTAGTAACATTATTAGTAACATTTATAAGTCGTGTAAAAATTATATAGTTATGGAACAATGTTTAAACCTATATCTATTAATATATTTTTATTATAGTTTATGTATAACATATATTATTTAAATAATTTTATGTTAACTAGTTAATTTGAATTTTATATGAAACTCATAACGGGGGACTTTGCACAAAACATCCCTACGAGACGTCAGTGTAGGCCAAATCACCTCCCGGAATTAGAATTAGATGTTAACTAGGTAACCATAACAGATGAGAACAACATTTATAAAATATAACTACAATCAGACACCCGTATCATCATTACAGCCTACATGAGTCCACTGCTGGGTATAAGCGCTTCGCAGCATGTGCCCCTAAGCCCTAAGTTATAATTAATGCTGCGACCACTTTATCACGATTTTTTTATGTTCGCATTATCGTGATAAGTGTGACAAAAGTTTAACGACAATATATTAGGGCGAACACTAATGCCTATCGCCGCACAATCGGTAAAATAGCGCGCATCAAAGTGTTTTGTAGCTAGAAAGTTTGCTCGCATTGGCAACACTTCGCCAATTCAGTTGGACCACAGACATTGTATTGGATTGTACGTACGTAGGTTTTTGCGGAAATATCCTCGGTACCCTAGAGGAACTAAAATGTACTAGAGTCCAAATTCCGAACGGAAAACAATTCTCCAACAACAACTTCGCTGATAACCGAACACGAAGTTTTTATCGTGACAATCCAACACGAACATTCGGACGGTTCGGGCCCAGCATTAGAGAAGTTATGGTAATAATACCCGCAATGGTGTTGGAATACAGCTTGTTACCCAACTGACGCTACTGCCGATCAGCGGCTAGAGAATTAAACGTGCCTGAGTTGGGAACTGCCATCAACCTACTACATACAGTCTAACAACTAGGGGACCTTAGTAACTAATAAACATCTGGCCATTGACAAGTGTTGTTGTTTTAAAATTAGTAATATGTAATTTTTGTCCCTGTTAATGAGTTCCGTAGGGTACCTTTTAGTCTAGATTCTCCACGCGTAACCCTTACGTGCCACACAAGCAGACTAAGCATTCAAACCAATCTAAATTGCAGCATTTCTTGTGCCAAGTTCATCTGGAGAACGATGTAATCCGCAGTCAGCAGTGGTGCACTTGTATTAGTGTTTCGGTGAAAATGTGTGGATACTGGTGAAAGTACAGGACGTAACGCATGAGTTGTTTTATCCCCGTTTCAGCGTTACGGGTACTACGTGAATTTTCTTATATTTCGATAAGGAAGGACTTGAGTCGTTTTAATATGGTATGTGCAGTTAATGGTTAACTTCAGGTGGGCTGTTGGATAGTTGGACAGATTAGTTACATAAATAAATGTGGCTTCCTTAAATTCCCAAAAACCGTAGCCCAAACCTCGCTCTGATACTATCGAGCCTGTAACCCCTGTATCTCAATTACCTGTTGGAAAGACTTTGCTATTGCCCAACTTGCAACAAATACAATCAACATACATTCTTATTATTTTAGGGAAAAAACTTTTCTAAAAGGTTGTATCTCGCAAATCACCGGGCCGTTGAAGTAACCCGTTAAAAATGCACACCCAAAACCAACCATTGGGAAGTTTTAATCACATGTTTATATTAACTGTGGAGGCGTTGGGAACATGTTAATACACTGACTTATTACTCCGACTCCCATTTTTACCCATAATGTAAACGAAATTACATATTTCATCGTTGTATTTTTATGCGCTGCCTAGACCCGAGGTGTTTGTATAGACATTTAATTCAGCGCAATAATTCCTTCCTAGTAATCGTAGTAGGAAGATTTTTTCTACTACGATACATATTTATTCTTCTAAACAGTATACAGACAGAGAATAATTTTGAAGACAGACAGAGAATAATTTTGAAAATGTTTTTTTTTGTGCCCCTTTTAAATGCATTTAGTAAAAATATGTTATTTTGACTTGACAAACAGACACTTTAATTATATTTATTTATAAAGTAAGTATAGTATAGATAGCTGTATATATATAGTACACAAGACACAAGCTATCTTAAGATGAGCCGTATCTTCAAAGGTTCCTGTAAATTCCGGGGTTTAAGTTATTTAGACTTAATACTGAGTAATTTCTGACCTATAAAACTGTGATGGCTGTGAAATATTTACGGGACAATCTTTAAAGTACTTCGTTTCTCACAAAAAAAAAAAAAAAAAAAAATTAAATTGGACAACGCGTTAATGAATAACAACTGAGAATACATTTTGGCTTTCATCCCCGCTCCCAAGGGAACCGTGCTAAATTTCGGGATAAAAAGTATCCAGTGTCCTACCTCATTAGAATTCATGCAGTAGTTTCGACGTGATGCACGGCCAATATGCAGACAGACAGATAAAAATGAACAAAATTACAGTTTTGGCTTCGGTATCGACTATAGAGTATATAATATCTACAATGTACAGAATTGGGCTTGTTACAGTTTTATTATAAGTATAGATGTAACAGACCAACTTCATGTATAACCATAATTAAATATTTGAGTTAGTAACTATGATTAACAGTAAACTGAAATATTGACTTGTCAGATACTAAAATCCCAAGTGCATTTTAATATTAAAATCACGCACAGCCGTCTGCTTGTGAAACAAAAGAGACGGTCCCGAATTCAGCCTTTAAAAGTTTCGTAGTATAAACAACAATCTTAGTTCGTTTCAGAGTTTGCCAATATTTTATGATTGCGAAGGGATTGCGATGGCGAAAACTCAGCGAGGCCATTTGAGATTTATGTCAATCGTGCAACTTACTCGGCCAATCTGGAATCATTCCTTCGTTGAAATTGGCACAATATGTATTTGTGCGGTCAAGTTTCATAGTGCTTCATCAATATGAATATATTGATGAAAGTTTTTCAAAATATGAGTGATCCATCTTCAGACAAAGATCTATAAAGTTGTTGAAGTATATTTTGATGTATTGGAATTTTATATGAGTTGATTTCGGTAGAAGTTGTAAGACTTCACTGTGATAGTAAACAAATTCTTATATGAGATGGACAAGGCACTTTGAATTTAAATAGACAGATTAAAGATAGTCATCGAAACTCACAATAAGCCACGTCTAATAACTCTGAAAATTCTGATTGTAAAAATATCCTTTAAATCTCTAACATAAACTACGGCTTCAGTATCACATTACCTTCTCTTTCCACTATGATACTACTAAATAAGACATCACCGTGTATTGCAGCCGCGGCTCGCTGCGCTCCGCTAAGCCTCTTATTGCCACAACACAGTTTGTCATTTACTCGAGTACAGAATACGCTATATTTTGCTGTGTTTATTGCCCTAGGGTGGGTTTCCACAGGGCGAGGTGTGGACGGTGTTAACCACTCGGAAAATGCGGTAACAAGGAAAATAGGAAGTTCCCAACATACTGAAAACGATACGTGTTTTTGTAAATGGAAGTTACAATAAATGCTGATGTTTTTTTGCTACATAGAGATATTTCTTACTTCCCGTTCGTAAGCGGACAAAATTGTTGGAATAATAAATGGATAGGATAAGACTATAAATTGATACTAGGTGATCGTATAGTGTTTAATAAGATTTTAACTAACACTTCCGTGCTGGTAAGTTAAGATCCTAGCGTTCAGTACTAGTGAATAGTCCAAGCAAATTCGCGTTATAACATAATGTATTGTACATATTTTAAAATTCTTGCAGATCACTGAATGTTGCAATACCCTCCGTCTAAATCCTTATAAACGCCGTATGGGTTTTCACACGTTCAATTTTGATGACATATATCGCGAGCATTACGATACCCGACAGCAACTTGATAAATTACAGCCTCTCTCGTGGGTTGACTCATCTGCGGTAATATAAAAATAGCAATATTGAGTCTTCGAATATTCTGAAGTAAATTGTTATTTACATTGAACTCGGAAGGGTTTTTCTTGCATAACCTTTCAAGTTTTGAAAGGTTATGCAAGAAAAAAGCTTTTAACGTGAGTTAAGTGACAAAACCAACTGGTGACAAGTGGTATTTTCCGCCAATGCCCAATTTCTTCCCCTTCTTAAATATGGGATTTCTCAAGACGAATTGCTTTGCATTTTTTGGCACCAATGTTTTCTATATTACTAAGGCCTACCTCATGCTAAGTGTTTACTTCAGCCTATGAACCACATGACTCGCACGTTATCAAGGATAGAAACATTTAAAACCGCGCTTAGGTAGATATTGTATTTACAACGTTTTTTCTTTTCAGTTCTATATAATATGCTGCTAAAATCTTTTGAGTTTAAATGCAAATTTCAACAAAATATACAACGTAATCTTTATTCCAAGATTACATAAAAAGCAAGAGCTGCATCATCTAACTAAAATCTCAAACAAAGTATCTTCTTACGTGACTGAAATTCACAATCTAAAAGATTTGCGGAATGTTACAATAATGAAATTTTACTGTTAACATGAATATTTTGAGATAAAGTTTGCTCTTAAGGGATAAACGGTGTCTCAATGGGCTTATTTTCCAAATAAATATCTTAGGAGATAGCGATATCTTGGGAATAGATAGACATGAGTTATTACTGACGTTATTCACTTTAGCAGCTTTCTAGACCGTTTGCTTACGGTTTTAAGGACATTGTAATGTGCTGAGCTGTTTAAGATAATTCACAAAGCAACGTCATGCTGAGTTTTTGGCACAGGCGCACACGCACATACGTATACTTTGTCTTTACGATCATAAAATAGACAAGTGTGCGTTGCCCCATCTGCTGCCTTTCTTTTTTGACGCTTCTCTGCACTAAGTGGGTATATAAGATGCTGTGGGGAAGTAGCGTGCATGTAAAATCGACATTAAATCACGTCTGCCATTATCCCGTACCGCATGCTCAGAAACAATAATCTTCTTATCGTGTCAGTAATGTAAAACTTAAAAAACATTGCGGTATCAAGTAGCTTTATACTCCTACTAGCTGCACTGCGGGGTATAGCCCGCGGTTGGCCATCCTAAAGAACTTTTCCGAGATAAAAAAAATAACTATGTGTTAATTCTGGTACCAAATATCGTCCAAATCCGTTGATTCGTAGCTGTTTCAAACTATTTATTGAGATAGCGCATCAAAAACAGAAACAGTAACATCCAAAATCTGAGAACAAACATTATATTCACCGCACAAAGATACCGCGGCCAGGCGTTGAACATAGAACTTCTCGCTTTCATAGCAGAGTTGCTATCAGTTGATATCTTAGCTACAGTGCGAATAGCCACTCATAACAATTAGTAGGAGTACTTGCCGAGGATAATTTTCATATACAATCCATAATTTCGGAATCCAATATTAATTTGTGATCAAGCAAAAAAAAAAAATATTGTATACATATTTCTTTGTAGTTCAACCTGAAATCGTATATATTGTTTCTATAGTTTTCCAAAGTACTTTTTGATAGGACGCGCCTGAGATTTCTCTTTGGATACATTACAAACTGTGCATCTAACTAAGCAACTCTTAGATGATTAGGCAAAGTAAAGTAGATAAAAGAAAGCCAATTTAGTTGATTTGTGTCAAACCCTACCACTAACGTAAGCTTTGTCAAAATATACTCGAATATCAGTGAGTGTATTATAACTCCGTAACAGTAATCTCTGAAAGCCTACAGGATAAATCTACTAACGAAATCGATCCCACACGTTCGACCTTAGCGTTATTACCTTTCCTAGAACTAGGATTCAACATCAAAGGTTATATTTTCGGGAGGCATCAATAGTAATGACTCCATCACTGTTTATGACTAGATAAGTACTATGTTAATCAAACAATCTCTTGTTGTGCTATAAAAAGTGTGCTTTGTGGCTGATTTCTATTAGAGCGCTGCGAGTACACGAGTAAGTATGACATAAAAGTCTGTCATGATAAAATCGTAACAAATATGGCCGATTATCTCCGATTTTTTGCCGGTAGATGTCATAATGTCGTACAGAATTTTAGCATATAGATTATTCTATATGCTTATGCCTGTGAGTTGTTAAAAAATACACCGACCTATTTTATTGTACGTTGGGGTCCATGTTGTTTGCATCCGTTTGTGAGTACTCTGACTCCCAACACGTGTCGCCCGGGTGGTGTAAAAGGAGTAGCCTAAAGTAGTAGATCTTGTGCTAAGTTCGTCCGAAAAATTACTGCCACCACACCTGGATAATCCGTCGTCAAGCAGTGGTGCATTCTCATTGCTGTATTCCGGTGGAAGGGGCATTAATCATAACACCCCTGTCTCAAAGTGATGCGGCACACCCATCACTTTGGGATGGATGTGACCACTTGCCGTCAGGTGAACAGGTCGTCCTGCCACTATATTCATATAAAGAAAATGTAGTTGCCCACTAGTTAAAACGATTTTACGCGATGCTTCTTCTCCAAAGATCAGACGCATCTCCAATAACTCGTAAACTAATTACTTGGAACTGACGTAGAGTAAGTCAGTTTTCGTCAGGTGAAGATACATTTCCATGTAAGTATGTGAAGCAGCTGTCAAAACGCTTCATTCTTTAAAATCTTCGGGAACACTTCAGGCACTTTAGTCGCGTGTAAGAAGAACAGCAATCGAATTTGTGGTTCAATTCTCGCCAGGCAAGTCAATATCCTGAATATCATTACTTTTGTATTGAATAATAGACCGGGAATCAGAGGTAATTTTTCTACTTCAAGTTTGCGCTGTGATATTCATATTTGTATGCAACATTTGTTGTTATCCGCGCCTTCGATAATCAGGATTCTGAAACTTGTTCGTGTCTTTTCAGTATTATTCTTTATTCCAATGTGGCAGTTTGTTTATTTTAAAATGCATTGTAATGTATTCAGTTTCAATACTTAATGTTTTCGTTTACTGAAAATTGAAGTTTTATTAAAACCGGATACGTTCCTAAATTAGCTTTTAGTATACAAATACAAAATCATTCAAGATTCAAGTGTTTTACTATTTACGAATTAATTATTAAATGGCCACTAAGACGCAAGAGCTTCAGTCCGCCAAGACAAATGTTTACTTGATCTGGCAATATTTGTTTCAAATCAAACAGGTCAACTCAGTATATATAATTTAATATGCAATTAGAGTGACGGTGCGAACTGACGGCCCAACTAATGTTAAGTGATTACAGTTCCCATCAAAAAGGATAATACGACTAAGTTCTTCCCTTATTGAAGTGTGACCAGTCGCATCGCGATGTTCTCGTCACTGAGGCGGGGATGCACCCACACACTGCCACTAGAACACAGCAACGCAAGTGCTCCACTTCTTGGCAGCAGATTACCAGGTGTGGGGACAGTACTACTCCGAACGTACTTGCACAAGTTCTACTGGTAGTTTTGGTTACTCCTTTTGCACCACTCGGGGGACACGTGAAATGAAATGAAATGAAACGTATACGTATATATTGGGCATATACTGAAACCTCGATATAAGGAAAGCACATTTCCACACCTATACTAAGTAATTAATAAGAAACTCACACAAATAACGTGACATAAGTGGGCCTACTCGTTCCGAGACGGGGATGTTACTTCTCGTGCGCAAGTAATTACACCTGCAACCACACCCTTTCACCGGAACACAGTAATGCTGCTCGCATTACTACTGCTTGGCGGCAAATTACAGTTGTGGCGTGTTTAATATATAAGTAAGATTTATGTGCGTAAGAAATATCTACATCATGTTAATCAATGGATTTCCATAGTATACCCACCTTTAAGCTTCCTCTAAACCAGCCCGAGGACAACCTACTTAATAGATCTTGAATGATAAATATATCACACCCAGATTTGGAGGTCGATTAATAGTTGACCATAATCCGATTGAATCCATAGTCAATTAATTCGTACGCACTTACTTGCTAACGTTTTTTTACCTATGTTTAGGAATTATTTAAAAATTACACTTCTTTTTGTATTATCTGCACAGTAATATACCCGCCCCTGATGTTATTGCCACGTAAACTATCGACAATCGTGAGTGAATGAAAAAATACTAGGAGAGTTGCCACCCAACTTTTCCAATGTTTTTCAAGTCTTTTTTCTCACGATATAAAAATCAAACCATTTTTTTGAGATAAAGCCAGATGCTATCATGACTGGTTAGCATTTAGCTCCATAGCTTAGTTACTTTGCCGCCTTGCCATCGAAGTAAGGGGTCCCGAGTTTGATTCACAGCCTGGGCAAACATTGCATAATCGAGCATAATGTTTGTTCACTGGTCTTGGTTTTTTTTAATGCAGGGGTTAGAGTGTATAAACTTTTGTCTGTATACGGTAATAAATTCACCACTGCCTCCCATTACAGCGATGTTTGTGATTACGTTAAAATTAACGCGTAATAACACTGGAACCACAAAGCTGAATGGTCAATTAGCTCCATACAGATACAAATAAACGGTTCATTTTGCTGTTTCGAAATCAGATCCCGTAATGAATGCAAATACTCTGAGCAGTTCACTGTATCGAGTATCCGAGGCCTGATTTCACAAATATACTCGTATTTTACTCAATAACTTTTTGAAATATTTGATTTTATTTTGTCTATGTTATCATCATAACGTATCAAATAAGCCAATGATGATAACTTCTCTCAAAACCATTGAAGCGTTCCAGGTTTTACCTGCAGACCGTTTAATGAGATGATTGCGTACCACGGAATCAAAATTGGATTCGGTGGATTTGTAGTCGAAACGACTTAAAGCAAACGAAGGAATGGGATAAAAAGTCGATGCGATTCCAACCGATCGATTTGATCTGAAGCGAACCATTGACAATTAATTGCACAAAGAAACGCTTCATATAGATACTTAATAAGTTATTTTATATTCTTTTTGTTTATCTAAATTAATGCTAAGTTGACTAGATTTTCTAATCACCATTGCCTATTGTATACAAGCTGAAATATCCACGTAACAAATTGAAGATTGAATAAGTCTGCAGCTACTACCATCGGTACCTACACTGCAGCCGGAGAAACATGACGTCCCTGGACCACGGACGACGAGTGACTAAACAGATTGAGGATGGAAATGTAATATATGTAGAAGCGAGTCTACCATCGTAGTGTCTGTCGTGCATCGAGTAAAACATCTACGCATGTGTGAGGGAGCAAAATAATTGAAAGGACGCGATAGCCGCAATCACGCGACTTGCTCTTTACTAGCAAGTCTAGTTGCGCCCCGCGGTGTTGTACAATACAATAATAACTAGGGTAAAAAAACCTTATATAATACAAAACTTGATACAATCCTTATCCTAATAGTTGTAGATAATATCAATGAATCTGATGATAGGGCAAAAAAACTGGGATCGAAGATGACATGTAAGGTAAATTATAAGATAACAGGTAAAACAATAATTAAATTTGGTAAAGGTAAAAGGAAAAATATTTTACTTTCAAAGTTGTTTAAAACAACGTTGTTATGTTTGCGCAGTGAATACTTTTGTGTTATACACAAAAACATTTTTGTATGGCTCAAATCACAACCGGGTGCGATTAAATTTCACCGGCATCAACAACCTTTCACAGGAATAACCAACGGAAGTGCACCAATGCTACCACCAAGTATGATCCGGCAAAACACAACTAGCCATCTTAACCGACTTAAAAGAACGGAGGAGGTTATCAATTCGGCTGTATTTATTTTTCTTATGTTTGTTACGCTATTTCTTCGCCAATTGGGAATCAATTTGTTTTTTTAGGGTTCCGTACCCAAAGGCTAATCGAACCCCGGGTTCGATTCCCGGCCGACCCCTCGCTTCGAAGGCAGAGCTACTACCAACTAAGTCACAAAGCCGTTATATTGGTATGCATAAATGATTTTTATTATTATTAAAATTGAACTCGTGCCTTTCGCACTGCTCATATTTAATAATTGAGTGTTAGTGCCAGTACTTAAGAATTCTAAAAGATATCTCAAATATACTTTTGGTGATGTCTATTACGTTTTTAGTACCAGTGTGTCCTTGTCCCCTCGATGTCAACTCCACGCGTGTAATTTCATCCGATCGCGATCCCGACTTTGTAAGGGTATTTTTTTACTATTTGAAACGTCCTTTTTTGAAAGAAAAGTTTTAAAAATGGTTTGTTATTTCAATCTGTCCAATTTATTGGGCCATTTGATTATGTCACGTTAACAATACGTCATAATCAAATAGCCCAATAAAATGTTATGTCATTTTATTGTTAGTGTTAACAATAAAATGTTAAAACACGTCATTGTATTAACTTCATACTATCATACTTATAGTATTGTATAAGTGCAAAAGTTTGTTTGTTGTTAACGGATTTGGATGAATTATTATGTTATGAAGGTAGGTCATACCCTGGATTAAACATAAGCTACTTTTTATCCGGAAAACGTTTGCAAAATATTACTTGCAAAAATCATACTTCTTTCCAATCGCCTCATGTTACCTTTTTAACTGCGGAGCGTAGTTATAGATAATGCCACTAATGTGTCACCGATTTGACACATTTTTCAGATTGTCAGATCAATTGCCCAGATTTGTCCTGGGCGTTGCAATGCTTAAGATTAATTTAACCGAAAAAGCTTTAAATGAGTTATTTCTGAAAAAACACTGACGGCATTGAACTCCCTATTTGCCACGTCTACCCTTTCAAAATAGAGTCATCATCAACGTAAAATGTGAGCATTTACTTTTAGGGATAAGTGCGTGATTCAATGTATGTATCGCCTGTCATCTGTTAGTTGAATTTTGAAACTGACTGTTTAAAAAAATGGTCAACCACCACAAAGTTGTAATATCCATGTTGATGACAACAGCAATTCTAAACTAATCAACTCTCAGCCCTGTAATGTTTATTCCTTTGATGATACGATCACATGAGCCATCCGCGTGATCTGGTCTGTACATTATTTTGATATATTCTTATTTTTCGTGTGAGTGGCCTACGCTGGCGTCGGATTTTTCTAGCCGCTTGAAAGCCTCTGATGTGGCTTATTGACTGGTATAGCGTGGACCGACTTCCTGTCGTGCGCGCCAACGGAAACGCTTATTTTGATATGTTACAGCGATTATTATAACAACATAAAAGAATTACAGATTTTGACTTTGGATTGTAATATTCGTTGTATCGAAAAGCGTCAGTTTACATTTTACCTTTGTATGCAAAAGGAGAGCGTGGTGCTCCAGGGGTACAGACGCCGACTTTCAATCTGAAGGTCGCTGGTTCAAACTCACACGTTATATTTTTATTAAAAATACATCAATTGGAATCCGTTCACTTGTAGATCTACGCAAAGCATTAAAATAATGCTTTTGGTTGCAATGCACAGTTAACTAACAGAACCTAGGTATGTATACATAAGGGTGAATCGATTAGGTTATTGACCGTAAGAATCAAATTCGGTGCCAAATCAAAATAGCGTTTACATTGAAATCGACAGAAAATCGAGGTTTTTAGATTATTTTATGTCAACTGACTCGGCCCTGCGTTTTACTCCGCACCATTTTCACTCTTGACTTATATTTTTATTTCGAGATCAATAATTCATTAGATTTATAGATTAGTAAGGATCGTGTCCGTTCGCTTTCGAAAAATAACCTTGCCGAACTACAATAAATACATATGAATATCTCTTTGAGAATATGAATGTTATACACAAAACTTTCAGAGAAAAAGATATATATATATATTCATCTATGACTGCAAATGATGTGCGCCATCTGCAATAATTTTAGCTTTCTCGTGCCAAGTAATGTCACAAATATTATGGTGAATAAGATATTTCAGGAATATCGAGATATCTCTGAAAAACGGAAGCTCCTTGGCTAGATACAAACAAATAAGTTTTACTTTTATGTAACTGAAGTAACAGAACGATCTGATGGCCCATCTGATGTTAAGTTGTTGCCTTGTGGCCCATAAACGGCAGCAAATAGACTCAGTTCGTTACCTAGTATTAGAAGATCCAGGATGCATCATGTTGCCTGTCATTCTGAGACGGGAATGTAACGTCTCATGCGCTTCTAATTTTATCAGTGGTACCTTGGTATACCTAGGAGTTAGCGGGATACCGCTTTTTATCCCGCCAAAATCATTGTTCTTTGCTCTTGTGTATTCGTGTTATATTATTTTTTGTGTTCTTGCCATATGCGCTACAGGGAATCTATACATATAAAAAAGTAATATAATAAAAAAAGAATTTCAAAGTACTTCTTCGCAAAATATTTAGCGTGATAAATGAAAATGTCAAGAAAATATCTGATGCTAACCGCCGTTTATGGTTACAACGCGTTAAGTTAACAAATGTTACTGTCGCTTGTAATTGTTATACCTTTACTGAATTAATATGTCACCGAACTCAATCATGCCAATGTTATGACTCTACTATCACTTTCTTTCAATAAAAACATCATTCCTTAGTAAGCTATAGCCAACATTTCTGTGACAAGTAAACATTAGTATTAGTATTAGAGCATATTATATGTATGTGTAAAACACACACATTTCTAATATCGTTTGGACGTGTCCATGTCCAAACGATATTAGAAATGTAAAGAAATAAATGAGTTCAATCAAGAAGGATTTATACCAATAATATTTACCAACAATACCGGGCGAACCGCCATCTTATTATGGACGTAAAACAGAAAGTACGACTGGCAGATATTCAACCGCTATCCAGATATTGTGTACAAACATGTATGCAAGTTAATTTACCTTCAATTAGTTCAGTGTCGTTGGAGACTTGTCTATTAGGTTACAAATCAAATATAGTATTATAAGTACGCTGCTGAATCCATATGTACCAATACGAGTACTTCTTAATTGAATTTGATCAATCTATACATGTAACATAAGAGTAGGGGTAACGTAAGAGTAGTATAATAGTTACATAACGTATCCAGAACAACTACAATAAAGGTATCTCATCAAAAAAAGATTAGAAGTCCAAGTTTTTCCATCTACCATTCTTTGAGTTTGCTGATGCAATAAAAATATCTTCATATCTAAGAATGTGTCTTAAATCTCACTTTTGGACATCATATGATGTAACATCATATTACACCAGACAATTTTCAAGACGTGCATAGAGTATGCAAATTCCGTATCAAAACACTTAATCGCATTGAAAAAAAAGCAAGCATAATTTCTAATTTTGTAATAGCAAAGTTCTCTCTACCATCCATGTCAAACAACATCAACATGTTCGGAATGGTTACTAAAATAACGGTTCGTTGCATGAAAACTCCAGGCTAAGCGAGAATATGATCTCTCATTTCATTAATATATCCATGTTTGTACAGTCCCAAAGATAATCCAACACCAAAAATGGTTTTAGTCTCTGTCGTGCTAGAATATACAATATTAAAATGCCGCTAGTGGAGTACAAATTAATGAATTCGCTACATATATTAATTAATAAAGTATATTATTTGTCATATGGGAATTGTCATGACGTGGATCGGACAGGGGACAGATGGGACTAACTGACCTGCATATAGAACAGACAGGCTGACACTCAAGTTGACTTTTGGATACTCGTATCTCTTTACAGCGTCAAAATAGCGTCACTCAATTAGGGCCAAGATAATATGACAGCACTTTATATAGTTGTTACTACAATAGAGATCAATTGGATGGGTGACCGTTTTGTATAATTTGAACCGAGCTCTACCGTGCTTATTAGTGGACGCGTAAAGCTGTCGACCGCAGGTATTCTAGTTGATAAGGCATGAAATCAAAGTTGGCCACTCTGATTCCTGACATGGCTTATCAATCACAGTTACTGACACGAAAGAAAAAAATATCAATTGTTGGCATATTTATTTCGGCATCAGTTTCGTAATTAAAATCATTTAACTGAATTCTCAATGTCTACAGTCGGATAAATACTTACTTATAGGGTACCAATATATATATTTATGCAATTATTGAAAAAATTTCAAGGATTTTTACTTTTTAAAGGCGCTGGAGAGGGAGAAATAAAACAATTTTGGATTATTAATTCATAAACCAAGAAGCTTGAAGGATTAAGCAAACACTGCAATATTAATGACGCAGTAGCCCCTTCAAACGCGTTATTAAAACAAATAAATAATATGAGAAATGGAGTTATATTTTTGATTGATTTGAATTTAAACTAGTTACTCAAAGATTTAATAATAAAGTCCCAAAAAATACAGGTAAAACTTACGAAACTTAATTTTAGCTCACCTGATGTTAAACGTTAAAATTCACCTCTGCCTTTAATAACATCAATAAAGGTTATAAAAACTAATTCATATGCGTACACTTTTGAGCCAGTAGGAAAATAACTTTATCTGAGGCCCTTGGGAATAAACCTGAGCAAGGGAGAATGGGCGTTGATTTACATATTTTCGCGCGGCTGTTTAATTCTTCGTCTCCTTCCCTTCTCGCTTCACAGACCGCATGCTGACCTCGCTCTTGCTTTCAACAAGACGGAACACATACATTATTCAGTTTGTTAATAATTGGGCACGGTAAAAAAGGAGTTTCCGAGGTGTCAAACATTTTCAATTAAGGAAATCCACCACAAAATTACAGCAAATGATGAAAAATAAATTTAAGGAGATAGCCGCGCGAAACAACACTCCTATAACTTACACCGCATAAAGTTTAACCTGAGATACGATACATTGTTTAGTATTTCGTTGACATAAGATCTGTCTGTGGCTGCTGGATTAAAATGTTATATGATATACAGGATTTTTTCCCCACAAATTATTCGCTTTCTAATATTTTGTGGGAAAACAATGGCGGCGATCAGCTCACTATGTCACGTTTCTCCGGTCTCCTAGTGTAACCTAAGAAGTGGAATTGATAATAACTAAATAAATATACATAGAAGATCAAAAAAAAATAAAAGATTAAAGTTTTTCAAGGCTCTGTGATGCTAAAAATATTAAAATCCTTCATAATCAATTATATGTACTTAATAATATTTACTTACAAGATCAAATCCTTTTTTATAAACCGACACAAAAGTGAAGTGTATCATTCGAGTTACTCGTAGTTGGGAAGACACCGCGCGCGGCCGGCGGCTACGGACCGCGCTCACTGACTGCCGGCGAGCTACGTTGCTACGATGCTACGCGCTACGAAACCTATTAAGAGCTACGAGATTTATCTTCGTGTACAAAATTCAATAATGTTATATTCTTCTACACGTAGATTCTATTTGAAAATATATTATATGTGTTTATTTACCCACTGCAAAAGTATTATATCACTAATCTAGCAATATTACGAGCTATGCTTAGTTTTGTGCTAGATGGCGCTGTGTGAAATACCAATGAATATATATTTGTTTATTTTCCCTTCATTAAGAGTTCCTTTGTTGTAGATAGTACACGGATACCTGTGACCTTCTTAAGTGCCACTTAAAAAGTACCTACTTTTAGTAAAGTAAAAAATTGCAGATTGAAATGCAAGAAGCATTTCAATATGAAGTATATATATGTATATATATGCTATTAAGTATAATATGAAGTATAACAAGTATATATCGTGGGAAGTCAAATACCTTTGGCTCAAACAAACCATTCTTACTATTAAAGTCTTTAAACATTATATATGTTAAGTTATGGTATTATAATACAATATAATTAGCCATTCGTTGTAATACATCTAGAACAACTTATTTACTTCTAAAAACCCTTGGATATTTAACAAAATTATAAACAAAAATGGCATTTTGTTATATTTACTACATCAGCCAGCTTTAAATACAAATACATATTCTTAAAAATCCGGAAATATAACAACAAATGATTGGTAGAAATTGAACCCAGGACCTACATACAACCCAGAAAGCAGAGCTACTCCCAACAGAGCTGAAAGTCCAATTAAAATTTAAAAGTGAAACGGTAGGTATACGACAAGAGTGAAGTTTAATAAAATTTAAATGTGAATATGTTTTCATTTATTCAAAGCAAAGCCAGGCCAAAGTATCAGGTGAAGTAAGTATAAATATATTTCATGTGACCAAGTAATGAAACTGGAATTAATTGGTAACCTCCGCGCATGACAACAGCAATCCAACTCAGAATAAGACTTGAATCTTAGACTGAGTTGCTATCACCCGAGACAGGGATGTACCGTCACATACACCTGTGATTTCACCAGCACCCACACCCTTCCAGGGAAATAAAGTAATGCAAACGCTACTGCTTCCAGGTACCTCTCCGGGTGAACTAAGCACAAGTTCCACTGCTATTTTTGATTGCTCTTTTCGTATCAAGTTGTCTGCGTCCGTAGGAGGGTATCGTATGGACGCGTGCAACTTGGTCTCCCAAATAATATGATTATTTTTATTTTATAAACTTTTATGTACGCAAAGTCTTTTTATATTTACTTTGAATTTTAATTTTAGTTTAAAACATACCAGATGATACAAACTTATTATAGTTTGACGTCTGTCAGATCCAATCTGAGCTGGATAGAAAAAACCTGGAAATGCGTTTGTGCTATTTTATTTTTCAAATTAAATCCTGTAAAAAACTACGATCAATCAGCAGGAAAATACAAGTGCAATGCAATACGTCTGAAATCTTCAAGCAAACTTTGCCGTAGTCGTGTTACGCTGCGCAGAAAAAACGGTTCGTTGAATCCAGTTACTGAGTTAAACACAATTGCATGAAATACGGCCCGGTTCAACTGAATTGGGCAGTCGATTGGGAAATAATAACGTGCCTCGATAAACAATGATAAATGGAGTTGTATGCATTTTTTTTGAGTAGAAAATTAAATTATCTATTATGACACTAACACACTATTAAATTAACATCACTACATGACACTAAGAAAACTATTTTCTCACAGTGTGATCAGATTCATAACTCAGTGACATGATAAATCGAAATTCATGGCTACTAAATCTATTTACAACGTATTATTTTTTGTGAAAACCGTACTTCTCTGGACGAACAAGTTCTACTATTACTTTTTGTTGCTTCTTTAGCACCACCTGGGGGGTACAAAATTCTTAATCGAAAGACGCAAATCTAGTCAAAGCTGCCCCTTAGTTTCTATGACGACCTGCTTTTCATGTCGCAAGTTGAAATGGCTCCAAACTGTGAGAAAGGAAAAAGCAAGCTACTTGTAGCTGGTTTGGAAACATGGTAGCAATAAGACACCCGCAGATATGACATTTGTATATTATAATACATATTTAAAGAAACTAGCTTTTGCCTACGGCTTCACCCGCGCTAATGTTGATTTCTATTAAATTCTATCCTTTTCTGTACCCCTCATAAGATGTGCGCAAAATTTCATGATGATCGGTTGAGAAGTTAAGTCGTGAAAACGTAAACAAAAAACAAACTCACAGTCGCATTTATAATATTAGTTATTAGGGCATAATACTTATTAAAATAATCATTTGTAGAGCTCAATCAATCAAAATTCAAATGTAGTAAAAATAGTAATTGAATGATATATTTTGCTGAGCTAAAACATGAACCGTGAGGTGATTAAGTGTTTAATTGGATTGGTTCCCCCAATAACTCACTTTGTATGCGAAATGGTGCGGCTAAAATGAACACTGGATAGCCGAAAATAACGCTCTACCACAAATGACTTATACGCGCATGCTTAGGTGGAAAGGTAATGTTTATTTTGTGTGAGTCTATGAATAGACTCACGCTACCAACAAGCTATAACTTATGTAGCAAACGACAAAGCATTGACGAGGAAAATATGGTTTTTTCCTAACTGTTCAGTGTACAGTTCATATTCTTCGATGGAGAGTTGGATAGGGCTTAACCAAACGCTAAACGTAATAAGAACGCGTGATGCTGTCAGTACATATTTATTTTGTGAAGTTTACAATATTATTTTTTAAAAAATTTAACTGATGTAAAGTATTTTGACTTTGACTGTGTCGATTCTCTCATTCAGTTCTTCCCGGTTTTAAACCGAGAGTAGGCTCCCACAATGAAACAAAGGCCATGGCAGACCTTTGACAATATGTGTATTATAAAAAACGAATGTTGACCCTTTTAGGATTAACTTAAATCGGATCTGCCCTTAGGCTTCGTTTAAATACACGAGCTGTAATAAATCAGCGTGAAACTCTTGTATCCTGCCCGTCCATTCATTCTATCTGCCTTAGATCTCTTCGATTCATTGAACCAAATATCCCCTGAGATCGGCATCGGATTTTCTACCTTACTACTACTGCAATACCTAATATTGCACTGTAAGCTCATTAAATATACATGGTTCAATATAAAGTTTACGGGTGATATTACACCCTTGACAGTAATATCAGAGTCCAATTTTTCGAGCCGGAATAGTTAAACATTTTCCCAACTTACGCTATAGCAGCACGAAACCTGTGGTGTGATCTTCAAAATGAAAATGTTTATTTTTCACGAAACGCTATTCTCTGCATTTTCACTTTATTTGGTAGAAACTTTAGCTAAATGTGTTGGCACTGAGCGCCCTAAATGCAACAAAGATAACAAGTATCTATTTACTTAAAGTACAATAAAATAGCAGTTTAGTTTCAAAACTCGTACCAACTCGTCACATAAATTTTCTTTAAAACAAACAATTTCAGTTCTAAATGGACTCGGCTGGTTCGTTGTAATAGTGATGAAACACATCTGTCCAGAGTCCCAATGTTGGTACCGTCGACCTTTCGAATGCGCAGGTCAACTGCACTAGTTCATTTCTGTGTCCTAGTTAATAAATGTTGTCTTCTGACGAGTTTTCGAATGGTAAAAGTCCAAGCTTCGATCGAGTGCTGATGGTTCAATTCCTAGTTACTGAATTTTTTTCTTGATGTATGTGCACGCTAAGGTTTTTTGTCATTTTTTCTTGTCACTTGATCATCACTTCTCTTGACAATCACTTGAACGAATGCAGTTGACTCTGTACAGATTGGTTTCAATGGCTAATTTACCATTATTGCCGATTCGCTTAATTCAGTTTTATAAACGTATACAATACTAACGTGGCAAACATTCCTTAAACCGTTCTAGATTTATCTGTATGAGTAATAGGGTTCTGTTTGGGTACGGAAATCTAAAAAATGAGTTTGATTCTGACTCGCAAATCTATGGTTCTGTTATATCAACTGTGTTATTTATTATGTATTTTTTAGAAAATTCGCAATTGACATCCAGGGAGATAGACAGGCAGACATAGTAAGCTTAGTATCAGCCAAATCCTATAATCTGATAACAGGTGAGATTGATGAAATGGCAATATTTTTTTCTGTCAAAACATGGACTTTTTGACAACTAACATTGTCTTTTTTGGTAATATTACTGCAGTAATCTGTAAGTAAATCATAGGGTTTGGTCGTTAGAGTATGAAAGTAAAAAACATTAAAAAAGTCCTTCAAAATAACCGATTAATACCTTTTCACACGAAACAAAAACGACTTTTCGTGAAGGACTCGTATATTTAGGCATATTATTTTTTGACTTGCTAAGCATGTGAATAGGTTCATAGAATTTCACGGGCTACTAATAAATAAAAGAAAAATTACGTACTGGATAAAATCTGAGAGCAATAATATAGCGTTTTCTTCATTTGTAAAAAATATTTGTTTACTTTTTTAATAAATAACAATCTTGCTACGTGTTGAGGTATACTGAGAGGTTCTAAGTACTAATTTGCCTACCTATCAAGTGTTAAATCACGAAACATTTCTGTCACGTAATCTTACAAGTTCCAAAATATTGTTTTTTTTTTTATATGAATTTGTGACGGAACGAGTATGTTGATGGTAAGTGGCGACCCCAACCCATGACAACAGAAATGAGACTCAGTAAAAAATTAAAATCTTACACTGAGTCGCATTCATCGTGCTGCCTCCATCACTCGAGACGGGATAATACATCTCATGCGCATGTGATTTCACCGGCACCTACACCTTTCCACCGGAACACAGCAATGAAAACACTACTGATTGGCGACTGATTCTAGATATGGTGGCAGTACCTCTCCGGACGAAGAAGTTCTAATGCTGCTTTTGGTTACTCACCTACGGCCGAGAGCAACTACGTAATATTCAACAGAATTTTTTATTTGAATTTAACTTAACTAGCTATCAAATAAGGTTAGCACCCGTGAACATTGTAAGTTTAATACACATTTTATCGTTTGGGTATGTGTTGGGGGCCTATAATCCACAAGCATTTTGAAAGAAATAAACACTCAGCCGAAGCTTTCGATTGGGTGAGAGTGATAAAGAAAATATATGGGAATAAAGTCGAAAGCTGGGCCGTTGTAAGTTGGAACACGTTTCTTTCAGCAATAAAGTCTATTGGCTATGGCTTGGGTGCTTAGTGCAACAGAAAGGTCGGGTACTTTGATACTCAGGACGACGTGAAATACTGTTTTATTTATTTACCTGTACCTTTAGAGCGTCCCTAAACCAAGCAGGTGCCTGCGGCGAGTGAATGATAAGTCTGATAATGCATATTTAAAGAAAACCATACCGATATCTCTTCTCTCTTCTTTTCTTCAATCTAATGTCACCCTGCTGAGGCCTCATGCAATCCACACCATTTCTTACGGTCTTGAGTTTTCTGCTTCCAGTTTGTCTCCGCTATTTCATGAACAGTTTCGTTTCATTTGAACATTCGTAAAAACATTCGGTGTTCGGTTCGCTGTCTATCGACGTTTCAATGTTCAAATCCGCTCCAGTACTTTGTGACCCATCGTTCGTCAGCATAATCGGTTAGGTACATTTGATGAGTACATAACTCAAACGCCAGCTTTAAAATACCAGAATAGTGTAAGCATTTAAAATTTTTTTAGTGGTTTAAAAGGTTCCCGAGATAACGATGACAGAATTAACCGAGGAAGAATTAATCTTAACAGTTTAGCTTATGAGATAGCGTATGTTCATCGTTAGTACCTATGGTTGAACCAACTTGAATGTCCTGATCGGATTCCACAAAAGATCACGCTGACTTATTTTAATGTTGGTGTTTGTTCAGATTATGCGACCCTCCGATGGGGAAGAGTTAATAAGAGGTGAATAAGAGAGCGCGACAAGTAGTTGTGAAAGACAGATCCATTCGCAATATTGGTAAAATATAGATTTCATCAAATAATTATGAACTAAAATTTCCTTGTACGGAATAGAATAATTTGTCAATAACAACCTCCACATCTGTTGCCGACAGAGTCCGCATTTCAGTCATTCATAAAAATTGTAATGAAAAACGTGAACGAGACTTTCGTTTCGAATGAATAGGCTTATTTTACTGTTTGCTCACGTTTCTATTTTTTATAGCGGAATTTTATGCTGTTTCTAAATCTTTTTACTGAAATGTTTTGTTTTCAAATCGATATATTTTTAGTGTTCAATCACAGCTACTGATTATTTTCTATTTGATTGAGAATTTTAGTAACTTTAACTCACTCATATCCTTGAACTAGGCTCCATGTTGCACGTAGCATAAATATCTACACAAAGTCGCACAACACAAACATCCAAGTCCCAACGATACTCTGACAAAATATTTTACCCCGCCGGGTATTGAAGCCGGGTCCCTTGCAGGCAGAATTATTACGAACTTAGGTTAACTTACAAAGGTCTACCTAGAATAATTGAATCATATCGTACCTAAAGTTCAGTGTTAAAAACTAAAACCCGTCTACCCAAAAGCCGTACAATATTTTAGTGTAAATTCAGCGGCCGAATAAAGATTTATTAATCGGAAAAGCGTCAGACTATTCAATTTTAGTTACAATCTGGTTTCTGCTTAGTCCAGTATTAGTTTTAAACAATATATTTCATTTGTATCTTTTTAAAATAATAAAATTATTGATATTTAATTGCAGGTATTTCAAAACTTCTATAACAAAACTAAAAACTATTTCAGAATATTTAATTCAAGCGCTTCCTTATAATACCCTGCTTGATTCTATTTTCAAAAAATAATAGCCTACCTGGGGACGATCAAATCATAACCTCCTTTAAGGCTTCGCAATAGTCAAAAGAGTGAAAAAGAAACTCTATTAAAACATTCTGTTCTCTTCTATTATATAAAAATATAATATTCTAAGAATGATTATCTTAGATGATTTATATCTTTTGAAATCTGGTACTACTCTTGTAGAAGTATTATATTTTAGCACAAAAACTAAAAACGTGTAGATATAGCGAATCACGTATAACCTTTTTCAATTTTCATTTACGATCATGGATATCTGTTACTCTAAAATAGATTTATTTCTTACTCGTCTGCTAAGTCGTATGTTTTACGCGGGTTCGGCACTTCAATATTTCAATGGTGACTCGAAATATGCCTATTTTCATAGTTCAAAAAAGTTGCGTTTTGTAAGCTTATAAAAAATACTTGCATAAATTCACTACTTTCTCCAAAAAGAGTTAGTGCCTCAAAGTGCCGCTTTTAAGCTTGTGCATTACAATATCGTGTAAAAGTAGACGTGATAAGCTCATCGCCGCCATTGTTTTCACACGAATATCTCGGCTAAAACATTCCTTCAGTAAAATTAATACTCCTTAGTAATTCGATAGCCAGGAGAATTTACCAACAAGTACGAGCAAGCTTACAAAATAACATCTCATTTTTAGAAAAATTATATCGAATACGAAAAAAATTATTTAGTTGAAATAGACAACAATCGTGTGGTATCTAGACCCAACTAACATGTCGAGACATGGAGGAAAAACGTCATCAGCCCACATTGAGTACTCCTCCCAATGAGTGAAACTGAACCTCAAGGATAAACAAAAATATGATCAAAACTGATAAGAAAAACAGCATACAAAACACACTATTCGGAGGTGTTTGATAGTAGTCAATATTTTTTTTTTGCTGATAGACACTGCGTTGGAAATACCACAAGTGTTGCAGGAATCGTCCAGTTACCATCAGGAGGGGTGACTCGCGTGCTTTATGATTCACATAACAAAAGATTGAGCTTCTGTGGTAGATCATAATCATGAACTTTAGCTTAATAAATGATTATGCAGGCTGGCGTCTCCGCAGTGCTTCGAAGAACCGTGATAATCAAATGATTTCGTGTCCTTTCTGCTTATACAGTCTTATCGGAGGCTTATAGGCGACCTCAAAACTTTGACGTACTTATTTATACAAATATAATGAAATAATGAGATTAATTTACCATATTTACATAAAATACAAAGAACAAAAGTATATTTTAATATTCACCTCAAGTCAGAATGACATCCTCCGTATCAGCCTCTTGTATCTACTGCAAGTATACCGGCCTACTCTTGATAAGTGAGAGTGAATGGGCTTGATCTACCACGGGAAAATTATCGGATTGGTAGATGTCATATGTATTAAAAACTCCGGTTTCAGAACATGCCACGAAGTTTTCTCACGAAATTTTTGGTCACCGTCTCCAAAACGTATTATGAAACATTAAATTAAAACTTAATTGTTGCTTGTGTGAGTTAATAAGCAGTGACCTTCAGATTGAAAGCCAGCGTCTGTATTGCTAGGCTATTATGCTTATGCTCAGAGTGCCAATTTATGTGGTTTTAATTTAGCGTGTACCCATGTGTAAACACTTGACAGAATCAAAATCATTTATTTGCATTACAAACCGAAGCCAATACTTGACGGGCATTATTCAACCAAATGGGACAAAGGAGACCCATCGCAAACTCAACGAAATTGCCGTCCTTCATTTATACAAAACTGAGTTGTCTTTTATCACAGGGTACGCGTTATACAACGATGGACGGGCCGGCGAATAGATGAATTCCATGTTTGCTCGCTCATATTTATTGTACAGTTACCTATTCTGGGTACCTACTTGGGCCAAGATTCAGAGTAGTTAATAATAAAACGTTTTCCAATACTTGTTGTGCTTACAAAGAAACGTTATGAGTGAGAACAGATGTTCCGCCTGATTTAAGTGGTATCTTTTGCCCTTACCAGTGTACCAATATATTTATTACTTTTATTATTATTTTAGTCTTATTTATTATTTTATTATTATTAGATCCCGATGCAAAAACTTATTGGTGCACCGTATTAATTGGTGACATTTGGAATGAAAGTCGAGGTCCATACCACTCGATCACTTTTTTAATTTCCCGGTATAATTAATAGAATAATATGATACCGGGAATAAATAGCCCGAATACATTTTTATGCATTGAATCTCCATAAAGATCTTTAATACGAGGACGTTCAGAACATTAACTTCATGCTTACTTAGGACACTTATCTCAGAGCAAAGGGGGTTTCCCGAAATGTTTGCCTTTTAGGTGACGTTTGGCAATTTAGGGATGATGTATTTAGAGTTGTAATTGGAGCACGGGCTTAGCACTGAGAGTCTCTAGATAAACTCATTCTTTTATGACCATTTGATTTAATAAAACAACATATTTTTTAATATTATATATCCACGCAGATCGGTCGACAAACTAGTATATTAATAAAAATAAAGCTCTGCATTTATTTCTGTGAAATATAAATGAAAATACAATCTGAATAAATTTATCACTTACTGAAAACAGTTGAAATACGTGCATTAAGCCATTGAAGCCGCGATCACCGCAGTTGGTAGAGTTTCAAGAGTTTTATAAAAGTTGGGGTGGCTCTGTCGGTGAACCGGTCCCCGCTGCCACGTGCAACTTCCAGATAAGAGCTGGTAATTTATTACTCGATTTATTTATATTCCTTTTCATTATAACTAGTCATTGAAGCAAGAGCTGAAGAATGGGGAGAAAACTCTAAGCTAAACCTATCTATGTTATGCACCTTCATTACTTTGTCGAAAATATGACAGTGACAGTACCGGCTAATAAAAAATGGTATGGCCGAAGCGTTTATAGATTAAACTAGGTGACCCGACAAAATTGTTCTGCCTTTATTGACAATTTCTCAAGTATCTGTCAAACGACATTATAATATAAATCTCATGGAAAATATTACGTTAAATTTTCCCGGTATAATTCCTACTTGTTCTTTCCAACAATGTCTAATTTGGTCTATTGAACTATTAAGAACGTTTTGAAACATAAAATTGCCTAATCTGTCCTGCCGTTCTCGATTGATAGGCTTACCAACGAACAGCATTTAATTTTTTTATATGGAGTACATACCTGTGACCTACCCCGCATTAGTATCAATTGTTTTCTTTATTTATTTAATTTGTTTAAAATAACATAAAAAAGAAGTAGTAAGCCGACAATATGAGTTGAGGCCCTCAATTATTATCGTCCAATCTAAATGTAAATGAGACATCCCCGTGGAACTATTTTATGAATTGTTTCTTTACCTATGTTCATGATTTATTCTTTTATTTTTCAAACCGAAATAAAAATTGTATGGTAATGGACCATAATAGAAAACAGCTAAGGTATTTTGAAATTAAAAAAAATAATTGATGTACCACAATTTTTTTTATTTTATACAAAATAATGTTATTGAATAACATTATAATAACATTGCACATTTTATTGAGCATTTCCCAAGTACAAGATTTTACACAAACAAGCCCGCCTGACGTGGTTTGGAAGTCCTTGATAACCTTTTAACTTTAAAGAACGCTGAATATAAATGTAACTTTAAGAATTTATTCATTATATCTGCAGGTTACTTTTGTTCGCAGGAGCCACAACGTACTCACCGTTTACGCATGACATTGTCTACATGCTAAAATTAGGTTAAGATAGACGAGGATACACCTTTTTTTTCTTTTTATTGATGTATAGGCATGCTTAAGCGTGTATAACCACCTTATCGGTGCAAACTTTGAGATTTACGGTATCGATAACCAATTTACGGTATTAACACGTATTTATGAAAAAAGTAACTACAGATTCAGATTTCCGATAGCTTTCAAGTCAAACGGTCAGCGGTGGCCATTGAACACGAACTTCATCATAAGATTTTTGACCTATATGTGACCCACTTTGTATGCAGATAAAGGTTATCGTTCATCTCTGATTATATTCAAGGTTCAAGGCAAGTGTCCGTGACGTTAGATTCGGATCACTCGTCGACAGCGTACGTGGAATTCCATTGATCGGTTTCACATCGGTTTCAATTACATAGGGTTATCGAGGGACTCGAAATCAATTTAAATAAAACACATTTTGTGTGTAATATCAGTTTCGGCTTCTCAAAACCTCAGATGTTTTATTTATAGAAATGTACGAACTCTTTTACGTAACAAAAGAGTTTGTGCTTATTCGGACGTTATTAAAAATCAATTTTGATAGGCAACTTTGACGGCAGTCATGCCTTGGATGGGTGACTTTCCAAGCCATTGCGTGATATTTACAACTCAACGCTTTCGTGATTTAGAGAACACGTTTAATTGTCCTATCTTAAGCGGAAAAGTATATCAAAAGCAACCTGAAACCTGTGTTTTATTTTTTTAATGTTCTTTTTCCGGATCAATCTAAATATAATGTTCTGTATATTTTATCTGAGCTTTTCTATACCATCGTATATATTCTATTAATTCACTAATTGAGCTAATCACCTGATGGACTGACTAATTTCATAATATTTTGTCATATTTATAAATTTCGTAACGAATCATTAAGAATCCATTTATCTGACGAAAAGAATATCTCTTTAATTTAGAAAAGTGATGCGGCTTAGTTAGGCTTTTCGTAAAGCTCCTTAAATCACACAGATTTAAAGTAGATCAAACAAATTCATGATTTAATTAAATATAGGGATTACTAATTGTAAGTAGGATTATCAATAGTAATCTAATAAAATAAAATAAAAGTTTTTCATACTCATTCCTACATCCTATTGTCAGCTTCCTACATCATCTGTACTAGGATTTCCTGTGTCTCAGATGGCATGGATAAACACAGAAACACAAGACTAACACCCTAGACCCGAGATTTCGACCCGAGGAATCGAACTCGGGACCCTCGTTTCGAAGGCAGGGCTACTACCAACTAAGCCGTAATCGTATATTTTTCCAGAATACCCTCAGTTTTATGTAAAACCGATGATATCTGTAAATGAGCCAGAAACGAATATTGGCTGGATATATTTTCTCTTAGTAGAAATGTTAAGAGTATTATGATGATAGGATCAGATACGTATTTAGACGTACGTTCACGGCGGTGGAGCGGAGCAGCGTGGCGGCGGCAAACATATGTACAATAAAATTATAAAAAAGTATAAACAATAATACAGTGGAAGGTACATGTGAGAAATGTCATTCGATTTTAAATTAAACGAAAATGTGATGTCTGAAATCGTTATTTGTAAATTAAGTTTCCTATTTACAACGAGATTCGTATCACTATCGTATTTTTATACGATATTGTACGACCGATACCGTGGCCATGGTTGATAATTTAATGCCTTGTTATATATTTCAGATTCTACTAACAATTTTAGACTCTATTTCATCGCTCACACATCGTTCTTTTTCATACTCGTAGGTACTTAAAAGATCAATAGTAAGAAAGGGTTAGTGTCGAGCTAGGAAGAGATGGACCAAGGTCTTGTTGACCTTTCGTTCCCAAAACTTTCAAGCTCTCCGTTCAAGCGCACATTTTACCTAACCAAGTTCGCTCTAGAAATCATATTTTTTTCATATCTGTGTATTTTCTCGGCTGACGCGTTTTTAATATACTCGGGTATTGTGCTGGTGACGGGTCGTAGGGCAAGCGACAGTATCCGTATCACGTATCGACAGCTTGCGCGAATGCGTAACATGAAAACAAACTTTATATTTATAAGAAATGTAAAATATGGACTTCGAAAATTAATGATATTGTTATTTATGGATATGCCATACATAGTGCCATCTAGCTCTAAAGTAAGCATAGTAATACTGCTACTATGGAAACCAGATTACTGATACAAACTAATAAACTATTGTTTTCTTGTAATTACATACATACAATGCATATTAGGTAGGTATAACTATACGCAGAAAAACATCTACGTATAGTTGTCACATAAATGCTTGTCTTGCGTGGGAATCAAAGCCACGACCTGCACAGAAGGTATGGTATGGGAGCCACTTCCCATTAGCTGTGAAGCCAGTCGATAGGAGTGGAAGTAGCGAGCGTTGTATTCTAAGACGGTTTCGAAATACGCTGCTTGAATTGGTATGTATGTAACATTTTGTAATAGATTGTTATACATTTCATGAACCATTGTTCGCTCAGATTTAATTAAGTATAACTTTACTGTAATACCAGCTATATGAATTAACAATTTCTTACTCCGTTTCGTTGGCTGTACAATAGTATTTAATTCTGAATAAATGTTGACTTGGTACTTGATAAATGTACCACTGAGTCTGGATGGAATTTTCAAACATTACGCTAAATTTAGAATGACAAATGTTCTTTATAATATCCGAAGTTTATTTTGTATTCTATAGTAAGTAATAGGAGTAAAACAATAGGAAGGACAGACACCAAACCCGTAACAAAAGCCGTAGTTCCTGAGACAATCCTATTTACAAGTCGTGTAACGTCATTACTTTGGGGCACTGTGTTGCTCTCGCGTTCTTGGATTAATACCGTCAGATACGTGTCGCCGGGTGGTAGGAAAAGATTAATCCAAAGAAACAGTAGAACTCGATGCAAGTTCCTCCTGCGAACCATAACCTCCCCACATAGTGATCCGCCGCCAAGCAGTGAACTCGCGTTGCTGTGTTTCGGTAGATGGATGTGAGCACCTGTGAAACTACAGGCACTACGTCCGCGTGTCAGAGTGGCTAGCGCAGATTAATGAAATTTTGATTTACTGATATTTTAGAAGGGGAAGACCCGAGTTGTATTTATTTTGTTTATTAGGCGGTGTTCTCACTAAACGGCTATGGTGCTTATTCCTTTGGCATCAAATACTAAACCAAAATACATTTTAAGTTGTACCACTAATCGAGTCAGTATGGATGAATAAAGCATTAACTTTTTCATTAATTCTCAACTTTATTTTAAACCAATATACCGAGATGAAAATGTGGTCTGGTGTTTTCGATCGTCCTTTTTGAACTTAATTATCTTCGATCGTTTTCTTTTCACACTCTTCTCTGAACGGAATAAAAACGCTAATGAAATAATAGGAAACAGCAGCCAACCATGGCGTCGGTTAATTAACCAGTCGTATCTGAAAACCGTCTATAAACCACTCATACCTACCGCCAATACAAGGGTTCATTCATAATGGTAACTAGGTATCATAATATTAAGCACACTTATATTATAAAGGTGAAAGTTTGTATGCATGTGTGTGTGTTTATTACTCCTACACGCTTAGATGGCTCAAAGGATTTGGATGAAATTTGGTATCAGGACAATCAATCAAAAGTAGCCAAAGTATTAATCCGAATATAGGCTACTTTTGATCCCATTAAACCGCTGTTGACGCCGCAGGGTAAAATTCTTCAAGCCGCACAAAAATTTTGGAAATTGAAAAGGATTTAATTCTATGTACTCGGTCCCGACCCCCTGAGGGTCATTTGGAAATGATTTATTTTTTAATGCCCAATGGCTTCCTAAACCGGAATGGCAGTATTCTCATATTGTATTGACATGTGCCACGCAGATACTTATGCAAGTGAACGCTTCCTTCCAGATCTTTGTGAAACGGCTGAAATTATTTGCAGGAAGGTATTTAAACACATCTACCAATGGTTAAAACATTCCCAACTTGAAAATACACATAAGCAAATGAGCAGTTACTTTCGTATTTATCACCAACTTTATGACTTGGGTGCATGACCTGCTACTGCAAAACTTACAGCTGCATCGACTTATGCTGTGACATAATATTGCATGTACATTGTCGTGTTCTGGTTTGAAGGATGACAAACCGAAGAAATGATGACATAACATTTCACCTCCAATCTCTCAACCCAATGCCATACAACTTCCAAATCGGTATCGTACCAGCCTCCAATATTATGACCTATTCTCATAAAGCGAGAATAAAAGGGCTTTATTCTTGCTCGGATGTCTAATGCAGATTGGTGAAGTCACGTGTTTCCCTACTTTTGTTTCTTGGACATGCAGGTTTCCTTTATATTACATTTTTTCTATTCCACTGTACCAGAACACTTTCACTCAGTAAAGACCCCATACTCTTTCCTACGAATCATCTGTGATAACAAGCAAATCAAACAAATGCTCCACACACAAATACCTTTATATACCCGTACCTGGGGTTTTCTTTGTTACAGCTGAATATAATATAACAATATATAATATTCATTTCTGGCTCATGGCGCAAATTCTCATCACCCTGAATACCTTGCTTAGAACTTACCTACGGAGCCGTCATAATCCCTGAGATACGCTTAGCGAATACATGGCCCAAGTAGCCTTGAAAGCAGTACCTAATATACTTAATAACTAGATATTATTTTATTTTACTTTTATTATGACGACCAACAGCACTTAACTATATGAAAAAAAACCTCCAAATATAAAATTGGTTGTCAATAGCAAGTCATCCCACCCCCTATAAGTTTTTACCGAGAAAAAGTACTCTATGACCGTCTCCAGGATCCAGGGTATATTAAAATGAATCTTAATCGATTCAGCGGTTTAGGCGTGAAAGCGTAACAAACAAACAAACTCACTTGCGCATGTATAATATTATTTAGGATGTTTTGAATAACATAACCTGGCGATAAGTCGCAACTTGCATGTGGTAACTGAATTAGGGCACGTAAGCTGGATGCTGTTTGTCTAGTGGGAACACGTCCTACTGTCAATATTTAGTTGAATTGAAAATACTGCGGCAAGGCTGCGGTACTGGGAACCATAGGTCTAAATGTCATGTTCCAGTTCAGTTGCGACTAGCTATTAAGCTTCACTTTGTTAGACAGAAACACTATAGTAGAATTCATATCCTTATTAATATTCATATAAGCGCTAATGGCGAAGCTTGTTTAGATGTTTGCAGATCTTCGAAGTTAAGCAACTCTCCGCCCGGTCAGTAATTGAATGGGTGACCAAGTGTTTCCGTTCTCTAAAAGGCACGCTAAGATTAAAAACTCTGACACCAGTCAATCAATACCATCATATCCATGGCCATATCCATCTTATAGTATCTAGTGGAATTGCACCAGATACTCCGGTTGAAACCTATTGATACCGAACGCCATGATGTAACTTGAGATTAAAAGTTGTCAACATCAGGTGAAATGTAAAATCGACAGGCGAAACATAATCGTGATTTCCCAGAGGATGTCCGGTTTTACGACGGCAGGTGAGCTCGTGATCATTCCAATGGACGTGGCAACGGCAACTGTTCTCAGGTAAGTAGATTGTATATATATTTAAAGGTTTTAATATCTCCCTCGCATAGGTCGCAAATAGTTGAAAAGATCAAAGAAAGTTCTGTCAAGAATTCAACCTTACAAATTATATGCGCACAAGTTAAATTTAATGAAAAACAAACAACTTTTGTATAAAAAATTCTTAGATACCCTAAGTTTTTATTCAGTTAAGTGCCTCATTTCACTGAAATTCCCGTAATTGTAAAAACTCACAGAAAGCTGCCACAAATAGGCAAATTAGCAGTCACCTTCGTCATTTTAATGTTTTGACACTTTTTACTGGTAATAGGTCACACTAATGGGCTTATTACAAGTTATGAGAGTAGTTACGGGTAAGTGCTTTCGATTCAGATCAAGACACTCGCTAGGACTTACTCTATGTACTAGGCCAAACCAACTCAGTCCGCTTGGACTTGCTAGCACGCTCGGTTAATTGGATGACCATTATGGGACGCTAAATTGACAATTTCGGGTATAATAGTGCATGATGTTATGTCAGAAGCTGAAAAAGCTGAACAGTTATAAAACTACACAATAATAGCCTTAAGCTAACTTTCACTTGTACACTTCTATCAGTTTTTTTTTAGTTTTTCATTTACTCAAGAGAAGATGTGCTGTAAACACTTTTCTGTGAAGATTTCAAACGTTCAGCTTTGATTAACGAATGGGACGCGTTTGTCGCCAGTATGAAGACAAATTGTTTCATCAGCGTTTCAGGACAAAAATACGTAGTTTGTTTCTTTGTTCTTAACGAGAGGCGGTATACTTCCCTAAAATTGCCGCCATACCTCTCATTCTGCCGCAAAGCAGTGGTGTACTTTACGCTTACTTATTACTATCTGCTCGGAAACCTCTTTTTGAAAGAAATGTGATGACTGTTCCTTGTTAAAATTTAAAAACTTGTTTTTTATGTGAAGTTTATAATTAACTAAATTAATTAATACATCAAAAAACAAGTCAAATATATTTCTTTATCATGAATTCACCTTAGTTTGATATGAACTGTTATAAAATATTAATTTGTCTTTATGTTATGCGATTTAAAACTGTATCTCACAGCTTTTTATCTTAAGGGTTTCTTGCTGTAATATGTATTTCTGGGCGAGAATTCTTTATATGCGGGCTTGTTTAATTTATTCTATCCCGTCGCTCGTGTCACAATGCCACCTGGAGGGAGGAAGGTGTACAGATTAAATATTTACCCAACATTCCTTGTCTTCATAGCTCCCATACAATCCGAAGCTCTCAGCGTACATTATATTACAAACAACACACCATTAGGCCCGCTGCGACGGCTTTTCAATCTACGTCACTATCTAAGAAGAGACAGGAACTTGAAACATTACTCAGTACCTTTTAGCCCTTTTAACACGTCACATAAGATACCTACATATCTATAAGATAAGATATCTATACGTTTGGAATACAATATATTACTACTTTGAAAAAACGTTCGTTTTGATTAAACAATTGTGGAATTGGGATTGTTGCAAGACTCAATGTTGATTAATTTCAATAAAGACCCAGTCGAAAAATACGTTGGACTCGAGAGACTTGTGGCCTCACATACAAAGAACCTTGAAGAACACTGGGTATAACTACCTAAATCAATCAGTACATATTTACAACAGTTAGCGTTAAAATACTACATCGCTATAGAATTACTGACATTAACTGCCTGACTCTGGTCCCCAACTTCGTGGAAGATCTTCCCTTTTCTCAGTGTACTCAGGTTTTTCTCCACAGAGCCATGAAATCTATTCAGCATGCAATCTATACATTATGTATCATTTTTATATATATTGATATTAAATATGATATAATTATTCACATTTGTTTACCCGTTGGTTAAAGAGAGCCTTGTGGATTATACTTACTTACACTATCGTGGCAACATAAACGAAAAATGTACTGAGCTCACCACCATTATTTTACGACTATTAACTCGGCTACCACTTTTCTTTAGTAAAATAAATCATTCCTTATTAGCCCGACAGCCAATTACCATTGAGTCTGGTCTGAATTAAATCTAAAGTCGATGCGATAACTTCTTTTTTCCTATGCTCATTTTTCGAATTCATTCACAATGTACGGCCGACCCTCGTACTTTATCCACCATCCTATCTGTTTAATGCACGTATTTACAATAACATAGGTATTTCCCGTAATAATATTATTACAATATTTAATGAGCAGAAGATACCGCTTATTTCAGGCAGGCTATGTGCTGGTTTGACCAAAAACCTTTTCAATTTCAAACTGGGTTGAAGTTTTCAGCTAGGACGGACATGATCCCCCCCACGGGTTCCCGCCTTGACGGGGCGGGGGGGCTTAGTAACCGTGGCCTGGTCACCCACGGTGAAGCTAAGAGGAACCCGGGAAGGGCTGCTCCTTTAGGCTTTGGCTCCAAGCCGAATAGGAGCGGCACAGTAGGTGGCGGTCCCTAATGGGGGGCACCGCAACTGAGGCGGGCTGCGGTGCTGTATGGGCAGCACCGCAGCTGAAGGTTAGGGGCCGCGGCGGGAGAGGAGTGCCGGTATTACGGTGCGCCGCTCTCCCTACCTTCCGCGGCCACGGCGGGGTCGCCACTGCTGGATGGCGGACGCGGTGGGGCCGCAGGGGAAGAGGAGTGTCGGTATTGCGAGGCGTCGCTCTCCCTATCCTCTGCGGCCATAGTGGCAGGCGACGGGGCCACAGATCTGACCCGTCGCAGGGGGACCTAGGGCGTCTAGACACGGGGTCGTCTGACGCCCTTTCGCTGACCTGGTCCCCGAGGAGGTTGCGACACGCCACGTGTCCTGGCGTGTCGCAAACAGAGGAGTGGCACTAGATGCCAAAGGTGATGGGTCCGGAAACGGACAGCCGCGGCGGGTTCGCGGATGTGTGTGTAACGTTCCCGTGTTCCCGCCAATAAGCGGCAGAGGAGGACACCGTGGGGTTTTAGTGGGTCTAGTCCCACATAACCGCTCTGTCTCCCCGTGGCAGGGCGGTATGCGAGTGCATTTGCCCACGGAAAAAAAAAAAAAAAAAAAAAAAGGACGGACATGATGCCACATTTTTGGAATTTTGAAAAACAATGGAACACTGGAGTGCGGTGTGAAGTGGATAGTGAATTGACTTGCAAAGCAGGCTCAGTCGCTTTGTGAAATGTCTGATATTTGTTGTAGCTCTAAATTTTACATTAAAATAATAATTCTGAGTAATAATTCGCGGTTTTTAATGTATTTTTCCATTATGGATATTTTGTATATATTTTTAATACAAGCAGACAGACGTTGTACGCTTCGTAATAGTGGTACGCCTTCGTTCCCTTTGTGTGCGGAACCGTGAAAAATAAACACTTCGATTAAGATCAAGTGTAGAAATAAATGAAAAGGCATTTATATACACTCACACTCACACACACACATATAAAGAGATTTAATAGGTCAAGTAACTATTTTGGGTATAGGTATATTTATGGTGTGGTAAACAGGTTGAGGACTCAGCCACACTGTTTTTCAGCCTGCCCTTGATAGAAAACGCTTAATGCGGTTAAAAAAAATGGTGGGCGTCAATAAGTATTTACAATAAAAATAAAAATATTGGTTCTCTGTTCCCGGTTTCCTGGTATGAGAATATTTCGCTAAGAACAATAGTATTTTTACTACAGTGGAGACCAAATTGGAACTGCCTTCAATTAATCCCACATCAGTATCTACGATATTGCGTAACAAACATACGAAAAGATTCCTTCTTTATTTGAAGTCGAAAAAAATATGTTATATTCATAAATTTTGTCTATTTTGATTTGTATTTAATATTCGATACCTACATACTAGAACAAGGCGAAACTCGCACTCATTTTAGATATTAGTGAAGTAAATACTAAATATTATATAAATATTATTTTTTTGTAAAATATATGCGTTTTTACAAGAATACAGGTAAACTTAAACAGCAAAACTCTGTCTAAACACAAAATTTATTCCAAATCGTTTGAGCCGTTTCCGAGATACGTGAAATAAATAAACAAATTATTGCACGTTTCAAGTAATTAGAAAAGATATGGAGTTACTGAATTAAATACTATATTGAGTACCACATTACATTGAGTACCATATTGGGTTTGAGTAAACAGTCAACAAAACAACAAATACAAAGTCAGACACTAGGCTAACTATATATTTTGGTAGCTACGAAATTGTATTACTCCTGCTAAATAGACCGTGCAAATAGAAAAGTTGTAAGCCGATATCCCAGAGAGCCTCAAGGCCTATGTCAGTCTAATAATACAATGAAATTACTAATTTCACATAGTTTTATTAGTATTTTCAAGGCTAAATTATGAATTACTTTATTTTACACTAATTCAAAGTACGAGCGGCTTGTCACAGTTTTAGCAAAACATGCAAACTTTGTTCTGTGGTTGGAGCAAAATACTCAATCAGGAAGGAATCAACAATGACTAGAATTATAATGCTGCTGAAAAATACAAATTGTTGTCTGTATTAATTTTTTGCAATGTAATAAAGTATTATGAGAAATTGCTACTCATTGTGTAGTTCGTGGCAAATTTACGCAGAAGATCTTGGAATACTAGTGCGCATTTCATTCAACAACGCAAATGGTGCATCGCAATGCAAACGTCCGTATTATGTTTTGTAATTTCTAGATTTTCTAACATAGATAGTTTAAACCTATTTCATATGTGTGTAAATTATTATTATTGTAAAGGTAACCCCTTGCGTACAGAACTCTAACAAAAGGTCCATATATAAAGGAATAAAATATTAGCTTTATTAAAGAGACATGAGTTTGCGAGTGTGGGATTGTGGATTACTGGCTTGTTCATCCTGAGGGAGTGAAAAGTCGCGTGAACTCGTGTTTGCTGTTAAAATTAATACAGCAGAATGGAGCTGTCTAAAACAAAAGTCAGTATTATTATTAGTCCCTCGACTGACCACACTCACACCATAATAATTGTCAATATTGTTTTTATTATTAATTTTCAATTCTACATAAGTATTGTATATGGATCAAGATTTTAGGTAAACTAGGTGCATAGTTGTACTGATTCTCTTAGTTTCAGACCAAAAGTATATTAAATTTTATGAAATTCTTCTCTTTCTGTTTCATACGGAACATTTACTTTAAACCTTCCCTGTAAAATTACATCTTAATTTAGTTTGATACCAACAAAATCAGCTTGAAGACTGGAATAATACCTATTATAACGAAATAATCAATATCTGATCGGATGGATCGTTTCTTTGCGTTAGGTTTGGCTTTTCTACGGTCACATTCAGGCTCCATTATCAGACCAGATTGCCTGATGCCATATTAATGCAATCTCAACAAATTATCATTTTTTTATTCGATAGAAGTGACGGTACGAGCTGGTTCCCACCTAATGTTAAGTGGTAACCACCGCCTTGATCATTTTTATACTAGAAAACAGACATACGAGCATCAAAAATATGAGTATTAAAAACAGACAATAAACTTCTGTAAGTATCTCAAAAGTATAGCTTTGTTAGCGTTTGCAGAATCAAATTAAACAAAACATAATTATGACTGATTACACTCATAAGCTTAGAAAATAAAAAAAATAATATTTCTTAAATTCAGCGGGATGGTATGTCGGCACGGTCCCAATTTATACTCATACCTATACGATACAGAGAAGTAATGAGGATTATGTGGTTGCTATTTCCATTTTTCTCAAATTTTAATGTATGTTGCTATCGCTTGTGAATGAATAAGTAAATTGTCTAATACTTTTAACCTTTATAATTTTAAATGCATTTAAAAAAGATGTTATATTAAAAGGATATGCTTTCAGATTGGTCCCACACATTTTTTTTATCAAAATCATTCTAATATAATAGTTTAGTTGTTTAATAACTACTTAATTAAGTTTATGTCATCCAAGTTAACGAAATTGTTATTCAATTGAAATTATAATTTTTATTTCGTGTGAATTTTGTTCACCCGTAGTGTTAGTGTTACGCTTTAGTTTTTTCTTTTTTACAATGGTAGTGTACCCCCTAAGAGGGAGAAATAAGGGATGAAAGTATTGTAGTCGGTTTTTTCGATTTTTACATCTGTCACTTGTATCTATTGGTCTAGATGTCAATTAATGGATTCAGGCAATACGTACTTTACGGTAGGGACGTTTACTTATAGGAAAGGGTAAGAAAATGATATGAGACCGTATTAGACCGTTTCGTTATTAGAATTTACTTACTAATGCATATTTCTCGAGTCAACGCTCCTGAAGACGTAACACGTTTCGATTCTATTATTGAGTATTTATTAATTTATAAGATGGAGGTGTAGTTATAGAAATGTAAAGACAATGGCCTTATTCTACAGACATCGCAATATTCTATTACGGATTTCAACTCCTGAATACCATCCCCCTGTCGCTTTCGAATGGGGCACCCACTCTGACGCTGTGAATAATTTCGGTACCCTCTCAACATTTTTCTCTGTCCATTGCACATAAACGGAACACACAGTGATTTTAGAAAAGTTTCAACTCCACTTCTTATTCGTTTTCTTTAATGTAATGTGACATTAAAGAACGGGAACGGTTTGAATAGCAATAACGATTTAAAGAATAGGGTTCCACAATGAGGTTTTAAGGATTAAATGTTGTAACATTATTTGATATAAAGTCATATTTGATGCGCAGAAAGTAAATCCCATGTACATCCCACTAGGATGATTTATTTTACTTTAGTTAAGTTTTAACAGAGGATGCAAGGAGCACATCATTTGTGTAGTCTACTTTTCGACGATAGTGTAACAGAAGGAGAAAAATTTAAACTGCTCTGCCTAACTCTTCGTGTCACAAAAGTGAATTTATTTATGTGTTCAAATATACACTTTTATAAATGTTTATATATGTAGATACGTTCTTACGTATATATACTATAAACATGACAGGATATGAAAGATATAATTAGGTACCACGGACAAGGCCGCGGGCATTAATTAGTATCAATAATAATACCTACTGAGCTATTTTTATATGTATAATAACAAAATTAGCACGCAATAATAAAAGTACCTGAATGTTGCAAATTAGGTAATTAGGTCCTTCCAGAAACATCTTCAGAAAAAATGAAAGAACTAAATTGAGTTATCAAACAAACTTTCTACGGTTTTCATACCATCTATTGTATTTGTTAGGATATCAAGAAATTTACTAAAGCCAAATTCTGCTAGCTTTCGGTAATCAGAATAATTTTAAATGAAACCCCATTGTTTAACATCTAAAAACGTGACTAGGGAGTTAATTATTCAGCTAAATAAAACGTATTAAAGTTATTATACTACTGGTTATATTAATTATACTTGGTTGACTATATATTAAAATGAAATGAAAATTTAATATATTATACATATATGTGTGTAAGATATATATATATGTATATATATGAGCCGTTTAGAGTAGAATCCTTAGGACCCTTAGGACCACATACAAAAGGGCTTAAAGAGTGGACGTGCGACCAAAATGCTGGGTTTTATTTTGGCATCCAGCGTGGCAATGCTGCCAGCATTTTGGGAGCGCTACCATCAAGTGTTAGTGGCTTAGTTATATATTAAAAAAGAGTTTATTTTTTAACAAAGAAAAGCGAAATCATTAGCGTCATTATAAAATAAAAAGTTACAGAAAATATTCGCAGCGTAACCCGTCCCGCCATTTTAAATATTCCGTCCACGTATGGGTAGACTGGCTCAACCTCAATTGCACTCAATTTAAACGCCTAATTCGATTTTGCTCCAACTTCACTCATGAGCTAACAGGATACGGAAACATTTTCGAACAAATGGGTACGTAACATGATTCGTTGTTTATTTTCTCGTCGAAGTCGCTAGTCATGTCTGATCATTACCACGGGGTAGCACGAAACGTGTGGTGTTTATTACGTATTTATTATGTTTGTTATTTCAATTCGGCCATCATCATTATCCGCAGCCATATTTGACGCACTTCTGGTACATTTTTTGTGTCTTTTTTTAATTTGTACGATCTCTCTGTAATACAGGCATCTCTCAGATCATCTCATTGCGCTGAGGTATGTTGTTAAGCACTGCACAAAATCTTTATGTATGTTCAATATTTAAAATTACATGGAAACATCACTTATTTATTAAAATATATACATATGTTAAAAGGGAGTATGCGTTCTCATACTTAACTAAGTTTAGCGCTTGTTCAAACACTATCCGACAATTTTAAGGGAACGATAAATGTGTCGAATGCCTACTGGCGTGAATGAATTTCAATAGCACTGTTCACATTAGAGTGTTGCGATAAACCTATTGCCAACGACATATTTACCCAAATTTTGGCAAACAATTTTACGTGGGTCGGTATTAATCAAGAGTCGGCTTGCAAAATTTTTGAGAGTTTTCACAGCGTTGCAATCTTACAAAATAAGCAACACGGTCGCTGAGCTGCTGGATCTAATTGGATTACATAGACGTTTGTTGGAATTCTTAATAAAAGCACACAGATATTTTTGATACACGTTAGACCTACATTCTTTTGATACTTTTTACCCACGCATATATTTACATACATGTTAGTTTACGGTGTTTAATCACAGTAGTAGAGTATTATTTCAGAAAATAATCCTATTTTCAGTGCAAAAAGTACACAGTAATTTCTGCAAGTCCAAACGTTAAAGCAGAAACAAAGCTATCCGAGTGTACTACAAAGGTTTAAAATTTCTTGTAGCTATTCAAAGTGGACTCTTTGTGTTGAAAGTGCATTTTTAGTTGCAACGTCTCGACCTTAATAAGTGTGCAGCAATTAGTGCAGAGACAACAGCGCGATCGTGGGCTCATTACGGTGGCTTTCCCATTCCGACAGCTTTAATGATCCTCACTCTAGAATGCATAATGACATCCTTAAATATTGCTGGGATTTGATGACTCTGAAGCTAAGTTGGTAACCCACCGGTGCAACTTGTGCCCCAGGTTTAAACGACTCCAATAACGCATCATAGTTTTTATTAAGGAACCCTGCCAGAGCTAGGAATCTCGGATTCAATCAGTCATTAAGGTGATGGGTTGAGCATTAAGTTTGTTCTCGGAAGTTGGATGTTTGTGCTGTGTTTGTCCTTGCTACTAGTGACACAGGGAATCCTATTGCAGGATCCTATCAGGAATATATAGGTTACGCTTACACATTGCATAATTAAAGGGTTAGGGAAAGTTAGAAATTAAAGTAATATTGTTAACTTTTACTTTAACTTACAAGAACGGACCCTTTGGAATGGTTTAGTAACAACTGTAGATGTAAGTGGTACGTTCAGACGATGGTCTTGTAAAATTTACTTAGATTTGGCTATAACTTCCTAATGGAAATAAACTATAATATAAGGCTGCATTGGAATCTTACCGCGAGCATCTCCATTCACGTTACATTTTGAAGAAACTCCTCTAAGGGAGTCTAACTCCTCCTCTCCTTTTTTAGATTTTCAAATCAGTCAATAATTTTGGATGGTCACAGATGTGGTAATTCGCCAGGACAAGTCAGCAGCGTCGCGTCGCTTTAATGTCCCGAAGAAAAAACTTCAATAAAACCAACGTGCTTTATTGCTTGAAAGCCGTTCAATAGTGACCGGTCTAGCGAATAAAGGCGTAAAATGGCTTTTACGGCCTCGTTGCATAAATATCGACGTTACTTTGAAATTTTTGCGACATCATGGTCTTAAAAAACTAACACAGAACTTCGGATTAGTATCTGTTAAGCGCATAATATAAGATAAGATTAGCCACTTCTATGCTCGAAATAATATCCACCTTTATCTTTTATGTTTTCAGATACCTAACTACCGATTCGATCTACGCACACTTCCAAAAGTCCTCGAGCTTAATGTAGCACAAAACACGTAAACAAAGTTTCAAGATTGGTTCCTCTATCAGAACAACCTTTAACTATGAGAAACTTTATTTCAGACCCTTTTAGAAATAACTGTTACCTATTTTTCAGGTCGAAGACCTACTTATACATTCCGTGAGCGTACAGAAATAAATAGGGCGTACTTTCGAAAAAATCTCCATTTTGTTCGTCAGGACAGTTCTACAAAGTTTCCAAGTGTGAGCGGCGAGGATTTATTCTTGTATTGCTGGATTAAGCCGTGCTTTACGATAAGCTGCTCCTTTCACTAGCTCGAATTGAATCCTTAGTTTTTATTACGAGTTGGCATTACAATTCCACTCGCCACGATCTTAAATCCGTATTGCATTTCGCTCCCGTCGAACCGCGTTCGTATTTTTTATAATCCGATTATTCAAGATGAGAAAAGTCTCATTAAACTTAAAAGTTCGAGTTTGCTGAAGTATGTGTCACTTATTCATAGTGACTATCTCTTGAACTTTACGAAATACTGATGTTTGTCGACCGATGAGATCTTGTTTTGTTAATTCTCATGTCAAAATTTACCAGGAGTTATGAAAAAACGTTTCATTCTTAATATGTTTTTCGTAAAAATAAAGAATTTTACTAATATACTATACCATGACACTTTCAATTTAATATATTGTATTTGTCTATAATATTGAGTACTAGTATATTGAGTATTGAGTGACTTTTTGTTCAATACTCTTGAACATTTCGCACATCGCCCAAATGTTTAGCTCCAATACTATGGGAACCAGATTGCTGATAGAATAATATAACTTAATAAGTAATGTATTACTAATAGTACTAAACTATAAAATTATTTGAAAGGCTTTTAGGAAATACAAACTTAAAAATTAATATTTTTGAAAAGAAATATCGTGGAATATATTTTTCCAGGCGTAATTTAAAGCGATACTCCCCAAATCTCTCTTTTTAACATGACCTGAAGCTGATATGATATTTAAAACCTATACCAGCATCCATCATTCCAAATGTATCGCATATTCTTGTCACATCAACATTTACGACCACAGAATACATTTGCCTACAAACACTAGAGTATCCGATTTAAATGTCCCAACATTATAAGTTTTTTAACAGGATTATTAAAAACAAATCCCTCTCTTGGGAGATTCTCGATGGTGATTTCTTTTTTACTAGGTCTATGTTCAATTGGATCAAAGGGGACTGAGTCTTATTACTGTCCTTAATAGACGACGGTAACCACTTAACCTCACGGCCCACTTGAGTCAGCGATCCCTGACATTCTATCTCAGTCAAAAAATATTTTTCCTTTTTTGATATCTAGTCGGTTAATGAGGATTAGGGTTTTAAAAAACTGAAGAAAAAATTTAGACAAACTCAATTAAACTCAATTAAACAATAACCTTATTTAGCAAGGATTCTCTAGGGCTAAGATTTACACAAAAAATGTTACATTTAATCAATCTAGATAATAATATTTATCCATATAAGAACACCGCCGCCGATAATAAGGGACAATTCACGCTCAAACGTATCAATCTATCAAGACAAACACTTTTAGAAGTCGGAAAGAACGTATTCAACTAAAAACAGTTGCAGTATTGTTAGATGATGTAGTACATTGAAACGTGTACATTGAACTGATCACGAACAAGTGTTTAAGAAGCTAGCGTTAATTTCTGTGTAAATGAGATGTGATATCGTCTCTACGGGATTTATCTGAGAATACAGCTTGACATAATCTAGGCTAATGAAACAGGGACGTGTTGTGTCCCGCGGGTGTCCGACGCAACGCCTTTATTATCTATCCCGTCGATGTTATTAGATGATTTCTCTGTCTGGTCAGACATTATATAAGCCTATATCACAGATATAATAATACTATACCCTATATACATCACACAATTTTTTTGTTCAATTCTATAGTCACGACTAAGAGAGCTACTTTTTACTTGATTGAAGGTTAAATTGATTGGTGGTGGAAGTAATAATTAAGCATAACTCCATAACGAATGAGATTCCCGCGAACAGATTTGGGCACCGTCTTTGTAACGGTAATGTAAGAACAGGAACAGGGCACGAGCCAGAATTGAAACGAAAATTCTTCGTCAATAATTTTATCGACACATGTTTTTCCCTTAGACTGGTCTCCACGCCTTAATTTCCAATTAATACTCAGCAAATCACTCAGCTTCCTCTAAAGGATTTCGTATCTGACATGGCCTTAAAAAACTAACCCAACGAATTCACCAATGACCGGGATTCTTAAAAGATGCTAAATTATATGTTAATAAAACGAGACGCCAATGATTAGGCAGGTTTCGGAAGGCTTCATGAATATTCCATAGAGCCGTCAAGCTACGCGACTGGCGGATCGCCAAAATAATGTCAGAAGATAACATGCTGGCAGATTCAGCTAACATTTCGGAATCTCTTCTCAGGGCTACTTCGTTCAGAAGAAGCATCGGACAATAGCTGGACGATCACAACACAAATCATAACGCGTAGACTGTCGTCTTATTTCAGGCCTATGAAGATTCCGAACGATGCTCTAACGAGCAATTGTAAATGTGCCTTTGCTTGCATTCATTCACTAAATATGGACCCTAATGGACTATACCGGGCAGCTGACACCGAGGAAAAATATTAGAGGTTGCACACAGATCAGTACGAACTGTGGTTAAAAGAGTCAAATCAATATTAATTAATTTACATATTATTTGACCATGTTGTTTGAAACTTCTTTTGTGGTGGACTATTTATAAGCCAAACTCTTTGTGATCTTAAAAAGATAATGCTAGTCTTATTTTTACATCAGCTAAGCAAGATTCATTACACCAGCTAGCTAGTGACATTACTCTGCATCACAGGAATACAACAAAAATATTTTTTATATTTTCTACCTCAGATGGATTAGCAACGTCTGTCGTCAAATAGGATGGTGAATGCAAAAAGTCTGAGATAAGAATTAACCGTGTTCACAAATGACTTATTAGTAATACGTAACGGCAGAAAATGTTGTTATTTTTCTGCTTTCATTCTTGGGAAGATAGAATGAAAGATTTATATACTATAATAATTGATGATTACTTTTTATGTTAGTACCTAGCTAGAGAGACTCCTACTAACATTTTGAGAGGAAAAAATGTTCATGAAAAAAAATTGACTCGAAGCTGAGACTGGGATCATTTTCTGTAATAAACGGACAACTTTGGTGTCAAAGTTATTGTTCCCGTGTAGAATATGAATATGTGATTCTAAACACATAATAAACAAAACACTTAATCTCTACATTTGTGCATAGCTTCTAATTTAATGCATGTGTAAATCCCGATTGTCAAAAAAATTCTGCATGTATGTAATCTCAGCATACAGGTCCTTTTACTCCGGCGTAACCTTAAAACATACGATGTTATCTTACAAAGATTTACAAAGAAACAGCCAGTCACGGACTTGGACATTCTTTGTTGGTCGCAAACTTTTCGCTGAATCATAGAATCGGACTTCGGTTCGGAAGTTTTATGAGTTTCCCTTTCATCGGATAAATACAGAAAACTGAAAAGTTTCGTTGCAATGACTTGGGTTATTTCGACTAAGTATCTAACTAGGCATAAAGAAAAACTTGTTAGAGAAACAGTTTTAAATGTAAGAGATTTTATTCCCTCTGCAGTTGAAGTTGTATCATCTGATGACTTCCTAGTTAAATCCAACCAATCTGCTTAACCTGTCTGTAACACCCATGCCAGGTTGGCAGATAGGAGGCACAGAAATATTTTTTTTTTTCCTAATGGTTCGAGAATAATGATAAAGAATAAAAGATAAAGAAAAGGCGAAGAATACAACTATTAATCTCTTCTAGCCTTTTCTTTTGCCGAACATCAGTGGTCTGCTTTCTAATCTCTATCCGGTTATAGTAGCCGAAAAGCCAGTCGACATGCCTTATACTGTACATTGCTGAAGTAAACTCTGCCATTTGCTATGCTCAAACCGGATGTGGCCGGAACGACAAAATTTAAAAATCCCCAGGTACAAAAGCCTTGTTTTATAATAATTTTCCACACTGAAATATAGGTTAATTAATAAAATGGTGACACTTTGACATGGGCAAATTAATTCCTGATTCTCATTTATAATTCTTATTGCAGTACTTATTTTAATATTTCAATTGCCCCTGCCTTATCCCAAAACACCTGGGAGCTTAGGGATAACAGGGTATACCCAAATCAAGGGAACGACCACTTACATTTTATTAAAATTACCTTATTAAGTTAACTAAACTACAACAAAAAGTAGGAGGTATACGGGTAAACATTTAAGTATATTTATTATTTTAGGCCATTTAAGACAAAATTTTGTAAATTATGAAATTCTTTAGCAACATTCTACTTAATTTCTCTAAATGTGTATAAAAATTAAAATGAATTGCTAAATGTCGAGAACGGGAGGCCCAATTCGGTTAATTTTCTAATCCAATTTCTAATCTAGCCCTAAACTAAGCGTAGCTTATTATATATAATCTCAGTTGCATGAACGTAGACCACACCATAATTTATACAACATTAGACAAATGTTTTATCGTGCTAGGCATCGAACCTAGGACATCTCGCTTTGCAGGCAGCTGGAGATAACTATAGAACTTTAAATGATGTAATGGTTAAATGGTTTAACTTGAACTAACCACTTTGAGCTTTCTCTGTTTCTTGATATGTTTTAAATATTACGATATTGTAAAAAAACAGTAAAATAAATTAAAAACTGTGTTATATAAAAGGAAAACATTTTTCAAATGAAATAATAGTCAATTTGATTGGACAATTCACCCCTAATTATTTTTATGACATTTTTGAGATGGCCTCCAGTTTCAGGCATTACATAAAACAATCACACCAAAAATAATTCTCGTTCCAAACGATAATAGAAACACCTACAGCATACCTACACAAGAACATTATTCATGGCCTTTTTCACGTTATTACCATAATAAAATCTGCGAAAATAAAAAGTGTAATTTGAGACAAGCGTCTTGTGGCGTATTCAGCACTTAGCAACGCTATATGATCGCGATAAAACTCTCTTGTTTTTATTGTAAGTATACTGTTGAACCATATAACCATGTACCATTACGTTTTAATGGGAGCTGAGATTGGTCTTTAACTTATCGGGTCTGTTACGTTAAACATTTCGTATGAATATCTCAGCCGGATATGATTATTAAGGTGCAAATGAGTCAAAGACATGTAAGAAATAAAATACATGAATATTAACATTCTTTCTTTTTTTCTGAAAATAAATGGCCAACTCAAGGTTTTCAAGCTGCTCGTAGACCTGCAACATGCATACTAGTACGACCGAGATCGATTGTACGTAAAAATATATTTACTCTGATACTGTGGTAAAGAAAGTTTCGTAGAGGCGTAGAGAAGCTACGAAAAGTGTACTATCCTAGCTGGCTGAAAATAAATACATTTTCCCAGCTCAACACAATAACACCAATTTCGTTGCTAGGAGGTCTTACAATAACACAACAGAACCTAATAACACGCCTTTTTCCCATTGCCAGAGATTAGGCGGAGACGCAACGGTCCTCATTTCATGAGTTACCTACACAACTGTGTAAATATAGATGTTACAATTAGTGAGATAGCTACCGGTGTTGTATTATAGCTTTTTCAATTAAAGTTAAAATACAACTGGTACACCATTTTATTAAGTACCATAGAGTGACGCTACCAATGAGGCGCTCGTAGCGAAGCTTGTTTAGAGGTTCTTGAAAGATCTTCTAAGTTAATTATTTTAATTAATTATTCTAAGATAATTCGATGGGTGACCGTTTAGTGACATTAGGACCGAGCGAATCCGTGCTTGAAAAGCTACGTTGAGATACCGATACTGGCTTTACTAATCTATACGCCATGTCAGAAGTGGTTTGTCGCCAGAGTTGGCCACTTGCTCGCACAAAAGAAGGTGCTACCATTAATAAATATTTTTTCAATAATAAAATTACATCAATCCTTGTCACGCTCTATATTAGTAGCAAACTCTTTAAACAGCTTTTGTTTACAAAGTTTGCTATGCAAGTCTTCTTTTTTTTATAAAACTCTAGCCTCTAAATTGGCATTGTGTGATAACGGTTTAATGTATTTATAAAGTCTTCTCCGAAAAATATTCTATCTTGCTACCAAACTCCATTCAAGTAAGTTCAGTTATAATGTTAGTTGAATCTTTAACTGCTAAGTATTATTCACATATTCTGTGATTTTTCAAATTTTTCTTAATATCCATTTAAATTCTACACCACATTTGCAAACGATTTATCAAGTTTTTACGGTTCGGTTCTTTATATTTAGTTATGGCACTAAATCAGTAATATTCTGACAGGGGATGAATAACTGTGAATTCTTATGAAGTAAGTAACTCCTCAGCTCTTTATTCATGCCATAAAATCGTACCTTATCAGGAATGAAATATGATGTACCGTATCGTTGATTATTTTGAAAAATAATATATCTTGTTTTATTGATTCTTGTCATATGTAAATCTTTAATTAAATTCGGACTCCATTAATTTATGTAATTTCATAATTATGATTTATTGACGATTATACACGTAGTCGAAAGAAACCGTCCACTTCAACACTGTCACTGCCTGATTTTTTATCTGACTTAAAAATGAGGAGTTTTTCTATTAGGCATTTTTGTTTTGATTTTGTATTTTTACTACGGATCTTCAACGATAATAGAGCGATTTAGACTTTTTTACTCGACCGATTTGAAATATATAGATAATAATCACCCCTATGTTGCCTGAAAGAGATCGCTTCTTGGCGATAAGGCCGCCCATTGTACAGTTACTTTGTTGTTGTAAGTTTACTCTGTATATTATTTTGTTCACAATCAGAAGTTTGGTGTATTGTATTGTAATAATTTGGGCCGCCATGGTCTCAAGTACTGTGAAGTTCGTTGCAAAAGTTTTTGGTGTCTTATGGAGATACAACAATATATTTTGACCCTTCATAGCCAACTTTAGAGGTTGAATACATCGGATCAACTGATGTACCTACGTTAGTTGCAAGTCACAAAGGTTGACCCCTTTTTTTAATAAAATCTCTGTGATCAATATGATCGCAACATAGATGTACCAGAGGTCACCACCAGACTTAGCAGCTGCTACAAACTGCAGAATTTATTTTGGAGTGAGCCTAGTTCGCGTAGTATAGGAATCTGTATAAAATTGATTATCTAACAAATAAAATAAATATCGATTAAACACTCATACCCCTGCACTAGGATTTCCTGCGTCGCAGATGGCATGGACAAACAAAGAAACCAGAAAAACACCCAAGACCTTCATGCTCACCACAACAACAAGAACTTCCCGGCCCGGAAGCAAACCCGGGACCCCTCGCTTCGAAGGCAGAGCTGCTACCAACTAAGCCACGGAGCCGTCCATTTAATTGTCTCAAATTCATTTAGCACATTATACCCGTTTTACGAGAGCCCCTATATTAATATTCTATGACGTTATACGAGAGAAACGCTCGATTTACGGTTTACAAATAATCATTAAAATTTTATCACTCTTCCTTATTATCAATTCGCCAATCATAAAATATAATTTAGTGCCTTCGAAATGGCTATCCCAAAGAGATATCCACTTATATTTCAATAATAATAAAGTGATATAGGAGTCTGATAAGTACCTACCCATTATATATATATGATTAATAGATAGGTATTTATCCAAACAACTTTTAGATAATTGACAATAACAATCAAATGATATGGTGTTTGGAAGGTCCGTTTGAACTTTATAAACAAACTAGCTGCGCCCCGCGGTGTTACCCGCAGTTGACTTCCTACGGGAACCGTACGTTTTTCCGGGATAAAACGTAACCTATGTGCTATTCCAGACTATAATCTATCTCTGTGCCAAATTCCATCCAGGTCCGTTCAGCCGTTTTGGCGTGATTGAGTAACAAATATCCATCCATACACCCAAACGTTCGCGTTTATAATATTAGAAGGATAAATAACTAATTTTGGGAAATTTTCCAAAAATCATACTTATTTTGATATCTAGAAATTCTAAGACATGAGGCTAGGACAACCTAGCTTAGAAATATGCCCCACTAGGTCCAAACACCGTCCTGGCGTGTCGCATACAGAGGAGTGACACCCGACGCCAACACAAGGGGGTCCGGAAACGGACAGCCGCGGCGGATTCGCGGATGTGTGTTATAACGTTCCCGTGTTCCCGCCACTAAGCGGCAGAGGAGGACATCGTGGGGTTTTAGTAGGCCTAGTCCCACATAACCGCTCTGTCTCCCCGTGGCAGGGCGGTATGCGAGTGCATTTCCAACGGAAAAAAGGTCCTGTATAATATACATGTATGTTTTTTTTGGGACTTTGTCCCTGCCTTAACCCAAAATCCGAGATCATTGTTCACTCACACAAAGTTTAACTGCCCTATGAATCAAATCCCTCGCTTCGCAGGCGACCATTCAATATCATTATCAGGATGTGTGAGGACTTAAAACCTTATTTTTTGCATACTATTTTTAAGCTGGGTGGTTCGGAAAGGTTAAGATAAAACTGATTAAAAAAAACACGTTTATTGTAATAATTTTCACATTCACAAGTTTATGTTGCTAAGGGTTACTTTTGAGATATACTAAAATCTAAAGTATATTTAATATTTTAAATAGTTAAATATAGCGTAAGTCTTAACTTCTTCTTTCGTGTGAGTGGCCAATTCTGGTGTCGGACTTTCAAGACGCCCGAAGGCCTCCGACACGACTTAGTGACTAGTAAAGCCGGGACTGACATCTTAAAGTGTCGTCCAAAGAACGGAAGCACTCAGTTCAAATGCCACTGAATGGTCACTCATCCAACTTCTGACCGGGCCGAAAGTTGCTTAACTTAAATGATCTAAGCAAGCTACACCACGAGCGCTTCTTAGCGAAATCTTAGCTGAATAAAAATAATACACAAACCATTGATCTATACAAAAACTAGATGACACGTGAAAAGCTCTACGGGCGTGGGCCGCTTATATTGAGTGCATGCACACAATTTGCCTTCAAACACAATTCAACTGGATTTTGTGAAGCATTATCAGTAAAATTAACAACAATGCCATATAATTTCCAAACATGTATAAAGAGCTCAACAACAAAAACGAATACCACAACATTCCAATACTTATTTTATTTTACCTTTCAATATATGTTTTTACAGGTTAACAGAGAAAATTTTCACACGCTTTACGTCTGGGAAATATACGAATGGTATTTTGTTTCGGGAATGAGCGTGTAACAGGAACAGAGGAAATTTTTATTTGTCTGTAGTTGTAGCTACAAATAAATAAACGTACACTACAGCAGAAACTGGACGTTTTTGTTAGCGTAGTAATGTAAGAAAAAGGCGTATCTAGTTTTTATACAGATCAATGAACAAAATATTCAGAACACAACAATATAGACGCATCGGCAAAAAAGAACAAGCACAGAATTGCAGAAAAACAATCATTTTCTGTGTTTACTCACTAAGTTTACAATAATATAATATTATGATTAGCATTAGTCATCTTACAAGTTATATTACGTTACATCCGTCACTAGACGGCTCCGTGGCTTAGTTGGTAGTAGCCCTGCCTTCGAAGCGAGGGGCCCCGGGTTCGATTCCCGGCCGAGGCACATTTTGTGTGGTGCGCATGAAGTTTGTTCTCGGGTCTTGGCTGTTTGTATTGTGTTTGTCCATGCCATCTGCGACACAAGGAATCCTAGTGCAGAGGTATGAGTGTGTTAACGTTGTTTTTTTCTATGAGATGTATATAACGTCTCATACGCCTATAATTTCATCTGCATTCTGCATCGGGCATTTTAAAATGTTTACGCAACGAGTTTGTTGCAGTTATTCCCTTACATTCAAGACCAAAGTTAATAAGAACCTAACTATGTAATAAACATTTACACATCGAATGATATTTTTTCTAATAAAAAGTACACAATTTAGTAGGTACTATATAACAAAAAAAAAACGATATTTGGAACCATGTCACTAAGATAAGAAATCTATATCACTAAGACAAGAAATGCTCACACAGTCATTACCCTTCTAACCGCATAAAATTTTTCCTTTGAATGTACTTCCACCGCCTTCATACAAAAATATACTCAACCAATTAGTGCTTGCAAAATTAGCTACAATCGATATAATTTTATTGATATCTGTCTCACTGTCTTATTTATGTGACGGCGGTGTTGTCATGTGCCTTATATTTTAATAAATATGGTTTATTAAAATATAAGACACATGACATTAAAAGTTTAACTAAGTTGTAAGGACTTAATTACTTTTAGATTTGTACCGCCCTTAAACTTAAAAACTAGATTAAATTAGCATAGTATGATTCATTTGATTGTTACTAATCTCTACCCGTGACACGCGTCTACCACTCGAAAGTGAAATATAGGAATTAAATAAAGAGCCTACAATGTCCTTGAAAAAATAACAAAAATCTATAATCTTTATTAATTTCTTGCCTTACCTTACCAGCCTCTAATGTTCCCACTGCTGGGACACCGGCCTACTCTCGATAATTGAGAGTGAATTATTAATTTCTTACTAGGTGAAAACAATGGGTTGGGACCTCTTTTGTTTAGTTTGTTAAAACCTGTGTGCTCTTCTAACATAAACTGCACGTACGGGAAGAATGTTCATTGTCGTTCTATAACTACCATAATCATATCATGATATTCACAATTATTAGATTATACCAGTCGCCAAACCTGGGCATAAGGGCGCGGTCCGACAATATTACAACTCAAGCTACAAACCATTGGAAATATGCTAGTAAATTTATATGATGGTTGTACTAGTTGAGCTACTAGATATAAGATGGTAAGCTAGTAAAACAATTTATAGATTGAGCTAACTATAAACTTAAGCTGTAAACAGAGCCGTAAGACACTAGCTAGGCTTCAATTTGCGAGCCAGTATATCCTCACTCAAATGTGCTTGCTTAACAAACTGAGCTGGAATCTGAATAGCTTGCAATGCTAACCGAAAACTATTGATGCTTATATTCTCATTGAGCTCTAGCCTAGTAAATCAAACGGCTTTTATTTATCGTAACCAATCAAATATTAACTAGCTAATATATTTTAGCTCTCAGTCGGACCACGCCCTTATTTTGTCAATTTAATTTGAGGACGCCAAGTTTTCGTCTCCCTTTGCTTCGACATCTTCTGTCATGTTGATCTCCGCTGCTGCCATCTCTTCGCTGTTAATCGTACCTCCATTTGCTTCTGTCTCCATGGTCTCAGTCTTGTCTATAGACCCCCTTCGAGGTACTGAATCATTCTATGGAAAAAGTACGAGTTTTTAACTAGTAGGGGTATTTATGTTATGGGAGTCTCAGGTACATTAAAAACCAGAGGGTGTCGGATTATTGGAATGTTCAGATTACTGGATTATAGAGAAAAATCATAATAAAATTGGTTAGTCTGCTAGACGACGACGCGGCGACGGAGCGCATAGGCGTAGAGGGGGGAGGGTGGCGCGGGCGGAGGATGCCGTATTTTTTTTTTTTTTCATTTATATAGTTTATTTCCATAGGAACACTTAGGAACTCTCGGTTTCGTCCTATACACAATTAATTAGCGGCAGTTCATAAGCCTTGTCAATTTTATACCTAATAAACAAAACAAATAATAAAATTTAATTATTGGATGTATCGGTCTATTGAAGTGCCAGATTACTGAGATTCTACTGTGTATACATTTTTATAAATGCATACATATTACAGAACAAACATCTAGTAATTTTTAACTTTAATGGAACCCATGGAAAGCGTCGAAGGCAGAGCTCTTACTAACCAAGTAAGGCCAGCCAAGTTAATGACACCTGTATATTATGCTATAGTTTCTTATTAATTACCTTAGGCGGGGCTTCATTGGTAGATTCCTTCGCTGCATTATCCTCCTGAAAAGAAGAATGAGAAATGATTTTCAACACTTTATGGCGTCCGATTGGCAAGTTTGGTTGCAGTAGTTCTCTAGCATCTTAGCGTAAGATCTGATGTCCCCCCGCAGGAACACCAGCCATCTTTCGAGCAAGAGTGAATGGGCTTTGATCTATCTACCACTAAAACAATGCATTATGCACAAAATGTATTTCTTTTTTTAGCGTAGTAGCACACGCTGGCTATCCGCTATTCCAATAAATGACTAGAGATACTTTATTGGTCAAAAAACCGGCCAAGTGCGAGTCGGACTCACGCACGAAGGGTTCCTTACCATTATATCGAGTAAAAACGAACCAAAAATAAAAATCACGTTTTCTGTATGAGAGCCCTCTTAAATATTTATACTATTTTGTTTTTTAGTATTTGTTGTTATAGCGGCAACAGAAATACATCATCTGAGAAAATTTCAATTCTCTAACTATCAAGGTTCATGAGATACAGCCTGGTGACAGACGGACAGACAGACATAGATTACACAGACATAGGACAGCGGAGTCTTAGTCTTTACCCTTTGCGTACGGAACCCTTAAAAGTAGTCCGAGGTACAAATCGTTATTTGCATTGAATTCTTATAAATCAAAATATGTGTCTAAGAGAATACGTGAAATCTTAGATACATATTTATTTAAAAAAAAACCTATCCATGAAATTTTTAAGAATTCAATGCAAATAAAAATTCGGTCTGATGTTAAATGTCTACGCTGTCATTGGTAGGACCTTGGACTAGTTTATTTCACAAGTAACTAGCAACTTATTTGGCTTTTCAGAAGGTGTGTAACTTCTAAAATAGAAAGCAAAGTATCATCACCTGTGTCATGTCAGAAGTATCCATATCTTTGGGGCCAAATAGCCTTCTCTGGTTCCTCCTTGATGATTTTTTTTCGAACTTTTCGATATAATCCATATAGCCTTTGTACTCAGTAGGTTTTTGAAGCATATACGCTTTATGGACCGTGATATCTGTAATTAAATAAAAAGTCTGTGTTAAGTAACAAAGCGCTAGAGCAGTGTTTTTCAATCTGTGGGTCGCGAGCCTTAGGGGGGTCGCGAAGCCTTACTTGGGGGGTCGCTGGCAAAAGGAAAAAGGCAAAAACACTTCAATAAAAACATAATTTAAGCCAGCTCTAGATATTTTTGTGTCCTTGCAGCTTCTTGCAGAGTGTAGGTCTTTACATAATGGTAGAAAATCATAAACATAGTTTCTTCTAACTTTGTTTGTCTATGGTCCGAGGGGGCGCCAGAAATTTTCTACCTGTAAAGGGGTCGCGTATTCATTGAGATTGAAAAATACTGCGCTAGAGGAAACTCGTAGCCTAGTACCAGGGTACCAGAGAATGATAAAGAGTCTCCGACCCAGAGAGGCGAGATTATTTGGATGCATTCGAGCCACAACGACCTGCAGACCCGAGATGCGTGGAAACTAGAACGGCTTGGCTGACCATGTTGCCCGCGTCCCTTGCCTATTTCCCTTTTTTCCCCCTAATCGTATCCCCTTGGTGGCGCAAAAGGAGCAAGTTAATCGCGCTCACGTTGCTATGTTCCAGTGGAAGGGTGTAATCATTCATATTTTTTGTATATTTTTTATATAATAATAATATTACGAATGGTTTTGGCTCAACATAGTACATATATAGGTACTATATATTTTATCAGTTATAAATGATAAAAATAAAAACAAACGTATTTTAATTTTCATTTACTAATTTTCACTAAAAAATATATTTCCTTCAGGTCATATAATAACAAAACGTTGCTAGGCAAGTCCATCCTGTTTAGGACCAATCAGGTGAGATATTAACTCACTCCGCAACTATCTCATAAAATACGACGACGAAATAAAATACTTACGACTGCCTAGGACTTCATTGACCATGAAAGGGAACAACCATCCCACCATTGGTGTCTCGCCAGAGAAGTAGTTCGCTTCCTGGTGGTAGAAAAGCAGCCCATCCACTGGGGGTATGTTGTGAGAGAAATACGGAAATTTCATTAATAACCTGAAATAAATTCAAAGTTTAGTAACAAACTAACGCTCACACACTACGACTGCACTAAAATTCCCTGTGTGGCATGAATATTTACCAAGACCCGAGAACAAACATTCTCATCGACAAAACTTGCCCCTTGCCCTTGGAATCGAAGAAAGGCTGAACTACCAACTCAGCTACAGAGACAAAGGATTATGACTACGATTATATATTATGCTCTTTATTGTATATTACACCTTAATTCCCTGTCACCTGTGATTGCGCCTGTGATTTCACCGGCACCTACACCCGTCAACCGAAACACAGCAATGCGAGTGCACCACTACTCGGCGGCAGATTACCAGGTGCGGAGGCAGTGCTTCTCTGGGCGAACTTTGCACAAGTTCTACTGCTACTAAAAGGGTCAACCCGCATAATGTTGACGCCACGCGAGGCTAAGACTTTTCGATAAAATGCAACTGAACTCACTTATTCAATGATTCTGTATCGCAGGGCAGCATTGGAAGAATCTTGAAGATAAGTTTGTTCGTCTTTGTGATGATGTTGAGCCCCGGTATTTCGCCCAGCTGCTGTGTGAGCCAGTAATGTCGGAAAGCCGCCTGAAAACAAAATAATAATAATAAAATAAGGGTTGCGTATCATAAAGGGAAAGGTATTACTAAGCCTACGTTTGACTGTCTAACCTACCTTCAAAGGTCTGAACCTTTTGAGCCGAAAGCCATAGACGAAATTTTAAATTTTATTTGTACAACTGTAGTGACTGGGCGAGCTTAAGTAACCAGATGGTGGCTACCACCGCCCATGACAACAGCAATAAAACTTCCTTCCGTCGAAGTCGCATCTCGTTGCGCCCATCAACCGAGACGAATATGTTATGTTTCATGCACCTGTAATAACACCGGCGCCCACACTCTTTCCAGCGGGAAGCAGCAATACGAGTGCATCACTGCTTGGCGGTGTGATGGTGAGAAGTGCGAAGTGGCGGAGAAGTTCTGATTACCAGGTGTGAAAGCAGTACTTCTCCAGAAAAACTTGCCACAAGTTCTATTGCTACTTTTAGTTGCTCCTTTGGCACCACCCAGGGGTTACGTGTTGGGGAGTCAAGGGCCAATCTACTTATTAATATACATATAATAACAAGATTAGTTATTGGTAATAACAATAAGTAACCGTACTATTGTTAAGTCCCATTAATTATATTAAGTACGTACATACCTACCTAGGATCTAAGCCTGAGAAACGCGAATCGCCAACAAACTGTCTTACAGTTGGCGCACTTTTATTTGTTTAAGTATTAAGTCATTAAGTTGATATTAATAAAAAAAAAAATAACACGAGAAATGGTGTGTAATTCTTACTTGTCCATCAGTCATAACAATCTCGTTCCACGCCAGTATGTCAAGCACGTACATGGTATTGCTCTCTTTGGTGTAGAAACAGTCTAGCACGACACACGAGCGATTGGATTTGATGTCGCAAGGGTTGCCGCCCGGTAGCGCCGTGCGACATTCGAATCTGAAGTGGCCATATTTGTTGAAACATTTCGTTATACCCTGAAATTTGAATAAAAAACATTCTGTTATTCATAATTCATTAATTAGAAAATTAAGAATGTATGTACATATTATCGGTGTTTTCAAGTATCATTTTTGATAGTGACAATGAACATTCAGCGCCGTGGATCTAGACATGAAAATCTTTTATCAGTGTTGGATTCTAAAACTCCACGATTTCCTCTGCCGCTTAATGACGGGAACAATGAAATATTTGCGCACTACTTCGATCTGGGTGCGGCGGTCTATTCCCGACCCCACTTCCTCAACCACCTCTGGGAACAGGTCAGCGAATGAGCGTCAGACGAACGCGGTCTGACACTCTAGGTCTCCCCGCGACTGGTCAGATCATTGTCCCTGTCTCCTGCCACGACGGCCGCAGGTAGGTAGAGCAGCACTTTGCAATACCGACACTCTTCTTTAAGTTTTCTCTCACTTGAAAGTAAGCCGGTGTCCCTGCAGTGGGTACATTAAAGGCTGATACAAACGTACCTTGTGAGCTACTACCAACATCCTGGTTCCTTTTGGACATGGAACAACGAGCCATTTCTCAGCAAAATCTGCTGGTTTTTCATACATCCATTCTGACATCATGAGGACGTCATTGAAGTTGATATATTTTTTTGTGAAGCCAGAGACATATTCAGAGGGTGCATAGCTACCCTGAAAATTATTAAATATATGTATATAAAGTGTTATTCTGGAATCTTGGGTGTCATGTGTTTCTATTTGTGAATGCCACCTGCAATACAGAAATTTCTAGTACAAGGGCCTAAGTGTGTAAATGTAAAAAAAGTAGATATTACAATTTACTTACTACTGCAGCATTGTGTTCAACAGCTTCAACCAGATCTATAATCCCTCTGTAGGTATCAATCTTACTTTTACGGTTGCTAAAATAAATAAAACATATTTATACTATACTTATAAATATTCAAAGATGTTTGACATAACACCATCTAGCCCCAAACTAAGCAAGGATACCAAATTACTGATAAAAAACATACAACTTCTATTTTGTAAGTTCATACATGAAATATTTGTTCTGTATCTTGGTGTATTAACACCCAGCTGCGGAACAAATAGCTCTTTTCGTCACACAAAAGGTTGTTATGGGTTATTGACCGACCACCAACAGCTAAGAAAGCAGAGCTAACTGAACTGAACTATTTTAAAAATTCTTCCTGGTTCCGCAATGAATACCCTCAAGCAGTACATGAACATTAATGCAGGTTTTATAACCCCCACCACTATAAATATACTCATAAGCGAGGGGCTGGGGTTTGATTCCTGGTCAAGGATTCCTGGTGGTGACATGGGGAATGAATGTGCAGGTTTATGAATGTATAATGTAACTTTATGTAGGTTAGAACAGATGTAATCTTAAAGACACAAACAAAAATTTTAGTTAACACTAGAAAACTAGACTATAATTTGATACTAATGAGCCTAAGAAGGTCCTGTGATAAGTTATTTACACACTAGTATATTTACAGGTGCCTTTAAATGTTACATGTCCAAACAATACAGAATAATGGAGATTAATTTATTCTCTATATATATAATATACAGTCTACTTTATTATATATATTATATATAGAATAAAGTAGACAGTATATGGTATGATTAAATAAATATTATGTACATCTCCTCGTCAATATGGCTATCCAAAATGAAAATCCAAAACTTCAAATTCCAATAACAAACCAAATATCCCCATCTTGCATATAGTACTTTTTCTTCTACATGGAGGGATGAATAAAAATTAAACAAGTTTTTAAGAATTTAATGGAAATGAAGAGTTTTACTTTGACTTGACAAAAGAAAGAGAACTAGGTAACCTAGCATGTTTCTTTGAATGGTATATTTGCCTTAAATGTACACATTTATTGTACCTACCATCTTTTTCCCTACTTAAGGTTTTCCCATCTTTTACCCTAAGATTGTGTAAGAACCAGTAGAGCATTTTTACACATTAGTTACATGATGGCTCGGATGACTTTCCCAGGGATTTTATTTGCACTAAGATATGAAGAACGGACTGATATGTACTTGTCTAGAAGTTCACTTTAGATAAAGACTAATTCATATACTTAATATGAAAGTATGTGCAAAAATTAACAATATTTATTTTATTAAACCTAGAACAGGTTTAATAAAAGAGATACTTATTTATAGGAAGCTCTGCCTTACTTTATGCATCTTCTTGATTCTATAACCTAGATCCCTTTTAGGACAGGCAGACAGATTGAATTTTTTTTAAAAAATATGTCCTTTGGGCATATTTTTGTTTTTTCTTTTTAATTTAAAATTGACGATGGGAAATTTTCTGTGTGTAGTTGCGAATAACACATATTCTACCTTTTCTGAGTTTCGAGAATATCTCTGCGCCTCTGATCTTGGCTACCATTTCTTCCTCGGTTTTTGTAAAGGTCCTCGAATGTGATTCTATTTTCTTCATTGTTGCTGATAGCAGCACCTTCCAGTTGCTGTAAAACTTCTTCCATTCTTTTATTATTCCCAAACAACAATTTTTGTGAAAAAAATATACACATACACTGCACACTGTCGCTTTGAGCACACCGGCTCGATCGTACCGTACGGCGCACGCGCTAACAATAACAAACAAACAAAATATATGGGGTAAGAAGAAGAAGAAAATGTGTGGGGGTATATTCTCGTCTTGAAACATCGACAAGAAACGTCCAGCATTTATCTCAGTCTGTCAAGGCAGTGTCTGTCTCAGTCTGTGAAGTGTAACACGTTGGACAAAGCATAAGCTCAAGAACATGAAACTGATCATTTGGTTAATTCATCAACTTGGCGAAAATTAAAGTTTACGTTTATTTACAAATAGCATTCATTTTCTCCATCGAATTCAATAAACAAGTAAACAGATGACATTTACATAGTCGTTCTGAAATGCAGCATGTTCCCCATACTGCGGTGCATTCCATTCACTCCAGTCACAGCATGATAAAGAAGCGCGAAAGTTGAATTAGCAGACACTATTGCCATAGTCAGGCGTCCTATACTATTTCATAAATGTATTCTTTCGTCAATTTGAATGGATTTCCGGGGCCTTAATATAATAAAATAATTACATGTATTTAAACATAGACTAATATGGAAAACTACGTTATCTAACATTAACATTTTGTGCAGTGGTTGTGAAAACACTTGGTCTTTTGAGATTTACCTTCTTTACAAATTTTTTAATTTGTTAAAATAGCCCTCATTCATGCCAAACTACCTGTGCCAATTAAATTTGACGTTTACATTATAAAAACTAAGAAATTGTACGTGTGAAGGAAAACCAGAGTAAAAAGCTAAAAAATTGGTAGAGAACCTTACATTACAATTTGCGAAGACAGAAAAAAAAATTATAATTTCTTTTGTAAGTCCGGCAATTGCATTTTTCGCCTTAAAACTTAAAAAAAGCTCCAAATATGTAAGTTCGTAGTTGAATTCTTTTTTCTAAATGATTCATCATTCATGATGTATGAGGCGTGAATACACAAGTGTCATCACACGCCTTTAATGAGAAGCGCTATTTTTTATATTGATTGAAGAAGATGTATAAATTATTTTTGAAGAGTAGTTTCGGAGATTCTAAATCCAAATATTTTAATACCTCATTTTAATATTAATTATTAACTCATTTATAATATATAAGAATAAATCAATATTCAATATTGAATCCCTCATACCCTCTCTTAAAGAGAAGTATTAAATAATAAATTTAATACATTTATTACTTCTTATAGTGTAAAAGGTAATATTTTAGGTTTACCTACATTCTGTGTTTCACAATAGAGACCCTCCCTTGTTGGGGGTATTGCAATATTAATGCAGGCAGTCCGAAGATTTCTAGATAGCGTGTACGTAGGTCTAAACTATCTTTAAGCTATAGTCAATTTTATAGTTTTGTATTGTTTGTCTGAATAAATTTTTTATAAATATTTTTTCTAATATTATTTTTATTATTATGTTCTTTTCTCACAAGTATTCGTTAGAGAGAAAATTATTTTAATTTATTTACAAAATGTGAATATTTTTCGGTTTCCTTTAGGTCTGTTGGCAACTACTTGTACCTAATTATATTGATGGAAATTATGTATGGACCGTCACTTAGCATCTAAAATATACAGTTGAATTAATTTACCGGTCTTATCATACATATATCGCCGTAGTATGTCGTCTAAATTTTGGTACAATTGGAGATATTTTCTCACAAAGCATATAAAAAATATAAATACAGAGCAAGTCTTCAGATTTTTGATTTTATTAAGCTTCCCTGCGTCGCATGTGGCATGGAACAACACAGAAAAACAAGACCCGAGAACAAATTTTACGCTTATCACATAAAGTCTACCCTAGACGGGATTCCAACCCATGACCCATCGCTTCGAAAGTAAGACTATTACCAACTAAGCTACGGAGCTGTCATGTTCCAGGCACGACGCAGTGCGGCACCCTTTTTGCAAGGCAATGCCAAACTTATTATAATAGTAATGTAGCTACACATTTGGGTGTGGATAGCTCCTTCCAGATCATTCCAGATTTGATGCATGATCAGTGATCACCCATCCAAGAAAAAAGGTACCTATTGTTCGCTTTCCGAAATGTACAGCATCGATCGCCTATAGGTTTTGAATAACAATCAGATTTTATTGCCTACCTACTCATATGAAACTACTAAGTGCGATTTGGTACCATCGACTGTATTTTTTATTATTATTATGGATATCCAATTTATTATCACATATTTTGTGAAAATATCATTTGGCTACGGAATACAGGAATACACTATTATATAATGGAATTACCCGTAATAGGTAGGTAAGTTATAGAGGGCTGACATTTTCATAGCATATTAAATAATATGACGGATATCCCAACAAATAATTAAAAATACAATCGGTGGTACAAATCCCTCGGTATGCAAGTCTGAATCGAACTTAACCAGTTTAGGTATTTAAAGAAACTCGCACGGTACATAAATGTTATCTAAAACCTTTTTTGTGTAATGAAGACCGTGCCTTGTTTGTAACATACAAATCATTATAAATGCTGCGTCATGTCGTTAGCTTTTATGTTGCGGATATCATAACAAATCTAAAAAATAAAAAGTAAGAACTTGTGGAGATCGACAGTGCTTGGTGGTGCGGAACCCACCGTAGAACGGTGGTTGTGTTCGATTCAGACTCACACTGGCAGCTATACAAACCTAGGTATACATGTAATATTGGGTATATATTTGGTCTTCAATAAACAAGACAGGTTTGGATATATAGATGGCTACCGCGACGTAATCTAACCTTGTACTTTGATTTACACCTGCAAATCTTCTGGTCAACTTTTCATTACATCCTGTGGAGAACCTTTCAAATATTGGGCTAGCAAGTCATATTCGCAAATATCTACAAGTTTACATAGTCATAGGAACTAATAAACATGTTAATTATTGTTTATTCCTTTAGTATCTACCTATTAGTACAGCAAGGAAACTAGATAGGTAATTAGCTTTACACAGCCAAAGTGAAACTGTCCGTGGGGTGGGGAACAGTATGGTGTGGTGCACCCCAGGGTGAGTCCCCCTCTCTACACTCACCCTTTGTGCCGGTTCCGCGCATGCGACATACATTTTTAAAGACCTGCCACACAGGTAGATCTAAGCATGGTGTAATAGGTACGAGCCGAGTTGTTTGAACTATCTAGAATGATTTACCGAACTATGTACCTAGGGTATAATGTATTGGCTAATAAACAATATTATTTTGAATTTTGAAATTCCTCTTTAATATTGCATGCTCACGTATTAAGTTTCTATGTTTTAGAGCGGTTAGTTAGAGTTTACTTAAATGGCTTTATATCGATTAACCAAGAACTTATATTTAATGCATACAAAATATGTTTTTTTTTCCGAATCATACATATTTGAGATTATATACTTGAAAGAAGGGCATTAATATCCCAATTCTTTCTACCACAAATGTTTTGGGTGACCTAAGTAAGATCAACTCATAAATAAATACACCAAAATATAGGTACATATATGTATAAAACTATATGTAAGGAACAATACCGTTGTAAAAGAAACTAACTTTGCGGCCTTCGCTAACCATGACCATGGGCAAAATGCTGGACAAAGTTACATAAAATTCGTTGTAAATCGGAAACAAATATTACGGATTCGATTCCATCAACAGTGGTAATTATTAGAGATCTACTAGTACATAATAATGCCAATCGTTTTATGACGTTATTCCTCACTTAATGTTATAAATGTGAATGTGGATTAGTTTATTTGTTACGCATTCACGCCGATCATCATGAAATGCATACATGTTAGGGGTACAGAAAAGAGCATGGGTACTTTACATCCATAAATAAATAATAGTCTACATCAACGCGAGCGAAGCTGCGGCCCAAAGCTAGAAAAAAAAAATAATACAGTTCAAGAGATATGTAATCCAATTTTTTTAAATTCCTTTTTCATTTTTTGGCCTAGATGACAAAATGGATTGATGGAATGATGGAATTACACCGTATTTAAAGTAGGTTCCTTGTTGGTAGATACATCCAATCGCAACCACATAGTATTTTGGTCTTTGATCTGTAGCTTTTATTATTCAAATCTTCCGCCTTTTGTTCAACTGATAAACTATTTTATTTCATCCTCCGTAATTTGCATAGTCAGACATGATAATAATTGAAATGGACAAAATATGTTTTTAATATTGTTTTTATTATATTTATTATGAAATATTTATACTTTATTTGTTTTATTTTATGTATTTACTTCCTTCTGTTTTGATTACGCGTAGTTGATTTGACTGCCAGCAGCATAGTAATTCCCGACTTACTGGGAAACAGGGTTAGTATGTTAATTTGTGATATCGGTTTTGGTGAGAAAAACGTGTTACTGGTTTTGAAACGCTGCAGCTAGCGTTTTTAGAATTGTGGGAATTGTGTATCTATTTTATTACTACCTTTCCTGGCCTGTAAATAAAATTAGAGGGAATATGATTCCATAAATCTATTGTTTTTCTCTTAATATAAATATATATTTATAATATACATATATTATATATATAATATATATATTATGTATATATATATACATTATACATTATATATTATATATATATATAATACAATATATATAATATATAATGTATATGATGCATAGTATTAAAGGGAAAATCGAAAATTATGGAGTAGGTAGGTATATGATGTACCTTGTTTTCTTTTTTGAAAGTACATCTCACACTTATCATTTGTTGATGAAATAATTCTAATAGAAAAGCTAAAGAAATGGTTACAAAAGCTAACCTTGCGAAAGCCAGCTGATTATTCTTAGAAAATTGGTCTCCGGATGAACATAAATTATACTAAGAGCATGCATGCTCAATATGTACATACTCTAGACCCGAATCAATACCCATACGATACAAGGCAAATGTCTCGTATCGTATGGCCTAGCAACTGTCTCGACAGATTGTGCAGTTGGATATAAAAAAAGATAAAGAAAAAGAAAGAGGATTTCAGATGAACTTAACTTTGTTGAAAATAATAAAAAAAGATTTCCTATACGCTAATCTTAAACTTATAAAAGTGTATTTAGTCGAAGATCGGTTGTTGAACGCTTTCTAATACTTACAAATAAACATTGTCGTCATGGATGTTTTTTTCTAATAACTGGCAACCCAGCTGCTGCACGCCGAAACTAGCCGAACGTTTTTCTATTGGCGACCGAGAGTGCCCGAACGTGTGATTAGGTCACGTGGTACTTTTGGAGTCTTCGTGGCGAAGCTTGTTCAGCTGCTCGTCGAAGCGGCTGTCGGACGGTCGTTTCCAGACGAGTCGGCGAATTATGTAGCGGCCATATTTGTTCTCAGTTATAATAGCGTGCGCATTTTTTAATGTATCTTCAAGGACATTTTACCAATTTTCACTATGACTATCATAGTATTTCTAATAGATACATCTGCTTCTATGAACCAAAGAGCTTATTTAGGTGGACGCCCTACGTTACTAGATGTAGCCAAGGGTGCCGTGGAAACGTTCGTAAAGGTACGTGCAGTGTCATCGACTCGTCAAACGTTCGTTTTTGTGATCGATTTGTTTATCTCGTGTTATTGTGTTAGACTCATGGTTATCGTTTTGTAGGTTCGTCAGCGTTCTCCAGAGAGCAGAGGAGATAGGTATATGCTTCTAACTTTCGAAGAACCACCCGCGAACATCAAGGTTAGTATCCAAAGTGAACACGTTAGCTAGGATTATACATATTTTTCCTGAGAAAAAGCATATTTACGCCTGCCGTATAGCGTCCATTATGAGTAGCACTTAAATCTGCTGTCCAAAAACATTAACATATTTTGAAAGTGCGAGGTTTACTGAAATAGACAGCACGCACGACGTAAACAGGAGGAACCGCCGCTGCCGTGTCGCTCGCTGCCTCGCCTCCCTCCGCGATAGCGCTCGCCGCTATTGCGCTCTGCACTCTCGTCGCGCATTGCTATTGGTCGAGCCCACCCACCCACAGCGACATGGCGATTTGGGTGGGAAATTTGAACTGACTGACTTAGGCAGGAAGCTTCTTTTATCAAAACATAAATAGTAATCAAAAACAACCAATGGTTTTCTTATTAGATTCGGAGGTACCTGCATTCTAAATAATTATGAGATAGAATTACTTTAGGCACCATGATATGCTTCATTGCATTACTGAAACATTAAAAGTGTGTTTATTCTTTCAGGCTGGATGGAAAGAAAACTTGGCTACATTTATAAATGAGCTAAAAAATCTACAATGCTTGGGGCTTACGACAATGGGTGCTGCATTGAAGCATGCATTTGATGTTTTGAATATAAACCGCATGCAGACTGGCATTGACACATATGGCCAAGGCAGGTGTCCTTTCTACCTTGAACCCTCGGTTATTGTTGTCATCACAGATGGAGGGAAACTGTCCAGCAATGCTGGCATTCAGGAAGAAGTAAGTATAGAAAATAATGTATATGGAAATGAATTAATATCAATGTGTTCATTTCCCAGATGACTCATCATTTTAGTCATTCAATAATTTCATAATTTTGTACGTAAATCATCTGATATTATATTCTACTTTGAATTATAATGATTTTATCACTAATATCCCTGTAATTGAGGTTTACAAAACCTATGGCGAGTGTAAAAATTAAATTTAGATTAGGTCCATAACTCATGGAGTTCCAGTTGCATACTGATAAACAATATTGTAATGTGTTTTTCATATCTTATCTCAAGTTGGTTTACCATTACCGGAAACATTTTTTTTTCGCATATTTTTATAGGCCAGTCTTGAGTACAGTTTTGTTACAAAATATTAGTGTTCTACTGAAGCCACACAGGCATATTCTTGACAAGCGATAGTGAGAGCGTTTTTCTAGTTTAGATGCCCAAGAATATAAATTTTGAGTTCTAGTACATGCCCGTTTTTTCACAACATTTTCCTACACTGCGTTGATACTGGGGTATTGCACATATGTTTTTGTAGCGCAAATCTTAGGTGTATGTGTTGATTTTTATCTGATTGTTAGCATCGGTTCCATTGCCATTGGTCCATGGTATTTTTACTACTTGTGTGCTTTCACTTGTATGGTAGCAATAGACTCTTAATATTATATAGGTAAATTGTGTCCGTTCAGACATCGGAATTGACTGATTTATATTGAAGTTTAGTTTAGTTGAGTGAATCTCTATAAATATATTAATAATTTACATTAATGAAACTTATAGTGACATTTGGAAAGATGTTAGTGATAGGGTTGCCCTTGAATTTTGAAAGTAGGCCGGTATTAATTTTTTTAAATGCATTGATTATGTATCGCACAAGAATTTTTTTAAATTAATTACTTATATGTATCTTTACTTTAATTGACCTTGTAAATATTGTGTGGCCATTGTATTCGAAAATTAATTAAACAAATGTTTTGTTTGTTTCGTCCTCAAATTGTTTAATCCAATCATTTATCGATTTAGTTTTTGGGATATTATTGCTTTAATTAACTTTCATATAATATCCGAATATTAGTGTTCATTAACAATCATCGACTAATTTATTATCAGAAACTGAAGGGTTTTAGTCCGCGCTGCTAGTTATCATATGCCTTGCGATTTTATAAACGCGATTTTGAATATGTCACAGAATACGTATTACAATCTTCTGTTGTGCGAAGGATTGCTATCTATTTCGTACACTACTTTGCTTCTCATCTTAGAATTATGTATACCTTAGATCATAAGTTGGAACGTAAGCTATCTGGATTTTAAAGTACATATCGTCAAAATCCATTCAGGGGCCATATTCTAAGCCCGATCTCAAAGGTTTCAATTAGTTCAATTTCTTTCAAATTTCTATTATTATCGTAAAATCTTTCTCTCTGTCTGGTCGATCCTTCATGACTGAATATCGCGATCACCATGTACAGTCAATGTGTTTGTGAGTCGTCTCCATCGGTTTCTGTCTGTGGCCATCCAGACTACTGTCTCAAATTTAGTAGAGTGGCCCTCATTGGGCTGGTCTGACCACCGCATTGGAGATCTTCCGAGTAGAGAGAGTAATTAATCGACTAGGGAAATCTTTGCTAATGCAGAATTCTGGCCTTACTGCTACTTTATCATCTCACACCGGGAGTAGAATAGGACTGCGTGAATCAAAAACAGAAATTTCGTATTTCGCGAGGTATCTTTGTTGTTGACTTCGGAGAACACGTCGGTAAAAAAAAACCAGTTGTTTTTGCCCTAATTTTTTATTTAATGTATTTACCTAAATTATGATTGCTGAAGGATATCACAATCTGCAGTATTGTAATTCTAATTTATTACATTGCCTTATCCTTCATAGGTCAGTATGAAGCTACACTGAAGTAGGTCATCATAATTATTAGGAGATTTCGTATACCTATGAAATTCCAGCTCCTAAGCCAGGCGTTGCGTAGCGCCTCCATCGGTACTCTAGAATTGAAGGCTATTCTAAACTAGGTCATCATAATCATAAGTAGAATTCTTTAAAAATAAAAGTCTCTTGTGAGCCTCACCATATAAAGCGCGTCCTTTACTTTTTATTTTTATCTGGAGAAGGATCTCGTGCCTTTGAGATCAAGAACTAAACGGCTGGCCACGGATAATGCGCTATTCAGCAGATGCTGAATCGAAATTCGGATGGGCATTCGAAGAATTCGACATCTCAAATCTGAGAAATTCATTGCAGATCTAATAGATTCAATATTTGTTAGACAAGAAGACTTTTCTCTTTTAGAACAGGATTAGATATATCGACTTTTTGACTGTCTGTGAGTTGAAATCTTCTCCAAGCTGGCGAGGTGAAAAGAAGTCTACGTTACTTTTTGATTTTTGCTGTACGGCAGTAGCTTCTTGCTTTGTTCGGGCGCAATACAAAAAGATGTGGGGCACAATACAAACGCAATACGTGATAAAACAGATGTCTTAAAACTAAAAATTTAAAGGCAGGTGACATCTTGCCGGTATGGATTATGCTATAATACATCTTTGGTAGTTCATGTTGCGAGCAAATGGGACCTGTCTCCTGTTGTTGTGAAGGGATTAACATTATTTTGTTTGTTAATGACGTTCTTTGTTTACAGTTCAACTTGCCGATGAACTGCCCAATACCAGGGTCAGAGTTGACTCGCGAACCGTTCCGCTGGGATCAAAGGCTGTTTTCGTTGGTGCTGCGACTGGCTGGGACTCCTGCCGTGGAGAGGGACTCTGGACTCGTGCCATCGGACTCATCACCCATTGACGCGATGTGTGAAGTCACTGGCGGTAAGTGGAACTATTTTTCTAGCAACACTAATTATTTATTTTTTATGAATCAATTACCTAGTCATAACTAGTGTTCATCCGAGAAAGTACTGGCATAATACTCACTATTTACCTGACCACTTTATACCGAGCTATTTCAGCTATAAATTCAAGATCAGCCACATATAACGTTCCATTGGTCTTCCCCAATTTAAGTTGGGAAAACATAAAGAGTATTGCTGTTGTTACAAATGGCATAAGATATCCCATAGAAACATACCACACATTCCATTACAGGAGGACGACACAAAAAAAGGTTTTTATGATTACTGAATGATATTTTACTATTTTGTGAAAATGATGTATGTACTGTATACTCACGTGCCAATAAATCACAAATTCAGGCATGGTACCTGATGCGGTTCACCAGCTGAAATGCATCAGGTAATATACCGTACCAGCCTCTTATGTTCAGATTTTGATTGAATGGCAATCTACCGTGGTATATTCTATTCCCATTCAATCTTTATAGCCCAAGTTAGGTTTAATAATTAATTAATAACGTAATTGTGGAATTTCATGAATTGCATAAATTTTTTTTTTCTCGCCGTGGTGTACGCAGCAAGTACCCATTCAAAACTGGAATCCAGAATACCAGAAGTGTCTTCGTTTCGATTACATTTCTTGTAATCAACCTTACGTTTTATGTTACAATATATTTAGAAATTACAGTTAATCGTTGGTTCGATGTCTGTAGTATTGGGTGTGTGAATATGACTCCGCCCCTTTTTGTCAAAATAAAACACATTTTTTCGCTTACAAAATTAAAAAAAAAAATTATTGAAAGTATGCTCCATCTGCAGCTACAACCTTCGCCCATCGTTCAGGTAGTTTTCGTATTCCTTGCTGGAAGAAGTCCTGGTCTTTTGAGCTTATCCAGTTGTCAATCCAAATTTTGATACTTTCACATGAAGTAAACTTTTCTCCAGTAAGGTCTGTCTGCATCGTCCGGAATAGGTGGTAATCCGAAGGAGCTATGTCTGGTGAATATGGCGGGTGGGGTAACACTTCCCAGTCCTGTCCCTCTAAATATCTTTTTACGACTTCTGCGGTATGCGGTTTGGCATTGTCATGCTGAAGAACTAATTTGTTATGTCTATTCACCCATTCTGGTCGTTTTTCTTCTATGGCTCGCTTCAAACGCATTAGTTGTCGTCGGTAAACTTCTCCATTAATAGTTTCAGAGGGTTTGAGCAACTCATAATATACAATACCTTTCTGATCCCACCAAATACAGAGCATGACCTTGGCACAGTGAATATTTATTTTTGGCTGTGATGGGCCTGGTTCGCCTGGTTTCACCCAAGCTTTTTTGCGTTTAGGATTTTCGTAGTGTATCCATTTTTCGTCTCCTGTGACTATCCGATGCAAAAATCCTTTTCTTTGCTGTCTTTGAAGCAGCATTTCACAAATGGTTTTCCGACGTTCCATGTCTCTTTCTTTTAAATCATGTGGAACCCAGTAACCGGCTTTTTGAGTCATTCCCATCATTTGTAAACGCTTTGCAACAGTTGAACGATCAACATTTAATGCTGCAGCTAATTCTGATTGAGTTTGGCAAGAATCTTCCGCCAATAATGCTTCCAATTCAGCATCTTCAAATTTTTTTGGTGGTTTTCCATGTTCTTTATCCTCAGTACTAAAATCGTTATTTTGAAATCGTCGAAACCATTCCTTGCAAGTTGTATTAGACGGAGCATGCTCACCATAAATCTCCACAAGCAAACGATAAGTTTCCGCTGCAGTTTTCTTCGCAATAAAATAATGTAATAACACTTCCCGCAAATGACGTTTATTTGGAATAAAAACCGACATTTTCGAAAAGGTGAAAACAATTGTTGCTTACACTTCAACCAAATATCATAAAATGCGTTAGATAGCTGACATTCAGTACTATCGAATACAAGTATGGTCATTTATTAGTACACGTAAACAATACTAAAAACGACATCTGTTGAGAAAGGGCGGAGTCATATTCACACACCCAATAGGATGAAATATACGATACGCAAACTTCTGGTTTAGGAAATAATCGTGAAGAAACCTTGGTGGAAGATAAATTGACTAGCATACAAATCGAGAAAAGATCCGTTTATGATTTTGGTACCTTTGGTCTTGTGTGCTATAATTATGCTGCTTCATATTATTTTGGTTTTTACGTCGATAAAACCGACACCTTCGTCAATAGTTACCAAAATAATTAACGTTATTGCGTGTGCTATACGATTTCCATCAAGTTTTTTTATTTCCTAATCCTCTCCAAACTTAGTATCACTACTTATTTATTGTATTAACTGTGCTAGTATCATAAAATCAAAGATATCAAACAATAGATAGTATAACAAATTCTTCGAACCTATCAATTGTTTGAGACGTAGTTACATAATATAGAGAAAATTTGGGTTCGTTGTGAGATGCATATTAGTTAAAAACAAAAAAAAAATAATACTTTATCGTCACTTGAAGCCTTACTTATGAGCAGGGACAAGTGGTCTCAAATAACGCAAATGATGGTAACTGGCAATCTGCCAAGTCATCACCTAAATTCGTTTAAAAGCCGTTTTGAATGTAAGATCGGTGGTTTCCTGTTACCAAGGGCCAGTGCGAGTGAGTCCCTTTAGAAAACCAGTCAGGCTAGTTTTTGAACAGTTCACATGCTAAGTGTCAAGGTAATTCATTATAATAAACATTTATGCAAAATTTGCTTTATCTTGCATCCAAAGATAGGTAAATAAAAAGGCAGATGGATGTGTTTAGCTTAATAGTTATCGCTATTATTTGATGTTTATTGGTGTTATCAACTCTTAGCATATACCATTGATGTTATAATCGTTACTCTTACCACTTTTTTAACAAAAAGTAAAAGAGGGTTACTGAAACAAAAATTGTAACGAATGAATGAATTCATTCATTCGTTTCAGTAATCCTCTTTACTCATAGGTTCAAAAAGTGGTAAGAGTAAGAGTTATCGTTTCAATACTACACGATTTTTATGTTAGTTGGCACATATTTAATTACTTTTTAGAGAAGTTTGTCCGTCTGTCGGGTATTAGAATCATAATCATCTTTATTATTACATTAAAGTTGTAAAAGAGGTCATACAAAAAATAGTCAAATTTTGTTAATATAGTTTGTCCACTGAACTTGCAATACAATGTATTTAGAGTGATCTTTCATTAAGTCACTGTTCAAAAAACTCCATCATATGATACAAGAACCTTTAACATAAGCTTTTTCCTTAAATTGTTTTCAAATATGATTCCTTTCAGCAATTCTAATTTAGCAGGTAATTTATTGTAAATCTTAATGCATGTTACAAAAGTACCTTTATGATCTTATATTCATATCATTATGTTATTATTTTACAATAATAATATTAATTTGTAAGCAATTTAAGCTATTGAAACACGTGAAACGGGCTAAGAATACGGACCTAGCCAGCAAGATTTTAACGTATCGATTAGCTGAATTACAAATCGCACAGATTTCCAATTAAGCCATCATTATGATTGAGGAATTTTAACACCGATGTGCCTTATTTTTAATATACTTCAAAAATGGAGGAAGTTCTATGTTTAACTGTTATGTATTTTTTATTGGTCCGATGTCTCCGTTAATTGTGGACCGATTTCAAAACATTTTGTTTTTGAAAGGCTAACCTTTCGAGGTTTTCCCATAGAAATTTCATGAAGAAGTTCCGTCCCTAAGGGCTAAGTTCTAAGTTCGTACTAGTATACAAAAAACGTCCAATATTAGTATTCTATCAGAAATCTGGTTCCCATAGTACAAGCTAAGCTTCGATTGTGGCTAGAGACGCGTCAAATTTCCCTAAATATATTTATATCTATTTGGATGTATTGCACATTTTCAGGTATAAAGAACAGTGGTGCAGAAATTATTAATGAATCCATTAAAGTGACTCACTCCTTGGACGTGAACCGACCATGTTATTGATTTGATATTTCTATTACCTAGTGACTGAATTCCACATTGTCTATCTTCATGTTATCGTTATTTCTATGGAAGGATAATAAATACACGGCGTTGTGGCACTAATTCATCTTCCCGCTTACTACCAACTAAGTGAGTGGGAAGACCAAGCCTTGAACCAAGAGCCAAGAAGTAGTGGCCCAGTATGCTTGAAAAATGCATGTGTGTAATAATACCACGTTCTCACATCGTGAGGAAACCATCCCCTAGAACTAAACAGGCCGGTAGCTAATTTTGTAGTGGACCGGCCTTTAAAGCGGGGGGTCCCGAAGTCAATTTCCGGCCAGAGTCAATGTTCGTATGGTGAGCATAAACTTCTCGGGCCTAGGATGTTTGTTTTGTATGTGTCCATGTCACCTGGACACCACATAGGCGATCTTAGTGCAGGGGAGTCTACTTTTCTTTTAGAACACGACGGAACCATTTAACCATTTTGTTAAACAAGAAATTATTCAGAAAAACAAAAACCCGACACCGTGAAAAATTTCAAATTACATAAGTTGTCTATATTTTTGTAAGCCATTTATAAAACCCTGTATTTTTGTACCACCCTCGATACATTATGAGGAAAAATAATTTCTTGAAGGTATATAATTTGGTGCCCAATATCGGACATTTAAATTTTGATATAGCCAGTGTCACTCTCACAATTAAGACGAATGTAACGACACTTCTGAAGCTAAAATCCATCGAGCCGTTTAGGCTACAGAGCGTGCCAAAGAAATATACATACATAAATACACTCGAACAACATAACCCTCCTTCAGTATAATTCAGTATAATATTCAGAACTGCTATGCAGTGCAAATGACTTTCAATCACAGGTCACTGAATATAACAAGCAATATTGCTAGGGAGTTTCCTGGAACTATTCTATAAATAACTCATTTCACCGCTCAATTTCGCCTTTATAACTGACTTTTGACCTTTGAAGTGCAATTTACAACGGCAAATGAGATTATTTCTATTGAGCCCTTCATAAAATATGTAGCCCCCACCTCATTGTAAAATTACGGTTATGTGACATAAAATACTAAAGGTTACGCCTGCATTCGATATCGGAGCGGCGGAGCTTCAGAATGTATTGATTTCTATGTAACTGCGTGCATTTGGTTGACAAATCCGTGCCGGGCGTAGTCATCTTGACGATATCTTCCGATGACGTCGTCCGCAATGGACCGTGTCACCATCACTAATACGATGCCACGGCCGATATTTTTTTGTTATTTTTCTATCAAATTATGGTTTTCCCCCGGGTTTGGTAGGGTTAGGTTGGAGCCTCGAGTGGCTTCTTTTCTCCTCGTGGGTTACATTGCCATGGGAACAGACGTGGCAAGTGAGTTATCTTCGCCATTGTTTCTATAACTCTGCTAATCTATAACGTTTTCATCTGGCTAGAATGTATCTTTTTTAAAATGATGGGGTAAAACCTAAAGGCAAGAAATAAGGGATGAAAGAATTGTAACTGGTATTTTTTTTTAAAGCAGTGAACGTTATTATTAGAATAAGGCCTAAAACTGATAATGATACCTGACTACTCATACAAATGGTTCTGCCTCTTTCGTGTGTGTAATTGCCCAACTGTGGTGTCGGAGTTTTCAACCCGCCCAAAGGCCTTCGACATTGCTTATTGGCAAGTAAAGCCAGGTCCGACATCTTAAAGTATCAATTAAAATGGCATTTCATAGTTTGGTTTATGTCAAGGTTTGTGCTATTACTGTTATGAGATTGGTGTAACGGAAGCTGGTGGCCCACCTGATGTTAAAGTGGTTACCGCCGCCCATAGACAACAGCAATACGATTGTCTTCCCCTATCAAAGTATCGGAAAACCCAAGGCGGATTGCGTTGCGTACGCCATTTTGAAACGTGGATGTAACGCTTTGTGCTTGTTATTGATCTAAGGAGAATATCGAATAGCAGCGCCTGATTTATTAATTTTCAAAGTAAATATAAGCTCCACTTTGTGACGCCCTTCACTCCTACGCATCATAATCCTACGACCACGCGAAATATAACGAGTAAACACTTATTTAAGGGGGGTAACATTACTAAAATAGAAACCTATTCCTATCCTATGTTAGTTATGCTGCCCGGCTTAGTTCTTTCATATATTTTGAAGTAAGTAACGTCTACTTTTCAATAATTGCCGTCTGAAATTTTAAGGTTTACTTACGAGTGAGCAACCTTTCGAAACTTGGCAAATCCAGCACTGCTGAGAAGGCTGGAGCAAACAAACGAGCAGGGATACAATAAAGTTATAATAATTCAATAACATTCATACATAAATTTACGCCTTTATAATGAAAGAGTAGATAGTGCCCTGTATAGTGTGACCCTTTCAGGGATCTGCCTACCCTTCGAACCCTTCAAAACACTATTGTGGACGATTGTAAACGTGACCTGTGTTGAGCTTTTTTCTGCCATTGTTCTCTTACGAACGACTATCATTCTGTATTAATCCGACAGTTAGAGTATAACTTATACAACGAAAATGACCAACAACAAGTCCGGTTAATAACATGTATGTAGGTATGGAAATATTAGCTAACAACTTGCGTAGGCCATCTAAAAAGAGAGCTGCTGCGTAGTAGTCAGGATCTTTTTGGCGGACATTGTAGCTCGCGTCCTTGGGTGAATACCCTCTGAATTCCTACACGTGTTCCCCGGGTGGTGCGAACGGAGCAATCCTAAGTAGCAGTAGAACTTATGCCAACTTCGTCCGGAGTAGTATTGCCGCCGCCAAGATGTCGTGCACCTGCGTTGATGTGATCCGGTGGAAGGGTGTGGGGGCCGATGGAATTACAGGTACTTGAGGCGTTTTATCCTCGTCTTAGTAACGGTCGTAATGCCATGCGACGGGGGTCTTCTTATAATCACTTAACAACAGGTGGTGGCGGCCCACCTTGGTTCGGTACATCTAGGTGCCCATGAAACATCCTCTCATTGTATAATTGTGATACTTATACTCGTAACAGTACGTGATCTACTTTTACTATTGATTGAAATCAGTGTGAGAGAGATGAAAATGTTCTCTTTAACGAAACAGATATTTTTATGAGATGACAAAAAATAGAGTGTGGTGGTCAAAGAGCGCAGGCGCCGACTTTTAATCCGAAGGTCAATGATTAAAATATAGACAATGAATTATTTACTTGAGAAATTATGCTTGTCCTTGAAGTGATGTAGGAACTCCATCGTGAGGAAATTCACTCTTGTCGGAAGTAGGCCTGTGACCTTACGAGAATATTGAAGGCGGGCACGTAGCATACAAACATAGATTCACACCTTTTGCCCAAAAGGGCCAACAGCCTCAGTGTGTCATTGTTTACTTTGTGGGTTACACTGTCGTAATAGGATCTCAAACTCATTGTTTTTTTTTACTCCTAACTAGGCTAACATTTTCCTCTAGTAAAGAAAAAAATCTTAATAATCCAGGATATAACTTACACCAACGAAAATTACAAATAAATTAGGAATGGTACGGATTTTTTTTTTATATTATTTATTCATGTTCCCCCATGTTCTTTTTCCAAAGAAAAAGAAACATTTCTTTTTACAATTATCCTTAAAGGCGTTAAATAAGGCGATTTTTAAATCATTCAAGTACCTATTTAAACAGTAATAAAAATATAGGAATCGAAGCTTCTTCCAGTTCCGGTGAATGACACATTCCCTTTGGCGCAGGTCGTTCCTACTGCATCACGTCTCACCGTATGCTGATGCAGTGCATCGACAGTCTGGTGCAGAAGGTGCAGAGTGGAGTCGTTATCAACTTCGAGAAGATTGGACCTGACCCACCACCGATCGACGGAGTCAACAAGGACGGCGAGCCAACCGACGAAGCCAACCATGAACCTGAAAAAGAAATGGACGTTGACGGCGATAGGAATGGGGTAAGAATGTACATTTCTGTCGTTGTCTGACCCGTTAGCTAAGTTTGTAATTATCTGGGACATCTTTGAACAACATAAAGTTTGCTCTCGGGTAAGTGTTAGAGTTGTGTTTTTGTCCATGCCACCTGCGACCCAGGAAATGATCGTATAGGCGGTTAGTGTGAGCGTTATCTCTTGTTATTGTTGCGTTTAATTAACTAATTTCCGGATTGGTCACCTATTCTGTTATTAATCTACTCGTATGTAGTTGACCCAAGGATGACAGACCAAACATATTTTCAAATTATTCAGTCCATAAGAATTATATCTATTAAATAAATAAAATTGATTCCAATTGAAAACTAACTGATTTTTATCTATTCATATCTCAGAAAATAAATTCTTTTTTTATGTGACTAAAACGGTATCGTAATACTAAAGTTGCTAGTTCTACTCGCAAATTAATTATCTGTGTCAATTATATCACCCAAATATTCAGAGGGAAATTTCGATCTATGATTAACGGATTCAAGCGTACTTGCGGAAGTCTATGATATGAACATATTAAATAAGGTACCTAACTGAAACTGTCTCGTCTTCTTCTTTCGTGTCAATGACTTATCTACTTTTATATACCGACACAATCTCCAGTTGATGAGTTCGTAGAAACGGGGTACTTCGTAGGAGGCAAAATCTATAACGCTATTCCTCAGTACATAAAGGATGTGGAAACAACCAGTCCCTTTATGATAAAACTTAAGAGATTTTTACTAAAAAAAACATACTGCTACACAATAGACGAATTTCTGGCGGATAAATTTAGAAACACTGACATAGCCTGAAAAATAATAATAATAATGATGTGTGCAAAAATTGCATTGGTTGCATTATAAATTTTATATTATATAAATAATTATTTTAAATACTAACTTAGCTGTGTTATGTTAATCGAGTTTAAGAATATGTTCTTAAAATAAATTTAATTGAATTATTGTTGACCAGTATGATGTAACTCCTATGTCTCTGGCAGTTGCAGTAGGTTGCATTTACTTAGTGGGTTTAGCATTTAATAGGTTAGTAGGTTATTGATATGTATTTCTTTAGTCGGACTCTGCGTTCCTGTTTACACATTACAGATAGAAAGACGGTGGACGGAGATGTACTTTTCGGAAAGTAATTTATTATAAGTTTAGCGGAGGTGTTTCGATCTTTATTACTATGGACATTATAGTACGTATACGATGATTCATCTGAATTAATTCACATATAAACAAAACACCGCGGACGATAAACTATCTACGAGTTATGATAATATGATATAGATATAACGAGGAGACAGATTAGGTCAAGAACATTGCGCTTTTCAAGTTTTACATAGAAATATTGGACATTCCTATTTTTTTAATAGGTATTCATATATAATATTTTTGATTGCTTGCTTGCCTTACCTGGGGGTCGATAGGTTGACCATGTTGCCCCCATACGAAGTTGGGGGGGTACCCCCAGTGCCTACACGTATCTCTCAGTGGCGTGAAAGGAGCAACTTAAAGTTGCAGTAGATTTTTTGCTAAGCAGTGGTTTACTCGGGTTGCTGTGTTTGTCATTCCTAGGGACGTTAAATGAGGAATTAAATACGTGTTTAATTTTTTTAATTCTATTTTTAAATCAGTCATATATTCAAAGATAAAAAAAATACTTTAATTTCAGAAAAACAATATGTTTTAGTAGCGCCGCTTGTCTAATGTAAACGGATAAGTTGCGATCTCTGTCGGTTTCGTGAGATAAACAATGAGGTCGCTAAGTTATGGTCATTGGCCTCGCATGCATCTTCCTTAAAAGGAGAGGACTAGGCTCTTTAGATTAGCATTTGTCTAATTAATATTTAACTTTAGATGATGAAAGGTCACAATTAAAAATCCTTACTTTGAACCTACAGTATCCCAAAAACATGCCCTGATACTTTGCATACTCTATGTATATGTAAAACACAAAAATAATGATACCGTTGAATTCTTAAAAAAGTATTTTGACTTTGACTTTGAATTATAAAGCATTGAAACCGGCCCCATGGCGTAGTTGATAACCGTGCCTTTAAAATGAGGTGTCCCGGTCTTGATATCCGGCTGAGGCGAACTTTTGTGGCGAATGTTATTCTCGGGTCTTGGACGTTTGTAAAGTGATTGTGTGTGGATCAATGTGTAAGCGTTTATTTGTTTTATTTGCGGGAATAAGACTAAGGTAATACCTTTGTCATTGTAAAAGTTTAATGACTTTATATTAATAAATTCATGAAAGAACCCTAATTAGTAAAGTAATTAGGTAGTCTAGAATGGCTAACGACTGGTTAACTAAGAAAATTTTATAAAGGAATATCCATTATGGCTCTCCAAATCTCTATAAGTATATAAATAAAACCATATTACTCGTGGTCACGGCATCACGAGGGAACGGCTGGACCAATTTTGATAATTCTTTTATTATTGTGTTTGTTAATGCCAGGAGAAGGTTCTTACGTAAAGAAGAATAGGAATATTGTGCTGAAAATTCTCGGAAAACCACGGGGCGCAGCTAGCTATTTAAGTATAATTTTAAAACAAATCGATCACTTTTCTTCTTGTTGTTACTTACAATGTATCTTATGAAGTTGGCTGCTTTGTTTCTTACCGTAAAGGATGTATGGAAAGAGGACAATATTATGTTTTCTTAGTAGTAGCCACAATACATAGTCCCAAATGTAAATTGTTCCATAATAATTACTTTGTGATTTTTTGTAGGTTTATCGATAATATGTTTAACAATATTCGTTTACCCGTTACGTGTAAAACGTATCATGAATTTCAAATGCCATTTTCCTCTTTAAATAGGTATAGTATTTTTAAATCTAGAAGTACCTGCCTTATTACTGTACTTTTATACTTTCCATCAGATGGCGTTGGGTATATCTGTACCTTACCATTTAATGATACCATAATTAGATGATGGAGTTCGAAGGTGACTGACTGGATTCTTTATCGGTTTATTAATGTGAACTCTTAATACTCGAGAGTTTACTTTTAATAAGAATAAGATTCCCTTCATAAATGTATTCGTATAAGAACAAATAAATTTAATTATTAATTAATGTAATGAAGTGTCAAAATAAATGTTTTTATATTCTATTCTATTCCAGTCTCACCTGTATATTACTAAATACAAATTATTGTTGCACTTATTATTGCGAAGAAAAAATAAAAGCGTGTCATTATTAGAATTACTTAATTAAAGTACATTAACATTTTTACAGAGCAGTACCGATAACATTTTTAAAACATGTGCGTTTGACAACACTGCGGTGTTGATGTCTATAAATATATTCCGCTGCGATCAACAATCTAAAAGCGTTTGATTGCTCTGCTTAAATTATGTGCAAATAGATCGATGAACTAAATTGGTACGATTTGGTGTTTGGAATGTCATTTCACTTTTGGCGACACTTGCGAACTGACGTCGGGTCGTTTATCAAGTTCGATGGCCTATTGATTAGTGCATCCTCCTCCTTGCGTCGGTTTCTCAATGCCGAGGGTCGTGAACCCCCTTTGGCTTACTTTTTAGATGATGTTACTATGTGTGTGTTGTGTTGATCTGTCATTAGGTTAGAGAAATAAACTATAAAAAACTATAATATAAAATGAATTCCTATTTATTGCTGATTCTTTATTGTTGTGTTTGTCATTGTCAGCAAGAGGTTCTTATTAAAGAAAAAAGAAAGTCGCGCAGAAAATTTCCAGAAAACCGCGGGGCGCAGCTAGTTTACTATAAATTATACAAGGAATTAAAAAAATACAGAGTTTGATACCCATTGACATAGAAGATCTGAAAAGGAGTAATATTAAGTACACCTCCGGCTAAGCTCCTAATAAATGAGTCAATACTCAACAATAGAATGGACACATGTTCCACGAGGCATCTTTAGGAGCCTTGATTCGAGATGTGGCCTTGTCGAAGGCTGCATTAAAAGTGATGTGTATCATCAGTGAATCCATCAATATCCATCGTATTTTTCAGCGCTGGAACGGAGGCTCCTACCAAACGAGCATAACGCCTGGATCGGCCGCGCCCCAAGCCTGGCATTCGTGTAGGCGGCTCATCTACGTGCCCCGAACGGTAGCCCAAAAGGGTTTCGCTGTGGGATTCTGGCCAATACCAGAGTCGTTCCGCTCCGACCCCAACGCTCCGACGCTGGTAAGTCTTTAAATACAACTGTAATTTTTTAGGAATATGTACGGCTTTTATACGCTTGTGTTGATTGTTGTTTTGTTTACATATCATCGGTTGAATTAATTACCATAATTTACGTTGTCACGTATTTTGAGTAAGGTGTGCATGACCTATTTCCCTTTATAATAATAATACATTTTCATTTTTATCGTATTATCTCTGATAAAGTCGACGAAAGATACAGAGTGGGAAAGTGTGCACAACAAACTTATAAATGTCGAGTTACAGTCGGTTTTTATGGTTAAGTTCGGTAGTTTTATTGTCTGACCGGTGATCACTCAGCGTTTCAAACAACTGTGTTTAAATTTCTGGTCATTTGTGCACAAAGAACTTTAGTTTGAAATTGTGGCGTATTTCCAGCCCCCGCGTTCAGCCCATCCCGTGGTGAAGTTCACGTGCTCAAGTCAAGAGCCGATGGTGATCGACAACTTGCCGTTCGACAAGTACGAGTTGGAACCCAGTCCTCTCACCCAGTTCATACTGGCGAGAAAACAACCTACGACGTGCTGGCAGGTATGTACTGTGTGTCTCAGTTATATGATCATAGGCACGGGGTCACAAGGCGCAAACTTTGTGTACAGAACATTAAGTTTTGTTCTCAGGTGTCAGGTGTCCATATCACCTACGACACGAGGAACCCTAATGATTTTGGAAGCGTTTTTTTGGTGACTAATGTTACCTGATAAACTGGCAGCCCTTATGATGTTAAGTGGTTACTATCCCTCAGAAATAACAGCAAAACCACTTGGGTCCGACTACCGAAGTATGAGAAGACCCAACAGGTATCGCGTTGCCCGTCTTTCGAGAGGCTGTGACGTCTGATGCGCATGTAATGACACCCACCGGAACACAGCAATACGAGTACACCATTGCGTGTTAGCAGATTTCCAGATGTGGTAGTAGTACGAACGAACTTGACACAAATTCTACTGCTACTCTTGGTTGCTCCTTTGACACCACCCAACGCACACGGTTAGACACTTGGGATGCTTAAAATTAATGTACTTCAGTGTCGGACCAAATAAACTTAGACATCATGTATCTCTATCTATCTTTTATTAAGTAATAGTAACTGAAATAGTGCACTACGTACGTACCTGTGCGTGGCGCATCATGCTGAGTCGTATCCTAGTTTCTAGCTATAACTTGGTTGTACTGTATTTTTTTTTAATATAATAATTAGTTAACCTACTTTATGATGTATGTCTTTGTTATAGTTATTAATAAATATATTTTCTTTCTCTCTTTCTTTCTTCTTTCAGAATCTTAGAGCTCTCAAAATACTTTTCGTTTTATGTTTTACTTTGATGCCAGAACTCAACTATTGTAATAATTTTCCAGGTATTCGTCGCAAACAGTGGCTGTAAGAACTCTGAAATGAACCATCCGTTTGGTTATCTCAAGGCGTCCACCAACCTGACATGCGTGAACCTATTCGTACTGCCGTACAATTATCCGATGCTGTTGCCGCTACTGGACGATCTGTTCAAGGTGCATCGGTGCAAGCCCACGGCGGAGTGGAAGTTGGCCTTCCAACATTACTTGGACAGGATGCCTTCGTATTATGTTCAGGTGAGTGCGGTTTCGCTTAGATATTGGCGTTTTAACGTGATGGGAGATTGTATCCAGGGCGTTGTGGCACTTAGGTACAGAACCACGAAGACACGTGACATCTACCAATCGGGGCTCAATTTGTAGAATCTTTATTTTCTCTTAAGAAATTGACATTTCACTTATAATCTATGAAAGAAATTCAAGCTGTGGGCATACACTCGTAGTATCTACCAATTCAGAACATAAAATGACCGCGGATTTTATTATACAAATAAGAACAGTCAATATCGGCTCCCGTGGTATATTGAAGCCCATTCAGTCTCACTTGTCGAGAGTTACCATTGTCTGCTGCGGGAACATTAGAAGCTGACAAGGAATTGTGACACGCAATCCTAGTGTTTGAGTATGTTAGCGTTATATATTTGACTAGCCTAACAGCTCAGATAGTAACTCCGCCTTGTGCGCTGAAGGTCTGTTTCCACCCAGTCATACATTTGTGTGACGAACATAGGTGTTTGTTCTGTGTTGGGGTATTAAAATGTATTATATGTATGTATTTACAACAACTAATGTACTATAAAAGTTTTTGTCTCAGTAATCTAGTTCCAATATCTATGCTTAATTGGAACAGATGGCGCTGTGTGGCCTTGTATACTAATATTTATTAATTATAATCTTTCTTTTTCAGCCTCTTCGTCGTGCGCTGACCAAGATGGGTGCATCGGCACCACTCCTTCAAAGCTTGATACCCGAGACTCAAGACAACTCACTGAGTTTCTCTGTCCTCAATTACTTGAAAAGACTGAAGAACCAAGCCAAGATTGAGTTTGAGAAGCTCTGCGCTGACGTCATCAATAAGGCTTCTTCGAGTAATAACCAGAAGGTATGGTTTATATTTTAGTTTCAGATTAGGTTCTCATGTAGGGTACTGCAAATGATTTTTTATTGCTTTTTAAAGTTTAAACCAGTGTAGATTAATAAATTTAATAAATTATTATAGAGATAAAAATATTATTGCAATTTCATTATCATAAAAATAACAGATTCAGACTCGCACAATGAGCGTTCCGTGCCGCCGATATCTTTTTTATAAGATTTATTAAAATAGATACTATAGGTAATATGTGAAAATTACAACATTTTAACTATTGTGTTTTAAAATATACATCTGTTTAAAGGTAGTCGGTAGACAGGCGTTTTAAAGTGAATTTCTCATGTGTCGAATGAAATAAAGAAGGAAAGGAAGGAAGGAAGTCCAACCGCGAGGCGCAGCTAGTAGCTCATAATTTAGACACGTAATTACAATTTCAGGTGGCAGAAACTGTCCGCGTGATGCCGCGGTCGCCGCTCAAAAAGGACCTTGTGTCGCATCCGTGCCTACAAGACAAGTTCACCGCACTGAGAGATCAGCTCAACGAGTTCGGCGGTTTCGTAGTAGGACTCTCTCGTGGTCGGCATAAGGCGGCAACGCACACTTATAGAAACCCGTTCGATATACAAAGGCGAGATCTTTTGGACCAGGTAAGAACTAGAGAAAGGTTTTATGACTGAGTAGGGAAAATCGTACATGTGACACTTAGATAATTCTAATACAGCAAGCCCTTTGTGTAATAGTTTGTTGAGAATAATCTGTGAAGGTCTATTTGGATTGCGATTAGATCTTCAGAAAACACTGAAGCACTGTCAGCATATTTCTGCACAGTTTGTCTTTTCAAGATCCACTAATTTACCAATTTGACATCAATTCGTTTTTCGTTATTTTCTTATGTATTTCCGAAAACGCTATTGTTGATCAAAAATTTCTGAAATTATCAAAATTTTGAAATTTCTTTTGTACTGCCCTTTGACGAAGTTGAGTGTTTTTATGTTTTAGCTAATCTTATTTGTTAGAGATTTTCAATATATTATTTTAGAAAATTGTTTTTTAATACAATGGCGCGATGAATTTTCTTCAACACCAAACAGCAATACAATTTTTTTTTACATGTAACGGTATATCTACCTAGTTATAAATATTGTACAAATATTGGAACAGTGGGATCATTGGATGCTGATATAGTGGATATTAAACTATGAAAACTTATTATTCTTTCAGGTGGTTCGAATGCGGGCCAACTTCCTGCAGCCGTCGCTAGCCCACACACGGCTGGTGGACGAAGATAGCGTCCACTCTATGCCCGTGGCACAAATGGGCAACTACCAAGAGTACCTGAAGAGGATGACGCCTCAGCTCCGTGAGATTGAGTCGCAGCCGGTGCGCCAGCACATGTTTGGCAACCCCTTCAAGATCGATAAAGTAAGTGCTCTTACTATAATACATATCCTAAGCTTTTTTGCTATTATCTTTGAGCGAAATCTTCGTAATATTACGCAAACGTCGCCGTCTCTGTACCCCGTTTTTAAGGATTCTAATACTGTTATTGTGTTTTAATTACGCGGGATAAAATCGCTTATATTTTCGTATAACCATAAGGAATAGATAATAGAAGAATGCCTTTTCTCAGCTATATAGGATAAGATTGTAATAACTCTAGTTTTCAAATTTATTTATCATCCGCAGCGCATGATGGTCGACGAAGCCGACATGGACCCGGTCGGCGGGACCGTCCGGACGAGCGGGGCCGGTGGTACTGGGAAGCGAGGCGCAGACAGTCCCCGGGCATTACCGCCCAAACGCAAAGTGGGGCCGCTGCCGCAACACATAGTGGCGCGACGGCCATCCTCCCCCGCACCCAGTCTCCTGCCCGTGCCGCCGTTAGCGCCGCTGTCGCACCCGGCCGCGCCGCTGTCTCCGGTGGCGATGACGTCACCACTGTCACCGCTGTCACCGCTGTCACCTCTGTCGCCGATGTCGCCCCGCAGACCTGCGTCGCCGCTCGCGCCTGTGCCGTCCGACTTGCCGTCTGGACTACCTCCTGAAGTAAGTGTGACAGTTTGTAGAGATTTTCAATTGAAACAAATTGAGCGAGAGAGATAAAGTCTATACACACCATTGTAACACACAATACGGCCCGAGCAAGCTTTGAATAGAAATTACTGGAGTATCTAGTATTGAATGAATAAGTTCAAATTTTTACGGTCGATTAGTTGATTACTATTTGATATAGGCAATTATGTATTTGAAGTATATAAATGATTGCCTATATCATAGTGCACCACCAATTTCACATTAATTAGAGTTAATTAAGCTTATCTAGGTATATTTGTAGTATGCAAACCGATTACAGGTATTAACAACATTACAGTATTAAACTCTTAATCAATCTTATCGTCAACACTTGATGCTGATTTAAAATATGCCTTTGAATTACTTCATTACGAAATATTTGCGATCTTTCTTGACATAATTTCCATACTTTAAAGGAGCCTCCGAATGTGGATACCGGCGGGTCAGCAGTGGGTCCGGTGTCGCCGCCCGCCTCGCCGCCAGCCACCGCGCCGGCGAACCTACCGCCTGTCGTCAAACCTTTCCTCAACGGAGGTCAGTGCATCTTGAACTATACTTCGAGATTCATAACTTGGTGGCCTTGAGAATAGGGGTCAATTAGTATCTCACAGGCCAGTAACTTTACTTATATTGTACAATATTAAGATATTTGGCGTTCGAGAGACCTTAGAAAATTCATATTCCAAATTCCAATAGATTCTGGCTGTAAAAGTCTGATAGAGCTAGACTTATTTTACATACAATTTTTGAGGTCCAATACGTCCTGTTTCGAATAGATGGGATGGGATGAAATGGTTTCTTCCAAGTTACCTACCTAAGTTCTACCTGTGACGTAGAAAGAGATAGCAATCTTCTGGAGCTAATATGAAGGCTAGTGTGACCTTTTACAGTTATGATTGAAGTGCCATATGAAAATCATTATCACAAGGTCCTACCCAATCGCCGTGTGGGCGCAACGGCCTCACTTTTCACATATTTCAACAAATGTATTACATGTATGCTTCAGATGCGTATACAACAATGGGTAGTAAAATGCCGCGGTCGCCGTCGCCGCCTCCCGAGCCGGTGATACCCCCTCCCCCGCCGCCGGTGATCCCGCCCCCCTTGCATGACACGCAAGAGTTGCAGATCAACGCCATACTTCAAGGCATCGCCGCGGAAAACAACTCCAATGCGAGGGCGAAGAAACGGAAACGGAAGGTATATTCTATAAACACATCAATCAATAGGCATTTAAATGTATCTTGTGCCTTATGTTTCCTGTGTTTTTGTCCGCTTTACTCGACACCCGACTGTTTTAATTACATAATTTAACCTCCTGCAGACAAATTGGACATGACAATTAGTGGACTAATCGTTATCAACCATTTATTGTGTACTACTTGAAAAAATACCATCGATCCAGTTGATCGAGTTTTGCCCGCCTTATATTTTAATTTCGTCATTACTAGAGATTATTTACATATTTGAAAGTATCATGAACGTTTAATATACAGACACGATATCCGCGTTCAAATTCGATTCCACTTTATAATAAATATAATGCTAGATAGAATGCTTTCGCATATAGCAGTTTTTTTCTAACTCTGTAACCTTTTATTTTCAGAGCGATAAGTCTTTGCCACCGTTGCCGTTGCTGCCACAGTTCTCACGGAAGGAGGTTGCGGATATTAAGAAACACAACCTGGATGTTCGGGCGGAAGCATTCAAAGCGGTCCGTCGTCCTGGCAGAGGTAAGTCGATCCAAATCCACGAGTTACGGATACATACTCATAACTAGAGGTGGAATCAACCTTTATAAGAGAATATATGCTTGTTCGTTTGAAAACCTGTCGATAATGAACTCACCATATATCACATATCAGTAATACAAACTAGTCGAATGAGTCATTGCCAATTACGAATTCCGATATATCAAAATGTAATAACTTCTTATCACGTATCAAATGTAACGGCTTGATGGAAGAAATACGGTATTTTTATTATAAAACTTACATTCATAGTTAATATTAGGCATAGATAATACGAAAAACTACTATTTCTAAAACAAATATTAGCCTCACGAATTAGTTTGCCGGAAAACCTAAACGCTTATCTTACGTATGCGACAATATCGTACGAAACTTTCCAGGCGGTTTCCAATGATTGGTTTATTTTTCCATTTGATTAAGTTTTGCTCCTGTTGGTGCTTTAACATGAAAGTTATGCTTTAACGTTTGGACCTTAGGATTTGGATCAATCAACTCGTTGAAGTTCAAAAGCATGCCAATGTAGCGTTAACCCGTGTTTTGTTTCCAGATTTCGCGAAACTATTCGAGCACCTAAAACAGCTGAAAGGAGGCGTCGAACACAAAAAGGAAGTGATACGCGACGTGATCAATGAATCCATGCGGTTCAAACGCAAGGCTCTGGCCAAACTACTCGAAGACTTTCTAGTTGGCATCGAGAAGAACGGGAGCAGCGCTGGCATGACGCGAGTGAATAACTCCGTATCGTACAGCAACAGTAATCATAGCTAGTGTCAAATACAGTGCCGCGGACACTTAGGTGCATGGACGGCTTTAGGGAAGGATACCTAGGGAGTGGTTCGGATTCAGGACGTGATTTCTAATAGTTCAAACGTTCCCAATTCCAGATTCATGTTGGTTATTACAATTTTGATGATGGTATCGTGAGCATAACGCTAAGCGTAGATACTGTTGTTATTGTGAAACTTGCAACGTTTAATGTGCACATAATCTTTAATTTTGGTAAGCTACTCAATGCTCCATTTAAACAATAAACTCTTTTACATCGCAAATTAGTATTGTGGTTTGCTTATATATGTCACATCGGAAGTTTGCGCTTTAAAATAGTATTCGATTTGAGCGTTATGTTGTTAATAGGAATGGTCTTGTGTGCATTTAACGGTTGTAATCGTTACGAAACTAAAGGTTGATTTCCAAACTCGCGGCGCGACGTAGGTTATTCAACTTGTAGGCTCTTCACTTCTTATTCATGAAGACCGAAAGTCGGTTATTGGCCTCATTTTGTAATAAAACAGTTTCATGTCTGTAGAATTGTTGTTATGCAAAGCAGAACATACCTGTTATCCAAACCCAGTGTAATAAGTGAACTGTAGTGGACTTTGAATTAACTGAGAATAATTTCTTGCATACATGTTGTCACTATGTATAAATTGCACTAACTTGGTTAGTATGTCATTTATGTTGTATTCACTATTTTATTTAAGGAATAAATTGTATTACACCCGTATCGGATTGATGTTTTGTTTCTAAGAAATGGTTTTAGCTTTACCTTTTAAACACTATTTAGGTGAAGCATGATATTGTCGTTGGTTCCGATTCTGTTCATGTCAAACTAAGCAGCATCCATCTCAGTCTGTTTCGTAAGAATTGGAATAGTTTACTTTCGCATCGCGCCAATCTATTTAGATTGGCGCGATGCGAAAGTTAAATATATTTTCGGTAGGTAATATTTGGGGTGCAGGACGCCTTAACGCGAGATTAAGATATGTGGAATGCATCTGAAGTGGCTTACATTACCCTCTTATTCTAACACGTAGCTAAATTGGGTGTCTTTTTCATCTTAGAAATTGATTTCAGCAGACGTTTTGGCTTCTATATTCTTTTAATCTAATAATTAATCACAGATAAGACAGACATAAGCTTAAGCAAAATGGTCCTTTTACTCTTTGCTCACGGAACTCGAAATAAGAAAGTCGAAGGTTGGAGGCTAGAGTGTAGAAGCGTAGAAGAATTCTATTAAACGATAGAATTTAAGTAAGAAAACTACATATACATATTTTCTTATGTTCCCACAGCGGTACACAGGTCGCGGGTTAATAAAACAACTTTCAATCTACATGAAAGCTCACTTGGGCCGTCTAAGTATTGTGTCAGAAGGAATTGCGGAGTTACATATTGCACAATCGGAAATGAATGACTTGTAAATAATTTTTTTCATTGGTTTAATATTTTAACCACTTGCCACATAGGAAGGGCACTAAATAGCTGTTAATCACCAATACAAGTCAAATATTTATTTACCTTATTCAAACTAAGAGTAAAGGCTCAGCTAAGGTAAAATTACTAGAACAACATCTGCAATCAAATATGCCCTTTTCATTTTCTAATAATTACGTAGGTAAGGCACATACTTAAATAACTAATTCCAAAATCAGAGCAATCAAAGACGAGTTGCTTGGTCACTATTACTCATTCATTTGAAAGCTCTAAAAACATTTTCGTGATCGTGATGAGTCATAAGATATTTTTAGCGTGCCTTCTCAGTATCGATAAGAAATACACATAGATTCACCTTGTACACAAAATGTAGGACCGATTTCGTCATATCGATAACTGGTTCTTTCCCATACCCTCTATGCGTCTGTCTATGCCCACACATTCTATACACATCATTTTTTGTTTACTATGTGGTAGCTGGTAGTCGACGCAGACCTTAGGATAATAATTATTAAGTAGATGTGGTACATGATGGTATTTTAATTGAGATTAGATCGGTATGAATTTTCTCATGCATAGTTATTTTTTGATGATTTTTGTTGCGATTTATTTATACCCAGATTACTCGTAGGTCCCATTAGGTCCAACAAATGTTTGATTAAAATAAATTTATCCTAAATCAGTATGATTTTCATAGGATGAAAACAACGATGAATTAATAGAAGAAATTTTACACTTTTTCATGTTTTCAGTTTTACGGAAAATGTTTGGAGTTTGCGAAAATTCAATTTAATTATGCATGTATGGCCTCTGCTTCAACTTGTCATACATCACCCTGATGCATTACTAGATGCTTTTATTTTTCTATATGTATTTTTAAAAACATTTTTTTTTTCTGTTATTTAAATTAAAGTATATTAAAATCGCGCCTACGCAGCTGAGTACAAGCAATCATAATTTTAGTGAGCGAACGCCAAAATAAAATCGATCAAGCACCAACTTTCAGTTAAGGTATCAAATCTAACCATATCAAATGAAAAGACTTAAATTATTTTTATTAATTTTTTTATATCTCTACTAGTGATTAAATACTTAAATGCAAAAATCTTAATCGCCAGTTATTGATTGCAAGTCAATAATTGTGTTTTAAGCTTCCATTTCATAGGCCCGGTTATAGGGGTCGTATTTAGGAATTTGTTTCCAAATTTTTTTTTTGTAACCAGCCCTGTTTGCCTCCTTGTCTCCGATTATGTCATCACTAAACCATACGTTTCAATATTAACTGAACCAACTTATTTCAGATAATATTCAACGTCATAACGTTTAACGTTATATCGTTATCGCATCGGATAATTGTGTATTTGACACAACTTTGGTTCAGTTTATCATTCCCAGGTTCTTCTTCGAACACATTGCTGCTTTCCGTAACTATAACAGTCTTTAGCTGGTATGCTCTAACCTAAGTGTTTTCAACGTCCACTTTTTGAAAAATTCAGAATCTAAGAATCCACGTCTGATATAAGTAAATCTTCATAGCATTGCTGTTTAATTTGTTTTCTTTCAATGCGCCTTTAATGTCCTTTGGTACAATTGTATCGATATTTCAATAATCTTAGTTCCTTATAACGTTTTTTAGCTGTGAAACATCTGAACAAACAGTAATGTGCTTTGTAATCCAGGAATTCAGAATTTTGGTTTATAATTTTTACAGTCAGTCGGGGTTTTATGAATAAATAAATATATAATTATTTATGCACACAGCGCCATCTAGCCCCGAACTAATTATAGCTTGTACTGTGGGTGTAAATACATAATAACACTTTTAATTACCACCACTAATCGGGGAAAAGTTGCCCCCTTGTACTAGTGATTGTATGTAATAGAATCCACCCTTGTGTCTGACTTTGCTTAACTGTTAGGGAGTAAAAAGCGATTTCTATGCCAAGATCTTTTTCCCACATTAGATAACTACTCGAAACAGTCTCAACTGAGAATTAAATAACCAAATTTAAACCCTTGGTTTAGCTTGCACTAGTTACCTAAATGTTAATGAAGCATTTCATATGTAGGTATGCACTATTTATATTTATACATGAATTTGTCTATAATGAATGTTCTAATTAATTACTATAAAATATATAAGCGCTTAGAGGCTTCAATAACGCTGTAAAGGCGTCTTGAGTGTATTTTCTAGAACATTCTTGTCGTCGTTGTGCTGTCAACTATTATTATGATGCTTACGCTTTCAAATTAATTTTCTTCAAAGAACTTTGGTGTAGTAGTGTATTGTCTGTAACTACTCAAAAATGTTTTCTATCACTTCCTTCGCTCCTCGAGCTTACGGATAACAATTAATGAAGTAGTTGTTATTATAACTGAAAGTGTTTGCTAAATAACATTAAGATCCGAAAGTCTCGAACCTTGTAAATTTTGTAAATAAATTTGTATCTAGATGTAATATAATAACCTACCAATGAGTAATGATGCTTATATGCATCGGTCCGAAACGACCGTTAGTGTGGCCGGATACAAAGAGCTTGTGTAAATATATTTAAGTTTTATGAATGTAACTGCGTTAAAGAGTGTATAATGGTGAATTATTCTCACCGAAGCGTTTGTTGACTTTGCTTAGGAGTGACCATGGTCTTTATTCACATTTTTCTGTCTCTCAGAATGTCTAATTAGGTTTAAAGATTAGTGAATGCAACACTACGTCCGTATCAACTCTTCAAAAAGATGCGCTACGATTAAATATTATTAAAAGTATTATGGTCAATGTGTATTTCAGTCTAATTGAATACTTAATCTACATAACTCGCCTTGGATGCGTAGCAGCCAAATACGTTAGTCGTTACTATCACTAAGTAGTTACAAATGAATTGGATTTTGCAAATAAAAATAGTCTATTATTTGTTATGCCTATTTATATGAATTTTATGATGTGGATGTGAACACTATGTAGTAGTATCTTTATCTGTAAATATTACCTTTCGGTTATTCTGGCACAAGAATGCTGGTGCCTGTTTTATAGGATTTAATATTGAATGTTAAATTCTAGGATCCGGCCATGCAAATAATTGTTTGGTGAATTGTAAAGTGTATTATATGAATTTTCAAATAAATGATGATCCTTATCGGTATTTTATTAATTATTTTGTCCTCTAAATGTTGCGGAAATACTTTACTAATCAAAGGGCTGTTTAATAGAATTTTGCACAAAATTGAGGCCTGGGTATTTTATGAGAAAAGTAACAATAAATAATCAATTATTTAGAAACCCAAATAACATGCTACGAGACAATCATGGTTGGTCTGACTACACTGATATAGTTAAAATGCTATTAATTATGATGAAAATAGGCCTCGATACTGAGAATTTCCTTGAAAAACACTATACCGCCAAATTTTGGCAGATCAGATCATGCAAATTTTTTTTTGGGTGGAATCTATCTCGCGATGCAAATTTTAATTGGTTACTCGAAACGAGTAGTTCCACTCTTGTAGAAAAGCAAGCGGCCCACTAGGGGACCCTAGTGAGTTTACGGAACTGCAAGGGGTGAATTACGGTGGTCCCACTTATTTTTCTTAAAATTCTATGTCGTCTTCAGTGGCTTTGAAACCTCGCAAACGGATATATTTCAACGTAATTTTTATATTGAAATATAATTGAATATTGCAATTATAGCTAACATGTAAATTTTACGAAGATGTTATATATCATAAATAGATGTTTTGATATTTACAGTAATAGTCTGATGCCTTTGATGGCATGGAATATTATACGTTTACAATAAAATAACATCGTATCTAGGTATATCAAATATAATAAACAAAAATCCTTGATCTATGAACACAATTTACTATTAATATTATAGTAAGTTATAAATAATCCTAATCCTAGTCCTAATCCTAGTTTGGGTCCCAATGTTTTCCGACCAGGAATATTACATTAATTTCTGTTAAGTAGGTATGTTGTAAACTCAATAAATTTAATTTTATTTCACATTATTTGTCTATTCGAACTACGACATCAAAAAGTCGACAGAATCGTTAGCATGTTGTAAACTTCATTGCGGTATCGATACGAGAGTAGGTATAGTGTAATGCATTATGTAACACGTTCCAATGTCAAATGGCTTTTGGGATAATAAATATTTATGTTGGTCTATTACAATTGTATGTACTACGTTACTACACGTAGATATTTTAAAATTTATCATGATTAACCTTAAGTCTGGAAATAAATGAGTGATTTAAAAGTCGAACAAATCGCTTATTTTACGACCTTGGTGGAATTTTTACATGATTTCTATGAGACAACCTTCAATACTTCATATTAATATTATTCTTTTTATTTTCATACCTCCGAGAGGTCTTGATTAATTATCTAGATTGGTTGAGAGTTGGCGAGGAAAGCGCGGATGAGCATAAAAAATAAATTTAACCAGATATTATTGAATAACTGTTTTTTTTTATGTATGTTCACCGCTTTTTCCGCCATTTATGGTTGATAAATGGATTTGGAAAATTATTTTTTATTTGAAAGGATATGCTTTCAGATTGGTCCCGTAGAATTTTAATAAAATAGGTTCAATAGTTACTTGTTAAATCAAAATAAGTGGTAAAAATATGCGTATAAACGAAATTGCGTATTTTGCTACTTTGAAAGTATTGAAGTAGTTTTTTTATTTTCGTTTTTTTTTATTTCCGCCGTATCTGTAACAAACGCTCATCTACCTTAAATTCTACTCTAGCTACAACCCAGGCAGGGTCAGTAATAAATAAAACATTATTTATTTATTTTATTTTTATAATTTAAGTTAGGAAAGCAACTCAACTAATTCAAACTCATAAGTACTTATACGAGTATAATAGCTATCATTTGTCAAAATAGATCAGAATTAAGTTCAGTCCCAGCCATCTCGTAACTATGTCGTTCGTAATTAAACTTCGTCCACGAAATGATATTCCGAAAGGATTTTGTGCAGAGCCTGCCTTGGGAAATTGAAGGCGACGGAATGGGCTGCAACAACAGAGATAATGTAAACGCAAAATTGGATGCGCCGACCACCCTCCCGCTAGATTCTATTCCGAATACTCGCTCCCGCGTCGAAGATAAAATGGTGTGAGAACGACTTCAAAATTTCCATTCCTGTCTCACAGTTCAGCTGATAGTATCTGATTGTGGCTACATGGTGCTTCGTGAAATGTCCCAACATCAGAGGGAGTCGGTTCATGGACAATAATGAGGTTACATAAATATCTTTGTTTACTATTATAGTTTTTGTTGTCCAGAGAAAGTAGCGGATACTGAATCATAAATCTCAAACCGTAAGGAATGATTAATATGATTAAGTTAATATGACAAAATACATGGATACAAACTATTCCTCGCTAGTCACTCACAGTGCATACTATAGACTGTGTAGGTTGGCACATTTGTTAAGACTACCAGAATAGCTTGCTAGCTCAATAAACTTAATGAATAAAAAATATAAACATTTAAATTACATTTATAAACCAATCTAATCTACCCTACAAATGTTTATGCTCTGAACTTTTGTTTTTCATCCCTGTTACATCACAGTAGTGCTATTTTGAAAATAGCTGTGAAGCGCGAATACTTGTTACGAAACTATTTTATAATTTGGATATGTTAATTAAAGGTATTAAATTACCTGCTCTATATCACAATAACTTTCTTGACGCAACGGGCATGTTTAGATTATGTGCATCATTAGCACATCGACACATATCGGCTTGGTGAGGTGCCTGAGTTTACGTGCAAATTATCTCTCCGTAAACGAGTATCGACTACCCATACCTACCTATCAACCTGCCTATTTAGCGCATAATCTACATATTATCTACATATTACTATTAGGTATACTAATATTATAAAAAGGGAAGACTTGTTTGTATGTTTGTAATGGAATAACTCAAAAACGAATGAACTTATTTTTTATATTTTATATTTGAATCCTCGAATCTCCGTCATTCATCAAATGATATGAAAAAATATATATTTTAAGGGATATACTTTCAGATTAGTTTCCCAGAAATTTAATCAAAATCGGTTTTCAAGTTTTGATTTTAGATCAAAATAAATGGAAAATTATGTCATTAATGTAAACAAAATTGCGAATTTTGTTTAACAGTGACTTTTTTCTTTACCGAATTGGAAGTCTCTACCTTAAAATGGTAAATGTATTATACCTTAATAAGGTCCAAAAGTAATGAAGCCGATTTTAAAATCACTCAATTATATTCTATTCTCTACAAAATATTACTCCAGTCGGTACAGTTGACATTCATTGACCGTCAGACGATTTTAGACAGAGTATTATGAAAAGGTTTTGATAAAAGCGAAGCTTACGATTAATCCTTCCAAGACATGATGAGTTTCAAGTCAAGACGATTTTCAGCCTGTGATTACATATCTAGTTAACTTGAAATTTTCGATAGAAACAACGAAACTTTGGAAATTGTGTGATTATTTCTTATCGACCCAACGTTCCGATGTGCCTCTGGGCCACCACGTTCAAACGGGAATATGGTGAGCCAGGGGCACAGACCCCGACTTTAAATCTGAAGGTCGCTGGTTCAAACCCACAAGTGAATCCAAGAGGTTTTCATTTAAAAAAAAATGTGCCCAAAATTATTTGTGTACTTTGGGTAAGATATAACTGCTTTCCTGCAACACAGTATTAAACTAACGCAGTAATCAGTGTTACAACCTTAATGTATTAATATGTTTTTGGAAATAAACGATTTGGATACCACGTTCTTTAAACGGTGAAGGAAAACATCGTGAGGAAACCGACATATCTTAGAATCAAAGTCTTAGCCCATTCACTCTCAATTATCGAGACTAGGCCGGTGTCCCAGCAGTGGGAATATTAGAGGCTGGTACGGTACGGACCTAGTGATGTGATGATTCCTTTAATGTGAACGATATGACGGGACTATTCAGTTCCTCCTTTTTCATATCGTTTCATTTAAGTTATAATTTTCAGTAGGTATCTAGAAAATCTTTGATATGACTCCATCTCAGACTTTTCATATTACTCTAAACTCCTATACATTATACAGACAGACATGTTTCTAAATATCCAAAATGTACTTTCACTTCACTTACCTACGTCATGTGTATACGAAACGAATAACAAAACGATCTTCCCGACGTTTTAATCATCAGATCCCCGTTTACCTTCCCGAGAAAATCAACATAAAAAACTCTTTATTGACATAGATATTTCACGAACGCTATAAAATTTTCATAGGTGACTCCTATAAAATATAAATTTCAAGTGGGTGTGTTAACACACTGGGGGCAATAACGTATTCGACTCATCGCTATAGAGCTGGTAATCCCCCAAGTAACAGGAATTCTAATTTCGTTTTACGCTGTGAAATTTTACCGGGAGTAAATTAATTAGACTGAAATTATGCGATGATTGCACATAAAAGTCAGACGTTTTTATGAAAAGGTTCGAAATTATTAATGTTTAACCTACCCACAGTTCCATATACAGTTCCATATCTTAGATTTTCTACAGTAAAAACATATTGTTGATTTGACTGCTACAAGGAGTTTATGTTACGATACCTTAAACGCTTTCTGAGCTGATGGGTTATGCATGACTCTCCTCTCAAAATGGTTGGAGGTTTGTTGATGGCAGGATTATAACAGGTGCAATCTTCCTTTGGTCATACTGAATATACTTTGTAAAATTTTAAAATGAATTCTCTAATGTGCATCCTCTACTGAATTGCTTGTATAATTTTAATTGCATTTTGACGACTCTGTATTTGAGTGGTAATAAACAACCCTGCCTGCGAAGGTGATGTACAAAATCAGGTTGGGAAAAAGTTTGTTCTTGTTCACAAGAACATGTGTTTATTTTTATTTTGTGTGACCATGACAAGAAATCGCAGTGCAGGTTTCATTTAAGAAAGCAGTTTAGATTTTTCACGATGCTATTCATAAATTTTTAATAAAAATAGCGACGTTATTGTGTAGGTAATACAAAATTCGATGTTTTGATTTGAGATTTTGATTTGGGGAAACACAATCTCTAACGCTATAGAATGAATAGTTCAAAAATAAGGGCGTGAAATGTAATCCCATCCAAGGAAATCCCATTTCATATCAGAGTATCGTAGGGTAAGTACCGAAAGATATGGTACAAGAAAAACAATATAGGGACCCACTCTGTAAAGGTTTTGGAGTGAACGTCCCCAAAAATCTCATACGTATAAATAACACGGAAAATTTTCAGAACACTTCCCATAAATATGATAAAGGGGGTGGGACCGTCACCTAAGGCACTTACTGCTCGCTTCGACACCGATAATTTTAATAAGACATCCCCGGATTCAGTTCGCTGTTCACCTATTTAGCTATATGTAGATGATGGAGTTGTTGGTAATTTCACATTTTATGATTCTTGAATTAATAAGTATTTTGTATGATTTTTAATGAAATGGACTATAGCAGTGAAATTTTTAATTGAACCAATGCAAAAAGAAAAGAACTCCGCAGGATATGCATATTGAGGGTTACTTACCATCAATTGTTACCGTCAGTTTATAGCCATAGTAAGTTAGTGCCTTTTATAAAAATATTTTTTTCAATTATGCTATCGAAACATAACGAACGTTTTCACGTCTCTTTTGCTATGTTTTTAATGGATGTTAGAACATAAGTGTCATGTCGAAGACCTTCTTGGAAACTCTGACCCCAGGTTTGACATAAGAGCCGTTCAAAGAGAAAATAATATCGGCTGCGGGATAATTCCGAAATTTGTTTCCTGAATAAATGTATCATCCATCATTCAGGAAGATGGATAGATACCCTGAAACAGCAACTAAATATATTTGCAGAGAGCTTGATTGACTTCTCCTCATACGATCATTAGCAAGTATTAGTATCTAGTTCGCCTTGAGCTCTCTGGTGGAACATCGAGGTAATCTACAATAGGTTATCGTGGAGCGAAGAGCCTCAGTTGATTCGGAAATCTCAAAGGAAATACGTTGTCAAGTACTATTGATTAAGACCGGTTTTACAAGTTCGTAAAGTGGAGTCAGTCACTTTAATTGAAAATTCAATATATTTTTTTTTATATGATTAAGTGATGGCACGAGCTGAGGGCCCACCTGATGGTAAGTGGTGACCCTCGCCCATGACAACAATAATGCGTGCGACTCAGTATGAGATTCAAATCTTTATTGAGTCGCATTCATCCTGCTGCGTCCATCACTCGTGACGGGGATGATATGTCTCATGCGCATGTGATTTCACCGGCACCCACACCCTTCCACCGGAACACAATAATGCGAGCACTATTGCCCACTATTTTGCATTTAATAGATCAGCCTCCCTAGAATTTAATAGATAAGATTACAATTGCAGTGCTTTGCACGTAAGATGATCTAAATGAATGAGGAATTATTTATTTCGTATGTTAGTTAAACTATTTTTAGATGTGCACAAAGTAAAGCAAATTCATAAGAGTTTAACTATTAAAAATACCAGGATTTTTTTTAATAAATAAATATACTTAAATTCGCCTATTTATAAAGTTGTTTTAAGTTACACACGCCTAATATCCAACAAAATAAATGTTTCATCATCGTTTGCAGTAAAAATAGCATTAACTGGTCAAATAGCGATAGAGCACGTAATTTAGATAGGATAATGGATACGAAATGTAAATAAATCTCCCGCTGCAATAAATAACATTGACCATGCGAGGAAATTGTACATTTTCAGCCAGACGTAAATATAACCTAATACTGATTTTTTTGTTAATTTGTAACATACTCTGGTAGAACATCATCAAGTCATCACGGTACTATATATATATGATTTGTTAAAAAAATGTTCTTGGAAACAAAAATAAGATAATAATATTTATAATAATAAAGTAGCATAATATTCCTCGTGTTGTTTCTGTGTTGGTCCATACACCTGCGACACAAGAATCCTAGTGCAAAGGTATGAGTTTATAAAAAAAAAAAAACTTTTAATGATAGTTCTGTTCTTCCAAACAACCACAGAGGTTATAATAATATGAGCTAGGACTTAAGTTTTTGAGTATCGATAATTTGGTTATATCACTAGAGTTATCCCTACACTATTCCTAGTATCTTACTACACAATAATATCTCAGTCTGTCAGTCGAACTATTCATTCAGAAAGATTCTATTGATATCTCAGCACTAATTCTTGCGATCATCGATTGGTATTATCAAACTGTGATGGTTGGTTTAACGCGAATTATTATTAGAAATAACAGAATCAGCCTTACGTTATTGATAATTAAGGAAATAATAGCACATATGAAGGCAAAATTCATTGTAATATTTTTGTATAAAATAGCCACGCCTCTCGAACTTTCAAGATGTATAGACTAAAAGATGAAGAACACTTTTTTTTTGATTTTCCGAGTATCATCACCGATTTTTTTTTTCTTTTTTTTTTACGAACATTCAAGATGATTTGAGAGTATAAGTAAACTGCCAGACGTTTTGATATTGCTCTGTAGGTAAAACTATTTCACATAACGACACAAAACTTTAAATAAGACTGAAGACAAAAAAAAATATTACTTCACATATAGCAACATAAACTCCCTACAAACACGCACACACGAACCCCCGTTCGTGTGTACGTGTTTGTTGGGGCGAACCTTCTCCCCCGAATATACAAACGTTTTATTATGCCGCTTTACGTAAAATTGCATGGAATGATATTAAGTAGAAAGAAATATGCATGATTATTTATTTATTTACTGTAGGAGCTCAAAGGCTTTTTGCACATCTTTAACATAGTATTATTTATCAAGAGAATTAGTGAATTTTAGTCCTAGAAATTGTGTTAATTATCATTTATTTTTATTACACTCACACACACACACACTAAACACTTCGTGAACAAGACGTGAACAAATTAAATCCAAAAATTACAATAACCCATTCAATTAATAAGTGATGAGTAAGTGACAAATTAATTACTTACAGAGAATCTTAAATTCAACCTACGTTTCAATTGTCAAAGTGTGTGACCTAAACCAATAAATCTCCAATTAATAACCCTATACCCATCGTATCACAGCTCCAAGCCTTTTCAATTTACGAGAGTGTATTCGTAAATCAAGTTAATATCTTGCGGTTGTGCCCGAGAGCAACCTTTGAATAATATTCTCTAAAATAACTGTATCGAAATAACGCTTCCTTTGTCTACATAGTTAGTAAGTTGTTCTAATGAATATAGAGATACTGATTGGTAGCTTTATTAGATGAGATAGGACAAGTAAATTAAACATAGTCATTTTCAAAATCGCCTATCAGGATCATCGTTTTGGCAAATTTCCTACTACGATTTTAAATAAGTATTTTTGTTATGTATTAGTTTATATTCAGTGATGTAATTGGCTATTGAGTTTCTTACTTATATTTATTTCCCATCTTCTTAGGTGATCGTCTGAAAGTAGCTGATAACTTTATTAATAAGTACTCGTTAGTTCAAATTAATACTCGAATTCAAAAACATCTTCGATTTGAAGTTCTTGCACTTATTTTAACTGGCCTCACAACTTTGTTGGTAGTATGTGCACTGCACTGTAGGTCGTGATATGGATTCCTATACAGGACATGCGGTTGTGAGTCAAAAATGGATGTTTGTTGTGTCTAAGTGTTAGTTAAAATGTATTTACAAAAAAATAGGTACTATATCCATGAATATTTATTATTTATTCCCAAAAAAAGTCCATGAATATTTATTATTCTCTCTATTTCCAATGACGCATGATGTCGATCTTCATTGCTATACCCTTAGGTCAACTTGGAAGGCAATATCGAATATAACGGTCAATAAAATTGAGAGATATCATCACGGCAAAATTTATCAGCGGCCATCAAATGTCCCGCAAAATTTCACGCTTCGGATATTTTCGGCGGGAAATATATTGGCATTATTTTGTGACATACAAAGATTTTTCCCAGATCTTACATGAATTTTCCAATTAGAACATAATGCTTGCTCGTGCTCGTATATTTCTAATTTGCCTCAAATAATGTAGTCAAATTAAATATTGAGATATAAAAGTTGTTGAGATTATGATCTTCACCGTCACATTTCACTGTCTAAGAACCAAACCTATGTCTACTAACATATTACTGGAGATAGATAAGCATAGCAACATTGTTATCTGTCAAAAAGGTTCATAAATTGTTTGACAGATAACAGTATTGTTCAGTAAATGTAGCTCCAGTTATCTGTTAGTTGGTTATAGGGTTTGTCTGTTATACAACATGCAAATTATAAAGTATCATCAAAAATACGTGTCCCCATTCATAATTACACTATAAAAATATATTTCGATTAACGTATTGTAGTAAACAATGAAAATGTCTCATTAGATATTTTGCGGAAATTAATTATTTCTTGGCTAAAATACAGCTCTTTTGTTAGAGGGTCGTTTTTTAAAAAAAATAATGTAGTAGGAATACAACCGTATCTGAATACACCTTAAATACATACTCCCCATCGTACAGCAATGATAGAGCAAACAGCTAAAACGTGTAACTGGAGGAACAAAGAGCGCGATGTAATGCGGGCACTACATCGTATTTATTTCTTGCAACACGTTTCAATTAAGAGAACAGAATTGGATATATTATGCTCGTGAAACAAAGTCAAATTGCGTAATAATTCCTCCGTATCTTAGTTGGTAGTAGCCCTGCTTTTGAACCGAGGAGTCACGAAATTTTTTCGGAATGATAAACTGTTATTATTTTAATTAAAAGTACTAGCGGCCACTTTTTGATTTAATCGGTCTTATCGACCACTATTCTACGAGTAGAAACCCAATGGGTTGTCCCATTGTTTTCCTCAACAGATCCCGTACTTAGACCATCTCAATGCCCGAATACAAAATGACTGAATTATCGATTAGCTGACTGTTTGTAGGGGATTGTTGCATAAACAAATTTGACGCAATCCAATTGAGCTAACTAGATAGGGTTCATATTTCTGAATTAGCCTATAGATGGTTAGATAAACAGCTATTGTGTCAAATAAACCGTTTACCGTCCCATATGTACCGTTAATTGTATTTGGTAATAGAATATTTAATTAATCCTATTACTATCATGTTTGGACTCATAATTGTTGGTTAATATTTATATCTATTATATGTACCTTTATATATCTTCAGGGCATTTAAGAAAGTGTTTTAAGAAAGTTTTAGTGATACACGTTTTTACTCTTATCATGTTATTACTATTTTCGTGGACTATTTAAACCAATATAAATGTAGTAACTATAGAATTATCTTCATGTGAGTAATGGTATAATAGTCCCGTTAAGGCGCACAATATATCGTTAAAAATGTATTTAAATACAATACAAAAATTAAAATTTTAAAATGTACCATTTTTATCCACTGGCTTTTTATGTCATATATACTGATTAAACAGGTTTAAAAGGAAAATATAAAACGTTTATAGCTAATGAAAGTATAAAGTAAAAATAAATGAATATCAGACTAAAATGACAAGGACATTGCTAAAATATTTATAGGTTCCTAAAAAAAGTTTCCATTGTATTATTTTCCCCGTACAGTTTCCTTCTGATTGTCGGCTAATTCTTCGCGCTTCGCTGGCGGCTGTACAACGCAATAAATTTGCGGTATTCAGACAAAGCAACCATGCGAGAAAGCCTGATAAAAATAAGATGACTTGCCTACAGACACATTTTTTGTAGAGACAATGGGCCCTTCAAGTTATTATTCGTCATTGATAGGTGTTTTGAATTGTTAAGTAGGTATCGCGTTTCTTTCTCTCGAAGGGAAGAAACGCGACACCTGACAGAAGCCTTCGTCATCCTTCAATGTATTGTTTAAAAAGTGTCAGGATGACTTTTCTGTCAATTTTTCAAGTCGCACACAAAAATATTCTCCTTTATTCTTAGCTAGCGAAACGGTAGCTTGCTTGTGAGTGTCTGTAGATTTCTTTGAACTGTCAAAAGAGGTACCATCTAGTTGACTTCATTATTTTATATGTATATTTAAAAGTACAAGTATTGATACTCGGGAGATTAACATACACTATATTAACTTCAGAGTATCAATTAGATGAAATATCATTGAAGTATTGAAAATATAGTCACATTTCCAATTTCGGTAATAATATAAACCGAAAGCCGAAATTAACAGGTAAACGCAGAAGAACGTTCAATATTGTAACAAATATGGTAACAGATAACCAACTTGAACAACGAATAACGTTAATACACTCATACCTCTACACTAGGATTCCCTGTGTCGCAGATGGCATGGACAAATACAGAAACACAAGACAAACACCCAAGACCCGAGAACAAACTTCATGTTCACCACACAAAGTGTGCCCCGACCGGGATCGGACCCCTTGCTTCGAAGGCAGGGCTACTACCAACTAAGCCACGGAGCCGTCAAATTAAATACCTTGCTAAAGAAATTGCTCATTGATTTTGTGTTACCGTCCAAAGGCATTTACACTTATAAGTACCTAATTATGATCAACAATCAACATGCAATCTGGCGCGGACGTTGACATAATGTCTACAATCGTGGAGAGGATATACAAACACGTCCACGGTCCCGATAGCGAGATAGAAGCAATGCATCATCTTGCAACTGTCATTGATTCTGTCACTTGATGTAATACAAATGCCTATTGGAACAGTGTAAGTAAAAGTACCTATGCTCACGCAAAAGATAGTGAATTCATATGAATTGAACGCTTACCTATCGTGTGGAAAGCTGTATCATCCGTACAAATAGCAATACTTTTACATCCCCTGCAAGTTTTAAACTGTCATACGTCAAAATATCGTAATATTAAAATGAGTTAGCAGAATTTCACTGCGGGCCAATAAAATATGCTAGCGTTGATAGAGTAGACGGACCTACCCGTTATCACTCTACAGCCTGTCACGCGTGCAAATCGTACAACATTGATCAAAAGCGAGTATCCCAAACTATTCTCTCTGAGCGTCAGATAGCCTGTATTTTCGGCGGAAAGCTCGTTCCATTTTATTTTCACGCCTGCAGTTCACAGATACGATGAAACTTTCATCGGGGGCTTTCACTAGACGCGCTCGCGAAACATAAATTGTGGACGGACGCAGTGCCACTCAAGTCAGCCTTCGCTCTTTTTTTTTCGAAAACAATATGTGCGCTAGCTTTTTTATAACAAAATGACATTGAATTATTTTTTCTGTATCTTTAAATTGAATAAGAGTAAGATATCAAAGTAATATATTAGTTATGTGGGTTTTTGGTAAGTTTATGGTAAACGGAATATAACTGTTTGACTTGTCTTCTTCCAGAGGTATCGGTTTTCTACCAAAGTCCAATTGATAAATTTTGGAACATTAATAATTTTCCATATATCATTTTTTCTCAAGGAACAAAAATATTTGATCGCTCAAAATATTGTTCAATTAAGATTATGAGTTCATAGATAAAATTATATTGTCAATTTGTTTATTTAATAACTAACAGTTATTTAATACGGTGCTACTATATCGTAATACTACCGTGTTCACCGTGCCTTACTTTGAGATGAGCATTCTATATATGAATAACAATTATTCTAACCATATATTTCTGGGGACAACATTCATTGAAATGCAATAGTCCAAGCTATAAATAACGCCATGTCCTTCGTCCCAGACAGAATTGCAACACGTCGCGTGACATCACTCTACGTGCGACGAAAACTCGCTAATTTCGCTGTCGGTGAAATTAATGTTCGTCGAAGTTTGTGGATAATACAAAAATATATCTTTACTTCTCTGAGTTTTATTAGTATCTTCATATATGAGGATGAGGATCATTTAGAAGAGTATATAATACCCTGTTGAGCCACATTTTAGCATTGCCTTATAAGTGTATTTTAGTAGTTTAACCAATTACTATAGTAGTTTAGGCTGTGATGGTAATGCTAGTGTTTCCTGAGTCAAACTGTTTAATAATATAGTAATAAAACTCGGAATTATATTATTCATATGCTTTATGCTTAGTAAATAAATCAAAATATAATATAATAGAAATTACTAAGCAAGTGACTGATTTAAAAATCGAATAATCCGACCTCAAAACATTCATCAATCATTATTTTTCTAAGGCGTCTATGGAACTACTTCAGAGATACACCCTATTAAAAAAAACAACCTTTAAATGAGTCCATAATTGGTGCAAAATTGTGAAGCATATAAAGAAACAAAAAAAACATAGCTGAGTTAAGAACCAGCAAGATTGGTGCATGAATTTGGTAAGAAATAATATAATTAAGACTTGTTTATTTATTGGCTTGCTTTCACGTTGAAATAGCCCGAGATTCAGCTGCCAGATTACTACGTTCATCGAGTTTTAATTTATGTATAATTTTATTTTTATCTAAGTGTCTTTCAAAAAGTGGTTGCTAGTATTTTTGTTAAAATTCAGGTCTAAAATTGCAAGAAGAGTTTTTTTCTGATTAATTATTGCCATTCAAATTCAATAAACAAAGTATTCAGTCATACGTTTGAATACTTTGTTTATTGATGATTGTTGCTGCATAAAACTAAAGTCTTATTTCTCAATATATTTAATAATATTATATAATATTAAAGTAGATTTCCCCACGAAGTTCAAGTTCAAGTGTTAAATAATTTGTAAATTTACTTATTTTATCAAGTATTTTGTGTCAAGCGTTTTTATAACTATCATTTTTATTTCGAGTATCCTCAATAGCGTTAAAATCAATAGCGGACAAGTTACTTTTCATGTCACAAGTTTACTTTCACCGTGTATAACGTCAGAGTATTGAGAGGGGAGGACAGGAAAATCACGGATGGTCAATGTTTGTTTTCCCGTTTTTCTGAATGTAGATAAGCGCTTCGCATTTCCACTCCCCAGCGGGACTCGGCCGCCGCTCGGGAGCTTAAAAGGGCCGACCTGAGACTATCTCGGTATCACCGGGCCGAGACTTATGTCTCGGAGTCTGAAAAAACGGGAAAGACGCGGAGGTGGCGTAGAACAAACAAGTTATTGGCATGCAACGGTCGTGGGATCTTTTAATTACACGGTTTTTATGCGAGATTTCTGAATTATTTCACTGGCCTCACAGCTCAGTTGGTAGTAGCTCTGTATTCTGTGCTGAAGGTAGTGTGTCCGATTCCCACAGTCATCTATGATTGTCACACAAATTACAAAAAAGGTACTATTATCTGTTATTTAGTTCCCATAGTACTGGCTTAGTTTGGGGCTAGATAGCGTTGTGTGAAATGTTCGTGAATATTTATTATTATTTTAAGTAAGTAAAGGAATCTCATAGTTCTCGCAGTTTTTGATAGTTTCACAATAAACTATCCTAAGAAATCCTGGTTATAGTTCGACAATAAGTATTTTATAAAATAAGTATAAGTATTTAATAAATATTCGATTAAAATTATGTACCTACTTAGCTTATACATAAAAATACGCTATTTTCGTCGAAGTACTACTGGTCTCTTTTGGGGTACAAAAACTTGGAATGCAACTCTGTGAAACATCCAAATCTTATACTGAGTCGCATTACTGTTGTCATGGGCAGGAGTCGCCACTTAGAGGTGGTACCTCAGCTGGTACCGTCACTTAGACAGAAGAAAAAAAAAACATGAATTTAAAAAATACCGCTAGCCTATTTAACAGCTATATTATCAGTCAGCCGATCATCGGCTTTCTTTGAGATTTTTTGGCAACCGAGACACGTCGACCCATATCCGAGAACTCGAAGCTGAAAGGAAAACGAAAACAATTTCAGTGCGATCCTTCCTCTCTGCAGATCATTACTGAGATCTTCAACTCGGACGATGTTTTAATTTTTTTTCGCCCGCTATCAGGCGCTCCTTCTGAGAGTAATTTGTAGAGAAACACGTTTTTCTTTCTCGGTTTGATGGATATTAATAAATTGCGCTACGCTGGCTCCGATAAGAGGAAAAAGTTGTTCAGCAACAATCTGTGCGCTGTCTGTGTTTTCAAACGTGATGCTTTTAGCGAAACCATTATTTCGGTATGTTTTGATCATAAATAAACTTTTTTTTGAATTGACATGTTTTTTTTCGCTTTACACGGGCTTTTGGCGAGTGCGAAAGTCTCTCAACTAGGCTTTAAAGCTAATAAACTACGACACTAAGGGCACCACTTAGGTACGGACCTCGGCTTGGGTCGGTTCTAACGGGACGATTGTGAGACATTATGTCCAGAGTGGACGGAAGTGGGGATTCTTGGACTCCGCCAGCGAGGTCGTTGAATAGGTAGGTATCTCCGGGTAACAGAGATCTCCAAGAACATGTCTTGGTCTGTACGAAGAGAACGGCTACGAAGGGAACGATATTATATTAAAATGATGATGATGATGATGAAGTTCGTCCGGAGAAGTACTGCTTCGTCGGTCTCGGTTGATAAGCATACTTATATGGTTCTCATACTCGGTCTGGTCCTCCCCTAAGTATATAAAAATGCTGTTGTTATGGGTGAAGGTAACCTCTTAACATCAGGTGTGCCCTCAGCTTGCCCGGTCACTTATTATAGGAAAAATAAAACTAAAGCTTACAATGACGAAGACTACACTTTTTTAGCTTAGACAATGAGAACTGTCTTTCTGGTTTGTTATGTTTTATTTAGATTACTAGACTTTCGACTCTTTCTCTAGTAATAGCGAAGATTTTAAACTCATTACATAAATTTTACAACTTTAACATGTTGCGTTGCAAGCTTGCAACTTTCTATGTGTGGTATTCCCAAAATAGTACTACCATACAAGTTCATTTCTCAACGGATTTACTGCGAACACTCGAAGCGACTGCGTCATATTGTATTTGTGGCAGAACCGCAGATAGTTCAGGAGCTGTAATACATTGTTATACTTAATTAATCCTGCAAGATTATCAATGTATGCATATGTGTTTGCAGTTATGGTTTTATAAATGAACATTCTTCTTTCGTGCCCAAGTCATCCAAAAGTATATAAAGCCATTTACACCAGTATGTTGCCACATCTGTCTGTACTGGTAATCAAAGCCGGTATTGTACTGGACTTGTTTAGTTTTATGTAAATAAGTTACAGTACTTCTCCGGACGAACTTGGCACAAGTTCTACTGCTACATTTGGTTGCTTCATTAGCACCAGCCAGGGGGTACGTGTAGGGAATCAAAGGATACACCTAGTGACGCGAGCTACGGGACTCCCAAAATTGGGGCGGTGGACAAACGAGAACATAATAATGGTTTACATACCTCGTGTACTTTGAGTCTTGTTCTCAGGAATCATACCCCATTTGCTGAGTTTGCATCTGCAGCAACCTATTTGAACTCACAGTTAATTCAAAGTTTATCACACTAGCTAAAGTTAAATAGCAGGTGCTAGAAAATTTGCCGCTGGTTGGAGATTTTTTATGATGTCTTTGACTTGGGCGTCGCATGCGTTTTCATTAGTGTTTTGGAATGATGCAAGTTATTTCGACGTATTAGGTGTTCTGGGTGCAACGAAAGTACACTAGTTACATATTCAAATTACCTACAAGAATCAAAAATATCGCGCCACTAGTATTTCGATCGCGGTCTGTATACGACGCAATTAGTCACAACATGCTAGTTGCGGATTAATGATTTCAATATGGTTTGAAAACCGTGCTCTGATTTACCGCAACTCGAATTTCAGTGTCATTTTTTATAAATCTTGTATGTCTGTGCGTTAACATCTAGTCATGTATAATTTATATCCCGCTATGTTGATTTGGAGTCGTGATAAAGGGCCTAATTTTGCTCTTAGATACTTAGATAAAGTGATATTATTTAAGACCTGGGGCCAGCTTCCTATTTTTGGTTTACAGCAAAGCAGGTAATTCAGATCTGTGGAGGGGCTATTACTGCAATTGGATTGAGTTTATTAAGAAAGAATAATTTATTTGAATGACTATAAAATCTAGAAGATAAGTAGACAAGATGGGGCCATTTATTTCTTAATCGGTCGGACCTCACAACTTCTGATGAAACCAAAACACTATTTATTGTTATATACATAAGCAGGATATGTTAAGTAGGAGATATATTAGAAGTTACAGTTTCCTATCACGATAGAAAGTTCGTTCAACGTACTACAGACTCACTAAAACGCACCAACTTTTATGCAACACAATGTAACATAGAGCTTGCCACCTGGGACCTGCAAGTCACTAATTAACGAGCAAAGTTGGGGCAACGATACCTAAAGCAGAATTCTCTTAAGCTGCGCTTACACGAGCAATTTTTTTCAGCAACTATTGTCTGTTTCCCTTTATTTTAATTTATTACAAAAACAAATTTATTCCATTTTCTTCTCAATAATACCAATAAACCTATTAAGTTACTAGTAGGTCACTCCGAACTACTGAGAACGAATCAAAGTGCCATCTAGCCAGAACTTCTACTATAGAAACTAAACTGATAGAATACCTTTTAAACGCCCAGTTATAGTTCTGCGTGGACATCGAACCCATAGCCTACCAACTGAGCTGTGAGGCCATTCAAAAACATCTTGGTATCGCAGTTAAATTGATTGTTGCTATGATAGCATTTGTCGATTTGTCGATAGCATTTATTGATTAGCATTTGATAGCAACAGTCGTAAATCTATTAGTTTACGACCTGAGAAATTTAAGTTGGTTGTGTAAACGCATCCTAAGCCATGCTAATATCAAGAGATGGTTTATTTGGATAGATGAATGTTTATGTTTACTCTTTCACTTTAATACATTTGAACTGCTCGGACTGAAATGTTGTAATTCAACATAGCTTGAAAAACTAAGACTAATTTTATCCTGATACCACGCGACCAAAGCACTAGTATTTATATATTAGCAGTACTAGTCATTTATAAATTCATACATAACTACGTAATATTTGTGGTCAATATCAAATATAAGCAAATATATTTATTTGCCTTTGCTCTCATGGTGATGATAATCTGAAAGATCATCTTTGATTTATTTCGATATTATTGCGAATCTCAGCTAAAACAGTTTAGTAGTTGAACGTGAAAATATAACATCCACTAATTGGTCAGTCAGTAAATCACTCTTGCATTTAAAAACATTAAATATGCAAGTTCGTAAAATGCAAATGTAAAATTACACTCCTAATATAAGAGGAAGTATATGTATTCTCGTACGTATATCAATTAATACGTATTACCTGTTGGAAAAAACATTAAGATTTGAGTTTAATTAGCTGAAAATGTTAATAACTGTTACAAACTTACCAACGCTTACTTTACAAACGCTGTCGATACAATGGTCTGAATAAAGCCATCAGAACTTTACGCTTTGAAATAAGTTCCATTTTCCCAGAATGTATAGGTACTGTACAATCACCAAACTCGTAATCTTATAAGAAAACATTAAAAAAAAATTTTTCTATTAACAATTCAATTTTTGTAATAGTTTTGACTTTGCTCGTACAAAGTTAGATACATAATCGTTAGATTTCTGATAGCGTGTTTCGTAATTGATCCTGATGTAACTATTATAATTAATTTAAGTTAACATGCTAATCAATATATTTCAAAAAAATTATGTATATCTATTTCTAATAAACCAAGGTTTTCGTATGACCTTGTGCTTTTAGGTACTTTTGTATGTCTAAATCTCTGTACCACCACAGAAGCCACAGATTTTTTTGATCTACCACAGAAGCCCAATCGGAATTGAAAGATGTCAGATATATTTGAAATTTGGTTCTACATTTACGACATACCGGTTTCCTCCCGATGCTGTTAAGAGAATATGGTCGATATTGCACACTTATATTTCCAAGTAAAATACTCATTGGTGCACCGCTGTATTCGAACTGGTGAGCATTGAATTGAAAGTCGGCGATGGCACCCTTCGGTCATGCTCTCTCTAGTGGACCGTCTCCTTATAAAAAGTCATTTAAATATTTATCCAGCAAACCTGTATTAATTTACGTTATGTTAATTGTGTGACCAACCCTATTAAGCTGAGCGTATCAAAAGTGTGGGTGGCGGTTACAACCAACAAATCAAGTTACTAATTTAAAGTTGATTATGAACCATGTACAACTTGTGTCTTGTGGCAATCTCAATCACAAGGTAGTCCGGGGAACAACCCAATTTGGGCGTACAAGTTACGTATTCGGCCGTCAGTCCGCAGGGCATTTATAAACGGGACGACAGACTCATAGCTACATTGAAATTTCAGACAGTGAATACAACATTGTATTGTTTTATCAAACAGTAATGACACTCGGTGCAGTTCTCAGTAACAAAATGCGTGTGTAAACGTTTATAAACGTTTATATGAGCGATCCGGTCACTTTTTAAACAATACCAATAATATAACAATTTAAATTTCACCGGTTTAACTTGACATAACTGTCATCTTCAGTCATAATGCTTTTAAGACGTTTCTCTTATCAAATATTACATCATGGTTTAATAAGTGTTTTATAGCTGCAACAATGAAAATACTATTATTCATCTGGAGTATCACAACTGTAAAAAATTAAAATTATTTCAATGAAAACTTCTTTAATTAATGGAAAAGTACTGTGGTAAGATTAAAACAGATAGTTGAATGCAAAGAGCTTTTCCGTGTTCCGCCTGTAAACAAGAGCGGGTAGTTTATGGTCAGAAAACAATGAAGAAACAGTCACAATGATGATGATGACCCTCCAAGTACAAATGTAATAGTTATTTTTACTTAAAAAGAATAATCTATCGTGCTCCTTACTCCACTGTAAAATATAATTTTTGAATAAAATATGAAATGTGCTAATAGAACAAATATGCTTGTTACGGCCTACCGCAGATGACTGATTTGCGTCTGACGACAGCAGATTTTAATCGGTGACAGTTGGTGTCAGACTTTACATCGATTCAGCGCATATTATGCTAGAAAAGTAATTTGCGTTAACGTGTCTTAACTTGTAGCATCCAAGGAAATTGGATCGAATAAGATACAGTGAGAGGGTTGTAATTGAAATAATTGCTCCAATAATTGTAATTTTTTTTTGTAAGTTGTTTGCATTACTTTTTAGCTTGATATTTTTATCGGTCATTTGAAATATAAAATTTTAGTAATAAATTTATTTTTAATTTTTTATATTGTTTCTTCTGGAACATAAAATAACAAAAAACCTAATAAAAATTACATTTCAAAGAAGCAGACATAACTATTGAAACAGACGCTTTAAATCTGCACTCATACCAATTGATAAAAGTCTTAAAAGTCTTAAAGTCATTTATGCACATCTTCTGAATTAAGAACATGGTATCCATAAAACTTTTTTGTGATCTGCTAAAGTTCAAGAAATTTCAGATCACAAAAATAGTTTTAACCCCCTACCCCTTATATCTATAGTTCATTAATCATATTCCCACATATTCGGAGAACACCTTAATTTCACACGTGTGGTTACTCATAACATGCCAAGCGGTCAGGATAAGGGTATGACACTGTGAAATCTCCAGGCACTAAGCTACCGTAGATCACGCAGTAGTTCGTACATAAGTTATCTTGAAAATACACGGGTGTATATTATTGTGTAGCTTTCATGTATTTACTATACATATATTTGATTTATTATATTATAAGGTTCCGCATTTATCGTACAAAATCTGTTTTTCCTACTTAATATGAAAGCGAATGTGGTAGTACTGACCGTTGAAGCTTAGCTGCAGACCCTGATTTCCAATCTAAAGGTTACAGAGTAAAATCTAGAAAACACCTGGATGACTGAAGTTTTCACATGAAAAGGTCTCGTGCACGTCTTAAGGGGGTAATGCGAAAGGAACCTATCATCTGTCTTATGGTTTAAACTAAAAATTTATTTCACTCGTATAATTTTTGTTTCTTATATTCATTCTCTTTATTTTTATTATGTCATATCTTATATCGCCGTACTAATTATGTAATAAGGACTCCCTAAAAACGTAATAAGTATCTATTTCCTAACATAAATATGTTAGTATTGTAATATTGCACAATGAAATATGAAGGAAACCAAAATTGGCTTTCCTAATCCGGCACATAGATCTATTATAGGGAAGCAGTTCTAGTATCTATTAACGCTAGCAGAAAACAAGGGATCAGAATTAGAGGAAAGGTTAGTAATTCACCGGCTACTTGGCTAAATCAAGTGCTGGCGATGGAAATATACCGACATACAGCATCCATTTCCCTTTAATCCCCTTCTGGTTTCTGCAAGGCATGTCACTTCATATAAATTATTACACCAGATAAGGTCATGGAAAAAGAATCTGTTATGGTGTTTTTCAATCAAGCTCAATTTCTGTACATGAAATCATATCGGTATCTTCATGTCTTCGTTAGATGCCTGATGTTTTATTGAAAAATGATAGCGACGATAGTTTCAGAATAGCAATTATACAGAGTTATGAACAGGATAACAACCCGTCACCAGAGCTTGTTATAGCCAAGTGAAGTGGCGCAAACCATAAATCTTGCCGTTTCTTCCGTACAAAAACAGCTTCGCGTAATTAATTACCTAGAGGTCAGCTTGGATCCAATCCGTGCTTTCGACTTTTTTGACTTACTCTAAATAAGGTCTTCCCTCCATCAAGGCTTGTTTCTCTCTCTATCATTCATTATGTTCGTATGGTGCTAGCAACTTACAATCATAATAATCTTGTAAGCGACTTTCATACCAAACTATTATGTTTTGTGAGTACTTCACTTTCTTTACCAGTGTCTACCAACCAGCGATAGAAAATGCACCTTATAACACGGGAGTTTAACGGTTTTTTTTTGTTTAAACATGCTGTTCCATGTCTATCTTCGTCGAAAATCGTTCGTAAATCCACGCTGAAAATTATTTAAACGACCTTTTCGGCTTTATTCATCTTCCATGATACTGAATCGTCCGGTAAATACTGCGGTTCTCTGCAAATATATAATACTAAAATGAAAATTATGACGCGAAAATATATATCTCACCTCCTGTAGTTTTGTGGATAGAAAGCCTTACAATAAACTGTAGACGGTTAATTGATTCGCGAGAAGTGCGGGTCATTTCTGCTGAGATAGGTCATTTTTTATGTTGAACCGCAGAGTATCAATAAACCTTTAATGTGTCTGCAGTTTTTACGTTGAAATTCGGCCCGCATTGTATGTCCTACGATTAGATTTTAAGTGTTTGCAAGATTGATCATTTTTATATTAACGATTTAACATCCAAAGATGCATGCCAGATAAATAATTAAATAATGTTTCTTCAATGAGTGATGGAAATACATCATATTAGAAACAATTTAATCAACGAGACTAGATAGAGGCTAGATAGCTCTCTATCTAGCCTCTATCTAGATAAAATTATGGGCATATTTCGGTAAAGTAGCAATCTGTTGTTAAATAGATCTATAATAGATATAGAATAATTTACATTTAAAAGCGGTTTCGTCACTTTTAATATATCTGTTTTTTACAATTAGCCAGCCTATGTGACTTTTTATTCGTTTATATGGATGTTAAGTACAATGTTATTTTTTATTATAATTATATTTAATTATTTACGGAATTTGATTGAAAATTTGAAACTCATCAAAACAGAAAGATTTGAGGTTAGTAATTTTTGGCGTACAAAAGTATTGTAATAATATAGTTACGAAAGTATTAAAAGTTTTACAAGAGGTATCCGCCAGTAATTACTATGCGCGTTGAGCCGAGATAGAAACATGACGTAGCACAGACTACAGCGTAACCTTTTCGTAGTGTAATGTAGAGGTTAACTTCCGCTGCGATGTAGCGGTCATATAAACGTTTGTCGTAGACAACAATTTATTCTCAGACTTTTGCGTGGTGTTTGATGACAGTAGCGTGGAAATGCATTTACTCAATCCAGTAATAAATAGCTGCGAAGTAATAAATAAATGAATATTCATGGACATCTCACAGCATCTAGCCATAATATTTATATAGTACTTTTTTCGCTACCATCCAGTTAGCAGTTCTGCTTTCTGCGCTATATACCGTGTACTCGATTCCCATCCAGAATAAACATATAAGTTTGTTCTGTATCTCGGTGTTTATATGTGTAGATATTTACAAAAATAAGGTAATATTTAAGTATTGAATCAGTAATTTGGTTCACATAGTGCAAGCTTGGTTAGTTTGGAGTTAATGAAACAATGTAGCATAAATTCAAAAATAACTTTTTTGTTAAACATTTAATGGTTGGAATGGGCTTTGACGTGACTACAATACAACTATTATAATGTTCCTGGTGTAGTTAAGAAATGTGTTATCATTATATGGCCACTTCCATTAGGCTGTACTTAGGGGCGAGTGTACGATTCTCGGCAGTTTAACAGAGAGCTCCCGGATGTAGGTAATTCTTGGAAGGGAACTTAGTAGAATGGAAATAAACTTTCACAGAATCGGTGTACATGTTTAGCAGTTATAAAATGTAAATTATTAACTGTTCATTCGGTTCTATAACGGTGTTTTTGTTATTATTACTGCGTAAGTAAGACCAAAATGACCTTATTTTTCAATGCTTTGTCTTTAGTTTTGTAGGGAGTAAATTAAATAAATAAGTATTTTCACACATTATCTAGCTCCAAACCAAGCATAACTTTTTTAATTTTGTTTAATACTTTTTGTATAATATTATATTGTTTTATACTTTTATTTACTAAAACGCATATTATAGTTTAATAAATTGAAAGTTTTTAATAAACATATTTATGCAAATCTATACTTGACGCGAATCTACTATCATCAAAATGTTTAAAAACAAAATCGGGGAACATATAAGATTTTTTAAGTCGGTTAAAAAGTATTCTCTCTTGCCATATTTCTGTTATATGAATCGTAATTCGTGGCGGGGTAAGACTGCTAACAGAGCGACTGGCGGGCATTATTAACGGGCCATTAGCCTTCATTCGGGCCTTGCCGGGATCTCGACACGGCCTACAGACACTGCCTCTTACTTGAAGCAAGTGCAAATCCAGGATTGACTTATTTGGATCTAGTTTTTACCCACGGCTTCGTCCGCATTAATATGTGACTAACAATGTGTGAAAAAGTTGTGACAAAATTATGTGGGAATTGGAAATTTTGAGAATAATAATTATTGAGTACATCACCTGATAGTGGGTACAGTAATTTTATTTTTATGCCTAGTGTTTACATTATGATTATCACTTTTTTTTGGGAACATATTTTTATGTTTACGAGTTAACATCAAATTCTCGTATATATACTGACAAGTACCCGTTAATATATTTATGTCTTTAAATCTTTTACGCACTGATTCTTGGGGACCCAGATTGTAAATTGCGCAAACAGCCCTCTTCTGCAAAACAAATATGGTGTTGATATCTGCAGCATGCCCCCACAGCAGTATGCCATATGACGTAATGCTGCTAAAATATACCAGCCTAGCGGTTTCATCGTCTGTGAGCAGGCAGATCCTTTTGACGGCGTATGCTGCAGAACTGAGTCTCTTTGCCAACTTATCGATATGTAGGCCCCGCTGAAGCTTAATATCTACGAGATACAACTATTCATCCTTAATTATAACATTACTATCTACTTTTTAACGTTAGGCAAAACCAATCTTACACACTTGGTTTTCTTTCCGTTAGTAGGTGTTATTAAGACCACATAATTCTTTAACAAGATTAGATGATTTCTATGACTCTGAAAAAATTCAAATAATCCGTTCAATTTCAACTATGCAATTATGACTCTCGTGAGTTAACGAAATAAGACCGAAAATAGCACTGCAGCAAGTACAAACACGTTGTAGCAATGCCAAGTTCTACATTATAAAGCGCGTGTTCCACGAGAGACGTGTACCGTCATTTTACTGAATCGACATGTCGTTGTCCGGTGGGGAATAAGGCAGGTCGTGATATACAACGTAACAATTAAGATGTAAGATGAAAAATTATTCAAAGACCTCAACACACACTGCTTGTAATATGGAAATCTGATTACTGATAGAAAAATAATGTAGTAATTTTTTTTTGTATATACGTACATACATACATATAATATAATACCGAGATACAGAACAAACAAAATACTCGTTACAGACATGTTTGCTCTAGTGGAATTTGAATCTACGACCTACATCATGGAAGGTAAAGCTACCACCGACTGCGCCGTGAGGATCGTTGATAAAAAATATAATATTTATATAAAAAAAATCAATTGATCCTTAGTTAAGTTGGTAGTAAACCTGCTTTCAAAGTGAGCTTTTTAAACCTTTTAAAATTCCAGACGGAAGCAAACATTCGTGTGATGTGCTTCAAGTTTGATCGCAGGTCTAGGGCATATATTTAGTGTGATTGTGGTTATTTCTACCACCTGCGCGATAAGAAATCCTACTATATGCTTGCTAATGCAATAATTGTATACTATGAAAATCTTACGGAAGCCTGTACGTGCCTGTGGAGAGCCACGGCTGAAAATAATTAAATTCTTATTCTGCAAAAACGTGCAAAGCAATATATAACCTTTTCTCGGGGATCTCTAAGAAGTGTTTACAAGGATAGTACATTTATGAGTGCACAATATACACCTGCAACAATATATCTGAGTATAAGTTTAATAGCTTAATGTAATGATATTATGGCAATCGCTATGGAATTGCTATAAGAAATAAATGAATGATGATAATTAAATAATTTTGTTACATTACTTTGAAACAACTCAATGAAAGAAAATACAATTCACAAAAGTTAGTCATGGACCCTATGCGTTCCTGTTTCGCGGAACATCCAGGTAAATCATTATTTGCCCGTTTCTAGACCAGACACGACGGTCACACGACATGCAATTCGGTGAAACGATACCCTTTCGACTAAATTGGCAGCCGCACTTCCCGAATACACCGATATCGTTACAACGTTCTATTATGTTGTAAAATTAGGTCAATAAAGTTCAGACAGTTAGTAGTTTGTATCTATTCTGAATATACAGTATATTTTAGTTATCATGGTGTTTACCTTGTACATAACATACAAATGATCCTCACTGCTACCAATATTTGTATACCTAGTGAATATAAAATAGATGTTTAATATAGTGGGTTAATATGTCCGTGACTTTTTAAATTATCCGCCTTTTTCGTAAAAACGTCTATACTCTATGGTCAAAACATCTCTTACAAAATAAATATAAAAATTGTTTATGGCAAAAGTTGGAAAAAGAAAAAAAACCGTGATTTTTGAAAAATAGTAATGCTTATTAATCATTATGTTTTTCCGAAAAAACCGAAATTGTTTTGCGTTTCAACCTAAGAAATGGCTTGATGGGAAGAGATTTGGTTCAAATGATCAAATCATCACTGAAACAAATGCTTATTTTATGGTCCTTGAAAGATCGTATTTTATGAAATTGATCATATTGTAGAACTCCAGAATCTTTGGGAATCCGGATTCCTTTTCCGGAAAAAAAACGTAAAATTTATATTTTTGTATAATTTTTTTTTTTTTATAAAAATATAGATATTTTTCTCAAAAAGTCATTAAGTATATGTAATAAGGTGTAAATGGTAGGTACAATACAATACACAAGATTTTTCATAAGATCGATAAATTCTAAAGAATTGTAGATTATATTAAAAAGTGCCATAAATAGTGCTAATTATAATTAATACTCCCATCCATTATGCGCAGTCTGTGTAAAAACCCGGAGTATTATTAAATTACCACAAGTGTGTGAGACAGTTGTTACGTGGAAGCGGGGAGCGTATCACGAACTTGAGATAAATATTGTAGGTAGGTACGCTACAATCCCGTTGCATCGCTTCAACGAAGTTTTCAGTGCACATGCAGCATGCGACTTGTTTTTGTGCGAATTGTTTATAACTTTTATTTTAATTTGTTACTAGCTGCGCCCCGCGGTTTCACCCGCATAGTTCCCGTTCCCGTGGAGAATACGGGGATAAATTGATTTTATTTTTTTCGTTAATTTTCCAATGTTTTAATAGTTATTCTGCTATTCGGGACGGAAACAAATCCAACAAATCAAAAACCATGGCAATCGGTCCAGCCGTTCTCGAGTTATAAGTGTTGTAACAAACATGACTTTCTTTTATATATATAGATTTTATAGAAACCTCAAAAATTGTAGCCTATATGTTATTCTGATGTATAAGCTATATTGTGGTAAAGTTTCACTCAAATCCATTCAGTAGTTTTTACGTGAAAGAGTAACAAACATCCATACATCCATACTTACAAACTTTCGCCTTTATAATAGGAAGTAGGATTCCTTATTTTATAACACGCTAATCAATAAAGATTTTCTTTTTTAATGTTTTCAATTATAGTTGTATCAAATGCTAAGTTATTTTTTAGGGTTCCGTACCCAAAGGATAAAAACGGGAACCTGGTACTAAGACTCCGCTCTTCGTTTGTCTGTTCGTCTGTCACCAGGCTGAATCTCATGAACCGTAATAGTTAGAGAATTGATTTTTTTCTGTTGCCGCTATAACAACAAATACTAAAAAACAGAATAAAACAAATATTTATGGGGGCTCTCATACAAAAAACGTGATTTTTATTATTTGTTCGTTTTTGCTCGATATTATAGATAATGGTACGAAACCCTTGGTGCGCGAGTCCAACTCGAACTTGGCCGGGTTCTTATTATACTACTTAAGTGACGGGACGACTTGGTCCACCTGTTTCATGTCTCCTGTTATTTCACCGGCGCCCACACCCTACCACCGGAACACAGCAGAACTCGACACAAGTTCTAGTGCTACTATTAGTTGCTCCTTTGGCATTACCCATGGGTACATGTAGGGATTATAAAGGGTTCTCATCTACGGACGCGAGCAACTGGACCCCCCTAGATCGTCTACTTGGAAACGGAATGAAAATCCTTGTTCGGAATGAAAAGATCGTCATCTTCCGATGTTAAAAATTTCAGTACAATCTTTTCATTTGTTTAATTCAGCGCAAAAAAAAATCCACGCGGACGAAGTCACGGGAAACAGCTCAAACTTATTATAAAACAATGACGAAACGAGCTCACAACTTCTTTCGTCTACGTTGACCCACATTATAAGTAATGGCTCATTGAGAACCCTTTAAGAAATATTCCACAATTACACAATGCTAAAAATCTTTATACCAAAATGATTCTCAAAAGCTCAAAGCAAAATCCTCTCAGATATTGGTACAATTATGTCACAAAAGTAAAACGTGTCTTTGATGTTCGTCGTCTGATCATTCACAGTACCTACCCCCCGATTTGGGTGTTTTGTCTTTGTGAGCTCTTCCTGACCCTTTTAGACTTGTTCACACTGGACGCGATGACAGGTAAGTTAGCCCATATTATTTATATGGTTCCATACCCAAATATTAATGGAAAACTTAACCTTTGTTCTCCTCGAGTTGGTCGGGACAGACATAATCTTAATAAATAAGATAGGCTAAACTTAAAACTGACAAACATAAAACATATAATATAATATTATAACATAAGTGCATTTAGTGTGCGTAATATGTTATTGTGACACGTTATATGCTCACGAAAGTTCTAGTTTCTTATTATTAGGCATACCTATGTTTGTCTGTCTGTCCTGCATTTTACCGTGGTGGCCTAAAATTTTGTATTACCAAGGCGGATATACCAACAAATGGAGAATACAATGGATGGTACGGAAATGACTAAAGATATTAGAAAAGTGTCTCTTCTTTGTTCTAAATGTCTCGTTTGTTTTTAAGCTTTTGTAGAGTACGTAGTAGTATCATAGGAATATTTGGTGATAGACGTGGCGATGTAAAAACGGCGCGTGGATTAATCAACACGTTCTGAGAACAGCAATTTGAAGGAATTTTAATCCTTATCCTAATCTTCGATTTGTTTCGAACTGTAGAGAAGTTAAATGATATCAATTCTCATTTTTCTCATTCACGTAATTTACATGTGAAGTCTACTATTGCTGTTTGTTTCCTGTCCAATGTTCCGATGAAGAATTTGGATTACGTTGATAAAACAGTGTGGCTCCTTGTTTACTCTCGCATTTTTTAATATTTCATGCAGCCCTCTTTCGAAAATCGTAGCAGCCAGTGTGATATGTTCCTTACTCCACAGGTTTTTCACATGGCTATAATTTTCTTCACTCACGAGAACCGACCATGTGAAAGACGATAAAAAAGGTGAACTTAGCTCTTTTGTCGTTTGGCTACGATTCTGGAGAGCTAGTGAGGAACAGGTGCCATCTATATAAACACAAAGTGGATAATATAGCTATTTTTTAGATAATAGCCTGGTCTCACAGCTCAATTGTACCTTTGCGCTGTAGGTTGTGGGTTAGATTCCCACCCAGGACAAGCAATTGTCTGGCGAACATAAAAGTTTGGACTGTGTCTGGATGTTAGGATAAATATTTTTTATTTTGTTAAATTATTTTGAGAATGAAATCTAATTCAATTACAATCTAACCATGCAGCTAATGATTAATTTTAGCTTAACTTAAATTTGCTATTTCCAAGAATGTGTCTATTGACGGTCTCTAGTTAAGGGAAAGGCACTTTGTAAGTTTGTACTTACGATTATCAATCTCACTGCACTTATCACTACACTAGCTCAAAAGGCCTTTTAGTACATAACAAAAACATATCCAAAATAGTGATTTTGGTTTTGGCTGTTAAAGTCAAAGTCAAAGTCAAAGTATACTTTATTGCTTGAAATACATGTAGGTATTTAAGATGTTAATATTATTATTAGTATCAATGTATTCTACCTTTCGGCATGCAATATGAGTCACAATCATTATAAACTATTATTTAATATAAATTTGAAAATATTTAAAACCAAAAAAATGTCAGCATAATTAAGTTATGTACTATGTTTGTTATTTTTCCAACCCTAGTCTAGTGTTTTTTTAACCTTAATAAGGTTAAAAAAACACTAGACTTGCGCTAGACTAGTGGTCGCAGGTTCATACTTATAATAAAAATGTCTTAAATCTCTTGAATGTCTTAAAAAAAATCTTTGATAATTTTTTTGCTACTTCAACCAGCTATCAAAGTATATGTTCAAAAGCTCGTATTTAAGCATGAATAAGATTTAACTAAGTGCAAACATTTTTTTTAAATGACACTGAAGATATGTTGTAACAGAGCTTTTGGCGGCTTAAATTATTTAATTATATCCGAGAAGGGCGATGAACGTATAACTGTACAGAGGATGTTACATATAATTCATTACATAGGAGGGTTCCTGCCGGTTATTCATATTTAAATTGCAAACCCGTGTAGGAGTCTCTCGTCGCTGTCATAACACAAATAAACGAAAAGTTACTGAAAGCTATGCTCCCTGGATTATTATTAGTTAAGTGGGATTTTGTGGGTTGGTTAGGCCTTTTCATACCGAAATCAAATCACTGTTGATTAACATGACAAATAAAGTGTGAAGGCATTTAATGCTAATTCATTGTTTCGTGACCTTCGAGAAACGATCACGATAATACACATAAATTTGAGATCTTGCGAGATAACCTTAATTTGTTTATTTTTCGACGTGTCTTTCTATTTTCCATTTTAGTTTTGTTACGGGAATGTTGAAGTATTATCGTTGCTGGGTCAAAATATCTAAGCGAAGAACCTCAGACATCAAATGATTAAATTTAAAAAACTTAAAGATTACTCAAAGATGTCAGAATAAATCAGAAAATTGCTTACAAAGAAATTAAATTCAGACTGAATATAATTGAATAATAGTTAGACGTTTGTAAGGTCTCAATCCTTGAGACTGATAATGAGAATTGTGGTGGTTGTGAATTGTTTTTGCTTGGTTTATTGAAAGTGACATTAAGTTATTCAGAGACAATTTTCAAACCATTACGTATATATTATGCAGTTATTGTCTTTACTAAATACAATATGATAATTAGCATAGTTATTACTAAACTTGGATACTTGGTCAAGTTCCCACAGGTCCCCTAGGTGGTGCCAAAGGGAGAAAGTACGGATAGGTACTGCCTACATTTGGTAATCTGCCGCCAAGTGGTGCCAGTGATATCACAGGTGCATGAGAAGTTACATCCCCGTCTCGGAAACGGGAACTTGGGTCGGGAAATACCTTAGTTGTATTGCTGCTGGGTTGAGGTAACCTCTTAACATAAGGGCCTTCAGTTCGTCCAGTCTTTTTTGAAGTATATATAACAAAAGTTGTATGTTACGATACGTTTTATACACCACACTGATGGATGCACAATACCGTATTCGAAATTCATTCGGAAACTATGCAACTGCTCCCGATTTCCACCAAAGCTGGTTTCTGAGGCATTTTATGAACGCGTTCATACTCCGCTTGGCCCGACAGAGTATGAATAGGTACATTTTTAACATAGAAATAACCTCAGATAGAAAGGAAAATCCTTATTGAAGTATGATTCCCAAAATAGTACCATACTACAGTAGTATTTACTTTAATGAACAAGAATAGCGAGTCTTATTTAACAAATCGTTTGTTTTATGTCATATAAAAAAATGTATGTAAAACGGAGCCCTTAAATTAATTTAGATTGCAATATTTTTTTAATATATCCCGGTAATAGGTTTATTTGAAAGTATAACCTAGTGTCGTTCTTTCGATGATAGGTTTTGATAGAACCTGTCTACCGAGGCAGCAAAAAAAGTGTAACATTATCGAGAGTAGGCCGGTGTCCCTGCAGGGGGAACATTAGAGGCTAGTACGGAAATACTAATTAAAATGAAATCTTCTTTCTTTTGATTTGACTGAGGACGAAATGGTTGACGTTTGGAGAGATTCGCTTCCCAAACTTTTATTTTCTTATCGCTCGACGTAGTGTAGGGAATTTTGACCGAGTCGTGAACAATGATCACCAAGTTACGAGGTCGAAAGTCAAATAGTCAAGTGAATTTAGCACAGTTAATATTGAAACGATTTAGAGAGAAATTCGAGTATGAAACCTATTTATAACAATAATAGAACTTGTTAAATGACAAACTTTCAAGTGCAAACATTCATAGTGTAACATTATTTTGTGTCGTATCGAACTGACTCGTTACCTATGATCGCCCAGTACTTTTAACAGAGATAATGGCACGAAAGGACATAAATCGTACGCTTTTAGTCCTCTTACTGAATTTTAATAATGATAATTTCCTTTATTCGGATTGGGCACTTATTCAGATCCAACACATACAATTCTGAATTATAATATAATACTCACACATATCAATAAATTAAATTAAGAATTGAATAGTTAAGGTTAAATAATATGTCACCTTTAGAGTATATTACATAATTTTATAAATTTTTGGAACTACTCAAAATTCTGCGCCGTAAGGAGATATTTTTTTTGCGCACAACGTCATGAAACCCTACAAGCGCATCGGCACATATACCGGATGCACTGAAGAATTTAGGTAGTCCCAACAGTTATGGGGGAGATAAATGTCGACAATGCATAAAAAAAAAATATCTTTGATTCTAAGGCACCCCCGAGCCGGTGGAGCGACGACTTGCGTATGGTGGCAAGAAGAAGTTGCATAAAGAGGCGTAGCTGACTCGGAGAGCTTTGTTTTGCAGTATAATAATATACGCTGATGAAAATGAAGACACGATCGATTCCAAGCGGCAACCTTCTTGAAGAGTAAAAGAGACAGACACGGTTCATTATAATCCAAGCATAAAGTGAAGCCGTATGACAGGTTTGATGGAAACAATCTCAAGACTCGAAATCGAATCGAAATCAAATATCTGTTTTCTACCCTTTTTGGCAAACGGTTCTATTTACGTATTATGAAATTAGATGAAAACGTAACGAAGTCAAGAATTATAAAAGCGAGCCGCTATAAAGGTCTGACAAAAGTGGGAGTTCAGACAAATAAAACAAATTAGAGGGATTCTCCAATTTAAACTTTAGCATTCGGCTTTTATTGTAAAAACAATTGAGAAACAGCATTTCTTTATCTTATCAAATGAACAAAAACATTATCGTAACGTCTGCAATGTAATTTGGAGTAATGTTTTGTGTAATGGTCGCAGTCTGAGCAGACTAACAGGGCTGAGTTTTTTTCCCACGCCCCAGTCGCCGTTTTATGTAGGGATGCGCCTTCATTCGTAGTAAGCCAAAATACTAAGCAATTATACATTGGCAAAGGGTTGTAAATACTAAATGAGATAATATATAAGGCGCTACCCATATTAGGCTCAGAGGGCTCAATATAATACGATCTGAGCCTTCTCAACACTTCGGTTGGGAAAGACCTAAGTCACATCGCTGCTGTGACTTATTGTAGGTCACATGAGCAGCGGTAACCATTTAACCTTATGTAGGCTTACAGCTTGTTACTAACTTTACTAAGATTAAAAAAGTTTATGCTTGCAAATAGTGCAATACATTTTTGGTAATCACAACCCAAACCGGTCCAGTTTTTCTTTAATCTTGCACATCACTTAACAAGCAGAGCAATCCACGAAAAGATAAATTGTGAGTGAATTTATTACAGCAAAGTGCTTTCCCAGCAGGACAGATTCTCCTAAAGAACACTCAGGTTGTTCTGAATCGTGTTTTGTTAATTCACTTCAAGGATTTTCGCCTTAAGTTCTCGGAGCGGAGAAAAAACCTTGAAGTTGTTTTAAATTGATAAGTTTGTTTCAAAACTAGTTTGTTTACGAACTAGGAGCATTTCAAACAATACGATGTTTAAACTAATTTTGAATGCAATGTTACATTGCACTTGTAAGGCCTAGTAGCTTCATCTGAAGTGAAATTTCATTGTGTCGATTTTATTGTTGAGTATGTACTCATTTATTAGGAATTTAGCAGAGGTGTACTAAATATTAAAATTTTTCAGATCATCTTAACATGGACTTCTGGAAAAAATCACCTGAATCCATCAATCATATTTTTCAATAGCTTATCAATAGCGTTAGTATAGTGCTAACAATACTAGCTATTGCTTTAGTCAAGGACGCGCTATGGTCAACATGCTAACACATAAGGCGGACAAAATTTCGTATGTCCTACACAAAGGGTATTCCGGACATCAATCGCTCCTGTCCTAATAACCGTTTAAATAGCAGAAAGATTTATGGTAAAGCCCAACAAAAGAGCCCTCGATCCTGCTTCTATAAATCTACGCACGAAATAATACGATCCCAAGCGATTTGTACTGGGACAAAGACTGTTTCGTCCGGTAGGTAATAAAATTACGAGGCTCATACACGAGAGATTCACGAGAAGATTCTTAGTTTTTTTCGTAAAATTAAACTTGCACTTCCTAAGTGAATCATGGCAATTGAAATACATGGTTATGTTCACGAATTACTATAATATAATATAATACTTTTAATACTTCTATTTATTATTTTTCGTAAATACATACATTTATTATAAATACATTAACATCTATACGCAAAACAAAAATCTACGTTCGTCACACAAATGTCCTGGGTAGGAGTCGACCCCACGAACTGCAGCGCGGAAGACAGAGCTACTACCAACTGAACTGTGAGCACAGACAAAAGTCGAAAAAACAGAAACTTAAGGAAGAGAACACACTGAGCGTATGTTACGCGGCTCATTTTACGTCGCGTTACGCGTATGCATCGCGGTACATAGAAATTATCCTGCACAGCTTCACCATGCGTAATAAAGCCCAGAAGTCTCGGGCGCATCTTGCGTTTGATCGTTGGTTGCGGCGGTAGCATGCTAGCTGGGCTGGGATGTGATACGATGTAGTATAAATTCAGCGTATTTGAGCGACTACAGCCACGCTATTTGGGGTCGCGTATCTTCTGCAGTACAAGACGTCAGATACGCTAAGTGTGTTTCGGTTTAAACGGACCTGAATGGCAAGCAAAATTATGCTTCAAAATTCATCCAATCCAAGTTCGAGGAAATTTGGATTGAACCTCATGTCGAAGCTTACTTAGATGTTCGTTACAGTTAGTATTTGGATGGGTGACTATTTAGTGGCATTTGTACTGAGCGACTCCATGCTTCGGAGGGCAAGTTAAGATGTCAGTTCCGACTATATTAGTCAATAATCCATGTTGGAAGCTTGGAAGCTTTGATTTTAGAGTATGCCACTTACTCACACAAAAGAAGAAGTGCGTTTATTTTAAACTGGATGTAATTTTCACAGAATAAATGTTATTATGGGCATATCATAACTAATAGCCATCAATCTGCGGTACGGAACCCTCGGTGTCCAGTATCAGTCTTTTGGAAATCGGCTCTAAATATTTTTTTCTGTGAAAACCACGAACGTGTTTCACTAACTGCAGTAATGCGATATTTGAAAATAAAAAGAAATCTAGAAAATATGTCTTAAATTGTTGGTTGATCACGCGATACTAACCTAGCGTGACGAGTAAGCAACACAATCTTAGTATCGTCGTTTTTACGCGAATGTGCGATAGAATCGCCAAGGGACTAGATATAAAACTAGTTTAAATCGGGATGCTAGATATACGTTTCAATCGATCCGATAATGACTATGATCTTTAAGAAACCAGTTCGCAAAGAAACTTATGAGTAGGCAGTTAGTTTATGAGTATATATACTGAGTAGACCTAAGCAAGCAAATCCTTTACCAGTGTTGGCTGATCTTAAAATTTCACGCAATTTATTATTATATTATATAAAAATATTCCTGGGCAAAATCATCCTTATCAAAATTTTTTATTAATTTTAGACACTAAATACTAAATAGTTTATTGTATTCCACAATGTAAAAAAAACATGTCTTATATTGTAGTAAAATAATATATATAGGTCAATATGGACCCTGTTGGGCACAAACATTTAATTATCGATGATACATAAATGTATTATCAGACCGGGTCAGAACAAGAACAAAACATTGATTTTATTGACTCGTCATCATGTTTATTATCTGTTTGTACGTGTGTAATATGTTTGTGGGCGCTCATTCGAGCTCGATTGCTATGCATTTCAGCAGTAAAAACTGATTGAGTATTCTGTCTCTCTCCCTCATCACCCATACAGCATTGTAAGAGCTGATACAACCTATAAAACAGGCAAAATGTTCCCCGGAGGCTTTGAATAGAAACAGGTTGTAGGGCTATAAAATATTTAATGCCAACACAAGTAACGAATCGAAGTCTGGTTGTAAACTTAAAACATGACGTGGCTATCAATATTTCAAGCTAGGCGCGATTAAGACATATTTTCTAGATTTCTTTTTATTTTCAAATGTCAGATACAAAATAGTGTGTGGTTTTATCATGGCCTAGCTTTCGCCAGCGGCTTCGCTCGTGTGATGAATGGTATATCCCTTTTGCTCCTTGAAAACTTGTATGCAATATTTCATAATGATCTGTTGAGTAGTTAAGGCGTGAAAGTGTAACAAACAAACACAAGCTATGGGTCCCGGGTTCGATTCCCGGCCGGGGCTCACTTTGTGTGTTCTTGGGTGTTTGTCTTGTGTTTCTGTGTTTTTCCATGCCATCTGCAACACAGGGAATGCTAGTGCAGAGGTATGAGTGTGTAAACGTTTATTAATCATGTGTTGTCCTGTGTGTAATTAATTATATGCAAAAAAAAACATACTTTACAAGTATTATCGGTAATCTTTCTCCCATAGTACAAGCTAAGCTTAGTTTGGGTCTAGATGGCGCTACTTGAAATGTCTATAAAATATTTATGTCTTTTCTTGCAGTTTCATCTACCAATATATTTTAACTAAACAATTATAAAATAAAATAAAAATAATCTATCCACTTTATTCTTCTAAACGCATTTCTGGCGCTCACCATGTTTCAAATAAAACTGAAAATCCTGTTGTGAAATAAATTTTCCAAAACAATAATATTAAAACATGTCTCACGTTCTCCTTTATCATATCTGTACCCGGCAAACAAGCTACGTTATTCATGCGTCAGCGGAACACCAAGAGCTGTCGATAAGCCATTTATAATTTCAGCTAGAGGTAGGATTCAATAAGATTTTCTATACAAATAAAGACGTTTGGCGGTGACTAATGGGGCGTTAATAATTCGCACAAGTCTCTATTGAATGGAATCCACTGAGATTTATCACTACAGGATTCTGGCAAGATGCCTTCTGGCAAGCGCTGATTATGCAATTTTAAACGTTCCACATCAAATACAATTAAGTTGTTATTTTCATGATACGTTTAATTTAAATTCCAGTTTAAGCTCGTACATTACGCTGCTACGAGGGAAATAATCACATCTTACTAATACAATAAAACTAAATAGTAGTCCATTTAAAAGTTTGTTACTCTTTCATACTAAATCAACACAGATAGCTTGAACATGACCTGGAATACATAGGAATTTATTTTGCTGATACCTCATCATGCCATTATCAGGTAGAAGCTAGTATACAAATATTTTCCTCACTGTCTTACTTACACTCTATTAAGATGGCTAAGTTGACTAAAGAGAAGACTGTGTGTATGGCAAATTCAACGCAGCTCGACTATAAGAAAAAGTTTACATTTTGATTCAACTCTCTCTCAACTCATTTATAAGTATAATTCGTGGAATCAACTCTCTTTTTGCCGCTTTCCACGAGAGCTTCGGTATGAGGTCTTTCACAAGATAGAAAGACAGCGATTTCCATTAAAGCCTGGTATTTTTTTACAATTCTTATAAGTAATGCTGGAACAACAGCTATAATAAATTATTTAATTATTTATCTGCTTATATTATTCTAGTTTTATCATACATACAAATAACAATTAATAAATTAACAAGATGCCTACGACATACATCTAATATGTCCTTTTTTCGAAAACTAGATCAAATAAAACTTTTAAAATAACATACAATGCATAGATAGGCTGCAAATAATGAATGTTAAAAATCACAGCTGCTATTTGTCCAGCGCATCAGCATTATTCAGCATTACCTCAGGTGTTGTAGATGTTACCGGGACACGGGAACAATTCCATCAGGCGTGCCGTCAACTCCTCTGCTAGTCATAACAAAAATCCGACGTATTTGTTCCTGTTAAATTTGGATAATAAGTCTGAGCAAGGTCGTCTAATTGCACTCTATATTTCACTTCAATCTAATTATTATCTTGATTATCAACATGTGCCATAGGATAATGTTTAAAAAAGATTCGGTTATCTACATGTTTACGGTCTAGATACATTTTTAATAATTTTTTTTTTTTTTTATTTATTGAAAAGACCAACAGCTACAGATGTTAATACCATAGAAAAAAATAAACAATAAACTTATTACAGCCAATTATAGGTCTCTCTCGATTACATTTATGAGCTTAGATATTTCCTACACATAATATCAAAATAAAGAAGTGGTCTCATGTTCACTAATAATAATGTGAGTAAACTAAGTAGATTATTTTTTTTTATTTTCCTTTAAAATTTTCTAAAACAATTCAAGTACAAATAAAGCTTAATTGTAAGCGCGACGCCGTAAACCACAAAATTACCCTTATCTTAACCTCAAAGTGTTATTCCGGGCGTATTGTAAATAAAACCGGATGTAAAACTTTAAATTGCAAATAAGTAATAAACCCATTATTAGATATGGCAAGATATCAAAAAGCCATAATAAATTCTAAAGTTGCTGTAAAATTTTATGTTACGACTCTCGGTCTTCCACACCGAAGTTTGACGATACTGAGTTTGTATGTCTTTGGTACCATGTTGGTTTGGTATTTTATGAACATGTTGAGGATTTGGATGCGACATTGAATGTTTTTTCTCAGAGTTCAATCACAATCAAAAATTATTGGAATTCACCAAGCTTCAAAGTTATAAAAAACATAACTTACAAATTAGAAAGAAGCCTAGATGAGTCAGCATAATGTTAGTTGATGTTATGCAATTAACCAACGCAGGTCTTCCATCAGAGCTCTTTTAGTAATACCACGAAACGAGAACGATACCAAACTGTAAACTGTCGAGCACATTACATCTACTAATATTTTTTTATTTTTTTTTTTATTTGAATTCGTAACGGAACGAGCTGAGAGCCCACCTGATGGTATGTGGTGACCCTCGCCCATGACAACAGTAATGCGCGCGACTCAGTATGAGATCCAAATCTTTACTGAGTCGCATTCATCCTGCTGCGTCCATCACCGGATTCACCGGCAGCCATACCCTTCCACCGGAACACAGTAATGCAACCACTACTGCTTGGCGGCAGATTCCAGATGTGGTGGCAGTACCTCTCCGGACGAACTTGGCACAAGTTCTACTGCTACTTTTTGTTGCTCCTTTAGCACCACCCAAGGGGTACGTGTGGAATCAAAGGGTATACACCTACGGATGCGAGCAACCCCCCACTCATATAAATAAAAAATAAAAACCAATATAAAGACCAACTCATTATATAGAAACTTACTTACAATTCATTATTAGAAACTTACTTATATAGAAACTACCCAATGTAATAAGTAATTTGCTTTACCTTATGATCATTACAGTGTCACTTTAATTACATATATGTTATGCCTATAGTTTAAAATTGTATTTATATGTTGAGGTCAGATCTAGAGCCCAGTGGATAATTCGATTAAAGCTTTTTTATTATATAAACAAATTACTTTGGCCGTTTTTGGTTTGTTATAATGTTTATACCAAAATTATCACTAATTAAATGCACGACATTTGCATTTTAGTTTGTTTTATTGTATGGGACCGCTACCTACTGTGCCACTCTTATTGGCTTGGAGGCAAAGCCTAAAGGAGCAGCCCCTCCCGGGTCCCTCTTAGCTCCCCCGCCCTGACAAGACGGGAACCCTCGAGGGGGATACACTAACTACCTAACCCAACCATAAACACTTTTTTCATGATTTTATGTCAAGTGATTACCACCACCCATTAACAACAATTCCCATTTAATAAATACCTAATTAAAATATCACATTTTTTAAATTTTCCTCTGAATATCCTATTCAAGTCGGCTCATAAGCGAGGCACCGACAATATTTATTTTATTGACCACGTTTGACATTAATCAGCATTCAAGTCCCTTTCGTTGAGAAAATTCCATTCAAATATGGATGATAAAACAGCACCTTATTTAACGCTGAAAATTAGAAGATGAAAGCTTTTAGAAGCTTTTTGTTTTGACACCTCATATTTATTTACTAATTCTAAACCGTTGTAGATTTCAATTAAGAAGATTTTCACTCGTATTGTTTACGGCTATTATTAAGGCTTTTGGTTCAAATATTACGCAAAAATGTTGTGAGAATTAGAATTGAAAGGCCATAAATTCAAATATTATGTTGTTTGATTAAAGCCGTATTTTGTTGAATTAGTCGTTACACATATGCATAGCTCCATGGCTTTATCTAGAAGGGGTAGTGTAGGTGAGGCTTATATTTGAAATTTTACACCTTATGTTACACTATCGCAGAAACGTGTACTTGACAAGTGGTGATCACTCATCGCTGTCATTGTTTATCACGAATAACTTTCAGAATATAAATTACACCAATGAAAATTACCAGCAACTCCGGGCCAATCATTTGTTATTAATTGTAAATACATAAATTACTGTAACTAAGCACCAAGATTATTTTGGAATAGATGTTTGTAATATGAGACAGAAGCTAATATTTCGATACTTCGGTAGAAAGAGCGTAAACACCAGAGTAGCAACTTTACAGGACTAGCTGAAACGTAATTTATTGAAAATTATGGCTGATAAAAAGTTATGTATAAAGTTTGGAGACTTATGTTGATCTGGAATAGTGATAAACACTTGCCACAATAATTTAAAATAAACATAGAATGGTAGGTTTGGTGGACGGATATAGCTACCATAACAGCCTCCTATGTTCCCACTGTTGGGACACTGGCCTACTCTCGATAATAGAGAGTGAATTGGGCTTTGATCTACCACGGGAGCCCAATCCAGATCGGCAGGTATCACATGTCTTCGAATATTTGGTTCTAAGACATGTCGGTTTCCTCACGATGTTTTCCTTCACCGTTTCGAGAATGTGGTATGGCGCACATAAATTTTTCAAGTGGAGAATTCATTGGTGCACGTGTGGGTTTGAACCAGCAACCTTCAGATTGAAGTCTGTGCCACTGGGCTACTACGCTCTTCTATATAGCAAATGACAGTAATCTCGTGCGCCATGATTGTGCTAGAAAGGAGTGCAAGGTATGAGACGATGCTCGAAGGTAAGCTGAAAGAACAATTGGTAAGCAGAAGATTTGCTTCTTTTTCAATAGCGATTTCCACGCAGATTCCAATGTATCTTATAACTGAGAGGACAGATCCTGGCTCGAGGACGGATTTCGCTCGAAGCGTTTCAAACCAAGATATTTTCCATTTAGTTGAATTAATTGCAGTACATAAAACCATTATTCTACATTAATTAGGCTTTATTCAAAAAAATTAAATGTAATGGCTGTATTATCCTACCCTCCCCGCTTCATCTAAGCAACCCCTCCAAATAGGTTGTCTGGAATATCTTACGCATTGATATTCAAGATTCCAGAATGTTCTTAATGTTCGTACTGAGTACGATAAATCTTCTGAATTTGAAGAGTTTGATACATAAACTCCAAAGCGTTATTAACTGAGACATTATTACAGCTAATTACTAAATTTAATAGCGATCTCTATTATATTTTGTTCAGTTAAAACAAGTTACTGCTTCGGGGGACCACAACATAATTTCATATCATCCTCAGCTGTAAAATGGACGGCTATCAGTGTCGTAAGTTGGTAGCAATTTAATTGTAAAGTTTGTAAGTATCGCCTGAGGGCGAAGGATTTGCATATTTGTGCGTTCAAGCCTGTTCTAGGGATAGAGCGATTGAATTATTAACTGCCGTGGGACTGTGAGACGTGGGATGTTTGCTACGTGGGTTGGCGTTGGCTCTCATAATTGTAATAATTACTCATGTTACAGGTAGACTTTAAACATCTTGGATATTTCATTAGTCACTGTAGCTGGCGATTATAGTTTTAGAATCCATTGATGATTCTATATTCTATGATTTGTGAATATAATTTGTGAGCACTATAGTATAATACAACTGTTTGGTAATTTTCGTTGGTATACATTATTTGGCGTCGTATTACAAAGAAAATATTTTAGTTTCGTGAGAAAATTAATTGTTTTAGGTACATACACAAAATAATGGGACTAATTGATTTAAAGATCGATCATAAAGTCAAACAATTGATCCAAACCACTACTAAATGGAAAGACATTGGCAGTAATTTACCACTCGGTAAATACTTTGTACAGTTGTGGAAAAACAATGGGGGTAAAGAGCTCAGCACATACCACATACCACCACATGCCTATGATAGTGCAATGAAGCTCTGAGTAATTAGGGAAAGGCGTGAATCTATGTAATGTTTAAAACACTCAAGTGTGCTGTTTGTTAAGAGTATTTCACTGAGTTTCGAATGCCGTACCGCGTAGCGTGTAGAGCCGCGTAGGCAACCTCGTAGACTGTAGCATTTTAATTGCACGAGCTGTTTACAGAAATACTGCTACGCTATTCGTAGCTTGCTATCTCGTTCCGATAATGCTCGTTTGCCGTAATAATCCGTCCAACGCCTCTGCAGAATAACAATGATGCTATATCCTTGTTTATTGAACGTACAGACGTATTGTCTGTACATTCAATAAACAGATGACTACTCTAATTTTAGTGTCAGCACTCTATACGGAAGTATAAAAAAAAAATTATAATGAAAGGAGAAGTCAAAAAAGCAGTTTCGTTTACGACGTATAGGAAATGATAAACATTTAATATTTCTGACAAGAATAAATTTATTAAAATATACTTAAAAATCTTAGCTTGGATCATAATTACGGAAATACTGTGAAACAAACTTATTTAAAATGGAAATTAAATTCACCGCATGGTGGTTCAACTGTACTTGACATATTTCTATGTGAATCTCTAATCTTGATTTCCAAATATAACCGAACATAATTAGACTGCGATGAATTATAAACTTAATATAGTTGTTATAAAGCTCAAAACTTGCCATTTCATTCCAGTGATCAAGACCTAAACCCACATCGCAAAATGGCTTAATGAGTTTAAAAGTTCGGATTTAACAAAATATTATTCCATATTTTACTAAGCACTTAAGCCATCTTGCGTTCTTTTTATGTTTTCGGAGGTATTAATTATATTCACTCTTGCTTGCCAGGAGTAGCCTTAAAGGCCTGTAGGAAACATTATATTCAAACTCAATCTCATTTATTCCTAAAGCTCTCAAGTATCGTTTAGACACGTTACATACTGCACACACACGTAAACAAACATATACATTACATGCACACATTTTTATGTGTCATATACGTATGCACGTACACATATGTACGCACATATACATTACATGTACACATTAATATAAATAACATTATAATTATTTATATTAATAATAACATACTTAACATATAAAGTAAACAAACACCTCATGTGTTGAAAAAATTAAGTATAGGCTTTAGTTCTCCTTTGGGGGTTTCCTTTTTCTACCCACCCATGTTCGTTGAAAATTTTGGAAGAGCTTAAAAAACAGTGGCACTCCGGGAGTGTCGACAGAAGTGAAAACAAAAGCAGATTATATTACAGATACTTATATATAGAGGTGTCGGTAACGGTAACAGTGTCGCGAGTTCAATGGTTTTTTCCCATCTCAAAAAATGCCAAACGCGCCTTAAGAAGTTTTCACTTCAAAAATAAAAACCCCCGCCATTTCTCTAAACTACAGAGAAAATGACGCAAATATCCTGATATTAAATAGAATTACTACGGAACCTTCGGTGAGCGAGTCCTAAATCACTTATTTTATTAATTTTCTTCAGAGAAAATATTTTAAAAACAGACGCGGAGAAAACATTTTGTTTCACTTTATCCTTGCTGATGGGAGAAAACTGGTGGGGACAAAGAAAAGCATTATATCAGCATGCATGTGTCTTCCAATTACGAGTGAATCACTCGAAATGTCCCCTTTGATCTTATACAGTGGATAATAAAAACCCGACTGGGCTCGGAGGCATCAACTACTGAATACAATGCGCGCGTAAAATATATTGATGTGTCCTACACATCGTGTTTACTTTTGTCACTGAATAGAAATAATGTAACAACACAGAGATGACAATGTACATTTTTTATTTTATTTTACACTCTTATAATCGTACTCAAAAACCGCCAAAGGTGTGTATGAGTACTCACATTGGTAATACAACTATAATTACAACTTCAAAGCCATTATGATTAATGGCGATAGTCATAATATACTCGTAGCTTATTCGTGCACTTGGTTCTTAGCGCGCCGATCTACAGAATGATAAAAAAAATATAGTGATAATAAAAGTAAAATAAAAATAATTTAGTCAGTTGGTCTTTATCTTAACGCCCGAAGGCCTCTGACGTAGTTTATAGGCTAGAACAGCCTTTTAATGTGCCCTCTGAAGCACGGAAGTGCTGAGTTCCAATGCCAATAAACGGTTGCTCATCCACCTACTGACCGGGAAAATCAAAATAAACCGAAAAGTAAAGATCATTCAAACAAGCTTCGTTATGAACAAATCGCTGCAAAAGGTGAGGCACTATCGAGTTGTATTTTGATGTGTTTTCCTACAGGGTTCGAAGCACTGTACTGAATCCTGTGCGTTACCTTAAATTTACCCTTATTTATGAAACAGCAATGAGAAACAGATTAAAATTTCAAGGTGCACATCTCGTATCGCATGCTACGCTTTCTATCAAATATTTGGGTCGCTTCCAAAATATGAAAAGGAAACGTTAATTCAAGGCCTGTCTTAGCCTTAATATTTATTACAAGTAGAAGTAGAAAAAAGAGAGGCATATAGCACCTAACGGTGTATTTTGGTAGTGATCAGTACCCAAGCAAAGTGGCGTGTAGAGCAAACTAAACAAAAAAACTTTCCATCGGAAAATAGCAAGACGAGTGCACCACCACTTGGCGGTGGCTTACAAGATGTGCTGGCAGTACTTCTCCGGACGAAAATTCTACTGCTACTTTAGGTAGCTCATTTCATACCACCCGGGGGATACGTGTAGAGATTCTGAGGGTTACTTACTTCTTGGTAAAACTATACTTATACTGTGCATTTAGTGCGGGTCTATCGATCCAATCTGAATAAAACAGCTCATGTCTATTTTATAGTTTCTTACTTTTGTGTTTACCACTATTTTTTACAAAATCAGCCGGATCTCTGTCCGAGGTCCAAAAAATTTTACTAATCTTGATTTTTTACATATTATCCATTTCCAGTGAATCAAGGAAACCAGATTTTGTTAGAAACTTGAAGGCTGTGTCATATTTTCATTATGACGGCTTGTTTAATGTTGCCAATGTTGAAAATTTAATAACTATATTGAAGTCTTAACAATCTCTTCACATAACAAAGCAAATTTTCGTTTCAATGACTCCTGAAAACTAATATAAGAAATTTATATGTCGGGGGGAGGCAATACCTTCATTAAAACTCATATCCTTTGTTCTCCTAGTGGGCTTATTATGGGTAAGGTTAGATATGAAAGAAAATCGGTAATGTCACCAAATCAAATGGTATTTTTAATCAAGATAACTAGCAATTACAACTATCTAGGCACCTTCTAGACGCCTTGCTATCGGACCATTGCTAAGACGAAAAGTGAAGTGCCTGATGACTCGGACCGATAGATTGCGCTAGCGTTCCGATTCCGTCATATAAAACAATATTATAATGTCGGCATCAGAAACAGACAATCCCAGTAATCTTCTAAAATTGTTATCAGTCAAAAAGGATCTTACATATTTGGACATGTTCCAATGGTAATATTTATCCAGCCATCTGTTAGTTGTTGTAGAATTTGGCTGTAAATTGCACAGCTGTAGAATTTGGCTGTAAAAGGAAGACATAGTAAATGCATTTACTATGTCTTCCCCACTCTTATAAGTAAGCATAGGTTGCACTATAGGAACCAGACAACTGGTAGAATACAAAAATAGTTTTGACTTACCCAGGAGAGTCTCATTATGCAATCTAACGTATAAAAGATTTATGTTAAAATTAGCACAAATCAGTGTTTTAAATAAGGGATCAAGAAGAGGATAAAGAGTCAGCACGAAAGCTTTTATAAAAACCGAGTAAATAGGCAAAGGCCCCTGTCGTACACAACTGTCCCCCCAAGTATTCGAAGCAATGAGCAAAAACAAGTGAAAATAAAGTGAAAACGTTGTTAATGTCGTGTGAAGTGCGGATTACCTCATGTTATTCCAGCGTCTCTGGCCCACTCGGATAATAATGCAGACACACAAAGTAAATGCATGCAGAGAGCGGCCGGTACAAAGCGCAAAAACAGGCACACGTTTCCGTACTAACCTACAGATTTTGGTACAAGTCGTCTTCTTCTCTAGGTTCAGACTGACTTATTAACTCGGGTTGTGGCCATATTGACTACAGCTTTCTGAAAGCCATTAAAGAAGAGATTGCGGAAGTTAAATACAACTCAATTAATTACAAAGTGTCTATGATAACAGGCCGAGTAATATCGTATCTTTGTCTGTTTCATTACATACAGTTAAATTAAAAAATAATCTTAACTTGCAAATAGGGATGTGCGCTAATTGGATCCATTAAAGTTTTGTTAGCAAAATTATTTTCGCAAGAGATAATATTTCGGTGTTCCCTGAGCTAGGCCGCAAATAACGAAGAGATGTAATTTTGTTGATATTTATATTGGAATATTTTCCTTGTTTGCTCAACCCGTACTAATAGTACATTGGCATAACTTCGCAAACAAAGTGACCTTAGTTTTTCATTTGGAATTGTAATATCGACATATCAAAAGCCCAAGTAGTTTGTGTTGTTACATATTCAACATCCTTGACAGTTTTTCATCATATTTATTTATTTGTTACATTAATAGTTAGTCAAAAGTATTCCTGAGCATTTTGCCTCATTTGCTTTTTTTGGCGTGTAAAAATTAATAAGAAGTCTTTAAAATAACAATGATTGATATTGTATATATTTACATATTATAAGTGTGTACTTTTGTATTTACAAAAAAGATACTATATATTATAATTATTTAATCCGTTATCTAGTTCAGATAAAGAGTAATGCGAGTTTTACTGCTTCGCGGCAGATTCTACGTGTGGTGGTCGTATCTCTCCAGTCAAATAACATGCTGTAATGCTACTTTTGGTTGCTCCTGTTGCACTACCCGCGGGACACGACGGGATAGAGATTTTAAGGGTACTTTCCTAGGAACGCGGACAAATTGGTCCACCTAATCATAGAAACCTAGTTTTTCAAATTAGTAATTATTTTGTATGAAGACATGCCCGCTTTCTCACAAAGTTTCTCTTCATCGTTTTGAGAATATAATATTTTAGTTCATTTGAAACGTTCGCTATCTCTACTAGCCAAGAGAAGTTACAGAAATGAACAAAATGAATGCTTGTTCAGGCCATTTTGCGATTCAGACCGGAACATAGTAATGGGAACATTATTTTTCAGTGGCAGAGCGGACACCCCTCGCAAAGAGTCATACTAGGGCTTCAAATAAGATTCAACGACGCGTGTTTACAAGGATATCTTTAAGGAAGTTGTTATATGAGAGGGCTCTGTGGCTTAGCTAGGAACATCCCTGCCTTGGACGAGATCCCAGGTTAGTGAACATGAAGTTTGCTCTGGAGTCCATGCCACCTGTGACTCAAGGAAGTTGTGCAGAGTTGTGATTGTAAAAGCGTCTGTTTGATATCACTGCAACCTATTCTGCATTTCACAATGGTATAATAGTCCAGAAAGGTCTGTGAATAAATAAAAATAATTATTATTTTTATTTTTACTTCTCTTAATATTTATTATCACTGTGCCTAAACAAATGGGCTGATTTTGACAGCTCACATAAGGATCCTTCCAAAAAGGGTTTGTTCGACCCCGGCGCTCGAACTGTGACTAATTTGAAGAAGAGACATAAATTTATTTGGATATCAGGTGGTCTAACTCGTGTTTTTATTGCTATGAATGTAATTCTCTTGGTAGATATAGTAAACATTTATAAAATACTAAAATGTTTCTTATCGTATTATAAGTTTACTAGCTATTCCCCGCGTGCAATTTGTTTTTTGCGTGATTTCCTAGTTTTTTTCTTTTTAGTAAAAAAGTAAGCATATATTATTCCTTATAACATCAGCTATATGCCAGTGAAAGTTCCGTTCAAATCGGTCCATCCGTTTCGGAGAAAAGCCAGACAAGGAGAACAAACAGACAAAGTTTTAAAGATTCTAGGTTTAAGTACCGTATATATTTTCAAATGCATTTAGTAATAAGCTGTTATTAGACATTACAAACAAACACTTAAGCTTTATTTATTTTTTAAAATAAAAATTGTTATAGGTATCATCTCTTTAATTTTTGATTTATACGAATTATTTTTTACCCATAAGGACGTTGGTAACACTTAGACGTATAATTGTGTACGTGTATTTAAGTTGTAAGCAACGGTATCTATTAGGCGGCAAACAATAGACGGTCACCTATCCAAATACAGACCTGACGGAGAGTTACTTTACTCGTTGATAAGTTTATTCAAAGACCATAAGAAAACTTCGTAATATAATGTGGCCCGAGCGCCGCGCCCGGTCTTGTGAAATTACTTTCTGAGGACCGCCGAGCGTCTCTTATACGTCCTGCTATTCTACGTTGATAATACGAATGATATATCGTCCAACATCTTACCCCTTATAAAGTACCCAATTCACTATAAAATATTGTCGTGGGAACCATTATTTATTTATTTATTATCAACGTTAACCACGGATGGTATGCACTGCACTGTTCATTATTCCCGCGGTATTTGTATGATAAATCAATTTCATTGCGTTAATAGGTTCGACAATAAAATTTATTGAATTTTAATAAATTTAAGCTGGCTTCTTCAAATATATGAAACCACAGGGCACATTGATAAATATTTTATAATGTTTGGACAAATTATGTACTACGATGTAATTAAAAAAAACTGCAGTAACATTAATTTATAGTAACACAAAAAGCTTTATTAACATTGAAATGGAAAACACGACTTTCGCAAAAAAAGGAATATTGTTATTCATCAAAAAACTTACAATTTTTTCATAAGAAATGCACACTATTGTCCTTATATGGCACTAATGAATTTGTATTGAATTTAAATTTCAATTGGTTTTAATATTCAGGGTTGCCTGCTTACTAGGTAGGCGATCCCAATTAATGAATATGAAATGATAACAAAACGAATTTATTTATTAATAGCTGTGCCCGCGACTTCGTCCGACTTATATTTTTTTTTTTAATTTTTTTACGTTGGTGAATCATCGGCTGATACCCTGCTTCTTGCGGGGGCAATTGGCAGGGTTATGCCGGACTCCTACCGGCTAAACCCCAACGGAGATCCACCATCTCGTTTATTATAATTATTTTATTATATTTACTTTAAAGTATACTGCTTATACTCTAAAGAAGCTTTTTATAGTATACTGTACGATACTGGTTTACTTTCAATAAGTTAGAATGAAGTTTGTTGAATGCCACCACATTAGTCTTCCTATAATTATATTTTAATACTAAAAATGGGTTTAGTGCTCCGATAAATTTAAGTGGTAGGTATGTATATATACATACTAATTAGAACTTCTATGATTGTCTACCGACAATAGTTTGCAGATAGGACAGGGCGTTTGGGAATAAGTTATTACGTAATAACACTTCTATTAGTTCGATAAACGTAATTTAAAATAACCTGCCAACATTCAAACATAGGTTTCAGAGAGGAGGTCCCCAGCGAATGTCCCAATCCTCTCGTTATATCCATCGTTAAAGAGGTAGGGTAGGTAATTTTATCACTGTATAGTTTCCAGATTGAACTGAATTTAAATTCTCCCGTGCATTTTGTCCAGGAAATGAGAGAGCGGCCGAAATGGGGTGAAAAATATTGCTGTTTATAAAATATAGTGTCACTAAGGAAGTTGTTTTGTATGGATAATGGCGCATAGATTCTGCTGGCGTCTCCAAAAAGATTATACGGCAGCTTTCACGGTACTTATCAATGTTTATATTATAATGTGAAAATGTACTTTGTTGCCTGAAACTTGGCTTTGGAACTCATGTGGCTTAGGCAAAGAATGGAAAGAGAGTTTGAGCCAAACTTGTTTTTTTTTAAGTAAATAAAATGACGGTACGAGCTGGGGGGCCACTTGATGCTTAGTAGTTACTGACCCTATAAATAACAGTAAAATAATTCAGGTCTTCTCCTATCGAAGTATAAAAAGATCTAAGTCGCATAATGTACCCGTCACTCCAAGAGGGGGTGACATATACCCATCATTTCACCAGCACCTAAACCTTTCCACTGGAACACAGTAACGCTATATATATACAGATGTGGTGACAATACTTCTCCGGATATCCTCGGTACAAGTTCTGCGGACGTGACCATCAAACTAAAATAAAGTCAACAATATGATTACTAATTTTATTACTAATTTTATTAACTTTGATCAGTGCGGTTGCAATATTGTTGACAGCTTATGAATTTGACATCGGGTTTTCGTTTCTTATTCCCTATGTTGTCATTCTGAATGAACATCTAATAGTTCAAGATCTCTGACCTGGCAAAGCTACGTTGTTTTAACCCATACGAACATACGAGTATAGTTCGGAGTTCAAACGTGAATACTATTATTTCTCCTAGTTAACATAGTTAAAAGCCAATGAATATTCTAGAAGTAGTAATGGTAATTGTTATTTATGCTAAAGAAATAATTAAATTTTTTAAAAACGAATCTTTCGCTCATAGTTTAATTTTTAGTTAAACAGACACCGCGCCTTTTTCCTTTCTCGTCGAGCACGAGTGCTTATAAAATAGTGTTTCGGGCCAAAAAAAACGTGGAAGAAAGATTTATCAACATAGTACTTTCGCAAATATTGAGCTACTGTTCCCAAAGCCTCAATCACTCAATTCAAATAAATAGCTAGTAACCAACTAACATTTCCAGTTCGTCGGGTCGAACCGCCAATTTCAAAATTGCCCCGCGCCGCACCAGGGCCTAGTCACAATTAACTCCCAACATGTTTCAATTTCCAACGCTGGCTAAATACTAAATCCTCAGTTATTAATATTTAGTTGGCTCAACGTTTGAGACACTCGACACAGTTGCACAATATCATATTTCAAATCTCTGTTCACATTGCAACGGTACGAGGACGTGAATAAAAGTTGACACCAGGCTATGAATAGGTAAATGGTCCTCAACCTTCCTTTAACTCTTAATTTCTCTTTTCTTCTCTTCTTGTAGCTTCACATTTTTGCCGTTGTCCAGATTTTGCTACATTATTGTTTATTTGGCTTACCATTTGGAAAAGAACTGAATGACCGCGAGCCATTAATTAAAAACTGGAAACTAGAGTAGGTATATCAGGAAAAAAATATTTACATATATATAGACTATTTATATTTTTCATAAATAGCATATAAACCTAAAAGTAAAAACTATTAAAATAGTAAAATATGTCAAATATTGATATTATTATTCACAAAAATCTAATAAAAAAATCAGACCATATAATTATAAACTTATATACATATGATACTTGTAAGAAATAGGAAATGGAATGTAAATAAGGTCGCTTTAAAAATGAAGATGGTTATATTAATTCTATCGAATAGACAAACAGCCAAAATCAGCTAACTAGAGTTAGCCTCCGTAACGTGTCCATCCCGTCTGTTATAAGCACACCTGCAGGAACAAAGTAACAAAGTTAGGCGACACGGCAAACTTACTGCATTTTCCTATTGATATCCAACAACTGCGCCGGATAACTTTGATAGAAACAGATACTTTGATCAAATCTTGATAATACAATACTTTTATATTTGATTAGACTTCTGAAGAATGCACTGAAGTATGGAACAATGCATTGTTTGAGGTTTCATCTCTCTTATCTGAAGAACTATTGTGTGCAATTTTATAATAATTGGTTTTTACTATGTATATGGGCCTAAAGATTTTATTATATGATTGGTATTTAGCGGACGGAAGGTACATAGCCACATTATTTATTGAATTAATATTCATCGAAAGTTTACACAACATCAGTCCCAAACTAAGTAGTTATTATGGGAACTAGATTACTTGTATTGTATATATTACATTTTTCATTCCCACATAGGCACCGTCGAAACGGTTGTCCTGGGAATTAAACCCATGACTACAGCGCAGAAGCCAGAATAACTACCAAAGGAGGTAATGCCGTTATTATTCGTTAAAAAAGTTCATGATTTAATATATATTTTTGTAAATAAAGATACAATAGCAATATTGGTTTTGAAGATGGAAGCAGCCGGCGTGTTATGAAAACACGCAGCAGCAGTAGTGAAAATACGTTACTCATTAATAAATTAACTGGCTAGGAACGAATTGCACTGTTATGAAATCCGCTGCCTTATTCAGTGAAAATACAGTCACAACCTTTTAGAGGTAGATAGACAGGCACGCTGAAAGTGTAGTAAAAGTAAACCAACGCAACTTTTTGTGATTAATTTTAACTAAGTTGCCTGCAGCTTCCTTTTGTCAAATGTTTTTCACCGCTCATGAAAAAGAGAAATACGACTCAGTTTCTCTTCTACCGATTTATGAGAAGACCCAAATCACGTTGCGTTGCTCCCGTCACTCTGAGACGGGGATGTCATCTCATCAACTCGAAGTTCTATGATTATGTAAAACTTGAATGTCGTACGAAGTTTCCGGCGAGAAGTTTCTTTTCATTCGTATGGAGGGACACCGAAGTCACCATAAGGGTTCCTTTTATCCCAGTATTATGGAACCTTAAAACCAATTTATTTTCATGTGGGTCCAAAAAGGTCAGATGGGAGGTCGAAATCATTGTTTTTCTTTTGTTTGCATGATCTGCAAATATTTGTGAACCGTTAATTCCAAACAGTAGTATTTTTATATGTAATTTATAAGACTTAACAGCAAATCATGTTGGGATCAGTCAAAAAGTACTTAATAGCTAACTTATTTCTGCCAAGAAGTAACACATGTAATTTTGTGGTCCAGCTTTAGTAGTTATACTTAAGTTAGACTATTACTAAAACGATTAGTAATACTAAGCTACGCGCCAATATATTTAGGTCATGCTTCCTTTGATCAGTGGGACCGTTATAAACCTCATGATCCTTCGTAATCGATCTAATGTAAAACCAAGTCGGTTAATTTATTCAGTACCTATCTATGGGAGCATCTATCTAATTACTTTGTAATAAACTGTTACCGTATAGTTTTAATGACAATTTTGAAGCCCTATATGGGTTCTAACTCCTCCTAGCTGTGTTACTACTTTCTAAGTATAAGCTAAGTTCTTGTAAATCTTTTCGTTAGTTACTACTACTGCAGGATGTTATTCGTGAAACCGAATATAGGTTTGGTATTGAATACTATGATATAAATTGTATCCATGAAAATTTTGTACCCTGGCGAACGTGCATCGCTAAATTTTTTGTGTTTTGCAAAAAAATGCCTTTTACAAGAAGTACAATACAGGTAAACAAAAACAGCAAAACCTATCTAAACACAAAATTTTATAACGTTAATGTTCAAAATGTTGTTTTGGAAGTTTACGAAACAAATAAATATATATCTACAAGAATTGCTCGCTTAAAGTAATAAAATGATATCTTAATCGACTGTCAACCTGCTTTCATCGTATTATTTGTATATATATAGATTCAATGCTGACGACTGAAGAAGAATGGTTTTATGCATTTTAGTAATTCACTGATGTAGTACTTTGTTTAAAAAACATTTTGACACTCATTTTGTGAGATTCAACTAACGATGATAGCTTTTCGCAAAACTCCAAGATACCGCAGTATAAAGCAGAGAAATGAAATGAGAGGCTCCATAAATTATTTTTATTACAGTTCTGATGCATAGCCAGTTTTAACTGCTTGATGAAGAAAGGGAAAGAGATAGCGAATACTCTTGTCTTGCGCTTTTAAAAAGTGCTGTAAGTATTACGACCAATCACTTCGAGATCTTTCCTTGAATTCAAAACAAGCCTAATCATAAATATTACAGTCCAGTGAACCAATCCAGGCATTGTGTCGCCACCATGACAAACGGTTACTAACTGATACCCCTGGACTGGGATTCCCTGTGTCGCAGGTATCATTTCTGCTGGTCGTGTATATCATCATATCCAAGTAATTTTATATTAGTATATGAAAAGTCAATTGAGGTTGAGCTCTTTTATTGCACCGCACTTCACAATACAACACATAGGTATGTTGCTTTACAATTTTCTAACATTAAATCGTCATTATTATCTTGCAAATCTCAGTAATACAAAGCATAAACAACTACTTGACAGAAAAACTACCATAAACGTGACGCACGCAATGGCGGGTTAGACAGTTACCTACAACTGTCATTACGTCCAAATGTTGCTAAGATGAGGAAATCCTAATATATTCTTGTCTCTTTACTCAAATACAAATCTAAATAATAAAAAAAACAAAGCCATATTTCAGGTTCTGAATTATATTTAACCCACATACTATGTATAAACAGATGTATGTATAGAATAACATGGCATCTCCATTGGTACAGACAGCTCTGTATTTTAGTTCATAGTTAGTCTACGATTGTAGCATACCGCTTATGATGAATTAAAGGTTTCCTAAGAAGTGTTTATTCGAAGTATGGAGGATTGGATCGGCTGTATCCATATACCTATACAGTATTTCACTCAAATATGGGTGGCACAATAGAGTGTCGGGTATTTGCGAGTGTAAATTGAAACATGTCAGCAGTTAATTGCGTCCAGGTTCGTGGGGTAGGATAATCCCCCCGCGACCTTTGCCACTTGGAGGTTCAACACCCCGTTAAATAAACCTGAGGAATCTTGGATTTGGAATATTTACTAACAAATTTGAAAACTGTATTAATATGGCTCAATTATTATAACAAATATTCATAGACATTTCACACAGCGCCATCTATCCCTAAAATAAGCATGAATTGTACTATGGGAACTAGATTTCTGGTAAAATACGCATTTACTTAAAATACGTACCTTTTTTTGTATGAGTCGTCTGCGCGAGTTCGTGGCGTTACGCGTGTCACTTCGGTGGGCCAACTATTGCTCGCTGAGTTAGAACCGCGCCAAATTACATATCAATAACAATCATGTAAAAACATAGCCTTATTAAGGTATGACTGATAAGACAAAAATGTTGGCTTAGAAATACTTATTTTTACATTTCGGGTCCTAAACCCAAAAAATAATAAGTAAAATAGTACATATACAATAGTTCTGAAGTGTTCCAAAGGACTGAAGTTGCATCAGTTCGTATTTCGCATGATAATTGAAAGTTAAATTAAACGTTTAAACAGATCGTTAATGGATCAAGTGTGGATGTAAATTAATTGGGTTTCAACAGTTTTGTTTGTATTCGCGCCAAAATGGATGGCCCTTGACTGGGAGCACTCAACGGAGACCGCGGAATCAACTTTACATAATGCGTGCGGACGGTCGCTACAAACAACTGTTGGCAAGGACCTAGTGATAAAACTTTTTCTAGTGGCTCTAGAACTAACGTACTTATTTATTATGTAATAAGTTACTGATTTAAAAATCTAATAAACCAACCACTATATACCGGTCTCCTATTTTCCCACTAAGCGAATGAATGAATGAATGAATACTCTTTATTGTACACCTCGATAGAAATATACATAACAATGGGCAGCCTTATCACTAATAGCGATCTCTTCCATCTCTTCTCTTAAGTGTGTGTGTGTTTTTTTTATTATATTTCTATTACCATAGAAACGATGCGTTGTTCTCGGAAACGATTCGCTAACGATGTGGGGTGGGGGAGCACATTATCAAACCGCAATTGGCTAAGATATCGCGTAACAAACGAAGATTAAAAACAAACAGCCGAATTCAGAATCTTCTCCTTTTTTAAGTCGGTTACAAAAGAAGGGGATAATAAAGTCCTACACTTATCCGTCGGGTGGTGCGAAAGGAGTTTTATTAAAGAGATATGTTTTTTTTATATAACGGAATCAGCTTGTCATAATGAAAATCAATACGACTCAAATCTTCCCCTTCTGAAGAATGACTAGATTCACGTTGACTCGTCACTCTAAGAAGGGGGTATAACACTACATTTGCCTGTAATTTCGCCGGCATCGACACCTTTCCACCGGAACATAACAACGAGTGCACCACTGCTTGGCGGCGGTTACTACCTGGTGTACTATTCCAGATGAACTTTACTAAAGTTCTACTGCTACTGGGAAGGAAACACGCATGACCTAAGCTTATTCCTTGTGTGGGCTGCTAAACAGAAACGTGAAACGTGATATCCCTATTCATCTCTCCATGAGGAAAATAAAGTATTATACACTGAAATGGGCGACAAAAGCCAAGGACTCATTGAAGCTTGAATGTACAGTCTCATTTTTTCATAACCTCATGCCTTCCCCACTTTTATGAACCAAATGAGTTTGTTCAGCTTAGTTCATTTGATCCGGGCGTAAAAATACTTTACGGTAAAGTTACCATTATTTTACTGTTAAGTTCTTTAAGCTCGCTTCAATGGGCAATTTGGTTAATTGGAGGTGAGTAATTAATTAACACAGTCCTTTCTACTACCGAATGAACGGCTGCTCGTATGTTCTCCCCTTGAACATTAATTGAAAATGTACTTAATTTGTTTCAGCGGGGAAGACTATATTATGTTATAAGGGTTCCGTACCCAAAGGTCAAGAAACCTTAATGCTAAATTTACAACACCTGTCTGCCTGTCCTACGTTTCAGAGTTGCAGTTTGTATTCTATTTAGCTGTCGGTTGAAATAAGTAATAAATATTCATGGATATATCAAACAGCACCACTTAGCTCCAAATTAAGCATAGCTTGTAAGGTAGGAACTAGGTAAGTGATAGTATACATACACTTTTATCAATACATACATATAAACACCTAAACACAGAACAAACATCTATGCTCGTGATACAAATGCTTGACCTGCGTGGAAATGACCATTGTAGAAGGTAGAACTACTACCATTTGAGCTGTGAGGCCAGTCAGAGGCCAAATCTTTACAGAATATGTGTTATTATGTTAGATGTCCTAAAAATAATCCATACTAAATGAGGGGTGTGTGTTTATTTATTGCTGTATGGGGCAATTACCGAAATTACTGCTCCAATGCTTAAGTAATAATTCCTTTATTAACAGTTTTACATCTTAACATTCGAACATGTGAAACATGTTGGAAATAATTAACAGATTTTAAAATCGAATAAACCAACTTTAATTCTTTAATCACTTATCACGCCCTTATTGGAGGTAAATCATATCATCATACAAAAAATATCTATAAAAAAGCATCATCATAAAAAAAATATATATAATATAAATGCCGAATCCGAATGATTAACTCCTCCTTTTTTAAGTCGGTTAAAAATAGCATTCTCAGCAACTTTGACGAAGAGCGATGACAAAAGGTTGGGATGTGCCTTCGTCAAAATACTAATACTAAGTAGATCTAAAAAAATTTTTTATATGTATATGTGATACATTCTAACAAAAATGAGGTGTTTAAATGCTTCACAATTTAGTATTTATATACTAAATCTACAAGGTGTGCAAACCAAAGCCACGAAGCTTACTGGTTTTGCCTAGCTTTTACCAACGATTTCCACCAGTTTCCACCACCACAACTATCCACTCTTCACCTAATAGGGTAAGCGTAATGTATCAATTAAACAGCAATTTGCTAAACCGAATTGATGCGGTTCAAAATTGACAACATAAATGTTAATGAACTACCTATAAACAACTATCATTTGACTCCGTAGCTAAGTTGATAGTAGCCTTGCTTTCGAAACAACAGTTCTTAGGTGCAATCCCTGGGCCAAATTTGTATGACAAATAAGAAATTTCGTACGTCGCTTCATACAACACCATCTCACTCCAAATGAGCTTATAGGTGGTACTATGGGATATAGATAACTAATAGAAAACTTATATAGTTGTTTTTTGAACTCACATAATACATATTAACAACCACCCCCAAGGCAAACTGTGTTCGTCACAGAAATGTTTGTCCTGAGTGGGAATCGAACCCACAACGTACAGCGCAGAAGGCAGAGTTACTACCAACTGAGCCTCTGCAGTCACAATCCATAACCATGAAATTTCCGCGAACTATTGTCCCTGTATTGTGTCGTTAAGTGTCTTTGCTTTCGGGAACACAGGGAATCCTGATGCAATTGAGCAAGATCTTACTTATAAATATTATTAATACAAATTTAAAGTATTACGTACAGAATAGGTTTTTAGAAGCCCAATATGATAAGTATATTTTGGTGAAAAACAAAATTTGAGATTATATTTACGACTAAAACAGTACGTTACATTTTTACATAAAATTTTAATATGGTATAGGAACGTTTGTAGTACGATTAGTTAGATAATTACACATTCCATCTGTCCTTTTAATCCGGGCTAATCGGGGCGGTAGATGAGGGTCGCCGGTGTCTCGGTGCTTGTCCAACTTCAAGCTGTTTGAATCGATGTTTTAGAACAGGTAGGTATAACTCCGAGAAACAATATCGTTTCGAAAATTACCCTGGGCAATTCATGCCAATTCATGTCGTTGTTAGTATTACCCAATCACATTGAGGTCAGCACAATGTGTGCGACTTAAGTAACTCGAAAATGATTTTTTTATGTGTCAAAGTGAAGTCTCGCGTTACTACTTGATGCTTCGTTTTTAGTTCACCAACAACAGCAATACAGCTTAGAAAAAAACTTGATAACATAAAAATTTTACTTTAACTACCAAAAAATGGGCTTGAAGGGCTCAATAATTAATCTGTTACATAAAAATTTGATAACGTGAATAGAACCAAAATATACATTCGGCTGTATATTTTTTTTATGTTTGGTACCTCGCCGATTTGGAAAAATATTTTTTATTTGAAAGTATATGCTTTCAGATTGGATCCCATATAAATTTTATTAAAAGCAGTTCAATAGTTTGGTAGTTAAATAAAAATAAATGGAAAAAATATGTCATACAAGTAAACGAAATTCCATGTTTTGCTTTCCTATAACTTTTTCTGCACCCGATGTATACCGTTTTGGATATTTCTTTTTTAAACCTCATTGTTTTGGAATGTGGCATTCGGTCCAGCCATTTTTGGTCCAAAAGTTGAAACTATACCACTTTGCATATCCAGAATATTACACAATCTTTCTTGCTATCTCGTGTTTTCAATCATACACGAACATAATATTAAACGACGGAACCTCTCGCTTCTATTTACGTCTAGTTCCATTTTCACGTCAAAACCCAATTTAAGATAGGATATTTTATGTAAAATGTAACCTACAACCGCTAGAACGAGATATTTTCACCCCAGCCTCGGTGAGGTTCTAAAGCCATCTTATGAATAAGAAAGATAACGTCAAACTAGCATCGAACTAGTCGTTTGAGGCGGAGTCAACTCATAGTTCAAGATCGCAGTCCTTGCATAGGTACCTGCAACGTTTTATAATCAGACTTTTAGGACTTTAAACCCAAGGATAAAACAGTTATAAGGATTGCTTGGTTAAAACATATTAAGAAACCTTCAAATCATTATCACTCATACACGCACTTGGCTGATATATTTTATACCTTTCATACATATGGAAGAATATAAATGATTAATATATTACATGAAATCTTTTTATTTTTAATCTTCATAACCTTCGAAATTATTTTTCCACAATACCCAAAGGTGTATCTATGACGTTTGCGTTAAAAAAAAATTATTTATCGACTTCAGGATTGCCACCTTTTAATATAAAATATTTTTGAATTTCTAAATAATATTAAAAATATTCATTTGTATTTGGTCAAGTCGATGGTTTTGATATCCATCTACGCCCTCTTCTTGCCAACATTTACCGACATTGAAGAATGAATAAAAGTCTCATCTAAAAAAAAGAAATTTATAACAAAATCAATCCCTCCGTCTCTCTATTCTGAATGGAATATGGGCTCCATGGCAATAGAGCAAACTGTAAGGATAATTATCGGATAAAGCGATGTTATCTTAATCATTATGTTGCATAATATATATAATAATGTGTCTTGTATCTGTTCCCATACTTATTTCCTTTGGGAGCAACTACATCCGTTCATTTCAATTGGATTCCCTGCAGGATACCCTGCGTGATCATGGTGGCTTACTATTGTGTTTGGGCCCCCTGGGCAAGTGCAAAAACTCCTCTTAAATCCCCTGGAAGTGTGGTGGACACCACAACTTTCAGGAATGGCGAGATTGAACAGGCCATTTCAATTTGAAGTCTACAGCTAGCATGTATGTTGAAGACTATTTAGATATATAGTAATAGTCAGCCGAGGCTCAGTTCAGGTCTCAGTTAAAACATGTTCAGGGTTTTTGTTATCATAGCTTGTCTCTATAACATCTTTCTAAGTATCTAGTTTGTCGAAAATCCCTTGCATACTCAGAAGATCATCGCTCTTATTTCTTCGACATAAGGCTCATACTAGACTCAAGTCTGATGACGTAGTATATAAATACGGCTGAAGCCAAAGGTTTCACTGCGAGATTTCACGGCTGCTGATCGCAAGCGAGGCGGTTGAATTTTTCATAGGATATTATGGTTTTGTTACGAATCGCTTCATACCGTAAAAGTCTTATAGACGCTAGGCTGAGTACTATTCTTGTAATATAAGATTAAACGTTTTTCCTGAAAAGTGAAATATCAGTTAGGTATGAATTTCAAGTGAGCATAAAATAGGATCAGTCAAAGCATTTACCTGTGCAGATATTTTTTTTTATGTGACTTAAGTGGCGGGACTATATAACTTGCGAAGCGACTCCTGTGTTCTCCTACCAAAGTATAAGTCACGTTGCACCCGTCACCCTGAGACGGGATGTTACGTCGCGTGCACCTTTAATTTCACAGCTTTTTCAAAAGGACACAGCGTGCGATTGCATCTGCTCGGCGTTTCAACCTGGTTATAACTCTCGGGACGAACTTAAACAAAATACAAGTGACAGTTTTAAAAAAAAAAAACCGACTTCAATACTTTCATCCCATATTTCTCGCATGTATCACAACGCCTTATTTCCGTTATACAACGGCTGAAAAAAAAAATCACAGTAAAGAAAAGTACGCAAAAAAATCAAGTCTGTGGATAAATGACGCATCACTAAGTTAAACAACGTAAAATAAATTAAAAAAAAAAAAAAAAACTAATTCAAGATCTCCGGAAGTCGATTGAAAACTGAATGTATGTTTGTTTATTCTATAATAGTCACATTTAGTATATAATTTTCACTTACTGCTGGGCAAAGTCCTTTCCATTATGCTAGTACTGACTATTGTGCATGTGACAGGAAGATCTCAATGCAAATCTTCTCGTCCTTTCTTTGGCATACCACGGTATTGCTCCATCGCCATCCTCGGATACCCAGTTTTGTCCAATATTCTGTATGCATTCGAATTACAAGACTGGCTAAGTCCCTATTCAGGTAAGCCGAATTTGCATCAATTGAAAACTTAAAAAAAAATATTCAACAAAAATTTTACTATTTATTCAAAATATTTAACAATTGTCATTACCATTAATTTAATATCCGAAGGCTAAGTAAGTTTCGTACCGGAAATAGAAAAGCCATTCTTGAGTAAGCCCATATTTACACATGTAAAACGGAAGCAGTGTTTATAACTTTTTGCGCCCGAACGCGCCCGGAAGTATCGCAAAAACCACGAGGAGTTCAGTTCACAAAAGTAACTCATGTGTTGAGAGACAAGAAAATGTAATAAAAATATTCAGTGAAGTTGAAAACAAAAATATGGGACGGAAAATGAGAACAAAGGGGAAAATCGCATCAGTTACTGCCGCGAAACCTTAGTCGAATATTTTTCGAGACTTTATTGAATAAATATACATAATTTCACTCCAATGCTACCAAAAAGCTTTACACTGGCGACACAGTAGCATTTGAATATATAAATATGATTAAGTTCTTAGCTTCTTCGGGCACATTAATTTATTCATGATTTTTAAAAAATATGAATGGTATTATTCTTTATCTCTTATTCTTCGTTGAATTTAAATTCTAATGTAATTTCTTTTACATGGTTATAACGCTAATAATTCAATTCCTTACAAACATATTTATAACATAAATCCAATATGGATGTTGAGCACGCTTTATACTTACACGTATACATAGTGACATGAACAGATACATTACCACAAACAAAACACCAGAGACCAAATTTCATGTCGCGAACGTCTGTCCTGGCTGGCGATCAAACCCGAGAGGCACTTTCAAGGCAAGCTTAAACGACTATACAGCAAACGAAGCGAGTTGTTATACAATAAACATAGACTATTCTCGTAAAAGAAATCTCGAAATACAAATGATCGGGCAGAAAATAACTTGGGCATTCTTGCGCGTCAAAGGGTAGCTAAACGATTTGTCTATACTGACAGGACGAGCTGACAGCCCATTTGGGTCACTAACACCCATAACTAACGTTAAATGGTTACTAACGCTAAGACAATAGCAAAACGACTCGGGTCCTCTTCTATAGAAGAATGAGAGTCGGTCCTGGATATACTACTCGATAAACCATGTTGAAGATCTTCGGTTGGCTTGAAAAGTCTGACACCAACCACTAACTCACACGGTAGAAGATTGAAATCATCTTTCGTAGATGTTAGAACACCCGTGAAAATAATGATAATGATTCCAACTATATATTGTTATGCTATATTCACACACCGGATTTCCGGTTTAACGGTACCGTGATTAGTATATTCATAGAGAGTTCAGTGATACTAGTATATAGCATAGTAAGCTAGGAAACATTCTCTTCAACTAGCATATGAGTTACGACCCGGAATTTTTACTGAACTATATTAAATCTCTACCAGGATTCCATCTACGACGCGATGCACCGAAATTGCAACGGTCATAGCACATATTCAACATGCCGTGACCGTAGCATTGACCGTTACCAGTACATAAGTTATAAGCTGCGGAAGATAGATTTTTTTGGCTCCGTAGCTCAGTAGGTTACTACCTACTTTCTTCATTCATTCATAGTTTCACGTTGATTTCCGCCAAATAATAGGCAGCCTTAAAATGGCCATATTTCACCTTGTGCGTTACACCATTATTGGAATGTAGACATGACAAGCTCATCCATTGGCGCCATTGTTTTCCCACGAACAACCCACCTAACACCATCCAGTATATATCATTGCTTACTGATCCATCAGCTAGGATATAAATGATACCTACAAAAAAAATGACCAACAAAACATTGATAAAACATAGATTTTAAATAGAAGTGATTGTCAATTACGCAATTTTTGTTTTTGTCCGGTTTATAGTACTTTTTATATGATTCACTGAATGATTCAGTGTACCTTCAAGTTAATTTCATAAAAAAAATTATGGACAATTTACCTCTAAAGATAAAAAATACTTTAAAAATTTATTGAAGTAGGTTTATTATTATTTTTTAATTAGTCATTTGTATTTTTATGGGACTTGCCAAATAACACATTCTGTAAATATTTGAAACCTTTCGAAGCTTTGAAGGGCTTTCGAAGATTTCTCTCCTCATACATCTACTATCTCATATATCGCACTTTTTATACGAGAATAAAATATTCACTCCTAGTTGCCGGCTGATCCGGTGTCGGTTTCACAAAGAGTACTTTTGCGCAGTGCTTCTGAGCTAAATATCCCGTGTATGATAGGTATCAGCGCTCCCTTTACAATAAATATACTTTAAACCCGTACAAAACGGAGTTTACACTCTTTTGAGGCTTGAATTCAGTTTGAGGAGCTAATGTTTTGAGCATTTTGAGGTAATGTTGACAAAATTTAAAACTATCATGGTTATGAACATTATTATTCGTGTTACCGAGATATTTACCATGATTTGTGCGTTTTGTTGACTCCCGATATTTCGACGCAGTTACATGCGTCATGGTCCCGGGACCATGACCATGTCCAAAATTAAAGACTAAGAAAGAATTCAAATCAAAATTTGAATCAAAAAACGATCTTAAATTATACACACTCATTGCATGAACTCACGCATACGCACCCATATTAACGCCGAATGCCGCGATGACGCGTTCGGCCGCTGAATGTCTTGACGTCTTGCTTCTCTTCTTACAGATACGAATAACTTTATTGAATGACACGGGTAGTGAGATCTTAAATGGTATCATCATGGCGCAGCTTGACCCCCGCCGATGACAACAATAATGTGGATATTACACTGAGTCGCATTTATCCGGCTGCGTCCGTCACGAGACGGGGTTGATACGTCTCATGCGCATGTGATTTGACCGGCACCCACACCCTTCCACAGGAACACGGGAATACGAGTACTACTGCTTGACGGCAGATTCCAGGTGTGGTGGCAGTACCTCTCTGGAGAAACTTGGCACAAGTTCTACTGCTACTTTAAATGGGTGATCGTTAGTGGCAATACATCTCAGTGGTTCCATTTAGCACTGAGCTCGTTCTCGGCTTAAATGTCGTTCTCTGCTGGTGTACTTAATAACCTCTCAACTTAGCACACATAAGCTTCTTAATATTAGTTCGAAATTTACTTTATTAAATACAGATCCTGAATACAACTTACATCAAAGTCAAAACGTTTTGTAAGTCAAGGTTTGGTATCAACTTTTTGGTATCAAGGACTGCTTCATTTTATGTGAGTGGCTTATCGACAAGAATAGCCGGGGCTGACTTATTAGCGTGCACTCCGAAGCACATAAAGACAAATCTTAGATATATAAAATAAATAAGGTTGGAAAGCGAACGATGCAATCAGCTACTTCGCTTGGTGCTTCTTGAAGCTTCGCTACGTACTACGTGTATGCTTAAGCACACCACCGAATGCTTCAATGGCCACACTACGTTAGGGTAAATATTGATGTTTTTATGGGTGGAAGTAACCAATTAACATCAGGTGAGCCTTCAACTCGTCCCGATACTTTAATAGTATAAAATAAGGCCATATTGCATGAATTACGTCATAAATTCAAGTAATAAATAATAGGCACATTACCAATAAGATAACAAAAATATATTGTAAAATATTTGAAATTGAATCGACATTGTTATTAATAGATAACTATTTAATGTTATGCTAGATGTATGAATTTAATATAATAATACATAGGGAGTGTCTGAATGAGAATAGCCAAACAAATATTCAGCAGACTAAGTAATCACTGAAAATTATATTTAATATTATTAAGCGATTATTTCAAATATTTAATATTAAGAATTAACTGTGAAGACTGATCCAGGCACTGACTAACTGAAGGCCAGTTTAGTTACACTAAAAAAACATTACAAATTGAAATTCACGAAGACTCAAAGGTAATATAAATAGGAATTATATAAATTTTGACGTTTTGCAAGCGCAAACAATAGCAAAGATAGCATAGGTAATATAATGCAGGTATCGCGAAGCGGAACCGAACGCCAGATGGCGACCAGGAATAATTCTGGAGCAATTTAACCGACAAACGGCATGTCTGCCAACTGCTCGCTCGTCTTTCAATACTGATTGTTTTATGAGTAGTTTTTTTACACAAGGAACATTCGCGCACCATTCCAGATTTTTTTTAATTTTTGTACCTAAACTTGTTGGTAATTATAGTTGGTATAAGATAGGGGTGGATGCAGGTGACCTGTTCAATTTTACCGGTAAGCACCACGTCTGCGAACCGCTCACTATCTTTCAATACTGATTGTTTTATGAGTAGTTTTCTCACACATTTTTACACAATAATGATTAATGCCACAACACAGGTATTTTTAAATATTGCTCAGTTTTGTACTTATTGTTTTGTACCTGAGCATTGGTAATTTTCATTAGTAAAAAGTATGGGTGTGGATGTCGTTGAATTGGCTAATTTAACCGACAAACAGTTGGCATTTTTACCAACCACTCACTCGTCTTTCAATACTGATTTTATGAGGTATTTTTTAACACACGTTTACAAGGAATACTCAAATATTTCCTACAAATATTTCCTATAACCTGTTGGTAGTTTTCGTTGGTATAAGTTATGGGTGTGAAACTTGGACTTGTTGGTAATTTTCGTTGGTATAAGTTACGTTGTGCCGATGAAATTACAGGCGCCTGTAATTTCTCAGAGTGACGGCGCAACGCAGTGCAACTTAGGTCTTCTCATGCTTCGGTTACAAATAGTTGAAGTTTGTTCGCTAGTTTGGTTCCTCTGACACAGTGAATCTTAGTGCAGCGGTATGAATGTGTAAACTTTTGCTGTTTTTATACACTGTCAACTTCAAAGTATGCGTATGTATTTTAATGTGTTTTGTAACGTAACGAGATATTATACTGCATGATACTTCTTTTCAACTATATTTTTTCTTGCTTTTTGTTATTGACTGTCTAATAATGAAGAAATTATACTACGGTACTTAAATTATCACTTGCATAAAATGATATATTATTGTTAATCAGCTTAATTTTTTAGCTTTTATATGCATGCATGGCACAAGCAGAGTGCACGTATAATCTGTTTTCATACCATATAAATACCAAGCTAAACATAAATAAAGGAAATTTGTGTGTAATCTTTTTTATTAAATAACTAAATATATGCTGCCAATGTTTCAGTTTTTATATTTTTCATAGATTCACGCAGCGATCTTTCCAGTCTTATCCTCGCTTCGCCTCAGTAATTCAGATGTCTCAATAAATAAAGAATTGTTTCTATATTTGTATCGTATTGGTACGATCCCCCGTGGTTTGATCCTGGAGTGAGCTCTTGCTACTTTTATAGTCACCGATTAACCGTTCATTTTAAGTTTTACCGATTACATTGTGTGGTGCAGGTGGCATAGGCAAATAAAGAAATACAAGACTCGAAAACAAACTTCGTGTTAAATACACAAAGAGTACAACCACAAAGTGCAGAAACCGAACCCGGAACTCGTCACTTCGAAGGGCTACTACCAACTAAGCTATGGAGCAATGCATTTTACAAGTGAATGTTTAGCGTGTTCTGATCATGAACTCAATATTTGTAATTTTATAATAAGAACAAACTAAGACCATTAAAATAAATAAATGGTTTTTTCATACGTGCTATGCTCCATTCATACTCATGAAAAATCATAAAAGTCTACAAAGACTCAAGCGTGTTAGAACAATCTATAAAAAGTTTACGTTCCTTGTAGGCAATATGGAAGTAGATATTGCTTCCCGCTGTGAGGCTGCTAATCTAATCCACGGGTTAGCGGAGAATAATGAAAGTAGGGAGCAAAAGATTCGACGAAAAAGACTCCGAAAAAAATTATACTCAAAAAATGTATACCTGAAAAATCAAAAAAATATATTGATGCCACAAAACCTTATTAACACACTATTTAAAGTAACACACTTTACATAACACTATATAAAGTATAATAAAAAAAAAACAAGGCACAATCTACATTTTCGAAACAGAAAGATTGAAATGATACTGTTAAAAGCAATTGGAATATTTTAAGTACAGTACATAATTTTAAAACGTTCGAATTAATAAGTCACCGGAAAAAAGCATTCGAATGTGATTATCGGAAAAGCCACAACTAGTAAACTTAACCTCATCATGAATAAAATTTTTGATAATAACTAAAAATATGATTAATTATCCAAAATATCTATAACATTAATCTATTGTACGATAGCGTTGACGTATAATAAATAAAAAACTATCCGTTTCACTCAACTTTCCTAATTAGCACAGTATAAATAAATTAACACGGACGGAATCTCTATCCCGTGCAATTGCTAGAAAACGTTCAACTATTTCGGAGTCGGGTTCCGAATAACCATTTAAATTGTTGTAATATTACATCCCTACAAGAACCCGCACTCACAGACAGAGAAATAAATTCACCTCTTGAAGACTGTTCGGGTAAAATTTAATAAAGCAAACAGGAACAGCTTACGTTTTCCGAGCCCGAGCATATTTTAAGAGATTTATAAGCGGCGAAACAAATAACGTTATTTACAATTAATTTAGAATTATGTAGGTAAGTTAATGTATTGAGGGCTTAAGTTAATTTGAAATATGTGTATTATAAGTAATTGATGTAGCTTCGATATTAACGGAACAATGGCATTATGAGAATATACAGGGTATACCAGTTTTAGTAATCTAAATCTAATAATCTAATCTAGAAATGAACTTCTTCTCTTGTTTTTGCTACAACAGTCACGGAACCAGCTGAAGGAACAGCTGATGTTTAGTGGTTAGCTCTGCTTATAACAAGATTATAACGACTCAGGTCCTTCCCGACCTAATGAAGACCCAAGTCGCCATTTCATCTCGTTGCGCCATTCATCCGAGACGATTTTTTTAATAATGACTGTGGCGGACTTATTATAGACTACGATCACAAAGAGTGGTATGACTATCGGCACCAAATTAATTTTAAGACACTAAAACGAAGCATAGAATGTAAATAGTAAAAACATGGCACATACATAAAAGTCAAACAGCCCATTTTATGTAATATGTGCCATTTTCAGTAGCGATTCGCGATAGAAATAGGCATTATGCCTTTAAAAAGCTGTTTTCTGTATCACTCTAACATATATTGCAGGTACATAGGCGAATTTTTTTCAAGTTTGATATCAAATTTTCTACCTCGGGGCCCGAATCTGGATTGGTAAATTTTTCATGCCTTCATGATTTTCTTAAACCTTAATTTTTTATTTTACTCCATAATATAGATTAACAACTAAGAAATAGATATATATGTACACAGGCAGCTAATGGAAAGGGTAAAGGTATATGATATGTATACCTATATTCATACATATTTAAATATACATAAACTATATTTTTTGTACTAAGACAGGCCGGTTTCCTCACGATGTTTGACTATTACCGTTTTGAGAGCGTAGTAGTGTCCACATAAGTTTGAAAAACATTCATTGGTGTTGGCCAAAACTACCAACAAAAAATGGAAATCATTTTTTGTACCAAATTTTGAGTAATTCTTTATTGGCCTGACCACTTTACGCGGGCTTTGGTGAGAGCGGAAGGCTCTTAACCGAAAAACTAATAATATTAAAGGAAAACTATGACAAGATACAAATGCTTTAATGCTGTATTCCGCCCGTATCTCGAATGGAGCACAATTTCCGTCGTGGTTGTGACGGGTCGGTGCGGGTCTAATAAAGAGTGCAAATTTACACCCTGTTTGAACATGTAGCTAATAAAAAATGCCAGGAGCAGTATGTATTTCCATCGACGTCTGTACATTAAGCTTGAGATCTAAGGTATGGATAATAAATGCAAAGGGAGAGAAAAATCTTGCAATTATATAGAATTAAAAATATTTACACAAAGTAGTTTTTTTTATTGCAAATACATATAATATGATATTGACACCCAAGATATACAACAAAAATTTGTGTTTGTCACACAAATGCCTTGTCCTGAGTGGGAATCGAACCCACGACCTACAGCGCAGAAGGCAAAGCTAACTGAGCTGTAGGGCCACTTTCACACTTAACATGAAAAATGGACTTTTTAGATGCGATACACGACACTTTAGCGCATATGAGAATTTGAAGCTTGAAAAAGCTTCAAATTCTCATATGAAGAAGCTACTTAAATACTTAAATGAAGGAGAAGGCTCTCATCTTTGATATCTTCGCAACATCTTTGTCAATTGCAAAACCATTTGAATTAGGTTGAATAAACATTTGATTAACCATTTGAATAAAAAAATATCATTCAGTGCAAAAAATAGAGTGAATTTAATGAAGTTGGTGTATTCGATTTTTATAACATTCCCTTGTGAACATTCGACGATTTACTTACTAGTAGACAGAATAATGCTGGTAGGTACTAAACTAGGACTATGAACACATAATAACACAACGGTATGATTATGTGTATTTTTGTACCACCTTACTTGTGCAACTAAATATCCAATTAACTATAATATAACAACTAAAAGAATAAAAAACTGTACATTTTTTTTAAACAAAACAATCTTTACAATTTTTCAAAATGTATGATTCCCTTCGTAAGTTTAAGAAACATCATAGCTACTCAAAATTGTCCATAGACGTATCTATAATGTTGTTCCATGGATATATCACTCAGATGGATTATTGGTTGAACTTTATGAAAAGAGTCAATGGCACGTAAAGAAGTTCCCAAACTCTTGAGTGACGTGAGATAACGCGTGTCTATCTGAAAATTACAGCTCTCCAAGATACTAAGCACAGCTGTACTATGGGAACCAGATTAATATATAAATTTAGTATTTTTTGTACACCAAATGATACTTGAGATCTAAAGGAATAAATTAGTTTGAGTTTATTTGCAGTATTGGTAAACAACTTTTTTTTAAACTGTAAGTGCTTGTCTGTGAAATGCATATCCACAATAATATCTTATACCTACCCATTCACGAAGTTGCTGGAAGTAGCCCTAACTCACCAGAATGGCCTTCAAGGCGAAAATATAAATAAATTGGTTACACACGTCTGCAGTCAACACTACTATCCCATCTTTGTAAAGGTTCTAAGTTCAAGCAACTTTGCGAGTAGTGTAATAACTTAGGTCCATCAATCTTGAGATTATAACCATTGGTGGGAAGAATGGTGCTTGGACACAATTTACCTTTAGTCATAATTGGATTAGACTTTGGCAAATACTTGAAGTACAAATGCAAGACATCAAGCACAAGAACTTCAATATTTCATAGTCATATCACTATGTTTGCCTGTAGTACTACGATTTTTCTTTAGATAATGTAAGAGCTTGCCGAATCTTGCTTTTAATATATCTATGATTTAAATTAATATATTTAACGTTTAAATTTATATTCATTGTGACCAAACATCATTGTGAGCAGGTAGCTCACCTGATGTTAAGTGGTTACCGCTGCACATCAACAACGGAAATAAGATTAAAGGTCTATAGCGACGCGAGGTGAGCGCACGCGAGCGCATCACTGCATTGCAGTGGAATACTAGGGGTGGAGGCAGTACTTCTCCAGACGTACTTAGCAAAACATAACTCAATGTAAAATACATTTTACCACGTTTTCTATTGCTAGAAAGACTCGGCATTTCCTTCCACGCATTAATCTATCATCGCTTCGGAGTGCCGCATTTCCCCGCATACATTACTAAAACAAAATTGCAGGTGGATAGAAAGACAACTCGCGCACCTGGCGCAGACAGCCGGGAACAAAACATTCACACCGCGTCCCACACACGTAACTTTTAATAGAGTTGAAACTCGGAAATACTGTTCAAAACTTATCCGATAATATGTGTTAATGCACGGTTTGGAACTAACTTAGATACCAGTTTTATTCCCTTAGTGGTTTTATTCTCTAGGGTGAATGAAAGAAAATTCTTTGTTGTATACCTCAAAAAAAAAAAAGGTTAGTTTGGGGCTGGATGGCGCTGTATGTAATGGCCAATATTAATAAAAAAAATACAAAAAATCGAAATCCTTAACTAGCTAGTAGACTGACTTTTATGAAATATTGGCGTTTATGAGATCAGCATAGTCACGGTAAAATTTCTATGAAATAACTTACAAGAGAAGAAAATAGAAGGAAAGTTGTTTAGTAAGGCTCTTTCTAACCATTCGGGTAAAGTGGCATGAAATAAAAACAAATATTTATGGACATTTCACATAGCGTTGTGTTGTAACTATTACTACTTAGTTTGGAACTATCTAGCTTCAAACTACGCATAGCTTGTACTTTGTTTGCTTGATAACTGATAGAATACTTATAAAGAACTTATTTGTACATGTAACACTAATAATACCCAGACACAGAATAAATATATACGTTAGTCACATATTTGTGACACATTTATGTGACTAAATATCACGCTGTAAGTCGTGTGGTAGATTCTACCACAGCGCAGAGGGCACAACTACTACCAACTAAGCTATGAGACCAGCTATGACGTATGTACTATTAACTCGGGTTATATCAAATCGCCTTATTCACTATCAATACCTAAAACAAGGTATCGTGTGATCTAATACATTTCTCGAGGGATTCACGTCCTACGCTTGTCAAATATATCTAGCGTGGGCATAGTCTATTTAGTAAGATACGTAGGTACATGTCCGATATAAGCTTCGTGCTGCGTAATTCCTGTGGACTGTTTGGCAATTAAATTGAGTATAATACCTATGTACTCACTCGGCAAATCCTGGATTTGTAAGGGTCAATAACAATATCTATTAATACTATAAACGTGCATGTTTGTGAGGATGTATGGATGTTTGTAACTCTTTCACGCAAAAACTACTGTATGGATTTTAATGAAACTTTACAATAATATAGCTAATACATCAAGTTATAATCCATAAAGATATTGTATAAATTGAACAAAAAATAAGTAAGTGTTGAGTAAGTCGGAAAAAACCTGTCATCTGCGAGCTATTTTTGTGTGCGGTGCAAAAACTGTGAGAGTAGATATATGAATATAATGTATGGTGGAATTTTTTCTCCTAAATAATTCTACAAAAAGTTCCGTAACAGTATGATCTTTTATGTGTAAGACATTATTACCCAAATAGTGAACTATAAATAAAAAAATTGCTACTTTATTTTCAATACACATTTTGCAGTAATAATTTTTTCCCGAGGTACATCCTATCAAATAAAAAAACTAATTGGTCTACAATTGGCGAAAATATCGCGTTAATGTTTTCCGAAGCAAATAATGTTCTCCCTGACCGAAGCTTGAGAAGACCCAAGTCGCACCCCGTTGTGCTCGTCACTCAAGACGGGGATCTTACCTACTTCTCATGCGTATGTGATAACACCGGAACACAGTAATACGAATCCACCGCTGCTTGGAGGCAGATTACCAGGTTTGGAGACAGTACCTCTCCAGGCGAACTTTGCAGAAGTTCTACTGCTACTTTTTGTTGCTCTTTTAGCACCACCCAGAGAGTACCTATAGGGATTCATAGGGTGCTCACCTACGGACGCAACCTATGTTTAAGTTGGTCTCCACCAATTTAAATAGAGGAAGACCCAGGTCTCATTGTATGCAGCCGTCCCTCTGAGACCTGAAAGCGTATCATGTGCCTCTAATTTATTTAAACTATAGGCACCACACGCTTCTAACCGGAACACAGCAATGCACTTCTATTAAGTTAGTTCCGAAAATGTAAATAGGTATCTATTTCGACGGTAACGGCAAATTATCTCGTTGAGATTCAAGCCATCAGTGCACGCAGTCGAACTGCAGGGAATAAAATTTGCTTGTCCGGCCTGTCAGAAGAATTTTGCCCTAGCATTACGGTAATCATGATACGATGCGCTTGAGAGGTAACATACCCGTCTCGGGTGACGGGCGCGACTTGGGTCTTCTAAAACTTCGGTCAGAAAGGACCCAAGTCATATTGCTATTGTTATGGGTTAACAATGGTTAACCTACAGCTAACCTGGAGCTGGTTGGTCCTACAGCTCGTACCTTCACTTAAAAAGTAATACTATATGAAGACGCACGTTTCTAGTTTTTTTTACCAAATCTTGGAATCAGATTCGCATGTTAAATTTGTCTTCGCTTTTCATCTAGTCATCGTTGCAAAGCTTGAAGATAATATCTATAAGTTTTTTGCGATCAGAAATATTTCATATTTCAGGATATAGTGTAGAATCAGGAGTGTTCCAGTAAGAAAAAAATCGAACTGCTTATATTATGTCAGATGGAAAAATCCTTTGTAGTGTGAGGAAAGGGTATATAGTACAGTAATTAACTGGACGTCCGCAATACATTAATTATCCACTGTTGCATGCTACAGTTGTTTTACTATATTGGTCTTATAACAGGGACCAGCAACAGTCAAAGCGCGAAATTAAAGTGAAGGCAGAATTATGATTACATGTCTCCTAATGTACATTTTGCCGCACACCGTTTCCAACCCTATTTAATTAGTGCAGGGTACAGAAAGGTCATACGTTAATTGCGGTTCCGACACACGGAAATACGACTTAAAACCTCCGAGTAGACCCTTCCAGATTATTTTGTATTATTTATCATTTACCTCTTTGCGTTGTGGTCAGAGGAGCATTCATTGTATAGGCTGTTTTATTTTTTCTGCTAAAGCTGGGTTGATGTTTAAATTTATGTTGGTACACACTGAGCATGGTAAACAGAGTTTTACTTTCCTTTTAGATCAGTCCGCTGGTTTAAGTGAGGGAGGGAGAGAGAGTCGAAATTAACCTATCTAAAATTTAACAAAATCTTAATTAGAAAACCTCATTTACATAGGTACTGAGTTAAAATGCATTCTATGTTCTTTTTGGAGATAAATTCTATCTACGTACCAATCTTCGCCCAAAATTTTTCAGTAATTTTGGCGTAATTGAGAAACAAACATTCAAACAATATAAATATATTTGTTTTGTAAATATACTACAAAAACCAAATATAGAACGCAGTAATGATGTGATTATTTTATAAAAATTATTGTGGAGAAAGAAACATCTCGAACAAAGACGTATAGTTTGTGAAAAGTTCTGATGTGACTTGATTTCGATATTTTTTATTTGATATTGTGTTATGACTTTCGGTCCATTAAATTTTTATGTAATAAATTTCACCCTAAAGGGTGAAAAATAAGGGTCGAAAGTATTGAAGTCGGTTATAAATTTATTAAAACAGTTTCTTGCTTTGCCAGTCTATAAATGTTGACAAACTTCGTCGCGGATTCGAACCGACGACCTTGGTGTTCCGTCTCGACTTTAGAAGGTACGGTGTTAGCACTCTTCCGCGCCATAGTATACGTCCCAGAGTGGTCGGATAGGGTTTGAACAAGTGCTAATGTTAGTAATAAGAACGCATGATCCTGTAGGTATACTTATACAATTACAAAAAGTGACGTATCCAAGTAATTTTTAAAGAATTCAATGGAAATACAGTATTTTCGACTTTGACTTTGCCCTTGATGCATATTATGAACAAAATTTTTATATATTTTATATTTATCAATAATATTTTGCTCCTATTTTGTAATAAAAATACTTAGCCCGAAATAACAAAATAAATAATATTGCCTTCTTCTTCTGACAAAATAATGATGAGAGACAAGATTACAAAATTATCTATCAACAATTCGGGGCTAGAAATACTCATTTTACTGGACGCAATTTATTTTGTTATGGATCCTCACTTTACATTGGGTAATTTCGTTTGATAACATCCCGGCAAATAGGCTTTAAAATTTTATTATATATTTTGAACGCTCAAATAATCATAAAGCGCTTATGACAGGTAATAAAAAAAATCACGCAACAATATTTTTTTCCAATTTATGTTTAATGCTTGTTTTTTTTATTACTTAATATCTTGGAGTCGGTTGCTTTCGGCACTGATCATATAACCAGATGCCTGGTATAATATATCATGCCACACCAAATACGTTTGAATTTTTGTTTTGATAAATCTAAGTTTTGTTTTGACGATAGTTAACGATAGTTGTTCTATGTTAGGATAGTTGTTCTATGTTAGGATTACATTAAGTATTTACAAAATAAAAATTCCAATTTTGTAATCTACCAGTAATCTCGTTCCCAGAGTACAACTTGTGCTAGAGGCTAAAAAACGCTGTGTGTATTCACACAGCCATGAACATTTATTTATTTGTATTCATATTTTATTAACAGAGTTTTAATCCCTTTCATTCAAAACAATAACTTATGCTTTGAAATATTGTCATAATTATATCGTTCTTATTCTTTCGTATTAGTGGCTAACTCTGGTGTCAGAATTTTCAAGGCCTCCAACACAGCTAATCCAAAAAACGTCCGTCGAGCCCTTCAAAAGACGGAAGCGCTCTGTTCGAATTATATCGTCTATTTATTTTCTCATATTTTAAAATTATTTTATAGGTGAAAAATATCAGTTAAATTTCAGGACAATAAAAGTAACGATCTCGAGTTAAACAGCCATATAGTTCGACCATTAAGTGATATGGAAAAAAAGCAGCTATCCTTTATTCTTTATGAAATATAATGATATTATTTTAATAATGGTAAAATAATATCATTATCTTTCATTAGGGGTACATGTTTTTTGTAGGCAAACAACATTACAATTTAGAAGAATATCCACCGCCCACGTCACAGTAATCCATTTATTATTATATCTTCATTGGTTATTTGATTTGGTTATTACTGTATATTTCGCATTTAGGATAAAGCTTGAAATATTTTTTATTTACTTTTTGGTCTTTTAGGTAAATGTTGTTTAAAGTATTCGTCCTGACGTTTACTCAGTCGTATAGGGCGAAGGAAAGTCAAGAATTCTTGTAAAAATTACAAGATTAAGCTATCATTTCTTATTCTATACCTTTTCCATATGATGTCACATATAAAATCATGTTGACATTAAGTGCATGTTTCGTTTTCGAAGTTCATATTGAAATAACGTATATACATTTTCACATATGCTTGAAAAGGTAGATACGTCATTTCATTACATTTTTAAGGCATTATTTAAAACTTGAAAGGTAAAATATGAAATATTAGGGCCCTTGGTTTAATTGCTGTTTTACTCAATTACTTGAGAGTACAATGTTAGCGCGCCCTCCATTATGAGAGAACCGGGAGTAATCAATTTACGAGAAAATATTTTTAACTCGATTATTGCCAAATGTTTGTTTTGTATACAGCGAAGTAATAAATTGATATAAAAATTAACTGAAGAGAAAGGAATAAAGCGGCTTGATCTTAGAAATAGACGTCATTGAACAACTGCGCATAATTTAGAAGGTTTATATCTTTAGTCGTAATCTTGTAAATTTTTGGAGATTTTTTTACTGTTCCCGCGATTTGAGTCATTTGAATGTCCATGTAACATTTTTACTCGATAATAAAATATGTATATTTTAATGTACATATATAGTCACAAACATGATGATTGAAATAATGACAAAGTTATTCAAATGATTAGACTGAATACAGTATATAAATGTTGCTTCAATCATGTACATTGTTTATCTAGGCAAACCATTGAATTACCAAAGACACTCGCATTTTCAAGCGCATATTTATGTCACATTGCTCATCTTATGTTGACGACCCGCGTCACACAATGAAAATAATGCGTAGATTAATAAAAAAAAAGTTCATCGTTTTTTTAGAACGATAGCAAGTCTACGAATCCGTTATAAATATAATTATCGCCTAATAAATACGTGTTGCCATCCATTGTATTGTTTTCTGTGTTGTTTGGGGGCCCGATTTGCTTGCGTCCATAGGTGAGTACCCTGAGAATTCCTAAACGTCCCGGTGGAATTAGAAGCACATGAGGCATTACAAGCACATGAGGTCGTTTTGCTTTACAGAAATCACTCTTAAACAACAGAAGCAACTGTGGTGTAAAACAGGTGGGCTATCAACCCGTCTTTGCATATTTTTTATACAGATATTTACATCTAAATAGGGCGAATAATACAACGGGCGAAGAAATAATTCACGGGAAAGCAAGACATGCAGTTTTTTGGACACACACATGCAACACTTGGATAACATATTTTTTGTAGTTAATTTGATTTAATTACCAAACTATTAAACCGATTTTAGTAAAATTTATATGGTAGACCCACAGAAATCTGAAAGAATATACTTTTGAATAAAAAAAGATTTCTCCAAATCGGTTGATAAATGTCGGAGAACTGGGGCAACAAACATAATAAAAAGTAAAACAAATGCAGCCTAATTGCTTTCTATGAATTCTCCCAATTCCTCTGAAAGTCAGTTGAAAATCCACATGCATTTTAATTTTCGTTCTGCATTATTTCCCCTATGTTCACGGTTCGTAGTTCAGAGACGGCTCAGTCGTCAATAGAGAGACTTGCGCGGATTATGCACGCGCCATTAGCTCAGTTCACGCCTTTGTGTTGGCCCCACTGTCTCTTTAACTCATTGTCATTCAGGGTTGCCAAGTGAACGAGCTTGATTACACGAGTCTGCATTACTTCGGATTCTTTGTTCTGTAATTGATGGTGACCCGTTGGAGATCGGAAGTTTTTGGCTTTTTGGCGTGAACTTCTTCTAACATAGCATATATGAACAAAAATAAAATATTGATTGTTTCTTAGATCAATTTTGAACTAGAGGTAGAACAGGGTGACAAATTCAGTGAATTTAAGTCCTCTATGATTTTACGCGAAGGATTTTTAAACTTTGTATTGTAAAACCAAATGTTCCATAGCGTCCTTAGGCTGAATAAATGAGTATGAGTATGAGTCTCTTAACTTCTTAAACCAGTTCAATTCATTTATTTCTTTCATCATTAATTAAATCATTTCACTAAGTAACTAGTGTAATTAGTATATAAAATCGTGTTAGTTAATTAATAAACAAATACAAAGACAAAATTAGCTAGTGTCTAACCCTACTGTTATTATAAAGACGTTGCTTGATTTTTTGTCACCTATGTCAATTAGCTACTGCAGAAAAAGTTATAACTTGTCAATGAGACTTAAAAATATATTTTTCACCGAGAACCATCGACAAACTAAAGCTCGCCCAAACTCCAGCTCATAGTTTAATCATATTAATCTCACTAAGCTTCAATTTCAGTTATATCAACATCATTCGGTACAAAACGATACCCGAAGTTTCGCCCGTCAGTTTGTGTTCACTAAAAGCAAAAGTTGAAGTGAAGCTAATGTAAATGTTGATACAGGAACTCGCACCTCACCATATTGAATTGATAATGACACATTTGCTCTGTGGAATTTGGAATTTTAGTACCCGAGTGACCGTAAAAGTTCATAATACTTATATTTCTTATAGAATTGAAAAACGAGTTGCTTTTGTCGTTCGTTCCGGATTTTTTAGGATTCCGTACCCTTTGAGAAGGGAATTTGAAGAGAACTTGGTCTACAAATGTTGTCTATTCAAGCCTCCTTTAAATGGTTTAATGGTTGTACCTTTGAACCGTAATAGGCCGGCCGGTGTTAATTACATCTACCACGGTTTCTTTTGATAAGCATGAGTGAAAGAACTTTAATTTCAACTAAATTTCTATCACTGATTTCTTTCACAATTTGATTAAATAAATATAGTATAATATTGTGAAAATTTATGAGTCAGTTTCCTGTCGAATTACCTTCACCATTTGAAACATATGTGAGAACGCACTTATTTTCAAGTAAAAACTTCATTGGTGCACGATTTATTTGACCATGTGACCTTGGTAAAATTCGCTCTTATATTGTAATAAGAAAAGGACCGTAGTTTATCCCTTGAATAAGCACTATATTTTTCCGAAACCTTTTTGGGGTTCCATACCCAAAGGGTAAAGGAATTATTGCTATAATATACCTCAATATCTTTTTGTCCTATATTTAAATCATTTTGTCATAACGGCGAATGTTTTAGAAACATAAAAATTGTTTCTACATAGGGTTATAGACTTTGAAACCATCCAAATCATGTGCCACAAAAAATCTTCATTAAATGAATAAAGTAATGCAAAGATGGTTTTGGACCACTAAAACAATGCATTAGGCACAAAATTTATTTCTTTTTTTTTAGCGGTTATTATTCTTTTAAATTTATTTGTTCTTTTATTCTTTTAAATATATCGCAATCGGTGGTATAGTATCATCGTGTGGATAGATATAGATCTATCCACACGATGATACTAATACAAAGGATAGATCGCACTTGTCCAGTTTATTTAAAAAAATATTATTCGGTTGTCCCGTAGTAGAGTAAAAACAACATATTTACGCATTAGTAGTAATAGTATTTAAATTTATTAGTGACCTGCAACAAACAAAGAGGCAAACAAATAAGAGCCAAAAAATATACATAATAATAAAATAGAAAATATTTCTTACCTAACATAAACAGACTGTCACAAATGGCATCCAACTCAGTATTCTCTGGGTCACCCAGTAACTTAGGGCTGATCTTCCGTTATAGCCAAGATGTGGGGTAAGCACGGAGGTCCAACATTTACTAAAAATTAATTTGTCGAAGATGGAAGCTCAAAGTTTTAAGGTGGAGACCTAAACTGGTTGCCAGAACGGTAGGCAGCGAAGTAGTAGCGGAAAAAAGATGCCAAAAGAGGCCTTCACTCAGCAGTAGGTGGCATTATTCATGAAGAGATACATTTACACTAATATAGACTACACACTACCAGAAGTTGCTCAAACTAATAATCTGTGATAACTGTTGTCGATGAAGCAACATCGGTTGTATTGTGCACTAATAGGCTGTTAGGTCATTAATTAAACCAGTAAAAATATATAATTCTTCAAAAAAAAAAAAAAAAAAATCGTCTATTCTTTTTGCGAATGATTTAAAATTAACTTTTCATTATATGCATAAAGAACTGGCTGTAACATTGAAAATTGAATATTCGCAATACAAATGGTTATTAACAAAATAATCCATTTCATAAGCAATTATCCGGTCATACATCGAAACAGTGGAAACGAAACAATCGTATCACAGTTGTCCCGGTCCAAACCACATCCGTTTTGGCCCGGAAAACCAATATGGGACAGTTATTATAAAATTGAATAAAACGTCGATTATGTGGTACCAGTACTGCGAAATTGGGTTGCTGTGAATAAGGAAACGGATGGTTATTATTGTTGATTTATTTTCTTATTTTTACGTATAGCACAATTTGTATTGTGCTTGAAAGATATCCAATATTTTGCCAGAGTCTTCTTTTTTTCTTACTCATAATTCGATTTAGTCGATTGTATTATTGATTTTGTATCGGTAATAGAACTATTCATACATACTTGAGAGTAGAGCATGTTGGCCTAGGGACATAGGCCGACTTTCAATCTGAAGATCGCTGGTTCAGACCCAAACTTACATTAATGAGTTTTTTCATTTGAAAAATTTATGTGCGCTATATCTGAATCTCGAAACGATGATAGAAAATATCGTGAGGAAACCGGCATGTCTTAGAACCATAAATTCAAGGACATGTGACATTTACCAATCCGGATTAGGCTCCCGTGGTAGAGTAGGCCAGTGTCCCTGCAGTGCAGTGCGTACTAGCCTCTAATGTTCCCACTGCACGTACACTGGTCGGGCGGATTGGTAAAAAAATGTTTAATTTTGATAGATTTTGGAAAAAAGTGGGTTCAAGATTCTTGAGGAGATTGTATTTTTCCGTAATCAAACTATATTCCTAAGCATCTGTGTCCTACCTTTAAATAATCTAGGACTGTCTTTTAAGCCTTAGCGGGCTAACATTTTCATAGATTGTAGTATATTTTCCGAACGTTGTAAATATTCATAAATATAATCAGTCATACGAAATGTTCGGTGAGCGAGTAAATTGCACTTAACTGGCTTAGTAGCTTCGTTGATAGTAGGCATGCCTAATAAGCGAGGACTTTTAATCCCAGCCGGGTTATACTTTGTGTGGAGAGCATGAGGTTTATAATATAAATAGGATATAAATGTGCACGCGTTTTCTGAATTTATATTTTAATAAGGAACCCAAATATTTTTACGTAATATAATCGTGTATAATTTTTGTGATTGCTTGTATAAATATTCGCGTTATACCTATTATTCCACCCCACCAGCCTAATCCGGTCCTAATCAGGCAGATAAAGCCCACCTGAATACGGGCCATTACAGGAATGTTAATTATCAAACTAAGTTCGGGCCTGTATCACATGTGGTCGTTAGTCTCCGTACTAAGTTTTAATTAAATGTTAGTTTAAGATTGTAGCGAACCGGCTCCTATATTTATGGACGAAACTTTATTATCCTAGGAAAGGATTTTTTTCCTCGTCATGGTTTTACCCTTTATCCCGATCATATATATATAACTACATAAGCAAAGTGAGGCTGTCTACTTTGATTGTGTTATATCTCTTGTTAATAAACAAACTTGTGTTTGAAGTAGAAACATTGGAAGCAGGAAAAATAAAGTACAGCTATCGCATATTAAATTTATATTTATTATGGTTTTTTACAAGACGTCGTAAAAAAAACTATTTACTTATTAATATTAAATGTCCAGGATGTTCAGGTTTCAATTCATGATCAAATTAGATGCGGTATTTATTCCCTGTCCATAATAACACTAATTCTAAACAGGCACTCTCGTATTAGGTATAAATACTACACATTTGAAAAAAATATTTAAAAATTGGAGTTTGATCAGTGTAGGTAGTAAGTCTATAGGTGACTGTGGATTGAAAATAAAGTTAAGATATCAAGTATCGTTTGGACGATAATCGAGTGAGTCATAGTTCATGCACGATGACCTTATCTGTCCTTATCATCCTGATTAGGTTGGGATTAGGCTAGCGGAAGGAATACGTTATTGATACTTGGATAACCTTCCGGAGTGATTTGTGACGGGCCGTTTGCTGTCTGGACGCTCAAGGGTATAGATTCAATTCAGTTGCTTGAACTCAATCTGATATACGTAACCGCCTTAAGGCTTTTGAAAACCTGTACAAGTCGTGATCGTATCTATACTTAATTTTTTTATATAATAAAGCTCAATAGTTTGCTGGTTTGAACGCGCTAATCTAGAACTACCAGTCGGATTTGAAAAAATCTTTTTGTATATGATAGTCACATTAATGAGGAAGGCTATCTAGTAGTTATATGCGGGTGAAACCGTGGGCAACAACTAGTGGTATAAACAATGTTTGTAGGAAAGTAGTATTACATTATTAATGAATCATATTTATGAACCCTGTTAAATAAAGGTAGTGTTTGCTTGCTGTCACGTCCCAAGATAGTGTTATCTACAAGGTAAAAGGGGATCTGCTAACGAAGAAAAAGCGTAAATTTACGTATGTATGTAAGTTTTAACAGTGGTTAAAGTGAGACAACTTTCACTTGACCTTATCTCGACCCCGCGACCAACGTATCAACTAAGTTGTTAAGTCAATATTTAATACCATTTTCTATTTCTCAATACTCAATCATCGCTGTAATCCTACCTACAGTATTAATAAATATCTATAAACAGTATTAATAAATATCTATAAATCTGACGTAAAGTATGTCCGTGTCCCAGTTGATTTAGAAATACGCCACGTTCTCATAATCATAATATAACAAGAGTTGAGTAATCATGGTTATTTTTCGACACGACGGCAGGAACTCGCGAGTGTCCTTAATTTTGGCAATCTAAGCATGGCACCAGCTCTTCAGTATCAGTTGGAACATTTTGTAGCTGGAAGTAGAATGTTCTTAATATGGTATGAATATTGCATATCGTACAGATTCTTCTTTCTCAGTCTCTTATGATCCCATTCAACTATTGGGCTTTACCACTGGACTATATATCCAGTTTAAATATGTCACATGTTAAAAAAAATTGTTGTTAGAATGGCTTATTCCCAGATCCAAAATTAATTATTTTAATAAAAATCATACATTAGTTCCCACGACTTTCACGTTTGAAGTAAAATGTCAATTTAAGATTTTCTTTCCCACCATATCCAATGAGTCGTAAAAGTAATCAGCAAAACAATTACTATAGAGATACTTTATTGCCAAAAACACTGAATGTGAATAAAATGTTTGGGGAATTTGTATGTAAATAAACCAAATATGTTGAAGAAATGGTTTATTTTTTAATGTTATTTGGGCAATATGACGAAGGAGTCTTTCTTCTTAATTTATCAAGTACAAAGTTCAGTGGTTTGTTCAGCAGTTTTTGATTTAAACCTTCTGTTCGAACCCCTCATCGTCATGGATTCAAAGCCATAATTTGTGTTATATTTAACACTAGTACTCCGCGAGCTCGTCCGCATGTAAGTTAACATTTTTGTTGCGCGGTACGCTAATTGTTTAAAAAAAAAAAAAAGTAGCTTATGTTACTCCTTATAACATCAATGAAAGTCAGAACAAAAAGACAGACGAAAATTTTTTTTTTGTTTTTTTCCTTGTAATATTTTTTTAATCATTTAGACATTAAAAACAGTCATTTAAATTTTATTTATTTATATGTGATTTAGAAGTAAACCAGCCACCGTTTTCATGACATGTGTCACTAGTGATTGATGCTAGAGTCGTTCTGCGACTGTGTAACAAGTGTTTACGTGACTGTAATCGAGGCGTATTTTAGCAAATTATTGCGGGAAATTGGAACACAAATCACAGAGGGATAGGTAAGTAATAATCAGTGTGGATTAGTAATAATGGAACAGAATCACGATGTGTGAAATAATGTGGAATTATTTGTCACGAGTGAGAGGTTTCCTTGTCTGTACTGTGAATAAGATTTACTTATGTTAATGTACTTGCATGTAATGTGTCTTAGGATGTCGTTTGATAGGATGCACAACTTTGTAGATATCATAGTGCTGAGAGATATTCTAAGTTTTTATTTTAAATGCTTAATTTTTTTGTTAAAGCGATACTTGTTTCGTTTAGAAAAACGTATGTTATTTGTATCTAAACACGTTACGTATTTAACTAGGTACTAAAATATTTCTGCAAAGCATATTGATCATAAAAATGAAATTGCTAACAGCGTGAAATGCTTTTATTGGGCCCGGAAGTGCATAATTGTTAGGTGAGTTGATTAACGCGAGTACAAAGTTCGTTTATTCTATACACATCGACCAAAGTTATGGTAGGAAATCGCAAGATCTGGTGTATAATTTTTTTTTATGACCAAATGACGGGATTGTCTGAACGTACACATGATGTTAAGTGGTTACCTTCGAAAATTACAGCAGCAATATGACCTAGGTCCTCCCCGACCCTCCTATGATAAGACCCAAATCGCATCCCTGTTGCGCTAGCCCTTTTTTTTTAATTTTCACAGCTATACACTGTATTTATAAAAATACGTTTTGGAAAAAATAATGTGAAAGTTCCCACAAAAAGCGATTTGGAGTTAATAATAAAAAAAAAAAAAAGGTTTACGTAGAAGTAACTATGTGTGTTTATCATCCATGACGCGCTAATACAGATTTTATCTACATACTATTTTGTTTCACAAAATCCTAAAGTGATTGATAGTGAGGTGTGTAGTTAATTTTCCTACCAATTACTTTGTACATGACTCGACTATTCGTGTATCCTATTTATTAGTTAAACAAATCGATCTTGTGCTATCCGATGAGATTATAAGCAGCTTTTGAAAGCTTCCGTTAATTATTTTTGAGAATGTTCGAGAGATATGCTTCGATTAAAATTCCTATTAAAATTAAGAACTGGCATTTAAAGGTCTTCTTCGACTGAAGTTTGAGTAGACCCTTGTTGCATCCGTCACCGGGACGGGGATGAGACCATTCAACGAATTTGTGGTAGAGCACCTTCCTGGTGGACCAAGAATTCACTCGCTCATTCTACATTTACAAATAAAAACACGTTTCCGTGTTAATAAGCCGTGTAAACTGGGTCAAATTAATTAAAATTAATATGTAATGAGTTACAATGATGCATTTGCCAGTACATTTTATAATTCATTACAATGATATAATTATCCCGCTCAAAGCATAACTCGTCAGCACAAAAGTCGACACATTGATCAATTTGAACTGAAACAGGGAATGTAATGTGACTAACGGGATGCCTGTTCATAATAATTGTAGACCATATTACAGCTCTGATGGAATATTTTTGCTACTCTGAAAGTTATGAAACGTGGAACAAACAACATATTAGGAGTACAAATAAGTTTCCGCCGTTTTTAACACAAATTAAATATTTATTGTAGAAGAACGGTAATATAAATTTAATCAAAATATTGCCCATCACTTGCAACCACTTTTTCCCATCTCTCAGGCAGCATTCGAATCCCACGTCTGAAGAACTCCTTGTCTTTTGAGGTTATCCACGAATCAACCCAATTTTTGGTATCCTCATAAGATGTGAACCGCTGCGCCGTCAGAGCATGTGCTACGGACCGGAACAGGTGATAATCGGACGGTGCAATGTCTGGTGAATACGGCGGGTGGGGTAACACTTCCCAATCAAGTGTTTCCAAGTACTTTTTCACGGGAGCCGCAACATGTGGACGAGCATTGTCATGCAGAAGAATAATTTTTTCGTGTCTAGAATAGTATTGAGGGCGTTTTTCCTTCAGAGCTCGGCTCAATCTCATCAATTGTGTTCGATAGAGGGCTCCAGTAATTGTTTCGCTCGGATTAAGCAACTCATAATACACTACACCTAGCTGATCCCACCAAATACACAGCATATCGTAAATTTTTGGCCTTCCACTGCGATCTTTGTCTTCTACGTCGAAATCACCATTTTTAAACTTTTGAAACCACTCTCGACACGTTCTCTCACTCAAAGCAACCTCACCATATGCTTCTACGAGCAATCGATGCGCCTCAGCAGCAGATTTCTTTAAATTAAAGAAGTAAACTAATATTTCCCGCAAATGACGCTTACTTGGCTCAAATTTTGACATTTTCAACTTATAAAAATTATATTTTACCAATATAAAATCAATGATATTAATAGGTTATGTTGTTCTTGAATGTCCAAACTATTTTTTAAGCCGGTTATCATCTGCGAAAGCTAACCGAAACTCCGTGCCGCGCCATCTACAATAAAACGGCGGAAACTTATTTGTACTCCTAATATTTTGACCCTTTACAGCCAACCTCAGAGTTTAGAGGATTCATCGTCCAATTTCTATCCAGCCATAACAAAATGAAAACTACCAAAAACAAAGTAATCAAAAATCATGATAATTGCTTGCGGTACATAGACCGTAAATAGGTAACGAAAATAAGAAGACATCAAAGATATGACAACTTTGATGTCTCGCTATTTATTTGATCTTAATTTAATGAAAACTTAATGACCGTTGAAACAAAATATTCTAAAGTTGAAAAAACACAGCGAACGTGTCTTTTAAGGTACTTAATTGCATATATTTACTAGTGCATTAGAATCGTGAAGTATCCAAATGATACTTGAGATTTAAATGAATAAATAAGTTAGAGTTTGAATGGAAGGTTTCTAGTGCGGCTGCTTTGAGCCGTCTTCCCCTGCCGCTATCAGTCACTGCCAACTTAGCGTGAATTTAGCCTTAGAGTTTTAGGCGGAATCTCTTTGTGCAGATGTTATTCGGGGTTCCAATACAATGTTGTTGTATGTATGTAAACTTAAAAATTACTCTGAGGTTTGACAGTTCGCCTCATTTAGGTAAGTAAAGTTAAGTAAGGTAGTAGGTATTTTCTGTTGCTCCCACTCCTATTGACTTTTGCCTTAGGCTACGTCACTAGTCTTTCGTTTGTTTGTGTAGTTGATGACACATGACGGAATGAAGCAAAGCCCTTCATGGAGATGTGTGAGGTAGTGTGGTTACGAAAATATATGTTTACAAGAATACTAGAATAGTTAAAAAAAGAAATACTTTTTGTGCCTAATGCATTGTTCTAGTCATCTAAAACTATCTTTGCATTGTTTTTCTAATGAAAACGGTTTGCGGCACATCGGTTGGATTGTTTCATAGTCCGTATCGGATAAATTTTTGTGTTTTATATAAAAGGATTTCCGTCAATGTTCTAGCTATTTGTAGTCGGGTTACAAGTTAACCGTGAATTTGGTTTATGTAAATAAAACAATCCTATTTGTTGATGTCATACACATCTGCTGCTCAGGTTAGTATATCAATGATTAGAATCTCTGGGCAGTCTTAACATTTATCTATGATACTAAAGTGACGAAACTGTGTGAGGGCCTACCAGACGTTAAGTGGTTACCACCCTCACTACTGAAATACAGCAATGCGAGTGCAACAAAGCTTAGCGTTTTCAATAACGATGTAACTTGTGACTTGAGTCTTCCCATACCTAGGGAAAGACTCAAGTCATATCGCGGATCTTATGAAAAGATCTATTAAAATCAGGTGATCATTACGTTTCATCAATTGCTCATATAATAAATCGCCTTGCCTTACCACTTAAGTCACGGGACTCTTGGTAAAGATAACACAGTTTTCGGTATGTCAGTAAACTGTAAATAAAATAAACAGTCGATGTTAGGACTTCTTTTTCGGAGACAGTAAAAAGCGTACTGTATTTACTAAAATATGAATTTGCCTTAAACTAACAAAGAAAAGTTGCAAAAAAGAGACGGAGTAGACTTTATAGTAAAAATAAACAAAGACGGCCTAGCCTAGGTAGTACACGTACCTTCAGAACGAGAGGTTTTGCATCGAGGTTGTGTTGTGAAGTTTGTACTCGGTCTTTAGGTATTTGTGTAGTATAATTGAGTGCATGCATTAGGATTTCCTATGGGAGTGTATGAGTGTGAAAGCGATTTTGTATGTGTTTTTTAGTTACAAAGTCTTATCGATTAATGTCTTCTTAGTAAATTTTATTCATGACCAAGCCGTTTGGATGAAACCAAAACAGAGGTAATAGGTTTGGGCCTGTGTTTAGATAATGAGCATTACTGAAAAACTCTGTGAAATATTAAATTACAGATAAAATCTCTAGAGGAAGTAGGTTTTGGGTAAAATTAAAAGACATCACAACGTGTTCCTGGTTTTATTTAAATATTTTTGGTAACGATTAGGATATTAACATATATTTTTGGAAGAAGTTACATATTATTTTACTACGTTTATTATATACGCGGAAAATACTCCATTTGCAACTTTATTAGGCTACTACATTTTTGGATGAAAGTACAGTAATTACTTCACTTTTTTAATTACTGATAATAATAATATTTAATTATGTAACTAATGATATTAAAATAATAATTTGTATAATATATGTACCATTTATGTCACCTAGCACTACATTTAGAAACATAAGCAGTATAATTTTCTTAAACAAACGTTCAAAAACTATAATATAGGTAGATGTAATTATTGAAGTTTTTAGAAAAAATAATCTTACTTTTCCGAATGACGCTAAGCGAGACGGAAGAAGCGTTAGCTTACTTGTTTGCCAGTTAATTGCTATAATTTGATTGAAGCGTCCATAGCGAATTGGTAGTAGTAGTAGGTATTTTCGTGCTTCACAGGGCACGTGAGGGTGTCGGTACCGGCTATACAAATTGATAAGCCTTGTTGAAGGCCTTCAGGCGGCTTGATAAATCCAACATCATTGGTGACCACTAACACGAAAGAAGAAATAATATAATTTGTCACTAGGTCTTTTTAAACCAGAATACCTGTTATGTATCCTCTAAGTTTGAGCTTACACGGGCCACTTAGATTGCTCAAATCACGGCAACATTACGTAGTCTAATAAATGACGTCATTGATTGTAATGTCAAAATTATTATAGAATTTTTTGTGGCTACAAAATTTACTACACCAAATTGAGCCAATACAGAAAAAAGGAAGTGGTAAGGAATAAATGTTGAAAATTCAAAAACAATTTACAGAAATGATACAAATCATTTGTGATCAAATAACCACAAAGTTGCAATTGAAGAAGAAGCATTTCAAATTGTACTGTCAACTCAAAACCGAAGCTCGGCAACTATTACCGGTTAATATCAATCAAATAAATGTACCTTATACATTTCTAAAGGTTTATTTATAATATATTTATTTACAAATTAGTTACGCTTAGGACTTATATGAATATCCCATTGAGCATTGAACAATATTTATACAATGACTAGGCCTCTTAATTTTTAGTCGTATTTTGAGCTCAAATGCCATAAGAGCTGATACTGCAAACTATTCAAAGAAATTGCAATATACAAGCACATCAATAATATAATATCAACAATTTCTATAAAGTCTTGCCCTTAACGATATCAGATTTAGGAATGTTATTCAATTATTACTATTCGTACAACGGTTTACATTTGACTATAGTATAATAAACTATATACAAATTTTAAGACTAGTTATTATCACGTTACATGCTGATGAAATATATAAATCGGAAATATATAATGAACAAAAAACCTCCTTCAAAGGTAAAAAGTAAATGGGAAAGAATACTCGATACATGTCTGAAAGAAAAACCAAAAAAGCTTGTTACAATTATTATAGTAAGAACTTGAGTGAATACAAGAGGGCTGTCGGAAGAGTTAGTAATGTGATAGAACCGGCATTCGATTCTGTTATGAGTATTTTTCCATCGTTGGAATACCATTTGTTGGCACGATCCGGAACCCGGTTACTCTTAGTGCTGTCTACGTCGTTATGGTCGTCTTCGTCATACGAGTCCGTACCGTACTCATCGTCTGATGTCATCCGGACTTCCGGATATTGATAGGAATGCCTGTCGTTGCCCGGAATTTCTGTGCAAGGAAAATAAATAGGTTAATTACCTGGCTAATACGATAATTTGATGTCGATAGTTATTAGATGAGAATTTCATGGATCAGCTGATTAGTTTGATTCACATTAAGTATTATATGCTATTAAAACCTATTGATTGTCTTAGACTAGTATAATAAAAAATATACATCTCAATTAGAGTGTTTCTTGCTTACTCAATTAATATAATGATGAGAAAATTTAAAGAATATCAAATCCAATATTATAGTTTGGATTAACAATTACAAAAGTAAAATAACACCATAACAAGAAAAATTGGCGTTTCGAATAAATTAAAGTCTCAAAGTAAATATCCGTTGAGAGGGCTGGCAGCGTACTATTTTCTTTACACCAAAATAGATAAAAAATTAAATAAAATATATATTTTTTTGAGTTAAGCATTCAAACTCGAACTCGTTTTAGTCAGGGGTAAGATTGCGGTCAATGCCTCGTTAGATACTCTAAATATGGGAGATGCCAACTCTCACTTGAAAATAGTCTTAAGATAATTATCTCACTTTATTATTCCATTATCAGCATAATAATATATATTAATTTGTTATATGTAGAATAATAATAGGTAGATATGATAAAAAGATATCTGCATTATAGCGTAAATATATTTAGGAGTGTAATTTTTTTTTCTTACCATATAACCTAATTTTGCTCTCCACATCACCCAGCGAGTTCTTTGCGACGCAAATGTAGCTGCCCAGGTCCTCCCGACGAATGTTCTTGATGGTCATAGTCATCTCTGCTTCGAACATCGACTTCTGTCGCACCGTCATCTCGTGGTGCTCCGATGGTATTATCAGCTCTCCTGCTTGGAGATTAATGGCTAGTATTAGTTGATTATATAAAATCGATTTATTACTTAAATACATGCATACCATAGTTTGATAAGGTTCAGTCCGTAGGTGAGAACCGTGTAGTATCCTTACGTCTCTTTTAAATATGACAAAGAAAAAAAGGAAATATTAGCTAAGTATTCGCTGAATCATAATATAACAGTATAAAACACTTGCTCTCAAATTCAATATTAGAATTTCATCTTGGCACGACGAAGTTTTATGAAAAATGTAAAAACTTCTTGCAGACACCTCAGAGTTTTATGACTGCTTATAATTTGTTTCGTTTTACCTCGGAACAGCCGACTTAATCAAACCGCATTACGATTCTTTTTGAAGAATTTATGAGATAAGCCAAATTAAGTGACAATAAGACAAGCCATGGCCTATTCCCTTAGTAGTTTGGAAAATTCTAAATTAATTAATTTATTATGGAAATTATGACTGGCCTTACAGTGCAGTTGGTAGCTCTAGTAGCTTGACTGCGGTCGAACATATTGCAGCTCTTTTATTTTTGTATCAAGCAAGCATCTTCAATTTTAGAGTCATATTGGGTGTGGCATAGTTTAATAATCTGCAGCTCATTCCGGTATTTTCTGATTACAGACAGTTCATTATCTTTTAAACATGGTTATTTTCAAATTTGCGATTTTATTTATGTTGTAACTCAGATTCACTGTCATCTCTCTATTGTGGTAGCTAAATGTTTAATTTATTTCATAATTTTAATTTATGCAATTACCTGTTAGTTTTTGTTCCAAAGCACATTGCAATTGAAATAAATATAATATTTGCGACTCGTTATTTGTTTTTCGCTGTTCGCCAAAATCGCTGTTTTATGACTTCATAATAATTTTGTGTAGTTTCAACCCGCTACGATCGGTGGTTTATGCCCATAAAGTTAGAAAAGGCTCAACGTTGTAGGATTAACTATAGTGCTCTTTTGTGTCTGGAACCTTGAGAAAAAAAACAATAATTTGAAGTCCGATCTCAATAGATTATTACCTGGATCCTTCACCCAGTAGTTGATGGATTTCGGGGAAGACTCGACGTAGCACTCAAGTGTCACGTCTGTACCTAGTGGAGCTCCCACCAGTTGGTTCGGCACTTGAATCACTGGGTGAACTGGAAACATTAACAAATTACAGAATCTTATCTAGAAGTATGTACGAGTAAATTTAAAAAAAAATCAAGAAATCCCGAATGTGTAGAAATTCCATTTTAAATAAAATCTGTAGCTTTTTAATTATTTTTCACGATATTAACATATATCATGCGATTGTATAAGAACTCTATTAAAAGTCTTGAAAATATTATTTTTTTTTTTATTCAACTTTAAATTCGCCATATTGAATTCGCCATGGTGGTCGCCATATTGAATTTTGATTATTGTCATGTCTTTACTGACACTCGCAAGGTTAAGGTAAATATTAACGCAAATCGATTGACGTAAGAATGATCAAAATTGGCCCACGCGTTTGGTCTCCAGGGCGCCACAAAGGAACAAACATAGATACATGCATATGCTGATGAACAGATTACCCTTTGCGTCACGCAGTTGGGTTAAAAGGAGCCTTGTTTTAATATTAATCTTAGAACATATACGAGAATTTGATGTACATTCGTTAACATATTATCATGTTCACAAAATAAAGAGACACTAGGCATAAAGATAAACAAAGCTCCATATGGTAAGCAGTTCTTTTGTGTACGCTTTTGAACAAAGTTCCGAGTGAAATACAATTACGGTCAATAAACAAATTTAAAACTTTTATCAAACGTAAACTTATTATAAGCTAACTATATAATATCAAATTACTTGAAGACAAAAAAGTGAAAATTGACTGTAATTTGACATGTCTGTGTGCATGTATGGAGCTTCTGTACCACGATATATGCTCACAAATATGTTTACTTGTGCGTGTAAAATTTTACGTGTCCAAGCGATACTTGAGATCTAAAGAAATAAATGAGTTTGAGTATGAGTTGCGATATACAAATCCTATCAATTGTTTGATATCCAGAAAAGTTTTGTAATAGTTTTAAAGCAGTAATAGCGTACTTGTTTCTACCGCTTAGTAGTGTAGCATTCGAATTATTGTGTGTATGGGAATGGTACAAGTATTGATGTTCTTAAAACGTGATGACCAAGCACACTGTAAGACTGTCATCCCGTTTTAAGAAGACAGGTACAATAATGTGAAACTAATTTGCTGCTGAGTAAATATAATTATATTCCCAAAATAAACATTACGAAAAAATAAATAGTTCGACATAAAAGATCAACTTAAAAAAATTGTCTATTACCCAAATACCTTAATTACCTCTAATATACCTTCAAAATCTACAATGTGACTCTTAAAAAGGAGACACAAACTTCAACTTTAATTAAGAGCCCCATAGAAAATTCTTCTTATTAAAACATTGAATTTATGTGGCCCCTAAGTAATTATACTGGAAATTAATGAAGCAACTAAACTTCAACTGTTTGGGATGATTTCAAAGACTGTATGTCGGTAAATTAGTTCGTGATTTTTCTAGAACCAGAAACCATATCTTCTCTTTCATGTAGTAAGTAGTAAAGCATTATTATAATTATGTCTAAATTAAAATTAGGCCCAGGCCTCTGTTAAGCCCGATTAATCTCAATCAGCTTTCAATTCCCAATTAGTATTAAGTCTTCGTATTTTATTGGTTCTTATCTTACACGATTCGAATTCTCACTTGGTAATTAAATAACGATTTAAAGTGATAGGTATTATGCAGAAAGTGACCAACCTCGACTTATACGAAATTAGTTGTAAATGCCCAGACCGAAAATAGATATATATTATTTATTTATTTCTTAGGGTTAACAAACAGCGTTAAAAAGTAAAAAACAGTCAGGAATCAAGTAACAATTAATGTATAACCAACTCCGTTATTCTCAACTAGTAAAAGTATTATGACTTTGCCTAATATCCCCTAACATAAAATATGATTCTTTCATGTCTTGGTTTTTACACGTGCTATAGCACTTGATTGAATTGATTGAATATTGAATTGTCCAATACGACTATGAAGTACACATAGGTACTCGTAATTAAGATTGTGTGTAGCGTAGTTTAAGAATTTTCACATTGATAAAAAGTAGCCAGCAACGATAATAAGTGAGAACAAATAAGTTATAAGGTATCTGAACGCACTGAAACAGTTTAAATAATGTTATCACGCTGGTGGCTGAGTTGCTGGCATTGGCCCAGGTTTGTTTGATATAGATTTGATGAATCGATATTCTACAAATGTTTGCTCCGACTTTGGATCCAAACCGGGACCTGCTTTGAAGGCAAGATTTCTACAACTTAATTAACAAAGATAGTCTTGTCTTGTAATATATTTTAACGTATTTACAGGATTTCGTTGACTTTTTGCTTAGTTGGGTGTCTGTTCAGGCGCTATCCGACTCTCTATAGGGACGAGGGCAAGGTACAAAGGCTATAGAAATAAACGAATAAAAGATCACTTACAGTGTACACTGATGTGGATCCTCTTGCTGACTGTGGGCGGCACTCCATTACCGGCGATACACAAGTATGTGCCCATTTCCGACCGGGATATCTTCGTCAGTTTCAACACTTCACCCTGGTATGTGACAACTGTTGGCAAAAAATTATTCAACATAGCATTCAACATAGTAACTTCGCTTAAAACTAGAACTAAAAATGCTTAAAACAAAACTAGACTGAAGATAATCGAAGGTATATCGTACACTGGTTAATATACTGGCCTCACAGCTACTGGAAAATTAAGAAAATAAACTGCAAGAAATAATGATTTAATAACGTTTCATTTCAAAATGTCCTTATTATTAGGTATCTATAGTTTGATAATTAACATATTTTTAAAAGTATGAAGCATATACAGTAACTATGTTTTACACTTTTAAAAATAGGCCATAAAAATGTACCATACTAGCAGTACCAGGGCCTACGCACATTTTTCATTGGAATATTTTAAGGATTAAAAACAGCTATCTTCAATTTGAAATAACACGTTGACAGAGTGTTGGCAACACTTCTTTATCCCGCTAATTATGATCATCATGAAAATATTGTTTAGCCCTGTGGTTGAAAACTTTACTGGAGTTATAATATATTCAAGTTTCGCACAATTGACCCACATTCCGCGAAATTAAAATATACAATGGAAACAAGCCCATTCAAGTAAGGCCGAGACAATGCAAGGCGTAACTACACACGTCCAAACAACATCCTTATTTCCTTAATGAGGGGATAGTCACACGTTCAATACAATACCAAACGTTTTCAGCGTCCGTATAATAAGACCTAGGAGTCCATTCAACGTAGAACTCTACTAATTACGACAAACTTTAAACAATACTGGACGAAACTCATCCCGCGAACAGCCACGGCGTGGCTCATTGTGCTCGCAAATGCGGTCACACAGACTCTCCCATTATACATATTATTTGGAAAAACAATGCCTTCCTTGTGCTATTATTAAGTCTTTTTAGGTGGCATACTAATTTTGGCATTTTTGCAGAGAATCCTTCCTAGTATTTTTATAAATTACTGTTGCAAGACTTGCTGCGTAGCTTGCTTTTAGCAGATTCATAAAGTTAAGCAAATTTTACAACGATCATCAGTGGCATATGACGGTGTAATCATCTACGGACGAAAGCATCTTGTTTTTGGACTCTTGTTTTTTATAAACAAGAAACCGTTGGTAAAACGCCATTTCTTAATCTCTTACTATCTTATAATCTCTTATCTTACTCATGTTGTGTGAACATTTCAGATTCATACTTACTCTAAGAACATTATAGATTGGAACTAGAACTTGGATTTGGTTCAGACTGATATGAATTAGTTAAATGAAACAGCCTTTTAAAAAAAGACTGTCTAAATAATAGGGTTTTTTTACTTTTTTGTCCGGAATCCTACAATGCTTTAAAAAATATTATACCAGCCCCAGTTTATTCAAAAATTTGGCAATGATCCTATCATTGCCAAGAAATTTTTGAATAAACAACTCTTGTGAAAACTTTATAGCTCTTAGAAACGGTGTTTTTCAGCGTTCTAAGAAACCACAGGGAATACTTCTCCCAAAAATTATAGCCATAGCAATATTATTTATTTTATGGCTTGATAATACAAATTACTTGCCTACTTTATTGATAAAAGGGTACTTTATTAGGGGTAATCGTAAAATGAAACGACGCAGGTACGTATTTATCAGAACCAATAAAATACTGATGGTATATTAAACTTATTTCATTTACTTTGAAGAAATCTCGAAGTTACTTACCTAAGCTCCAATGTTGATTTTATTAGGGTAATATTATTTGTTACAGCGAATCATATTCCATACCAGGTAATTTGTAAAATGAAATTATCTGATACTCACTGCTGGTTCAGGTTTAGAGTTAGCCGTAAATTAGATGAAATAAACATTATATAGCTGCTATCAGAGTATCAAAGAACGCCCGCGCAATAATAAATCGCTTAGTGAAAATGAATAATACAAAAACGAATAAACTGAACAAGCGCTAAACTTAGTCTTAAGAACGCATGATCTCCTGCGTGATGCGTAAGATCCTGGTGGCCCAGATGCACATACGCCGACTTACAATCTGAAGGTCGCTGGTTTAAACCCAAACGTGCACCAATGAACTTCACTTGAAAAATGTATGTGCGCAATAACACGTTCTCGAAACGGTGAAGGAAAACATCGTAAGGAAACCGGCATGTCTTAGCACCAAAAATTCGAAGTCATGTGACATCTGCCAATCTGGATTGAGTTCCCGTGGTAGATCTAAGCTCATTTACTCTCAATTATCGGGAGTAGGCCGGTGTACTTGCAGTGGGAACATTAGAGGCTGGTACGGTATGATCTCGTAGGTACATATACGTATATTGAAAAATTTACCTTTCCTAGTATTTTTTAAGAATTTAACAAAAATAAAGATGTTAGACTTTAACTTTGAATATTGGTTTGCAAGACTAAGGGAATAATTAAGGTTAGAAAACCCTTTAAGACATCAGATATAATGATTTTTCCTTATAAATATAATAGTTTCTGGAAACATCAAAATGTTACATAAAAGGAGCTAGTGCAGTTAAGCACTAGCTCCTACAAACTAAGTTAAGAATTACGCTCAAAAATCTACTTTTCCATGCATGGCCATAAACAATGATATATGTAACAAATTTGAATTTCTATTCAGTTATCGAACATCATACAATTGTGAAAAATGAATTGAAAATTCGCCGTAGGTCATACAATTCCCAGAATGAGAATATTTTACTTTTTTACTGCATTTATAAGTTAGTTGCACTTGTCACTCTGAGCTTTTGTTCTATTCTAATACTCGTTCAATCCGATTATATTTACTACCATCGTAATGTCTATAATATACGTTTGATAGTAGGGTGGCACCTATATCAAACGTATATTACATAGTTCTCGGTATTCGTGTGATTGTCAATTATGGCACCTATATGTTTGATAATGCGTTCATGCGAGCTTGCGATGTGGTGGTCTCATGGTAATCTTTGTACTTGCATGGTTTTTACTCGCTAGCATCGCAAGTTCGCACGAACATCATGTCCCAAAACATCATTGCGAAAACCCAAACATATAGATATTGAATACGTCTTAAGTAAAAATCGCGTAAAAACATCGTTTGACTAAAATATTTACAATTTACAAGGTCTTGCTAGCTTGCGATGATCTTGTAATCGGATTGTATTAAGAACTTAAGTTTTTTGTCTGTTTATTGAAAAAAGCTTTTATAGATAAGTACGCCATTTAGTTTTTAATTTATTATGTATCATAAATTGAGAATGTCTGACCTACCTAAGTACCTATTTACATTGTGCTTGGGTCAATGGATAAAATAAATTATATTATATGAAATGAAAAAAAAAAAATGAAATGACGTGACGTATCACGTGTCACTTAATAACGGGATGTCAGCACCCGAAACATTAATGAACTGCAGGATACATACGAGTAATACTTTATTACCTTTTTACTTTGATAGACCGGGCAAAGCCTTGTAAATACCTTTTGTTTTTGCTCCTGTTTGGTCCCGCACCACAATGTCCTGTCCGTCTTCTCTCTTCCACATAACTCTCGGAGGCGGTACCCCTCGAGCCTTGCACGAGACCCTGGCCGTGCCGCCTTCAGGAACCATCGTGTCGCCAGACGTCTCCTCGGGGATAAAATCAGGAGGTACTACCACATCTAGGAAGCCCATCTAAAAGAAAAAATGCGCTTAGAAATATTCTGATGAAATCGACTTACATAAAATTTCACTGGCATCATAAGTAAGTGACAGATAATAAGATCTTATTCGATTTTTTAGGATAGTAACATGTGCGGGAAAAAGTTGGACCAAATTAGTTTAGTTACTACTAGTTTATTTCTCGGGTCTTGGATGTTAAATGAGTGAGTTAGCTTTTGTATTTACAACTGTTCTCCAAGAAACTAATGTTAGCAGTGCCACCAAAATCATACCATTGATTAAAACATAGGCTGCTTAAATCCGAAAAAGTGAAGCATTCTTATTGGTTTGCAAAAAATACAATGTCAGTTTTTTTCCATCATCTCATTTTGGTTAGTGTATCGCCAAATCGATCACAAGCGAACGGAAGCTTGTGTAAAGCAATTTTTTATATCATGTTAAATAAAGCAATAAGTGATTCGATAATTAAACGTGCTCATTCATTTACATTCCCATTTATCCGAATGTGCTGGGTCGGATTTAAAGCACGCATTATAATTGGCCAGGTAATAAATTGAGAAAGGTTTCATCATATAAATTATACGAACTTTTGACATGTAGGTCGTGGGTTCAAATGGTACAATGAGCGTAGTAAGAAATGATCACAGTCCTGTGAACAATAATTTGGTTGCATAGGTTAAGTTAATCTACTGCTAGAATATGCTGTGTTCTCGGAAACTCAGCTTGGGGCCAGTTTCTGACTAAGCATTGATTCCCTGTAACCAATTAAGTCAGCGTATGATGGCGGAAACATAATGTGACTAACCAAATACTATTTGTAGTTTTTTTTTATGAGAGAAAACAATTAAGCTCTCTATGCGACGCGAACATTTTTCAGGGCATTTTTTACTTAATGAATCCCGGAAGCCAAGCTATTTGGGATATTCAAAATTTTTACACTAGGATAAGTCACAAAAATTTTTGAAATGAATACAAATAAATGTGTGTAATTTGTTGATTTATTCATCGTATACAGGCCTCGAAACATTATTTATTTTTGGGTTCACTAAGTGTTTCCAAGCTTTGACTGCAAAATTAAATCACAGCACTCAAAATCGTTTACGCTACTTATGCAACCAAGAGCAAAGAAGGCCATGCTCTGAAATGATGACTTCGGAGTTTAGTAGGTAGTGCCCTCCTTTCAAAGCGAGGAGTCCCGGGTTCGATCCTGGACGGAGCAGACTTTGTGTGATGAGCATAAAGTTAGTTCTCGGGTCTTATATGTTTGCCTTGTGTTTTTGTTATTGTCCTTGTTGCCACCTGCGATACAGGGAATCCTAGTACAGGTGTGAAAACGACACTTTTTTTAATATTCATTGTCATACCTAAACCAATCGAATATAATTTATTTCTAGTTTTGATAGCATAATTAAGAGAGTAATGTAAAGTAGTAAAATTGAGTAATGTCTGTAATATTAATTGATACTTGATGAAAGCCTTAAAATATAAAAATTGGGTTTTGCTCATCGAGGGTTCCGTACAACCAGTTGTGTATTTCATCATTTAGGAAATCCACCATAACACCTAACGTGTTAATAAGTATGTGACAATTTCACGCTCATTGCTACGTTTATAATTCAAAAGCTACAGCCCTTTAGAGGTAGGACAGATAGACAGTCGTACATTATAACTCTATTGCCTATAACGCTATTGGGTACGGAACCGTTACAGTAATTAACAATATTAAAAATTCCTGGACATTTAAATCAGTGCCAAACTTAGCATGGCTATACCATTTACTTTATAACTAAAACTAATACTATTTCCATGTAAATAGTATTAGTTTTTGTAAATAAGTATATTTAATTTATACTATAAAACATACTCGTAACTAGACACAGAAAAAACATCTATGTTAACCATAAAAATGCTTGCTATGGGTGGAAATTAAACCTATGACCTATGACGCAGGAGGCAGAGCTACGACGCTAATTATTGACGATGCCAGTCGTCAATAATTAATATAAGAAGCTGAGTAAATTCCTTATAATTTTAATATAATATAATTTTAAATACCACGATATGAATTAATTCAAATTAATTGCCAAGCGATAACCTGTTTCGCGTGCAAATATTTACATAATTCAAGTTTGATGTGGAACGGTTAATAGGGCTTTTGGTTATATCATGTTCGAAAATAAACTTTGGAGGAGCCCAAGAGTATTACAACCTAGTTAGAAATGTAATTTCAGAGACACGTGTATGTGTTTAATAATAAACCATTGATTTAGACGGTTTCAAAATTGTCTTCTTTTGGCTCTAGGCTTACTTGAATGAAATAAACACTTCATTGTACCAAGAAGTTCGTAGATGATAACTTAATAAAAATACGCTAAATGTCGCACAACAGGCAGTATTATCACTGAAAGCGATTTCTTCCAGAGAATCTTTTGATGAAATAAAATAAATTGTGACCCTTTAAAGGATGGCGTGGCGGTGTACACATTCCAGTGTATGTGATATATTATAGAAGAAAAATAATTCAATATTATACAATACCGGAATAACTCAATATAACATAATTCGAAAACATCAATTAATATTATGGAGAATGTGATGGCCCAGGGGCACAGACGCCGACTTTTAATCTGAAGATCGCTGTTTCAAACCCAAAAGTGCTCCACCACGTTCTTGAAACGGTGAAAGAAAACATAGTGAAGAAACGAAGGGAACTACAATAAGTAAGTAAGTAACATTCAATATAGGAATTATGGGATTCTTGAATATTATACCTATAGATGCTCTTCTATCTAGTAATTAGAGATAATTCAAGATTTTTTTTTAATAAATTAACCCGTTATATCACCTGATGGTAAGTGATAAAGCGGTCGAAGATGTAACACGCAGTTATAGCCCCAAACTATCATTCAATTATTTATCACTATCAGTTCGTCGGAACCTGTTGGTAATTTTTTTTTAGCAAGCTGTCGGCTTGCTAAAGATTATACTGGAAGAAAGTTGTGTTTGTGAAAAAACGATGGCAGTGATCGTGGTGGCGTGATGGCTTGTCATGTCTACGTTTCCATGATATTCTGACGCACAAAGTGAAATGTGGCCTTAATAGATAGCCCTGCGGGTAGGCAGAGCTCTCTAAAATGGCTCCGGGATAAAGGCGTAAATCTATGTATGTATAAATATAAGGTTGTAAGTAATTATCTGCTATGGAAAACAAGAACTTTCTTGCAGAAGTAAACCGAACAACGCGAGAAAAGCAATAACTAGTCGTAATTAGGGCATTTGATACAGGTACTCGTATCGTAAGTAGATATCGGTATAACATTTACCTAATATACATTCTGTTATTTGGCTTAAGTAAATCTTGTTTACATGAGCATAGTCAAACATCTCCTGGGAGTGACGCTAGAACTCCGAACATTCTCGTGCGCAGAAAATCACTACTAGTTACTACAAGGTAAGTACTTAAAGCTTAACTTGGTACTCAGTATAAATTTATAATCAAACTCTCGACGGAACGTTTCCGAGCAAAGCGTGAATCGGCGCAAGCCAATTGTCTAAAACTAGTCTATATCAAAGGCACAAAACTTCTCTCTCAGAAAGTAGCAAATTGTCACAATTGAATTCCATCAAGGCGCCCCCTCAATTCTGTTGGACGTTACGTGTAATGGATGAGATGAGTGCTCACTCGCTGACATGATTGTACCCTGTACGTTGGACCTTTTTAAGTTCTGTGTTCCCTTTATTAGTCTGGCTGGCGGGAAATTATATGATCTTGCTGATAGATGGGACCGGGGTAAAATTGAAGCTATTTGTGGAATATAGTAGCTAGACTTTAATTTACAAGAATACAGCAATAAAATAAAAAAATTGTTTTTGCAAGACCACTAGTATAAAACTAGATGTTTGTAACTATAATATGTAACTCTAATGGAACAACTATCTATTATTATTAATACTTTTTTATGTTTCGTGTGCAAGAACATCTAGTAACTTTACAGTAAGAACATTATGCTTTCTGAGTCACTGCAGTTGCAATATATTGCACGTAGACAACATAAACAACTTGGCTCATGTGGATAGTTTAGAAGGCATACATACCAGAAACATGATAGCAAACAATTTGCAAAATGTTTCGGATATTCGAGTATTTTTGGAACATTCATTTAAAACAACATAGATTTAGAAATAAAATTAATGAAATATTATAGATACGAAGGTTTATCGGTAACTCATGCCCTGGATTTAACATACAAGCTACAATTTTCCTGAAAAAGTTCAGTAATTTTATTAGTGACTTGCAAAAACACAACCGTCAGTTTTATCCCTTCGTCTCATGTTGACGTTTTAACATGGCAGGGCGCAGCTAGTGATAATATAACCTCAATCGTTACGAGTTTTAGCGAGTGAGTGCATCGAAATTTACATAGGATAAGTCCAAAAAAACCAAGATGTTAAACGAATACCAAAACGACATAGAAGTAAGGACGTCAATTGATAAATGCACCTTACCTGACTTTTCATAGGGTCCGTATTAATTTGGCACATGTATTGGCCCCTGTCCTCTTCTTGTACGCTCTTGATGTGCAGATACCAAGTGGAGTGATCGCTGTGGGATACCGAGACCCGAGGATTGTGTGTTATAACGTGTTCGTGGATTGCCTGAATCGCTTTTGTGTCAGCTTTCACCCAACCAACCTGTGAAGTGCATTGAAATTGAAATACAATCTTGATATCCTTTGAACGTGTAAATTATCGTGAGTGAGAGATGAATAGTAGAACAAGTCAATGATTCACTTTTTGATGGGTCAGAATTTTTACCTATCATAGCAAATATCTATGTTGACTTACAAATATTGAATAATTCAATAAATAGCATCACGGCACGATCTCTGGAGAGATCTTCAAAGGCACGGGCCACATGCATTTAAAGATCTCTCTAAGTCATGTTTACTTTGCATTAATTTCCATTTTATCCATTGATAATATTAGGAACTATAAGTCTAGTTTGTTCGCTTGAATTGTGAATACCCACAGTCTACACATATCCACCGTGTGACATATGACTCCCAAAGTAGTAGTAGAACCAATTTTGTCTGGAGAAGTACTGTCAATATACATGGTAATTCACCGCCGAGCAGTCGTAATGCCGTACACACACCAAGTGCCGATGAAATTACAGGAATTATAATATTATATCCCCGTCTCAGATTGAAGGGTACAATGCGATGCACTTTGAGTCTTCTCATGCAGGAGAGAATGGGATTCATTTTGCTGTTCTTTATGGCCGGCAGTAAATACTTAACGCTGTCAGCACATCAAGTCAAAGTAGTCAAATAATTAAAACATTATCTTATTGCTTGGTGGGCCAGGGGCATAGACGCCGACTTTTAATCTGAAGGTTGCTGGTTCAAAGCCACACGTGCATCAATGAGTTTTTTCCCTTTAAAAAATTTATGTGCACAATACTGCGTTCTCAAAACGGTGACGGAAAACATCGTGAGGAAACCGGCATGTCTTAGAATCAAAAATTCGATGATATGTGACATCTACCAATCGGGATTGGGCTTCCGTGGTAGATCAAAGCTCATTCACTCTCAATTATCGAGAGTAGGCCGGTGTCCCTGCAGTGGGAACATTAGAGGCTGGAACGGTATCTTATTGCTAAGATAGCTTCTGTACAAACTTATACGTAAGTTCATTCTACAAGGACCATAACATTAAATATTGCAAAAGAGTAATTTCGTTGACATGTACATGAAAAAAATGGACTGTGTTGACATGACTCCTAAAAGCGATTACAAAAAACAAAGTTGAAAATCCAATATAGCCTTAGGCTTTAGGATGAAAATTGCTGACCCATTTATTGGAGGTTATAACGGAAGACCTTTTGGTTTAGGAGTATGTATAATTTGTACAAAACCATACACACTTATGAAATTACACAACTATGAATATTAAATTATTATATAATAGCACAGAATTTTAGCATAGATTGACTAATTTTGGTCAGTCAGCTGTGAGCCGCCGTAGCGTAAGATAACAGTTATCTTTGCTTATAGATACAAACAACGCATATGTAACTCTTATTCGACATAACTTACAATTACTGTACGAAATTGCATACCACATTGTACTGTACTGTTGAACTGTGCTACTGAATTGTACTGTTTAATGATAACCGTAACTTACGTTACGCCCCCATACCCAGCTATGGCGTGACAGAGATTTTGTACGAAACTGGCGTTTTCGGTGGCGTTATACCTGCATATCTGTGCGTAATTCTCAGTATTCATTTGTGCGTTCAATAAATGCAAGCCAATGTTCTTACCCGAAAGTTTCCAAGGTTGACAACAATACATTCGAAGGTAGCGTCGCGTCCTATTGGTATTGTGAGATTTGTGATTGGTTGACCAAATTCCGGCACCTCAACACCACCTGGAACAAATGAAGTGTGCTGTTCAGATATAGGTATGTTTAACACTAGGGGTGTTCCGTGGAAACACTCATGGTTACTTTTTCGGGAATAAAAGTAGTACATGTATTAAAACGGTATGAGCTACGAGTATCTTTATATTAGATTTCATTCAAAACCAGCTTAATTTGAGGCGTGAAGGAGTAATACACATATATTCCGACCAATTTTCGCATTTCTAATATTAGTACGACAGTTGAGTTACCCATTAATGGGCAGGAGGCAATGGACATTTCGGGAATAAACCCCATAACAGTACTGGAGCAAAGACCAGCGTCTTAGGCTTTACTTCATTTGTTATTCAATCGTTCATTCACAATATTCTTCTTTCTAACATATTATGTTTTAAACATTAGTGTATAAAATACTTTATTAACAGTACCGAAAATAAAAACTTTGTTTTCTATAAAATGAATTTTCATGTTGCGCCACATTCCACCAAATTCTAACAGTAAAAAAGTGGTGCTTCGCTGATCTCGCAAAATAGTTCGCAGTTCCCTATCAACATTGAACATCGTTAAAAGTTAGCGAGAAAGCATTTAAATACCGGAACGAGAGTAGGTACTTAAGATAAGCAAATGAAACAGACGATTCGGAAGTGGAGCCTAGTTGCATTAGTTCGCGAGCTTATCATTACAACGAAGTTGGCTGCGATACTGTCGTCGGCACCTCATTCCGGGACCTTGCAAGCTCGCAACAAAGTGACAACAAACCACTTCAACTCACTCGGTCGCTACTGGCAATGTGAAGTGACACGGATAACTTTCAAGTAGTAACTAGACCGCTGGATACACAGCTTTGCAGAACTTATCGTAACTACTCTTGATAAAACAAGGAGCGAATACCTAATTGAGCATACCGATTTAAAATAAAACTAGCTTAGCTTTTCCGGGATCAAAAGTAACCTATGTGTAGGAAGGATAGGCAGCTATCCTGGTACTGAATATCATGTGTAGATTATTTTTAAACCTGACAGTATATTACATTTTTTTTAAAGTCTTTGTGGCGTTGTAACATATATAGAAATCATTTTATTTCTCTTTATTTATTGAGCTATGAAAATATAAAGCATTGTGTGACAAATTTTTACATTGTTACATTTATACAAAATGGGCGACAGGCCATTGTATATTTAGATTTTTTGATTATAATATTATTGAAAAATGTTTGCTGAAAATAGAAGGTCAAAACGATACTTTTTATAAAAAACAGTTTTTTTCATTGTAAGTTATTTACCTATTGGTTATTTTAAGCTTAAATTAAACGTTTCACAGAAAAATCTGAGTTACGCTTCAAACAAAATAGAATTTTGTTTGAAGCGTAACTCAGATTTTTCTTTTCTCAGTAAATTCAGATAGATTTAATATTTAAATATAGTTTATTTTTGGTCAAAGGACTAATGCCATAACATTTTTTAACATTTATTATTTTAATTTTTGTGACGATTTAGTAAATTTTAGAACGTTAAAACCTTAGGATAATAAATATCAAAATGAAACGATATTACGATAAAAAACTGTTTTGAAAAACACAATTACGACTTACACAGACAGTTATAATATAAAACAATTATACAAATCAATAGAATGCCTAAAACCTTATTTTTTATTCTAGGCCAAAACAAAATTCGAAGAATTTATTCGTATAGGTATAAGATTCGAAGAAATAAGAAAGCTTATTTTTATAAGTAAACAATTTAATTGTACAGATACCGGAATAAAATAACAATAAAACAAAAAATGGAGAATATAAAAAAAAACTTAATAAAAATGTTTCTTGTTACTCAGCACTCAGTTATTTTTATTATTATAATAACTATTACTCACATCAGTTACTCAGCACTATAAAAACAAAATTTTTAAATTTAACAAATGACAACAGTAATTCAGGGCACTTTAACACGATTTAGAAGCATTCTAATCTTTTCACTTAACGTTTCGTAAATATTTTTCGGAATAGAGAAGGCGAGAGCAAAATGATGTTCATATGTTTCCACAAGAGTTGTTCTGCTCAGCCTCTAGTTGCTCGTTAGGGTGACAAAACATCGCTTAGCTGTCTCTAACGCACCATATTTCCGGCCAAACTGCAATTTTCCTCCTTAGGCATATTGCGGTGATGCCCTAAAAGTGCTGAAGTTAGATACTTTAGTTCTGCCTAAATGACTGTTTAATTCTACTTTGTTTCATAAAAATAAACCATTAAAGTTTTTAGAAAGTTTCTGAGAGTTCCAAAGAATATTTTGAAAGGTACCGATTACACTCTGAGGAAATCACTTTCCTAAGATATTTTTAACATTTTAATTACTTCCAGAAAAACTGCAATTTGGGCCTTTTCACGTCATGGATAAGTTCTAGAAGTTTATGTTCCATTGCAACATAACATCAGACGCGATTCAAGTGAAATTCTATCTATCACAAAAGAAGTTTGTTTTGTAAAGAGAGAAAAAAAAGGGTAACTAAGCCCAACAATGTTTTTTTTTTAATATTTTCTCTTTATGGTTCTACATTATTTTTGGTAAGGTATCGATATTAATTCAAAGCAGCTACAACTGCGAAACGCGTGAAACGGTATCGTGGAGGCAGTAAAAACTGTCATTTTGCAACGACGGCGTCCACAATATCGTCACAGACTGGGTCGTAGTAAAATGTTTACAAAATATACCGCTTTTGTTATGTTATGGGACCAACTGGAAGTGCGGGTATTGCGTTTGTATAACAGTTTTAGTGGAAACTGACTTAGCCACTTTGGGCGGACGGGTTTACTACGATTGTATTGTTAGTACCTACGTTCAATAATTTCGATGTTTTTTTTTCACATACTCCTGCTCTAGGATTCCGTATGTTGCTTGTGGCATGGATAAACGCAGTAACGAAAGATAAACACCCAAGACCCGAAAACAAACTTCATGCTCACCACTCAAAATGTGCCTCAGCCGGGAATCAAACCTCTCACTTCGAAGGCAGGGCTATTACCAACTAAGCCACGGAGCCGTCACTATTAATAAATATATAATCGTCAATAAGCTATTAATAAATATGCTGCCTTCAATTTTGTAATTTGTTGTATATTAAAAGTATATTTGGGTCATTCTTTGTCCTAACTAAAGGCTTTTTACTTTTGTATACTTATGAACTAATCGATTTGTAACTCCCGTTACAGAATCGTTACGAATGACGTCAGCTCAAGGTGAACTGACAGTAATTGCTTTGTAATAAACATAATAATTAATGGAATGCTGTATTAGATAGATATATTGCTCTTGAGAAGATATAGATGCCGGAATCAATAGCTGCTTAATGAGTATTAGATAATATAATGGGTATGCCTCATGGTGTGTAACATCAGTTTAATCAAGGATGATATTGCAACAATTAGTTGCATGTATGATAAACATATATGTAATTTTACTATAGAACAATCCCCATATTTAGAACGCGTGATGTTTCCAAGTATATTTTAAGTATTTAATGGAAATGAAGATTTTTCACTTTTAGGTACTTTGATAAATAATCAAACTTCATTTATCAAAGTTAAAGGAAACTGATAGATTATAAGTTAAATTTTATCCCATTGACCCCCAAGGGTAGAATTATGGTGACAATATGACTACACTAATATTATAAAGGCGAAAATTTGTATGTATGTGTGTATGTTTTTTACTGCTTCATGCTCCGACGGTTCAACGGATTTGGATAAAATTTTATACCAGGATAGCTTATATCCTGGATTAGCACACATGCTACTTTTGATCCCGGAAATCCGTGGGTAACGAGCGCAGCTAGTCTATAATAATTTATAAAACAAGAGACAGATTACAAAATCGAGCTAAATACTTTCATCCCTTCTTTTTACACTTATGGTAAAAATTAAATTTATTCCATAAGAATTCTATAGAGGTAAGGCTATCATAAGATCGTTCAAGTCGGTCAGTAATTGGCGAAGATATTCACCCCCGTAGCTCGTATCATAGCCAGGCTGGCACACTTACACGTGAAAACTGCTGAACCGATTTTGGGTCTTGCACTGTTCCCTAAGTTGAAGTAAATGTATGCCAATAAAAAAAGAATAATCATAGTCGATAAATAGTTTCGGAGAAATTTGTAGACAAACATAAATACATACAAATATACAAATCAGATATTTATAGGGGTATAAATGTTTGAATATTGGGAAGCCCTACTAGATTATACTTGTATTTATTGCAATTCCAATAATTTTACATAAAAACACGTCTGCTTGGTAGTCTTCTTTTTTAAGTCAGTTAATAAACTATTTACCATAACGTAATTCTTGTTTAAATTCGGTATGGACACCCGAAAAGTATTAATAATAAGCATAACAAAAAGCATTTAAGTCGGCACCATGTTATGTATAGTATCGTTTTAGGACTACTATAATATATTTCCTACGTAGCTGTTGAGAAAATTAATATGGCCGCTTTGCAGCTTAAAACTGGCGTCACGACTCACGACCCAATTTATGAATTTAATTGAATCAATGATCTGACTGAATGTCGCTGTATTGGTTGGCGTTATCAATGGAAAATAATCCCTCAAATACTTTAATGAAATGGCTTTTTAAAATAATAATAACATAAAGTTTTCTTTTTTAATTGTGAATTTGAGCAATTAATATTGCACAGACATATAATATTTTTTAATGAATAAATAATTCAGATATATTTCTTAGAAACCTAACAAAATAGTCATAATATTTAATGGCACCTGAATCTACCTCTAGTGTACTACATGGACACAGGCCTACTCTCGCCAAGCGACATTTAATGGGCTTAAACCTACAATGAAGGTCCAATCTGACATATACCTGTCAAATAAAAAAAAAAAAACTTTTGATTCTAGTCGGTTTTCTCACGATTCTCACTATTTTGTAAACGTGGTATTTATTTTGTGTGATAAACTCATTGTTGAATTTTGGAAGGTAGTGTATTTTGCACCTTTTGGAATACCAAAAAACTATATTTTTGTCAAATCAAATCAATTTACCGCTCATATTCATATATATATGCCTTCATTTACGGCTCGTAAGTGTTAATACAATGTTTGTCACTCTTTTACGTTCTAAATTTGAACTTCACCATTTCGAAGCTGATGCGATCATAAATTCAGCGAAATTACCCATCTTTCTGCGCTTCAAAGAGGCCATATATTTTCTTTTGAGACAGCGCCTTGCAATGTCTGCGGAATGATAAATCAGTAATGCCTATTATGTCAGGGCAATAGGAACAGGAATTTGTTACATTATCATGTTCCTTTATGATAAACTTATATTTACGACCTAAGTGTATAAGTGGTTGTAGTAAAATAAGAGTGTTAATCATGATTTAATACTCTTATTTCTAGCACTAAGCAGTGCACTTGCGTCTGCGCAACGAAAACACATTTGCATTATAAAGATGTGGGAGCTGAATACATTACAGGGGCATGAAACGTTCCAAACTTAAGTCTTACAGAAATCTGTTTTTGTAAAACTTATGCATCAAGATTTGACTTAGGTTTTGCCATGCTGAACATAAAAATAGAAACTCTTCAAAATCGGTTTGTTTAAGCTCGTTCAGTCGTTCTCGTCATAAAAACAAATAGCATCAAAAAAAATATTTTTATTACATAACTGGCTGGAGATTATGTGCGAGTAAGCCCGATCTTCGTAGGATAGTTTAAAGATATTTCTCAAAAGAAAAAGGAACCTTTTAAATAGTATTTTCTCCTAAAACCTTCTCATGCCGCTCATTACAACATTAATACGAATCGAGGAGACCCCTACCGAAGTGGTGACTTTGGTCGAGTATGATACTCGACCAAAGTCACCTCATGTTGCGCTCGTTACTCAGACATGAGGTAATGTCTCATGGGGATGTAATTTCACCTACACACCTTTCCACCAGAAAACAGCTATGAACAGCAGAAATCTTTTTTATAGAAGATAATATTGGATATACCTATTAAAAACCACAGCGCACAAACTGCCAGATAAAATAAATATTACCGTTGACAAGTATGCACCACTGAATCAATGTAAATAATGTTAATAACGGTCGATGAAATGAAATTACATATTTAACATATATCAGTCCGAAATAGACTGATATGTTAAATACCGAAAAACATTTTCAGTTAAATATTCGAGTACTGTGGTATTATAATTTAGCAGGTACAAATCAACAAAGAAGATAATGTTAAAATATGGACAAAATAATTAGGTTTCATATAAATTTTCGAGCGCATTAATGATAATTGATTAATTAACTAATTACACATAATTGATTGCCTATTCTCAGAATGCGACGCAATTATTCTGGGGACCATGTTGCTCGCGACTGGTTCACGACCTTCAAAGCCCAGCAGTAGAACTTTTGGCAAGTTCAGGCATAAAATTGCTTCCACACCGCTAAGGAGTGGTGCATTCGCTGGTTTCCGGTAGAAGGGTGTGGGTGCTAAAACATGAGAGTACGTTACATCCCCATCTCAGCCGGAACGCGATGCAACTTGTAGCCTTTCGTACTTTGGTAGGCGAAGACTTATTTCATAGTGCCCTTGTTTATGTTCATGGGTTGCCACTTACTATTAGATGGGACAGCGTATCTTTCCGTCACTTTAACTGAATTAAAAAACAATTAAACTCGATTAAAACAAATATTTCCCTTGACGAGGCAAAGTTCAAGATAACCTTGAGCAATTATCGTAATAATATTCGCAATCCCACGCTAGGTTCCCATAAAAGCCGGATATGTCATAAACGAAAGGGATACCAACAATAATAACTGTTAGATCCCATATCGATCCTACATTTACGACTTTAGGAGAATAGTGTGAGAACCTGAAAGATAAAATAAACTCCTTATCTGCCGGCTATCGTGATTTGTGACAAAAGGCAGCGTTTTATGTACAACTTTATTGTAGTCTCAAATGTTGACGAATGTGCCCAAAAATATATGTACACTGTATACGCCTTTTACTCTGAAAAAGTAAGCCTAACAATAAAGGTATCTATTACAACACAATTATTCTTAATATTCTCAATACAGAAATAATTATGGATAGAAGATATGATGTTCAAAAAATTGTTTATTACGTTGTTCGTTGATTTAATTTATATGAATAAAATTTATAGTTCGATTAAATGTCACAGATGGCATGAATTAAAAACATCTAAAACCGAAGAACCACGGACCTTGGATTGAAACTAGGGCCTCTCGCATTGATATGGAGCTGGTTTTTCTTGTATTTGACTCACATCTAATGCTTGTTTGACGAATAAACTTAATAAATATACATTGGCTGTTCAATGGCTGCTAAAAGTAAAGCTTGTTCCAGCCCTGTAGCAAAGAAATTTAGATACAATTCCAGACTAGAGTGTACTTACGTAATTATTTTTTCTCAAACATGTATGGAAATATTGTCATTATTTTCGAAAAAAGAACACGTGAAGTATCAAATTTACGGACAAAGAAAAATAAATCCATTGCAGGAGCGTTTTTCGAATTTGGAACATTATAGCCCTCCAGCAATGTTGTATGAAACGGCGTGCTGGAGTTATTAATAACATTTTCTTTTAGTAATGCCTCAATATAACTAATGTAACTTTTAATATTAAAGTTTGTTTTAAATGTGTAATTAAATAATGTAACTTTTGTAATAAAATAAATAATGCAGTAATGCTTGTGTAAATAATGCAGGGAAATATCCCTGCATTATTTTGAGAAAAGCACGGTATTTCTTTTAATTAGCTTACTCGTGTAAAAAAATTTGCCTCTGTGGAAATGGCAATTGCCTGTCTCGTATTAGTGAAGTCCAATTGCCAATTGCAATAATGTACTTTGCAATAATGTAGTGTATGTATGTATGTATTGTATGTACGTATTACTTTATAATTTTACCCAATGTTTCGGAAAGTTTGTAGTTACTCGATAAAACCCAAATAAAAATACCTGTATCGATCGAAAAAGACAAAAAAACATAATCATATATTCGTATATTTGTGTAATGATCATAATTATTACACACTTACAAGTGGTAAGCTCATCGCTGCCATTGTTTTTGTCATATATTTTTTTTTTTTTTTGTTTATCATCATTTATAGTAGTCAAACGAACCTTACACCAATAAAAACTATAATAACAACAAGTTTTGTGATGTGTATGTGCATAGGTAATTTTAGTGCAGAATCCTAGCATGATGAAATATGTACACTTTATAATAAATGATGTTGCTACGCAGCTTCTACGTGAGTGCTACGGTGCAGATTTACTTTGTCTACGTCTTGTGTAGACAGCAGCCATGTTAGAGCCTCTCACACAGTTTGTAAACAATGAAAATCATTGGATCCCATTTTCACCGGAGGACTCATGACGCTAAGGACGCTAAAGAATAAAACACAAGCAGTTTTTTTTCATATTTTGTTTTGTTCATGTTTCAGCTGGCCGACGATATGGCTGGCCTTCTAATGAAAAGTAGCACCGCTGCCCATGGACATCTGCAATACCAGAGGCAATGCTGATACGCTGCCGGCCTATCAAATAGCGATTAGCCTGCCTTGAACCCCCTTATCGAAGTTATATTATTAATATTAAGTAGGGTTTTATTAACCATTCGAAATGGCGGCTAAAATCATTGGTTTGTTGAAATTTAAATGGAAACTACGAAGTTGCATCTGGTCATTTGTCACGGGTCGGCCGCCCGCGCCGCCGGTTCCGACAGGCCGGGTTCCGGTGGCTAGCTGCTTTTATTAATATTTACCAGCGAATCCACGCTTTATTAGCAAACAGCCGTCATGCGGCTGATAAATTATTAATGTGGTCTCGACGCAGCTTGCTGGTATTGTGACCCGTTTTTTCGCGGCGTTGTACATGTGTTTCCAAATCTAGATTGTTAGTGGCGCTTTTGTGATTCTTTTTCTTTTTTCAAACATTTTTTGAGCTTTTACAAACATTGGTTTGCGCAACGAGTACGTAGAGTTACCCATAATTTTTTTACTTTGTATTGTCGCCGAATTTTGCCTAGTTGTTCTGTATAATATTGTCATTATGTCATCTCAGTCGTCATTAGGGTTGCCAAAACTAAAAATTTCATTTGAAAACGGAATTGCTTTGTTATTGTTTTATTTTGATCTGCTTTCCATTATTATTTATATTTCGACATTCAGATTGTATTCAGTAATTTCCATTAGAATTAAGTTCAGTAAAGAGTTTATTAGCTGAGTTTTTATAATACTCAGTTAAGTATTAAAAAAAACTCAGCTAATAAGAATTGGAAATAACAATACATACATCATCATTATTATTATATTCAGTTAATTAATATAACATTTTTTTAAGCGCCAGCACATATGCCTGTCAAATATTAGAAATTAGCTAAGTGTGAAAATAATTATTAAAGCATTTTTGCTACTACGTTTGACAGCTGATTGTCAAATTGTCAATCAAGGCAGAACGTCTGTCCAACCAGCTAGTTGTATAATATATTCAACACAATAACATAATTGTATAATTTATGATATGAAGAGAAATGTGAAATATGTAAAAAAACATACATTAAATAAAACACAAGTAAGTCGAAGTTTCTTAAAAAATGTAGACAATTTGAATACAAACTAAAAAGAAAACTCTCGATCCGGTTGGCATAGATGCGAAAAAGCTGGCGTGCTAGTTCTTTTTGCAGATATATAAGGCTGCGACACGACTAAAATAAAAATAACAAAAATACATGAAATACTGTACTTTACCACTGATTTAGTGTCTGTTCGGGATTCACTTTAAGTTTTAACTTTGGAATTGCAATCGAGCAAATATCGTAATATCGATTGATACTTTTTTTTTTGTTCCTGCATGTTTCTAACATCTAGCCCTAAATTGAGCAGGTCTTGGATTTTTTTTTTGTTTGTAACAAAAGTGACGTGACGAACTGAAGGGCCTACGACTTACGACGACAAAATTAAGGAATATGACTTAGGTCCTCCCCGATCGAAGTATGAGAATACCCAAGTTGATGCCCGTCACCCGAGACGGGGATGTTACGTCTCATGCGCATGTGATTTCATCGGCACCCACACTTCACACATGTTAAGTCTCTGAGGTCATTCACCTACGGATACGAGCAACAAGGTCCCCCAAACAGTCAGGAGTATCATAAATAATTAATTAGTAGTGTCATTAGTAGCTGGTTGCATGAAGTTATTATTCACACCTACCTTTTACTACTAATTAGGAAATCAAGGGTCACCAAGATACTGTACTTTACTTTACTTTACTTACAGGCTTCGCCTAGTTTGGGACCCGCTTTTAACAATAATACAATGGCACACACAAGTAATATTAGTACCTACTTTGTCTTTAATTCTGTGATCCATTTTTCGGTATTCATTATTTTGTATTTGTATTTAAAAATACACATCTGCAGAGATGTTTTACGCGTTAACAACACGCATCTACTGATAGGCGCGAGAACTCAAATAAAAGCCGAGTCACGTTCCACTGAGTGATATCACGTCGACGGCTCATCAGCCGAAGCACGTGACGACTTTAGCACAAACAGATTTCACAACAAGACCACTCGCTTTGGACCCCTTAACACTTCACGGCCGCGAATAAAAAGAACGAGAAAAGAAAGCGCCAAGTTCTTCGTATTCTGGTGATGTTAATAAATACGCAAAAGAGCCGGGGCCATTGCAAAGTTTTCTTTCTAACTTTATTACGCCATTAGAGATCGCGTGACGTAGAATCGCACTCACCCAGTAATACAATTTTCACGATGAATTTATTAAATGTGTCACTTTTTGGGATCTGGGACTGGTTTATGTAGGTTTACTGGTTGTATACTACAATACATTATTTTCAATACGAAATTCTAATTATAAACTATGTAAGTAGTAGATAATATTGTAAGTGTCCTGGGTTCTATCCCTGACTGGAACAAACATTGTGTGATCATATTCACATCCAAAATCCATGTGTCGTTATATTTTACGAGATGTAGTGGAATCGCATGTAACGAGGAGAATGTAAATGGTTGTATGCAAAAGAAGAAGAAGAAGCAGAAGTAAGAAGGATGATGGTGGTATTGGTTAATTAGGAGTTAGAATTAGAACTGAAATTATATTTGCTAGAAGCGAATCAGAATCATCTTGTCTCGACCTCATTTATTACAGTGTTGAGTAAGAACTGGATGTGTTTTTGTATCATTGATTTAGTATTTGACCGCGAACTCATCTGGTGGAAGGTGATAGCCCAGTTAAAGATGTTGCAAGCTTAGTCTAAATAAGATACAAGCGTCTTGGAATAACTTTTCCAGACCCTCATAATCTCTCTGTAGCTGCTCATGCCTCCATACTCTCCCTTTCGGACATAATGCCCAAACACGACGAATTGTTTGGTAGCATGTCTTTGTTCCGTGGTTCGGTAGTGACAAGTCGCAGTTGGAGCTTAGGTACCACTTGAGCTGTTTCCTTAGCGCTACCCGGAGGGACATGGATTGGAATACTAAAGTTCACCCAAAATGTTAAAGCATATATTTATACACTTGCACTTAAATGCAGATTGAAGTGCAGAGAGCCATTAAAGGGGATCCCTGATTAAATCTTTCAGTTCCCCTTAACGTGTTAGGTTTATTACTGTCATGTCAACTTTGATCACCCCTTTTATTCGTGGAGGCGCCTACAAATGTGTGTAAATAAGTCTGATAACATCACCCCTCGAATGGGGTATCTGTTGACATAAAACAGGAGGTTCAAGCTTTGCTGTAGTAATCTATCACACGAATAATTGTGCGACATGTTTTTTTGTTAATACATGTATGTTATCAACATAAAAATAATTAGTATTTATTCATATTCCTACTCAAACTCATTTATTTCAATCATAGCGATAATGACAATGAAATTAATATATTCATTATATATATCAAATTAATGTAATCAAACATGAAATTAATATATGAAAAACACAAATAAAATATGTAGGTATATGTTTTAAATATTAAAAGGTAGAAGGTATACCTGAAAACGTTATGAATGCTCGTTGTCTTTTTTTTGGCAATCAATTATTTCTAGGTATATGTAATTAAAATTGAATATGGATTGTAACTAAAATCCTAAACCTTACCAATATTAATTCATTGACTTTGATCATTATTGAAGGTCACTGACCTAGGGTTAAACTTCTGTGCCGCGGAAGAAGCCGTTCCCGTAGCCCCAACAATGGGCGTCTAGAAGGGACCGTGGGGTTTCTAGTCGGTAAGAATCAGCAGAACCCGTCCAACGTCCCCAGGGCGGGAGGGTACCGAGGAAGGTTTCCCCACGAAAAAAAAAAAGGGTTAACCTTCTGTGACAGAATATTGCCAATATTTGTCGCAGCAAAGCCAATAGTATCCTTGTAGGTATTAAAGATAGGATCATGATTTATAATACCGGAAGCTGAAGTAGGAGCTTTTTGTAAATCTAACGTAATTCCTGTTAATGACAGATTTTAGAAGTGAAAATTTTATGCGAATGGTTTTTTGTATTCCTGTTTAAAAATTGCGCGCGATCTACGATCAAAACAAACATTAAAACTTCGAGGCACTCTCGTCACTGCAGCTATGAAATAACAATAAACCTAGACAGCTTTATTTTTATTTTCAAACTCAGTAATAACACTCGAAGTTCTGAACAATCTTGGGAATATTGAAATAAAAGAGAAAGGCCCAGTTTATTACGGCTAAGGTGATGTACTTTGGTTTTCCTTCGTTACACTGGTTGTAAATATTCCTTAGTGTTATTATAGCTGCCCGCCAAAATATAATAAAACGAAACAAGAAAAGTTTTGTTTCGGGGAATTGTTAAGGACAACATGGATTGTGATGGTACCTAATGCGTAATATCATCTGCTTTTTTACATCACTGATAGAAATAAATATCACATTAATCAAAAGTCAGTGATAAAATGAAAGTGGGAATGTTATTTAATGCAGCGCACGCCTTAAATAGAATAACCAGATCCGTCCATATATCGATTCCGCTTCTGTACCAGGTGATATAAATATCATTAATTATTCAGATCTTAAGACGAGACAACTGACTTGTCTTTACTTACTTTGCATTAGGTACAAACAAGTATATAGAATCGTGTAGATGACAAGTAGATGGTTTGCCTAGTTTGACTGAATTTGATTGATTAAATAAATAACCACTACTTAAAATTACATTTAAAAGAAAAATAATTTTTCACTGTATCTCATACCCTTTAACGTATTTGTTCGGAATAGAGAATTAATTACGATAATAAACAAAATAATTTTTAGTAATCTTCTAATCGTTTTTGTATTAGAAAGGAATATGTTGTCATTTAGCTTTTTGCCAGCAACATGGACCCCCTGTTCATTTTGCTGGCGTTCGTAGTACCCTCAGAGTCCCTACACGTATCCCCCTGGTGGCGCAAAAGAAGCGACTCAAATTAGTACCACGAGCGTAACACGTATTGCTGTGTTCCGGTGGAAGGCTGTAAGTGCTGGTAGAATTAAAGACGCATACCCCCGTCTCAAAGCGATGGGTTTTAACATTCAAATTAGGTATTCTCATACCATCGCACAGGAGGACCGGAATTGTATAGCTGTTTATGGGCGGCAGTGCCCACTTAACATCAGGTGGGTGGCCTGCTAGTCCAGTCCACTTTCTTAACATAGTAAAAGACTGAAAACTAGATGTAACCGTTAGTATACATAGAGTTACTTATCCTTATGAGAATATTCTGAAGTTTTAGTAGGTAACATAAGGGCAAGTCGATTTGGACAGGTTTAACAGTTTAATTGCGGTATCAGATGACTGGAGATAGATAACAATGGCAACATTGTTATCTGTAAACATTGTATAGAACTTTTTATTAGATAACAATATTGCAATGGTAATCTATACCCTAATGGTATTTATGTTAGTTCCATTAGGGTATAGATTCCAGCATTTACCGCAAGCCATAAGGCCAGAGTTGTTATATACCTGTATACATGTGTCCTTTATATGTATCGTTTGGTTGCATATCAGCAATATTGTATACGGTTATACTCTTTTACTTTGATTTAAATTTATTTTTAGCTTTTCGTACTCATTTATAGAAAAATAAGAAAATACCTATGCTTGTTCTACACATACCAAGTTTATAAATGTATAAAACATTACTAGATACTTTGTTTTTTTGCCGGATGACAAATATAAATAATTGATTCAGAGTAAAAATCTTGCAATTCTAACCTTTTAGAAAGTGACTAACCTTAAGTCATTACTTAACTTCATACAAAAAATAGTTTCAATATAGTTCCAAGTAAAACATAAATTCATTACCTGCGTAAGTTGCAGAATACGAAAACATGTCAGAGCCATGACAAAAGTAGGAAATCGAATTCAATATTTGTTAAGCTCACTAACCATCCTCGATACACAACGTAAGTAAAATAAATATTATTATATATCAAATAACAAAGTACTGACAAAATTGAATATCCGAAATTCAGTGAGCGGCGTTCTGCGCATACCTACTGGACGGCCGGAAGGCTCTATTATAAATTAAAGATTAGACGAACAGGAAAATATCAGGGTAACATTCAACAAGTCTGGAACAATTTGCTTTAGTGGAATGCTCTTCACCGGCATAGACGTTCATCTTCCAATTAAGACTTCAAACGAAATACGGCGACAGGTGATTTTGAATCTTTAGTGCTGTAGAATATTTGTACAAAGACAAAATTGTAGCTGCTTCTTCCACAGCGCAGTGCAGCTTGGAACAGACGTAAACATAGCAAATAATGACAAATAATATTGTACAACAAATAAAGACTATCTTAAACATGAAAACTGATTAATTTGACATATATCTGTGCACGTATTGTGCCTGGGGAGTTCCTGCGACACGTTATATGCGTACATGTATGTGTAAAATTTCACGTGTCCAAATGATACTTGAGATCTAAAGGAATAAATGAGTATGACTGACTTTGCAAATGAAAATTGCCTAGTATTGGCTAATAATACAATTTATTGTTAGCCAATATTAGACAATTCTGATTTTTCTTTTTAATGTAATATCGCAGTTTATATCTCGAAGTTATCATCAAACTCATTGTCACCATCTCGGAACATTAAACTGAAAAATGACAATAAGAAAAATTGTGAAGCTTCCTCTAGTATTTTATTATTGTCTTCGTTTAACGATAATCATTATAAATTGGTAGAAAAATATTTAATGAAAGAAATAAAAATAAATGTAGACTCGCAATTTGAGAGTGAGAAAAAAATACAGGTATTTATAGTAGTGCAGAAGAACGATGTTTCAGGCTTAGTAATAAAGTTGTCATTACCCCTTCGGTACAGCGACCTAATAAATATTATATGATCTGTGCTCATAGTGTATTCGAAATTCACAATAGTTATAATAAATTGGTGAAAGTGCCGTCTTTATAAAACAGAAGAGGCAAAACAGTTCGTAAACAAGTAGAATTGTTTCACTTAACAATGCGCCATCTTCAACTAAAGACTACTTCAGGAAGTGGGACCGATACAGAAGAACAGGAAATATATTTGTATCTAGAATAAAGTAAGGAAACTAAAGTGGATTTTACCTTCTTCGAGAGTTTAGCGACTCTCTTCCCCGTTAGTATTTGGATGGGTGACCGTAATTATTTAAACTGAGCGTTTCAGTTCCTACTAGTGTGTAAGCAATAAAGGAGTAATCATTATAATTAGAAATTATTACACTGGCAAATAATCAACAAGCAAAAAACAAATCTCCTCGAATCTATGTCCAATAACTAGACAGAAACGTTTGCTGTTTCATCGCAATCTTTCGACTTCCTGTTGCTCGCCATTGGCGCAATTAGACGCCGGAAGCTACCTAATGACTTATACAGTCTGTTAGGGTGACTTTTCGTTTATTAATATAGTCGTAATAGAGTCAGTGATATTGTAGATACAATACAAAACTCATTATTACGCATTATTAATAAAATCATAATGTTTAGACAATCATTACCCTGCATCTGTGTCGCAGGTTTCATACAAGATGGCTCCGTGGCTTAGTTGCCCTGCCTTCGAAGCGAGGGTCCCGGGTTCGATTCTCGGTCGGGGCATACTTCGTGTGGTGAGCATGAAGTGTTTGTTGTCTTGTGTTTCTGTGATTGTCCATGCCAACGGCGAAAGCGTTACTTAAAAAAAAAATAAGGACTTCTATATATATTATATATAAAAGAAAGTCGTGTTTGTTACAACACTTATAACTCGAGAAAAGCTGGACCGATTGCCATGGTTTTTGATTTGTTGGATTTGTTTCCGTACCGAATAGCAGAATAACTATTAAAAACATTGGAAAATTAACGAAAAAATAAAATCAATTTATCCCCGTATTCTCCACGGGAACGGGAACTATACGGGTGAAACCGCGGGCGCAGCTAGTTATTTATAACATTTTCCTCCGAAAAACTATTTTATAATATATATTTGAAATATAACTTTAAAAGGCTGCTAATAAAGCTGTGGCTTATCAAAAAGTATTATAGAGAGCACAGGAAGAGTGGCGGTAAAAAAAAATTAAGAAAATATGACGACACCACTTTCAACCCAAAGTTGGCTGGGTCAAATACAAACGGTTAGTGAGTTTTCCTCGTAAAAAAATAATGTTTTCATTAGATGGATAGTCCCATAAGTAAGTACTGGGTGCCTATTCATCTTGCCCAAAACAAAAAAAAAAAAAAAAAACAATATTTCAGTGAGGCTTACTAACATAGTATAAGGAAAAGTTTTACTAACAATTTTATGGATTTATTTGCAGTCTGAAATTAAAGTTATTCTATTATATTCTATTCTTAATACCAAGTTCTCGAAACGTCGAAAGGAAACAACATGTCTAAGAATAAAAAATTGCGAACTCATGTGACATTTACCAATTTGGATTAAGCGCCTGTGATAGTGGCAAAATTAGTTGGTACGATAATAAATATCCTGGATTTAGATCAGACCAAATTATACAGGGAAGCAGAGATGCAAATAACAATTTTGTTACTAAAGTCACGGAACAGCAGCAACAGTATCTGACAAGGCCTTTGTACAGCCGCATAATCTACATAGTTCCTAAAATTAAATTGAATTGCATTTATTTTATCTACAGCCGTTTAAAGTATCTATTGTTAGTATTATAATTATCTTTTTTATTAACTATCTATATAAACAATTACTTATCTGAATACAATTTGATAATTTGTATGGAGAGATATTTTCTCATATTTGACAAGGCTTATGTACAGCTGCTACAAAAACTGTTATTTTAACGAAACTAAGTGTCCATTGTGTCCTAAAGTGAATAAATGAATGATGATGATGATGAATACGACTCCTGTTCTCCCTTAGCTAAGCATGAGAAAGTCAAAGCTGCATTGCGTTGCGCTTGTCTCTCTGAGAAGGAGATGTATCGTTTCCTGCGCCTGAAATTTCAATAACCCACACACCCTTCCACAAAAACACAGAAAAGCTAGTGCACTACTGCTTGACGTTTGATTAGCTGTGGTGGCAGGACTCCTTCGGACTAACTTGACACAAGTTCTACTGCTATTTTGGATTGGTTGTTTTGCTCCTTGTGGCGACTCAAAAGTATTCTATTCACCTATAGACGCAAGCAACTTGACCTCTACCAATGCTTGTAGGCACTGATCTGCACTGGTAGTCAGCACAAGTAATCTATCTGTATTGGAAAATACTGATACTTGGTACCAAACCAGCGTTGATAAAAAGAAAACAGCGCAAATCGAAGTAGGTCTGAACTTGTCGGAACTGTTCGGCGATCGACACTAGTTTGGCACGAATATTCATCTCCTGCATAGTCTATGAAGAAACTTTGGTCTTTCTAATTGAAGGTTGTTTATATTTAGTTCATAACTGTATTTGGAACTGAATTATTATTTGATTTATTGCATTTGGAGAAACTATGGAACACTGGAAGTGTTATTAGTTATGAAGGACGTGAATAAATTGCAATCTTAGTTTCTGGATGATAATTATTAAATTACAGAATATTATTACGAACCAGCTATTGTTCTCAATGCATAGATACTAGCGTACCCTTAGAAGGTGAGAGTGGATGAGGTTTTGATCTACCACAGGATTTCCGGATTGCAGAATCTGGATGGGCAGATGTGTGAGGGGTCCAGTTGCTCGTGTTCGTAGGTGAACACACCTGCACCGTACACATTTTTTTGCACACATAATGTATCATAGGAGCTCTTTAGGAACATAACGTGCTCAAAGATACCTAAAGTGGGGTTTATTGGATTTTTTTCTAGCTACTCAATCAGTATATAGTTTTTTTCCATTTTTTCTAAATAACTACTATAACTGTGCAATCTGATGAGGCTGATAGCTGATGTTATAAGGAGTAACTAAAGATACTTTTATTTTAGAAAAAGATTAGGATTCCACGCCAAAAAATGCTAAATTACCGAAGTCGCGGGGAACAGCTAGTAATGTATAAACCTATTACAAAATACATGCTCTATGAATTTCACGAATTCTATTTCAGTCAAGTGCAGATACCAACTTTCGGGCCAGGATTTACCACCGACGACCTGACGTGCTTCCAAATTTAGCTGTGTTCCAACCAACCTGTCTACAATGTCTTTAAAATATAGAGAAATTGCAATATCGAGCCCTTTGAAAACAGCCACATTATGAGCACAAAATCATTTTGGTTTCGTCTCGAATAAAATTACTTTCTAGAGACTTCAAAATATGAGGAGTTTATTTATTCACTTGTTTTTTCCCTAATGGGAATAATTATAGGGACGAAAGAATTGAAGTCAGTCGATTTGATTCTTAAATCATTTACTTGTTTGTAATTTATACATTGTTTTGGGAACAAGGTCTGGTAGAACGGGTTGGCTTTGAAAAACATTGCGCCATTAGCTATTGTTTTACAAAGATAGTCCGGTCTTTACATTGGGTACTGTACATTGGGGTCATTGATTCCGAACTCTGAAAAAGGTTTTTCTATCTAGTTTGGCTGTATTCCCAGCTGGTCTAGTTGTTCGTGTCTGTAGGCGAGTCCCTACACGTACACCATGGGTAGAGCTATACGAGCAAAAATTTATGGACATTTTACACAGCACCATCTAGCTCCAAACTATACTATGGGAACTAGATAATTTATTCATATTTATATTGTATTAACACATGTTTTTTTTGTGTCTGTATTCATCACAAAAATGTTTATCCGGAGTGGGAATCAAACCCACGACCTCGTAGAAGACATCGTAGAGCTACTAAAACGGAACTGTGACGTCAGTCGAATCTCAGTTAATGACATCTATCTAAACAAGCCACATAATAAACTAAGATAATTAATTAAGGTCAATGGACTTATATAAGATGACTTCCGTGATTCACGAAATCTGAGAGTGATTTTTTTACGACCTCAAGTTGTAACAATGTAAATGACGGCAGGTTCCCGAGTGAAAGCGGGAGTGATTGATGAGGAAACTAATTAATAAGGTACTTCTATCGTGAAAAATACGAGAGTCAAGGTGCAGGGTTGGATTTGTTTTGGTATATATATTTAGCCTTTAAAAACTAGCTGGCGGTTCATCTGTTGATAACCTGATGATGTTACCGTCGCCGATTGACAGCATTGTGTCTCGCTTTTCCGGTACCGAAATATTGAAATATCCAGGACGCATTGCGTTGCGCCCGTCAGCCACAGGGCCATTACGCCATAGCCTGTAATTTCACCGTCACCTTCCACCAGACTACGTGGGTGTACCATTGCTTGGGACCTGATTACGAGGTGTGGCGGCAGTACTTCTCTGGAACCTGGCACAAGTTGTACTGCTACAAAATGTTCATGGCAGTTTTGTTATTTTGAATTCTATATAAGTCTAGTCTCCTTTTTTAACACAAAAATACGAATTCAGTTCTTCTCACTTACGAAGTAGTGAACTCTTATTACTGGGAACTGGTGGTAGGATGTCGACGCGGACGTGCGCATGAGACGTTATATCACCGTCTTAGGTGACAGGTGCAACAGGATAGCACTTAGGTTTTCTGACTAGGGTTTGGGAGGACTGAGGTGGTAGTGCTGGTGTTTTGGATGGAGCTAACCACTTAATATAAGGTGGACCTTGAGTTTAGATCACTATTAAAAAAAAAGTCTATTTGATATTATAATATAATACAATTTGTGATAATATTGTACTTCAAACAATTTGCTTAAAATAGCTTTGATAGAAGGGACAAATAAAGATGTGATTTCTTCGATTTAATTTAGATTTTTTTTGTGCGTGGGAGGAAAATTCCTATCAAGTTTTTATAATAATAAAGGTGTTTGCAAAATTCATCTTAATTTTGTAAAATATAATTCAAATTCCTATATAAAAAAGACTTACTCATTAATATCGTAGATCATAATGAAAAGATACATCTATTTGAAACTTTGTAGTTTTTCATATAATTACTAAAAAAAAAAACTTGCTAAAATTATAACTGAACCTGGCATATTAAAATGACGTATAAAAAAATAAAAATGCAAAACGTAATGATTCATAATGTCTGTCAATCATAACTTATATTGTGATCTCCTCTAGTGAAAATAAAAAGAAAAAGACCACAGCGCATAAAATTACAGGCAATATTACGATGTGACAACATTAACTCAAGTAGGTGTCAATAAAATATGAGCTAGCGCTGTGTTTTTAAGAAGGCATCGCGTTTAATATTATAATTTGGGCTCTCGGGGAGAAAAGTGTGGGAATTAAGCAGAACCACAGCCGCCATTACTATCCGCCAAACGCCATATTTCTCGACCCTTTTTCTCGTTGTTCGGAAAGTTTTAATTAGTGCCAGAGGACATTATCCAGGCTCTTCTTACTTTTGTCAGTCGCGGAACATTTTCCGAAATACTCGATTTTACTTTTAATGTGCGTTAATTTTTTATATAAATTTTCCTGTCTCTAAATGTCTGTCCTTAATCATACTTAAGTTGTATAATTTTTAATTTATTACTGGTATGGTTTTGTGGCAGAAGCTTCGTTTTGTTAGGAATATTCAGTTTCTATTTTACTTTTGTATGGAAAAAAATAATTTACAATGTGTAATTTGAGAATCACATTGAAACATACTGATAATGTTGCTTATGTTACAACCTGTAACATAAGCAACATTATCAGTACTGATACAATAAGCAATCAACATCGCATTTGATTTCTGATTTAGTACAATCAAAGGCAACAGAACGCATTTCAATAGTAACAAACATTTAATGAGGAGGCTTATGTCATGTTCGGCTTTAAGTTGTCGTCGAGCAAGTCGGATGCTGAAGATGCGACCCGGTTTCACGTAATCCCTGCGTCAGATGAATGGACATAATTTTCTGTACTTGACACCGCGTCTGGCCCCGTCATTGTGGAACTCGACTCAGCGTTTTGTTCCCATTTTATTGCCGTCACTTGTTAATATATCTCGAGATAGCAGTGCAGTTTTTTTTCATGAATAATCGCAATGCCTGGGGCGAATTTTTCAGCAATAATCTCGTAAATGAATACTCGTGTAAGATTAAATTGTAATAAAATAAAATAGGGTAGGTAGACGTTGTTGCCGTCGTTCGTTCGTTCCTATTTTTATTACAATATTGCACAAATATATATTTTCACTTAGAAAATTACAGGTCTAAGACATTAACATCTTCCTTCATCCATCTGCTTACCGAATAAAAAGTATTTTATTGCAAAAGTAAAGAAAAGTATCGCGAAAAATATGTTTAAATATTATTAAATATATTAAAAATGCGTTTTTTTTTACTTGTTTACATAAATTGTTTACCTTTTCCTACTATTATTGGGATGCCAGACATAAACACTTGATTCAGACTAGTAATTTGTGCTAAAAATGAAAATAAAGATGATTTTATAAAGGCTTATAGTTTAACATATAATTTATTGAAGCAGCATGTTTTAAACAAGTCAAAGAAAGCGTTAGACAAGCAGCTAAAAACCTAATACTTGGAAGAAAATTATTTCTTTGAAAAGTCTTGTACACAAATAGCACCATTTTCGCTGAGATTCAAAGTAAATATTAATTAATTAACATAGTTTTTAATATTTGGCTAAACAATTAACTCGTTGAAGGATTATTTATTCACAAAGATAATATTATATTCTAGACAATATTATCTAGAACATCTTTTTTGATCAAATCTCATTTGTCAAAAACGTGTTTGATTTTTTAATCTAGTGTTCATAACGTGCACCTGTGTGTGTGTTTTTTTAAGATGGTCTTTTGGAAAGTGATTGACAAATAAAAGTGTATATTAATTTATTTATGAAATACCCAGTTGTATAAATTTATATTGTAAGAATATTTATATTCTAGCTTATTTTGAAACTACTGAATGGCTCTATCAACTCTACCATTTTATCTAAAACCTCACAAAATAGTGCAAAAACCCAGTAGATCTCCTTTTACAGTGATGAATCGAGCAATTTGGTGGCTCGTTTTAAAACAGCCTGCCTTTGCTCGATGGAGGTATAATATTTAGCATTGAAAATGAACTGGCTGACATTTATTTTTAAATTCATGCAGCACAACTAATATTTCGATATAATAAGACTGAGTTTGTGAGCTTATTTTCTTACCCATATTACTAACTAGCTGATCCGACATTTTGTCCTGTCGTGATTGACAGTTGACAATAGGATGGCATGAAACGAAACGATGGAACGAAATGTTGGCAATCCAAAAGTGTTTTCAGTTATTCCTGTTTTCTACCTTTCCCGTGAATTTTCCAAAGATATTACATTATACGACCCTTGTATTGACAATTACGAAGACTACCACCAATGAAATAGAAATTGGCCAAATATGTCCAGTCGTATTCTAGTTTAAGCGAGACAAGCGGTTGTTTTTTAATGTGACTAAATTGTCGTGATGAGTTGACAGTCTATCTGAAGTTAAGTAATTATTTTCTCCAATAAACAACAGAAAAAAGACTCCAGTCCTACTCTAACAAAGTAAAACAAGACCCAAGTTCATCGCGTATTCTGAACCCGTCTTACGTGCTGGTTCATATCGATATGTTTGACCAACGAGTTTTTAGGCTGAAAAATATATGTTCTTAATAATTAAAGACCGATTAAAAAGATTTTCCGCTTTTGGCTTCCGTGGTCAATGGCCCAAAGCTTTTTTTTTCACTTATTGAAATACCCCCGCTGTGTTACCCGCCGTTAAAAAGTGAACATTAGATGGTAGGAAAAAACCGACAGAAATTGTTTTTTGCACTTACACAATACTTCACTTTTTTGGGGTAAAACGCCAATGTGTACAGGGTATGAGCTACCTTTATAACAAATTTCATCCAAATTCGTTTATCCATTGAGACGTGAAGAAGTAACAAACATACGTACAGGCAAACTTTCGCATTTATAATTAGTTTGATAGTCGATGAAAAACTAAACATATATTATTTTCAGGAAAGTATTGGACTTTTATATTTCCTTTAAACAATTAATAGAATTAAATAAATTGACCTTCTTGAGTACCCAATAATGAGTATCCAATTGTTTTTATTCAAAGAGATTCGGCCTTTGAAAGCGATTCAAATTTGCAGGAGATCCAATTTGCATAACGAGAGATTTGTATCTACTTTATGGAGATTTTTTTACTGGTTCTTGCAACTTTACAAAGAGTATTGTGAGTCTAGAACTTAAAGGGCAATTAATTAAGAGTATCTTATAAGGTATGAACCAAATTTATAAACATTTTAAAACATTTATAAACTACTTTGTTTATGGGGAGCAGTAACCAGTTTATTGTACATCAGACGGACTTATCCCGCCATATGAATACTTTAAAAAAAAAATTGCAATATTTTTAGTAGTTGGTAATTTAACAATTTTAGAGCGTGGTGGCCAAGGGGCTCAGACGCCGACTTTCATTCTGAAAGTCGCTGGTTCAAACCCACATGTGCACCAATGAGTTTTTTCACTTGAAAAATTCATGTGCGCAATACCACGTTCTCAAAACGGTGACGGAAAACATCGTGAGGAAACCGGCATGTCTTAGAACCAAAAATTCGATGACATGTGACATCTACTCCATTCACTCTCAATTATCGAGAGTAGGCCGGTGTCCCTGCAGTGGGAACATTAGAGGCTGGTACGGTAATTTAACAATTACAGTGTGCAGTACGCAAAATTTTTGCGCATGCATCCTGGCACTTATGTTAAATATTCCTGTTATGTTATAGGTAATGTTACTTCAAATGTCAACCAATTATCCAGCCCTTAGTAAAACTGACCACAGAGCTCAGTTTGTAAAAGCTATACCTTCCAGCTGATATGGGTTATTGGTTCAATATCCACCCACGACACTAATGTGACAAACATAAGTCTGTTTCAGGGTTAACTTGTATTATTATAATGTTTGTATTTACAAAGATAAGATATAGGTATAAGATTTGATGTTTTGTATGTTTGATGGTAATGGATAATCTCAAAATCTACTAAACAGACATGAGCAAGTAGAATTTAACTTAATTTGACAAAATTAAAAATGGTGCTCTTTGTTACCCATAAAAAATATCTTTATTTTAATAAGGTCACATTAACCGCATTTTGTTGAAACAAAACATGGGTAGATGAATTTCTCTCTAAATTATTCGAATCGGACCTTTGATTTAAATGTCACAATGGGTATAAAAATGTTGAAAAAAAAAAAATGCAGCGGTGTGAGCGAACAACCTTACTCTAAGTATATAAGTAACCTCACCACATCTTATCCATTGATTTAAACTATATTTCATAATAAAATTACAACTCAAAATTTCACTCGTGTGAAGTGGGTCGCTAGTTCTAAATAAAGTGACTTGAAAATATTCTAGTTTAGCCCATAATTCCCTGAACATTACTTGGAGATGAATTCATTGTCTCAGAATGTAATATTCATTGATACGGAAGGGTACTTTTTCAGGGGCAATAAATGTAAACGATGCTGAGGGGTGCGAATTTAGGATTAATTTGGGGGGCGTTACCAGCTTTTATGTCATCAGAAGGGCAGGTAGTAATTACTACAGATTACAATTATAAATAATAGGCAAAATAAGACTTTTTGTCATCTGTGTCCATCTGTGTAAATATGTTAATATTCACAGCGTTGTCTACTATGGGAACTAGATAAGTGATAGAATAATTATATATTATAGTAGGTACTTATTTTCATATAGGTAGGTATTTCTTTTCTGTTGTTGACTGGCCTCACTGCTCAAATGTCAGCTCTGCTTTCTATGCTGTCGGTCGTGGGTTCGATTTCCACTCACAACAAGCATTTGTGTGACTAATATTTTTTTTTTTTTTTTTTTTTTTACAAATATACTATACTAGTTATATAGTCAACAACAGGAAAGAAAATACATTCTAGAAATATAGACCCGAAATAAAATTCTGTGCAAGGACTTACTTTACCCAGAATTATATGATGTACTGTTTCTTTAATGATTAACGGATGATAGCATTTCTTTAGTTCTTAAAATGGAATGTTATTCGTGCATAAAAGTGATGAATAAGAGATTACTGCTTAACACGATAAAGGGGCCAGTTTGTGGTTATCCTTTGTGGGAAAAAATAAATCATAGTCTTATTCGTGAGTAGTTATACCATTGCTATTATTATGGTAAAAGGCAGTATTAACATTAATTCAGACTTGATATTTTTTATGCGATAAGGATGATAAGATGATGACGGGATGAGCTTACTTTCCACTCGATGTAAGTGGGTACTTTCGCCCATGAACAACAGCAATACAACTCAGGTATGAGAAGACCCAAGTCGAACGCGTTGAGCTCATCACTTTGTGACATATTTGTATGAAAGTAACATCAAGGCACCCACACCCTACCATCAGAACATAGTGGCGCTAGTATGCCACTATGTGCGCTTAGCGTTGAATTACCAGGTGTGCCACCACACCTGGTAATCCATCGCTAACCTACTGCTACTTTGGGTTTTATATCACCTGGGGGAAACATGAAGAGTCTATGAGCTTGTACGCCTTTAGACGAGAGCAACATTGACCCCTTTGTGTTTACGAGATATTTAGGATTATTTTCATAAATATCAGTACCTTTTTTTTTTGTTTTCGTGGGGAAATGCACTCGCATACCGCCCTGCCACGGGGAGACAGAGCGGTTATGTGGGACTAGACCCACTAAAACCCCACGGTGTCCTCCTCTGCCGCTTAGTGGCGGGAACACGGGAACGTTAACACACACATCTGCGAACCCGCCACGGCTGTCCGTCTCCGGACCCCTCTCATTTTGGCACCGAGTGCCACGCCTTAGTTAGCGACACACCAGAACACATAGCGTGTCGCAACCACCTCGGGGACCTGGCCAGCGAAAGGGCGTTAGATGACCCCGTATCCAAACGCCCTAGGTCCCCATGCGACGGGTCAGATATGTGGCCCCGTCGCCTGCCACTACAGCCGCAGAGGATAGGGAGAGTGGCGCCTCTCAATACCAACACTCCTCTTCCCCTGCGGCCCCACCGCGTCCGCCATCTAGCGGTGGCGACCCCGCCGTGGCCGCGGAAGGTAGGGAGAGCGGCGCACCGCTATACCGGCACTCCTCTCCCGCCGCGGCCCCTAACCCTCAGCTGCGGTGCCGCCCATATGACACCGCAGCCCGCCTCAGTTGCGGTGCCCCCCATAAGGCACCGCCACCTACTGTGGCCGCTCCTAGTCGGCTTGAAGGCAAAGCCTAAAGGAGCAGCCCCTCCCGGGTTCCTCTTGGCTTCACCGTGGGCAGCCCAACCACGGTTACTAAGCCCCCCCGCCCCGACAAGGCGGGAACCCGCGGGGGGGATAAATATCAGTACCTAACATCGGTTGGACCATTATGTGCCCCAATTATTTTGAATCTCAAAGCAAATGACCAACACACGTCCCTTATTCAACCCCTGTATTAAGGGAGGCACAATTAAACGAGCACAATTTGCAAGGCGTAGTCTTCCCACACTTCAAAGTTTTAATTAGTGGCTAAGATCATGCCACTGATATTTATCTTGCCGGATGCTCGCGAGACAAACGGTAATCAAATGGAATTAATTGTGATTCGGGTTGAGAATAAAATCAGAAGGTTGTAATTAATGTTATGTAGTGGTTAACTTTTAAATGGCTATGATATAATACGAGATATGTACCTTTATTGTTTTAGAGTTTAAGCTGATGCAGAAATTTAGATAATGCTCTAATGTGAGATTTCGAAATGCGCAGATCGACACATTCTTTGAAAATAAAGTAAATACCCAGTAAGGGTATGTGTTCTACCCAAATTCTGCTCTTTTAGAAACGTTCAAATTAAAATTACTATCTACTGTCAGTTAACCTATTTGCGTCACAAATCATATTTTGCTAAAGTATTGTATCAATCAAGTAAAACAGTGTTAAATCAATTTTTTTACGAAATGAAAAATTAATTTGAATTATAGAAATCCATAGTTTAATTTGAACTTTAAAATTAGTTAAAGTAAATTTAATTTGAAATCTAACAATTAATTCTGTAATGCGTTTCAATTATGCGTTCGTCTAATGTGAAGCTACACGAAAATTGGGCCTCTAGTCTATCTAAAGGTTTTAATTACCAAGATACAAGAGCAAATGAATAAGGCACGAATCAGCCGCAAAAAACTTTTTACTATGCATTATCTTGCAAACTTTATGCAACTTCGCGCAAGTGCAAGCATGAAAAGCATAACTGGCCGTGCATGAAATACAAACATACGAATATATTTTTTGACATAATTAGATTAATGTACTGTCCTTGTCCCTTGCAGAAATTTCCTCCGACCTTTTTGCTACGTACAAATCACCTACATTTTTATGTTTATACAATAACTATGACAATGGTATGGCGGACCAAATATATTTTTCCGTAAGCTGATTGGATCTAATAAGACGTAGTGAATCGTATCTATTGGAATAGATGGTATTTAAAGTTATTGGTTTCAGAATAGAGGTAGGTCGTTTGACCTTTAGTGAGTGAGTTATACGAATATTAGCTTCTTTGAAGGTAAAAAGGTCCTGTAAATATTTCCTAGCTGTTTAATTTTGTATTTTAATTTAGTAATACTGTCCAATTTTCTTTTGTTTTATAGAGTGATGATGCTAGGCTCAAACTCAAACTCATTTATTTTTTAGATATTAAGTATGTTTTGGACACGTCAAATTTTAAAGGATTCGTAATTTAGACGTGTCCAAAAGTTTCTTAATAGGCACATTAAATGCCCTTATATGTCTAATTACAGTCAGTCTAATTTTTTAAGTTTACGTATGTCCAAACCTAACCGAGGAGAAAAAGACAAAGCTCTGTAATCTTCCACTAAATGCTAATTGCAATACATAGTACATTCTATGTTTATTACTCGCTTGAGCAATAAGTTGCTACAGCAACTGTTAAAATACTGGTTTATTGTTGAAGCTATTGGCTCGTTGCTTGGATGACATGATTTCCTCAGAGTAATTTCCTTCCTTTATTTAGCAGGATTCGAACCCATAACCTAGTATGTACACATCGCATACGTCATCAATGACAGAGGAAATATACACACATTTATAAGGCCGATTGCGCAAAACGAAATGCTTAAATTTTTTGATTCTCCCCTTTATAGGGCAAAACGTTTTGTAATGCTCAACGTTAACGGGAAATTGAGCGAAACTGTGAATTGTATGCATTATAATTTGAATTGAGTGCCGAATGTTTTGCAAATTAGTGCCACAATAGTTTTGCAGCCAATGGATACCTATGCAGTATGTATTGAAATTATATAATTAAGTGATGGGTTTAATTCAGTCTACCTGTAGACATATTATGTTTGTATATAGAAAGATTCCTTACATTTTTCTTTTTAAGCTTTATCAGTGACGGAGCAACATGGAAAAAGAGGGTCACGAATAAGTTATATGCTTAAGTAATTAATCTTTTTATATATTCTAATAATTATCATACAATTCTAGAATAGATTATACTATAAATAATATAATACGTTTATACATATAAATTTCAAATATACTTCATCCTATCTAGTCTAAAACTGATAACATTAGATTATACAAAATTAACCAAAAATGTTCACGCTAATCTTGTGTTCTATTCAACAAAAAATCTTTATTATATTGTGCTTAAAATTTTAAGAAACCCACTTATTATTCTTGTTCTTAAGAGTTGTTTTGGAAACGCTATTATTATGTTCAAGGAACTTTTCTTAAAAGTTTAATCGAAATTCCTGAGACAAATTTTGATGAATTTGAATTCGGATACGACTTGGAATTTCTATCGGCGTAGTATATTGCCATTACGGTTTCTGTAAATTAAATGGGCTGTGAATGAGCAGTTTTGTTGGTATATAACACTTAATATCTAATTATAAATAAGGAAATAAATAAGATTCGTTATCACCGTCACTAAGATACTTTTTTTATGTGAAAAGTAGTTAAAATCCTAGAAATACGTATCCAATAAAACTCTTTATTAACCAACTTAGTTACAAGCGTTCAAATATAATAATACCTAGAACACAAATCTCATAGAAAATGTTTTGACTATAATATTTCTCACATTAGTAAGGAGTCTCGAGCAAGACATTTTGATAAGTCACCATTATTCCTGTTTTCACGTGGCAGTGCACTGAGTCGGGAATTTGTCGTGGGCTTCCCTTGGACAATTAATTTTCAGTAAAGGTGACGTTCATTGCTTCCTAGATCCCCTCATTTGATGGTATTTCATGTGTGTAGCTTAGGGACATTTGTTTGGGCTGTGAACCTCTTTGAATTATGATTGCGGAATGTCTATATACCTAGGTGATATTTTGTTTATCCTACAAAGTTATTGGGTGTGTGAATATGACTCCGCCCTTTCTCAACAGATGTCGTTTTTAGTATTGTTTACGTGTACTAATAAATGACCATACTTGTATTCGATAGTACTGAATGTCAGCTATCTAACGCATTTTATGATATTTGGTTGAAGTGTAAGCAACAATTGTTTTCACCTTTTCGAAAATGTCGGTTTTTATTCCAAATAAACGTCATTTGCGGGAAGTGTTATTACATTATTTTATTGCGAAGAAAACTGCAGCGGAAACTTATCGTTTGCTTGTGGAGATTTATGGTGAGCATGCTCCGTCTAATACAACTTGCAAGGAATGGTTTCGACGATTTCAAAATAATGATTTTAGTACTGAGGATAAAGAACATGGAAAACCACCAAAAAAATTTGAAGATGCTGAATTGGAAGCATTATTGGCGGAAGATTCTTGCCAAACTCAATCAGAATTAGCTGCAGCATTAAATGTTGATCGTTCAACTGTTGCAAAGCGTTTACAAATGATGGGAATGATTCAAAAAGCCGGTGACTGGGTTCCACATGATTTAAAAGAAAGAGACATGGAACGTCGGAAAACCATTTGTGAAATGCTGCTTCAAAGACAGCAAAGAAAAGGATTTTTGCATCGGATAGTCACAGGAGACGAAAAATGGATACACTACGAAAATCCTAAACGCAAAAAAGCTTGGGTGAAACCAGGCGAACCAGGCCCATCACAGCCAAAAATAAATATTCACTGTGCCAAGGTCATGCTCTGTATTTGGTGGGATCAGAAAGGTATTGTATATTATGAGTTGCTCAAACCCTCTGAAACTATTAATGGAGAAGTTTACCGACGACAACTAATGCGTTTGAAGCGAGCCATAGAAGAAAAACGACCAGAATGGGTGAATAGACATAACAAATTAGTTCTTCAGCATGACAATGCCAAACCGCATACCGCAGAAGTCGTAAAAAGATATTTAGAGGGACAGGACTGGGAAGTGTTACCCCACCCGCCATATTCACCAGACATAGCTCCTTCGGATTACCACCTATTCCGGACGATGCAGACAGACCTTACTGGAGAAAAGTTTACTTCATGTGAAAGTATCAAAATTTGGATTGACAACTGGATAAGCTCAAAAGACCAGGACTTCTTCCAGCAAGGAATACGAAAACTACCTGAACGATGGGCGAAGGTTGTAGCTGCAGATGGAGCATACTTTCAATAAATTTTTTTTTAATTTTGTAAGCGAACAAATGTGTTTTATTTTGACAAAAAGGGGCGGAGTCATATTCACACACCTATTACTTGTAAAAAAAATGACAATAATATACCTATTTTCGATTATGTCTGTAGTCAAAATTATATACCAAACATAATTTATACTAAAACTGTCTTACTTAAGCATAGATAAGCAAGATAAACAACACAAATATTAAAAGTTCTTTTTTAAATTTACTACGACTATTTGACCTAAAATGTAAATACTTGAATAAGCTTAATAACTTCAGGCTCGCGATAGTACACCTGCGGAAACTAATGCATTGTATGCGGTTGGAATGCAATGTGATGAAACACAACTTGCATTGGAATCGCACGTGAGTCAATTCTATGATAATTCTATATTATCCACGCTAATAATTCTATATTACTTGATGCCTGATGCGTTTGACAACGTCGACGTACTGCATAGTTTTGACTTTTGACACCCTTGACAAAACATGAGTTGTACCTATAGTTCAAGTCTTGAATGTAGATACGTCTTTTGTGTATGTGAATTTTCATTCAACCATAAATATTCCACGTTTATCACGGTAATCGGTAATCGGTAACCAAGTATAAATCCTGTGCTTTGAAAGAATAATCCTTTTTTCGCCTATTTCGTCATCTCTTTGTTACCTAACCAGTTTGGATCGAATAAATACAGCTTATCGCGCTATCTACATTGCAGTTTGCTTTGCCTATACATTCTTTTGATAATTAAAAATATGTTTAAATCAATGTCATTGTTAGTACTGGTAGTCAAAATTGTACCGGCTATTTTCCAGAAGATATTCAATATTTGAAATAACCGCCACTTGCTATCGAATTTGAATTAAAGATGTGGTTTCGCTTACCTCACTGCTCTTAAGCGTCGATTGTTTGTAAATAAATAGCGTGAGTGCTTTGCCTTTTAGAAACCATGGATTTGTATTACTGAGACAACAATGATGATATTATAATATTACATTTTACAGTCAAAATGTTTGAACGTATTCTACGTTTATGCATTGCATTATATAAACCTGATAATGTGTTCAAAAATTTATATATCGAAGATATATTGAATTATTTTAAAAACTATTCTATACAGCAGCATTTAGCAGCTATTTAAGTAGCAGTAGAACTTGTGCCAAGTTCGTCCGGAGAGGTACTGCCACCACACCTGGAATCTGCCGCCAAGCAGTGGTGGTTGCATTACTGTGTTCCGGTGGAAGGGTGTGGGTGCCGGTGAAATCACATGCGCATGCGACATATCATCCCCGTCTCGAGTGATGGACGCAGCAGGATGAATGCGACTCAATAAAGATTTGGATCTCATACTGAGTCGCACGCATTATTGTTGTCATGGGCGAGGGTCACCACTTACCATCAGGTGGGCTCTCAGCTCGTTCCGTCACTTATTAACATACAATACAAAAAAAAAAAAACTTGGAAAGTGTTTCAATGATAATGCGTTTTCGTTATTTTTATTATAGAAAAGTAGTACTCATGCTGAAGGTGCACGTATTATTTCTGCCACATGGCACTAATTTTATGAGGTAGATAGAATACTGTAGTACAATAGGTACACAGGCTGCTGGTTCATATAACGTGGGTTTTGATTTACCTACAGATAAACGTAAAAATCCATTTTCAGGCCTCAGGTCTACAGTCAACACTAGGGTAATCTCAAACACAGCTCCTCAAATAAGACATTCTGTTAGGTCATTAGCTCGGTCAGTTATGTTATTCACAAAAAAATATTCTCTTTTAATTATATGATTGACTAGTCCAACAATAAAAATAAATCAATACGATCAACAATTTGTCAAAGTGCCCAGCTACAGAAAATACGAAAGCGCCAATAAGGCCTACATAATCAAAATAACAATCTAACCGCTTGAATAAAACAACATCTCACTCGCAATGTGTGTGCTTGTTTATTTGGGTGGTAATGTGCAACACTATTCATGAATGATCCAGTATGTGTTGTTGAAACAGTGTGATAACACAGTAGGTACAGTTTCAGGTACATAAAATTACATAAAAGCGCATCATGTTCTGTCTTGAAAATATTGGGTGCAGAGCATCTTTTTATACTCGGTCAACTATCATTGCATAACCAAATAGTATTTAAACGTTGAAGTCCGAGCTGGCTTATCTACATACTCATATTTATCTCATCTCCTGATTTGTTTCTATTTCTGAGACAGGTTTCTTCATAGTTTAGTTGGTTACTTACTACATCTAGCTTCTACGCTGTAGGTCGTGGGTTTGATTCCCACTCAGGACAAGTATTTTTGTAAAAAATATAAAGGTTTGTTGTGTGTCTGAGTGTCAATATGTGTTATAGGACTTTTCAATCAATTATCTAGTTCCCATATAAAAAGCTATGCTTAGTAAGGCGCGTTGTGAAAACTACATGAATATCGATTTATTACTATTTTTTTTAATTCTTACCTCTCGTTATACGCTTATCATTAATGTTAAATAAGATTTGATTGCTATTTTCAGTTAAATTAGGCATTTATTTTTACATAAGCCTATTGATGTTTAGTGTTGTACGTAAACGGAAACATTTTACTAAACCTATCCAAAACTTTATCCGTCTACTCTAACTGCAAAAGATATAATCTTTGGATAAACCTTAAAAAACTTGAACTTGATGAATTTTAAGGGTTTAACATCGACGGATTATTCTGCACTAATCAAAACTAAGATTTCTTGCTAGTGACTCGAATGTAAGCTCATGAAATTTTTACAAACAATAATTGTCTGTGTAGTTCAAATAACTACCACAAAGCCCACGGTTTCATATCGAACAATATCGAATATGAAACAATGACAGCGGTTGTCAATTTACTCGGTTGGTTGAGACTTGCACGTCATCGATTTTCAGTAATTGGATGTTACTTTTCGCGAGCACACATCAGCACTGCATGCGTGTTTTGCACTCAATAGCAGCTGAAACTTTGGGGAGTTCGCATCAATATGTGGAGTAAAAAGTTGTGTTGAAAGTTAGATATATTTCGAAATTTAAAAGACGTTTTTGATTTAAAATATTATTTGAATATGGAATAAACACAATATTTACGCTTGCCATGATAAATAGATTAAATAAATAGTTTGACATATATATTAGGAAAGAAGACTAACCTGACATATAAATATAAATTAGGTTTAGGTTTTACAACATAGAAGAACTATTAATTAGCCTCTAAGTCTGAGTTTTGAGATATAAATGTCTGTATTTGAAATGAGTAACCCTCGAGCGGTTGTTATCTTGACAAGTATAAACAAGTTCAATCCATATTCAAATAACATTATTTATTATAATAAAATACACAAACAACTTCTCCTTTCTACAATTACCATTTTACATTCAAATATTTCCAAGGCCTCCTGCACTGAAACGGTGATACAATAACACTGATATTTTTTCAGCCCCGGACGATATACGACCCTGCCACGTCCCAGATACTACACTGATGTGGTGTGAAAACCTTAAAAATTCAACCAAATAAACAATTTCATGGTAATGTTGCGCTTATTTCAGAATACAAATACCCTTTTAGCTTCTGATCTATAATATTCGAACGTTCAATGAATGCATTAACTCAATTCACAGACTGATGATGGCCAATTAATGTATTCGAGCCAGTGCTGTATATTCTGTGCAATAGTTTAAAAGCAAATGAGGTGGATGAGTTTTCGGACCCATGATTACTATTTTCGTAAAATGTTAACTCAGATGTAACAGCCTATAATTTATTTGTTTTATTCCCAATGGGCTGACATAATGGGCAATTTAATTTACCACGGAAGCCACTGACGGATTTTGGTAGCCTTTGAACTTTTAGTTCAAGGACATACTAATTTCCTCTCTGTTTCGTTCAACAATTTCGGAACGTCAGTTATAAGTACGCCTTTCACTTGAAGACACTGTTTCAAATAAATAATTTATTAATTAAAGGAACCGTTTTCAAGACTTGTATTAACAACTCAAAGTAAATCGAAAATGTTGACGTTGACAAAACACTTTTGATCACATAAGAGCAAGTAGAAAATTAATCCAAAGTGTGAATCCAAAGTGCTTGTTCATAAATACTGAAAAGCAGGAATTGCTTAATAAACTGACGACACTTTTTCTAAATTCATTATGGTACGTCGCGTATTCATAAGGGATTTAAAAAATCATTCAGCAATTCAGGATCTCAGTTACGGACACTGTCATACATTGTTATGGGCGGCGAGATTAGTTCGAACTGACGTTTGGTTTTCTGTATTGAAATAGTAATTTAGAGATGACAGAATTGAGAGATGAGAGCCTTCAGCCAGAAATTTAGGTGAAGCAACTTGACTAAGCATATAATAAGAAGGAAACAAAGACTAATGTGGTCAAAGTTAATAACAAAAACAAGCATGCTTAAGTCACAGAGATTGGCTGATCATGTCCAAGAACCGACAACCAAATGATCTTGTATGGAGACTGCTCGTAGATAAGTATAGCGTTACCCTTTTCGCCTACCTCAGTATAATCCAGAAGACTATACTGGCTTTGCTCGTTACTTGCAAAAGGTGGCTGGCAGAAAGCGGATGCGAAGAGCTGAAGACCAGGCTATTATTAAAATTAAATTCTTAGAAAAAAATTTAAGAACTTGCCCCAACGACCAGTCATGTTTAATTTCATTATATTTATTTCGGAAATTACATCTCTGTTACTCTGGCGAAATCTAAAATCTAAACAATCATATTATATTTGCGATACAAAATATACCACATATAAGGCTACAAATATTTATTAGAATGAATAATTTTGATGTATAAAAATAATCGTAGCCAATTAGTACTAATTAGTAGCAATTAGTACTTGCAAAATTATTTACAATCGATATAATTTGGTTAATATTTGTCTCACTGTCACATTTATAAAACGGCAGCATAGTGAGCTCTATGCTGCATCGTATATTTTAGAAAATGATGACACGGATACCCACGATACAGACTATATAGTGTGAGTATCAACGGAAACTAGAACATATCTATAATTTGACTAAAGCTGTATATTATCTTTCATAAATTTTAATTGTCTTTCAAACTATTTGTACTTGCTGTGAATAAACATTTTCTCCGACATCAAGACAAAAGCTGCATAAAACTAAAATCTAATAATAAAAGCGTAAAAGTTCAATGATTACTAACCTGAAACTACAACAAAAACTAAACCTCTGTCCACATTCATATATTTACTATGCGTGAAATACCTTTTCACATGCCAGTTATCACCTGAGCAACCAGTTGTAGTAAGCTGAGCCTGCGGCGTTATTTCATAAAGTAAATATTTATGAGGGAAAGGAGTTTCGCCTACTCGTAAGCCGCTGATCCGAAAAGACATAAACCTCCAGGGATTCAGTTCTAAGTTCATGAAGGCATCGCTCTGTTAGGTATTTTCTTTTCCAGTGAGCGTTGGCACAATAGGATTGTTTTCACACTCCATTGTTTGGTTGAATTTGTGGAATATTTTCTCTATATTGGATAGATATTTATTTTGTAATCTTTCTTTTACTTTCAACGTAACATTATAATAATTGTCACTTAGTGTTTAGTGATTATGCAGCCAATGGTAGACCAACATAACTTTTGTTAACTGCAGCTCACGTGTTGCTTCCAGAACACTCTGTTAGATGCTTGGTGGCCGATTTTCAACTTAAGCATAGCTGATAACCCTGTTAATGCACTTTTGTTTATTATAGAAAAAAGATTTCTTGTATTGTATAATAATAGACTCAACTCTTACAATAAAGTAAAACCTATTACTATAAGTAGTAAAAAGGTTTCTTAAATTATTTATTTAGTACAAAAGAAATGTGAATAAGAAGATTATTTAATAAGATAAAACTTTAAAAAAATATATTATTTATTATTCTAGTAACATTTATTTCCAGATGTGCGTGAATGATTCGTTCTTACTAAATCCAGAAAACATGAAAATAGTATGTTAATCCACCAGAGAGTCCCTTCCGAAATTCAATCCGGAACTGAATAATTCAACTTTGTTCTGGTTTTTAGCAAAAGTAGAAATGGTTATGAACAAAAAACGACTATATACTAAGTAGAGTTGATATGAGAAGGGTTTACCCCCTATTTAGTACCTCTTCGCTAAGCGGAGTTTTCAGCGGAAGTGTGACTCCCTTTTCAGATCATCTTAAAAGACTTCCGCAAACTAACGTTTAAATACATAAATTAAATACAAAGTTCCTTCAGGATTCAGTTGCTTACATTTTTTGGTAAATAAGATTTATTATAATAAATATGGAACGGACTTATTTGTCTTCGGTAATTTTCCGTCCTCGTTATAGAGAAATTGGTATAATTGATAAAGTTACTCATAGGATGCCAATTAGAAGAACTTTTCCTTTTACCAATCAGAACTCCGAAAACAACTTGTTTGTAAATGTATCTACTAATATTAAAGTAGTATTGAAGTATTTATTGATGTATTTGTTAAGCAGTATTGATGTATTTAAAGATTAGTAATTTATTGCTTTTATGTTTTTTGATTAAAATAGTAACATTCCTAAGATTCTATAGTTAAAATAGGATTTTTGAGTTTAACTGATCAGGAATGTATAATAGTTAGTACGTAGGTACTAAGTTTGGTCGATGATGCCTCAATCATCAACTATGTTGAAATTTATCGCTGTCGATGGACCACTTTGGAGGTGCACTCTAAATAAATAAATGATCATCCAAATTGGTTCACAATTGGCGAAGATATAGCGTAAAAATTGAAAAAAAAAACATACAGCTAAATTTAAAAACATCCTTCTTTTTAATGTTGGTTGGTTAACCACTCAGTGAAACAAATAATATGAAGAGGCGATAAAAGGCGCGATGAAATGCTTGGTTTGGTAACTGTCTCTCAAGTGAGGTTAAACTACTATAATAGTACTACTATTCTATACAATAGTGTTTACCGAAACTGAAATTGTATGCAATTAGACTGCATTCGTCAGATCTCAAGTCAAATTCTTTTTTTTATACGACTAATAGAACCAGGCAAATCGATGCCTCTCATAAAAATCAAAACTTCCCCTTGGATCTTCCCCTACTAAAGTATCAGTCGCATAGCGTTGGACCGGTCACCCTGAAATGGTGTGATATTACGCCTCAAGTGCCTTTAATTTCACCGTTACTCACACCCTTCCACCGTAACATAGCAACGCGAGTGCACCACTGCTTGACGATGGAGGTGTGGAGGCAGTACATTTCTGGATGAATTTGGCAGTTCTACTGTTACTTTGGGTGGCTCCTAACGCACCGCCCGGGGGACACGTGTCCCCCAGGTGGGGAAGGTAATCAGACAGAAAAAATCGAAGGAATCGCTGCTAATTATTTCTTTGACTCGTCATCTTTTTCATCACAAATATTTAAAACAATTCATTTAATGCATTATAAAAAATGCGAATAATAAATTGAGTTTGAGAGCAAAACTTCAAGAAATAAGATAAAAAAGTTAAGTAGAAAAAGTGAACAGCCTCCATAAGGTTTATGCAAATTTTACGCAAAAATTTTTTACTCGCAAACTTTTGTGTTCTTATTATTTGCAAACAACAACAGGCAGCGGGTGTGCCATTTCCCGTAAAGATGTTTTAAATATCGGATGTAAAAACCCTAGAAAACTGAAGATGCGACACTCGGTAGAACCAACCATTGGATGTAAAATGCTAGTGCTATTTTTTTGTGACTAACCCGAAGGCGGCTGATGATGGTCAACTCGACATAAAGTAGTTATCATTATAATGCCCATTATAAAAAATACCATGTTTGTTATTTAACAAGAACACAGTCTTATATGTTATATCCATTACCCTAAGACACGTACTCCAAAATTACATCTACTACTGACTTCTGTGGTAAATTTCAGAATCCAACTCGCCTGGGCTTCAGTCTGTTATAAATGTTCCACCAACTTCCTATTAAAGCTATTGCTTTAGTGAGTTCCAATTAAAAAGCAAGCTACATGTTTGCAGTTTGACAGCTACTGTATCTAGTTTTAAAATAATAATTGAAGAACTGGGTGCTATAAAGAAGTAGGAAATTGTATATAATATATATAAATGAAGCTGTTTTTTTGTCACTGCGTACATAAAAACAGCTTTAAATATATGCTCAAGGCACCGACTTTCAGTCGTCTGTTGAAATACGAAAGTGCACTAATAAGTTATTTGAAATTGTATGTACCATGTTCTCAACGTCTTAGAATACGAGTATGTGACATTCACCGAGTTGGGCTCCCATAGTAGATAAAAGCCTATTCAGTCTCACTGATCGAGAGTAGGCCTGTGACTGCAGTTGGAACATTAATAGGCGACACGGGTGTTGTGTTACATATGCTTAAAAAAGGCATACAATTTTGCTTATTTCCGAGGATCCTGCGAATTCACTAAAGCTACATAATACAAAAACGTAAGGTTATGTGATAAAGTTCATGTTAAGTAATATTTTTTTTCCCTAGTCCTTATACAAGCAATTTCAGAAACTGTGTTTTCTCATATTTCATGAATCATTATTTGATGTTGTTTAATATTCAAACTGTAAAACATCATATAATTAAAACATGGGTTCGTTGGTGGGTACCTCTAAATGCCGGCCAACATACATCAAAGCGACAGACATTCCAGTGTCACATGACGTGTCAGACACGTTTAAACGTGTTGGTTTAGCTAAGTTTTAAACTAAATGAATATTTTAGTAAAACTAACTAACAAAGTCTATCCATGTACCAAGTTTCACAAATATTTTTCGTGCTATAATAGTACCTGATAATTCGACTAGTTTTACGCGTCACGATTATATCCATAGAGAATATTTATAAATCAAATTAAGGTTTCTAGGTGTATCCTATCAAAAACTAATTATTATCAAATCAAATAAATAAATAAATATTATAATTAATATATATTATAATACAATATGAATATAAGAATATCAGATAATGAAATTAGACAAAAAAAAATATATAGAAAAAGATTTTATATCAAATTAAAAGTAAACTTTATTCTATACAATACAATACACCAATTGAATTGAACCAGCATAGGGGGGAACCATGTCACATGTTACTGAAATAGTAGCTTTGACTCACACGAATTTAGTAAATACCTACTACTTAACAATAAATCCATAAATAACATTTGATAATATCATAATTGTGGTTCCATCTAAAGTTGACGTTATTTTCCGGCTTATGACTAACAGAAAAATAAATCGAGTATTTCAATTTGATTTTATGCAATATAAAAAATTGAAAAATTTAAAATCTATTACTTTTACTGAATACTTTTTTTACTTTGTTGGTTTCAGATTGTCTTCACTTACGTGGGTTTTGGAGAAAGCGGAAGACAAGACAAAATCTTAGAATTTATGAAGTTCCATATTCAGTCGCATCTCAGCGCCAGCAATTAACGTAAACGAGACGGGTGACTTGCTCACGGTATCGTATTAACTCAATAACAGCACACTACAATACAGGTTAATCGTGTCAAAATCAATGTATATCTCGGTACTATGTATATCTAGTTAAAATTCATAGAGTTACGAGACTAGGTACGTTGCAAGTTCTTGGTTAGGAGTAAACATTAATAATCTTCAGACAACTCTGAGCGATAAAGACATAATTGCATTTACTAGAAGCAAGCTCCGATATTCCAAGTTACGGTAAACAAGGCATAAACGTAGTTTGGCACTTTCCAAGTATATTATCGATATTATACACTTTGTCTATCTTTAATAGTAATTCTAGATGGACTCTCTTGGTACTTCTCAGATCAAGTATAAATATTCTCATAATGTATGGTTATCTTACTTATATACTATTGAAAACGTTTGGGTGGATGGATGTTTGTTACTAACTCACGCCAGAGATGGATTATAGTCTGATGATAGTATACATTAAGGCTACTTCAGTCGTGGAAAAATATACGGTACCGGTTACGGTAAGAAATATGCTCTCAGTGTCGTTTCTCGGAAAACCTTCCATCGACACCATTATAAATATTGTATTTCTTATAGTGTAGAAAAAAATACGGAAATTTCTTATCATCATCAGCCTATTTCAGTCCACTGCTGGACATAGGCTTCTCCGAGTAAGCGCCATTTAGCCCGGTCTTCGGAAATTCGGTGTAAATTTCTTATATCTACCTCTATATTCCTATTGAATCACATCCAAACCATACAAACAATTACCATCCATCCAAACAAAGTTATTTATATCAGAGCATTTATTTAAAATATTTTAATGTCTTTCATTAAATGTTTGACAGGTATTTGTTTTAATGGAAAACATATATTGGAGCGCGTTGGCAGTAAAACTGAACATGTTTTTTTATCCATGTTTGACTCGTTTTCAGTTTTAGGTAATGCTATTATATAAAAATATCTTCAAGGAAAGTATTCATGTTTTCTATATTGTATTTTGTATGGTATCAAATACTAAGTTCTAAATTTCAAAGATTACCCTAGTTTTTTTTTTATACATTAAGGCTAGCGTTTGACCGCTATCTCACATAATGATAAGTGATGATGTGGTCGAAGATGTCGCTGTTCTAGAAGATACCTAGTCACTCTTTTCTTGAAATTTATTTCAATCATTTTTTTATCAAATTGAATTTTTAGTTCTATTTGTTATGGCATTAATCACTTACCGTGTTTCCCGGTGTTGGCTGCCGCGAACGCGGTGCTAAGTATCAAGAGGTGCACCAGCATGCTCCCTCCTCTGGTTTCGGAAGCACATTCGGCCGAAATTGCTCCACAATCAGCCACACTGAAACAAAAAAACCTTGATTAGCTAAATATGCTATTGGATTAAAGTCAGGCTTTGTAGAAAAAGTATTTAGGTACCTGTATTGTTAATAATATTGTTAATTGTATTGAGAGCGTGGTGGCCCAGGGGCATAGACGCCGACTTTCAATCCCAAGGTTGCTGGTTCAAACCCAGACACCAATGAGTTTTTTCACTTGAAAAAATTTATGTGCGCAATACCACATTCTCAAAACGGTGACGGAAAACATCGTGAGGAAACCGGCATGTCTTAGAACCAAAAAATCGACGACATGTGACATCTACCAATCCGGATTGGGCTCCCGTGGTAGATCAGAGCCCATTCACTCTCAATTATCGAGAGTAGGCCGGTGTCCCTGCAGTGGGAACATTAGAGGCTGGTATGGTATGGTATTGTTAATCAGAACTCCCGCTCTGAGACGTCTTAATACGACTTTAGTTTGGCTAACTCGAGGTTAAACTTTGGTTTAAATGGAATCAGTTGATTATTTACAAGTTCGTTATTGTCACTGTAGTTAGTCAACACTAATATATAATAAATATGTATTACGTAATCAACAGAAACATTACTATCTAGAATTAACCTTGTACTGATTGTTATCCATGATCACAAGGACACTTTATTTTAATGTAAAAATTAATAACCCCTTTATCAATGCTTTATAACTTATAATAACGGAACAAAAATGTAGCTAACTGTCGAAATGATTCATATTAAAGTAAACATATTTATAGCTCAATTTGGTAGGAACATTTATAAGAAAACAACGTATAGATAACGGTGTTAGCGAGTGTACCTAAAACCAAAAAACCCGCCCAAAGACGCAAGTATTATACCGAGCAATGCTAGTTTACGTGTTACATAATAATAAATCACAAGTGGCGTGTCATGTGTAGCGATAAAGCGTCGGCTCTGAGACAAAAACTATTCATCGAGATCGAGTTCCAAAGAGGGTTCGAGTGGTCGTGCACAGATAAAGTCTCAGCAAAAATCCGCCAATTTATCCCGCCAAAAAACAACATAGCAAAAAGCTATTTAACGTTTTATTAATCCTTGATCAATGAAGAGATCATCAAACTTAAGCCCTCACTCATAATCTGTAACGAAAATTTCAAATAGACAAGTTATACATAAATTTCGCAATTTCCTTTCAGGAAATTGTAAAGCCACTAAGTAGAGCTTGAAATATACCAATAAGAGTTTTCGTTGTAGAATAAAATATAATTCCTTCGAAGCGGTTTGAATAACAACTCTTTAATTGAAAGTTTAGCAATTTGCTCGTACCCTCCCGAATGGACCCCAAGCGCGGGGCAAGTCTCATCCACCGCGTTCAAAATTGAACGTAGGCAGATGCGCTTAATTACCGAGCCAGATGCCGCCCTCGCTTATCTCGAGATGAACCTCCAACTCCAGGCCACTACGATATTCCCTAAGATTGTTCAAATTATTTTTTCCAGAACCATTCGCATGCCGCCGCCATCTCTAATTAAGAATTTAATAGGGGATTAAGTAATTAGAAGTGTCACAATGATTACGTCCTCTGGAAGAACTGTAAGGAGCAATTTACTCAAATGGTTTTCATTTAGGTAAATAGACACAATTTCATAGCAGTTTATTTCCGCGAACCGGTCGCTACCTAAGAAACTAATAAGAACTGTATGGTATAACTTTTACACGAATATTTGAGTTACAAAATTATGTTGGAGTTTTCCAATAATGCTTCTTCGAGTGTCCTCCAGTTGGAGATATGAGACGTAGTCAAATAGAGAGATAGCTGAGTATAAAGATGTCATTATGGAGGTCGGAGGGCTGAGGGGTGTCCCTACGTGCGGTGACGTAGGAGTGAATCAAACTTCTCTTTATATTTTATCTTACTGCTGGGGCGGTCGGTTTATGTACCTCACCCTACTTGATTTAGTTTTGATGGCAGAGAGGAACAGCTTTTAGATAAATGATTCTCACCAGCCCGCGTCGTGAGGGATTTGAACCTACAAATTTGCAACAATGTTTTGGTTTATCGGCTTCGGCTGGACTAAAGATGCGTTTACAAGGGGTGTAATGAAATGGATTTCATCACCGAGGGATGTTTAAGTGGATTAGATTTATTATTGCTTTGGATAATAGTCGGGATTTGGGAAGACACTTCGGGTAGGCACTTTGCCAATTGTATTTCTATTACATGCTCTTGCCCATTTACATAATATAATTTCATAGAACTGAGAATAAGATGTTTAGAGTTCATCAAATCAACTTGGGAGAAGCGATGTGGGTTCTAAGAATTACTTAAATGACATTTGTTGGTTACTAATAATATATTCCAAATGAATCTTTAAGAAATGTGTTAAATTTTTTGTTATAAAACACTTATAACAAGTTATTTACTAAAGGTAATATTTGATTCAAGAAATTGTTTCTAAAATATTGGTGACTTGTACAAACAATTTTGGAATCAAACATAAAATATAATGTCGCGCCATTTCGAAATAACTGGTCACGTGTTTCATCCAGACAATTATCATTATCTTGGGTCGACGCACAAAATACTAGGCCAAGATTAACACAATCCCAATCCTTCCAAACAAATTATCATGGCACAATAAAGATAAGATCGTAACAGCCACCATCAAACCGTTTCCTCAATCGGTGCCAGAAGCGAAATGTGTTAATGCTTTGTTCTAATCAAAGTGTCGTTAGCTTCGGGCTCGTACTCGATTACTAGTGGAATGGGAACTAGTACACATCCGCAAGATAAGCGAAATGACGTCTAATGTAATAAAACGGAATCTGCCTAACCACTTATTGTACCCGCACTTTTCTTAGTTGTGTTACTAGTACTTTGAAATCGGAATGGAAGCACTCGTAAACTCTTTTCGAATCTTTTTCTACTTTTTTCTAGTATCTAAACCCAAATGATACCGTGTTTGCTATCAAAACATAGATAATTTTTTTGTAAGTTTTTGTAATCTTTATGTAATTTTTTTGATAAAATATTTATATATTAGAAATATTAAATTATGTTAGAATTATTAAAATGGTAAACTTATACAGCAAAACCCTATCTAAATACAAAATTTCATCCAAATCGATTGAGCCGCTTCCGAGATATGCGAAATAAATAAATATACAAGAATTGCTAAATTACATCCAGCTTAAACGGGCTATTTTGAAAAAAAAAAAATTTAATCTATTGCCACCATACTTGTTAATCTACCGCCAAACAGTGGCGCACTCGCAATGGTGTATTCCGGTGAAAGGGTGTGGGTGCCGGCGAAATCACATGCGCGTGAGACGTAACATTCTCGTCACTGGTAATGGGCATAGCGGGCTGCGGCTTGGGTCTTCTCATGCTTTAGTCGGGGAGGACCTAAGTCGTATTGCTGTTGTTATGCGCGGTAACCACTTAACACCAGGTGAGTCTTCAGCTCGTTCCATTACATAAGTTACAGGAATACCAAATTTGTGAGTAGGGTAATAAACAAGTACCGTAGGCGTTTACTATTTTTGGGCATATAAAAATGGTAAAGTAAAGTCCTTGTACATTTATACTTTTAGTTTGTCTTTGACTAAGCCTACAAACCTAAAAAAAAAGTGATACGGCACCCTTTCCATGTGAGTTTAAATCGCTCTAAGTCAGTTTTTATACTTTCTATAATCAGTAGAGATACAAAGGTGAATGTAACATTCAAATATTGAAACACGTCGGCTTCCATTTTGCACGCAATCAATCAACGGGTGTTTTTAACGAAGTTGCAAAATCGTGTAATTTGACATCTGTGTACCAATTTTGAGTTCATGTTCTATTTATGTAATCTCTTGATTTGATTTTGATTACGGTTCGGATGGGGAATGCTTTGAACATTTTATACTGCATAGCTTGTTTGTTAATTTCAACTCGTTTGTTTACACTGTTACCTGAAAACAAAAATAAAATTATTAGATGTTGTATTTTTATTTCTCTTTTTTGTTTTAACCTTTATTTTGACGGATTATTTTTTACCATAAACAAAAAAATACTTATGTTATATAAGTATTTTTTTATGGCGTAAGCATATTTATATAACATAAGTTATATAAATACGCCACAGCATACTTCAGAATTATTCAGAAATTCTAATTTAGAAAACTTGTTATTGTATTATTGTTTATTTTATATTACTAGCTGCGCCCTGTGGCAGTTTCCCGGGAATTTACGGCAATTTTTTTAATTATTTTTGCCGTAAGAACATATTATAAGAAAACATAAAAAAGATGAATGTAATCGGACAAGCTCGGACGGACCAACGATAGATAATAGGGATTCCGACATTTATTAACATTAATTTTCAAAAAAGAGCAAAATGAAATCTTTTCTAAACATCCATCGTAATACACCAGTAAAACATGCAAGCATCATGTCATTTTGAACTAGCCTCTAGCCCGTCGTCAAGCAATATACTATCTAGGTAAGGGTTGGTGTATGCGCATCGCCTACAATTAATCTTCATTAATGGGTCACTTAAGCTATGTGCGGTTTCCGAAGTCGAGGATGTTAGATGTTTCTTCCTTTGTCGCACTGTCCCCGCTTTGTAAACTATTTTAAGTCACAAGTTGAACGATAAAGCTGAAATGTGTTTCGATTTTATCGCAGACTCAAAATAAGGCTTATTGTTGTTACTTTAGCATTATTAAAAGTAAATAAATTAAAAAAAAATAATAATTGTCGTCAGGTCTTGGTGTTTGTCTTGTGTTTCTGTTTATTCTAAATGTTTTTTTGATTGATTGTTTGTTATGTTTTGAAGTTACTCAACCGATCATCATAACATTTTGCATATACGAGTACGTTATCAAGGGTAAAAAATAGGACATAAGGTACTTAATCCAGAAATAATTGTCAAAATTTACATTAAAGCGAAGTCGCGGTCAAAAGCTAGTTATTATTATTTCTTATTTCAACAAGACTTTTTACTAATACGAAAAGATTTACATACATAAAAAGCTTTGTGACGCAACAATGATTTTCTTGCTTTCCAGGAATCAAATATAAAAGAAGGGTTTACCGATAACTCAGGTGGAAAAGTAGAACGCTATCCTGAAGTCGCATGTTTAGGTCGAGATACGTGAGTCTATTTTTCTACCTGAACATTATTACTGACCAAATAATAGTTTCTGCTACAATGAACTTGTTGGGATCTTGGATTTCCTTTAGAGAAGTATGAATTATTAATTCCTAAATATAAACTAAACGCTTTGAATCCTCGTCATTAATCTGAACTGCAAGGTAGTAGAATTCCCCGTCTTCAAGTGTTTTTCCTGAAAAGTTTGGGAATCTTCAAGAATAGAATGAACCAACGTGATACTCCTTTGACCGCATCATCACTTACCATCAGGTGAAATAGCAAACGCTGAACCAAAATTATAAAAAAATCCTTTGTTCCGCTACATTGTTGAAAGACGGTGAATATCGGTGCTTTAAAAATATTTTCTATGGATCCGCCTAAATTAACACAAAAGTTGTTAATTAATTTTCTTCGATAATACGAGTCGAAGTGATTACGAGCTTCTATAACCGACTTAAAAAAAGAGAAGATTCTCAATTCGGCTGTAATTGTTGCGCGATATCTTTTACGTCAACTGTGGACGATTTAATTTGAATAATTCCTTTTTTATTGCTAAAAGTTAAGTTAAGGAACACAGTGATTTTTAGTTGATTTTTAAATCATTCACTTATTTAATAGTTGTAATAAATATTGTCAATTTTTTATTAATCATTAAAAAAAACGTCCAGATAAATATCTGCACAATTCCCCAATTTACACTCGATTTCGCAAAAACACATTCGAAATTCAAGAGATCTGTAATGAATGAGAAATTAATGCAAAGTGGCTTGCCCATAAATCTCCAGAGCTTAAGGGCAATAAAACAAAAAATGAGAATTACCAGTTTGATAAAACAAAAACTTTGTTTGGCAAGTGCCCCAGAGGACTAACAGCGGTTTGGGCCCCACTTCTGTATTCAAATTTTGTTACAGACATGTCAATGTAAACTTATTTCATTTTAATATTCGTCACTACGATGTTTATACAACTTAATTCTTTTTTCGTTATTTCCTGTTCCGATTATATTTACACTGATTGAGAATTTTCGTTGGTTTAAATTATGTAGTGCTTATATTTTTAAACTTGAGGTTTCACGAGACAGGCTAGCCTAGTGTGAAGACCACAGATAAATGCCATTAATTAATTCTTGAAATTAAATAAACTTTTTTCTTTTTCACTCAGATTTTAATCTAAACGCTGTGAATTAAATATTATAAATAATAAAATAATTCTTTTTTTTACTTAATAAGGTTAGTTGGTAAATAAAGGATAAGGATAGCTGGAAATACATTTGGCAAAATATCAGATATGTGCGATACTTTAGATAATAGATATTTATAGTATATTTATGAATACATGTCAGCAAAGGTAAGGCTTATAGTGTATTCTTATTAAAAAATCTTCAAGTCCAAAGTTTTAACACAACATCACCGTTCATCTTTAAAATACAATTTGTTTTGTTTCAATAACACAAATTTGCGTGGGATAGAAGACTAATCAAAATCCATTTTAACTTATGTAAAGTACGGTAAAATATCTACTTTCTTTAGGCAAACGCCCCCACTAAAAGTCTTAATAAATAGAACAATACAACTTAAATAAACTTTAAGGGATTTTCAATAAACGAAATCAAAGGAAAAGCGCCTAATAAAGGGTAAGTACAATAAGCAGTTAGGCAAGTAATTGAAATCAACGGTTTGGACGTAAATAGGTAGATCCTGCTCCGTATAGGTAAGCTGTTAATGACCCCTTTTCGGGACCCCCAACCAAACTGGCACCATAAAATTTTACGCTGGCTACATTTTCTAAAATAAAGTAATACTGGCTACACCATCTCTAAAATCGTCGCTAAATGTAAATTTCCTTGGCAGAAGCGAAAAACACAATTAGTAGGTCTCAAGGACGTTTGGAACCGCATGTTTCTTAAATAATTCCGAGAGTTTGTGATGGTAATGATAAGCGGTAACATCATACCGTAAATATTGTTTTAATATTCAAAATATTAATTTATTGATATATTACAGAATATAAAATATCAGTCTCTTAGTTCAAATTAATTTTAGTTTTGATACGAGTAAATTTGCTTCAGTCAAATTTTTCGTTTTTCACGGGATGTGTAGAGGTAGAGGAATTGAAACATAGCTCGTGTCGATGTGTGAGTGCAATATTAGATATGAAAACATGATATTTTGATGACAAATGATCGAATAGAACATGACCCTATACTTAGGTAAAAACGTTATTACGTGGGGCCTTTAGATCTTATCTGCTAATTTCAACGAATTGGAAGGTACGATTTGTAAGTAATCACAGTATCTATACTAATTTAAAAATACGAAAGATTGTCTGTATGTATGTTTGTTACTCATTCACGCCTGCACGGCCTAACTCCTACCCAAAACAAAACACGTTTGTATAAATTTTATCAATCGGTTTATTTTTAAAAGCAATGCCTTTTTAAACTGATTATTTGTAGACTTCAACTGATAAGAGATAAATAGAACATACGAGTTGAGGCGTGCAGACGTTGACGACGTGATCGGTGTAAAATATGACAGCGACTTCCACAGGCTAAAAACTACGATTTGTTACTTGCTTGTGCAAAATTATATTTATTTCGAGGATTTTATAATGCAAAAACTCAAAAATACTCCCCATTTTCGAGTTTTAACAATATAGAGTTTAGGAAAAACTCGATTTTATCAAAAAAAAAAAAAAAAAACCGGCCCAACGCGAGTCCGGTAGTTCTATACAAATATGTTCATTCAATTGATTCAAAATGAAATACTTGCAGAATATTCGTTGTGCAGATAACAATATTGTTTTTGGTTTTTTTGTGTGTTTTTACTGGAAAACGTCGCATAGTGCTGTAAAAGATCCAGGAATAAATTAAAGCAAATAGTTTTTTTATTTCAATAATTGAAATAATTTTAAATAGGAAATCTGGTTATTTTTATAGAATTGTACAAAAGTAACAAGTTTCCGATTAACCCTTCGAGTACCAAACTTTTATAACTAACTCTCTTACTCATAGTAGATTTACAGCGGGGTTTCAGTTCTAAAATGTGTTTGTCTTTTTCAATTGAATTGAGCCAAACCTGTTACAAAGACAAAATACATTTAAGTCAATCCCAGTAATAAATATTTTATGAAAAGAGATTACCAAAAAGTACTTATTTAAATGCACTGGCACCCCACCCCCTATTCAACGCGCAATTTTTCAATACTACTCAGCAACTCAAATATTATTGTGCTTAGCGTATCTACTTGTTTATAATAAGTGCGTACCGTTCTATGGCCATTTGGCCTGCCATAAACATGAATGGCTCCAAAACGTCTCTCTTATCTCGGCCGTCTCGGAGGGGCGGAAGCGGGAACCTAAAGGCTCCGTTCCTCAAGTGTGGCCCTAAAGGATCTCGAAATAAGGGCCCGAGAAATCCCTTTGTAAAAAGCACTACGTTCTTAAAGCAAATGGACTGTGAGAAACAAACTCCGAATCGATGATATTGATTTTTATTTAGCCATCGCTCGTGAGTTTATCTGTATCTTTGATGTAGGGGATTATGATGCGCACTTAGACGTTTACCCTCATTGTGTGCTATGGCGCGTTTTATATCTCCCGTATCGTTTGAATTTAATGTTAGGTCATTCAGGGATGATGGAAGATTGGAGGTACTTGGCCGGTACTCTTATGACTACATATTCATGCGAGGCGTAGGTAGAATTTGTCAATGTCAGCCTCACGCTTCAGAACTTTGTTTCTCATGCATATTAAAATGATTCACTTATATGCACACCGGCCTCGATTTTAATGCAGCAGCTACGTAGTTGTTAATTTTGCGTTTCATTGAGTTTCTTCTTGGGATCGCTCTTTTCGTGTGCTGCCTAATTAAATAGCTGAATGGTAATGTTGTTCTGCAGAATGTTACCGGAAAATAATGGAATAAATAGGCATAAATTAATTTATTAATGTCGCTTCGTATCTTTAATTGTATTTTCCTAAATTGATAATGATATATGTGAACGCAAATGTCGAATGAGATAATTTGAAAGGTATTTTTGCTGAATAATTCATGTGTGATTTGTATGTTTCATTGTACACGCAATTAGGTGTAAACTTATTAAAAGAGATTGTGAACAAACAACGGGTCTGCCTAATAGAAAGGTCTACAGTAATAAAAACATCGCCTTATTCCAGTTGGGGTATTAGCCCCTCGGCGGAGCAAAAAACTTAAATCAGCGCATAAAACGGTTTGTTTTTATTTTGCCATAAAAATAAAAATCAAATTTAACAACGTGAAAATATTTATGCATGACGTTATGAAAACATTTTTATCACATAGTAAACTCAGGATTGAATGATATTTTTAAACGGAAGACCTAGTGAGGGAAGTGCGGAAGAACTGATGACCAGCAGTATTGTGAATTCTAATTTTTTTTTTTTTTCTATAATAAAAGTTGCCTAAGTTACTCATTATAACATTAGCTATTTGCCAGTGAAAGTCTCGTCAAAATTTGCCGGAAAAAACAGACAGACAGACAAACAAAAATTAATAATATTGTGATTTTGTTAAAAGTACCGTATATACTTTAAATGCATTTAGTAAAAAACTATTATTTTGAAATTACAAACAGACACTTCAATATTATTTATTTGTATAGATTACATCGATATTCCTCGTAATGTCTCACTGACCAGAAATTATGAAATTAAATCTGGTAATCTGCCGCCAAGCAGTAATGCTCACATTGCAGTGTTCCGGTGGTGGTGCCGGTGAAAATATAGGCTCATGAGACGTAATATCCCCGTCTCGGGTGACGGGCGCAGCGGGGTGCGACTTGGGTCTTCTCATACAATACTTCGGTCAGGGAGAATTCCTGTTGTTATGGGCGGAAGTAACTACTTAACATCAGGTGGGCCTCCAGCTCGTTCGGCCACTTCTGTTATATAAAAAAAGCATCCTCCTTTTTTAAGTTGGTTATAAAATGGTAACATTGCAAATCCTTTTTTAATTTCACTCCGCTAGTTTATTCCAAACATATTTTATTTTGACAGTCTGTATAGAGCTACTAGATTTTGTCTGATAGTGAATCATGAATCATGAATTCGGGACTAACGACCAAGCTTTGAAATTCTTTTTAAAGGCCTTTAATACCATTTCCCTCGTATACTTTTTTCACGGAGCTAATTCGTATTAGTGGTGTAACTACATTGCACATCTCAGTTTTAGAGTGAAGAGCGCAGCACGATATGACTTGATTCTTAATTAACAAACACCCAACTTAGTATAATAGTTATTGTTTGATGCGTTTACCAATGCATATATATTATTTTTTATTATTATAGTACAGAATCAATTATTATATTCAAAAAACATTGTGTTTCAAATTCAATTTTTGTAAGGTTGTAGTAGCAGATATTTTGAGTACAGTTGTTCGCGTCCGTAGGTAAGTAATAACTAAGGTTACTTAGTGGTGGAGCTAAAGGCGCAACAAAAAGTAGCAGTAGAACTTATACAAAGTTCGCCCGGAGAAGTACAGCCTCCAATCCTGATTATCTGCCCCTAAGCATTGGTGCACTTAATTTCTGTGTTCCGGTTGAAAGGTAGAAAGGTGGGTGCCGGTGAAATCACATGAGTAAGAGACGTAACATCCCCGTCTCAGGTGACGAGCGCAACGTACGGATAACGTAGGTAGGTAGGTATTTACGTTATTGGCGGAGGTCACCACTTAACATCAGGTGGGCCTTCAGCTCGTCCCATCCCAATTTTATTACATAAAGAAGCATATTCACCGTTGGTATGTTCTAACATGTGAAGTAATGTGGACAAGCTCGTTTAATAAACAGTAATTTTATCAAAGAGAGCTCATTAGAACACAATTCATATCATTAAGGATATGTAGTCACATGAATTAAATACCTCTAATTGAACGGCTAACGTAGCTTTGCGAAACCGAAACCAGGAATGAAACAACTTTAGGTTGATTAGGTTTGCAAGCAGTATGTAAAATTCATTGCGCCACTTCTAGAGGACGATTGCGAAAAGCCCTTTAATGTGACCGATACGACGCTAATTACTCTTCTTGTTAACAATTGTGAAAAAACGATGTTTATAACGGCTGACTCAGGCCATGTTGATGCCTTCAATTCTCTTGAAAAATTTGACTATAATGACCATTTAATTACACAAAAAGAATAAATAAAGCCATGTACAGCCATCTTATCGTAACACACGTGGCTGATTTAAAAACCGAAAAGAAAATCGACTTCTGCACTTTCATCCCTTATTTCTCGTCTTTACCATAAAAAAAAATAGAAAGCGGTATTCAACGGGCGAAGAAAAAAAACGGGAAAGCCAAATACGCAATTTCGTTTACTTGGATGACAGGTCAGTAATTTTGATATAAAACCAAACTTTTGAACGGATTTAGATAAAATTTCTGTGGGTGGTCCCATCTGAATCTGAAAGCATATACATTTTTCTATCCGTTCATCAATGATGGAGAACATATTCAGAATCGCATCGCTATCGGTACGTGTGTTAACACCTTTTGAAATTTTACCCGTACCAACGGTTTATAAATATTAATATTTCCTATCTCGAGTTTAATTACCCAGACACTACGGACGAACCCATGTATTCATTAGGCCAATCTAATTAGCAAACAAAACCTTGCAAGTTTCGAAACAAACTCTTTGTTGAGAGGCTGAGGGGCTGTTACTTGTGATCGTAAGTGATACTGTTAAGAATCCCTTGGCGTTGCGAAAGGAGGAATAAAGAGTAGACAACGTTCTACTAAGTTAGAACAGAAATACTAACTGCACACCTGGTAATCCACTGCTAAGCAGTGGTGCAATCGCGTTGCTATATTCTAGTGGAACGGTTTGGATGAAATTACTGGCACTTAAGGCGTTACATCCCCGTTTCAGAGCAGCGCAACGAAGAATGGTAGCGTTTGTGGCGAAGCTTGCTTAGCTGTTTTTACAGATCGTCGAAGTTAAGCAACCTTATTATTAATAATATTTAGAGAATGTAAAGAAAAGCCTTCAACCACTTGATCAGAAATGATAAATATTTTTTTATACGCACTCGACATACAAACAAAACATTGATATTGTTTGTTTGTCATGCGGGCTCTTCTGAAACAATCTCAAGAGACAAAGAATACTTCAAATAAAGTAAGCATGTTTGCTAGCAATCTTTCTAATGCAATACGAAGAAATTGCAAATTTATAAAACTTTTTTGTTATTTAAGTTTTCAGGCACCATTGTAAACATTCATTCTTTTGTTAAAATACGATTAATCTGGCAAAGTGATAACCAATTACACCGTTGTTATTGTATCTTCATGCACAATAACACAAAAGGAGCATCCCAAAAAAGAAAAAACCTAATTTTGTCCGGCACGAAAGAGCAGCTTTTCATATTTCTCAGAAACTTTCACCTTTATCAGATCGTGGGAAAATTTCTATTCAATAAGTCATGGCATCACGGATGGCGAGCACGCAACACATTCGACTGAAGTAATCTGCCATTAGGCTGAAAAGCTCTCTTCGCTTATCTGTAACATCTGGACGATGTTTATATTTTGAGGGTCTACGACAACCTCTATAACGACTCGACGCTTATCGTCGTCTGCATGTCTAGGTAATCTCCAACCAGAATTTGCCAACGCAAATAATACTCTCCCGTTAACATGATAAGCCATATTTGGGCATGCAACCCGTATCCTACACCTACTCCCTTGACGCTACAATAACGAATATGATATCTAGCTTCTGACAGTTAGAGCACATTTTTCTGCAAACGTTTAGATTTGCGCTCTTGTGTAAACATCAGCAAAATTGATCGTACTACCTACGTAACAAAGTCGGTTTTTACAAGTCAAAAATGTTTTCAGGTAAATAGAAATGTGTCAAGCGTAGGTCTGGTTGCCTAATGTCCGACCTGTCGGAGGAATTTGGAATTTGAACCTCTCTTAAGTAATTATTTGTTCTTTTTCTCTTACCTTTGACTTTGTAATACAGAATTAACAGCTTAGAACTGCGGGAGCGGAGTAATATTTTCCTCAAAGCACTGCTTTAGTGTATTATTCAGACATACGAAAACTTTTATTGAATTTATAAACATGGAACAAAATTGTACCACACAATTGCGATTTGTAATAACTCTGCCCACAAAATCGAGTGCAGGATTCAAGCTCGTGTCTGGGCAACCTATAAGCATTACAACCCATACCAAAATGCTATTTGTCATATATGTACTTATACATAATACATAATAAACAGTTGGTTAAAAATATATCCAGAACTACAACTTCGACATCCCACAAAAATACTTTGTCTGTGTGTCTTTCTGTAAGTTTGATCGGGATTCACAAAAGAACCCTAGGACATCATAGGACTATCATAATGATGCTCGCGATCTGAGGTTATTACCCTCAGAGCCCTACACGGATCCTCGTGTGGTGCAGAATGAGTAATCCACCACCGTTCGTGTTTCGATAGAAGGGTGTAAGAATCAGTGTACTAATGTTTGATCCTTGAACGGACATTAAATTAGATGTACAGATTCAATGTGAGTATGCATGGAGTATTCTTTCATACAACGTTGATTTCAGCATGCAATTCTTTTGAGGCATTTAATAAAGCGCTCGTTGGGAATCTTGTCTGGTTGATCTTAATATATCATTTGAGTTGAGCACAGTAGTTGTATGGATGACCATTTACTGGCTTTTGAACTTAGCGCTTCCGTGCTTCGAGTGCACGTTAAGATGTCAGTCCCGGCTGTTTTAGTCGATAAGTCATGTCAGACGCTTTGAAAACTTCGACACCAGGGTTGGCCACACAAAAAGAAGGATAAGGTATGCATATAAGGCATAAGTGCATCCGTCTCTCCATGCGATGGAATACAGAGTTATCGCGCAAACACGCGGCGTCGGTAAGACGAACATAGCGAATGCTCTTCATCACGCTATAGCTAAATCTAAAAAGAGGTATTCTCGGATGCCCCGCGCTTTTGCGCATTCAGGCAGTTGAAAAATTAACTTGAAGAGAGGTATTGTCACATGCACCGCGCTTTTGCGCATTTCGGCAGTTGAAAGATTAACTTGAAGAGAGGTATTGTCACATGCGCCGCGCTTTTGCACATTCCGGCAGTTGAAAGAATAATTTGAAGAGAGGTATTGTCGCGTTTGCTGCGATTAATGTATTAATTTTGAGCACCATAGAATGAGCAGTCGCTGAGTGCCACACATTCCACTTTGCGTATTGATTTGGTATGGTCTTTGATTTATTACAAATAAAATAAATGTGATCGAATTGAGTAAGTTATTTATTTTCAAAATCTATCTACCGATGTAATTTTATTAAAATATGGTATAAAAATACAATTTTTAATCAACAAACATTGTCTATGATGAAGTTGAGCCTTTGTCTTTATAACTAAACTATACCAACCCAAGTCACATGAAGCTAATAGAAAACAGTAAACATTTTATGACCCGGGACGGGAACAAATTAACGAGTGCACGTGGTGAGACCGAAACAACACGAGTATAACATACTTAGCTTGTATACGTATATATACCATACATAGTTAAGTAGTACAGGATGAGACTTAGTAAATATAACTATCTTCTTCTTCATTGCGTGTAAGTGGCCAACTCAACAGTGGCCAAAATAACAGTGAAAGAGTTTTAAGGCCATCTAAAGCTTCTGCGCTGGCTTATGGACTAGAATAGCTGGGATCGACATCTCAATAAACGCCCTCCGATGCACGGAAGTGCGCAGTTCAAATACCACTAAGTCATCAATTACTGATTACTACCAATCCAACTACTGACCGGCAGGAAAGCTAACTAACTAATGATTAAATGATTTGTAATGAATATAATGTAAATGAATTGTAAAAAACATCCAGACAGGAATTAACACGAGCGCTTAAATAAAACCATATTGTATAGTAGTTAGAAAAATGTAGGTTGATTAGGTGCTGGAAACCAGCTAAAAAGCATGTTCTCTCCAAAACAACAAACATTATAAGTAATTTTTTATTATTCCCTATTTTAAAGTCCATCGTGATATAAAAAAAAGATTTTATTTATGGTTTTTTTAAATAATCAAAATACATTTGATGGTCAGTCGCAAACGGAAAAACACTAACGTTAAATAAACAAAATGAAACTAATTCTATTTATAAACCTAACGAACGATACAATTCCTAAAAAATGATTAGTTCATGCTGGCAATAACTACTGGGATGAAATGTTGAGTCCAAACTATCGTGAGACGATTAGAACTGTGTATCTTCGCAAAATTTGCAACTTAGTCAAATAATAGCCCAGATCGTTGAAGTGAAAACTTCTTTAGGCGCGTTGGACATTACCAGATATGGAGGTAGTACTTCTCCGGACGACCTTGGCATAAGTTCTACTGCTACTTTTAGTTGCCCCTTTGGCACCACCTAAGGGGTACGTATAGAGATACTAGAGGGTCCTCACTTACATATGCAAGCAACGGGATCCCCCAAGTTAAATGATAAATAAAACGATGCAAGAACTTCTTAGAGAAATCAGCATGCATTATCAATTATTCGACTTCCTGCAAAAACCCACCCTATAGAGTATGAATACTTCGTATAACCGGGCAGTTTAATGGCGCCTTAAGCGGTAATGTGTGGTCATAAATTAAGCGATAATAAGTTCGGACAACAACATTGCCGTTAATGACTGCGATGAGAGGATCGGCCTTTCTTAATTATTCATCATTCGGAACGTTGGCAGCTATGAAGTTGATAATTTCCTCTAGACTATACAACGACCGATAAAACACTTTAAAACAGTACTACGCATTATATTAAATACTATTTTTAGCTAAAGCTTTATAATGATGATAATAATGAAGATAAATATCGATGGATATTTCGCACAGAGCCATTTATTACCAAATTTTGTCGTCTCCTATCATAGCGAAAAATATGTAAAATATAACATGTACCTACCCGCTACCCTAAGAATCCCTGTGTCCCAAGTGATTTGGACAAACACAGAAACCTAAGACGACCTAGATCCGAGATCAAACTTTACGCTCATCATTCAAAGTTAGCTTCGGCCGCAATTCGAATCTGAACCACTTGCTTTGAAGACAGGGTTAATGCGAATTTACCTACAGAGCCATCTATTTGGAGATATAAAAATCTTGTTCGAGTAATTGGAGATGTAAAATAAATAAATAGGTTAGAAAATCATCCACTTACTACAACGCGCGAATACGTCAAATACAACCAAATACACGTTTTCCAGTTCCTAAATAAAATAAATTTAAAACTAATGTTCCACACCTAAGGGCAAAAATAAGCTATAAAGGCATTGTACTCTGTTTATTTAATTTTCAAATTACTTGTCTGTTGCCAATAATTACCGTTCTGATAGTTTGGTTTTGGATGTCGGATTACTGAGGTATGTTTTAAAACAAAACCAATGAGCTCACTTGCCACGTCACACTTCCACAATAGCATAACTCGCACAGGGAAAAGTCATCCATTGAGCCTAAATAAAATAAATATTCATGGACATTTCAAACTGCACTTTCTAGCCCCAAATCAAGTATAGCTAGATGGGAATTAGATAAACTCATCTATACTAATATTATAAAGCTGCAGAGTTTGTTTGTTTGTTTGAACGCGCTAATCTCTTGAACTACTGATCCGATTTGAATGATTCTTTCAGTGTTGGGTAGTCCATTTATCGAGAAAGGCTATAGGCTATGTTTTTTTTTTCAAAATTATGGATCCGTAGTAAAATTGCTATTTTGTAACACAAGGTGTAAAATCGAAAACCTTTTTTTGCGTGCGCTGCAAAAACTATTGACAATAGAACAAAATGATGTACTACGGGTTTGTAGATCCCGTTAAGACCTACAAAAAAGTCCGCAAGAACATATATCTAGCTATTATGGTTTAATTACAATAACCAATTTTGTGTTCAAAATAATTGTTAAATCATCTGAAGAAAAAAAAACTAGAAAAACGCGGGTGAAACCGCGGAGCACAGTAGAATATAAAAGTAGTACTTTTTTCGTAAATACATAAATTAAGTATAAAAGTATTAAATATACATAATAACTCCCAGATAGAACAAACATTTATGCTTGTTATATTGTATATATATGCTTGTTCTGAGAGGGAATTGAATCCACGACGCCACGCTGCGACGCCATTCAAAGCGTTGTAGCGTCGCAATCAAAAGAAAGATGCGTGAATTTCATTTTCATATTAACTTTTCTGTTGATCACATTATTGCCAACACACGCGTGTTTATTTTGAGTCAGCGATGTACCGAAACTTTGAATGACCCCGGGCGGAGTAATTAGTTACTGATCAATTGCTATATGTTTATGTAACGAAGTTACTTTGTTAGGAGTTCCTGGAAACGCGGAAGGGAATCATCTCTGTTATTTGTATCGATTGAATCCACAAAGGCAAAATAAAATAAGACAAGTGTGAGTTGGACTTGCCAGAGAGGGTTCCGTGATACAAGTATATTTAAAAAAAATCTGTAATTAAATATCTTTTGTTTACGTTGCATGCAGAGTTACTAAAAAATAATCAAATTAGCAAACGCCTCAAAGTATTTCACCATCAATTAGGTATGAAACTTTATTGAGAATTATGAAAAGTTTAAGTTTTCATAAGCCTCAGTAGTCTAGTTTCTGTTTTATTCATACCTTTCTTTGAGTAAAATAGTTTAGATTAATTATTTCGAATAATAAAGTGCTAGTAGCGAAGCTTGCTCGTGTTTTTACATATCGTCAAGCTAAGTCAATCTCCGCTTTCTTGGATGAGCTATTTGTTCATTATCTTTAGAGACATCAATGTGGGTATGGAATATACAATAGCCGATGAAAATGTGCCACTATCGTGAACCAGCCTCGTAGAACCTTAAAAGCAAAAAAGGTTTTATAAAAGAAATTACATCTTAGCGTCATCTAGGCGAAAAAAATAACACTTGTACTATGGGAACCAAAATACTGATAGAATACTTATAATGTACTTTTTTGTAAATACAATAAAATATACACCCACCCACAAAAGCTGCAGCGCAGATGGCAAGAGCTACTAACAACTGTGATGCCAGTATTATGGGTATTAAAAGTTTTAATGGATAATATCTGTTATGGATTGGGCAACTTAGAAATAGCGTTTCTATCATATATATTTAACGAACTCCAAAATGTAATTTAACAATATTAAACTTGTTATTTTTTTTATGTAACAAAAGTGAGGAGATAATATGAACCGATATTAAGTGGTAGCTTCCGCCCATAGCAATAGCCCATACAAATATAAACCCCGATTTGTGCAGGAACCTTTGAACGTGCAGCTCATCAAAAGCTGGTGTGTATACTATAGGATTAATGGATAGGCCCATTATCAAACTCCAATCACTCTAAAGGAATCGATCTCTCTAAATATTGCCAAATCTCAATAGTTTTTACATGTAAATTCTAATAAAAAGTTATATTCTGAACTATTTACCTAATGATAGTTCTTCTATTACTTGTACTTGGTATTTTCTGTACGTTTAGGATATTGTTAGATTATAGCATAGGGTAAGCGGACATTTTTGTTGTATATAATTAGTTAACTGTCATCTATAGATATTACTTGGTGTTTTCTATGTTTTACGATTTTGTTAAGTTATAGCATAGGTGTAAGCAGCGGTTTTTTGTTGTTAATAGCCTTATTTGCTAGGTTATGTTGAATTTTCTTTTAATAAAATGTAGTTACGAAGTGGTTTTACTTTTGTAATGAATAAATAAGCATTGTTCGCTAGTATTTTTTCTATTAGCTGTGGTGATAAATTTACCATCAAGAACGCAAACTAAATTGTTTTTATGTTTTTTATTCTTAATGCGAATAGTTAGTTTACAGGGATTACAATCGCGAACGAAGTCGCGGGTACATCTAGTCTTTTAATGAAATGGGAAGGCAGGTTAAAAATGCAGGTACTAAAAGCCAGAATGAAAAAAGGACCTATTACGGTAAATGAAGGCCTCTTCATTTGGACAGAAACTTAAATTTTATACAATTTTATTTCCTACGAGTGACCCGCCCCGTCATCGCACGGGTGCAGTTTACCAATAAAATGATCTCTGTGAAAGTTCAATAACCGTTTTCTTCCAAAAAATCATCTTAAAATGGTCAAGCCTTTCGCGATGATCGTTCTTATATACGACAGTTGATTTTTAATAGCATAAATTCACAATCTCAGAGTATATTCCATGATCATGGGTCCTATTTTACGCCTGATATGACATATTATGTAATATGTCTATAAATGGTCTCAAGGCTCAGTTGGTAGTATATAGCTTTGCCTTTTGCGCCGTAGGTCGTTGGTTCGGTTCCCACTCAGTATAATATTTATATGATGAACATAGATGTTTGTTCTATGTCTGGGTGTTAATATGTATTATATGTACGTATATCAACAAAAAAATATAAGTATGCTATCTGTTATTTAGTTTCCATAGTACAAGCTATGCGTAGTTGAGGGCTGTAAGAAAAATCTAAGATTCATGATTTACTAAAAATCATAAGATAAAAAATCGTAAAGTTTACTCTGATTTTGTTATTATATTCATAAAACAATAATTGTTTTTAATTAAGTATCAAAATCAATTAATAAAACATGATACATCGGGCGTAGTATAGACCCCAAGCTCAGTAACCAAGTCTAAAAGGAAAATCACAAAGTCAAATAGAACTTAAAGATGTACATTTACGATTGTAGCTCTGATCTAAAGGTCTTGTACATATTAAAGAGCTTATCCACCAAATATATTTTTCATGTACCATGTTTTGGTACAACATTATAATTCCATGATATACCATATATCTTACGAAATAAAAATGTGTTAAACCCTTTGTATGAAAGTTGGAAAAAAAACAATTACTTTATGCTAGTTTTAAGGGTTCCCTGGACTTGGAAAATTTTGAGGATTTTTTCCCTTGACAATATCTAGGTATTGGTAGACAGCATCCCTAACTTCGCAAATTATTTATTTAGGTAAGGCCAGCTAATTAGGGTGGATTTCGAAAGTTTTTCGTTTGTTATTGAAACTAACTGGACTTTTGTTTAGTCGGTAAATAAACCAATAACAAACTCCGACTTCGAATAGAGACGAAGCCTGTTTTGGAGAAAACAGATTGGTACTCAGTTATAGTTAAGATTATATTCTACTGTAGGTACAAAGTTCTTAAAATTCTGGTAACACGGCATAAAAATCTTCGAGAGAAATTGATGATGATAATATGTTAAGAATACATTTTTTAACGTAATTCTTAAAATTTAGGGTGAAATCATTGTTTGAATAATAACTTGCCCTAGCATGAAACCTAAAAAAGCATACTGATCAAGATCCCACGATATATAATAAAATAGACTTTTTTCTCTCGCAAGTTGAAAGTAGGACCTTTCTTGCCTCTACACTAGAAAAGAAACGCATAGAATTCACAAAGACAAAGAAAGCGAACGAAACAATATTCACAAAGGTATAGCCAAAACATAACATGGCGGGTGGCCATGTAATTACACTGACCAGTGACTGTCTTGATATTTCCAAAGAAGTGTTTTTAAATATTTTATCTTTTTAATCAAAGGCGCCATGCCTAAAACCATCTGGTTGACCAAGTTACTATATACTGATAAAGGCTTCGTGACTTTGTGAGTACAAAACTTCTAGTCTTATATTAATTAGATAAATAAAGTAACATGACATACTCTCAGTATTTTTACTCAGAGACGTGGGTATTTTATTGATGTAGATATTTGATAGAGAGTTTGCACTCGTACACAGAGTATTCCAAACCATGAATGATATTTCTGATCTTTACAGCCATAATAATTCGTATCCTGTGAAAATTTCAGTTTGCTACGCCTTGCATTTTGAAATATAATGCATTTTAAATTTAAAGCAGAAAGAAAAACAGAGTATTTTGGAATTCGTAATAAAGTTCACCTTACCCTTTCTGTATGGATGTAAGAACGAGATGGTAAATGAAACTAAAACGGGTTGATATGGGATGGTTTATAAGGATCACGTGATTCGATTTTGAATTGCAAATTTTGTTTGATATAGCTTCTAGGATTATCCCTAATCTTGCTGCCGGTGTAAATTATTCTTGAATAGTTATAGACCTTCTATAACTATTTTATTAGTGAGAATATAAAGTAGTTTTATTTTCTATAGTACAACAGCAAATTTTCTCGATTTTGAGATGATTGGTATATCAATCCTTCCAAAATTGTGTTATCGATATATGACATCTAAAATAAAGATTATTAATATAATATGATATTTCAAACTTAAAACACATTTGCAACAACAATCTCGAATTATTGAATTAGTTCCAACACAGATCCTTTTATAATTGAAAAGCAAGAAATAACACAAATTAATTAATATTATTAATAAAGAATAATGATGAAAAATTATGTTAATTATATCTGTCAATTGACAATTCTTTTGAATATTAATGAATCATAGATATTTAAGAAAACAGAATAATAATAGAATATTATTTTAGGTTGCTAACTGAACCTAATCATAAAAATGAATAGCACACAATTTAGATTCTATTGTATAATGTTTGCTAAATAATGAATATTGAAAATTTTAATCAAAATCATTAAAAGTAAACTCAGATTATTTCAGACAATTTTAACCAACCGTAAGCATGTTTAATAGTATTCAAAGAAAATTAAATACGTTAGAGACGCTCCACATTATCGCTACTAATTATTTTTCCTTTCATCTTCGTTAAGCTATTCTGGCAAAAGCCGAAAACAAAGGAGGCTGAATAAAATCGAGAGCCCACGTTGACGCAATTTTCTTTGTTATTCCGACTTTGACACAATATCGGGTGGCGATAGCATACCTACTATCTACCTGAAAAACAGATTTTTATTTTTCTTTATATCACTAAAAGAATAGTATATACTACGATTCCATTTTATGTATTCATTTCATTTGAAACGAAACCACAGTTAGTAACGACTTACCCTTGTTAACGAAATTCAAATAAAATTTTAAAACTATTGTAACGAAAAATACTCACGAACGCTGTCAAAATTTACGTCCACAGAAACTTGTCCATTCACAATTTAAAACAAATCCATCAACGCCAATTAATTTCAAGGTAATAAAAAATAAACGCTACGAGTTCGTAGAGTTGTCGTAGACCCGCTACGAACAGAGCGCGTAGCGTAGCGTCCGCCCCGATCAGACGGGCTCGTCGCACTGAGCCCGCCAGCGCTTGACAAGACAATCTTTGCCGTACAGTGGCCCTTAGACAACAAACTTGTGCTTCACACGGATAAAGGGTGAAGCTTTGTCCCATCCTGCTCTTTTTATCTTATTGTAGTGTCACGTTACTAATTGGGATGACTTGAACATTTTGCTGTCGATTCTTATCCTATTATTTTCGTTTATTTTCCTTATTGTGATAGCTTTTTTATAGTGATTAATATATAAATTCTTACCAAGCGAAGCTTGCCCATCATCAAAGCTAAGCTGTTTTCCACCGGTCCCTAGTCCGATGGGTGACCGTTTATTGGAATTTGAACTGAGCGCTTCGGGTTAAGGGGACGTTAAGACGTCAGTCTTGGATATACTATTCGTTGAGGCATGTCTCACAAACTCAGACCGCAGAGTTGGCGACTTTCTCAAACGATAAGAATGAAAACTGATAAATTCAACTGCTTGTAAACATTAATTAAGAGAAATTAAATTGTATCAAGCAAAACAACGGAATACAAACATGATATATAATTAAATCCGCGCATCGTACAGAGCTCCGGCTAAATACCAAGTAACGTAGCAAAGTTGTTAAGTAAATTATACGACTTTTCTCGTTACTACCTCAGTAACTTAAATTAATTATGATGTACACAAAACGTGCTACGAGGAACTTCTCAGACAATGTTACATACAGATAAATAAAATTTAGTGCTGGGACAATAGGAATATTTTTTTTTCTATATTGTTTAGGGTTTTCTAAGAAATAAAATGTTTTATCCATAAAAGCCTTTAAATTTTGGCCTAATGCAAACTTTAACTCTTTAAACTTCTACTAAAGAACTCGCAAGTAGCCCCAAAAGCTCAGTAAGGTCAGTGTTTTGTCGATTTTAAAGGGTTTAAAAAGTTGACTTGATGATTCCGTAGCATCTACGGAATTATTAACTTAGCTAGATACTTAACGTTTTAACATTACGTTAGAACTTTAGTTCAATTGTAATATAAAAGCGATTGATTTTGTTATATAAACTTATTTCAAAGGGGTAAACTTGAGTAGGGTATGTCGTTAATGGTGATGATAAATATACGTTATAGTTTACGATGAACGAAATATGATATGATAATTTGTACTCGTATCAGTGTAAAAAAAATTTAACCATTGAAACTAGGCCCTCGCAGGTGAAGCTGCGGGAATATGGCTAAGTTTATTGCTTATTTTAATCCAATAAAATCCAATACAAGGAAACTAAAATTATTTCTATAGAATAACTTTCCAAAGTCGCCTTTATGTTATATATATTAAATGTGTAACTCAATATTGCAGTAATCCAAAGCTCTCCACAATATTTTATATTTGTTATGTATATTTTTATATTTCGGACATGTATATTATATTATGTATATTTATATATTTCTGTAACTCATGCTGAAATTTTATGTCCGCTATAATAGCATAGAATACTACAACATATATCCAAATAATTGATTGAATACTTTCATCACCTATTTTACGTCCCTGGAAATTTCCTAATGAACATTCTATGGGACCACTTTGAAGGTAAACCAAAGCTAATTAAAAAAAATATCATCTAAATTGGCGAAGCAATAGCGTAACCAACGAAAAAAAACCGACTTTAATATTTTAATCACTTAATTACAACCTTAGAAATGGGGTGAATTTTTTCATGTTATTTCTATGGGGCCACGTCGGAAGAACATCCCATCAAATTAAAAATAATCATGATTATACTTAAAATGGGATAAAAGTAGGCATACAAAAAAAACGTGCCGTCGTGTTGAGAACCACAGTTCTTTATTATCAGAAAAAAATCATGATAGAACTATCCGTTGATTTATTATTACCAAAAGTCTTGCAACAATATAAATAAAAAATAAATTAGTCACGTGTAAATACTGCTTCTGCAAATTAATACTTATATTTATAATAGCAGATTCGAAACCATAAAATCCAAATAAAATGACAATCTTCAACTGAAAGGTGTCTAAAATACGTTTATTCCTTGTTCATAAAAAAAGACAAATCACAAAACAAGATAACATTCGGTAGGTTCCACAGCGGGAATCTCATTTTCAATATGTTTTTATAACTTTCTGTAGGAAATGAGGTGGCGCCCGCGGCGGTTCAGAGCGGCATTGTCATCATAAACCAACCAGGGCCTCCTTCATAAATCCGCACTGAATGTACCTTTATACGCATTATGCCATAACACCCAGGATTCTTTCCCCGCAATACTTTTAAACCCGAGAAATAAGTTGGTATCTGTTCTTTCATCGATTTTGCTCGATAGCGTTTGTAAACAAGGATGTTGATATTTGTATTTCACGGAAATTTAGTTCGCATGCTCTATGAATATGTAGCAGAATGAGGTTCGAAATAAGAGACTTTTTTTCAAGAGAGGCTAAGAGACGAACCAGCTATTTTTTCTGAGTAGCCGTTAAGTACACTTTTAAGAACTTCGTGTAAATTTCGACACACTCAATTAAAATGGTCTACAAATTGATGTATAATTGGCACGAAAATAAAATAATAATTGGATGACAGAGTGCAGCAAGGGTTCCGAATTTAAAAGATTTGAGGAAATCCTATTACTAAGCTTAGATCGTATTTCTCTCTCTTACCCTAAGCGGACTGAAATTTTAATATAATATTTATGGCGTATATATAAAAAAACACAAAAAACACAATTGGTGCTACGGTGTGTGAATCCAAGTGAATTTTTGGTAGTAGTAAAACTATTCTTGCAGTATTCGGAAAGTGCAACTACCAAAACTATATTCCAATTAATTCCACATGCAAACTATTATTAAGCAAGGCCCTCAAAAACTCATTCCAAATCATCCAACATTTTCCTCCTCATTGCGAAACTCAGAAGTCCTGAGCGCTTTAAAAACATTTCACGGTACAAATGCAGAATGCAAAAATCTTTCGTGTTCATTTTTCGCCCATCTCAACATAATAACCCCTTGTTGACTCCTGCCTCGGGCCCGACCACTCCACAAGCAATAAGACAGTAATAAATGTTCAGATCCAAAGACAAGAACAAAAAGAAATATAATAAGTAGATATTGTGGATCGGTACTTGTGAGTTCAATATTATTGCTTCTGCTCGCAATCGAACGATGCGGGGTGTTCGTTTGCTCTGCCCACTTATCATTATGACATTCAATAGTTACTGTTTGCATTCGTGCCTGGGGTTTTAAAGTTGTTATCATTAAACGGAAATTTCTTGATGTGGTTAAACTTTGAGAAGCGCCACTGCCATTGCTTTGAGACTCACATTGGGTAAGTATTTGGGTATCCGCATGGTTTAGTGGATTAGGTTTAAAATCTACGATTGCAGTGCTACATACTAGTAATTGTAAAAAGTTTCATTATCAAATTTGGATTTTGATAACCAATGATTTGTTTTCCAAGGTTAGAAAAGCCAGTGTTTTACTAATTTTTATTTTTATCGGGATGAGTTAAATTATGTTTACTCGTATCATGTATTTTGTTGTCCCCACGTCCATATTAAATTTTAATGAAGTGGGTATGTTTTGGAGTTCCGAGTGTCAAAGTCACTGCTACTGACTTTTATTTAGAAAATAATATTTTTTTATGTTAATTAGTGACGGAACAAGCTGAGGGCCCACCTGATGGTAAGAGGTGACCCTCGCCCATGACAACAATAATGCGTGCGACTCAGTATGAGATCCAAATCTTTACTGAGTCATCTCATGCGCATGCGATTTCACCGGCAGCCACACCCTTCCGGAACACAGTAATGCAACCACTACTGCTTGGCGGCAGATTCCAGATGTGGTGGCAGTACCTCTCCGGACGAATTTGGCACAAGTTCTACTGCTAAAACCTAATTATAGCTAAATGGTGCCTATAAAAATAAACATACAAACTAACACTTCAGAATAAGTAACCTATGTGTGTACTGAGAGTAGATAGTCATTATAAAACGTTAAATTATTTTGAAGTGACCCACCAGCAAGCTCTGCTCACTTTAGAAACACAAACCTAGTCTCAACAAAAGAGAGTGAATGCTATAAGGACTTTATGTACACGCTGAAAAAGTCACAAGTTATTTTATTGGCTCTATAACATAAAAACCTTCGAAACCATAATCATATATTTATTATAGACCTCACCTATAACGTGAAGGGTAAACGTGCGACCATTTGTGGGAGGGAACACGCACTTAACAATATCGTTATTGCTTTATATGTAACAACATAATCGCAGTCATAAACAGGGCATGAATAAATAATTTTCGAGTTGGATGAGCAGCGAAGGATCTTCGCTGGCTTCATTTCGAGCGGCCTGGATTATCCATATTATCCCAAAATCTCGGAACGGCAGCTTGCAGTACAATGATCGTTCATATAAAATGACTTCGTTTTTAGATCGCTTCGTTTTAATAATGAGCAACATTCAGTAATTGCTTCCGGTTTATTGCTTAACTTAGCAAAAATATTGCAACAGAGATGCGGGGCTCGGAAGATTTCATTGTTTTGTCAGTCACTTACGGTTTTTTTTTTGTTTGTTGGCTTTTTAATTAATCTTTTTGGAGAAATTATAAACGTACTATTATTAGCAAGGTTGATTGACTAGATTGTTAATGTTGTAAATTGCACTTAATACATTCATTCCATTTTTATTTGTTAATGTGTGTTTTGTGTTGTTTTGCGTATTTTTTTTATAATTCCTTTTTGTTATTTAATTATATCTATTTGAGAATAATTAAGAGTTTAACACTGAAAAAAAAAAAATATTATATTGTATTATTATTTTTATGAACTTAAGGATATTGATAGGCAGCTAGGAAATACTTTTTTATATAATGAAACAAACACTTACTCATTCTTTAGGAATATCTGTGTCGCAGTAGTGGGTTTAATATCAGGATCTCAAGCTTTCCATAAGTATTTGTTTCCATTCAGTAATAATTTCCAGTTTATTGTTGGCAAACCGGAACACAGACTAGATATTGTTTGAAAGGAGATTAGATTTCAAGACGACAATACAATTTATTCATCTTCGATATGTTTCATATTTATTTGAATTCCTTAAAAGTGGCATCTGTATTTATCAAATAAATTATTATTAATTGTCTTAGATGCAATCTGGAGGAGTTCTAAATAAATGTTAACCATAGCTTCATTACTCAACGTCATCTGTACCCGGCTAACTAACGAACGAGGCACTGACGACCGGTTGAACACGATGTAGCCCTTCTATAACTTAAGTAAGTAATAGTAATAAGTAGTTTTAATTGATAACGGGCAGCAGTATCAGTTCCCATATCATCTGTGCCCTATGCAGCTGCCAACTCGCTTGCCAGGCGTCGCGATTATTGGCATAAACCTAAACAACCTAACCTATTCAAGAGATCATAAGTAATGGCCCCAGTCACAGTCCAGAAGCGGCTAGTCAGCTGACAGAAACAGGATGCGTATAGCCAGAGATCGTGCTCAATGGCGCGCATTCGGAGGGTATATGTTCAACAGTAAACTGTTACAGGCTCATATTTTTTTATGTAACAAAAATGACGGGACGATCTGAATACTCATGTGATGTAAAGTGAGCATAATATTAACTAATAACAATAATTATTAACGCTCAGAACAACAGCAATAAGACTAAGATCTTCTCCGACCGAAATATAAGAAGACCCAAGTGACCCAAGTGAATATAAGAAGACCCATTGCGCCCGTCACCCGAGACCCGAGACGTAACATCCCCGATGTTTCGTAGACTTTTTACATTTTTCATCAATTTACATCACCATCTGTGCATTTCATAACACATCCCATAAATATAACAAAATTGATACAATGGGAACAAGTTACTTTGGCAGGTTGAGTTTGGAGTTTTAAAATAGAACTATTGCATTCCACATTTTTGACATGCGATAATTGTATTTTAAAACTCAATCTGAATCATGACCAGTTTAATACCAGTATTAACATTTGTATTATGCGTACACTGCCTTTGAAATGAGGAGTGAGGGTTCGATCCCCGGCCGAGGCAAGCTTTATGTTTGTTCTCGGGTCTTCTCATACTTGCGTTGGACGTTCACCCAAGTCGTATTATTGTTGTTATGGTCGGAACTAACGACTTAACATCAGGTGGGCCTTCAACCCGTCATTTCGGTTATATAATACTATTACAGATATTATGTTCGCATATTGCCAAGGTAGATTGTGGTCTCCCATATCCTCCAGCAGTCCATCTTGAATACAGTTTCGAATAACATTTATATCCGCCTAACCTCCTTACACCTAAATCCTACGTCACGCCTCACAGAGGTGTTGGCGTAAGGCACAGTTCAAAGGTTTATTTTTTTGCTAGCTAATGGAAATTCTTTGTACGGATGTACCGGACGGACGGGCACGACTTGAAATCGGATTAGCGTTATCGGCCATAGACCGTGATAGAACCGTTCGGGCATTAACGCTGCAGACTTTTACAATGCTGCACGAATAGATTTTATTTCATTAGAGTACATACCTCTTCGCAGAATATATAACAGATATCACACAAAGTTATTTTATCTGTGGAAATTGCAGAGCTTATGGCGCGGTTGGTTACTACCAACCGCGCTACCAACGTCCACTAATGATCTTTAGGTCACAACTTTGAATATTATAATGAGCCTGAGCCTCCAACAATTAGTAGAAAAATACTACAATAAGTTGTTAACCTTAACCTTATAAGCCAATCTTATAAGCAAGCCCATTCAATAAATGTTAATTTTAAATCAATGGGCTGTTGTGAATAAAATAAGTTTAAATTTGACCAAATTTTATTGTTAGCTTCTTCTAATGAATTTAAGTGAAATGGGTCAATGAACCAGTTGCTTTAAAAAAGCAACAACTATAAACCAATACAAGTACAAACTATAATTGTATTATATGCACAAAGCTGGCAATTATCTGAACCGAAGAAATGGATGCTAAAACGTTCAATAATCTTAGCAATTTAGTTAAAAATGCATGCATAAAAATTTATTTTTGTATACTGCACAAAAAATAATTACTAGTAGTATCTAAATATCACAAATACTAAAAAATCTCAGTATTAGGAATAAACAATTTTGCTCGGATATAATATTTTCAATTTGTTAACATTATAGTTTCTGTACGTCTTTGATATTATATAAAATAATATCCGGAGACTGGAAACAATGCAAAATAAATACCATTTTGCTGCTGCTTGAGCTTTGCGATAACGGACGTAGGCGGTTGAATGTCCTGACTGGGCTTCAGAAGTGCTCAGTTGGGTATCGACTTTGGATAGCGTTTCAAGAAAGGTGTTGTAGCTAAATAAATATTCGTAGACATTTCACACAGCGCCATCTAACCCCAAACTAAGCGTAGCTCATACTATGGACTTCTATAACCAGATTACTGGTATAATACTTTTATATTTGTAACATAATAATACCCAGTTACAGAACAGGCATCTATGTTCGTCACCCAAATGCATGTTCAAGGTGGGAATCGAAACTATAACCTACAGCAGGAGGCAGAGCTCCTACCAACTAACCTGTGAAGTCAAACGTTGACGTTGTTGTATTCAATATTTTAATTAGAAGGGGCAACAAGGGACAAAGCCTCATTTTGTCACTTGTCATCTTGTAGGCTACGCTACCTTGGGAATGTATACGTGCCAAGTGGAACCCTACCTTGCCGAAAGTTTCCGGTTAGGCAACACCATATCATGCATTTTTTCAACATTTTCGGGTACTTGGTCAACGTTCAACATCAATTGTTCTTTTGCGACCAGAACGAAATTCTGCAAACCACTTTTTTATCATTGAAACCCAAATGGGCTCATGGAACCCAAACTATTTTAATAATAACATGATTCTAAATATTTTTAACAATTTTGCCAAGAACAGGACAAAGAAAAACGAAAAATACAATATTTATCAAAGTGTTCGTATTACTACATATTTTGTGAATTACTTGGATGTCCCTCAATATTGTTATTGGAAGCAATCATACGAAGCTCTTCATAAATCAATACAATAACCTTCAAAGCAAACTATTGAGTTCACCATTGTAAAATGAGACTGTAATTTATCATACGCGACACAAAAGATTATCTGAATAGATACCGGCTTGTTATTGTTGTGATACGACTGTTTTATTACTGGCTATTTCAGACACAAAAGATATTCATTGACATATGAAAGTTTTATAAAAAAAGCATTGTAAAAAGGGAAGGTATTTTAAATAGTAAATCAGTTGTGCTCATTGATGGGAAACATGACTTTTTATTAAAATATTCAGTTCAATAGCATTATCAGTAGCAGTAGAGCTTGTCCCACATTCATCTGTGGAAATATTGTCACTGTATTTATTATTATGCTGGTTTTGCGAATGTCGTACTTGCATTACCGTGTTCCTGTTGAAAGGTGTGGGTACTGCCACGTGCATAGGCTTGTCTTTATTTCTCAGAAAACCAGTGTTTTCGCATACCTAGGTAGTAGAGAACCTAAGTCGTATTGCTGTGAACGGGGGTGAACAGGTAACCACTTATCGCAAAATGAACTGAGAACTAGGTCCAATATTATAGGTAATAATAACTTTTAAAAACTAGGCGCTGTTTGTTGCAAACATGGAATATGTAGTTTTAGTAATGTCTATTTTTTTTGGGTTCACTATCCGATCAATTCGATTTTTGTCTTGGTTTTGAAACAAGAAAGCAAAAGAGAGACCTTTAATTCGATTCAAATAGCCTACCAGCTCAGTTGGTAGTAGCTCTGTCTTTTCCGAATTGTGGGGTGATTTGGGTTATTAATTTTTAATTTGATATGGTGTAGCTCAAGGTAGCATTTCATGAAGAAATTCTACGTTCTAAATTCTTACTTCTAAATTAGAAGAAAGGGCGTAAAATATGTAAATAAGTGGTGAAGTCGGTACCTGAAGTCGGTCCTGTCCTAGACACATTCTACACTAATTGCGTTTGATAGGAAAATGAAATTCTTTGATATGTATCTTCCATTAAATATTGTTTGTCAGACTCAAACAAATAAACGAGCTTATCTATTTACTAATATGAAACACACGGCGCTCGAGTCATAAAACTATTATAAAAGTTTGTGAAACTTAGTTATTACTCTCAAACTGCAGACAGCAGTTAATCTAGTTGATAAATTGAGTGGACTTACCTACTATCACGTCGACGGCATTCGAATAAAGGTAGTTAAATTCACATTATTAGTAATTAACCATGCTTCGAATATATTATTATTGAATCAAAAGCTTTAATCAATTTAACAATCAGGTCAGTAGTGACTTTACCAGTGTAAAATAATCGAGAGATTCGATAATCTATGTAAGGGTCTTTTGAATCGATTATTATAATTAATCATTTTTATATCGCAGGATCGAATTAGTGCCCCTTACAGAAAAACCGTTTATTAAGCCGAAACCTATTATTATTATTGACTGGTCTATACTTTGTTGGTCACAAATGCCCTTTGGGGAACTAGATCGGGTCATAAATAAAACAGCGAATCAAGGGCACTAGTTAGGTATGAGCCTCGGTTTGTTATTGTGTCGGGTAAGTTTAGCTATTTATACATCAACTGACCTGACTTGAAATAGTTGAAGCGGTATTTAGATAGTTCAACTGCATCCATTGTATTTTGTAAATATCTACAATCATATATAGTTCTTCTTCAAGTCAATACAATTTCTTATGACTGATTAACATAAATAATGCCTACCTAAAAGAGCCATTTTGAATTTGAACAAGTAACATTTATTACTTTAATTACTGAACAGCCGGCAGATTTCTAATTGCCGCTCATTTACGTCAACGTAATCCAGAAATTAGTGAAATGATCGTAACTCGAATCTTGTTTTTTTATATAAATCTTCATTTGTTGTATTTTTATGTCATATTCAAGTTAATTTACTCTAGAGATAAAATTCGTAAAACACCAAAGATCACCAAAGATTCCTTCTTCTTCTTTTCGGGTGGCCAATTCTGGTGTCGGAGTTCTCAAATCGCCCAAAGGCCTTGGACATGACTTATCGAATAGAATAACCGGGACCGGTATATTATCGTGTCCTACGAAGCACGGAAGCGCTTAGTTTAAATGCCAGTAAACGGTCTCCCATCCAACTACTCACTACTACTACAACAAACTTTTGCCCAGGCAAAGAGTTGCTTACCTCAAATGATCTGTAAAGAAAAGCCAGGCAGGCTGATATAATCCTTCAGATATATAAACCTTATCTGAAGGATTATATTGATTGAGAGAGGCACGCCTCAAAGACTGAATAGTTACAGGCACGTGTCTTGCACAATCAGGCAGTACAAAGCCCATGATTGGTATAAACAATTTTATCTTTCCTTAATATCGCCATTTTTTATCTATCATAGTCGGATTTGCGAATCTTTTATTTTCATTTGCCCATTGGTCATTAGTGCACTGGCTGAATACTGCTCTTTATGTAAGCGCCACTGACCCCGGCTTTCGGTTTGTATTATATGTAATATATGAATCTATTTGCACATTTCAAAATAACCTATGGCTGAGAACAGGCACGTACAAAATGAATAGGCTCCTGTTCCAATAGGTGATCGATTCCCTATATTTAGGCGGGCAAATTGAAACCGCACGCTCCGATCCAGAGGTCCCGAATTGAGCCTTTGAAAAGAACACAGATTTCAATGATAGGTACGTGGCTCGTCTTAGTAATAGGATCTCGTTAATGGGAATATTACTAAAGTACATAATATAAATTTAAAGTTTTTGCTTACAATATTTTCAATATTTTTGTAAAGACTTCACTTGACTCGGGATGCATGAAACTGCGTCGACATATGGGGAGTCAAAAACTCACAAATTATGGTAAATATCTCGGTAACTCGAAAAATAATCATTAAAACACATCAGTTGTTCGCCGCTATTTCATTACTTTTTGTTGCTTGCCAGTAAACTCGAGCTCCATCATTAAACTGACTCCATGGTTCCATACCACTTTCTCTAAAGATAATAATACTATGCTTAATTACGACTTAAACGAAAGCCTTTTGAGGCTTTTAAAAATAGATCTTTTTTTAGATACTTACTTTTTTCTTGCAAATTCTTCCTCATGGAAGTTTGGATAGGGTTTGAACAAGCGCTAAACTTAGTTTTAAGGACGCATGCTATCGTACGAGTATTATTAATTTATTGTAATTTATTATTGACATTTCCAAGTAACTTTTAAGAATCCAACAGAAATAAAGACTTTGGGCTTAGTAAATCTATGATAGATTTACTAAGCCCAAAGTCTTTTTTTATAAACAGTTTAGTTATAAACAGTACAAAAGAGATAATGTAAATAAAGGATAAAAAAAGACTTTGGGCTTAGTAAATCTATGATAGATTTACTAAGCCCAAAGTCTTTTTTTATAAACAGTTTAGTTATAAACAGTACAAAAGAGATATAATGTAAATAAAGGATAAATGATTAAAAAACCGAATAAACCGTCTTTATTACTATCATTCCCTATATCTCACCTCAGAGGTTTTTGTTTCTACTTTGGATGTGGTGAAATAAACAAGAATTTTACAAATCGATCCACAAATTACCGACTAAAAAACTGAAAAAAAAAACCTGTTCCTTCTTTTGTGAATGTGGTTAAAAATAATAGTCATAATAATAGACATACTATATATTTGAGTAATATAGGAGTAGATTGCCTTAATTTTCTCAATACAGATGACTTGATATATCATGTTGCTAAAAGGCGGTATGCTTGAGTGTCGACCTTTGCCACGCGTTTGAAGAGCACTTGGGCGACACTCAATTTGAGAAATCACGTTACTGCCCCACCACACTTTAGCCAAGTATGTTGTGAGTGTTAAAATTGTTAAGGAGTTTGATAGCTTGCTACAAATACCAAGAAGTAGTAGCTAAGAAGATTAAGTAAACATCTTTGGAATAAAATACATCGGCTACCTTGGTTTTACTGTAGCCACACGCTTTTAATTACGCAACTGGGCAATCAATTCCCTTTGTGTATCTCTATGATGGAATCCAAGCGAGAAATGAAGATTTCTATGATGAAACGCAAGAAAGAAATAAGGATTCCCATTTTTACAACAAAAAAAAAATCTTGATTTCATACAAATCTGAATTTTTAAGATATGAGATGCAAATATAATTTTTTTATATACCAATTATCAATTATAGCCAAGCCGACAATTAAAGATCATTGACGGATACACAATTGAACATAATTCAATGTTATGTTATTTTGAATGTGTTATGTTCAATTGAACATAACACATTCAAAATAATCGTAACTGATCTTCAGATGTTTAATATAAAAAACCATATTATAAAAGTACTTTTTCAGTCATCTTTTTATGTAACGGGACGAGATGAAGCCCAGCTGCTAAGTAGTTACCTCCGCCTCTATAAAATTAGCAATACGACTTAGGTCCTACCCGACTGAAGTAAGAAAAGACCCAAGTTTCACCAATTTGCGCCCGTCACCCGAGACAGACATGGCGGCGGATCACCAGGTGTGGTGACAGTACTTCTCCGGACGAACTTGGCACAAGTTATACAGCTACTTTTAGTTGCCCTTTTGGCACCACCCACCTACGGACGCGAGAAACTGGACCTCCCAATCTGGCTTCCATAGCACAAGCTTTTTGGGGATGAATAGCTGTGTGAAATATCTACGAATACCTATTTATTGATTTTGACTATTTATATATACTTTGACCATCGCTCTCAAAATTTCACACGCACTCCAAGCACCCCAAAATAACTTCCTAATCTGACTTTAACATTTACCAACGTACTTATGTAGTTTGTACGTAGTGAGAGTGACTTCGGTGACTGGCTAAATTATAATTAACGACGTCTAATGAGGCACTGAAACGTTTGCGTAATGTTAATTGCGACGTTATACTAACAGTGCTTACATCAAATAATTGATCTTACTTTTCTTTGATTGTTATCTTAATTAAGAAATCTTCTTAGTAATATAATCTAGCTGTACCCCATGGTGCCATGGTTTAACAAAGGTTTAAATGTCAATAGACGATTGGTATGTTAACATTTAATGGTATGTTAGTTTCGTATGTTGTATATCAACATACAAAATACGAAACTAACAGTAGAAATTACTTAAGTTTTTTGGTATATAACTTATGTAATTCAGGGTATGAGCTACGTTCATACCAAGTTTCATCCATATCCATTCTGCAGTTGAGGCGTGAAGGAGTAACAAAAATACATACCGACATAACCGACAAACTTTTGTACAAACAGGATGATTACTTTTAAAATTGGTCTTTTTGGACCACATTTACTTTTACTAATTGGGTATCAATGCTATGATTCTCTTCAGCATTAAATAATTAACGTTATTATTGTTATTTCTGTCATCCAGTTTTGGATTTTGGTTAGCAATATTTTTTTTTTATTTGTAGTTTTGATGGAACTAGCTGAGGGCCCACCGGGTGGTAAGTGGCGACTTGCCCATGATAACAGTAATACTACTCATTATAAGAACCATGACATGTGTTCTATTAAACTTCATATAATATTTGAATGTAGTAAAACTCATCAACTGCACATGGACAGAATATTCCTAATCTAAACGAATCAAATATTTCCACGAACCATTCATTTACAAACATACAGACATCAATTTACGTCATCATTTTCCGCGTATGGTCACTCAATGGCACATCGGACTGGTTTCATTAAAAAGTCAATAATGCGAAGATAGTTTAAGACCACTAAAACAATGTATTAGATACAAAATGTATTTTTATAGCGTATCACACGCCGGATATCCATTAGTATTAATACGTACTTAGTATAAGATTTATCATAATATTTTATTGTAATTATTATTATAAATGGTGATGGATGCTGCACAAACTATTAATCAGTCACCAGGCATGTGAAATGGTCTCGTGGCGAAGTGCACTTAAGGCAGTTATGCCACACCACACTGCCCTGATAACTGCTACTACAGTCCAAGGAGCTCAGAAAATCAGATGATGCATTTCTGTTTGCTGCAGTTTTGTTCATTATAATGGCTATTGAAGCGTTCGTGGCGTAACTTGCTTAGTTACATCTGAGTTAAGCAACTTTCGGCCCGGTCAGAAGTTGAATTGGTATCCATTTATTCTAATGGCATTTTTAGATTTTCATACCTGTATAATTGAATCTCTTGTAATAAAAAAAAAAAAAACGACTAAGATATGAAAAAAACGAGCGAAGCCCAGTCGCCCACGTACTATAAATATTTATAAGCGAATACCTAGAATACCTAGAGTCCTAGAAACGGACATTGTCAACAAAATAACCATCAATTTGCCATCTCTATTTTTAATGACATCCACGGTAATAATATTAGCTCGGCTAATACCTTCACACCGATATCTTAATAACTCCATAACATTATAAGGCATGGACTATGAACATTGAGCTGTCTGATTCCGGAAACATGAGTCAGCTTAATCCCTTTCTAAGATAAGTTATTTAATTTCTATATTTTTAATTTAACTGGGAAATTCTTATTAACTTATACATTTTCTACGATATTCCTGCTTTAGTTTCTTTCTAGCTACTTTTTCTATCGTTGGAGTAAAAGGACAACTGTGTCGGAGTTCTTAAGGAGCCCAAATGCATCCGACACGGCTTATCGACTCGTAAAACCGGGAATAGTAAGAAATCAGACCTTAACGTGCACTCGCCCTTCAGGCTCGAAACGCCTCGAAGCACAAAAACGCTCAGTTCAAATGCCACTTAAGGGTCACCCATTCGACTTGTGACCCGGTGAAAGTTACTTATCATAGATTATCTATTGAGAACCTCTAAGTAAGCAACCACGAGTTAAAAGTCATGATTCTTTCTAAACTTGTATTATATGTTAATGAAGGATGAACGAATATTATGAAATAACAGAAAGTGAATTTCAGGTGTAACAACAAGAACTGGAACTGAAATAAAAATCACATAAACCTTTCCAATACCTTCATCCCTTAGTTTTCGCTCTTAGGGATAAAGAATTGCCATAAAAGGGTATCCATGGGACCACCTCAAAGGGACACACCATCAAACAAATTCATATAAATCGGCCCACAACTAGAAAAGACACCACGTATCAAAAATTAAAAAAATACAGCCAAACTGATACCACCTCTTTTTTTCAAGTTGATTAAAAAAGGTGTCCGATCAGAATTTGCGCAATCAATTCATTTATAATGCAAACATAACCACAACAACTGACCAAATTAATTTTATTACGTAAGGCCTTTAATTAACAGATTGTGTTGCGTGTGATCCACAGGCGTTAACGAGTATTCCGATATTGAAATACCTAGCTGATTCTAAAGGGTTCACCGCCACGGAAATAGCAAAACTTTTGTACGCCGAATTGCCGTTTCGAATTCAACGCACACGTGAACGTACGTCGATATCATATAAGATCCTTCCTTTGTTGGCTGAATACTTGTGGGGCATTAAGGTAATAGAGCAGGGGCAAATCATGTTACGCCCCTGGCTATTATGCTCTCGTAGGACGTAAGTGTATTACCAGCTATTTATCGTTTCAGACCGCATCGTCAGATGTCTGGTGTGACAGACTATCCGGAGTGGCCCTTCTGATTGAAGTGTCATTGTAGATTACTGGACCAATAGTGACGCCTTGGAGCGAAAGGTTATTGTGACATTATCGGCCGGTATCTACGGTTATTGTATAAAAATCATACTCGGTTTCTATCATGTGTAAATTATGATTTTAGGGGCAGTGGAGCTAGCATTGCCATGTTGGAATGGAATATTATAGCTGTAGCTGAAATTACAGGCTCATATCCGTTTCCTCCCCAGCTTAGAGTGACTTATTTATTTTAGAGGAACCAACAGCACAAAGTATTAATATATAGAGCAATTTGTAAATAAAATGGCTATTTAAAGGTACCTTACTTATAGTAACACATTAATTAAATATGAAAAAAAGCTTAAACAGAAAAAAAAGCACTAAATATTTACTCGCAATCACAATAAATAATATAGTCATATTATTGTATGCGTATACTGAAAATAACAGAAGCTGGAAATAATAGAGTTTGAAGCCTGAAAGAATGTAAATACAAGAAATATCCAATTTACAAATATATCACGGTGTTTTTCCCATTTATCTTTTTTTTATGAATTGAGACCATATAAAATTATTAACAACAGCAAATCAAAGTTTCTAAGAACACGACTGAAGCAACAGAAAAGAGTTCATTCTAAACACTACAAAATTGGTTGCCATTGTGTTGTAGAAACTACTAAGAAGTATCGACTTAACTCCAGCGTAACTCCTGAGCCCTGAAGACATTTTATAAAAAGGAAGTTACGGTCCGGAACAAACAAACGTATTGCAATGTCCCCGCAAGAAGTACGGTTTTGGTACATCGGGCGAACGTTTGTAGACATTCCTCTTTCTACCTACTTCCTTAGGAAATGAATTTAAAAGCGGTTTTTGGAACTGAATGTGTGTTTTACTTATATGCACTCTCACGTTTCCTGACTATAGCTTAGAACTGTTTATATTTACAAAACCTACATTCAAAGGGATCAATTAAAATATTTGAAGGCCGCTTCAAACGATTTATAGAAAATTAACTAATACGACCCACTAAATTGAATTAAAATATATTTAATTTAAGTAGGTAGTTACGGTGTATTCAAACACGTTGATACTAGATTATTTAGGGTGATTTTTTATTTTAGTTACTAAATTACGCGTAATTAACCTAAACTATCGTAGTTATATTATGTGGTAACCAACAGAATACCTGCGTTAGGTAGCTTCCTACCTACCTATATAATGTTGATATAGTGCCTTTATGCTCGACATATTTTAATGTTTTATTTTCGTACTTCTTTGCGTGGTATTGCATTCACTGTTTGTTGTTGCAAACAAACATTTTAAATTGTAGCAGATATTTTGTGACCAAACAACAGTCAGCATTGCCACGCTGGATAGCAATACTTGATCTCTAAGCCAGTAAAGAGCAGATATTAATTTCCATCAGTCAAAAATGAGCACTCAAATTTACCTTTATAGCCGTGTTTCGTATACTCGTTTTCATGCATTTTTCATTAAAGTACACTTTTGACCATTTAATAACCATTTTTATTCCTTATCTTGGAAGCAGTAGAACTTGTGCGAAGTTTGTCCGGAGAGATACTGCCACCACACCTGGAATCTTCCGTTCACAGTAGTGTTCGCATTACTGTGTTCCGAAAGGGTGTGGGTGCCGGTGAAATCACATGCGCATGACACGTATCATCCCCGTCTCGGGTGATGGACGAAGCTGAATGATCCTGGATGACTCAGTTAAGATCCAAATCTTATACAGAGTCGCATTACTGTTGTCATGGGCGGGCGTCGCCAGTATAATCCGTTCAAATGGTAGGAATGCGCCACAAAGAAACAAGATCTGTCCGCAGATCTTGTATGCTTTGTGAAAATCTTACAAAAACATCTCAGGATATGAGGACTATGTCTAACTACTGCTGAGTTTAGTCGGTTTGTATTGATTTTGCGCAGACTCAATGTACATGTTATTATATACAACTTAGCATAAGTGTTTTTATCTTCCTGTTCCTGGCTATTAGTCGGAGAGTCGCTCTTACTTTTTCTTGCTGTGAATGTTGTATAACACTTCTTCTTAGTCTTACATACAACGTTAACACACTCATACCTCTGCACTAGGATTCCCTGTGACGCAGATGGCATGGACAAACACAGAAACATGGAACCCAAGATCCGAGAACAAACTTCATGGTCACCACACAAAGTGTGCCCCGGCCGGGAATCGAACCCGGGACCCCTCGCTTCGAAGGCAGGGCTACTACCAACTAAACCACGGAGTCGCCGGAGTCGTCGGAGTCGTACATTTACGGCACGTTTATATAAGAACGTGTTTTATTTTGCATACTATTTATGGTCCAACTAAAAGCACTATTTATCTATATAACTATTATAACTAGCACTATATAACTATTTATCTAAAGAAATAAAACTATAGTGTTTTTTTTATGTTATTGTAATATAACATTTGAAAACGATACATAAAAAAAATTGTCTGTAGGTGTTACGGCTAATCTCCGAAACGACTGGAGCGATTTTGTCGCGACCTACACCAGCAGATAGCTGATGTTATAAGGAGTAAGTTTTATTTTAGAAAAATAATAAAAGTAAGAATCTGCGCAAATAATTGTTTAATTCCTACGCGGGTGAAGTTGCGTGTATAGCTAGTCACACTAGGTATATAATATTATAAATGCGGAAGTCTGTATGTATGTTTGTTACTCCGTCATGCCACAATGGCTGAACGGATTTGGATTAAATTTGATATAAATGCATTAACACATAGGCTACTTTTTATACTTTTTTTATATTTATATATTAGTATTTTTTTTTAGTGACTTGCAAAAATCACAACTTTGTCACATTTTTCTCACGTTGACGTTTTAACCGCAGTAAAAACTGCGGGGTGCTACTAGTTTTATCATTAGGCTCATTTTTCCAATGTAAGGCTGTGGTGTTTACGCAACGCCGTCCAATTACTGTTTGCATCATAGAATACTGACAAAATTACAGGTGGCGAGTTTGTTATGTGCATTTGGACTTGATTCACTACGATATAACTGTAAACAACCAGAAGCCCAGGGAATTGCAGAGAGTACAAACAGAAATTACTCAAACAAATTGTTCCAAGAAAATCCACGTTACAGCGCTTTGTTCGTAATTTTAACGGACAAGTTTGTTCACTCGATCAAACAATCAAACAATTCGATGAAGAAATCGTTGCAACCTTCAACATCGATGAGATTGTGCATCTCATTTATGACGAAGGTTGCAACGCTTGTAAATAACTGTAAAGGTAAGTGCGATTAGCTCACTGAAGATTCCGTACCCCTGATTGTATAATTAATTTTTGATTACAAAGTATGACATAATAACGCTTATGCGAAAAAATTAACTACTTGTGACAGTCTGTTCATGCGATACATCCCTTCAAAAGCAGCACAGGCTAAGAAATTGTAGATTTAGTTAAAGGGATTTAGTTATTTTTAACCACTTGGGTATGTTATACTAAAAATTAATCCCATCCCTTTTACCACATTAGTGAATTTATGACATGTTCATTTTCAGACATACTGCAGTGTAAAAGTAGACCTTATATTGGGGTGTTTAATAACATAAATTGCAACTGAAATTTTTGAAATGTTTATTTAATTATTATTTGTTTAAAATTATTATTATGTTATTTTGTAGTGTATTGTTTTGAATTGCTTATGTTATGTGATGTAACGATATGGTTAATAAAGAATCTGAATCAATATAAACTGAATAATCACCTTGTTTACTTAACGAATGAACTATTGTTCTCAGGCAACATTTAATGAGAATCAGTCGCACATTAATATTGTACAATTTCATAATTCAATATATTCATTTCATTGAACTCTATCGCGGAAAATATCACTCATGTACATCAAATGCGGTTTGGTCAGCGTGGTTACCGAACTAGTTACTTTTATGGAAAACTCGCATTAATCACGCGTTATAATTACGTATTTACAAAAGTATTATTCATTTTGTCGGCTCTGTAACCAGATGCTATAGCCTGTAAAATGAGAGATCATGGGTTCTATTCCAATCCTATTTTGGGTGGTGTTCACTACTTAAAACTTTCCCTTAAATTATATATTTTTTTCTAACCTTTATAACTCGCCGGGTCATAGCCAGGTATCTGTCTATTTCAAATTGCCACATGTATGACGGGACATTACTTATGAACAGCTCACCAAGGAAACATTTTATGTGGAAGAAAAAATCTTTATGCTACACGCAATATCTCATTTTCATCATTAGTAAATTGCACCCATGCGAAGACGGGGCGGGTCACTAGTCATACTAATATTATAAATGCGAAGGTTGTTTGTATGTATGTACTCCATTACGCCTAAACGGCAGGTGAATCTAGTTTTATACAAATTTCGAATGCTGGCCAGAATATCTGGACTGGATTTAGAATATGTAAATAACTCGCACTATCGTTTAATAATATTAAAATTAATTTTATTCCTTTAAAAAAATGGTGTGGAAGCAAAAAGGTGACCGAGTCACGGACGGTTATTGCGCTCCACCGCTGCGGTTACGCGCCATCCAAGAAATTTAAACTTATGCACAATTTTAAAATAGCTTTGTGGTTTATTTATTGTATCATAAAATAAATTATTGATAAGCGTTTCAAATATTTAAGGCTTGGGAGATCCCGGACTCTTCTTCTTTTCGTGTGCGTGGCCAACTCTGGCGTCGAAGTTTTTAATCCGCCTGAAGGCCTCCGAAATGGCTTATCGGCTAGAATAATAAATTGATTCCCATTTGTGCGACATATATACAGATGTTTGTTCTTGTCTGGGTGTTAATATGTATTATAAGTATGTATTTAACGAAAAAACTATATACATAAGTATTTTATCAGTTATCGGTAGTTGGTAGGGCTACTACCAACTAGCCACGGCTCCGTGGCTTAGTTGGTAGTAGCCCTGCCTTCGAAGCGAGGGGTCCCGGGTTCGATTCCCGGCCGGGGCACACTTTGTGTGGTGAGCATGAAGTTTGTTCTCGGGTCTCGGGTGTTTGTCTTGTGTTTCTGTGTTTGTCCATGCCATCTGCGACACAGGGAATCCTAGTGCAGAGGTATGAGTGTGTTAACGTTGTTGTTGTAATTCCCATTGTGCAAGCTAACCTTAGTTTAGGGCTAGATGGCAATGTATGAAAAGTCTGTGAAAATTTAATTATTTATTAAAATTAACCTCATTCTTTTGATATGCCGTATAGCCGTAAAGTCTAATGATTGCATGCATTCTGGAAGCAAATTCGATTCCTACATTGGAGTCGTGAAAAGATTTTTGCAACACAAAATGGATATGCAAACACTTACTAGCAATTCCCATGCTGTAGGTACAGTCTAGTGTTGCCCGCTTCGCCCAGCTGGTACCTATTAAACCAATAAATATTCATTATGAACTTGCTTAATTTCACAAAGCACTATTTTACTATTTCCGTAATTTAAGCTTAACGAGAACCGTGGCCGAGCGAGAATTCAGCAATTGGCTCGCGGCTTTAGTTTCATATTACTTTTGCATAACAAAAGCTTGTTTATAATTTGGTGTCAAGCGAGAGATTTATTTGGAAGGTATGAGATGCCTTGTTTAGGCTATTGTGAGTGGCGTATGTAACTAAAATTATAGTTTGTATGGCGTTTGACCATTGAAATGATTTTGGTCTGAATACGGGTTGGTTGCGGCGTGGCGGTAATTTTCTCGCCATGATGGATTTTGTAGGGAAAATAATCTTGAAAATCGAAAATTCAAAAATAGTTTAATAAAAAATATTATAATCAAAAGTGCTTACTTTTTATTATTTTTAGTGTATTCTATGAAGCTAGCACCATGCGGCTTGCGTCCGTGGAAAATAATAGAATTATATTGTACATAGATATTACCTTTAGTTTCTCTAAACGTGGCCTCCTGGTGGTAAGAAAGGAGCAACCAAATATTAGTAGAACTTGTACCAAGTTTGTCCGTAGAAATTCTGCTACCACGACCAGTATTCCAACGCGAAGCAGTGGTTCATTCGCATTACTGTGTTCCGGTAGAAAGGTGTAGCTACCGGTGAAATACAGGAGCAGAGGCGCAATATGATGCGATTTCGATTTTACCATACTATGGTTGTGGAGAACCTAAATCGTATTGCTATTGTCTATGGACAGTGATAACTATTTCACATGAGGTGGGCCGTCAACTGGTACTAACATCCAGAACATCAAAAAAAGGTTTTCGTTGATGTTAATCTAAAACAGTGAACTGGCAAAACCATAATTTTCTGAACAGATTAAAAACAAAGTTATGTAACTAATTCCCAAATAAATTCCAATTAGGAACTGAATACCTAATTAACTTATAACCTAATTTTATAACTACGAAATGTAATCATAAAAGCGATCAATTTTCATAAACTTGCTATAACTTTGACTCCCAAGAATTATAGGTAAGCCTATTCAGGGCCATTAATAAAATTAAAATCTTATATTGGAGGGTTGAATACTCAATGTACTTTATGTTCAATTTTACTTATTGCATTTCAAAGTGAAATCATGGTAAGTTTAAAAGCCTTCTTACCCTAGAGGAAAGTGAATTTTAATTTCTATTCGGTCTACTATGCAAGTTACTGGAAATAATATTGCTCTTCCTAAATTTGTAGGATTTTATAATATTTTATACATTAGCAAAGTGTGTAAGAGTTATTGAAATTATCATACTTACACATAAATAATAAATAAAAGTATACGCATAACAAAGGCTCATTAGGATTATTTGTGTATTAGATGGCATAGACAAACCCAGAAACACAATACAAACACCCAACACCCGAGAGGAAACGTCATGCTCACCACACAAAGCGTGTCCCAACTGGGAATCGAATCTCTCGCATCGAAGGCAGGGCTATCAACTAAGCCACGGAGCCGTCTTTTTCGAGAAGAGTAAGATACTATGCAATGGCAGAAGTGGCCGAACCGATTTCTTTTTTTAAAGTCGGTTTTTCCGATTTTTAAATCCGTCACTTGTTCTCTACAAATATATTATTTATTATTTGTTGTAATCTAATAATCTTGTTTTTGATATGATAATTTTTGGTTAGTCCATAAAGTAGGTGCTTGCTATAAAGTACTCAAAACAATGGACAAGTTCTTAACAATCGTTGGATGCTTATCTTCAATTTGCTCTAAAAGCAAGTTTTGTTACAATGGACTTACGGAGATTATTGGAACTTGGCTATAGTTTCGGAATCTTTCGGCAACTTTGATCCGTGGTTTTACAAAGTTTTGTACCAGTGGGGCGGTGGCGATCCACATCATGCTCATATAAAATTCCTACTTGTCTCAAGAGTCTATAATTATAGATGAGATCTATCAGTTATATCTATAAACAAAGTTTCTACATCTAAGGTGGCTGGACGAGCTGATGTTAAGTGGTTACCTTCGTCCATAACAACAGCAATTTGAATTAGATCCACCCCGACCCGAATTTAAGGTCGAAGAATATGAGATGAAAATATTAAGTCGGTATTTAAGTCGATTTTTAATCAGTCACTTGAAGATTATTTTATCTTTAATCTGTTTCAATATAACCTGATTTCTCTGTTCTCTTTAATTATTTTTGTTTAATTTAATTCACGCATTCAACTGATTTCAAACAAGATTACTAACTTTATCCGTCATTTACAGTTTTAAGTTGGTAATTTAACACACGGCTATAATACATAGGTACCTAAGGTTTTATTATGCTAGTTATTAAATGTATCTGAACTTAAAATACATAGTATAATAATTTTCGTTTACAAGCTAATTTATATTTACTATCAACGTGATAATTAGACGTTTAAAGCTCTTGGCAAATTTTGAGAACAACGTTTGTGATACTAATAAGTAGGTATAGGTATTAATATATAATTTGAGTGGCATATAAGGTGCATTTTTATTTAAAACAAGCTGAGTTCCCCGCGACTTCGTCAGCGTGGAAATTAATACATTTTTTTGACCTTTACCCTAATTTATTTTAAGAATGATAGCCCAAATTACTCCTTATAACATCAGCTATCCCGTCAAAATCGGTCCAACCGCTTCAAGATTAGCCGGAACAAACAGAACAGACATAAAGAAAGACAAAAAAAAAATGTATCTTTGTTTTAAGTATCATATATGAATATCGTAACAAGAATCAAGAATCGAAAGAATCGAGAAAATCAAGAATCGAGAATCAGAACAGTAAACCAGACACCAGGTGAATTTGTGCGGCGTGACAAGGGTACAGGCAAGAGGGACACGCGGGCAAACTCAAACTTTTTAATTAATAATATGCACAAGTATTGTTTGGATAAGTCTCAATATTCACGCATAAATATATATTATACATTGACGGCCCCGAAGCTTAATTGGTTGTAGCCCTGTCTTCAAAGCAAGGGGTCCTGAATTCGATTATCGACGTGAAGTTTATTATCGGGCCTTTGGTTGTCTTGTGTTTCTGTATGTCCATTCCATCTGTGACACAGGGAATAGGACACGTTGTGTGCAGGAGTGATGTGTATAAATGAGTGTGTAAGCGTCTCTTACATGCAATGTGTTCAAGATCGTAAGGCATTAAAAATGAGACATCTACATACCTGCATAGACTCACGTGGTAGATCAAAGCCCATTTTCTCTTAATTGTGGAGAAGAGAATTAGTTTTTAATTATACAATTATCTAAAAAAGTTGTAGATTATCAAATTATCATAATATCTATATGATGTTGTGTTTTTAGATAATGACAATTTTTACTTGTGAGATTTGTAAATTTATTTTATAATTTGGAAATTAAATTACATACTAGATAATAAATTATAAGCAAATAAAATAATTGAATACATATGTAAGTTGACAAAGGCAAATATCTCCAAAAAGCATAAAGTATAAAAACAACCAAACCTTCAATCTATCAATGCCTCAAAACTATCATAGTATCTTGTGTACCGCAACAAACCACAGCCAATAAAAAGTTTCAATCTGCAGCTAATTGAAACATGTCAAGTTCTGATGGACGCGAGATGACTGTCTTTGTCCGTCCATCAGTCGAGTCCATCGTCCGGCCTCCGGCGGTGACGGACAGATAGTCAGCAAATGTACACGTCTACGTCATGTCACGTCCATACGCCGATAGCATTCAATTTCCTGGCGCTGAGAATACTGTGCCAGTAATGTATTATTCGGGTGATGAATCCGATACGTTTAAATTGTTTACGTTGGTGGTAACATTAATCTACATTAAAAACATTTTTATGGTTTGGATAAAGTATAGCGTTACTATATACATGAATTTCCAAAAACACGGCAGTGATCATTCGGTTATTTTAATAATTTAAGCAGTCAGTCGCTAAAAGATATCTTAATTTGATTTTTTTGTTTTTTTCTATACCAGTTTCATATAATTATTGAATCGGATCAACAAGTCGAATGTGTATTCAATCGATTCGGAAAATTCTATTTTATTCGAAAGATTGTTCCCGTAGAAATTTCGTTAAAATCGGTTCTATAGAATGATTTTGAAATTAAAAAATTACTGGAAGAAAATATATCGTCCAAGTAAATGAAATTGCGTATTTTGCTTTTCTGTGACTTTTTCTTCACCCATCGTAGACCAATTTGGTGTTTCTTTATTTAAATGATAGATTGTGCCACTTTTTTTTTGTTTGTTCCGCTTTTATTCCTCCGGCATGAAGGTTGGAGAACTTTTTAGGCTGACGTTAAGAAATTGTTACGCTTTAATCTGTATCTTTAAGAGATCAGTGCATTATTATTGCGTCCGGTCGTGATATTTACTGAACATAATATAATCCAATATAAATGCCACTTAGCCACTTTAGGGGTAGAAATAAGAGATGAAAGTATAAGAGACTGCTTTTTCGATTTTTTTAATCAGTTATAAATTTCTTCTTTTTTATGAAGTTACTAGATTGCCTCGCCAATTGTATACAATTGTGAAGAAACAGATTACTACCAAAATGGCCTCATAAAATTTTTATTAAACACCCTAAGGGTGTAAAATAAGTTACTAAAGTATTGAAGTCGTTTTATTTCCCTTTTAAATCTCTTAATTGTGAATAGAATTAAATTATTTTTTGTCTTTATGTTAGGTAGATTATTTCAAGTGGCGGAACCACAGTGAGTAGATTAACGTTCAAAAATATGAATAGTTTGAATGAATTTCTTATAAAATGTGATGAAAGTTTTGAAAAAGCATATTTGCTCTTTTACCTCAATTCTCTGGTTTACACAGCTATGAGTAAACTTAGTTATATGCATTAACAAAAATCGCGAGAATTTTTGCGCAATGAAATATTATGTATGCATTTCTGAAAATACAAAATATTATATGGCGCTCCAAGTATTCGTAAAAATAAACGCGTCGTTTCAAAAAGTACTGAAATAATAGGGAAATTCTGCTGTTTTTAAATTTGCATATGTTTATTTATTGATGTATGTTAATTGTTATTAATTACGCTAGTCATACTTTAGCAATAATAACTCTTAATTATTTTACATCACAGTAATTCAAATTAAATGTCGACTTTGAAATTCAATTTGAGGGTTAAGGTATTATATTATCTAATTAGCAACTTGAAATATTAATAATAGCAAAAATAAAATAAGGCAAAGAAATAAAATATTTTCAAAATTATAATTTCCGAATATCCAATGTAATGTCTCTTATTTCATTAATATTAATTATTTGTCAAACGTTTTATAACTTCAAAGCCTTTTCACTATCGGTGCCTAAATTTTAATTACTATCCACTAGGGGCATTTCCCACTAATACAAAGGCAAGATTTATTATTTAGCCGATAACTCAACGAGGCTATGTTTGTTTTTGTTCAAATGAATTCTAAGTAGCAGTATTACTTGTGCCAAGTTCGTACGGAGAGGTACTGCCTCCTGAAATCACTTGCACATGAGACATAACATCTTCATCTCGGGTGAAGAGCGCCCAAGGGTTGTGACTGGGGCTTCGGTCTGGGAGGACCGTAGTCGTATTGCTGTTGTTATGGGGGAAGGTTACACACCATCAGGTGGGCCCTCAGTTTGTCTCGTCACACATTTACAAAAAAAAGAATATTCTATGAAAAATGTATGCTGCCACTATGGTTCAAAAAAATTAAAGATGAAACAAACGAACACACGTTTTAGGCTTCGTATTGGGGATTTTTTGATGCCTGTGTCTATTCTCACAACTTTAGAACTCCAACAGTGTTAGTTCTCAAAAACTTTATTTGGTTGACTTAACAACGCTCCGATGGGTGATATCCTTAAAAGACGAAAGTAATTAGCAAAATTAAAGCACGTAGGTGAGCTTATGGTCTTAAAAGTTATATTAGAAAGAGCACTTTGTCATGTCAGGCTTTTAACAGGCCCTTTAATTTCTCTTTGTGCTGTAAATTAAGACATTAAATCGTTTACGTCAAAGTAATGAGAATGAGTAAATGAATCTTGGCCTCGTATGGCTGTACGTCGCTCCGCTGATGGATGCGATGTTCTGTCATTTTATTTTACTCAGCATTAAATGAGTGCTCTCTTATGTGAGTATGAGAGCGCCGTGCCCTAGGGTATAGACGCCGGCTTTCAATACAAAGGTTCAGACAAAGAACCACTGATTCATTCGTTTGAATAATGAATAAGAATGTCCGCAATACTACGTTCTCAAGATGGTGAAAGAAAACATCGTGAGGAAAACACCATGGGAAATCTAAGGCGATGCATTCACCCTCATGTTGAGAGTAGGCTGGTGTGGTCTACAGTGAGAACATTAGAGAAACTAATGACCATTGGAAAAAAAGAACTTTTGGAGAATTAACCACTGACATGAAAATACTGTGTAATTCAAATTCTGCAATAGCAAATGTGAAATATTCACGTGCATTACGTGGTCATTCAATCAAAATGTGCGCAACTGACAGGTTTGCCTCATAAAATATGCCAAAAACAATTATTATTTGATCTGTCGGGTCCTCAAAAAAACAACCAAGCATAATTGAATTCACTCGTCGAAGGTTTCATACCAGAAATTGTATTTTTGATTAGTTATTGGAAAATCCGCCATAACCTGCTAGTTTCAACCGGTCACCTAATTATGGTTCAAAGGCCAGAGCTATTGAAAGGTACGATAGAGAGACAGACAAACAGACTAACTAATGAATGAAGACGAGTTGTCATTGCAACATTGTTATCTGATAGCTCCATACATTTATTGGCCCATAAACGTCTGTAAATTGAATATGGAAACGAGTCGTTACTTTTATCGTCGCCTTTGGGTAAAAAATCCTTATCCAACCATTTCAATAATCGATGTCTCTACGAATTGTATTCTAGGGAAATATATATTTTTGACTTTGACCATATAAACTATGCTTCGAGCACTACCGTTTATATCTGAGTAAGCTGCACACAAATCTGTATTTTTACTAGCACAAAAATGCAAAAGGATTGTGTCCGCCGCTTGTATCCGACTGGCTCGTTTACTTAGATTCAATTTTAAAATTTGTTCCCCTTGCACTCGCTTCCTGAATATCAATGAGTGGGAGTTATGACTCGTGTTGTCTTAGAAATATTTACTGCCTTTTATTAATTTTTGGGTGATTTTGAGCAGTGAAAGAATGTTAACAGCTTGTTACTGAGACGCAAGCGATAGTCTGAGATATTGCGTTGTGCCTCAGGATAAATAAGCATTATTTCGAAAATCATTTATTTATAATAAAAAAAAATCTCATTTATTATTTTTACTTGTGATACAAGTAAAACTTATTTTTTTATAATATATAAATACATAATTACACATTAAACATAAAAAAGTATTGTATATAAAGCTTCATAGCGTGCTTGTTTTGTGTTGATTTTTTGATAGACGCCGAATCAAAAGATTGAATAAATAGTCTTCTGATGTGACCCAGTAATCAAGTATTGAACAGTTACATTTTTATTTAACTTTACTCTATCAGGAAAATAGTCTAATGAAAAGGCTTCATGCTTCTGACGTTTTGCAGACAGAACGCATTTTCATAGAATATATTGAATTGGACCGAAACCACCTTGATATGTTTAGCAGGGTTGTAAGCACGATGGATCCCTTTGTACATAAGTCCGAATCCGAACAAACAAGTGTTTGTTTGTGTTATGTTGTTTTATGCATATTATGAGGTCATTCCGACTTCGAATATGAAAGCTTGGTAGCCCAGTGGTTAGACGTCTCGGTTTACAAACCAAAGGTTGGATATTGTTGGATGTACATCAATGAATTGATATCTGGTTTCGTTTTAAATATTATAATGGAAAAAATAAAAGTGAGGACTATAAACTCAGAGATATGCCATCTCTTGGTCTGGATTGGGCTCTTATGTTCACTTGGGTTCACAGATCATTCACACTCGCTTGTCAGATAGGCCGAGTATCTCCGTTTTGCAAACATTCATTAATAGGATAGGCTGCCATGATTCGTATCAGCCAAATCAAATAAAAGCAATAAATAGCCTCGTGCATGTTTTCTACTCAACAATTTGAGTCGGAACACGCATTTTCATAGAATATTATGGATCGGAACCTAAAGCTTCCACAAAATGCCAGTTTAGCGCGATTATATTTCGCCGCACGATCACCGCGAATTGCCGGTTGAATATCAATTTGCCAATTGTGTGCTGAAGTGCTGGTCAACTTATTTATACTTTTCAGTTAACGGTGTAACTGATATTGGCGTTATGTTGTACGTATTTTCAGAATAAGCTATTTTTAACTGACCTAATGAGCCCAACCTCTGAAATTGTACGACTATGTTACGGAATTATTATTATTATTATTATATGCATGTTAAGGTATAGTAGTATATATTTAGTAGGTACTGGTATTTAATCAACTATAACATCAATTACAAATTAAATCTTTATACTTCTTAACGTTTCTTAAAATTAAGTTGCAGATTCAAGTATTCAAAGCTACCTCGTTATACGGTATCCGAGTAAAGAACTAAGCTCAAATGACTGAGTAGAAATATCTTTGTAACTGCAGTTGTTAAATTGCACAAAGACTAAAATTTAATGCTTCACCAACTGATCCCACAGACTTTAACTTGTAAGATTGTAAATTTTATATTATCCAACTTATTTTGCAGTTTTTGTCATTAGGATAAGTTATTATTAGAAAGGAAACCCAGTTTAAGAGGTGTTTATTATTGCGCTTCTTAGCCGCAAAGGCATTATAGGGCTTGTCATATAAGAAGTACAATGACTTAAAGAGTGCACGTGCGACCAAAATGTTGGGTTTTATTTTGGCCAGAGGTTAAGCATTGCCATTCAGCGTGGCAATGCTGCCAGCATTTTGGAGACGTGACAAGTGTGATCAAGTGACGGCTTAGTTACATATTAAAAAAGTGTTTATCTATTTTTTTATCGAAACTTTGTTGTATCTCTAACTTAATAAAGAAGTACACTCCACAAATAATTTTGATAAGATCGATATTTCGTATAAATGTGTAAAAAAGTAGTTTTTATCAAATTTTTTTGTAAGCTACGTATATCTTGGGCGGTCTTATGCTTCGATGGTAGCTGTCGGTCGATATGAAATTAGAAAAACATGAAGCTGGAATTGATGTTAACCTGTGGTTTACATTTGTAACCCATTAATGTTTACGACAGTAATAGCTGTGTTGGCGCTAGTCTTAATAATTTGAAACGTAACTTTTTATAATACTAGTGTTATAACAGCGAAAGTTTGTTTGTATGTGTGTTTGTTACTTCTCCACGTTCAAACGGCTCTATGGATTTGGAGGAAATTCGGTACCAAGATAGTTTATATCCTGGATTAACACATAAATTACTTTTAATACATAACTATAAATATATTCCGCAGTCTTCTAGTTTGGAAGAGAATGCACTTAATACAACCAATCACTTAATTTTAAATGCCACTTTATGTATAGTGATCTGCATCCACTCTTTTCGTTGCATACATAAAAAAATTACAGAGACTGATACCGCTTCACCTGATATGAAAAATACCTAAAAAAGAACGAAAATATACGAGAGTTCAATCCTATTTCGTAACACCTTGTGATCAAGAGGCTTTATAAATAAATAACAGAGATACGATTCTACGTGTTTGTTTTTCTGATCAATCTAGATACTCAGATGTGACTTGGAGAAAATCCTTTCATTTTCTTCACAGGCGATTAAGCTCTTACGCCTGTTATTAATAATTTTAAATCTAGAGCTTATTTTTATGAAATTTATTTTCGTTTTGAAGTCGTTCATGGATTTAAAATGTTGGTATATTATGTTTGATGTTTGCGTTTTTATAGTCGGTGAACTGCAAAGTAAACATTGAAATAAATTATACGGTTTAATCTAGACGTTTACTAATATGATGTTACCGCAGTTTACATGAATTCTCGATTAAGTATAAAATTTACAGACTAAATGTGATAGTATAGTTGTAGAGAGCATAGTCGTATTTTAATTATGGTGCACTTAGTTCATAAGTTCTGTTATTCATATTTACGGCGGTTATCTCTTCGATATGATTTTTTCGCCTACCTTGTTGGTAAGTAGTTAAATCTGGTGTTGTTATAACCTTCGTCTCGAACGTCTCGAAATAAATACATATATACAATAATTGCTCATCGACAAGATATGATGAATGTTTTATCTTTTAGTTTTCAGTGCTAAACAAAGCAAATAATGTATTGTAAAATGGCCTTTTATCAACATAAATAAGCACTAAGTTTGAAGGTAATGTATAAATGTCTCCAATATCCAATATGGAGTGCTATCAATATCTCGGTGAGTGCACAGCCGCTGTGCAAGCAAAGCGAATCTTTGCATTCATCCAAGATATGAAACTTTTCACGGAACCTTTTGATGCGAACTCCCACTTATCTCTTCAGTTTTTGGGTCATAAAGTTTAATATCCGTTGTGCTAGTTTAATGACTCCTATTATTGATTCGTTCTGTTCATAAAATTTTTAATTTATAGGTTATTATGTCGAAATAGGTCAGTCTTGGTAACTCGTATTTGGTATTGTTTATCACTACATAGTATAAAACAAAGTCGCTTTCTCTGTCCCTATATCCCTATGTATGCTTAAATCTTTAAAACTACGCAACGGATTTTGATGCGGTTTTTTTTAATAGATAGAGTGATTCAAGAGGAAGGTTTATATGTATAATACACTAGCAAGTCACCCCGGCTTCGCACGGGTAGTTACTGATACGACACTGATGGTTTACTAACCGTGCGAAGCCGGGGCGGGTCGCTAGTATTGTAATATAATAATTTTGCAACATTTATCATTTTGAGATGTACAGAGCATTATTCATTTCAGAGTATAGAATAGAATTTATTTATTGTCTTTGCAATAGTTCATCAGAAATACAACAATTTGGTGCTACTTACTACAGACTCGTCAGTAAAAACAATAGGTAGATGCTTTTTCACATCATCAATCATTTCCTACAGTTCCATAATAAAAAAATTAATACAATTTTAACAAGCTATTGCTGTAGATTCTGCACACAGATAACCGAAGCCGCTGATTTTATATTTTCTCAACTCAAATTGACGATCCCTTATCATACTAATATTTAAAATGCGAAATTAAAAATGGATGAAGTTTATTGTAAATGTAGCTCTGGATTAACGCGTTGGCTTATTATTATCCCAAAAAGAAGTATTGCGTAGGATAGCCACCGATAATACCGCTTGGCGTAACTACTACCATTACAAATCTGAGTAAATAGATGCATCGCGCAACACGTTACCTACCACCTAATACTAACTCAGTCCGACACGAAGCCACACCTTATAACTTACTAACAGATTACTGTAGAGTGTAGATAGGTTACCATGGCAACATTATTATCTGTCAATAAATAACCTTTTTGACTATCGGATAGTTGAAAATAGAGTTAGACATCAATTAAACACAGGAAAAAATTATGTACGGAACATAATGTACGACGTTTCACCCCCAAAATAATCACTTTGATCCCGAAACAAGAACAAAGTCATTGTCGAAATGATAAAAATCTCGTTTCTTTGCCGAGTTTGTGTACTCCGTGTCGTATTCAACTCGTTTCGTAAAATTCAATTTTGGGAATTTGTTTCCTCCCGTCGAATGGCGTGCGGAATACTGATGTAGCGAGACACTTCCCTTGTTCATAGAGATTTACGAACAGAAATACCAATCCAAGTCTTTGAAAGTTTATGTCCACAGTCTTATCCTCATTTCCAAGCAATACGACCGTTGGCTTGCGTCGTATGTTACGGACATATTTCTACCTAACTGCTCCAAAAGAAATATATATTCATGGGTATTTCACCATCAACCTTAGCTTGTACTATGAGAACTAGATAACTGATAGAATACTTAGAGATTACTTTTTTGTTGTACCTGAATACCATATTCATATTAACACAGAACACATTTTATTCGTCATACAAATGCTTATCTTGGAAAGAATTGAATTCATGACGTACAGCGCAAAGAACGAAACTACTACCAACAGCTATGAGTAAGATTTCTGGGCTCAAATGAATTCTAATAAACTGAAAAATAGCGTGGATTTGTTAAACTGTTATCATACATTTCTTTGGTTCACTCCCGCAGAGTGGCCTTTCCTTTTATTTGAACGACGTAAAAAAGTATTAATTCCGTATATTTGACGTTCTAATCCACCAACAAAGGTCTCAGCGGAGGTAACTTTTAATTGGATTTTATACACCGACATTGTTGTAACAATGCCTGTAAAAGAATAACATTGTAATGATTTTTGCATGTTTAGTTCTGAGTAACAGAGTGTTGAGCATCGTATCTTTCACCGATCTTGGATGATAGATTAAAGTTTGTTCATGTCTGTGTATATTTATGCTACATACATTTTTTTCCTGTTCAAGGGTTAATTGTTAAGCCAGGAGCTTCAAGATAAGGGTCTCTAGTGAACAAAAATTCTAAAATATTGATGATAGAACTATTAATTCTCGTAGACGATACAACGTTTAAAAAGAAAGACAGGAAAACGGATATTGTGAGCTTATTTATAGATTGGAATAGGCTTCCATGCTTATTAGTATGGTATCCATTTAAAGAAAACGGTTTTGATTGCAAAACTAAAAATGTTTTTCAGGCTCTGGTTTTTTTACCAAATAGATAATATTAAGATTTCGAAATCAAGCATAAGACGGAGACTGAAAATCCCTGAAACTTTGCAAAGGGAAAATTAATTGCAGCAGAACTAAACGTAAGTACTATGGCACGGAATATAATAGTACTCGTAAGTACTCAAATCCACGCCAATGTTCCTAATTAACATAGCCAGGAAAGTTTTTAGTACCCAAGTTCTTTGTAAAGTTTGATGAAGAAAGTACTACGCCGCAGGTCTTATACTGCTTGATGCCGCACGTATTGTGTATTAAACGCTTCAACATGATATTGCGTTGACATCAAAGAGTGTCAAAAGCAATCGAGCGTGTGAGTTACAGGCTAGCTTTGTTGTCTGAGTTTTCTAACCGCGCTGAAAGCTTTTGATCCCTAAATCTAATAGCGCTCTAATTAAATAATACTCAACAGGTAACCCATTAAATTTTGAAATAAAGCAAAGTCAAAAATATTAAAAATAAAAAAATATTTTGGCTCTGTATTTTTTTTATTATACTATATTATATACACTTCGATAATTTAGCGCTAAGTTTCGTGCCTGTTCATTTTCAAACTATGAAAAAGATGTTTTTCACAAACAAACGATAACTTTACAAAACGATACTTTTTACATTGATCACACAAATTCGTCCGGGAGGTACCACACCTGGAATCTGTCATCAAGTAGAAGTGCTCGCATTACTTGACGACATTAAATTGATTTAATTGTTTTATCCCGATTAGGAATCAAACCCCAGACTTTTCACTTTTTTAAGGCAACTATGACTATAACTAAGCTATGAAGCTATTGTAGCTGCTATTGTAAAAATGCAGATCATTTGTACAAGGTGTTTCTAACCATACAATCCCGCGTGATTGATTTTGATTAGCCTCATTCATATTAGCAGCGAGTTAGCAATAAAAAATGAGAAGATATCTTTGTCTATTCTTGCCCAAAGTTTTATTACCGAGAGATGATCTACTTCTTCAAAATGTAATCTTTATAACGACTGAGAAAGCTCCGCTGCAACTTTCGATAGTACAATGAGTTTCAAAAGACCTATTTGGGATGGAATGATATTTGGATTTCAATTTTCGATACATAAATCAAGATAAAAATATTAGTTATTGATCCTCTGATATAATATATCCTCTTTGTTATTTACATCTTTTATATTGGTTGCACACAAAAAATATCCGTAAATTTAAAAAAAAAAAACGCATAAACGAGCAAATCTGTGTAGCTAGAGAGAGGGGATTATAAGATATAGGTTGTAATCTGAATAGAATACAAAGTGATTTTCAGATGCTTTTTTCCGTAAGTTTATTTATGTTAACAATCTATAACTTTTATGATATTTACAAACAGCTTATCTAGTATTTCAGTAAAGATCAAAGTAATATAGACATAAAATAAAAACTCATGAGAGGAGACAAAGAAATGTCGTTGAACTTTGCAAATGGGATCAATGAGTCTCGTCTGAATAGGTCGTAATCGCCATTCTACAATAACAGTATTTATTTAAACTAAACGTTTAAATTAAACGTATAATAAAAAAACTAAACGTAGCCTAATTGGTAGTAACCTTTGTTTTGTAGTTAGTGTCCATGATAGTTCTTATAAAATGAATGTAAATTTGCCATAATCAAGTATTCGTGATTGTTCCTATGGTTGCAATAAATGAGTATGATTCTGAGTAGTAACCATCACTGAGTTTTTTTTTAATGTGAATGACTGACGGAACTAGCTGAGGAGCCACCTGATGGTAAGTGGTGACCCTCGCTCATGACAACAGTAATGGGTGCGACTCACTATGAGATCAAAAACTGGAACACAGTAATGCAACCACTTTTGTTTGGTGGCAGATTCCAGATGTGGTAGCAGTACCTCTCCGGACGAACTTGGCACAAGTTCTACTGCTACTTTTGGTTGCTCCTTTAGCACCACCCAGGGAATACGTGTAGGGAATCAAAGGGTACACACCTACGGACGCGAGCAACTGGACCCCCCAGAGTGTCCCGACATCGATTTCCGCCTAGGGTAATCTTTTTGTGACAAGCTCAAAGTTTGTTAGGTAAATCTTCAGTCAGTAAATACCTGTGTTTCCCTGTGCCACCTGTTATTGTACATAAGGCATCCTAGTACAGAGCTATGAGTGTGTGAACGTTATTATTGTTGAACATTACCGGGATTATCTTGGAACCTTTTATTTACGTTTGTTTTGTATTTTTGTTTGCTCCGCATATTTCAACGCAGTTTCATCAGTCTTGATCCAAAGTAAACTAATGCCTTTGTTTTATTTTTTATATATAAGTAAGTACTTAAATTGTAATAGGGTCACAATAAGAAAGTAATCCTTCCATTAGGGGTTTATTGTTTGCTATTCGAATAGGGTTTGAACAAGCGCTAAACTTTGTAATAAGAACGCACGATCTCATAAGTATATATTTATGACGATACAAAGTATTAAAAATCCATGCAAATAAAGTTATTTTTAGTTAAATTTTATAACCTAGAAGATCACACCACAATGTATTTTTTTTAATAATAATAGTTTGTACTATAGGAACTAGAGAACTGCCTAGGTAGCAGTGGTGCATTCTCCATTTATTTTTCCGGAAGTTTGCGGGTGCCGGTGAGATTACACCGGCTTTTTTCAAGCCGCCCTAATGCTTTCGACACAACTTATCAACTAGTATAGCCCTCCGAAGTCACTAAACGGCAACCCATCCAACTTCCGGACCGAGAAGCAAGCAAGCTTGGCCACGAGCGCTTCTTTTTGTTTTTCTTTGACTCTTCAGTCTTCTGTCATCACTAGATTATCCCTTCCTTCCACAGCCGTAACATATAACTTGAGCCTTCTATTAATAGGTCTAGGTCTCAGATGGTCACAGTCGCCCCAGATCCTCCAAAGCCTAGCAGTAACTGAGCTCCAGTATTGCATTGAGCGATAATGTACTGCAAATGACTTGTCGTTACACAGGTAAGCCTGTAATTAGTTTGGTTCAACGGCGCAAATTAATTGCTTGTGGGATAAGTGGTCAGTAAATACATTTGTGGGGATATATTGCGACGTGATGAGATTAAGTGGTATAAAACGAGTTTTGGAGTTCTAGAAATATAACAATTAACTGATGAAGAAATAGATTAAACCGACTTACTAGCAATAAGTCTTAATCTTGTATCTTTAGCCCCTAGAGGTCGATTTTTTCCATAAAATTACTATAGAACCACTTCGGAGGTACTCCCTATCAAACAAAAAAGAAATTTCATACCCGAGATACAAAAAAATGGGTTGCTAACACAAAAACACAAGAAAAATACGCAAGACCTTAGAACATCATCACACCATTAATCACTTGGGAATCAAACCCGGGACATCTCGCTTCGAAAGCAGAGCTTACCTGCTTAGTTCATTAATACGCTGATAATTAATTGTTGCAAATAACTTAGTTAATTATTGATATTATTAACAGTCGGTTTGTAACTAAGTCCGTTAGACCTATTCAGACAAAGCCATCCTAATTCTGGTATGCGTATGTTTCGATTGCATCTCTTGTAATCTTAGCAAATTATGGTATTGTAGCAGATGGTCAAATAAGCTGGCATCAATAATGTGCTCAGCTAGAGAGCCTCCGCAAGGTGCTAATGACCCAAGCTACCTGCCGCATATATAGTACGTGAATGAAATAATATTATATAATGTGTAATAAAAGGCGTGATATAGTTCACTAGTTGCGCCCCGAGGTCTTTGTTACCCGCGGTAAAAAAGTTTGAGATTTTTAAATCAGTAAATTAGTAAATGTTTATCTTACATTGAAATAGAAATATATAAATGGAAAAAATTGCTTCCGCGCCCTTCCGGAACAGAAATGTGAGTGCGCTGTTACTTGGCTATCAGGTGTGATGGCAGTACTTTCCCGCAAGAACTTGTCCTCAAGCTCTGCTGCTACATTGGGTTGTTATTTTAGCATAGCGGGGAACACATGTAGTGTCTCTAAGGGTACTTCACCTACGGGGGAAAACAACATGGACAACATGGATTTGGATTAAACAGAGTTTCCGAAAATGTACCCTCAATTTCACTGCATTTTTCAAACATGCTGACCTAAGTACCGACACGATAAGCGGACTGCTGCAGTCACATGCACTGTCTTTATTTATTGCGTCTGGAACTCCTTTGTCACTTTGCGTGAAGTTCGCTTAACGACCATACAGCATGACTACAAACAAATATTCTTGATTCACATCATCTTATCATCACCGTGATACAAATAATCTAGTCCGGTTCCCAGCGTACCGATAAAAAACCGTTTTACAATACATATACATTTTATTATAAGATAGGATAAAATAAAAGATGCCTCAATTATGTTACTTATACAATAAATTAATGTCTTAGTAAATTGATGTTTATATCTGATGAAATTATGTACTATAATGTGAATATAGTTATTATTATTTATTAATTTTCTTCTTCCGTTTGAGTAAATGGCCAACTCTGATGTCGGAGTTTTCAAGCCACTCAAAGGCCTCCGATAGATGGCTTAGTGAAAATAATTCTTCATTGTTAATTAAACAAACATTAAAACAACATTAAAAAACAAACATTAAAAAAACGAGACAGTACAATTACCATAATGCCATAGTAAGATTTACCTACTTAATTGTCAGTTCAATTAATGTGATTCTATTGTTTGTGAACCTTGAATCTAGTTAACCAAAATTCGGTTTTTGGACTATTAACCTGAAATAAAATCGTTTCGGCAAATCTTCAATTAATTGTCTGCATAATAACAGAAACCTTAGTTAAATGTCGGTTTTGTCAGCAACATACCTTATGTTGCCGTCAAAATTTGAACTGAAACAATAATAAGATAAAAATTCGCTATGCAGTTGATATTACCGGGATGTTATAGCAAACTATTTGAAACACTCGCCGCTTCTCATAGTTTTATAACGCAATAATCCAGAGTCTTCGGTGTCGGAAAAACTTGAGCGCTCGATTAGCGATACACAATTACTTTTTGTACAATTTGTTTCAATCCTATTAGATAATTGATTTGTCAATATTTTTGAACTAGCGAAGTGAGCAAAGTTTTTAAATGCGACATGGAAGTATCCTCATTGTAGATATGTATGTATATATAGTCTGCCGCCAAGCAGTGAAGCTCGCGTTGCTGTGTTCTGGTGGGAAAGGGTGGGTGCCGGTGATGTTACCAGCGACAGTCTGACGAAATTTTAACACACCGTTTATCCAATCTTCCTGATTTAGAATCTCTTCATCAGCTCAATACCACACACTGCTGAGTGAAGGCCTCTTGCATTGCACTGACCTAGTCTAACTGGACAAATATGTTAACCAAGTAAACGAATTTCCGTTTTTTACTTTCCTGCTACTTTTACTTTGCCCATTGCAAATCGATTTCGATGTTTCTTTTATAAAACGATAGGGTTTGTATTTACTCCCTAAGGGTGAGAAATACGGGATGAATTTTTTCCATTTTTGAAATCAGTCAATTAATATAATATAGCAAAACAATCTAAATTTAGTGATAAGCAATACACTCACTTCCAATCAGCAAGTTACAATTGATACATACTTGTCGAAGTAGAAGCCGCTGTAAGATAAGAAAATCTACTAAATTTGTTATGTTACTGGCAGATAGCCTCTATTTGTATCCTGTATTGCATATAGATGTTTTCAAACCTGAGGTGCCGATAAGAAGTTTTATATTTATGAGTTTATAAACTTTACTCCTGACACATGAGATGTTCATCTTAAAGTACTTTACGCTTTTCTGCTGAGTAGGTTAATCCGAGAATATTATTAATAAATTATTATGACGACTCTTTGGCTTAGAGGTAGTAGCCCTGCGTTTGAAGCGTGAGGTCCCGGGTTCGATTCCTGGCCGGGGCACACTTTGTGTGGTGAGCATGAAGTTTGATCTCGGGTTGTCTTGTGTTTTTGTATATGTCCATGCCATCTGCGACATATAATCCTAGTGCAGAGGTATGAGTGTGTAAAACGTTAATATTATTATTAATTACAATAGAATCTAGAGCACAAAAAATATTCTCTCGATTAAAAGTGCTGCTGACGCTTTATATCTGAGTATGAATAAAATGTAAGACAAAAAATAGTATTCCGGCCAGTAAAGGACTTCTTTCTGGGAAGTTTGCCTTTAAAAAGTTCCAAAACTACACACCTCTTTGGACGTCAATGGACTTCCATTCCTGAGGAGTCGAGTCCATAGTTGTTTTCAGTTGTCTTTCAGCGAGAACGATGAACCAATAGAAGCGATTGAGATTATATGATTTATGAGAACTAGGATTTAGGATACGTATTCTGTGCAAATCACAGGTTTTATGTCCATATTTTCTTTCAATTCGATAGCCATATCTAGCATGAGATCCCAGGTAACGCTTACATGCCTACCTCTCTCTGCACTCCAGACCTCCTCGTATTGCAAGAAGCAAGGACATACAGCACAAATACCTAAGACCCAAGAACTAACTTTACGTTCATCACACAAATTTTGCCCCGGCCTTGAAGCCTCGTGGAGAGGCAAACCACGTGTCGATTCCCTTGATGAGTATTTAGAAGTATAGCGGATACCAATTTTCACTTTTCAGATCATTTTATTCTAGGCTTATATAAAAGCCATTGACTCATACGAAAAAGTGGATTAATTAAGTTTATACATTACATTATTACTTATTACTTTCAGGTAAAAATAGGAAACAATCAATTCGTCATTAGTCCGGGAAGTACCATAATTGTAAGCAGGTACCTACATAGATTAAATAATGTCACTTCTAGGTACTTTATTACTTCAGTCTTACTTCGGTAGGGGAGTGGGGAGAAGTTATTACCGCCTTTGTTCGTTGTACCGTAAAAGCACAAGTTTTACGGCGCACTGAAAACAAAAGATAGGTATTAAATGTGTATATCGAAGAGTTTATTAGATGTGTTAGCCAGGGTAATGCTTGAGGATAATATTATTATTATATATTATATATATTATATATCTTTACACTTTAATATTAGGTATTTTTATTATATTTATAATTACGCAGAACAATCTGTCGTGTTCACGGGCCAATTGTGAAACTGGAATAGAATGGAGAAATTCAAAGTTGCCATGTTATGCCAAGTTCGTCCAGAAAAGTACTGCCCCCTCACCTGGTAATCCATCGCCAAGCAGTGGTGCATGTTGTGTGTTCCGGTGTGTGCTGGTGTAATTGCAGGCACTTGAGGCGTAACATTCCCCTCTCAGTGCAAAAAAAATCTATGGGACTACTTCGGAGGTACATCCTATTAAATAGAAATAAAAAGCAATATAGAAAGAATCATCGAAATCTGTCCCCAAATGGCAAAGAAATCACGTAAGTGACAAACCTATACAATGACAAACCTACACAGTGACAAACCTACACAGTGACAAACCTACCTAAAAAATCACAAATTTGCATTGAGAATCTTCTTAGTTTTCAACTAACCAACCAAACCTCGGTTATCAATTCGGTTGGTTGATTTTTTTCTGTTTTTACTGCTCTTCTTCGTTATTTATGAACTGATTTGGAAAATGGATATGCTTTCAGATTGATCTCATAGAAATTTTACCCAAATCGGTCCATTAGTTTGGTTGTTCAATCAAAATAACTGGAAAGAATATGTCATAACAGTAAACCAAATTTCATATTTTGCTTTCCTGTGACTTTTTTCTTCACCAGTTGTATATCGATTTGGATGTCACATTTTTAAAAAGAAGAAATAAAGCATGAAAGACTGAAATCGTTATTTTTTCGATTTTAAAATCGGACACTTTTCAAGTGCCTGATAATAAAAATCTTTAAATAGTGGAAAGCTATTTAGTATAATACCTTATCAATTTACAAGTCCATGTGCATTTGTAAGTTCAAGTGAACAATGCGTAATTCGAAACAGTTCTTGAGAGCGGCTATGTTGTCTTGCACTGTCAGCTGCATGGCTCTGCTCAAGTGATTAGTGCCGTGTACACTGTAACTAACGGCCTGTGGTGCGTTCCAAATGTACAGCGTGTATAGAAATCACAGTGCTGGAATCAATTTCTGTACATGGGACGATAAAAGTTTTGGATGTGTTCGATTCTTATCATACTAATATTATAACTGTGAAAGTTTGTATGTTTGTCACTCCTTCACGCAGCAATGGCTAAATTTGTTATGAAAGTATACACATACGACACTTTATGTCCCGAAAAGTGAAATATGTTTTTAGTGATTCGCTAAAATCACAACTTTTGTCAGTTTTCAACCGTCTTCCAAGGAGATTATTAATTCAGTTTTATTTTTTACTATATTTGTTGCCTCAGTGTCCGTTATTATGAAAATAAGTGGGCAAAGTGGCTACCTCTCTTTTCAGAATCAACACAGTCTGTACAGTGTCTGTCATATGACAAAAAGAAAAATGGATTGTCCAGAAAAAAAATCATTGTTCAATCTGTCAGTTTGTACAGTAGGCTCAGTTTTATTAGCAACGCAATTGGTCTAAGTTTAGCGAAGTAGATATCATGTTTTTGAATAAATGATATCTTCCTATAAGAATTTATTCGATGCATGTATTTCAGCATGAATTTGCTCCCATTCCCGAACGCCTTACGAGCATTGAAGCTTGCTCCAATAATTGTAGATCAATGGACGGGTCAGTTCGATTCACTGCCAACGAGCGTAGGCACTTGTGCAGTGTTGACACTGTCCTCTTACGTTTGCATCTTGCCTGTTTCCGAGTAATGTACTGGCTTCCACTTGTTTATTGACTATCCCGCTGGTTGATGGTGCGATTGGTATATTATGAGCGGACAAAATAGAAATGATATTTTTATTTTAGATTAGCGACCCGCCACGGCCATGCACGGGTGCAATTGACTAATAAAGAAAAAAAAAAACAGAAATCAGTTTTCACACATGTGGCAATTAATTTTACCCACGACTTTGTTTAACTCCACGAGAAGAACAGAAGGAAGAGTCTACGTCTGTATGTCTGTCTAACCATTAATTAATAATCCATATTGAAATATTATAGTTTTAAGTTACTTGGTTTCTGGCTCATAGCTTGTATTCAATGTGATTCCCACAGGAACAGAAACTAAGCAGACGTTTCAGAAACTTTTGGAATAACGCAGCGCATAAATTTCACAATTGGACTGCTAAAACTCGAACACCCTGTACGATATAAAAATAAACATTGTCCGCAGAGAGTAAAACAAACTTTACATTTCATTAAAACAATAACTGATTGTAAAACGATTGTTTACACACTCAATAAAATGCAAATTGCTGAAATTTTGTGGGTAACATATGGAAACCGTCTGCAAAGTTTGCCTTTGAAAAGTTTTATAACGCACCTGTCTGCGCATCTATGAAAACGAGCATTCAGAAGAAGCAAATCTCACAATGACATACCACAGTGATAAAATAACAGGCTGATTAGAATCAGTTTACCTATCGACATGTCTTGACGGTGAATAAATAAATGATTTACCTAAGATTTGTTCTGTTCTTTTTTTCTTGATTAGAGATTGTATTTTATATTAATTCTACTTTATCTAAAACAGGCAGTTATATTTTATTTCAGATAAGCTGTTCCCCGCGACATCGTCTCTGTGTTTTTTTTTTTTGGTGCGGAACCCTAATTATTTTTCTAAAATAAAAATAACTGAAATTTCTCCTTAGAACATCAGCTATCAGTGAAAGTCCCCCGTTAATTCCCCGTCCCGTTAAAATTGGTGCACCCGTTTTAGAAATTAACCAGAACAAACAGATAGACAGAAAGTCATAGAAAAACAAAAAAAATATTCCATATAACATTTGATATAGGTATATACTTTCAAATTCATTAGTAAAAAGCTGTTATTTTGACATTACAAACACTTCAATTTTATTTGTTTGTATGTATACAGATACATTATTGAATTTGCAGTAACATCTCGATATCGATTTAGTCTGATGTTAATTTTCCTGTGAAATAAATACGAATTATATAATTCATTGGGCCTTAGATGTTAAGTCGTCTTCTATAACAACAGCAACAAATTAGATCCTCCCCGAACTAAGAATCCAAGTCGCAATAAGTTGCGAAAAATCATATTTATAAAATTCTGAGAATAACACGTTTCTTAACTGCAAATGAAGACTCCATGTTGTCTATATGTAACAAATAAGTATTAAAACTCGACTTTTATTCCTTGAGATTATAATTTTTTTCTCAATATTTCAACTGTTTTCATATCACTTCCTACTTAAATCTTAATGGAAATGTTTAGCAATGTTCATAGTTTTCCAACTGGTATTTTAATTACACTGTATCCTGGTTTTCCTCAAACGGACCACAAAATATTTTTCCAATGGGTTTTTTGTTCTTTGTTACGCAAACGCCAAAGATGTTGCTTTGCTGAACTTTTATTTCAGCTTTTTTATGGTTCCGTACTTTTAATGGTAGAATGGTACGAACATAAGATCGTCCTTGTCCGTCCGTTCGTCTGTCACAGAGATGTTTTGATGCTGTTGAGTAAAATATGTTTGTGACTAATTCTCTAATGTAGTATTTTCATTTTTGGTAGTCGATCAGTGGCTGTAAGTTGCTTACCTACCTGTAGAAGTTTTAGGCGAAACAGTAGCGTTAAGGTTGCTCAGTGAATGCTTACGAAAACACTAGAATTGGATAAAACTTTCTGCTAATGTACTTAAGTCGTGTTACAGAGACTTAAAATAATATTTTTTTTTAAATGCTTTACGTTAATATTTGAAGACATGAAATCAAGACGATCAGAAGACCAAAATACCAGAAAAACAAATGCTAATAATTAGCCCCTATATGTTGTCAACGATCTCTTACCTAAAAGCCAAAATACCAGGAGGCTTGAAAACCTGAAGACTTTCAGGTTAGGGATTACACAAGATTGTATTTCCGCCAGACGTGACGTCCACCGGTGACTCGCACTGCCTTCACGGCTAGCGGGACAGTTTAGAACATTAAAAGACCACGCTCTATAGAACGCCACCTACTGTGCGTTTTTGATCTTCAGTACCTACTTACTTATGAAAGTTTAATGCTACTTCTGAAATACGTATAAGGCAATCCTGACCTAGATTTAACTAATATGCTCAGAGTGTAGCCTTAGCATGAGATTTGCACCTGGATATGCAGGTGTCTGTTGATTATTAAACTAGTTTGATCGTAGTAAACATAATTTCTACTGTGGTAGACAAATTGAACTAGGAATAGTATTATCTAATTTTCGTTGTCTATCGAATTCAATGTTATTATAACAAAATGTCATGGGCCTCGTTTTATTACACTCGTAGCTTTCGAGGGCTGTATTGCTCGCGTCCGTAGGTAATTGCCTCAAAATGCCTATTTTTTTAGTCAGAAAATAGCTGTTACTTTATTTAAGCTAAATAATGGTAACGACTTCTAGCTATCCTTACTGATGTATCCCTCACCCTTCAAGATGTAAATCATCCCCGCTGTCACCACCCGTAGGTATTGGAATTACATTTTAGTGTTATGGTACACGAATAAATAAGTTCGGAATACAGTATGATCTATTTAGATGGTTTCGTTGTTAAGTTGGCGGTAAAAATAAACTATTTTCAAATTTATAACTGGTTCGATGACCAGCCACAGATCAGTTAGAGATATGATGCTCAGCTGAAGAAATATTCCTATGAATAGCATGAGGTTTTGAGTATTGATGCACTGCAGAACTTGTTTCCATGTTACACATGGAATCATAAGGGACTAATAAGTTTACAAAAAATACCTATTTAGCAGTGAATGTTACATAACTACAATTAAATACAGACATTTGAAAATCGCTTCCAGTCCCGGTTTCATAAAAGAAAGAGGAAGTAGAATGTCACACACGGTTGCTCCGGCAACAACGTACGCTCGAAAAACAGTTCACATATTCCAAAAATCATACTCAACGCTTGTAATCCCCTGTAAAAATGTAGCATGTTTTATTCTAAATAAATCCCCGTCAGTTTCCGGTGTGTAGTGCTGCGAAGCGGAACGAACGGAAGGTGGGCCTCGGGAAAGGATGGTGTAAGATAAAGAGAACATTTCCTATCCAAGTCTGGGGAGATTTAGCAACATTCCGAGGCGCCCGCGTTCTTAAATGCCGGCTGAGTGTTATACAGTTGCCTTTTTTGCGGGCGGAGGAAATTGGGTGGTTTTTTTGTTTGGCTGGTGAAAATGGTTGTTTACAAATAGTTTAATTTGCTTTTCGGTGCCTAAATACGTTGTTTGCAATGGTGAAACCTCGGTTAGAAATTGGAGAATCTTCGGTTAAGTGGAACGCTAACATTTTTATTCTAAGATTAGATTTAAGAATCTGACAAATACAAACGTGTTTTACTTATATTTTTTATGTAATAATAGTGATAGCCAAAGATCTCTTCTAGATGTAAAAATAATTAAATTGCTTACGAAAAGATAAAAAAAAATAATATTTCGAATAGTTTTACTGACATATATTATATTTAGAACTTTCAAGGTAGAACTAATTTAATAACATAAACATAAACACAAGTGTATGACATGTGTTAAAATATTTTTTGCAACGGACATCGAAAAAGTTATGTGATTATGCGCTAGAGCATTTATCATTTGAAGCGCTCGTGATAACTCTAACGTTTATTAGTCTTTAACCTTGATCTATGAGATACATATTGACTTATAACCAATCAGCTTGAAATAGTCAAACACGATATGAGTCTCAAAGCAGTATATAAATTTTTAAATAAAATAGAAGTACATTAAATAAAAAAACAACTTGTATCTGGTACAGTAAATTTACTACAGCCACAGCCATTCATATATTGATGGATAGCATCAAAAACAGATGACAGACGAAACCCCTAAATTGAGGCATTGAAAAAATCTATCACATCGGCGAGTGCATTGTTTCCGCAGCGCAGATGGGCCGAGGATTATCATCAATCACCAGATGCGAATTGCACTGGTCTCCCGGAATGTGCCCTGTGCCATTTGTGTGCCCCGGTCTGGATTAGGCCGCATTAGTTGAATCGAATCGGCGTTAAGCACCCTGTGGAGATATATGTTACGGTTGTGAATTGCTTTACACATAAACAATGAGTATGCAGCAACAGTAATAACTTCTTAATAGTACCAATGTAGGGAAGTTTCCTGATTTCTACTATGAAATAAAACTCAGACTCACATTGAGAGTCATACAAATATTATAAATGCGAAAGTTTGGATTTGTGTATGACTGTTACTCCTTCAAGCCTAAACGGCCGAACGGATATGGATGAAATGTGTAATGAAGGTAGAACATACCCTGGACGGCATAGGCAACTGTGACTTGCCTAGTTAACTACTTCTCTAATTTTTAAGTGACTTGTAAAAAAGAAAATTTTGCAATACCAAATCATTCACGCTTCCAAAGTCAAAGTTTGCCTGTCAAATATAGACCGACAGACACAATACGTTGCGGGCTTAATTTTTAACAGACTTTCGAAAAGGAAGAATTGTTCTATTCATTTGTATGTTGTTGTTTTTTTTGTTTTATAGTTGTACGGTTTTTTATTGAATAGCTTGGATAGCTTTTCAGGTGGTTTCAGAAATATTAAGAACAAAATCTAACTTTAAAGGCTAAAAAAAAGAAAATGCAAGCGTTGAAGTCAATAAATTCGATTATTAAATTAAATTCGAATAATACATTGTAATGTTTATTTTTCTGTCTTATAAGCTTACTTGAGCTTTGAATACATTTTCGATACCCTGACTGCTTAGCTACCTATTCCTCTTTAGTACGCAAATACAATGTTTCGTGGAATTAACAGTGATCTATGTAAACTGAATTACTTAATTGAAACAGAACTATACACGTTTCGTAAGCTAGTAAGCTCTCTCCCTTTGATACTAAGCTAGCACTGGTTTGTTTTCACGGAAATCTAATCCATAATATTAATTTATTATACATTAGCTTTTCAGGTACTCAGGATTTCACTGCAGAGACACTAGTCTTGACAAGCAAGAGGTTAAGGCTTTGATATAATATGGGGGCTCAATCCAAACTGCAAAAACACTCTGATTCAAAGTCGGCTTTTTTACGCTCTTAGCTTTCATGAACTTAAAATATTACAGCGCAGAGAGCTAACTAAGCTGGGGGCCAGTCATAATATATTTTAAAATAATATAGTCATATAAATACATGACACTGTGTTTGAAAAGTAGCAGGGCAAGAGATTACGTATTAAAAATGTTTGCAAACATTCTATTTGTAAATTTTAGGACAGGGATGTTTCGCTGCGTTATAACAAGCCTACAATGCCTGTGTGTGTCTTACTTCTAAAGAATAACCTGGCCTAATATTGGCTTGTTGGTATTAGTATAGGTAGTCTGTGAAAATATTGATAAGAAAAAAAAAAATAACAGTTGTGTCTCGAAATTGTGTTGCCTGGTTTAGTTACTGTGTTTACTACAATATGTATGTGTTTTTACACTTTTAATCTTGTAGCATACAGATGGATGCATCCGTAACCTTAAGTATATGCGTTATCGTAACCTATTACTGGATACAGGTTCTTAGTGCATTCCCATCGCCTGAAGAGATAAATTATCGATTTATCAAGGAAACAACTCGAAATTAGCTCAATTTTAATTTAACTTCGGCAGTTTTCGTTTCCTCATTGGGGAATGTTGGGGAGTTGTTTGTTTCGTTAATATCTGTTAACTTATTTTATCGATACGTGTATTTTGGTATTTAGTACGGGAGCCGATGGCTATAACCGTTAAAAATCTTTATGGATATCTACTTTATACTGATCTGAAAAATAGAGAACAATGGTATAAAGAAGTCCATTTATGTTTTTAATATTTATAAATCCTACATTATTGTCAGGGGATATACTCTACCATTTTAAAAAAGAAATACTTAAATAGGTCTTCAATGGATCTACAGGAAAGCAAAATATGCAATTTCTGTTTTCTTGAATAACATATTATAATTTTTCCAGTTATTTTGATTCAAAATTGAAAGTTTCCTTACAAATCAATTTTTTTTCTTAATCAGCTGATTATTGACGGGGTTCTGAGGTAAAACCAAGTAGACAATCTTGGCCACCATGAATATATTCGGAACTTCAAATCTCCACTGTACTAAGTTCACTTTTTATTCCTTCAATAATTACATCAAGCTGCAAACAGGCATTTGCTGCATTAGTTCTAGTTTCCAGTACTATCTAAGGATACCTATTTTAATTCAGAACTTAGTGTCCTCGTTAGTTTAAGTCTCATACATACAATAGAGACCTTTGCACTCACTTTAACGTTTCTTTGCCAGGATAACAGACTGATTTTAAAATTGAATAAACATACTTCAATACTTTCACCGCGTCACTTATTTGAGCACTCAGGGGTTGAATTACTTCATAAAATTTCTATGGGAGCTATTAAATGCAAAATTAATTATCCAATTCGTTCTAATTATCGCGTAACAAACATAAAAAACCAGCATATAACCTCCTCCTTTTTTGAAAACCTGTTATTTTTTTTACTTAAAGTATACTTAGTTACTTTATTTTTCCAAAAAAGCTCAACGTAATCGTTGCTGAATATTTTTGGGGCACTACAAATACATTTCAGGACAAACTAAAGATCGGCCGGGTAGCGCAATGTAAATGTTACCTACGAAATAATAGTGAGCTAGTATAATATTCTAAACTATAAATGATGTAAAATCTATGTAAAGTTTATTCTTTCATTAATTATAGATGTTAAATTCAAGCAGATCCGTAGTTCTCAAACTATTCACAGCACTAAATCTAGTTGCTAGTACCAAGAGCGCAACATGCATACCCATGTAAATTCCGAGCGAAGCCGGTCTCGTTAATTTGAGCCTTGTCAAGAGGGAACATCCCTTTCTTAGTAAAGGAACTTAGTACGTCGCACTGGCTTTCACCAATTCCTTGCCAGGAAATGGCTCTTATATACGTTTAACTGCTACTTCTTAAATACAAAGCAGGTGTTTATTAGCCGTCCGCTGTATTCAAAATTAAGTTTCGGAACTACTCGTGACTACTCACTGTAGGCTATGCATATTAGAAAATATTCCGAAATACTCACAATAAAATATGAAAATCATTTTTAATTCCTTATTTCTCGCCTTTCAATTAATATTTTTTACGCAATTATAAGGTAAGAAACATAAGCAAAAAAAATACATCCTATTTGATAATCTCCTCATTTGGACATTGGATGAAAAATACTGTAAAAGTTTCGTTAATCTACCACGTAATCCTGTCGCCACTACCACGTAATATTCACGAAATATGAATTAAACTTTTGTGCATTCGTTGAAATCAATAACCTCATGTTTTGATGGCTATATATGATAATGATATGACGTGCCGCAAATGTACTCCCATTCAATTTCAATCACGTCAAGCACAGATGACGCGTTTCAGGGGCAGATTGCATCAAACTTGAAATTATAGTTTGGTGGAACGTGCCACTTTTCTTGACTGCGATAAGACGTCACTGCAGGTAGCTAGACCACCTAGAACAAGCATTGTCTGACGAACATATATGTTTGTTTTGTGTCTATAAATATACCAACAAGTTCTATAGTAGAATTCTACCAGTTAAGTTATTCTCATAGGTACAAGCTAAACTTAGTTTGAGAATAGATAGTGCTGTGTGATAGTCCATGAATATTTATAATCACGTTGCTCATTAGCCAAAGTGACCAAAGTGTAGCGTAGCGCTAAAAATTTCTGTACAATCAAATGTACAAATTTAAATGTTTCCGGATCCTTTTATTTAGACCAAGCTTTAGATTTTAGTCCGAGCCGCAAATGTTCGGTCGGTTCATTGGGTACCGAAATGCAGTTAGATTCTAGCGAGTTTTGGGGAGCCGATGTTGGCAACATCCACGCGAATGGATATAAAAGCAACAATATCCGTTAAATGTAATATAAGCCTAAATAGATATACTTTGGTCACATCTGAGCACAACATTACCAGGGTTCTTGAATTGTAGTTTGAATATTTTATTTGTAGAAATCATTCAAAATCGTGTAGATAACAATAACACAATAACTTTCAATATACGATGAGCTATCTCAACTTTTAGTTTTCAATAACGGAGAGTTTAAATCAAAAATTGCTTTTAGTGGACAAAAGATTTCATATTCAAACTTTTGTTTAGATTATATGAGTTAAACCCAAGTTAAACCTAAACCTTCGGATTGTCAGTCTGCTTCTGTAACACTGGATCAACATTTATACAATGTATCACAATCACGTGAAGATTAATAAGATTATTGTGGTATTTTTATGGTAATGCCCGACCACGCTGGCCCGTTGTTCGTATAATACCCCAGACTATCGAACTCAGCTGCGCGCACGCATCTCATTATGCTCTTACGGTCAGGAATTAAATCTAGTCAACGCCCCTTTAGTTCAGAAACTAGACATCGATATTTTACCATCAAGTACAATGATTTTCGGGAATTATGTCTTCTAGCAAATTAAGGAACCCAATTTCCAAAAAAATACTCCTTGCTAAACAAATTGGTGATGAAAGCATTTCTGAAGCTAGTTAGAATATAGTTGAGTACAAGACACATTAAATACATATTACTAAACTTACAAGTATTCCTGATACACACTCACAAAATTTATAATACGAAACTCAGTTTACCACAAAATAGTGAGAGTTACCAATCACCGGATGTATATATAAAACAAATGATGTCAGCGCGAATCACCATTAAGGCCTCATGATCGCGATGTAGCAAATTGTGCTGTGAATATATCCGATTTCATATCAATAATTCACGAAAAAGTTGGTCACTAACTTACACGCACCAAAATACTTCGTTACCCATATAATATTGACATTGTAAAGGACACTTTGATATTATAAAATAAATTGATTGATACAGAGGTATCAGATTATTGATATTATTCCCAATCATAGATAAAGACACGGTTACGAAAATACAATACATACACACGTAGTAAATAAATTGAATGAATCAACTATTGTGTGATAATGATAATACGTAACTTCTTTTCTTCTTTCGTGTGCATTCAATTCTGATGTCGGAGTTTTGCAGCCATGCGAAGGCCTCCAACATGGCTTATTGAATAGTCAAGCCGTAACTAACATCCTCCAAAGCACGGAAGCGCGCAGTTCAAATGTCAAAAAAAAAAAAACAATCCACTTAACGCTCATCCGACTACAGACTGGGCGGAAAATTGCTTGACTTAGATGATCTAATTATAACGGACCTCAAATTTATGATTTTAATGTGATGGTAATTACTTAATTGTTATTTTATTATATGTATAACGTTCTTAGGTGCTTTTATGTGTTGAATTAATGAAAAATAAATTAATGATTGATTGTTTGAGTCATCATAAGCAACTAGGCTAGCCTCACAGCGAGCGCTTCGTAATACAAACAAAAAAGAAAAATGTGTAGGTAAAACTTTTAAACAAAAAAGAAAAGCAGTGCTGACATGAAAAACCATTACCGCAACTTCCAAATTAGTAACTTTCATACTGGATATATTTTTAAGTGTTATTAAAATTGTGATACTAAAGATTTCAGTAAGAAAGCTGACTAGAGGTGCTAATTAATTAAGCTATCAGACCCATCAAAAATTATAATGGCTAAATGTCTTTGCTGCTACTTTTAGGAAGCAGTCACACATATATTCAATATTGCTAATGAACTATAGAGCGAATGCCAGTGAGACTTATTGGTTATAACTACGTACTGAATAAACCAAAAAAGAATAAGCTAGAATATATAGCAACTGCGCTATTTATACCGCAGAACAGTTATCTATACCGAGCTTAATAGCTTAGTTAGTAGTAGCCATACTTTCGAAGCGAGGTGTGCCGGGTTCGATTCTCGGCCTAGGCATGAAGTATGTTCTGGGTTAAAGGGTGTTTATGCTTGTTTTTATAGTTAGCTAATTGAGTTAGACTTTAAGATTATGATATAATTAAACTGGAGAAAAACTAAATTTCCATTTTGCTTTAAACTCGGAAAACAAAATTATTTTCCCAGCCAGATATTAGGTATTTTTAAACAATAGCGTATCGATTATTTGAATGGTCTCATAGCCAATCTCTTAGCTTAGTCGCAGGTTCGATTCATCACACTGAAATTTGTGTAAGAATTTTCTTGTTTGTTCTGTTTGCAAAAAAAATATATTTTTTTTGTCATACGTTTGTATTTCCAAAAAAGTACTTTTATTCTATCAATGATCCCATAATACGAGTTTTGCTTAATTTAGCACTAGATAGCGCTATTTGAAATATCCATGAATATTTATTCTAGCTATTAGCTTAGTTTTATTCATATACAATATACAGTAGAGTCTCACTAATCCGGCACTATCAAAAATATGGGGGTGTCGGATTATTGGAATTTTCGGATGATATTGGTTTTTATAGAAAAGACTGTACAGAAAACATAGTGACATATCTAACAATTAACTAAGTAGTCTTAAAGTAATCCTTAATTATTATTATTTTTTTTTTATTTGAATGTGTGACGGAACGAGCTGAGGGCCCACCTGATGGTAAGTGGTGACCCTCGCCCATGACAACAGTAATGCGTGCGACTCAGTATGAGATCCAAATCTTTACTGAGTCGCATTCATCCTGCTGTGTCCATCACCCGAGACGGGGATGATACGTCTCATGCGCATGTGATTTCACCGGCAGCCACACCCTTCTACCGGAAAACAGTAATGCAACCACTACAGCTTGGCGGCAAATTCCGGACGAACTTGGCACAAGTTCTACTGCTACTTTTGGTTGCTCCTTTAGCACCACCCAGGGGGTACGTGTAGGGAATCAAAGGGTACACACCTACGGACGCGAGCAACTGGACTGAATTGAGGTCTGCTTCTTTGAAACATGTTTAAAAATTTTCTCTCGCATGTTTCAAAGAATTATAATATCTTACTTATCATTTTTAGGTAGGATATTACTTAAGTTTGTTCATATCGATATTCAGTGATACGTCAAAATATTAACATTTCACGTGATAAGATAAATACTTGAAAATGACTGGATAATTGTAAATTATAGTTATGGCCATCAGTTTGTTATCATGATATTGATGAAGTACTTAGTAGGTTCACATTGCATAACTCATAAATGGTCAAAGGCAAAAATCTTTGAATCCATTCAATTCTTAAAAAAAAATCTCCATAAAAGATCACTATTTATGTACCATTTATTTTAGCTAAATTTGTGCCAAATTTATGCCCTATTCGACCTGGCGAGCTTTGTGTGACCAGCATGAAGTTCATTCTCGGTGAATTGTGTGATCCTATACCACCTGTGACATAGGCATATGTCGTGCAGGAGCATGAATGCGCAGGTAAGCCTATGTTCTAAAGTATGTACAATTAAAATATGATATTAAGACAAGTAAAAACTTCGCAGCTCGTATAATCTCAGTCATTACCTTCCGTTGAAACGGTAAAGTGAAGCAAGGTCATTGGCTGAACTATAAGTTAAGTCAAGGTCTACTAATTCTATATATAACAGCTCTATAGCTTTGCCTTCTGAGTTCGATTCCCGGTCGGGCACAATTTGAATGGCTAGCATGAAGTTTGTGCTCGGGTCATGGTTTTCTGTCATGAGTTTCATTGTTTGTCCATGGTATCAGCGACAAGTAAACCCCTGCAGGGTTATGTGTGTAAGCGTTACTATAAAACCAAACTGAAATCAAAGCAAATGTTTTTATGTTCATTTATTATCACGGTGTTGTTGAAATCTATTGTATTGTGTTGTTCTTGTTTCAATAAAATATTATGGAATTAATGAATACTTTTCATTTGTACTAGTTTCAGGCCTCCAAAAAAGAAAATCTAAGGGCGAAATGGGCGGCCTTATCGCTATAAGCTATCTCTTACAGACAACCTTAAACCAAAATAGCTAAGGTTATGATTTTATAATTTAACAATTGCATTCACAGCATTATTAGAGGTGCTAATTGTTGAAATAACAATTAATCGTTAATGATTAATACTGATACTATGACTAAATTCTGATAGTTATTTATAAATTTACATAAATAAAATCAAATAATACTTGACTGGCTTTATAGATAGGTTTATAGATAGATAGGTTGCTCTGCATTCTGCGCTAAAGGTCGTGGGTTCTATTCCTACCCAGGGCAAATGGTTGTGTGACGAGCGTATATGTTTGTTCGGTGTCTGCGTGTTTACAAGTACTGTGTGAAATGTCCATGAATATTGATTTATTTAACTACGAAAAATTGTTTAGTTTAGACGACTCTATAGCTTAGTTGATAGGAACCGTGCCTTTGAACCCCCGGCCGGGGAAATCTTTGTGTGGTGAGCATAAAGTTGGTTCTGAGATTTTGGGAGTATGTCTTATGTTTCTGTGAATCTGTGTTCTGTGTTTCGGGGAATCCTGGCGCAGGGGAATAAACCCAACAGCATGCAACAACGATCCGATATATAGTTATTTTACCGTATTCTTCCTCAACTGAAAAAATAGGTACGGCAAAAAATCTTTGTAGTTCACTGATAATGAGTGCCGTGGTCGAATGAATTATATCACTATATTGATGTCAGTGTGACCGTGCGGTCGTATGAAATATTATGAGTCAGTGATACCGCGATTTTGAGTTCGTACATTGTGCGATCGGCGCTTCTTTCTTAGTATAAACATTGTGAAAACATATATAGTGAAGTGAATTCTATCTCAGTCCAGTACTACTTAGGAACGCTTTAGAAAACGTGAGTCTTATCTATATCTGTCTCTTTGGTATGTGTGTATCTATCAAATGATTCTGAAATAAACAGTTTATGATAAGTTCAATAACGGTAAGTAGGTATATGTAGTTGTAATATGCCTAAAATTATAGCGTTTTAGATTAAAATGTCATTCAAGACCTAATAGTTTTACCAAATTCCAATATTGCCATCATCTTTGATGATTATCATCAAGTGTTTTAAGCAATCAAGCCAAAATTGCAAAAGGCTGATGGCCACATCGGAAACTGGATTCATTCAATTCTAAAGTAAAACCTACGATACGTAAAGGTTTCTTTAAAGTTAAATTTCTGCGGTGAGTGTATTTTTTTTAATCAGAATCCATGAATCAATGATTCAGACTTACTCAGAAGATTACCAACAAACGGCATAGGAACGAACAAAGAGCGTGGTTTCATAAGAGTTCTCTCATTTCATTTGAAATATTATGACCGGAATAATTCTATATTGTACAAAACCAAACAACTCTATTACTTAGTAATTCAATTGTTCTCTCTTGCCATTCATTGTTTCAATCTATTAAATATTCTCACTCTAGACATAGACATAACAGAGTGAATGGGTTATTGACCATCAAAAGAAAAAATACTGAGTACAGGATAGTTGACTGGTATTGTCACTCGGCTTTACACCAAAAAATAAATAATTACGTAATATGCCCCACGTAATTAAGTACTGTTATAATAAGTTTGGCGAGAAAGATAATTACATCCTTAACCTTTGATCTAATTGTTCATTTTGCATTAATTGATCGCGAATGAAACCATTTTTTTACATAATATTATAATTATAATAATTGCATAATAATTAAATTTACGGGACAATCTGAAGGCCCACCTGATGTTAAGTGGTTACCTCCTCCAATAACAACTGCAATACGACTTAGGTCCTCCCCGACCGAAGTATGAGAAGACCCAAGTCGCATCACGTTGCGCCCGTCACCTGAGACGGGGATGTTACGTCTCATGCGCATGTAATTCCAAGCCGAGGTTTCAATTCCCAAGACACTTCCATTTTTACAAATAATCGTTTATTAAATTTAATGAGAGATTATCTGTACAAAGAGATAAGATATTCAGTGACGGTTACTTTTATAATTTCTGGAATTTCAGGTTATTATTTCGGGGGGTGGCCCTCTGACATTCATTATTGTGCAATTATTACGAGTTTACACTGTAATGTAAATATCTGTGGCATAATGAAATGAGCTGAGGTCTTAACGTTGATAAGTCTTACCAAAACTCCAACTTATTAAATTATGGAAACTGGTGCTCATAGTTTTTTTCTTTTTTATTTCAAAGGTATATTTCTAAGTTTAAATAAAAATATAAAAACAAAACTTATGCTAATCATGCGAATACCTATTCAACTTAATGTAAGTAATTCATATTAATTATTTAATTAATATAATATTATATAATATATATATATATATAATATAATATTCATATTAAGTAATTCATATTAATTATTTAATTAATATTAATTACATTAACCAATTAATTAGTTAATAAACCAATACATAACAGAGGAGTAATATTTTTGAAGTTTACAGAACTGAGTTTATTAACAGAACATAATTTTCCATAACGTAAATGAATAAAAAGCTTTTTGAATACATAAAGCTGGTATGAAACTGAAAAATACATTTGATTTTTGAATTTGATAACAATATTACTCAAGGTAAAATAAAGGCTTATCCATAATAATATTTCGTGGTAGATTTTGGGTCTGTTGGTGAGGATTTAAATCAACATTTTTATATCGTGAGATAATACTTTTCTTTTGCATTTAGGTAAGTAAGTAAATGTCACTTATTCTATCTTGTAGATAATGAGTAGTATATACTCATTATTTGTGACAAAAGTGGCGGAAGCATTGACATTGTGTTCAACCTCAAAGAGGATATGAGTCAAACGAAAAAAAAATTTTGTGACACTCTCTTTTTTTCTTTTCTTTTACGTTACTGGAAACAATAAAGAAAAATAGTAAAAAAGACATTTCACAGATTTTTTGGCATAAACTATCCATCTTAGGATACTAGTAGTTAAATTAATATTGATAGCCACGGAAAAATACTAACAGATTTCACAATATATTTATAATGCAATGACATTATTAATTTACATTAATAATTGACATTAATATTTAACAAATTCATTAATTTACGAAATTTATGTATTTAGTTGGAGATAATTATTTAGAGGAATACGCAAAGAGATAATAAATACGTACTGCAGTTCCGTATCATGACATAACAACTAAATGACGTTTTCTGACAAAGCAAAGATATGTGCTAAAGTTCAATGATATCAGATACGACCACTTCTGACATCACTATTTCATAACATAGTAATGATATAAACATAAATCCATAAAATAAATTGTAGGGCATGAATTATCTGATCTTTGGACTTTGGATATACACACTTAAACTTTGGACACTTAAAAGATATCTTTACAAGTAGCGAATTATCTTCACAAGTACCCAAACACACAGTTTAGCAGTAGAAGTTGATTAATTCCTTCTGACAATGAATGCCACCATACCTTTTATTCCGCCACTAAGCAGTGAGAACTTACATTGCTATGTTACGGTAGAAAGTTTTTGATACCTCTAAAATTACAGGCTCATGAAACATAACATTCCCTGTCACAGTTGCAAGTAGCACAAGTGGCAACTTGGGTCCAAGGAGTGAACTCAATTTGTATTTGTGTTGTTATGTTATGTTATTTGTGATGGCAATTACCGCTTAACATCAGTTGGGGTGAAAGTACTGATTAACCGTACCAGCCTGTACGTTCCCACTGCAGAGACACCGGCCTACTCTCAATAATTGAGAGTGATTATATTCAGATTCTGTCATTTCTCGCTGTTTCATCAGAAACTGTTATTTGGCCAATCCCGGCGATAAAATGATTACAACACTACATTAAGGTTATCGAGTTGACCTCGTTGATATTATTCAAGTACATTCTGGGTGGCGGACACACCCCTCTATTTACGCAATTATAATCATTTTTACATCATTCTTAACCACCGTGTACCGTTGTTTTAGGGACGCGCTGAAGAAGAAAGTTCCCAACTAGCATAGCCTTAATAGTTATAATATATTTCTTATATTACGTATGTTAGACTAAAAAGTCTAATATGCAAATAAAAATCTGGGCCAATGAACTTATTTTTAACGTCTCGTTGCCTGTAATAAAATATATATTACTATTATTATTAACTGTTCGTAAAATCGTCTTGAAATTGACTGTGCTAGTGTTTACATAGATTAGGTATAGATGATTCTAGATAAACCTTGATAATGATTAAACGTTGATACTCCAGTGGGCATAGTCTGATTATAAGTAAGATATTGCTACTTTACCAATTACAACGAAAATTATCTATTTTGATGAAAACAACATCATCATCATCTGCCTATTCTAGTCCACTGCTGGACATATGCCTCTCCTAATAAGCATCAGCTAACCCTTCGTTGTCTTCGGCTCTCCGCACCCACTTTCTTCCGCACTTCTCGAGTTTGGGGCGCCCCCCCATAACTATTGTTGTTCGAGTGGAGATCGCGATCTCCACTCGAGAATAACAATAGTTATCGTTTCTCCAGCAAACCTGACCAGCCCGCTGCAACTTTAGCTTGTTAATCCTGTGAGCTATATCAATAACTTTGATATTCTGGCGGATTATCTCGTTAAATTCACATAAAATAAATCCGATGTTTTTTTGTTTCAGTTGTAAAATAAGTGAAGATGTCATGAGGTAGCTACACCAATTAAAATCCCTACAATTAGATCCATGCGGAAAAATACAAAACAGAGATATGGCGAGCGAAAAAAGTTTGTTATCTAAACCAAAAACAAAGAAAGTGGTAAAATTGGTTCCCCCAGATGGGGGATGGGGTTGGATGGTGTTAATAGGGGTAGCTATTAGCAACGTAAGTAAACTGTATGATATTGATAAAATCAAAAATAAAAACAAATACAGCATAACGACTAATTTTAAAAGTGCTCACTCTGGACTATTGGATGCAACCATATAAATAATTACATTATGCCATTTAATGTGTTCCCAGACCTCCCACTACATTTAAGTTTCGGTAAGAACTGACGGCCTACCTGATGTAGTGTAAAATGAAAAGTTTACGATAAAAATATCAATTTATTATTTTTGTTTTGTAGATATTCAACCAATCAATGCTGTCACTCTTCAGTTTGCTATACGGAGACGCACTTGAATCAATGGGGCACAAAACTAAGGGCGCGGCGATAGTAATGAGCACAATGCTTTTCGTCTCAAATTTCGGAGGTCCAATTGCCGGTGCTGTTGTCAAACTGACCTCAACGAGGTTTGTTGCAGTAATGGGAGCCTGCTTCTGTACAGCAGGAATATTTTTAAGCGGATTATCGACAAATATTATGCATTTAGTTTTGAGCTACGGATTGTTACTAGGTGAGTGGTTTATCATATAGGTACTAGTGTTTACTACATAGTGTTTGTGCCGTAGGTCATAATCCAATTCCTTCGTACATCATATTGATCTATCTGGTAAGGTTTAGCCAGCATTAGCTACTTAAGAAAGAAAGAGAAAGAAGAAAGAAAATATATTTATTATTAATAACTATAACAAGGACATACATAAAAAGTAGGATAGTTAATAAAAAAAAATAATAATACAGTACGACCAAGTTATAGCTAGAAACTAGGATACGACTCAGCATGATGCGCCACGCACAGGTACGTACGTAGTGCGCTGATCTTCCGTCGGCTCCTACAAACAGTATCTGGTAGCTTCTACTAAAAATTGACTTATTTTTATGTTACCTTTCCTTATCCTTTGACGTAATTATAAATTAACAAATATATTAGGAATAAACGACCCAAGAATCAACATAAAATAATTAAAAAAAGAAGAAACACATTACAGCAACTAGTATCTTATGAAACGATCTTAAGGGTAACTAAATATAATACTATTTATAAATAGACGCTAAATAAAAAAAAAATTGAAGACTCAGGTAGACATAATGTTTACCTGGAGGCTGTTTTCAACATCAAGCCATTTGAGAAGACAAAAGAATTATTTTAAGTTTGCTTTTAAAGGTAGACTTTGAAAGTGGTGCTCGTAGAGGAGGTGGGATATTGTTCCAACATTTCGTGGCTTGATATCGAAAACTGCCCCTAAATGCAGTGGTTTTGTGCAATTTTGTTACAAGGAGGTATGATGATGCTCTGGTTGAATATGCATGTTGTGAAGAAGACCATACCAATTTACTATACAAGTACTTTGGACTCTTAAATTTTATTAAATCATGCACAAGCGTAGCTAAATGTAGATTTCTTCGAGAAGCCATATTCAATTAAGCCCTTAAGAAAATGTTTTTAAGACAATGACAAAATTCAAAAAGAACAAGTGACAAAATTCTCGGCTTTTCTCTGCTATAATATACATGTTTATCTTAACTTTTGTAAAAAATATCTTAATGATAGTAAATCCCGTATCAAAATCTGTTGCGTGGTTTAGAAAAAGTTAGCGGAGAAACAGACAGACAATAACAGCGGCTTTGCTTTATACTATTTAAAGATACATATGCATCAAGCCGGGTATTCATTAGGTAACGTTTGTTTATAAATTGTTAATGAAGTTCGTCATCGTGTTTATAAACAAGTTTACCGTAAACATCCACACCTGTCAACTTTTGTTAGGAAACAAGATGTTTTGCCTTGCTTTCCACTCAGAGTAGAGAACATAGCAAGATGTATCTGAAACAATCAACAATGTTAAATCATCTTTGTTTATAAACTGTTTAAAGATATAATGAATCACCGTAAAACACTGTTTATACCGGCCTTATTGCTTTATTCTCCAGTCTGTAATAGAACATGATCTTCTTCTTTCGAGATAGTAGCCACCAGTGTGGTGGCGGAGATGGTGATGGCAACTGGGAATAGATGAACTATCGGACTGGCCGAAGCTCGGTAGGTCGTGGATTCCAATCCCGCCATTTGATGATTATTCTGTGTTTGTATGTAAATAAGTATTAAAATGAAGTATTTAAAAAATATATGATATAAGTATCTATTACTAATGTAGTTCCCATTGCATAAGTGTATCTTACTTTTGGACTAAATAAAGCTCTGTGCAAAAGGCTCTCGAAAATGTATTTAAAAATTAACTCTGGTCTCGAGGTTCCCAAGCCACCCGAAAACTAACTTAAATACGACTAAACGATCACTCGTCCAAATACTGATTGGACGAACAGTTACTCCTGTATTCTAGTTAAGCACTGCCATTTATTTAAAGGCTAAACTATGTAAAAAATATTTCAGGTCTCGGTTTGGGATTCATACAGAATTCATCATTCGTGGCTATAAATAGCTACTTCAAGCTGAAGAAAAGCCGAGCGGTGGGCCTCGCCAACGTGGGCACAGGTGTAGGCCAGACCCTAATGCCTCACTTAGTGAGGTATCTCCTGGAGAATTACGGTTTCAGGGGCACTTGTATGCTCCTATCGTCGTTGAGTCTACACGGGGTAGCTATTATTTTAATATTATGGTTTTATGTTTGAAATCTTTGTTTAGAAGGTTAACGCACAAGGAAATATAATAAAAGCTGCGCCCCGCGGTGTTACCCGCTGTTGGCTAAACCACGGGAATACTTCACAAAACAGATGGCAGACAGATTGTACTTGTTAAATGATCGCCTTTGACACTTTGATAGGTCGCCGTAGATTCCTATGACATAAGCTTCTTCCCGTGCCTAACTTACACTGTCATGCGCATATAACATATCACAAATATGCAAAACCCGAGAACAAACTAAAGCGTCGTCAGCACTTGTACTGCTGGAGATCGGAGTCATTTAAAGATCAAAACAATGGCCGATTTATGGTTCAACCGATTTGAATTACTACCAAATTTAATTTTGTCCATGATGATGGAATCGTTATTTATCACATTAAACTGGGTTGCAATACTCAATATTTGTGACTAAATGCAAACTAAAACTGCTTCTTGTTACGAAAAAAGTGAAGGAACAAAATTTTCTACGTAGTGAATATTTTCTGTACAAAACTTTAACGTTCCTATGAGCTAGTTAGTAGCAAACTCTGCAACTCTTCCGACCTATTTACAGCTAATGATTCACGAATATTTGTTATTTTTATGCAATGCATCTTTTATTTAACTTCATCCCTAAAGTGAATCGACGAGCTGACGGTTCTGAAGTGGTAAAACGATTCCAGTCATCACCTGCCGTAATATAAGAAGGCCCACATCGCGTTGTAGACGGAGACGGATATCCATGCACCTGTAATTTCACAGACATCCACAATCTTCCACCGGCACACAAAAATACGAGTGCATTATTGATTGATTGGCATATTACCAGGTGTGGTGGCAGTATTTATTTGGTTCTGGAAGAACTTTGCAAATTAATGCAGAACATTGATAGTTTTGCAAATAAAATAAAGATTTTTTATTTAAAATAATATAAACATAATTTAAAAGGCAGAGATCAGATAAATTAGGTTTAGATAAATTTTATTTACGTAAATATTGACACGGCTTACAATTTATGAGACTGTCGTGAAATTAATTACTATTGACCCCAATTTATAATAATAATAAAGAGTTTACTCCTAGATTGCTATCTATTAAAACACCAATCAAACCGCGTAAATTGTCGCTCGACGAGTTCCCAGCGATGTCATTAGATGCCTTGTCTTCTACACTAGTGTCACTATATGCTGTTAATAAAGGAAACATTCCTTTCAGCTGTGTACTACCTATGTAATACTTCAACAATATGGTTTGAACTTCAATCAGTTTGTTGACTTCACATAACAGAAATTCATTCAAAAATATGTGATGGAAAATGAATTTACTATCTTTCTTTTGCAGTTTCACTTCAATGTAATCGTATAATGAAATAAAATCTTTTTCTATTATAATAGTCATCTGTAAATTACCCAGATGTATGCATGCAATGGAATAATCATTTTCATGGTCTTTCAACTAGACAATTGTAGCCTAGTACAAGTGTATTGTTGAAATGTTACGCCAAAATAATCATTACTGACTATAAACTATAAGCTCATAAAGTCCTCGACCAGGTCAAGCAAGACAATACCAGACAAGACTTATTTATCCATAGTTAATTAAAAATAACCTTAGAAAATCGAAATTAATCTTTTACTAAATTTGTGATTGATTTTAGATCTGTGGAACATTACTCATACAACCGGTAGATTGGCACATGAAGAAAATCGAAGAGGAAGTTGTAATTGATGAAAAACAACAGCTACTATTTGAAAAACATAAGGACATAGTTATCAGAAGGGATTCAGAAAAAAACTTTAACGTAAACAAAAACAGGCGGGCAACCGAGCCAGAACTGAATGGCCAAAAGAAAATTGGATATGTTGAAAAAATATCCAAGAGCTATGTGGAAATAAATGGAACTAAGAAGTCTGAAGCTAAGGAAGTTACTGGGGCAATTGGTAAGTTTATTAGTGAGCAGACGAACAATTTTAGTCAGCCCTACAATAGTCTGCTAAGATACACTTTCCATGAAGTTACGCAAATTTCCACAAAAAAGCCTGACATACAAAAGTTAGGACAGTTATAAAAACCAACATTTCAATAATTTACGACTTTTCACGTCTTACCTATATAAGGTGAAAAGTGGCTCATCGTGGGTCTGTCTAATCCTTCTGAGATAAAGGCTTGAGTTTATATATAATGTTTGTTTTAATTTTTACATTTAATTCGTTGTTGCCTATCCACATTGCTGCAAGTCTGGATTAGAACCAACAACCAGTGGATTAAAAGTTGTTATCTATACCGATGGAGAAATAAATCGTAAAACTAAAAATCGTTAACTAATAGAAATTATAAAGAGTGTATTCACCATTTTAAATGTATGCTAAATATATATATAATATCTTATTTTTAGGTCACAGCCAAGGTAAAATACCCAAGAAGAAAACATGGCTTAAGAAGGTCTACGATTTGTTTGACCTTTCCCTTCTAGCCAACCCTAGGTTTTTGAACATCATCATCGGAACAGCCCTTGCCACTACTTCGATTCAGAATTTCAGTATGCTGTATCCATTTTTCTTGCAGGTAAACATTTTTTAATAACATCATAATGAAACTAGAGTTGTCAAAATATACTGTCTGTCATTGTAAGCTATAGCTATTTCGTTGACAGTTAAAACCTGTAGAGGTTTCCCTCCCTACAATCAGTGACAATTTGTAATCCATCCCGAATTCATATAATGTAATATGTTATATTATCTTATACCTATGGCAGCAAATTAAAAAAAAAAACAGCATTGGAACTTGTGCAAAGTTCACCCGGAGAAGAACTGCCTCAATACCTCGTAATAAACCCACACTCATATTTATAATTTTAGTTTTTTAATTATTTTAAGTTAGGTTTTTGAGTTACACTTGACTAAACCGAAATTGCATTTAAATACATTGTTGAATTTAAAGTTCAAAATATAAATAATATTATTTTAAGGTATTTATTATAATATTTTTATAGAAAGCCATCCGTGATTACAATGAAAATGAGGGTAGATTGCTATTTTAATTAGAACGACTTTAAAATAGCGGAATTAGAGCTCAGATATTAGAGGGTTATCCAAAGATCACCTGGACTAATATTGATACTTAAGTCACACAAATATCAAATTATTATCACAAATCTCAAAATATTAGCTCAAAACTGTTGTTTCGTAATCTATTATAAACTCTTCGCAATATACAGTTTCACAAAAAAAAAAAAATCCTATTTGAAACAGAAATTGGGAAGGTTTATTAGCTGTACAGTATAAATTAATTGCAACAAAACCAATGACTTTATAGAATTCTGCAAGCCTCGATAAAGCGCAGACAGCGCTTTGCATGTCAGCCGTGGCTGCTGCTGACATTGTGGGACGGCTGTCATTGCCAGTGGTCCAGGACAAGTACCGGATCAAGGCGAGGTGGATGCTCATCATGACGTGTACCTGGCTCATCATTGTTAGACAGAGTAAGTATTACGCAATATCACTTTTCATTACGTAAAATTGGGAAAACCGAAAACTATGTACCCGCCGCCCGCTCATTCCGCGGCGAGTTTCGTGTACCCGCGCCTGTGTCACTATGTTCACGCGCATATCTATGTACATATTTACAACATCCGCTTGCGGATTGCGATATCCGTACCGCTCACACTCCGTTTGTAAGTTAAGCAAGTCAGATGCCAATCTGAATCGCTTGAGATCAGTGATTATGTGGTTAATTATAGTTAATAATCATACTCATTATAATTTGATACATCTTGTTTTTCTGTTACGTAAATCGGTCATTGTTATTGAAGCCCCAAGATAAACATGTTTTGAATATCCTACATTTTAATCATTGGCTTATCAGTACCTTTGATAGCTCGTGGTAGGTATTCTCACACCTATCTAAAAAGATTATTCACATAAACAATGATATAAATGCTTTTGTATTTTTATCCACTATAGTAATAGATAAAGTAATAGGTGATACTTTTTTAGTAATAGGTAATACCCTTTTTATATAATACTATTCAAGTGACGGGACAATCTAAAGGCCTGCCTGTTAAATGGTTACAAATCGCATCCCAATGCACCCGTCATCAGACACGAGTCAGACATCTTTTTAGATTATTCATATAAACAATGTCATATATGTTTTTGTATTTTTATCCACTATAGTATTAGATAGAGTAATAGGTGATACTTTTTTTATACTACTCAAGTGACGGGACAATCTAAAGGCCTGCCTGTTAAATGGTTACAAATCGCATCCCAATGCACCCGTCATCAGACACGAGTATGTTACGTCCCATACACCTGTGATTTCACCGTCACCTAGACCTTTTTACGGAAACACATATACGAGTATACCGCTGCTAGGCGGCAGATTTTTTAATCTAATATTGTTTTGTTTTTTAAATCTAATTTTGTTTATTTGAACTTATATTTTAAATCTGAATATGTTTTATAAATTACACTGTATTAAAACGTTAAAAAAACTTACGTCTAGTATTAAGTAGTTTTAACTCTACAATTTGTCAAGAGTACAAACTCTACAAATTAAACTCTACAATTTGTTTACCTTGTTTTTGATGCCGCTTCAGATTTAGCGCATTCTTTGAAAGAAAATTTCTGTAGGTGTAAAAGACAGCTTAATAATACACATTTTGGACATTATTAAAGTTACATGATAGCATGATAGTGAATAAAAATCAAAAAAGGATTTTTATTCGCTTTCGCTTTGTTCTTTTTTATTACACAACACTTTCTTCAAAGTTTTCTGGCTTTAAAAAAAGCTTGTGAAACATACTGAGGTGCCCAGAGATAAGCAAATTATCAGCTGTAGATATTTGGATAGGTTTAGCTAGGTCCCAGATGTTGTAACTGATTTGAATGTGCTTTTTATTTTCAGTCATGGCGTACCAATCAGAGCTAACCATTTTGATAACCATGTCGTGCCTCTACGGTTTCGGAAGAAGCATGATTATCGTTGCAAGAAACATTGCTATCTCAGAAGAGTGTAGATTAGATCAAGTGCCAGCAGCTGTTGGCTTGGGAATGCTCAGTATGGGCATCATAGTACCCCCGTCTGGGTACTTCCTAGGATGGATCCGAGACTTCACGGGCAGTTACATTGTTTGCATAACTTGGCAAAACTTACTCTTAGTTATTGTTTTAGTCACGTGGTTGCCTGATATGTTATATATGTTGATGAAGGAGAAACGGACACGGACTAAGGATATAGAACTATCAGCAAAGTCGTAGAGATAATGTGTTATTGGAATTATTGACTGCTTCTCTGAGGATATGTTCTGTCCTTCAGATTCGTTGAAGTGATGAAAAAATTGGTGTTGAGTATTGAAAAGACTGCTGTATTCCATTTTTGTATTACTTATGGCATAATGACAGATGTGAAAGTTATATGAATGTAATCGCTCATTCACAAGTACTTTTCTTACCTTCGGGTGGCTTGGAAACTCCAACATTAGAGTTGGCCACTTACTTACACGAAAAGTATTCACAAGTACACTATGAGACAGTAAATGTAAAACATAAACTTTTTTTTATGAATCACAAAAAATTGCTTTGTCAAAAACGAATTCAATATTATTTTTATTTTTTGGATCTATTTGTAAAAATATAAAATAAATGTTCTAAGAACAAAAATGGATCGTGGCGAGCGAATGAGCTAACTTCTACGAAGTTCAGAGAAATAATGGAATTTACAAAGACATTGAGGCTGTGAATTGTGAGACAGATCACAAAACTACGTGAAATACTGTATAAAACGGCAAGCTTACTAAGACTAACGTTAAAATTGCACTTTTGTGTTGATTATAATTATGTAGCCTGATTTGAACAGTGCATTTTAAGCATTTCCCTAGTGAATAAATATAAAACTTAGCTTAAACTACGTTACTAGTAAATATACTAAGTTTTACACAATCTTATGACATATTAAATAAAACTATTTATTATTTTATTATTATATATTTTTTAATTGATATTATTAATAATTAAAAATAAGCTCAAAGTGGATAATATCATAATAATCGAAAAATAACGGGAACAGGTTTCGATCCGCCCAAGGCAAGCATTTTTGTGATAAATAATAAAAAAAAAAACACATTTGGACTTTTCAGTTGGTTTCTTAAAAATAATAGAGGCTAAAAATCTTAGAATCATTACATAATCAATCAGCAGCTTGGCAGCAGATTACGAAGTGTAAAGTTCTTCGGATACATTTTGGCAAAAGTTCTACTGCTACTTTTAGTTGCCTCTTGGGGACCCAAGGATACCAAATAGGTATGTGTTGTGATTTGCGTTTGTGAGTGAGTAACTCACAGTTTCAGGTGGTTTCAAAAAAATTAACACATGCCAAAAATCTTAGAATCATTCATTAACAGACAATTCGTAGATGGAAAACATACCAGTTAAAACTAAACTCGCTTGATTTACTCCATGTTAGCGATCTATAAATTATACCCATATCTTCCGCCATCCATCAAAGATGTAAGCATCATACAAGATGATAAAAATCACCAAATCGCCGGTGCTTACGCTGCTTAGGACGTGCACTCAATAACGACGAAGTGAGCGATCACTTCCAAAAGGCTCATGAATAATGCAAACGGGTGCCCCACGCAGTCTCGCCGTCGGGAACAAACGGACAGACACGAATACGCAACGAAGACTTTGAAGAAACGAAAATCTTTGTATCTAAGTGAAAACGTATTTGATTTACTGCGTAACTGGTGACTTGGCGCCTATACAGTTCTTTGAGGATCTGGTGACAGTCCCAACAAGTTTTAATTAAATAATAAACGCTCTACCTTCTACGATGTGGATTTTGGGTTCGATTTACACTAGGATAAAATATATTTGTTTTGTGTCTTAGTTTTAATATATCGTATAAGCATGTATTTAAAAATATGTATTTTATTAGTAATCTGGTTCCCATATTACAAGCGTTGCTTATTTTGGGTGTACACGACGCTATGTGATATCCATGAATATAAATCAATTATCATACTTATATAATAAATGCGAAATTTTTGTCGGTATGTATGGTTGTTATTAGTTATTTACTGATAAATTTAAATATTCACGGACTTTACGCTGGATATTTTTTTTTATATTGTTTATCTCTGTATACTTCACAAAGGCTTAATATAATATGGCATAGCAATAAGCATCTATCGTATTCCAAGGTAATAAAAATTACGTCATGTTCACCAAATATCGGAAGTATTAACCTAATCTGTTTGCTCTAGAATCTTATCATCGGCTTACTTGAGTTTAACATCAAGTAATGATAATTATAAATGTGTATATATAATTCTCATAAATTTACATCCATTAATAATAATAAACAAATAATAATAAACGTTTACACACTCATACCTCTGCACTAGGATTCCCTGTGTCGCAGCTGGCATGGACAAACATAGAAACACAAGACAAACAGCCAATACCCGAGAATAAACTTCATGGTCACCGCACAAAGTGTGCCCCGGCCGGGAATCGAACCCAGGACCCCTCGCGTCGAAGGCAGGGCTACTACCAACTAAGCCACGGATTCTTCTTTTGGTTGGATTTACTTCTAAAGGCATAAATTGTTTTAAGTAGAAGTTTAGCTATTGCAATCAAGTAAACAGTACCTAACCGCGTTTAGTTGACCTTCGTGCATTGGACATTATCGATAGATGTGACACGGCTTGTGACAAGGATTCCTATCCTTATATATGAATGTACTTATACATATATACTTGTAGTATATACTCATGGACATTTTATACTACTGGCCCTAAACTATTGTATGCTTAGTTTGCCACATTACTGGTAAAATAGTTATATAAAGCTTTATTCTCTATTTTTTTTTCTTCTTTTTTTATACTATTAAAATGGCAGGACGAGCTAAAGACCCACCTGTCAAGTTGATGTCAAGAGATGTTAAATGGTTACCTGAAACAGAGCCTGGATTTACAAAATAAATTCGATCTAGGTCGTCCTAATTAAGTCTCATCTCTTTGCACCCGTCACCAGAAACGGAGACTACGTCTCATGCACCTGTGATTTCTTGTGAAACACATAACACATTTCGATTGACAAATCGAGTATATGAAATGTGCCTTACGAGCTTCTATGACACGCTATTTAGGCACGAATATGCTTAATTAAAATTTTTTACGTGTAAAAACGATACCTCCTAAATGAAGCAATTAATAAGTTTTGAGTTTAGAACAATTATTCGGTTCATAATTCAGCTGTTTATATTTAAGTTTGCTACGCAATCCGTCAACTGTTAATTAATTTTAATATTTCTTTGATATTTAATAAGGCTATAAAAAAGGTAGTAAAAAAGTAATCAAAACTCAATAGATGTAAGAAAAATGTAGTGAGTATGATATTGATGTGTTGACTTTTGAGTTTTAAATCAATCCTTTCTTTGAATATTCTGGAAACGTATATTATATCAAGATATTTTAGACAAGAACAGTTTTAGATTGGTACTCCACACCAAGTAATATTGCAACTCCAGCCAGCTTATTAATTATGGGGATTAATTTAGCATATTTGGGCTAGGTTTAGCCCGAGTCCGAATGCATAATATTTCCCCATTATCATCTAATACCGCAGTTAGTTTGTCTTGTTGTTGTGTCGTATGAGCTTCTAATGTTCCCTTAAATAGAATTCTAGCCTACTCTCAACAAGCGAGAGTGCTTGAACACCTATCCAGATTAGTAAATGTCACACGCGTTAGTGGGCACATATATTTTTTAAGTGAAACACTCACTGGTTTTGAAAGTTTGCGTCTGTACCATGGGACCACCATGTTCCTCCAAGCTCTGATATTGTCTTTACTTTTCTCAAAAGATAGCATTTGGGTTGTCAATGCGTCAGTCATCCATAGGATTACTACAGCGGGATTACTACCAACCACTATCAACTAAGCTACCGTAGCTTAATTGATGATGTCGTCAAAAAACTTTTGCACATGAATATAATTGGGTATTTAATTGAACCAACGCCAAATAAATTCATTCTCGCTGCGCAGTAAGCTCGTAAATTTGGAGGGTCTTTTTCGTATATTTTCGAGGCACGAATAGAGATAAATTTACAGAGCAACGGGACGGGTCAGTGAAACGTGGAACAAACATATTTTTATGTAGGCGCGGCAATCGAGGTGCTATCTCTAAAACATCATCAACATTAAGCCATTACATAATAATAATAAGCCTACGTTACAGGTGGCAGACCTAAACCCAGATATACAACACAAAAAAATACAACGAACGATAACAGATAATAGATTTATCATTAATTATACCGAATCCTTCATGAGGAAGGCTAAGTTGAACAGACTAAACTACTATGTACCAAATCAGGTGAAAAACTTTTTTAATGTAACCAAAATGGCAGCATGATCTGAAGGCCCACCCGATGTTATGGGGCTGAGGTCCTCCTATAAAAACAGCCAAGACTTAGGTCTTTAGGTATATGAGAAGACTCAAGTTGCATCGCGTTGCGCCCGTCACTCCGACAGCAGCACGCGAGAGCATCACTGCTTGGCAGCAGATAACCAGGTGTAGTGGCAGTACGGAAGCACTCCAGAAGAACTTTGAATAAGTTCTAATTTGCAGACACGTGCAGGGATTCTGGGGTTATTTGCTTAAGGACGCGAACAAAATACAACATTGAAATTTTACATGCGAGAAATGCTTTGTAATATTTAGTTCACCTCTAGTAAATTTGTAATAAATGACATTTCCAAAAATACAGCTCATTGCATCACCTATATTAAAAGAACAGGATCGCAGGAACTAGAATTGAGATGGAAATACTCAACGATAAAATTGACACATATTTTTCCTACAAGAGAAATTCTATAGATGTTGCCTTGTCGTCACAGAGTGAATCCATTAGTTATCTTACATGTTGTATTATAAAGGTTAGGCCTATATTACGCAGACTTAAGATATTTAAATATATAGCCCTAAAATATTTTTCGACACAAGTTTTTGTATTCCGTTCCGTGAAAATATCAGATACCTTCAGATTATGTCCTAAACCCAGAATATTGTACATTTTGTTCCCAGTTGTCACATTTCACAGGCTGTTATTAAGAAATAATTATCTTATTTGTATCCATGCTACCGTATTGCTGTAATACGTTTTCGGTCATGATAAAACACGTTATTTATTTTGGAATGAGATTGTTAATACTTATTTTCCTACAATTTAGCGCTATGTTTTTTTTTTTTTTGTTTAGATTTTGGTTAAGAAAATGGCATATAATATAGTAATATAAGTTTCTTAATTAAGCTTATTATTTAAGATTATTAATAGTCGATAAATGGCAAAACATTCTCATTCTTAGCGAAACAGAATTAAGAAATATCAAGTGTTGAATGCGAGATTACAACTTAACAGATAGTGACCGACCTACCTATCTACCTACACGCAGGATAATCTAAAGTTACCATTTTTTTTATTGAGGAATCCTACTTTAACAAAAACATATTTTAAAGTAACAAATCCGGTCTTATATAACTGTTTTATTTTCCAGGAGAGATCATGAAGCAAAATAATTTAAAAGTATTATAAAGTTTTAGAGTCCAGTTGCTTGTGTCCGTAGGTGTGTACCCTTTGATTCCTTACTAACTACTAACTAAAAGTAGCCGTAGAACTTGTGCCAATTTCGTCAGGAGAGATACTGCTGAGAATCTGCACTTAGAATCTGCCGCCGGTGCCGGTGTGTTGGTGAAATCACATGGGTATGAGACGTATTCCCATCTCTGGTGGACGCAGCAGGATGAGTGCGACTCAGTGTAAGATCCAGATCTTATACTGAGTCGCATTACAGTTGTCATGGGCGGGGGTTGCCACTTACCACCAGGTGGGCCCTCAGATTGTGGTGTCACCTTTTCACATAGAAAAAAGTTGATGTAATATTTATCCAGCTAGTTAATTACATAAACGTCGTTTACTTAACTTGAAAACATAGTTCAAAGCAAGAAAAGGGTGAGAATAATTTTTCATCATAACCGGTAAAAAAGGTTATTATAAAAAAATATTCTTGAGTAAAAAAATTTTTATTTACTCAAGAATTATTTTATAAGCTAGAAGAGAACAAAAAGAGAATTGAAAACTCAGATGGTGGACAGCTTGTTTCTCAACTCTTCGTTTAAATAATTTTGACACTGAGAAAGCCTAAAAGACCTATAAGCTACGAAACTTTACTTTCTACCAATGTCTATTGAATACAAAAGTATTGTGTTAGACACACATTGGGCGGATCCTACGAAATAAGCCAGCGGTTGGCAAACAGGCACAATATTGTTTCTTTGTCTACAATGCTACGAGTCTCGAGATGAAGACTTAAAAAAGTTCAGACATGGTTTTATAAATTAACACCATTATTCACCTTAAAACAAGTTTCAAACTGTTAATTCAGTAAATTCTTACCAAATTATGAATTGGTTATAATTATGTTAATTCAGTCTAAGTAGCTTGCATCCGTAGCGAGTACCCTCAACGTTTTAGACTTATCTATCACTTTAAGTTTTACATTTCAACCTCTAGGCTCTGTAAACTGAGTTAGGTTTGTCCCAATGTCCCCAGGGTGGTGTGTAAGAAGTAACCTAAAGTAATGGCAGAACTTGTGTAAAGTTTGTTCAGGGAATTAGGGAACCAGAGCTGGTAATCCAACGCCAGGCAGTAGTGCACTCGAGTTGCAGTGTTTCGGTGGAATAGTGTGGGTTTCGGTGTGTTTACAGAAGCATGAGACGTTACATTCCCGTCTCAAAGTGATGGACATTATACATCGTGACTTGGGGTCTTTTCATACTTCAGAACAGAAATATCTGAGTCATATTGTTGGTGGTAATCATTTAACAGTGCGCCGTCAGTTACTATAAAATGTATGATTTTTGATTGGGCTACTTTGGTAAACCTTAACCCTCAAACATCTTTAACAACTTTGTAGAGTTTATCCGTGTCATTCGCTCAAGATTTTGCCCGAAAACTAACACCGCTCTCTGGTGGGATGATTGCAAGCTTGTGAGTGGCATACAAATGAGACAATCTGTTCAAAATATTTTAATATATTAACATTGTTATAGATAGTGTTGATATAGTATTTTTAAGTGTTTGTAGATTATCTGTTTCTTTGGTATCAACTAAATATATATATTTTTTTTAATAAATTATAGAGACGTTTGTCAAAGATCGGTTTATGTATTTTTAATTTACCCACAATTTTAATATATCAATAATACAACACGCTTCCGTAAAAAACATCTGATCTCAACAGTGATTACTGCCGCGTGTATTCGCAATGTGTTCTATGTACCAAAACTTTTTTTCTACAAATAGTAAAAAACGATTCTTACTCTATGTTCCAAACAGCGCCTCTCCTATAGCAAGTTACGTGGCATATTTCCCTAACAGAATTTCAGCAAAACGAGTGTTACTGACACCGTACATACACGTGGAGAAACACAAATTTTGACATGGACGATGAAACAGAGCCAGCGGTTTTAATAATTTCATTGAGACCTCTAAATAATTTAAAAGCTGCGGTGGATAATGTTCAGCGTACGCACAAACACAGAAAGTAAGGAAGTGGCATGTGGGTTTATGTCACAAATAAGGTTGCTCTCTAATTGCAGTCTTTAATTAAGTTTCATTTCAATTTATATCAGTGTTAGCATGTTCAAGTAGATAAAAATTCTTTGTTATTGTTAAGATTTGCTTATTGAGTAAAATTTAGTTAACCATTTATCATTCTAGTCGCAATAATATTATAATATGAAAGATTGTCGGTATTACTACTTCACGCCTAAACGGTTGCGCAGATTTGGATGAAATGTGTTATGAAGGTAGCTCATTCCCTGAACTAACTCATGTCCCGAAAAAGTAAAGTCAGTTTTTTCCATCGTCTCATGTTGACTTTTTAATGCGGGTAACACCGCGGGGTGCAACTAGTTTATTATAATTATAAATGGAGACACAAACATATTTATATTTGAGAATTGAAATCTTTTTAAAACGGTTCACACATTGCCAGTGGCAACACATAATAAGATGGTAAATTTTTGAGTAAATATTTCGAAGTCAGTCCTAGTCTTAAAACCAAGCAGCGTAAATAAGTAAGTCTTAAAGTATTTTTTTTTTTTTTTTTGGTGGTATTAAATTGTGAAAACTAATTGTAAAAGTAATTTTAATTCATCCTTAAAATGAGAATATAATGTTTTTTTTTATTGTTCTTTGTGTTCATCTGCAAAGGAATTCTTTAAGAATTCCTCGCCCCAGCTGAACACAATAACTCTACTTCACAATACAGTGTTTATGTTGAAAGATATTCTCATTATTATTATCCAGGCTGCATCGTCCCACTGTAGGGCCTTTAGTTCTGTAGACCTTGCTATTCCTTTACCAACTATCTCGATCTGGAGTCTAGATGAATCTAGGTTATCCCGCCCCTCTTGAATTTACTTTCTGATATCTTTGCCTAAAAATATTTAACACGTAACTCTCTTATGTAGATGAAATGTTTATTAACATTGAACTGTTCTATTATCACATTTTCTGATGACTTTTGATTGGAACAACTCCTATCAATTTCAAAATCAATATTTAAGTCCGTTTCAAGGATAGTAATACATAAGCTCGTACTAAGAATGGGAATATGAGTAAAAAAATGTTTTGATAAAGAAACAAGATTCAAGCAAATTCTGCTTCAGGAAACTCCGTAACTATAAAATGAGACAATAAAACAATATTTTATTGCAAACACATTGGTTTATACACTTGAGGGATAAAATAACTGATGGGTATTCCTCAAGTGGATGGGGTTTACCCTCGAATTGGTCATTTACGGTATTCATGTGGACTGTTAGTACAAACCGTCACTTTAGACACAAAAAAACAATGTGAGACATCCCCAGACATAAACATAATTATATGAATATCTAAATTCATATTTAAGTTATCTACCAAATAAACATAACATCGATACAAAACATACCTATAAAAAATACATTGAATGCCATAATTTATACCTATGGTTATGTTATGGCAGATTATCATTGATAGTTATGATCCATGGGTGTCTAAAACTCGTAGCGTACAGAAGTATAATAAGTTTTATTCTTTAATAGACACTTTTATGGTACCTCTTCCAATGTGCTATTTATCCGTGTACGTTCGTAAAACAAAACCGGGCAGGTCGGTGCAGTGGAATATAAATTGATATATTATAACATAGTGTTTTGGCAAATTAATTACATATCGTGAGTCAGTAAATTCTCTGCAAATTTTGTTTGTTCTCTCTCTCTGATGTTGGAAAGATTATGAAGATTCTATATCATTCAATTTGAGTTGTGGTTCGCGTGTGTGCTTTCCATTAATAAACTGCTGTTTTTATTGAAATAAATATGATATTTTTCAATTTTATTAAAAGTTATGTAGTTATGACTTAACATCACGAAATATAGTAGAGGAAACAAACAAACTCCTAGTTTAGTGGTACATGTGTACCTAAGACTACAACTAGGAGTTTGTTTGTTTGTTTGCCTGTGTTGCAGATAACATGGATGCAAACAACCACAGAGGATAAACATCAATGACCCTAGAATAAACTTCATGTTTTTCTGTAATTTCATTGGCTCCTATACGCTCCTATAGCAGAAGAAAAATAGTAATCATGCCAGCCACAGATTAGTACGTGTATATATTATACGTACACGTAATATTACATATTATGTGGTACCAGTACTGCCACTAGTGAAATAGACACAAGTTCTACTGCTACTTTTGATTTCTCCTTTTCAACCAACCCGGATACTGTGGGATCTCTGAGTTCTAAGAACATGGAGACCAATTGTCATCAAACAATCATAAGCATCCGAGAAACTTTACTAACAAAATATTATCGCCCACTTCATTCTTCACTCCACTCCACTCATAAAAAGACCAACAATATGTAACCCAAATATGGCCACATAATATCTTCAGTGCTGAAATACTAACCTAGTGAAACTTTACACTTCACTAACATCTTCATGCTACCGAGGAAAATAAAAGAACAGTCAAAAAAACATCAAAATCTCATTAGTTCCCATTTCATGCCGCCGCGACACTACGGAAGCAGTATAACTAATGTACAGTAATAAACAGACGAATACCGTATTTCTTTTTATATCTTTACTGTACTAGTCACTGTTTGAGACGTATCTCAAAAGCTAAGTAAAATCTTTGATTATGGCACAAACTTTGATAGTTGTTATCTTGCTACAAAGGTAAGTGCTAAAAGACAGATTATTGGCTGTACACTTGAGAGTATCATCTACGTCTAACTAGTGGCGAGCAAAGCCCAGATTCATATAAAAGTGGTGTCATTGGTTTGCTCCTATAATAAGAATAAGTTTTATCTCGCTCACCAAAAGCTCATGTGAAGTTTTCAAGGCCATCTGCGGCTATAATAAGTTTAGTCAGATAAAGGCTGATCTTATTTGGACGGCTCCGTGGCTTAGTTTGTAATAGCCCTGCCTTTAAAGCGAGTGGTCCCGGGTTCGGTTCTGGGCTGGGGCACACTTTGTGTAGTGGGCGTGAAGTTTGTTCTCGGGTCCTGGGTATTTGTCTTGTTTCTGTGTTTGTCCATGCCATCTGCGACACAGGGAATCCTAGTGCAGAGGTATGAATTTGATTAACGTTGTTTTTGTTGTTATATCCACTAAGGCTAATTTCTTACTTGACAGATCGGTGCGTAGCACAGACAAGTGTCTTGACAATTTTACTTTGTAGATGTAAAAAATGTTCATCATTGATTAACGGTAAATATTTTGTCACTGATTGCAGATCAAACAAAACCTTCAATTAAAAAAAGTAAGTTATTTTTAATTTAACGAGCGGGCGAAGTTCTGTATTTAAACATGGAAGAATCGGCATTGTGTTTATCTATTTCCTACACCGTTAATTAAATTTTCTTGAAACTTGGATTCAATGTACACCATTTGAATAGTGTGTTTTGAATAAAATCTTACGGGTATTTACGGATAATATATAATATAGGTTCTTAATATAGGGGATAGAAAGGGGCAAAATATCAAAAATTGTGTTTAATTCTATTGTGAAAGCTCCCAAAGAGTTGTACAGGAATTCAAAACGTTCTTTTAATTCTTGTCTATGGAAGATTGTGTAAATGCAGTTTCAACTTTGAGTATTAATCAGGAGACCTCAAAAGTTCCTCGCTCAGGTTTAGAAAACATGCCGTAAGAGCAGAGTGCTTCAGCAGGTAAATGGGATTCCCGTGCTCGGAGCTCGCGGCATCTGAACTGTCCGTTTAAATTTGCACGGGAGCTTCAAACTTTGCACTACTTTTAACGTGAGCTTTCACTTGCCTTGATTCATCTAAGACATCACTACTTTTATAAACGACTCGATTTTCACAAAGTAGATTTTTTTACGTAACACCAATATAAATACAGAAAACATTATTTATTTTTTCTGTATTATGTTGGTGAATTTTATTTACTTAGGATTTTTAATTCCAAGCTATCTCATCGATGGGGCAGAAAGTGTAACTTGGAACAAGCATAAATATAAAAATATTTAGTTACCTCTTACCAAAATCGCTAATTAAATTCGCTAACTAAATCCGTACTTTTAAATGTTTTGAAGGATTATCTTCTCCGTGAATCGTATAATTACTAAATACTCCACGTGAAATAAGCATTACAAAATGAAACTTCAGGCGGCGCGTAATAATATTTCCGAGTATTTATATACCATAGAAACCGCCACTTTCCAACAGCCAGTGAGCTAGTTAGCGGATCGCTATTATTTTCCTTGACTCAGAGTCTTCAGGAGTAAAAGAATTCCACCAAGATTAATTACCTGAAATGGCTCCCTAACTCCTTTGTTCTATTTGGAGTTATGATTGAGCCAGTTCACTACATCCAACAAGCAACATTTGCATACAATGTTAAACAATACCGAAGCAGAAGAAATAACATAAAACACCAGCTTATTTCATATTAAATTACAAAAACTGACACATTATAGGTAACTATTTATTAAAACTACTTTTTTATATATAGATATAACTGTTATTATACCTACGTTTCGGTAAGATACATACAATATTCCAGTGATATATACTTTTAGTATAGCGCTTATTAGCTTATCGCTTGTACGGTGTCCAGTAATTTTACATTTGTTTACCTTAAACTGCTGCTTAAATAAATAAAATTTTTAAATTTGAAAGGAAAAATTAATATTTTATATTATTTTTGTAACTAACAAACAGGCGTGTGAACTGACTGGAATAGAAATTGGATTCATAGGAATTCTCGTTGCATTTGCTATTAATTTAGTTGAAAACTCAATTTCATATTTTCTCTGTTTTTTTTTTCTCACTGACTCCATTTGCATGTTCTTTTTGTATATAAAATTTGTATTGCAAATTTATTGTATTAGGACCTTGTTGACCTAAACTATTGCAGGCATCACTTTGTGTGGTGAGTCATGATTTATATGCTAAAAGAGACTTACAGGTATAAAAAAGTATAAAGCCAAGCAAAGGCTGCATTGGAATCGCGCCAGGAGTGATCTAGCTATTCCCAATTTTAATTAGCTATACTTTATCTTACAGAAGGCATTCCGTCAGAAACCTTTCAAGATTTAATTGAAATGCTTGGACGGGATTTTTGTGGCAACACTGGTAACTTGATGAGCGGTCATTTCTTTAATGTGGCAATAGGCTTTGGAATCTATCGAATTGTTTAACGTTAAAGTGGTTTTATTCGTAGTACTAGTGCAGAAAATTAAATACAAATCTTTGAGTATTACAATTGATGGTTTTGCATAATCATTCAGACAAAAGATTCATCAAATAAGTATGTTTTTTGGGTGATTTATATTGATTTTCAAGATTTTCGGTTAAAATAATAAACTAAGCAGTTCAATTGTAATTCATTGTATTTTTTTTTCTTACAATAAATATTAAATCGTAAGAAAAATAAATGGAGCAAAAACAATGAAAACGCTCGATAAATGATCAGCTGAGAAACAAATAAATGAAAGAAAATAAAACGAGTTGGATATTGTGTACCGTTCGTAGTCAATGGTTAACCGTGGTGTTTTACTGAAAACGAGTATCCGTTGGAATTCGCGGGTTATTCCTAACCGAACCCCGAACCATCCAAAACTGAAAAAATATTAAGTTGAAGTCAGGCACATTATACTATTTCTTGGCCAATCAGAGTCTGATCGAAGGGGAAATGTCGTTTATTTTTTTTGGAACGTAGGATTTATTAATTGAGTAACAGGTAATTATTTACAACATTCCTGTGACAAATATTAAGTGATTTTATCAGAAAGGAGTAGGTATATATTATGATGACTGTGATCTATTATACATGTATTATAACGGCGAAAGTTTGTACCTATGTGTGTGTGCGTGTTTGTGTGTATGTTTGTTTGTTCCTCCTTCACGATCAAACGGCTTAACGGATTTGGATGAAATGTGGTAACAGGATAGCTTATATCTTGGATTAAAACATAGGCTACTTTTGACCCCGGAACACCACGGAGCTAGTGAATACTATACAGCTTTGAATTATATAATTCTCCATGAGCTAATATTTAATCTAGTACAGCCGTACTATGCTGGTCCAGTTGCTCGTAGATGAAAACCCATTGAAACCCTACACGTAGCGGCGATTAAATCGCTTGCGCATGAGACGTAACATCCCCGTTTCAAATGACGGAAACAACAGGGTGCAATTCAGGGCTTCTCATTCTTAGGTCGGGGAGGGCCCAAGTCGTATTGCTGGTGTTATGGGCGGAGGTCTCCACTAATCATAAAGTGATGCTTTAGCTCGTTCACAAAATTTCGTTAGATAAAATAAATGGTTAGTAAATTATGGAACTGGAAACTAAATCTTTGCATTTCATCTGGTCGGGTTGGAAACATACCAAACTCAGGGGCTGAATGGAGAGTGAAACAAATCCAATCAACCGCGAACATTCCATTCTAATTGAATGTTGCTTTTTATAATGCCGTTTTGTTGTAATTAGCAGTATCTTTGTACTACTTTATGAGTAGCTAAAGGGAAATGAAAACACGTATTTGCAAAGAACTTTTTTGAAGCTGGTATTTAAAAAGTGTTTCCGGTCTTAGGGTGTGACCGGGATCGGGAACTCTTGAGGAGGTGAGGGGTTCCGGGTTCGATCCCAGGACGGGGATCGAACTTGGGACCCCTCACTTGGAAGGTAGGGCTACGACCAAAATGGCAAAGAATATGTCAAGAAAAAAAAATTGTAATAACTATATTAAAATTTAATTAATTGAAATAACTATACCTAACTTAACGTGATAAGAAGACATTCTAGTCCATAAGTCATGTCGGAGGCCTTCAGGCGGCTTGAAAATTCCGACACCAGAGTTGGCCAGGCGGCCAAATGTCGGTTTCGTTTCCTTTACGTGTACTCACACGAAACAGACATTTTTAAGAAAATTTGTTGTAGGCATTTTTTCAAATACGCGGATTGTAGATGGTATGGACAAACACAGAAACAAAAGAGAAACCCCTAAGATCCGAGAACAAACACTTCGTTCAAAGTCTGCCCCGGCTGGGAATCATACCCGGGTACACTCGCTTCTAATGCACATATTTTTCCTCATATACTTGCGTCATATATAGCTGCGTCGTAAATAACAAAGTCTTTAAACTAAAAGCAGTGCTTATAAAAGTACAAGATAACAGCCGTGAGCTATTTGTAGTGTAGTGTTTTTAAACGTAAACTTATTTTAAGAGCTTATAAAATATCAGATTACCTAGATGTCTACATATCTTAGGAATAAATTTGCGTCACTCTTCATGCAGATGAACTTTGCGAATATATAATACTATCTCCGAGGAGTTTCTTGTCTGCTTCGTCCCCTCGGGTAGGTCAGTTAGGGTTGGAACAGACATAATCTTAATAAATTAAACTAGCTAAAACATGAATGAAAACGAACTGATATATCTACGCGTTCTTATATTTGTGGGCCTAAGGAGCTACTGTGACACGTTATATGCTCAAAAGTATGTATACATGTGCGTGAAAATTTTGTCTAAGTAAGATTGAGTTTGTATAAAATATTTACTTATACATATAATCTACAGTAAGCATAAACTTTCAAAGCCTAACAGATTTTCATAGAAATGTCACGAGTCCAAGGGGAAAGGGCAGCATAAATCATGAAAAATTATTGAACATAAAGGGGTCAAAATACTTTTACGTAGGTACAGTTTTATTACCTCTTAAAACAACCTGTTTTGATATTTACGATCTTTGTTGTGCATTAAATAACTTCGCCGTCATCTTTCCTATAGATAGACGGATAAAGTTTAAATAAGGCCCATTTGGTTCCCTTTAAACTTGTGAAAAGTTTCTTGTTGGAACGCTCGCAGGCGTTACCGGTGCAAATTTAAAGTATGTATTACTAGCTCCGCAAAACCGAGGACGAAGCGAGCATGAGAATTCCATTACTGCTGTTGAAGCGACACGTTCGCGGTGCGACGTCATTCCGGTACGGGGGAGGTCTACAACGTAACTTTAGGCGATAGCAGTTGCTATTGGATTGCGTCCTGACAAGTAGTTTGTCCCATTTTAGCTAACCGTTGCAGCTGGCTTAAGGCCGAGGTCCCCTGTCACACTATCAGCAATTTTTGTTAGTAACAGAAATATATTTATTAAATTATCTTGTCGACCGCGGTTGGCTGTCCTTTGAGAACACTGCACTTTTCCGAGATCAAAAGTAGCCCATGTGTTATATCCAGGATGTAAGTTATCCTGGTATAAAGTTTAATTCAAATTTGGATAACGGTTTGAGCGTTAAGGAGTAACAAACATACGCACACAGACACACACGTACAAATTCAACTAAATTTAAAAAGTTATTAGTTTGATGTATCTCTGACTTACCATTTTATTTTGATATTGATTTAATAAAAAGTCATTATTACAACTATCATTTCAATCATAGCCAATATTGTTAAAAACGGTGTCAGTACGAAATAAAATAAACGTTTAGGGGATCCATGTCGAAAAATCGACTTCAATTGTTTTATCCCATATCTATCACTATTAGGGGGTCATTTAAAAAAAGAAACAAACAAATCAGTATTAGTACAACGGGCGAAGAAAACACTCACAGGAAAGCATGCAATCTCGTTTACTTTGTTGATATATTTTTTCTAGTTATTTTGATTTAACTACCAAACTTTTGCACCGATTTTAATAAAATTTCCTAATCAGCAGCATTTTTTTTTTTATATAAAAATAATTTTTCGAATCTGATAAACAACGGAGAACTGAGGTCCCAAGACTAGAATAATTATAGCAGTGTGCAAGTAATTGTTTTCAATTTAATAAATTTGTGTAACGCATATATTAATTGCTGTTCGCAAACCTCATTAAAAATCGTAGACGACTGATTTGGCTGATTTATATTTCGGTGTTCATAATAGAAATCATCTGTCGAGTCAGCTAGTGGCAAATAAATATAGATTAATAGACTGTTTTGAATAACTAAGCGCGCCAGCATTCGATTTTTCCTCGAGCGACCGTTTAGCGACCTTTGGGTAAAGCAGTTAAGCAATATTCAACTAATAACGAGGGGATTTATTTAAATCAACGCCGATGCAGCTCGCTTACATAAAGAATTATACATTGGCTTTGTCTCCGTATCCAATTCATTTGTTGATTTTGTTTTGGATAATGTAATTTCATATTCCAAAACAAGAATGAGGTTGAAAATCATAATAGCGTGGAATGATTTGAGTCGTATTGAGTTTAAATTATAGTACATAATAATAATATAATACAAAATTATAAATTTAACATAAATTAACAATAATCATATAAATTTTATTATGATTAATTCTTCGTTCGTGTGAGTATGTGGCCAAATCTGGTGTCGGATTTTTTTCCGATCTCCGACATGGCTTAACGACTAGTATAGCCGGGACCGACATCTTAACGTGCCAAAGCAGGGAAGCGCTCAGTTCAAATGCCACTAAACGGTCATCCATCCAACTTCTGACGGATCGAAAGTTAGATGAGCTGTAAATAACAAATAAGCTAGCTACACCAGAAACGCTTCGTATATGCATTTTTTATAATCGTTTACGCACTCACACCCTTGCACTAGGATTCTTTGTGTCGCAAAGGGCACGAGCAAACACTGAAGCACAAAACAAACACCCAAGACCCGAGAAAAAACTCCATGATCACCACCTAAAGTGTGCTACGGCTGGGAATCGAACACAGGACTCTTCGCTTCGGAGGCACAGCACGGAGATACTAGAGCCACTACCAACTAACCTATAATATAATAGACAATTTTGTCACAACTGATAATACTTAGATACAAATCGATTAAGTGATCTTTCATGCTATAAATTGTTTTATGTCTGTGGGATACTGCATCTCGTTCCCGGCTGTTTACAATAATTATTTAATATAATAATAAGAAGAAACTATTGTAGAACAACTGCAATTAAGATAATATATGCATATACATACATAGAGATAAAGTAAGCAGAAAGTGGTCAGAATAGGTTGTCATATCGCTCATGGCGACTTCTACAGTCTGCCCAGAATAGTGATTTTGGTAATTATCGTTAAGATAAAGTTCGTCCTGGATTATCTAATTTACATGTATTCTGCATGTAACTTGCCTGTATTTTTCAGATAATATGCCTGTAATTTGTATATAATTTGCCAGTAATATGCGTATATTTTGCTTGTACCATGCCTGTAATTTGCCTCTAATTGAGCTGCAGTTGTCCTGTAGTTTGCAAATTATTAGCATGTACTTTGCATGTAATTTTCATGTTATTTGCCAATAAATTACATGTAATTCCATCAATATTGTTACGGTTAAAATAGACGCTACAAAATATTTAAGAAATAATAACTATATACCCAACCATACTGACTTTAATAGTGATCGTCAACTTTATTTTGTCTTCTATCTATTCCACAAACGCTTTGCAAATTAGCCTGTTTCTGACGTGAAGCTTGTCTAGCATATTTGCTTACGTTGTGACTGCACCACGGACAAACGTTCCGTAAGTTAATTGAAACAGCTAATGTTTAATCTTTTCAGAAATAAAATAAATGCATACTCATTTATGAAATTATATTGATTAATATTGAAAATTTTTTAGAACTGTAGCCAGTTTGGGAATTACTATACTATTTAATCATATCAATATAGTCTCCGGGCACAGCAAACATTTATAGAAATAGCATACAGTTTTTCTACTCCGTGGCTTAGTTGGTAGTAGCCCTGCCTTCGAAGCGAGGGGTCCCGGGTTTGATTCCCGGCCGGGGCGGTGTGTGGTGATTATGAAGTTTATTTATGTTTTTCTTGTGATTCTGTGTTTCTCCATGCCATCTGCGACACAGGGAATCCTAGTGCGGAGATATGAGTATGTAAAAGTTTTTTTTTATTATGTATTTTGTGTATGAGTTTTTCCATGGCTACCTTCGACATAGGAAATCCTAGGACAGGGCTGCAAACAAGCAATGCAATGCAATTTATGTTAAAATATAATTAACATTTATTTTTTTACTTCACCATAATAATGTTGGCTGCTATAAAAGGGCATGTAGCAGTAGAACCAACTGTATATGCAGTGTTAGTCTGGTGGAATACCTTGTTTTGACGTCAAGAAATAGTGCACTCGCATTGGGGAGTGTTTTTGTTGAATAGGCTGGTTTAGGTAGTATGGGAAAAACTGACGTACTATCACATATACGTGATACTTAGGTCATCGTATTTTTTGTTAACGGAAGGAAAGAAGTTGTATTTCTGTTGTTTGGGGATACAGGTATTTACCTGTATTCAGAAGGCCTCCTGCTCGATACGCGGATACGCGGTCTTCAGAGTTATTTTTAACCGCAGAAAATTAGTGTAATTTGAATTGTGTGGATAACGACACCAATAATGTGGATAACCACCGACCACAGCAAAAGTCTCTTGTAGATACTAAGAACAAAATATTAAAATACTGAAATATTCTCATTACACATTGATTTTCATTAAATACTCTTAAACTTTATAATGCCGTGAATTTAAATTATTATAAAAACAATGTTTCTCGTTATGACAAATATCCGAACAAAACTTATTTACTTTCTTTTGAAGTAAAATATGAATATTTAATTTTGAACTCAACATTTTATGACAAAACTTTCTAAACGCATCATTAGTAGCTATCGATTCGGTGACTTTAGTTATATATAATACTATAATATTTTATAATAATATGCGAATCTTTCGGTATCTGACTTTTAGCAAAAAACAAAAATCTGAACACCTTGTATCAAACTCAATCCATAAAAAACTCATCAGCAAGTTCAAATAAATGTAAGAATTTAGAAATCGTATTATGAATAAATTACGTAACAAAAAAGCAATTACGTATTTAGGTAACCTCAGTCTTCTTCATCCACAAATAGAATATTTACTTAAAAGAAGATAAAACACGGATTTAGAATGAGCCAAAGCTATATCGATCGACCAACAACTTGTCTCCATTGATTAACAGTGATACATTTAAAAAATATCAGTCTAAATTCTGTAATATTAGTGTAAGAGCAAATATCTTTAGTTTCTCTAAAGCTAAGGTTTTTTTGTAAAAATAAAGCTCTATCGTATCAATTGAACTAAATGGATAGATTGAATCAATTTAAGCAAAGAATCAGTGGCACTTTCATCCACTTTGTAACTTGAGGTACCTTGGAGCATTTAAGATAACCTTATTTTATATATGACCAGCCCCTAGTTTTACCTTAATTCTTGCTCGTATCAAAATTAAATTAAATTACATCTAGTTCCATTTCGTAAATAAAACTATCATAGCTGGCTTTTCAACGTAAAAATAACTTATTTATGAATTTATGTACCCAAATGGCCGAATAAAAGCCTAAAAAGGGATAAAAGAATATTTGGTTTTATAGAGAAATATTTAAATTTTGATCATACGAGTAGTTTATGATTTGAAATTACATTCATAAACTAGACGATGTAAATTTAGATATACATATTTATAATAGAAATTGTTTTGTTTTTCCTTTTGGGATTTCTAATTCACCCACACCCTGCCACCGGAACACTGCAGTGCGAGTTCACCAGTGCTTGGCGGCAGATAACCAGTTGTGGAGGCAGTACCTCTCAATTAATTTACCAAACATTGGACAAGTTTTACTGCTACTTTTTATTTATTTTTTAGAACTACCCGGGTACATGTACAGATTCAAAGGGTACTCACCTACGGACGTGAGCAACTGGACCCCCTTTTTATTCTTCACATATTTGAGCTGGGCAGATTTATTGCTGCTGTTATGAACGGAGATAACCAATTAATTTTAGATGGGCCTTTAACTACGAGTAGTCCGGCCCTAAACGAGGCATAAAAAAAATTAACAAAGAAGGTAATTTTACACTTGTGCGTCACACAAATGTTCCATAGCAAAAATACCAATTGTAATTGACATTGATGTAAGAAAGTTTCCCGTTTCTTTAAGTTTATTAAAATGAGAAGGTACACCAAATCCTTTTGTTTTGTAATTGGCATCCTAAACAAACCTATGCAGCATACATTGGCAGTACTTCGCATAGAAACGACGCGGCGAACTCGTAAAACCTTATCTGTACCCTTCGGGGCTCGTTGACACCTACTTGCCTGATGCCACTCGCCTTGGTTACTTCAACTTGGGTTTTCACTATACTAATAGGTTGAATATTTTTATGATAGCTTAAAATAGGAATATGATTGTTAAAGTCAAAAACTCTTTATTGCCATTGAATTTTTCAAACTAATATTATAAATGCGAAAGTTTGTATTTTTGTATGTTTGTTACTTCTTTACGCCTAAAGAAAATTTAATTATATCTGTTATATTATATGTGAATATTTAACTAAGATATTACAAGTTACATTTCTTGGAGCAGGGCGATGACAGGCCATGCCGTTTCAGTGTATTATTATGATCATTTTGATAAGGTAATCCTCAAATACAATAGTTTTTAATGTTATTTAGTAAAATGCGTAATATCAATTTGCTTATAAGAATTTAGGCATCCCAAAGATAAATGATTAGATACAAATTTATAACAAATTTGATTTTGGGGGTCCGTAGCTCGCGTCTGTAGGTGAGAAACCTGTAGTATCCCAACGCGTAGTCTCTGGATGGTGCCAAAAGAGCAACTTGTAGCAGAAATACTGCTTCCACACCTGGTAATCTGCTGCCAAGCAGTGATGCACTCGTATTGCTCTGTTACGGCGCAAGGGTGTGGGCCCCGGTGAAATATATGTATGAGATGTAACATCACCTTCTCGGGTGACGGGTGCATCGGGATGCGACTTGGTTTGGAGGACTTATGTAGGTCAAATTTCTGTTTTCATGGGCGGAGGTAACCACATACCATCAGGTGGGCCTTCAGCTCATCCTATAACTTCAGTAGAATAAAAAAGTCTTTCGTTTGAGTAGCTACACGTAACTCTGGTGTTGGAAAACTCCAACACCAGAAAGAAGATTGAATTGCAAATTGAATTTATTATTTGTCACGTAGTTTTTGTCTATATATTGTATACACAGTAAACAAAGTTTCAGACAGTGAAGTTACTGTCTGAAATTTCTATGAATATTTATTGATTTATTCAAATATGTTCCAGAAGACTCGCCTATTCAAACACTCCTTGCGCTTGGGATTGAAGCGCTAGCAACAATGACGGTCTTTGGCTTTTGTAATACTTTATTATGTGCCGGCAAAGATCCCCGACAAAACTTTATTGGAACATCGGGTATGACTCAGAATGATATGAGACACCCGTTATAATGGGCGGCATTATTCAATAGACGAAGCTTTAGGACGGCTTACGACTTATTCAACTTATTTGGCTTCAGTAATATGAAGTACTTATTATACGAGATGTTTTTGAAATGAGTTGGTTGTCAATATCGACCACAATGGTATCGAAAAGATACATTCATTACAATACGGTTTGACGTCATTAAGTGGGCTCAGGATTCAGGTAGGATGTAGTCAAGACAATATGGTTATATTTCAGACCCAACTAACAGCCGATGCGGCGGTGTCCACACAGAAACCGAGTCTCACTTACAGTCATGCTCATTGTGTCCTATCAACAGCACTTGTGAAGACCTACCAGGGCCGTACAAGTTGCAACATACTGGTCAAAAATAATGTAACAGATATGTCATTGGCACCATATATTGTAATATAGATAAAAACAGACGATTTCGTAAAAGTATTTAAATTATGTTATACTTTTTTAAGTAAACACATTTATATGATTTAATATCCGAACATCGAGCAAACATTAGTAAACTATAAAGCTGAAATAATATATTGTACACAAAAGCTGTGATAGATAATTCTGAATTGTTAAAGCTAGGTCAATGCGCCTAATAAAATATATACGTTATAAATACATAAGTTCCAGCGACAAATCTAGCATTGAGAATTCATGAGAATGCTGACTACTCAATCAAAAGAGGCGGTTTCCTCCTCCAATTAGTCTCCGACTATCTGTCATTTATAATGCAGAGGTTTAACGCAGACGACTGACTAAAATCGATCAATTTGTGCCCGCCAACGGTAGACTTAAGTCGGTAAAAGTTGGCGATTTCACGCAGATTCAACGCATTGCCGATTGCGTATTTGATTCGTATATACTATTAGTCTGTAAATTACCACTGACAGAAATCAAAGACAGTCGGTCGTAATTGCTACGATTTTTGTATCAGGTTTTGCCGGTTTTGTGGCTTAGTTAGTAGTAACCCTGCCTTCGAAGCGACAGGTATGGGGTTCGATTCTCGGCCGGAATACAATGTTTGTGGTGAGTATGAAGTTTGTTCTCGGAATTTGGGTGTTGGTATTATCTGTGCTATCTGCGACACAGTGAGATCTAGCATATAAGTGGGTAAGCTTTTTTTATTGTAGTGCGTTTCCATATGTTTTTAAACGTTTTATCTTGGCAATCTATTGTCGGGCCTACGAAAGGCGTTCGTTTGCTCTAGCTCTATATATTATTTCATGTCTTCTGGGATATTACCCCACGGGGTGGAGCGCACTTCCTACACATTGACCCGTTATTTAAGGTTCAATACATAGAGTGTGAACACACGGTGGGAGTTTTCAGATAATTCTCATAGAACTTTCAATTATTTCACTTTTACAATTTTCTCCGCAAAGCTATTTTCTTATATTCTCTTAAATATTGATTGATGTCATAAACTCAATTACAGAACGAGATCTTGATCTTGACTGGCGTCACAGCTCAGTTAGGAGCAGGTTTGCCTTCTAGGTCCTAGATTTGTTCCCATCGAGTACAAGTATTTGTGTGACGAACTGAAAAGTTTATTCTGTCTGGGTAAGTAAGTAATGTTTGTATTTATAAAACAAGTTCTATGTAAGTATTCTATCAGTTGCCTGGTTACATAGTACAAGCTATATTTAGTTTGGGGTATCTACCCCCAAACTAAATATATGTGTATTATTTAGTTTGGGGGTATTTAGTTTGGTTTGCGCTGTGTATTATTTTTTCTTTATCGCTATGACATTACAAACAATGATTTAAAAATTAAAACAAAGAGAATAAATTTGATTCATAATTTCATGTATGGGATTATAATTTTTACCATTACCAATTTCATTCTATAAATCATAGTCGGTGACGAACAGGATAGCAAATTACTCATTACCGTCATGCCGTCAAAGCCAGATACAGTTTGAAAATTGGCTACTGTTTTGTACAATGTTCTCTACTACCGTAAATTGAGAAATTTTCGTAATTAAGCCATGAAATAAATTAATATCATAACGTGTAGGATAGAACAAAGGTCTCTTGTTAAAATACTGCGGCGAATATACCTAACATGTTCAAAAAAACAAACATATATAAATCTACCACATACCTAAATATTTTTTTATGTCTTGAAACACATATCTCCACAAGGATTTCCTGTGATATTGGCATACACTCTTAATTCGTATACACAACAGAAATACCCAAAAAGTGAATACAAAACTATGTTTCAGTCTCTAATAATAATAATAGTGGTATCTTTTCAAGCGAACAATACATCGGTATACGCATTCAATTGAACCTTTGGATTGAATTATGTTAACTTCATGATGGTAATTTTTTTATTTTCCTCATACAATTTACTACACTAACAATTTCCTCATGTTGCTAATAGCTCAAACATTTGCCCTGACCAAGGTCAGAACGTGACCCCGTTCAGTAAGATAATGAAATAAATATTCATAAAAATTTCACACAGCGGCACCTAGCCCCAAACTGAGCAAAGCTTGTAATATGGAAACCAGATCCCTAATAAAGTTTAATTACCTCCGTAGTTCCGGTATTCTTTACTTGGATAATTTTTGTCATTAGAACTCTACGTGCAGAGTTCGTCCGAGTCACCAGAACTATTTGTACCGTCAAAATGTATAAATGGAAGTTTAGCAACATCACATATTTCCGTCACTTCACATTCATACAAAAAACTCTTACCATACAAATGTCAGGTAAATTACGTTCTAATTTGAAGCCAAACAAATCGTTTTCTAAAACTAAAATTATTCAAAAAACGTTTGTATTTTATGTGGCTGTCGGAGACAACAAAGAAAATTGTAGTTCCTTCGATATTCGTATTTGTGTACAGCGCTAAAATGGCGTCTATGAATTTGGTACCAACATAAATCGATGAATATCTAGTGTGTTACTGATAGAGTATAGTGATTATATGTGTAATGTAATAATAATAATAATAAAATATTTATTAACGTTATAAAATGTAACCCATTTGGTATTCAGAGTGTGGGATCTCTTCTGGTAAGTTTATATAAACCTGTATTAGAAGAGAAAATTAAATGTGATAATCATGTAATTTGATTAATTAAACGTTTACACACTCGTACCTTTGCACTAGGATTAGATAGATAGTCGCAGATATATTTATATATATAAATATTTATCTAATATATTTGTATATATATTTCAATCTACGGTGACAGTTGAATGGGCGAATACAAAACCTAGTAATACAAAACCTTGCATTTGAGTCCTAAGGTAAGATATCTCATTTTTGATAGTTTTGGCAGAAATATTATTGGACTGGCAACCCAATTCGTATGCTTGTGTGTGTATCGACACTATGAATACATGGAACTCATGCACACATTTGTCATAGTTTGTCTTCACCAATAACCGAAATTTTGTTTGACATCCTGTTTCTTATTCTCTTTGATGTTTAACACACGAGGTGAAAAGTGGCCTATCGAGGCTCTGCCTAACTATAACCTAGCCTAACTATCCGGGCAAAAGGACGACTATTCGGACAAAACGGCGTGATTGTGTATGTATGTTCAAATCTTTAAATATAAACTCCAAAATCCCTCCGTGCGTTTCGATAAGAGTCATTGCAACCATTGACTGGTCGTTCCTCCGTTCGGCGCCGACTGGTCTCGACTTGATGCCATACACGCTGTGAGGTGATCATGTATCTACAAATGGTTACAATAGTAAAAGTACTTCTCTTTTGTTAGTGTTATAAGTTATGGACTCATTTTGAGAGTAGCGTTCAAAGTTCTTAACACCCGGAAAAGTGCGATTTCAAATCTCACGTCGAGAGCTTCGTACCAACGATTGAATATTTAACTATTTGTTGTTTTCAGGGGTTCCAGTGCTCGACAGTACCCTACGAATCCATACACGTACCCCCTGAGTGGTGACAAAGGAAGTATAACTTTTGCTAAGTTCGCCAGGAGAAATACTGCCTCCACACCTAGTAATATGCCGCTAAACAATGATGCACTCGCATTGCTGTGTTCCGGTGGATGTTACGTCTTATGCACTTGTGATTTCACCGGTACCCACACCCTTCTACCGGAACACAGCAACACAAGTACATCACTATCTGACTACATATTACCAAGCATGGAGGCAGTACTACTCCGAAACTTTGGGCAAGATCCACTACTACTATTAGTTGTTCCTTTGGCACCAACGTACGTTTGGATACCAAAGGGTCCTCACAATATATGTAAGTAGCTGGATCCCTCGGTAGTAAATTTATATTAAATGCGAAGTGTAAATTTACTAAAGCAAAATATAGTTGCACGTAAGAATAATTAATTAGGTAGATACCTAATGCAACAGGCATTTACAACAGGCATTTGGTACCAAATGAATTATTCTTTTCTATCAAAAAACAAAAGATTTACATCGTTGTATACTTAGTGTAATATAATGTAGATAGACTGCGATTTTTCATTAATTTATTTAACGTGGGGTAGACCTTTTCATTCCCGCGAGTCGCAAATTAAATACTGATTTTATACTCCAGCTACATATTCTAGTGGTTTTAATAGTGCATTCCCATATGTCTGCCCCCAGGGAGTTCCAAAACAGTACGCACAGGTATTTAAAGTGATTAATTGATAATTACTTGGTAAGGTAAGTTTGTCAAATTAGGAATAAATAAATTTTAGGAATTTATCGCGGTGAGCGTTGTGGGTCATAGACGCTGACTTTCAATCCGAAGGTCGGTGGTTCAAATCAAGACCGAATACCAATGACTTTTACGGTTTAAAAGTATATGTGCGCAATACCACATTCTCAAAACGGCGAATAACCAAAAATTCAAAGACATCGACATCTACCTATCCGGATTGGACTTCTATAGTAAATCAAAACCCATTCACCCTCATTTGTTAAGAAGCTGATCTTTCAGCTGTGAAAACATTAGTAATTGATAGGCCACTAACTCGCAACATTTTCCTGTAACTGCTAGACAAGAAACTATTTTAGTCGTTATATTTAAAACACTTGTGACAGTGGTAAGAAAAATGCCACTATAAGGAACCTATCTCCTCTGTAGCAGCAGGAAATAACTTACCTACTTACATTACACTCTTATCTCAAGCGGACTGGACGGGAACTAATTACTTAGAAATATTAGCACGGAGACGGTATTCAGAGAGATGTATACGAGCCATTTGTCATAACATTTGATATAATCAGAATTATCGGAAAATGTCGGAATTATAAATGATTACTTTGTATCATTATACTTACTTGTAAATAATCCTTCTTTTCATGTTATTAAAATCAATATTTTATGTATTTTAGCCTGTATCAACGAATCAGAAATACCTGTCCCTACCAAAATAACCTGAGCTAGTAACCTAAAAGTATTTCGATTCCAGAAAAAATCTCAATTATGATTCATTTAGAATTTAATATTTTTTATATGACTGATTTTGCGTGATGAGCAGACGGCCTTCCTGAGTGTTAAGTGGTTATTATACAACACAAATACAACTCAGGCGTTCACCGACTAAAGTATGAAAAGACCCAAGTCACACCGCACTCCACCCTCGTCTCTCCGCAGACCACAGTCTTGCACCGAAATACAGCAACGCGATACATTACTACTTGAGGTGGTACTACGGCCGCGTGCAACATGGTCCCCCATAATTGTCACCTAATTCAAATATCACACTACGAGTACTTTGTGGCGCCATCTCTTGACAGTTTTGAACAGATGTTTAAATATAGTGAAATCGTAATAAATTTTATTAAGTAAAAGGTTCTTTATTCTAAAGATTAATCTTCATTGACTACTTTTAATAAATAGTTAATTATTTTCTCAATGGAAATGTAATTAGCAAAGTATGTTATCCAAAATCTACTTAACTACTGAAAAGTGAATAGTCAAAACTCTGGGAACTTTTTATTATAATTAATATTATTAATTATGACAGAATGCATTACGCTTTCATAGCAAAAACACAACAACCATACCACACTTTTTGTACAAAAATGTATAAAAAAGCAAATGGACTGACGTGTGCTGAGTTTTACAGCTGCTATAACTCATAAGTCAGGCGTAATGTGCGTGAAATAGATTCTGGCGCCCTCTCGCGGCTTCTAGAAGGACTGTTTAAATTCAGCGTGCCGGTCCGCTGAGTTGGAAAGCCGGGCCACAGTATAATGCCAAACAGTATAAGATCTTTATAGTAAAACTAAAATAAAATGTTAAAGTTTTAACAGTAAAGTTACATAATATAATATCCGTGCGCTCCTTTAAATTCCTTACTCCTACAAGTAATAATCGGTATAAATAATATCGGCAATATTAATTGAAAATGAATACATATAAACTTCGTGCAGATAATGTTTGATTATTTTCACATGGTTGGTAGTTGATAAATCAAAGAATATCTGGTAGATTCGAAGATCATCAGTGGAAAAGCAAGTTTAGGAATAAATTAGCAAATGTCATGCCATTTTAGATTCCTTATTAAATAAAAAAGATATTTTTTTTAATATTTTTCTGATAACTATTATGGTTTAGCCTATTGCCAGATTCCGGCTTGACTTCATTCAGGGTGTATGTGAAATTCATGTAACGTTTTGGGAGTCCACGTTGCTTTTCGCATAAGACATGTACCGACTGTGTCCTTACATGTCTTATGCGAAAGGAGCAACCCAAAGTCGCAGTACAACTTGTGCCAAGTTCGCCCGGAAAAGTACTGCCACCTCATAGCATGTTTCCTTGTGTATACAATAACACCTAATCGTTTGGAAAAATACTTGGATAGATTTTTTGGATCCGATAAATGATAAACGTTCTTCTTTTATAATATAATTTAAAACTAGTTATTCATCGGGTAGAATTTGTAACTGAAAAGATCGAATAAAATATGACTATAAATCGGTTATTAATTAATTAGTATGGTAATTTTCATATTGATATATATGAGCCAGCCGTAATTTTATAATAAGATACATTTTAGGTCTATAGAAATAACTTTCTGAATAAACCTCGACTATTTGTGTTAGAAAAATTTGTATTATAATTACAAAACATAGTATAGCACGATTTGTGTCCTAAGATTACCTTTATTACGTATTTTTCGTAATAATTGGCTTATAACAGCGCAATGAGTAGCTGAGTAACTGATGCTATTTATCACTTATTTATTAGTAATGATTGGCTTATAAGTGCGTAATTAGTAAATCATACGACCTAATTAGTTGGTTACGGGATCTAAGTGGCTAATTATCGCATTGTTCGTACCGAGCGTTGACACCAGCGGGAAGTTATAAGTAAGATTGAGTTTGATGCCGTGATTCACTTTAGGTTATTACATTAAAATTTAGTTTTAAGTTGGTCTATTGACATCTGCTCTCCGAAATCCCGCGTAAAGTTGCAATTTGCGGCCAACAACGAATGGTCAAGTCAATAAAAACATGATTCACTTTAATTGCAGTCTTTGACAAGTCTCAAGTCAAACCTCCTGACGATGCCTCGTGGAGAGGCAACCCACGTGTCGTTTCAATTGTTAAATTTTATTATATTTATTATGAGGTTATTTTGCGTTGTTTTAGGTTGGTTGGTACCAGACCAGATTTTATACTTATGATACAACGCCTATGCCATAAAATGTCTTGATTATTTCTCACCCACTGCCAATGAAACTTTATTGTACAATGGCACCTATTTTATCAAATCAATTAAATGTGACAGTCACCTCAGTTGGAGCGAGAGACGAAGTTTGCGCACTGCAAGCACTTTTATTCTATGACTAAATTAGCCTGCCAGGGGGATGGCGCTGTTTGAAATATTATGTGAAATGATATGAATATCAGTTACGCCATTATTTTTTACGTAGCGCCTTGTGAAATATGTTAAATGATGAACACGTTTCTGAGAATGGGTTTAACACTTCGGTATCAAAGATATATCCTTCAATACATACCTATTGTGTTGCTGCTGTATTTACAAACTAAACTGCCATGACCTTACATGACTAAACATTATTTCATTTCATTTTAGATATGGATATACATTTATTGGATAAGCTTTTAGTAAATTGTGAGATGATTGTGATTTTTTTTCGAAGGATATTGATGTTCTTGTAGACGATATGATTGAAACTGAGTCTTTTTATTGTATCAGTATCAAGAAAATATTGAGGGCACCCTTCAATATTCTGTTGACACAATAGAAGATTTTAAAATACTATTTTGAAGTTAACATAACCACGCCTTGTCTCACGTTCCTTCGCTATGCGACATTGCTACTACCCCATGGTCGAGAAAAATAATCGGATTTACGGGTTTAAAATATATAACGGTCTAATAATATTTTAATGCAATAATAGAGTTTTTAAATTCTTGGCTACACTGTTTTTGCGTTTAGACCCCTGCTACTCGACCAAATAAATAGATAGCTAGATAGATAGATTTTGTAAAGCATCAAGGTCATATACGGATGAAACTTGTATAAAGGTAATCACAGTTATGTTTCTCCCCAATGAAAGTTAACAGGTACTATCCACTTAATAATCCCACCTTCCAACTTGCTAACGACGCCACAATAGCACGACGGAGCTGCATTCGGATGGCTTCTTAATTACCTAGAGTGGAACACCCATTACTACCAGTAAGTAAACTACTTTTTAATAATATTATTTCTGTAATGTAAACAACATTACAGAACATTCATACAACATTACACATACAACATTCAACAAAAACTCCAGACATTTATGTGATTGAATTATGAATTATAGTGAAATTTTAAGTTTTAATGTTAGATGATATAGGGTGTGTTTGAAGACTTTTACCATTACCGCGTAACTTGCGCCAATACTTAAAGAACACCACACACTTGTCCTCGGTAGTGATCAAACCCACGACCTACAGAGCAGAAAGGAGAGCCAACCAACTGAGCAATGGCCAGTCCTATATTATTGTTGGTTCCAAAATCCTATGTAGGTATAACATAGCACCAGGTACAAAGGGCAGTGAGATGGAAGTCTTCAAGTCGATAATCCAAAAAAAGTTAAGCCTGATAAAAAATTGGTCCTTCCATAACTGGCTACGACTCTTGGCGCTGAAGCGGCCATGAATAATCCGCGCGTCAGAGGCACGCGAGCCGACGCCCAATTAAAAACGTACTCTTTCCACGATTTTTAGCTTAGAATATTGTATAATAAGCCGATAAAATACCCCACTTAACGCCCAGGCTCGCTGCCGATGAAATATGCACTCCTCAACCTCATTACTGTGGATTAAGTGCAAGAACTGTGATGATGGCTTGGAACAAATTTGAGCTTTGAATGAGAAATTAATTTTCATAATAACTATGTCTATAAAATTAGCATATCTAAATTAATTGGTAAACCATTTCAAATATGTGCTGAGTAGTTTGAATGACAACAGGGATGGCCACTTGTGTTGTGAAAAACTGTTAATTCTCCCATAACTTAGTTGCTCTAGCCTTGCCTTTGAAATGAGGGGCCCCAGATTCGATATCCAGCCTGGGCGTACTTTGTGTAGTAAGCATGAAGTTTGTGCTCGGGTCTTGCGGGTTTCCATTGTGTTTCTATGTTTGTCTATGCCACTTTTGACCCGGAAATCCCGGTGGAGATTTATGCGCGTGTAAGCTTTTTTTTTAATATCCCTATAAGCTGTAATAAGTGTTTCGGCAAGCTATACTATACATAGGTATGATTTATTCTCAATTGTGCGATCCATCGTTACTTAAATCAAAACATTAAACCAACAATCAAATATGAAGTTTGTCTAACGGTTTCTGTTCCAACAAGTGGGCCAAAATAAACAAACCGAAGCTTGTTTAAGTAATGTTTGTTTTAATCACTGGAAGCCGAGAAGTTGTAAACAAAAAGTTGTAACACATTGTGTTCCCATTACTAAGCGATGACAGCCATGAGAAAGATTGGTTCTTCCTTATAAAGATGTTTGACGATTGTTTTAGTGGTTTTATATCGAGGGGAGATAATTCTATACCTGGTAAAAATCAACTTATATTTTTTTTTTACAGATAATCCGGCTCTGATCGTTATAAAAAAACCTGAAAATCTGCTTCTTCTTATATCATGTAAGTGGCCAAGTATCGAAAATTTCAAACCGCCTGAATCCCTCCGACATGGCTTACTGCTATGCTAATAGCAGGGACATTAACGTACCCTCTGAAGCTCGGAAGCGCTCAGTTAGAATGCCACTAAATGATCACCCATCCAAATACTGGCTGGGGCGGAGAGTTGCTTATCTTAGATAATTTTTGAAGTACATTTATGCAAACTTCGCCAAATGAGCGCTTCAAACAATCCTAGAGTCTTAGCTACACATTAATGTTTTTGTTACAATTGCTACATAACTTACCTAACTGATGATCCTTATTGAATCTTTTGTCATGTATTGTAAGTTATGGGACGTCCTGAGGGCGACCTTATATTAAGTGGTTACCACCACCCACAAACGGCTCCTTGGCTTAGTGGTAGTAACCTTGCCTTCGAAGCGAGGGGTCCCGGGTTCGATTCCCAAGGCACACTTTGTGTGGTGAGCATGAAGTTTGTTCTCGGGTCTTGGGTGTTTGTCTTGTGTTTCTGTGTTTGTCCATACCATCTGCGACACAAGGAATTCTAGTGCAGAGGTATGAGTGTGTTAACGTTAAAAAAAAACATTAGCAATATGACTCAGGTCCGCTCCCCTACTACTAAAGTATGGGAATACTATGGGAGACGGACATGTAACGTCTTGTGCGTCTATAATTACCGGAACTGTCACCCTTGTACCAGAACAGAACAGCGTGAGTGCCACTGCTTGGCGGGGGATTACCATGTGTGGTAGCAGCACGAACCAGGCACAGGTTCTACTTTGGGTTGCTTCACCCGTAGGGTCACGTGTAGGAGTCCGTATAAACCCTAAGGTAATCACAGAGATCCTACGGACGCCAGCAACATGTACCTAAAAATATATAAAAAAAATTTGTTTATACCTATATAAACAAAAACCTTTACCTCTCTATTACTTTTTACTATCAGCACTAGAAAAGGCTCAAATATCCATTACAGTCTGCGGAACATTAAACAAAATATATAATCTCAAGGGATGAGGTACCCTCTTAATAGCTGGTTAAACATTGTTACTCTAACATCTAGACTCGTTTCTATCTAGTTAAGCACAATTTCTTTAAAAGCTTTTAATATCTTTGTAGTTCTTATCGAGACCGGGGTACTAAATAAGTCGCAACGTAAACATTACTTAGAAAAAAGCAAGACCGCATTGTTTTCCTACAAGAAAGTTTATGCACTTAAGTTAATCTAACTGATTTTAATTACTACACGAATACATTGATTCTGAAATTAGGTAGATCAGCTTGTGTATAAGCTAGTCTATCGGATTTCAATTAGGTACTTCAGGTAAAATATAAATAACTAACACACTCATATCCCTGCAACAAGTTTCCAAACTCCGAAACATAAGACAATCATCCCAGACATGAGATTGAACTTCATGATCTCCACATAAAGTATGCCCCGGCTCGAACTAGGGTCCCCTCGTTCCGAAGGCATTGCCAACTAAGCTACGGAGCCGTAAAAATATCATTCGAAAAAATATTATTTGTTAAAATAATTATATGTCAAATACCATCCGATTTTATCATATTTCTACGTTAGAAATAGATATGAAAATTTAAAAACTCAATTTTGCCAGACTCTCCGATCAATTTGTAAAAGGTTCATTTATTTTAATTGAATTTTGAAAATTACTAAAGTGAATATTATCGTGGTGCAAGTTAACGAGCGTAAATTTTCAAGTTTGAAATAATATTACTGCTATATTATACTGCTTGGCTTGCCCCGTATTGAAAACTCGCGACCAATTTATCATTGAATTGGAAGATTTAATAAATAAATAAATCATTTCATTTATTTGTAACAAAGCTGTACTTCCGTGAAAAAGTACTTGGAAACACTTGATTGGTAAGTGTTACCCCACCCGCCGTATTCACCAGACATTGCACCGTCCGATTATCACCTGTTCCGGTCCGTAGCACATGCTCTGACGGTGCAGCGGTTCACATCTTATGAGGATACCAAAAATTGGGTTGATTCGTGGATAACCTCAAAAGACAAGGAGTTCTTCAGACGTGGGATTCGAATGCTGCCTGAGAGATGGGAAAAAGTGGTTGCAAGTGATGGGCAATATTTTGATTAAATTTATATTACCGTTCTTCTACAATAAATATTTAATTTGTGTTAAAAAACGGCGGAAACTTATTTGTACTCCTAATATAACTCAAAAGTATAAACTTTCATATTTCAAACGTCTATTTTATAGAAATAGACGTCTGCAACAAAATTATAACGTTTTTCGTATTTATGGATATATTATAAACCCATTGATTCAAACCCCTCGACCCCAAAACCACACACATTATTGTCATCATCGGTTTTTCGGATCAAATTGAAAAACGCCTAGTTTTCTCTAGTTGAGGCACAAAAGCTATATGAATGTCAAAATTTAGTAACGTATACTTGGAAGAACCATATTGCAAGTATTGGTTTGTGATTATCGTCAGTATCCTTGAATAAATTATATCTCTAGATATTATGAAAAAAGAAATCGTCTTGTTAGGATATTCTGCAAATTTTCACAACACTAACTCTATAGCAACACAACAATACACGGTCGCGTGCCCAACTGCGATAATACAAAAATGAAGACGGACATTTTATGCCTATAAGTAGACACTAAACCAACACAGAGATACGTGTTCCTAGCAATTGTTTTGTTCCGATTATCGTAATATTTTATTGCGTCTCTTGTATGCTTATATTTTTTCTTGTACTCTGTTTATTGGGCTCTTTAAAAGAATAAGTTTAAAGAGCTCATATTTTTTTAGTATCTAATGTTGTTGTTAGGATAATATACCTACATAAACAAGTAAATTAACTATTTATTTATTGTGCATTGTAGGATTATTTTAGGCAAAGAATCCTATAATGCACATGTTTGTCTAATCTACCTTTTTTAAACCTACAGACGTGGAAGGCTTAAATGTTCACAGTAAACTTATTGTTTTTGCGGATATTAGTTGAATATTGACGACGACAACGAGTCCGTCTGTATTTTGGTACAGGAATAATAGGGACAACATGGAATTGTTATTACTGGCAAAAATTAAGAAGTCCGATGAGTCAGTTCGACAAAATCCGCACTACATTGAATACATTCAACAAAAAAAAGCCTTTAGAGACCTTTAGAGACCCTACGCGTCGTATATCAAGTTCGTCCGGAGAATTACTGGCACCATTCCTGGTAATTCACCGTCAAGTATAGGCTTGCTGCGTTCCAGTTATAGGGTAGTGTGAGTATAACGAATCTCGGAGTGACCGGCCTCAGAGTGACGGGTGCAACGCAGTGTAACATGGTTTTCCTCATGTATCTGTCAGCGGCGATAGTCACTTACTAACCATCAGTTCATTCCGTCAAACAAAATTTAAAAAATGCATTTCACCTGCCAACATGGCTTAACAATGTCAGAAAATGATCTTTCCATACTAATTTTTAAATCTAATTCATTTTGGTTCTTTGCGAAATCGGAAAATCGAGTGGTGAATATCAAAACGTGTAGTGCAAAAAGCCAGTCTATGTTATGGTTATGACTTGAGATTCATCATCGAAACACTAGCGTGTTTATTAAACTAATATCTAAGACAGCTAAAACTACCCCTCATTGACCACGTAACTGGCTCCAGAGCTTCATATAGGTATTATAATTGCATAACTCTTGAAATTTATGGTAACTACGCGGCCAGTTAGCTCACACGATATCCTGCTATTATATTAGGTATGAGTAAAATGTAACATGAAGTTTGGAGATATTGCTGTACTCTGTAGTCAAGAATTGAAACTTATGAGAGAACTCTTGTAGTAAACTATTATGAAAATCTTTGTCATACTGTCTATTTTATAACACCAACTGCCAGGACCGTCCCCGGATAGGTTGCCGGTTTTAACCTATCATCAAAAATCGAAGAGAATTAAAGAAAGGAATGGTTAACGATCAATAGGATTTCGTTACTATTTTATGTTATTATTATAGTAAGTTCTATTTTTGTTTCATCATATTCCAAAACCCAAGACTAAAATTCATTTATTCCTTTAGACCTCGAGTATCGTTTGGACGTGTCAAATTTTACATGCACAAGTAAACATATGTGTACGCATATAACGCACAGAAACTCTTAAGGCACTAAACATATATACTCCAGGTATATATATATTATAGGTATATATATACTCCTACTGGCATCTACTTATCTTGTTATTCGATTGCTGACTGTGACCATAAGCGTTTATAATTTTGTAATATAATCGATAGATTTATTACAAAATTATGAACGCTTATGATAGATAGGTATCAACATAATATGTTACATCTAAAGCCCACTTGACACGTCTAATAAGAATACTTGCCTTTGTGTAAATGTTTCAATACTATAGGTGAAATAAGTTAAAACGTAAAAACACATGTTGTCTGTTGATAAAGAATGTAATGTTTCAGACTAATGAATTAATGAAAATGTAGACTAGAATTTTCAGTTTGTAGTAAAAACACATTACCACTAAAAAGAAAATATTTTCACCGCATTGTGGGTAAATCCAAGCTCATTTGGTTAATTTAAAGAGCGAGGATTGTGAAAATTTCATGTAGTTTTAAAGAACATGTCCGTTTAGATTAGAGTGATATGAAACCGCAGCCTCTTGCGGCCGGAAAGGAAGATTTACCAGAATTCAGAGTAATGTTAACCAACCAGTTATATTTCTAGGGTTCCATAGCTAGTTGTCACGAATTTATGAAATATTTAATACGTCAATCTTTAATCTATAAACTACATTGACAATGATTGAAAAGTTATGTGTTTACTAGCTGCATCTTGTGGTGTACCCGCGGTTTTCCGGGATCATAAGTAACCTATGTGTTAAACCGGGATATAAGCTACCCTAGTACCAAATTTCATCCAAATCTGTTGAGCCGCTTAAGCGTGAAGGAGTAACAAAAATACACACACACACACAAACACACACACACACACATAGACACACATACATACAATCTTTCGCCTTTAAAATTTTAGTGCGATTTGAGCTCGCGATATAGACAATAGGTCTTTAGTGTAGTGGCAGTGGCGGTAGTGGCAGCTACGGCTACATTTTAAGACAAATAAAAGTGGGACAAGGTGATGATGATTTATTCATTTATTTCTGATACATTTTCCTAGCCAGTGTTTTTTTTTTATTTCCTTATTCATTTAAAATCTGTATAGTAAACATGAGTATAAGGTAGTAATATAGATGTCCAATGTCCAACAATCCAACTATTACTAACAATGTATTTTGAGATTTCGACACGGAACCACGTCATTGAAATCTGACACATACGTTAAAACTTTTTAAATATTTAAATGCATCCCAACGAGTTGGACGTGGGTTTAAGGTACCTACTTTTAATATAATTTATGTACATACGCCTTGCGTTCGTTTCGTATTACATAGATATACTAGTTTTTACTAGCGCAGCTCTACGTGGACGTATATGAGTTAAACGAATGATTATATAAACGCATATATATGTTAGAATAACAAGGCCTACCAGTACGTACTAACCTCTTATAGCTTGAAACATTATATTATTAGAGAAAACTGTCACGCCACTATGAACTTCAAATTAGGTTTCGAATGACTTCTTATTTACACATCTTAAAACACGCAGTGAAAATCTCAACTTAACTCAAAGATCAACTTAACAATATGTCTAGGATCATAACAATATGTTAATTTTATAAAGTTAAAATAGCAATGGCTTACTTTTCATTTTCAAAGGCCATTATTGATCTTTACATAAAATTTCGAAACCATTGAGGAAAACAACCTCAAAATATCAAATCTCGTAGTCCAGCGGTTTGACTGTACGTTGTCTGTCAGTCACTCAGTAAGGACATCGCCTTTTATGAAACAAATGTTATTTTATGCGTGTAATGTTACGATACGATAAGAATCTCTGACTCTCTGGTGTAATTTTAAGTATTTTGTTTAACCACCATATAATTGACTTTTTTTTACTCTGTGTATCCGAGTGACATAAGAACACTTTTGTGGTGGGTAAAAAAATGTGGAGGAATAGACTTGGCACGCGGAGAGCTTATTCTTGCCATAACTTTTCACGAATATCTCGGCGAATGCTTAAATTCAGTATTTTGTTATTAAAAAGTGGGGCAGAATTTTTTGAAAAGCTAGCAACTTTTTAAAATTTCTTAAATATTCGTTGCCCACGGATAAATACATCAAACGAAAACTCACCATTTATCTTTTCCAGTTCCATACATAAAACAGAAAGCTCAGGCTGCTTGATTCAGTGTTTCCCGCCAACTCCAGATTGTGCCGCAACACCGCAACTTCCTGTTTCCGGTGGCTAGCCTGCGCTTGCGCGATATGTCGGACGTGACGTCACGCTATGTTAGCAAAAACTGAAAAATTACAAGCTTTTGTTATAGAAACGTTACAAGTATTTTTATTTTGCGTAGGTAGATAGATATATATATAGATAACACTTTATTGTTCACATAAACAAAATAACAGAAATTATAAAAAAAAAATAAATTAATCGCTTTATGCCTCATGGCAAAGTTCGAGAGGGGCACGAGTGAAGTTCCTTTGGAGAGCCTAGAGACCCTCGAATGCGCAGAGGTCGGCCACCGGAGGGGTTTATTTCGGGTAAAAGTCCCACATAACTCGGTTGTCTCCCCCAGGGCAACCGGTGTATCTGTTGCAGATTCCCCTTCGTCAACAAAAAAAAAGGTACCAGTAAGTACCTATGCCTATGTATGTAATCTTAGTTCTGCATTAATGTTACATATGCTTAGTCAAGATGCTTGCGCACGTAAACGCCAGGATTTTGCTTACGCGATGTAACGGCGTTAAAGACACGGATCAAACGCGCCTAAACTTCTTGAATCTAAATAATTGTAATTGGCGTTTACGCAGAGTTTAAATCCCCGCGTAGGCTTTTAGATCGCACATATCAATAATTACAGCGAGATCGCCCATATGAATATGCTTTTGCTATAAATACATTTTAAGCTATTGAAATTACATTACTCATAACTAATTAATAGAGGTTTTTAATATGTTTATTTTTACCTATTACTTCCAAGATCTTTATTATGGTTAATTTATTTATAATCTTTATTTTATTTATTATGTAAGAGACATGAGAGGTACAGAAAACGTGATTTATAATTTTGTGGGAAAGCGCAAACATTGTTACAAAATAAAATAAATGGCCTTTTGATTTTTTGTGAGACGTAATTATTCCTAATTCACCCCCAGTGAAAAATCATCGTACACTTTTCAGTTATATTGTAAAGACTAAGAGATAACCTTAATAATTTTAAAGTGTAATTTTTGATATACCAAAAGCGGTTCACGGTTTGATATACCATCACGGTATACCTGGCATAAGTGAAACATGACGTCATAAGAGATCGTCATGTCGTTTACCGTAACGTCGTTACAGTCGGTTTTACTACCAAAGCGCGCCAAAAGTTTCACATTAAAACCCAACCTTTACTTTAATTTCACTATTTATATGCAAACAATGTAATCCGCCATGCATTTTTCAGTTGCTATAATAATTCTCATATGCTTAAAATATTGCGCTGAAAATAATGAATAGAATAAAATTATGTTGCCGTCACCAAAGTGAAGTTAGAAACATGCACATTTCATTTTAAAGTGCTACACAGAGACATGAGATGAAACAAGCAATAAAAACTTAATCAAATTTTACGTACAGGTATTCAGGTTTCAATGTTCAGACACGAGGAATACTAGAAACTTCATTTATGAAAGATTTTACACTCACTCGTTTAATAAACTAAAACTAATAAAACCTCATCTGTTTATATTGAAATACCAATGATTTATTTCACTGATTAATTAGATCTGTCTTCTAACGTCAGTCAACAAAAGTCACAACAAACGGTGAGCAACAATCTAGAATCAATACAAAAATGTTATCTTTTGCTAGAAAAACATTTGTGCCTTCGATATATCGAAAATTTCATACACTCCAACCACTGTTAACCAACGGCGAGCAAGACATATCAGTTGGGAACCCATTTTGCTTGAAACCTATCGAGCAAGCGAATCATACCCTGCGGAGACACAACAACATGCAGCGACAAAGACTTTATGAGTTCGGTTTGTATACCGCAGCTTGCTTACCCAAATACGTGCAAAAGATACAAATGCAACACACGGACGAATTGGAAATATTGGTGGTACCAGATGGCATGTTCCAAGTCCTCAGTTTCCTGTGCCACCATCAACATGCCTGCTTTAACCAATGTTCGGCTACTACTGCTATCGATGTGCCGAGTCGTGAATTTAGATTTGAAGTCATTTACTGCCTCCTTAGTTTGAGGTTTGGCGAGCGCGTGAGAGTGAAGACTTATACCGATGAGTTGACTCCACTGCACTCTGCTAGCTCACTTTGGAAAGTCTGCATATGGTTCGAGAGAGAGGTATATGATATGTTTGGTGTTATCTTCTCTCATCATCCAGATTTACGTAGGATTCTCACTGACTACGGTTTCGCTGGACATCCATTGCGCAAAGATTTTCCATTGGTCGGATATACGGAGGTGCGCTATGATGATGAATTGAAGAAATTGGTTTACGAGCCCGTCGAATTTGCCCAGGAGATGCGCCGGTACCAACTGGAGTCACCTTGGAATTACATGAAAAACTTCCATGAAGGCTACAGCACCCCCATGCCACCGCCTAAGCCACAGTAATGTTCATTATTTCTATAATCTATGTTTATTAAAGAATATTTGTTGAGATCCGAGTAATTTTGAATATAAGTACTATGTTCACTTAAATTAGGGTTACTATTTTATAACTCATTGGTCGTAACTTGACAATACCAGTTTTACTACGAAATCGTATGTACTATCTAGAGTGCCCGTGACTTCATTTCGCAATTACCCTGCAGAGCAGCTATTTGGTATTAAGAATAAAAAACGCCAATGAAAAACACTGGTGTTTGCCATTGTTTAATGGTAATGAATAATTAAAGAAATACTTTTAATGAATAATATTTACTTTTATACAACTTTTTTTACTAAAAGTCAATTTGATTTTAGTAAAAAAAAAGTTATATAAACACTCACAAATGAGGCTGATTATTTACAATGGAACACCCATACTTACACCTAACCTAACCTAACAAAATCATAGTAATACAGAAAAGACCAAGTATCTATAGAAAAACAATAAGTACTATAAACAGTCCTGAAAAAACCTTTTTATCCGAATTTACAATCAAGAAGTATTAAGATATGACAATACCTCACTATGGAGTGGTCTGACTTTATAGATCGTCAGGCTTATGCGACAAAGTACGAAAGCCAGCTCCAAATGAGCTGTATGTTGAAAAAAAACTTGAAAATTCCGGGGTTCAAGTTATTTGGACTTCATACTAAGAAACACTAAAATGCGAGTGTACTACTGCTTTGCAATGGTTTCCCAGATATGGTAATAATACCTCTCCGCACCAACTTAGCACAAGTCCTGCTGTTACTTTGATATCATGGTTGTATCAACTATACTCTGTTGTTATAGGTATATATTAAATGTTCTTACTTGTCATCGCATTCGAAATAGAATTGTTTTTCTCTTGGTAGTTCATAGCTCATTCTTTCTCATTTGTTGAGAATAGCCTGTGTCCCAGCAGTAGTAGCGTAAGAGGCTGATACATTTGGCCTCGCATACTGAATTTCCGTTGTCCAATAGAGAGCTCATGACACTTCAGAGACTAATGGTAGAAACAGTATAGTAACTTAACATACAGGATCTGAATAAGTCAACCCGTTCGTGCCCAGATGACGCTTCAACGCTCTAATTAATAACTTTGGAAATTAAACGAACCCAGCTAATTATTCTATCTTCATTTCATTAAGTAGATTCTGAAGCTCCAACGAGTCAAATTAGATCGTCTGGTATAATGCAGTGGGGCTGAGTGATCTCAATGGGGGAATATTGGATATTAATGGATTAAGGGAGTAATATGACTTCCATATTGTGATTATGCTGAATTGTTTCTGATTCATGTTTAACAGGAGTGTATTTATTACATTTCATATTACGTCGCCAAGTGTTGTTTATGATAGATAACATTCCAGACCTGAAAATCCGAATACGACTTTGTTTATTTCTAAAATTTCTTTTCAAATATAAAATCGGGTAATTTGCTAACAATAGTTTTGTGTGGGTACATAGGGAACGCAATATAATATTATAGGTGTGTGAATATGACTCCGCCCTTTCTCAACAGATGTCGTTTTTAGTATTGTTTACGTGTACTAATAAATGACCATACTTGTATTCGATAGTACTGAATGTCAGCTATCTAACGCATTTTATGATATTTGGTTGAAGTGTAAGCAACAATTGTTTTCACCTTTTCGAAAATGTCGGTTTTTATTCCAAATAAACGTCATTTGCGGGAAGTGTTATTACATTATTTTATTGCGAAGAAAACTGCAGCGGAAACTTATCGTTTGCTTGTGGAGATTTATGGTGAGCATGCTCCGTCTAATACAACTTGCAAGGAATGGTTTTGACGATTTCAAAATAACGATTTTAGTACTGAGGATAAAGAACATGGAAAACCACCAAAAAAATTTGAAGATGCTGAATTGGAAGCATTATTGGCGGAAGATTCTTGCCAAACTCAATCAGAATTAGCTGCAGCATTAAATGTTGATCGTTCAACTGTTGCAAAGCGTTTACAAATGATGGGAATGATTCAAAAAGCCGGTGACTGGGTTCCACATGATTTAAAAGAAAGAGACATGGAACGTCGGAAAACCATTTGTGAAATGCTGCTTCAAAGACAGCAAAGAAAAGGATTTTTGCATCGGATAGTCACAGGAGACGAAAAATGGATACACTACGAAAATCCTAAACGCAAAAAAGCTTGGGTGAAACCAGGCGAACCAGGCCCATCACAGCCAAAAATAAATATTCACTGTGCCAAGGTCATGCTCTGTATTTGGTGGGATCAGAAAGGTATTGTATATTATGAGTTGCTCAAACCCTCTGAAACTATTAATGGAGAAGTTTACCGACGACAACTAATGCGTTTGAAGCGAGCCATAGAAGAAAAACGACCAGAATGGGTGAATAGACATAACAAATTAGTTCTTCAGCATGACAATGCCAAACCGCATACCGCAGAAGTCGTAAAAAGATATTTAGAGGGACAGGACTGGGAAGTGTTACCCCACCCGCCATATTCACCAGACATAGCTCCTTCGGATTAACACCTATTCCGGACGATGCAGACAGACCTTACTGGAGAAAAGTTTACTTCATGTGAAAGTATCAAAATTTGGATTGACAACTGGATAAGCTCAAAAGACCAGGACTTCTTCCAGCAAGGAATACGAAAACTACCTGAACGATGGGCGAAGGTTGTAGCTGCAGATGGAGCATACTTTCAATAATTTTTTTTTTAATTTTGTAAGCGAACAAATGTGTTTTATTTTGACAAAAAGGGGCGGAGTCATATTCACACACCTATTATTACTAATGCTAATATTATATACACTGATATATATCTCTAATATTTTTATCAGCTGTTGTTCCAAAAGAGGCGAAACGCTTGACTTCCTAATTTTTTGTCTTATTTCGAAGTACATGCATGTGAATTTTAACTGTTCAAATTCCTCCCGATGTACGTCTGAATAGATGTGCCGTGTGGTCGTTAACTTTATGCACTGTGTCGCAGCGAAGTGCACACCTTTATACTCGGTCTATTAATTAAGTATTGTGTATATATATTGAGTAAGTATCGTCGTATATTTTTACTTTGTGTCGCCCTTATAAAAACTCGTATATTTAGTATGGCGGTTCAAACAGTATTGCAACTGAAATAAAAACCGACTTGAAATTACTTTAATTGTATATTTTACGTCTCCTAGAATTTATTTATAAACATTGTACCTAGAAAGACCACTATAAATTTTAAAAATAAATCATCGAAGTTGGCCTCGAATGACGAAGAAATTGCGTTACAAAGATACAATAAAAAAACAAACAACTTGAATCACAATCAAATACTAATTAATTAGTAATCTATAATATTATAATACACATAAGACACTTATGTGTTATGTACTTATGCACACATAAGTACATAACTAGTATTTATTCAAAGAAAAAAAAATATTTATCATAACAAAAAATGTTTTCATTAAAAAAATTGACAAATTCTATATGGAATGGTTATGGTTTCATAACTTCAATATTATTTTAATATATTATATATTATTGTATATAAAATAATATTTTTAAGTTATGAAATTATAACCATAAAGTACGAGAAGTTAATACAAATAAATTGTATAATAGTTCAATTTTTCAGGTTAAACAGTAACTGTCACTTGTAGGATATTACGAGTATTAGGTATTTGTATCCAATCTTGGTATTTAATTATAATTTGTTTTCTTTTAACAGTCAAATTTCTGCAAATAGTTTGATTTTGCAGTCAAGTTTAGGTATTGAAAAAAAATATCTATTTAACACTTCAAAAGTAACACGATAAATAAGTCTATATTTGATATATATTTTAAGTCTAGCTAACAAATATAGTAATAATTAAAAATCTTGATTAAGTCCCTAGTCCAGTGTACAGTGACCCTAACCTTAACAGTAAATTCTAAACTACTAAACATTAGAAATATTATAAATTGTAATAGCTTATGTGTGATTACAACGGCGAGCATCGATTATACCTTACAGTTTCAGTATTACTTGCCAAAGTATACATGATTGTCAAACATGAGCGTACCAGAATCCTAGTTCATATCAGTTGAATCAGACGGACATCTGCGTAAGAATAACGGCGTGGCGGCGGGTTGAATGAACAATCCCTTGCTCAGTGTGTGCCGCGCTCCCGCCCCTGCCGTCCGTGCTCCCGTGGGACCGCAAACTTTGCACGTACTTATATTTTCCCGCGAATTTTTATTGGACCTTATCAGATCGTGCTGATGCGAGGTAAGACATTTTGAAAGTTTACATCGTAGTTTTATGTCAGATACAAGTAGTTTGTCAACTTTTTTACTTCTTTTTCATTCATTTTTAATGCATTTTCATTAAATATAAAACGGATTTAGTTTGAAGAAAAGCAATCAATTACGGCTTGCTTTTTTTTCAAACATTTATATTGCTATTTATATATAAGTAATCGTATTTTTTTTTAATTTAATTTATTCTTCATTCATTCATATTCATATTAATGAAGATAAGGATCTAAGTGCATAAAAATTAGTAAAAATATTTGTTCAAATATTAAAACTTAACCAATTTATTTATATATTTTCATGAAATGATTATTGTTAGTTAAAATAAATGCATAGAAAAACTTTTTATGGCTATCTTTTCGCGTAAAAATTACCGAATAAATATTAAATCATATCAAATCATATAGTTTATTTGCCACAAGAAGGGTTAATTTTTTATATGCCTCCTTTTTCTATCAAACCCGGCATGCAAATCTAACATAGCATCAATCTTACAAAGAATATAGGTACAGTCAATTTGTTTTAAATAATACAAAGCCAAACGTAATAATAAAAAAAAAATAAAGACTAAACAATGACTTCATATGTACTAAATAAATACAATTCACAATAACAGACACCCACTGCAAGTACAATCAATATATTGATGCCTACACGTACCACCTGGGTGGTGCTAAAGGAGCAACCAAAAAGTAGCAGTAGAAATTGTGCCAAGTTCGTCCAGAGAGGTACTGCCGCCAAACCTGGAATCTGCCACCAAACAGTAGTGCTCGCGTTACTGTGTTCCGGTGGATGGGTGTGGGTGCTGGCGAAATCACATGCGCATGTGACGTAACATCCCCGTCTCGGGTGATGGACGCAGCAGGATGAATGCGACTCAGTGTAAGATCCAAATCTTATACTGAGTCGCTTTACTGTTGTAATGGGCGGGGGTCGCCACTTGCCACCAGGTGGGCCCTCAGCTCGTACCGTCACTAATTCACATCACATGTATGAATAATTTAATTTAAAATTACTTTAAACTGACATTACAATCAATCGGTCAAGTGCGATTGCACGAAGACGCAAAAAGTTCCGTACTTACTACCAATTGCTTTTACAATAATTTTACAATATCTCCGACAAAGTAACACTGTGAAAACTCTATTAATTTTAATCAGTCCTCTAAAGGTCAAGAGAAAAGTCGAAGGTCGTAGAGTGTACAGACAGATAAATATAAGATACAGGCACTGTATCTTGTAATGGCAAGACACGTGCAGGGAAACATTGTAGATTTAGTAATAGGACTTTCTATGCCGTTTCGTTACGCAACCCATTTCCTGTATCGTTTTGAATCTAGATTTTGCAGATAAAAACGAAATCAGTGTTTTTTATAACCTACCCTTCCAGTAATTGCTTTATTCGTAGGATTATTTTAACTTAAACATTCTACCAATTTAACTGTGACATTGGTAGAATGTTTAGAAACTATTAGATAATCATTACGTGAAAAAAGTCAAGTCATAATATAAAAAAATATCGCCACTCGCCCCGAACATAATATAGTACCTACTGGATTATGCTATTAAAATTAATAAATACAATATTTGTGTGGTCTGGGTCTGGGATATCTTGGGTTCTGGATAGATATATGTAGATATGTAACATTATATTTTTGTATATTTGAGTACATTTATTTACAAATAAAGTTCTATATGAGTATTCCATCAATCATCTACTTTCCCATAGTCCAAGCTATGCTAAGTTTGGGGCTAGATGGCTCTATGTGAAATGTCCATTAATTTTTATTTATTTATTTCATTTTACACACTACCTTCTAACAATAGTTATAAAAGACAAAGCAGATAAATACCAATCATTTATTTCTCATTATTACGTAAACAAACCTCCAAATGATAAAAATTCCTAACAAAAATATTATCTACACTTTCCTTGTATCGATAGGTGTTAATGAAGTTGATTGTTCGTATCCTTCCCTGTCGGGGGGTTAGAAAGTTGGAATTATCAGCTACCAATTATCGTGTCCGTACTAACAAGGACTTTCCGCCTCCTAAGGGGAGATATGTTAGAAGTAACTAACAATAAAAGTCACTTTATTTTCATTATTTTGTTGAGTTAATCTAAGAGTTTATATCAATTTGGTCCATCATTAAGTGGATATGTGTTGTTGTTGCAAAGAAACATAAATGTTGGATGCACAGAAATAATTAGATAGATACAGAATACAGATATACTCTTTATTGCAAACCTCAAAGTAAAAAAACAGTAACAAGCAAGTTAAATTACCTAACAAAAATTGTTTGTATGTTCGTTAACATGTAAAGGGATGTCTCATAAGTGAATAAATTTAAACATGTCGTAACTTGTTAAGACTAGTCTCTAATTTTATGAAGAATGTAATTGCTTTGCTTTCTTTTTAATCATTCACTCTTTGTTTATAGACGACGCAGTTCGTTTTTATAATAAATAGTACTATGGAATGCGATAAATATGAAATCCGTGTATTGTTAAGACATTATTCGCTTCCATTCTATTTATTATAAAAACGTACTGCGTCGTCAATAAACAAACAGAATTATGATGATGATGATCGTACATGTTATGAATTAATGCCACACGGAATATTTTAGACATAGCGTTATCTATAACTTTAAAGTTATCAGCATTATTGTGGTATAAGTACCAACAAGTACTATACAAGTACAAGTTATATAATAACAGGCTTAAGGAAATGTGTCGCAAACTATGTAAAATTTGAAAAGTTTTCTCCTCGCAAATCTTAGGCTGTTCGCGTTCCTCGAAATAAGTTATTTGGTGTAGGCGTAACCTTGTTTCTCTTGTTTATTCCCCGTAGTTTCATAACAATGTAAGTTATAACAATTGAATTTGTTTCCCAGAATCAATCTATGTCTTAACTTTGGTGACCACATGTTTGGATAAACATTGAAACTAATTTATATACTATACAATCTCAAATATGTTAAAATTCTTTAATTCCCTCTTACTCCCCTTGCCTTTCCGTTAAATTGTTTATTGTCTCTCTCAATTAATTTATATCCGTCATTAAGAGTAAAATTTTTAGCAGATCCAAGTAGATATCAAATTTAGAACACCTCTAGTATTTTATGATAATTTCTTGACTTATATAAACTACTGACACAACATTTGTACAAAGATCAAATAAACGACAACATCAAGTCTCAAATTTACTGTAAATCTGCTTAGTATAAATGTTTTGGTGGCTACAGTTTACCGGCGGACCGGTACGGAATTTCCGACGTCCACAAACTTTGTTTCCATGCCAACTTAGACCGGGGTTGAGACAAGTCGCTCAAGACCAAGACAATGCTAGGAACATCAAAGAGAACTTCATAAATTATTACAAGTATCTGTTAGTTTCAACGGAAATGCTGGTCTTATGATTGTTCGATTTATAATGAGATTGCCGAGATTACTGGTGACGATATGAACTTTCTTATGCCAGGTATATTACAGATTTAATATAGGTAATGTTACACATCACTTATTGAGAGTGGTTCTGAGTTTCAGCAGTGGAAATATTTCAGGTTCATACGAAGAGGTAATATTATATTTACACTTTATAATTATATTCTTTATTTCATTGATTAACTTTGGGGCACAGTTTGAACACTCACTTTCATTGAGATACAGATCTATAGCAGGTGCAAATAGAAAAAGCTTTTTTTATGTTGAACTAGCTATTTTCCACCATTTCGTTCGCGTGAAGTTTATATATTTATTTGAAAACCCTACTGTTTTCGTTTACTAAAAAAAAGTAGCTTAATTTACTCGTTCTAAATATCAACTATGTGCCAGTGAAAATCCCGTCAAAATCTGTCCTGCCATTTCGGAGATTAACCGGAAGAAACAGACAGACAAACAAAAATTGTTTAAATGGTTTTTTTGTTATGTGTACTTTTATATATAATATATATATAATATATTATTATATATTTTTTTATGTGTACTTATAACTTTTAAATAGATGTAATAAATACAGACATTTTAATTTAATGTATTTGTATTGTATTTAGGAATCCAAAAGCCATTGTCGTAAGTAAAAAATATTACAGAAACAGAGAAAAAATAAAACAATACACATATTCTGTAAAACAATACAAAACCTCACTACCTAGGTTTTTAGACTGTCACTTACCATAATTACGGGTTGTATAAATACCATAAAAGACAGGCTAATATACCTATATACCTATATAAAACGTTTTTCAGAAATTTTACTTGGTGTTCACCAAGGTAACATAAAATTTCCCCCCGTGGGTTCCCGCCTTGTCGGGGCGGGGGGGCTTAGTAACCATGGCTCCGTCACCCATGGTGAAGCTAAGAGGAAATTCAATGCCGCTTGGGCATTGAAGGTGGCTGTGCCTTATAGGGGGCACCGTAACTGAGACGGGCTGCAGTGTCTTATGTCGAGAGATGAGAGGAGTGTCGTTATTACGGTGCGCCGCTCTTCCTCCCTTTTGGGGCCGTTCCGGGGCCACCACCGCTCGATGGCAGACACGGTAGGGCTTCAGGGGAAGAGGAGTGTCGGTATTGCTAGGCGCCGCTCTCCCTATCCTTTGCGAACGTAGGAGCAGGCGACAGAGCCACAGGTCTGACCCATCGCAGGAGGGGCCTAGGGTGTCTAGGGGTCTGGTCTGACGCCCTTTGGCTGACCTGGACCAGTGGCAAGTCTCCCGTGGCAGGCCTTCCGTGGCCTTGTGGGAGATATACGAGTGCATTTCCATACGAAAAAAAATGGGTAACCTAAGGTTGTGTTTGCTTAACTAAGAACATTGTATAGATTCAGTTTTTTAAGAGATATATCGAATTTTCCATTGCTATGCTCATACCGAAAAGTCTAACGTATCTTCTCGAAGCTACACGATATTTTTCAAACGCGTTATCTCGCGGAAAAGTAGTTACCGGTGCACGATCGCATCCGCACTCATTTCGCACGCTTTCCGTACTCATGTCAATGTTATGCGATACTCAAACGAGTATTTTTTCACACATTCAGAAGAAATGCGCATACTATCGTATCATTATTGAGCGATCACAAGTGTATCGGAAGGGACCAAATATCGCTACTTGCGGCATCCCACGCCATGATTACGTTTTCACATACAAAGTGACTTGTGCTCATATCATTATCGATATGTGGAAGCGTTTGTCGGTTTATGCTTATGTTTAGATCATTTCATCGTTTTTATAGAGGAACGAGAGCCTTTGAAATCCTTTTTAGTAAATTATTGAAAATAATATCAATTGATCAATAATTACTTATAATGCTATAGTATCGAAACCTAAACATTTAATCTAATTCTATTTTTAATCTTTAATTTCCCAAGTTCCATAATTCATTTCAAATATTATTAGGCCGAAATTATTATGAAACATAAAGTTACGTGACCGAAATACAAAATCTGACATTAAACACACTTTTTATTTCCAAATTAACTCAATTGTAGCAGTTTTATATTCCTCATATACATAATCTGGTAAAAGGAGGTAAATATGTAAATACATTTTTATCTTTTGGTTACAGATTCCGCTTGGCCAGGCTTAGCCTGAAAGTTTGGCGTGACCAGAAATATGCAGCAGCAATGGCCAATATACTTACTTGCCATTTTTATGCTCGGGCTCGACTCTAAGTTAGTTGGTAAGAATTTACTGTACCTACCCGGTATATACGTAACAGATTCTTACTCGATTTGCTCGAGTGTCAAGGTTATTTTTTTTTCTAATTCATTTTAATTTCAACGAACTAAGTTATAGTACGAGATCCGGCTGCAAGATTACCACGTTTATCAATTTTAAAAATGAAATCTATTTTTATTTATGAATGGTGGAACATATTTTTGACGAGGTGCCTATTAAAAGGTCGCCGCTGGTATTTTTTATTAAAATAATGTTGGTTGATTATTCCGGAAAAATGTCGTACATATGAATTTCAGATAAATTATAATCCACTTCACAGCAATATATTATGTATGTAATTTGGGTTGCTGTTGCGAAGTTAGCCCAACCTCTTTTTAGCTTCACGAAGATGTAGCGGCCAAATGCGCAACTTTGATAATTTCGATTAAAACTCAATAAACGTAATCTTGTAGGTAGCCGAATCTTAGAGTATTAGTAATTATAACGACATAAATTTTAAACATTCAGGTTTTACTGTATATTATGACAAAAGTACCTGAACGATTTCAGGCACTTTTGTCATAATATATTATATTTACTTGTAAATTTCGTTGACAAGCATTAAATTTTTGTAAATCTCGTCGACAAGCATTATTTATCTAATAACTGAAGAGTTTAACTGCAAAGCAGACACATTCACGTTTAACCATGATGTTTCATGGGTGACGGCAGCAAGGTCTCCATATTTGGTGTTGTTATGGGCAAGGAACACCATTAATTCACTTGATTCACATAAAAATAGGTAAGGTTCATTGTCTACTTATTTTCAGGTCAAGCTTTTCAACCAGAATTCGTCGAACCACTTATGAACCTAACAGTGCCGATCGGCAGAGATGCAACATTTAGATGTCTAGTGCAGAACCTTGGAGGATATAGGGTAAGTTTTCCCAAATAACTGCCAGTCGCTTCAAATATTTTTAAGTCTTAAGTTTTTTTTTTTTTTTTTTGTGATTATAATCGATCACAAACTAAATAGAATGAAAATGGTCGACATTTTTCACTCACACCATTCACAAAAATTATTAAAATAAAAACAATAACAAAAATTATTGGGAGTAGTACAATCATGGTTGTACCTACATTCCTACATTCAAATTCACACTCTCTTACACACATGCACTTACCCCTACATACAAATAAAAGCACTTTGTTTCTTCTGTGCTTTTATTAAAATTAAGTAACATTAAATTTTGTACATAGTATCCTGGAACCCTGTATACCTCATCTATAGAAGGGCGTTAATAGCTATGGTACACTCATTTGTGACTAATGCGATTATTATCAAGCTATAAATTTAGGCAGTACTCTTTTTAACCCCTGACGAGAGAGAGGGGTGATGTAACTTTGTAGTGTGTTGCTGTGTGTATGTGTATCTGTGTATGTGTGTATCTGTGTGTCTGTCTATGGCATCATAGCTCGGGAACGGATAAACCGATTTTGATTCGGTTTTTTTCTGTTTCAAAGCTGACATTATCGAAATGGTTCTTTGATGTAACTTATGAAGATCTGTTCAAGCGTTTGGATATCATAAACTTACCATCACACCAAGTCAGGGGTTTTCAAATTTTGCGTAAAAAGAATATGATTGAAATTAAACTTTTTTATTATAATTTAGGTCGGATGGGTAAAAGCTGACACCAAAGCGATCCAAGCAATACACGTGCACGTCATCACGAACAATCATAGGGTTGGCGTGTCACACAACGGGCAGACGGTTTGGAATCTGCACATTAGAAATGTCCAGGAGGAGGATCGGGGTCAATACATGTGTCAAATCAATACAGATCCGATGAAAAGCCAGGTAACACAATAAATAATCATACTAATATCAACAAAGTAATATTAAATGTGAAAATTAGTCTGTATGTACGTTTGTTATTTTATCGCATGCCCTGGATTAACACTGTACATGCTAAAAAAGTGAAGTAATTTATTTACTAACTTGCAAAAAACAACTTTTTTCATTATGTTTCGAGTTAATGAAATATATATCATGATTTGTGAGTTTTATTGGCTGTATTTTTACATATGTAACACACATACAAAAAATACAGCCAAATTAAGAAACGCGATGTTTTCGCCAAGTTTCGATCGATTTTGATGAATCGTCTTTTTTAGGATGTGAAAAGTCTTCACATATTTGATTTTCAAATCAGTAGTGAATTTACATTTTACATTACAAACCATAAAAAAATCAAAATATCTCAATTTTAAAGTTAAGTGGAATTAAAAATAAATAAAACACTTTTTTTAAGTACATATTAAGTATATGGCGCTTTATTAGATACAAACAGTTATTGAACAGAGTATCAGTCTACGGTTCTGTACAGCACCTATTTAGTGTAGCATCTTCAACATATATACCAACTGTTAAGGTTACGCATTCTGTTAAAAGCAACTTAAATGTCTCGTTTTATAGTGCCATCCTCAGATGCTTCATTGTATGCCTGCTCCACAGATCTTTTCGTAAAACTTTTTCTTTCCCCATAACCACGAATTCTGACTTGTCTATACAAAAACTCAGTGGTCATTATTTCTGGCACAAACATTTTTCTGCTTTTGTATAAAATTTGGTCTTGCGGTCCCCAGAACACTGAAGATGTGAATATTTTTCGAATCTTACCTTGCTTATAGTAAAAAAATATCTGAAGTATTATACCAAAAAAAACAATAGCGTGGTAAATACTTAGAATGATATAGAATATTAAAACATCACAACGCATATCTATAAGTTCTATGTAATATGAACTGAATTCATCAATTTCCAAGTTAGTCCATCTGGCATATAAAATTATAAAATGAACTATCGGATTAATTAACCAGCATATTTTCCAAAAATAGCTTGCTTTGATACCAATCATAAAAATAATATCTATGTTATGATTTTTAAAACCATATAACCAGTAAAGTGACAGGGAAAATAGAAAACAATTGCTCAGTTGTATTATTTCTGTGCAATCGGTAAGAACTGCTGTCAAGTCTGAACAGTAAAATGGGCACGATATAACGCTCATAATTAGAAGTAAGAGTGCATAACTCAAGTTCTTGTATCGCCGAACTACATCATATTCCATTATTAGGTCTTTCAAATACATGTGTAGTATCCAAAGATTAACAAATATGCATAGAAACATAACAGAGAACCAAGCAAAGCTCCAAAATTGTACGTTCTCAAAATAATTCATGATTTCCGATACACAAGCGAACATAGGAAAGAAAACGCTTGAACCTATTTCGATTACATTTGGTTCTTCTCCGTGAAAGTAAATCATCGTTTTGATTCCACTATAATTAATCAGCGTGAATAGCATAGACATCAAAAGAGAATACAGAGAAACGGAGACAGAAGTCATTGTTGCTGGACTCCGAAATGGTGCATCCCGAGATAAAAATATTATTATGCCACATCCCGTTCCTATGCTGAGAATGCCTCGAATCATAGAGTGAGTACAATCGTGGAAGGATATTCGACTCCAATCTAAAGAAATCGCTGTAGCGTACCATGTCCCTGTTGTTGATAAAGTGACACAAAACAAAATTAAAATAATAATACACACATACACTACCAAAAACTTCACAAATACCTGGATAAACTTTTGTGTTTTTAGAGACAGCAGGAACAATAGCACGGTTATTGTCGTACTAGCAATGATTGACTTCCATGGAATTAAACAGCTGATCTGATACTGGGTGTGATTACCACCGATTTCGCGTTCAAAAAAACAGTTGCTTGCTGTTTTCATTCCGCAATCTTCGCCAAATTGGATTTCGGCCTCTAAGCAATGCTGGAATACTGACACGTTAATGCTCTTCACCATACACTTTGTGTCATTAAACTCATCACAGGAATACCATGGTGGAGGATCCAGTGCTGAGAAAAAAGTATATTCCAAATACCAAGATGATAGCACCAGTAAGTAAATTGTCTTCAAAATGACGAGGTACAGTGTTCCAAATCCAGCATAACGTAACAGGGGAAAGAAGTCCCACATGGTCATAATATTACAATTTGTGTACTGTGCTATACAGATCTCCGAATAAAGTACTGGTATTCCGATAAATATAACCGCAAGCACTTGTATCAAACCATGCAGGTAAAATCCATTGAGCGCAACCTCTACTGGGGTAAACATGACTGTGGTTTCATTCATCATCCACGCCCATAAAATGAGTTTGTAGCTTCTGTAACTCGACCATCGACATTTGACTCCAGGTTTGGAACTTCCGTAGCTATCCATTTTGCAGTTTTGTCGAAATTGCGGGGCTGACTAGATTAGCAAAACATCGATTGATGGGCGCGTTCGGTCATCTGTCAATTTGTTTGGCGCATCAACGGGAATTAAATTGCAATTAGAGTAAACATTGGGGAGATAAAGAGAATTAAGTCACGCAGGGACGCAGCGGGTAATGATTCGTGCACAGTGCACCTAAATTATTACGCCGCGCTGTAATTTATACGAGGGCCTGATAACGGCATAAATCGTGAGCGTCGACAGCGGTGCTCGCTTCGATGTCGACGTTGACGCAGCATGGCGCCACTTGACACTATGTTGTTTCAAAACTACTATTTTGGCTGAGCACAGAAGAAAATACAATTACCTACAAATAACCCCGTTTAATTATTTGACTTCCTTCACAGATCAGTTGGTAGTAGATTTGCCTTCTGCGCTGCTAACGAACATATATTATTAATTTATTTGTTTATACATTACAAGCTGCTCCCAGCGAATTCCTCCGTTGTATTTTTTTTGTGCGGTACCTTATTTGTTTTTCTTTTTATGATATAAATGTAAGTTCCATCGTTGATCCAGCCGTTTTGGAAATTACCTGGATCAAACAGACAGAGACAAAAAATTATAAAAGTATATTCTTTCAAATACATTTAGTAACATGTACGTAATTTTGACATTACAAATAGATAATTAAATTTTATTTATTTGTATAGATTCACTTTCATAAATATATTATTTATCATCTCTTTGAAATGTACGATAAAAGCGAATTTATTAAAATTATGAAATTTGTAAGTTAGTATTATAAGTTAATATCTTTAATGGTAATAACAATCGTAAGAAACTATTATAAAGCATTTCAGTCAAATATTAAATATAATTTATTTTGAATTTAGATGGGGCATTTGGATGTTGTAATACCACCTGACTTCATAGCCGAAGAGACATCAGGTGACATAATGGTGCCTGAAGGTGGAACCGCCCGAGTATCCTGTCGAGCACGCGGAATGCCGTCCCCACGCGTCATGTGGCGAAGAGAAGACGGCGGAGACATCGTGATCAGGGAATCTAATGGAGGCAAAACTAAAGGTACTTTACTGCCTGTTACCAATGTTGTAACAAGAATATATCTATATATGTAAAATCATTTTACGAATATAAGCGCATCGCTATTGACGCCTACACCTATTTGGTTAATTCTTTTTTTGTTGTGTCTATAGATTGTCAGGTCACAAACAAAAATTTTCGGGAACTCACGGAAAACGTCGGAAACAACTGGAAACACCATGGAAACAAATATTTCTACGAGTATAAGATTTTTGCCACGACTTCGTTTGACAGCCGATTGTCAAATTGTGAATCAGAATTTTAATATGTCAGTATAACCAAACATGGTGTGTCATTTGTTTCTCCGAACATTTTTGTTCACGTGTGTACATATATTTCAAATAATACAATACAATGTATCTTTTTTTTTAAACTGGGATCAGTTGACAAATCAAAAATAATAAAAATTAATTATTGAGTCAACTCATCCCGTGGGATGAGTATAGAGCGAGATGAGCTGAATAAAGAGCCAGGAAAACATCGGTCGGGTAAGCTTGTTTTCAATAAAATTTCTCGCTCAACTATTGGGTGGCTCAAGCGGTGAGATAGCATAATAGTATCAATAGTCTTGCGAATGCTATGGGCAAGCATACGGCAAAGTATCAGTGGAGGGTTGTAGAGGCAGCCTACTGGATTAGCCTTTAAGCAAATTATTAGTTCATTATGATATTTCACTCTCACTAGTGGCATATAGGAAGCTGGTGGTGTACAGTGGATGGTTTGATTAATGTATAAGGGAATACATTTACGGCTTCACAGCTCTGCCTCTTACGCTGTATCCCGTGAGTTCAATTCCAATCAGGACAAACATTTCTCACGAATATTGGTTCAGTCTTTTTGTGTAACATGTATTATATGTATACATGCATTGCTATGTTACGCGGGAAGAGTGTTCATGACGGTGAAATCACAAGTGCATGAGATGTAACATCCCCGTCTCGGGGCATAATGGAATGCAACTTGCAACAACTCATACTGTTCTTAAGGGTGGAGATAACCACATAACATCAGGTGAGCCTTCAAAACATCCCGTCACTTCAGTTACATAAAAAAATCTAAGGTTGTACTGCTTCGAACAAAGCCAGCAAAAGACCCGACTTCCAACCAGTAAGTGGTCTTGGATTGCGTGGGTATAGGGAATTGGATGCAGTGATTACAAAATCTAATTGAGGAAAAACAAAAGGTGCGCTTAATTACATCTGACAATTTATTTTCAGTGTAATGTAAATCCCTTTGTATAATTGACCTCACGCCATGTTGGGTATTTACGTTTCGAAATTGAATTTTCCAGGGTTCATGAGAGCAGGTGACAAGAGGTTATTAGTATTTTAGAAAATTATGTCAAAATACTCATGGTATGAGGATTTTAATTTGCATTTTCACGACATGACTAGGTATTCAATGTTTTTTTTTGTATTTCTTGTTAATTTTTGGAATTCTAGCACATACACGCTACATCCTATATCATACACAAGTATTTCGTGTGTCACAAGAATCATAGATATACACAACATGGACAGGGATTACTAACAACTATCCAACACTAAACATTATAACAACAATATGACTTCGGTCCTCCTATTGTTGGAGATCTCCACTCGCATCATGTTGCCGTGTCTGTAACACTGAGATTCAAGATTGTATGTATCACGTGCCTATAACTTCCGCACCCATACCTTTGAAACTGGAAACGAATGAATTCATGATTGGCGGCAGAAATAGATTGGTAGCATGACTTCGGCAACCACGTGGTGCGAACTTATTTTTTTTATAATAGTTTTACTGCAAAATAGGCCGAGTTCTGCTGATACATTTTTAGATAAAAATGATTTATTTAATGACTTGTCTTTTGATCAGTGTCAGAGGTTTAAGACTTTTGCATTTATTATTACCTGTTCATTTATTATTGTATATACCTACATGAAGAATGGGTACGTCTTTCATTAAAAATATTTTTTTTATGGTTTTGAAAGACGTCCTGTCTTGATTCACAATTTAATAATTATGCTGAGTAGTCATTTATATAAAATGTGGTAAATTATATTCTTCAATCAATGAAAGATAAAATATCAATCTTTCATTTATAATTTTATTATATATTATAATTTGTATTACAATATAACAATCTGCCTTTATTTCAATCAATGTAAAATATCACAAGCAAAATGAAGAAAATTCATATGTGCAACAATTTTATAATATACATTTACCCAAACCAGACTGTCTCTGTTTGGATGTCACAACGAATATGATTGTAATCATTATGTGACTATGATAAATGGTTGGTTCGATTCATTTTATATCAAAACAAGCACCTCTTTGTTATCATCTCTAAAAAATCGTAGTCAGATTGTTACGATATCTAATGATTTGAAGCCCAAATGCTTTTTAATTTTACTCATGAGCATTTTAAACTTTTTGACGAGTGAAAAAAGGGTTTTGTCACTCAGCGACCACATAAATAACAATCAGGACTTGACGTAAAAATTACAGTTTTTAACAAGTTCCTGCATGGTAGAATTTTTTTGCTAAATAATATAGCTGTTGGTAATTATTGGACTTAAGCGTACTGTGAAGGTACTATTGTGATTAGCCGATCAATGGACAAGTCAATCACGTTGTCCAAGGCAAGACAAAACAATGTTTTAAATGAGTTATAGGCCATCAGTTATAGGTTATAGGATATGGTAATCCATTGATGAATTCAAGTAGTAACATAATATTTACAAATCCATTGTTAACCTCTTAAAAGATAGCGCACTACCTGTGCAAGATAGTTTTGCGCAGTAATGTTACAACGATAAATTAAAGTCGGTCAATGAATATTTCATGTAGGAAAATCTAAAGCTTCTTCACTGATGTGTAAATACAGAATGCTTGAAATTTTTGTTGTATAGGTAAATCGCTTTCTTTGCACCTACACAAAACACAAACATTCAAGTTTCGAGAGCACTTACTTTCTTATCACACAATTATACTTGCCCTGACTGTGTCAAACCCGGAACATTGACGTCAAGGCTTTTACCATATTATTTACAAATTCATGTTGGTTTTCCTTTGAAGTGACGACTCTTCAAAGGAAAGCAAATTGTGAACCAGTGACATATTCGATATATTTTAAATATTATCTTTTCCTAATAACGGATCTTTTATAATGCCGTCTTTAGGGTTGCTACCCGATATATACAGTTTTCGGTACGAATTTCGAAAAAATAAATATAATGTAACCAGCATTTACCTTTTAGCGCAGGTTTACGGAGAAGAAGTACTGACACTCAACAAGATATCGCGGTCGGAGATGGGAACGTACCTTTGTATCGCTAGCAATGGTATTCCACCATCGGTCAGCAAAAGGATCACCATCAAAGTTCATTGTAAGTACCTGTAGAAACCAATTGGAAGACGCAAGCCTACTTTGTGCGTTTCGTTTTTTTTCAAAGATAATGTAAAATTACAGAGTAGATCTTCGTTCAAAAAAATATCAAATAGGAAGTAGTACTTGCTTTGCTGTGACCATGATCTTATCAAATCAAATGAATAAGCTACCATCGTTCTTATTTATTTCGCCAAAGTAGAAGAAGTTCCTTTTGTACCACGTTATAAATAGCTACAAAATAATTTGAACTTAGTTGGGCTCTTTTAATAACTACGAAACCTGTCAAGAATGATCAATACGTAATCAGTACGTAAATTATTGGGTGTGTGAATATGACTCCGCCCCTTTTTGTCAAAATAAAACACATTTGTTCGCTTACAAAATTAAAAAAAAAAATTATTGAAAGTATGCTCCATCTGCAGCTACAACCTTCGCCCATCGTTCAGGTAGTTTTCGTATTCCTTGCTGGAAGAAGTCTTGGTCTTTTGAGCTTATCCAGTTGTCAATCCAAATTTTGATACTTTCACATGAAGTAAACTTTTCTCCAGTAAGGTCTGTCTGCATCGTCCGGAATAGGTGGTAATCCGAAGGAGCTATGTCTGGTGAATATGGCGGGTGGGGTAACACTTCCCAGTCCTGTCCCTCTAAATATCTTTTTACGACTTCTGCGGTATGCGGTTTGGCATTGTCATGCTGAAGAACTAATTTGTTATGTCTATTCACCCATTCTGGTCGTTTTTCTTCTATGGCTCGCTTCAAACGCATTAGTTGTCGTCGGTAAACTTCTCCATTAATAGTTTCAGAGGGTTTGAGCAACTCATAATATACAATACCTTTCTGATCCCACCAAATACAGAGCATGACCTTGGCACAGTGAATATTTATTTTTGGCTGTGATGGGCCTGGTTCGCCTGGTTTCACCCAAGCTTTTTTGCGTTTAGGATTTTCGTAGTGTATCCATTTTTCGTCTCCTGTGACTATCCGATGCAAAAATCCTTTTCTTTGCTGTCTTTGAAGCAGCATTTCACAAATGGTTTTCCGACGTTCCATGTCTCTTTCTTTTAAATCATGTGGAACCCAGTAACCGGCTTTTTGAATCATTCCCATCATTTGTAAACGCTTTGCAACAGTTGAACGATCAACATTTAATGCTGCAGCTAATTCTGATTGAGTTTGGCAAGAATCTTCCGCCAATAATGCTTCCAATTCAGCATCTTCAAATTTTTTTGGTGGTTTTCCATGTTCTTTATCCTCAGTACTAAAATCGTTATTTTGAAATCGTCGAAACCATTCCTTGCAAGTTGTATTAGACGGAGCATGCTCACCATAAATCTCCACAAGCAAACGATAAGTTTCCGCTGCAGTTTTCTTCGCAATAAAATAATGTAATAACACTTCCCGCAAATGACGTTTATTTGGAATAAAAACCGACATTTTCGAAAAGGTGAAAACAATTGTTGCTTACACTTCAACCAAATATCATAAAATGCGTTAGATAGCTGACATTCAGTACTATCGAATACAAGTATGGTCATTTATTAGTACACGTAAACAATACTAAAAACGACATCTGTTGAGAAAGGGCGGAGTCATATTCACACACCCAATAAGTCAACGTAAACTCAATAGACTTCAAAGCAAAAGAACAGGGTGCCTGAAAGTCCTTAGATAGACATGAAAGAAACTCAATCTTGTGTTACGATTTTTAAGGTAAAATGTATCCTAAATAAGGAAATCGAACTCTCGATGCTCTCGAAGATTGTGTTACAAGAGTATCACCTTCATTTATAATCGACTACAAAAAAATCCTTTACTATTCGGCTGAATGTTTTATCTGTATGGCTTTAAGACAATATTTTTGTCAACAAAGAATGGTTAAGATTTTTTATTCGTTTGTTTAGCTGTTCTTTCAAGGTGGTCTAATTAAAAACTAAAGCTAAAATTCCACCCGCTGAAAAGAGGGTATGAACGTATTTTTTTGGAGAAATCGTTTCCGTCGAAATAGCTCCGACTTTCGGGTAATTGTTGTTTATCTCGAGAACTTTCAGAGGTTTCATGTTATTAATGGTTTTATTCAATGTCGGCTAGTAGCCTTTAATTATTTTCTGCCTGTAAGGGACTGTTTGGTCTTCGCGTCTACTCGAGCGGACGTTTTGCGTTTATGCAAGATTTCACAATAATGTTAGTTGATTTTCTGTATTTTCTAAACGTGACTTGTAAGCGTTGGTTGGTTTGACCTTTTTCGAATATTTTGAGCCTCAACTCAAATTAACAGTTTTGTCGAAAATGCACGCTTGTCATGTCTGCACAAGGGAGGAGCTTATTAAGGTGACCTATAGAGCAATAGTTGGCCGAGTATTAATCCAAAGTAATATAAGTAAGACTGATTAGTTATTGGCTCCAGAAGAAAAAGAAGAAGTTAAAAATAACTGATATTGTTTATATAGAAACAAAGTATTAATTAATAAACTTTCACCTTTATAATATTAGTGTTATATAAGGAGACCAACTATTTTGAACTATGAACGTGTTGGTAGGTTGCAGTTGTTGCAGTTTTGATTTTGAGTAACGAAAAATTAAGAACACTAATAAGCAAACATGTTACTCAAATTATTTTACAAACATAAGGATCAGATAGTATATGTCTTAAGACTAGAACTAACACAGGCTTACATTATACAATAATAACACCAACCTTTAATAATAGTTTACCTGTCATTTGAAATTGTACACACCAAGAGATTTGATAATAAAAAAAATAAGGATGTGTAAAAATGTTTCAAAACGTTCTCAAAACATTTTAGGTTTTTGAAACCCAAAATACAAGAAATAAGTGTACGTGTACATAAAACAGAATATTTGGCTAAGAAAGAATCACTCGATATCATTTTTCTAATGCTTAACGCAAAATGTTGTTGTGGCGCCAACATAATCCAAATCAGAAACAAAAACTTCACAATTTATGAGTAGCTCTGTCCATAAATTCACCATACTCCATTAAACTAATCCGTATAATCTGTGTTTATTGTCCAATTCACCAATATGTTTGAACCGTGGAGGTAAACCGTGATTGCCTTAGTATAACACAAATTAAGGTTTGAATAAAGGAAAACTTTTATGACATAGAGCGGAATTAGGTAAACTAAGTAATTTTGAAATACATCATCATCATACAATGTCCCTCAATGTAGCTAGCAACCGTTGCAATGTCCCCCAATGTATGATAACCCCCAGAATCCGTACACGTATCCCCTGAGTAGTGTGAAAGGAGCAAAGAACGTAAGTAACAGCAGAACTTGTGCCAAGATCGTCCAGATTAGTACTGCCACCACACCTGGTACTCTGCCGCCAAACAGTGGTTACCTATTACTGTGTTCCAGTGGAAGGGTGTGGGTTCACGTTACGTTGAACTTGTGACGTTACATCCCTGCCTCAGATTGACGGCCGCAAAGGTCTCCTCAAACTCATCACAAAGCTGTCGATCGCAGCAAATAAAACGAAGATAGCTGAAAAAATATGTCTACGACTGACTATTCATAAAGGGCAGTTGATTTTTATACATAAGCTAAATTTTAAATAAATTATTGATTCTGGTTTCTGTTTGGTGCAGTTCATCCAGTGATCCAAGTGCCAAATCAGCTAGTGGGGGCGCCACTGGGCACTGACGTGACCCTCGAGTGCTACGTCGAGTCCTCCCCGAAGTCCATCAACTACTGGGTCAGAGATTCCAGTAAGTAAAAATTAGTGATAACATATTATGTTTATGCTAGCAAGTTAGTTAAGTAGATTGTGGAAAAGTAAGTAACAACTTGTGTAAAGTTCATCCGGAGAAGTACTGCCTCTACACCTGGCAATCCACCGCCAAGCAATGGTGCACTAATATTGCTACGTTCCGGTGCAAGGGTATGAGTGCCGATGCGCATTCGACGTTGCATACCCGTCTTGGGTGACGGGGAGGAGACAACGGGTGAGCACCTAAGTTGTATTTGCTGTTGTTATGAGTGGAGATAACCATTTAGCTTTCAGCGCGTCCCGTCATCGTAGTAGTAAAAAAAGTGTAAACGTTAATAATAATATTATAGTAATTACTGTTGTCATGGGCGGGAGTCGCCACTTACCACCAGGTGGGCCCTCAGCTCGTTCCGTCACAATATCACATAAAAAAAAGAAATTCTAACTTGTTTCAAAACGGTATCCTCTACGTATTTTTAATTGAACAGTTCCATATTGTATTTTCAGTTCAGTTGTTTAACCGTTACAACGTTTAATTGGATTCAAAATTTCAAAAAAATTCGCATGCACGCATTTTTTATATGCGACCTTCCCAGCCTACCTGCACACCGCTGCCACGCCGCCACTATGCCGCCGCTGTACTGCTATTACATTCCTATTTTTGTTCTGTGCATTGTGGTGACGATGACATGACGGTGTGACGGCAGCGTGCTGACAGCGTGATGTCATGTAACATGCTAGCGCGATGCGGTGTCGGCGCGGCTGCGGCGAAATGTATCTAATGACAGGTCATGTCATGTTATCCTGTCATAGTATAGTGGACGAATTGTACCCGGAGTCGGGGTATATATATTAGTTATAGTTGAGTGTGTGAACGTAAAATAAAATTCAGAGTGCCTACACATGTCCCCCGGGGGGTACGAATGAAGCAACTTAAAGTAGCAGTAGAAGTTTTGCCTAGTTTGACCGCAGAAGTACTGCCTTCGCACCTGGTAATCCACCGCCAAGTGTACCGCCACTAGTGTACTACTCCCTATCGCAGGAGGAGAAGTTTAGTAGGAGAAGATCTGAGTCTAATTGTTGATTTAATGCGATGTTGTGACATTTAACACTAGGTGGGCTGTATGTAAGTCTCGTCACTTAATATCGCATAAAAAATGTATTATAAAAAGTAAAAAGAAATAGTTTGACCGGCAAAACATAGATAAAAAGAAGACAATTTTCAGACAAGGTCTAAACAACTTTCTTATCTTTGTTTTAGAAGTCTTAAAACCCCTAATACGTATTGACGTCAACGTTACTAAGAAGCTTGTCTCATGTCCATAGACAGTTTACTAGTCCCTCAGGAACATCCCGCGTCTATGACAACACGCGACAAACTCTCCTACCACTGAACTTAATCGCCAAGCCGAGAGAAGGTAATTTAGTACCATATAAATGACCTCTCATAACTTTTAAAATAAAGTGGAGGTGAGGAAGTTTTTCTCGCATTATAAAACCCTGCTTTGAGCTTTCATGAGGCTTTGTGTTTTATGGCTTAGGAGTGGCATACATTTCAGGTTAAATAGAAAACCGTTTTCAATAAATGGTAAGAATTTCCAGAAACCGCAATTTTTATTCACGGCGTAATTTAGTTTCATTTCGCTCGCATTTTTAAGATGGGACTAAACTCGACTAGTCCCTTAATTGTCGTTTGAAATTGTTAATTATTTATCTTATCGTTAAATGGATTTTTTAATAAATTTTTGTCAAAATCGGTTAATAACCAAACTATTGAGCCGATTTTGACAAAAATTTATGGGACAAATCTGAAAGAAAAAATCATCAAAAAAAAAAAAAAAAAGCAAAACAAAATCCAAGCCGGTTGATAAAAAACTGAGGTAACAAACAAAAAATACAGAAAAAAAATTGATAACCTCCTCTGGAAGTTGGTTGAAAATGATTGAGATTTCAAAAGAGCTCCAATTTCTAGAATTCATTAACCCAAAATACTTCCAAGATCATAAAAAATATTCATTCTTTTACGCAATTCTAAGTAAGGTGGCAATTAAAAAAATTGGCACCAGCCACTGGGCGGGGTAACGCTTGCAAGTAATGAGATATTAAGTTTTAATTTACGATTGAGTCGGGTTTTAGTCTCAAGAAAATTGACCTATTGTCGTGAAATAAGACAAAGCTCGTTAGTTCCGAGTCAGTGAATGGTCTTTACGACCGCCGTCCGACAATGCTTTTATAATTAATATATTATGCCATTATCTGAAGAAAATTGTTTCTTCAGTGTAGCAATATTTGAAAGAAACTATATTTTCTTTCTAGTTACAGCATACACCAATCTGTTAATACTTTGAAGAATTTTATGTATCGCAATTTAGCTGCGGCTATATTGCGATACCTAAAATTGTTCATCCATAGTCTTAAACAAAACTATCGCTCCAATTTAGTACTTAAGCGATCGTTGCATAGCTAATACAGCTAAATACATTATGAATCGCTGCATTGTTTTAAATCACTGATGACTCCGTAATTTAGTTGGTAGTTAACTTGGATTCAATTTTCGGCCCACGGAAAATTTTGAGTGATGGGCATTGTGGATCTGGTCTTGGGTGCTTGTCTTGTTTTTCTTTTTGTCCTGCGACCACGTTTTTGAACGCATTATTATTCGCAAGAAATCTAAAAAAATACGTCGTATATAAGTGTAATATTAGTAAGTATTAGTAAATAATATAATCGATCAAAATTGGAAAAAAACCTTGAAGAGAAACATAAAAGTTTCGGAAATCATTGCTGATCCAAATTGTTATTGAAAATACAATAATAACGAATGAAAATGCGAGGAACCTTTTCCAAGGCCTATTATATTAAACTCGTTTATATTCTCAAGCAAAATTTTTGGCAACTCTTCTTTATTCTGTCATGGTACTCGTAGTCATGGCTTCTAGGGTGGTACTTAAATCTGCATTCCATCTGTTCGAAAACAACGTTTTGTTCTTCAATATGTGCAAGTAAAATGGCATTTTCTCAAAAATTTTGCAGTGCAGTCAAACAATTTGAATTTAGAACATAAACTTTCTTATGGTTTCTGGCAAAGTGAAATATATCAAATGGCTCATATTATTTTTTATAAATAAAGTTACATGCAGATAAGATAAGCTGCCTGAATTAAAAAAGTTACCTTTCTGCTCTGCATTAGAATGGATATAGCCATTAATTTAAGAAAAAAATGTGTTTATTTAGTGTTGTGTCTATTGAAGAAAGTATGTACGTAAAAACGCAAAATAAAAAACTATCTGTTACCTACAAACTCATGGACAAAACTGTCGGAGGCTTAAATATTGTTAAGCCTATGACAGTATCGTCGTATAGGACATAATATCTTCGTATTACATTTTTAGGAGACGAAAAGTAAAGTAGCAAGATATTTTTGTTTTTCTCGGTCAATGATGGTACACCTCGCAGCACTCGGGATTTCACTCAAGAATTCTTCGCTCTGGGTTCAAAATAGCGCCCACGACGTAATAACATTATTTTCCCCCAATAAGTTAGTTTACTTTTCGGCGCCATTCGTATCATACTGCTTTTCTGGTGCTTTCGTAAATAGTGGTAAGTCCTATGCTGAATTTACTTGGTAAGTGCTCTAAAATTGAATCGTATGCCGCATCAGGCCGAAATTCATAGAAGACTGTCATTTTAAAATGTTCAAATTTGCTTCTTCATTACGGTTGGCCTGATATGTATTTCTATCGGCATACAAAATATTACATGCTACCCAAACTTACTCAAGCACATAGCGTTTGTTTATTCAACTGATGAATCCATATTTTATTCATACTGCCACCCAGAGCGTAAAGTGTAGCGCACTATTATTTTCCAAACAGTAAAATAAACCTATGATTGAAAGAACGCTTTTTGACCGACTTGAAAATAGAAGTAGGCTCTAAATTCAGTTGTATTTTACGCATTATCTTTGCCAATTATATAATATAATTATATAATATTAACCTATTTGAACGATTATTTTGTTTTTAATTGTTATAAATATAATCATCAAGTAACATAGTAATTAGAAGAAAATATTCCGACCCTAAGATCAAACAATGCGGGATGAAATTGGTGAAGTTCGTTATTTAGTTTTTTAATCAAACACCAGTTAAATTCGCGGAATTTCAGATTTCGGACAAGTAATCCAGTTTTCCAATGCTCGCTGATTTGTTGAAATGTTGCGTAGTGCCTATAATAATTCGACCCATTGTATTGACATACAAAGGGTACATACACAGGGTTGCGTGACCTAAATGAAGGATCTAGCTGCCGCCTAACTTGTGGACCCAGCAAAATGATTCAGATCTCGCATTATCGATATATGATAATACCCACTTTGCATCGTGTTCCATTACTTTGAACCGGGGATATAGAATACTATACCCCCGTTTCAAAGTTTTCAGCAGCACCTACGCCTTTCCATCAGAGCATGACAACGCAAGTGCACCATTGCTTAGTGGCAGATTACTAGGATGGATTCCTTCTAGGGATGAACATGGTACATATTTAAATAGTTTGTTTTTGTAAATCGGCTTCTTCTTTTCATGTGAGTGACTAAGACTAGTGTTCTGACTAGTGTTATCGACTAGTATAGCCAAAGCCGACATCTAAAAGTACCCTCTATAGCACGGAATCGCTTATTTCAAATTTCAATAAATAGTCACTCATCCAAATACTGACTGGGCATAGAGTTGCTTAACTTAGATGTTACGTATTGAATATCCATGCAAGCTGCGCTTATGTGCGCTTCTTGAAAAATATCAATTGTAATAACACATGATCTATGATTATTTTCTTTTATTTTTTTGGGCACAGTAATACAATAAAATTATTACACAATAAAACTGTGGAGTCATATAAAGAGTTGAGATACAAAAATAATTTTATTGTATAATACTAATGTAAAATTTTGCTTTAGTTAAATTATTTTTGCTTCATTCATTTTCGCTCTCAAAACGGGTAAAACAAAAAGTTTACTCGACCTTCTGCCCAACTCTTTTGTAGGACTCTTTTGTAAAACTTTGTGACCAACCCCAAAGTTAACGCTATGGTTTTTGGTTGGAAATGTACAATCAAGTAATATGGTATATGGATTACATATATCTAATATCACTGTTATAAAAGTAGCTCAAACTAGTCAGTCCACTCAAAACTACTAAAGCGTCTCTAAAGATGAATCAATTCTCGTCCTTCTAAAGAGTTTACTACAATAACTAAAAGTTAAATAAGGGGATAGGATGGCCTATCCCGTTATTTAACTTTTACCATTTTGATCTGCTGCAAGTGGGATCCAATTTTACTTCAAGGTATGTCATCACGCTTGTCATCTCATTTTAGGTTTTCCGCGAAACCATTTTGCAGTTTTAGGGCACCTGTCTTGCGATAATTTAGACCTTCTGTCGTCTGAAATGTGACATACATGCCAGCCCAACTTTATTTGAGTTTAGAGACCTTTTAAGCTATGTTAAAATCTGAATATTTAATCTCAATGTAGTGTTTTATATTTAACTATTTTGCTTCACATCAAGAAAGTTACGTGCTCTCTGAGAGACCTTGAATTTGGACGTTTGTCCATCGTCCACGTGTCTAACATATCGGGAGATACATATGTATTGTAACATGGTAAAAGTACCCTCCTTGAGTTACTTCATGCACCTTTCTGAAGATTTCGGGCCGCTTGGTAATTTCATTTTCTGGTCTTGAATGAAAGCAGAATATTTGACCTAATAATAAATTTAGAGGTAATTGATATGGTACTTACCATATCAATTACCTCTAAATTTATTACACTTAAATTGATTACGAATATTTATATTTAGCAAGTGAATTACCTATAATACAATTCAATAATCGCTTTAAGTCACGCGAATATCAGCCCGTAATTCTATCACATAAAACCAAATGTGCCTCACTAACACTGGAAAAGTAGAAACGTTACCTCTCAGGTATCATAATAAAATCTCGCGTTATGTCTCCTCTGTAAGAATCCATTAACACTTACTTTCCCGTAAAATAAACTAGGTTGACTTAGATGTGATAAAATACTAATGCCCACTTTTACCGACACTGTTTATTTAAGACTCGACATATCCTGTCGGTAATCATAAAGGGATATAAAATTAAAATCGTTCAAGATGAGTGATCGAATTATTGTTATTTACTCGTTACATCAGAATATGCAAAAATAGAATCAAAAATCGTTTAAATGACATTAGGAAATGATGTCCCGTCATAAAGTTCAGAAATATTTTTTCGCTTAACCAGCTAATTAACTAATAGGCTAATTTTGATCCCAGAAATACGCGGGTAACATCGTGGGACGCAGCTAGTAATATAATACATATTCTTGTGTGCCGATTTAATGATAGAGCAAACAATATTATGCACACATATATATATATAATAACAGTCACTTTTCATGTTTAAGCTAGTCTGATTTCTAAGTCTATGACTGTTCCAACCTTAGCCGACCACAAAAGTATCAAAAGTTCAGTACAAAAACATCTCGGTCCTACTACACAGAAATGTTATTACTTATCTCTTATTTCAAATTGTTTTTCCTTAAATATATCGTCCTCAAAGTGTAACGAACTGGAAGGAGCCTAATATTGTAGCCAGCCGACGGCGACCCACAAACTTCCATTCGGCAGTTGTCGCTCGAAATTTACGGGTTAATTTTCAATGGTACGGTTTGAGCTTTGAGGAATTTTAAGTCCCACATTATACTTGGCCTCTATTCTGTAAATGTTATGTGCGAAGTTTTTTCTTATGGTTTACTTTTTAAGAATATTTTAATTTTGTATAGTCTAAGGAAATATTAACAATATTTTTGTAAAATTAGTATGCAATATCAGCTAACTTAAATTATTCTATATCCATACAGCCCATACAGGTATTTATGTTAGAAAGTAGTAATTTGATATTTAAGTATTTATCAATATATTTTAGACGAATTGATAATAGAGCAATTTAACTTTAAACAGTAAGCACTTGATCTTCTTTTTGGCTTTTGTGTTTTAAGACACACAATTCTGCCAGTGTCTGTTTTAAGAGGCGAATTCTGAGCTAAATATCTTAATCTAGATAGTGGCAGAATTGAAAACCATAATTTAGCGTCTCTTAACAGCTAATTTGTATCTGCTTAACAATCACTACCCATTTGACAGGAAGAACCATATAGGTATCAAAATTAAATAAAGCCGCTATTAATCATATTCAAAAGCTTTTCCGAATACGTAAAATGAATATTCTCATTGAAATTATGTAACCACATCTGCTGACATGGATATCTAGTGACAATACGAATGACGGTTCTTTAATACAAATGGCTGAAGCGGCGATTGGATCCTCAAGGGGTTTGCTTTTCTGTGAGGCGTGACGCATTACTTTGAGAGGATATTCAAAAGGTCAACGTAAAACTGCAAAGTTGAAATAGGAGTGACAATTCTTTCACGAAATAAGAAATAAAACTTCATAAGTGTTTATGTAATAATGAAAATTCATATTTATGCAATTTTTTTGTGAAAACCAAGGTTTCAAAACAATAATGGGCATTTGCCAAACATCAGGGTTGTAAGTTTCAGCCACGCAATCACAGCATATTAAAATTTTCCAAATTAATTAATTCACTCTGACTTTAAATTATAAAAGAATAAACATTGGTCTAACTTAGACAAATCAAATTCTACAAGAAATCCTACCCATTTGTTGATTTCATGAATTCGACAAATTAATCATGATTACTTAGAGGTAATTATTTTTAGGAATAAGTTAGGTTATCACAATGTTCTACTTCTGTTTTTTTAGATGTTGTTTTATGCATCAAGTGCCAGTGATGCTGCTAGTAAACTCCACATAATTTGAGAGGAGTAAAATCAAACAATTCGCTGGTCGAGGCGTCTTGACAAAGCTATGCGCATGGCTTTTATCGTGCATACAATCTTTATGCGAAAGGGCACTACATCATTGAGCGGATCCGCACCCGCTTGGCCATGCAGCGGAACCCGTCACGGTTATCCGCGTCTATGCACGTTCATATACTCTTATACTCACAACTTCATCTAATTTAACAAAATTACTATCCCGATAAAAACGAGACCCGATAAGACGTTTCTCCTATCTCGCAAATAGGTTACCCTAAAGACCTAAATCCGTGTAATAGTTGAACCCTTTCTTATCTTAGTGTCTTTTTTCATGTTCTATATCAGAAAATGGATAATTTTACCTTTACTTCAAACCATTGGCTGATGCATAATATTTGATTTTATTAATAACTACTTGAGTTTGTACTGGGATATTCAAATCGCAATGGCTTTTTTATGAGATGTAAGCGATGGAACGAACATTCTAGTGTAATAAGCAGTATCGTTGGCCTATAAAAAATAGTATTATGACTTCAGTCTTTTCATAGACCTAAGTCGTATTGCGTTACGCCCATCACCATGAAACAGGAATATGGCAGAAGGTGCTAGTTATTTTTCCGAAGAAAATAAATTAAAAGTCAGAATCATGGTCCATGATTCTGAATTACTTGCAGTATACCACAGCACTGATTTTTATCCGAAGCCTATTTGAAATATTCGAAGATATATGTCTTTTTCTCCAGGAGAAGAGAAAAAGAATTACTTTACATTCAATACATAAGATACAAAAATAATTATAATATTATGTTTGTATCGCCTATTTGCCTTATTATCCAACACTTTAAACTTAATTAAATATATTTCGGTAATGATCTATTGAAAATATATTGTATATAAACCATAAAAACATTAAAGAAAAATATTAATAGTGGAAAATTTAAAAGATTTTCCACTATTAATATTCTTAAAAGTTAATTATACTAATTAATTCTTGGCTTGATTCTCAAACTGAAGTAAGCTTAGTACTTTATAATAGCGTACTTATAAAGCAAGCGTAGGTACAAAAGCGTAACGGTCATAATTTCATTACCCAGCATAGTAGACTCAGGAGCTTTGTTGCCCAGTCCATTAGTGGAAGCAGTTTACAAACCTTGGGGAATTCTGGTTACCATCATAACTTCCGATGTATGTCCGTACTGCTACAGTGTGTTTTCTCTTCACTTAGTGATATAATTATAATTATGACATGTTTAAAATACGCCCGATGAATTAAAAAATGATTGGTAAACATAGCCTTAGGCTTAGGCTACAAAGATAAACATTGTATAGGTATCAATATTTTCATTTACTCAACAAGGTGCTTTATTATTACGGCAATCATGCAAAAACCAAAGTAAATTGTTTAATATTTTTGCGTCAATGCCGCCAGCGGGAATTTATTATTAGAACTAGATTGGTAACTCTAATAAAAAATCCCCGCCGGTCGTTTTATTCAATATTGGTAACCAAATATTAAAAAATATAAATAAAACTGATGATTTCGAAATATTATATTTATTTAGAAAGACTGCAATATTTGTAAAACACATTTTGTAAAATACTTTTAGCAGTTTTTATTTTTGTCGTTCCCTAGTTAAGAGCCTCGTTGTACTATCGGCGCTAATTATGAAACAGCATTAAGGTCCCAAGTTGTTTTGCGTCTGCGTTATGATCCATGGAGAAGGGTATTGTGGCGGGCGGCGGCCATTGTTTCCGCCAACTTGCGAAGTGACTGGCGATTTCACTGAAAACCAACCCCAAACAGCACAGGCTCGTCACTTTCATTTGTCATCAATCTATGTTAGGCCCTCTGACATGTAAGTGTTAATTAAGCAGGCCTCACTCAAGCGTAATTAAGAGTGTTACACTGTATTTTAGACATTAATTGAGATGAAATTTCTTGTTATAATGAAAAGAGCGGGTTTTGCCGAGTAATTTTGTTCGAAGGCCATCTTCGCCGCACGTCGTAAAGCCGCACACTGGGAGTAAACAAACCGAAGTTTCGATCAAAATGAAGATTAGGAAAGGCGGTGTTATCGTTTCCTTGTAAAGTTCACGGAGTCTGTGACTTAAATTAATGCGCTTTTAAACGGCTCCCGTACGTTTTATTGAAAAATATCTCCTGAAAATGTCTCGTGTTAGTTGTAATAAAACGGCGGTTGAATGGAGTGTTTAACACGATGGGAAGTGAGAGTGTGTTTGAAAGAAAGCTTGGTACTTTATCATTTTGTGGACAACGGGCACTTCAGGCTTAGGGGCTTCGAGAGACGGTCAACAACACACTGACGTAGCGCTATGAAGGGATTGTTTGGCCCAGGTTAAAAGGTGTCTTGAGGATATGTGGGCGATTTGGGGCTTCGGGAAAATATCGCTTTTTCGCAGCGGAATATTGTGAGCGACGGCTTCGTCATTGTCTGCCTTATCTTGTAACCTAGTTGCTAGACTTTCAAGTGAATTTATGGTGTTAAAACTTGTATAATAAAATTCCTTGTTAAAATTGTTTGCTATTTTTATTTTTATTCTTTTAAAATCATGTACTGCGAGTTGAAATTGCCGCTTTCTATTATTATATATTCTAGATTTTTACCAATAATTTTAAGGAAATCGCTGATGACTTCCCCGTATAAATATATAATAATAAAAGAAGTCATGTTTTATTTTCTCAATAATTATATGACTTATTGTATATACTTTTTTGCACATTGAATGGTAAAAAAAAGTTTTGATTTCGATACTGGTTTTCAGGCATATGATTCAAAATCTGATTTGTATAAACACCCTTTTGAAACATTTTGAAACCACCTCACTTATTGACCAGGTTCAGCCTAAATTGTTATTAATACTTGTGAACAGACCTACTCTCAATAAGTAAGAGAGAATACTACATATATCTTCTATTTCTATTTATGTTTGTATGGTATTTATTGTATTGTTTCTCTCAGATGAAATGGTGATATCCTCAAGCAAGTATGAAGTGGAGAATACAATGATTAGCTCATTCGAGAGCCGCATGGCGCTCACGGTTCGCCAACTGTCATCCGCAGATGCAGGCGGATATAGATGTGTCGCAAAGAACTCGCTTGGCGAAGTGGACAGCATTATTCGACTGTACGGTAAGAAAAAAAAAATAATTAATATAAAAATACTACGTAACATTATAATAACTCTGGGCAAAGACAACGACAGATCCCTAACAACGGGAAACGGCGTCGTGGCCGACCAAGACGGCGAGACGACCTTGACAACTTTATGAAAGACTGGCCCTCAAAAACGCAAGACCGGAAGGAGTGGAAGGGGATTATGTTTGTTTTTTATATCACCTTCAAGTGCACCTTCCTTCGAGTGAAAAAAAAAAAACAACGTTAACACGTTCATACCTCTGCACTAGGATTTCCTGTGTCGCAGACGGCATGGACAAACACAGAAACACAAGACAAACACCCAAGACCCGAGAACAAACTTCACGCTCACCACACAAAGTGAGCCCCGGCCGGGAATCGAACCCGGGACCCCTCGCTTCGAAGGCAGGGCTACTACCAACTAAGCCACGGAGCCGTCAGCCTCACATCGGCTCGAGTCGGCGGGTAACACCGCGGGGCGCATGTAGTCAAAATAAGTTAATACGAGTGGTGGTATATCATCAATATGCGAGTCCTCATCATCCAGGATTTGGCTGTTAATGTGAATTTTTCCAACAGAATTTCAAGTGAAGTTGTCAATACGTTACAATCATTATTTATTTCACAGTCAAAGAGGATTATGATATATACTCGTAGCTTCATGAGACTAATATTAGACACTCTCATCTCCGACAGTATTATTACACACATAATAGATTTATTTGTCAGAAACAAAGCCACTTATAGCAGGGTACATGACGTGTTATGATCCAAATGAACAAAAATGTCCCAAAAATGAACTGAATTATGAACAGGAATAAGCCCATAATAAATGTTACGGGTTAGGTTATGGGAGCTTTATAGTTTAGTAGCTTTTGCCTGAGACTTTGCTCGCGTTAATGTAGATTATGTTAATCAATTAAGGTTGTCGGTCAACATTTATTCTTTAATTAAAGGTTATTGCCTAGTTCTGTCCCCTGAGAACTTGTATGCAAAACTTATTAACTTAAAAAACGTATCAATCGTGAAAGCGAAACTCACATACGCATTTATATTTTATAATATAGTAATAGTAAGGATAGTAAAGATAAGTATTAGCTCTATAATGTGTTTTAATGCTAATGTTACTTAGTAGTTAATGTTCAACATACCTAATCCAGAACTCCACACACCAATAAAGCTACGGGAAAAAATGACAGAAATGTTTTTTGGTTTTGAAATCGACCACCAGATGTTAAGTAATAATAATAATAATAGTTTATTTCCAAAAAGGTGTTAAATTATGTAGGTTCACACTATTATTTAAGTAGTTACTAATTCTTTGTTCAGTTCAGTTCATTTATTCCATCTTTATATAATTTGTTCACTTGGAAAAGTCATTATAATACATTTAGTTATTTATATGTGCCTTAACAAGTATGAAATAACAAAATTGGCAATGTTTTAATTCTATCAAGTATTATTAAATTTATCTACAGAAGCTTCGTCAATATTATAGTACGTCTTATACATTAGTAATTTTCGCAATTTAAAAAATAAAATTCTCGGAAATTAAGATTTAGACTAAATAAATTAAGATTTTTAGTGCCATAAGGTAATTTATTAAAAGGCGAGAGTCGGTTAATTTGATTTTTAAGTCAGTCACTTGTTATATTATCGTATTTAAAACAAGGAGAAGATCAGTTAGATAAAATATCACGAACCAAGGAGAGACAGAGAGAGAGAGTAATAAAACATTCCTCAAAACTAAATATGACACTATTAGTGATTTTTTAATTTGTACGACAAACGTGATCCCAGATATTTTTGATTGTAAATTATTGAAAAAATGTCTTTGTCAATATACTTACTTACAAATTGCTCAGTGATAATTTTATGTAGTCAGAGATATTTTCGTGTTTATCTTCTTTATACTCAAAAGGCAGGATAGGGAATGGTTGTGTAAAAATCAATAAAGTTTGTTTGCTTATCTATCAATGTATCTACAATTTGAATGTTAAATGCATTTGGTACAAACGGGATCTGAAGGCAAAGTTTCTTGAACATTGCAGCTTAGAATAACAGGTTCTAAATTTAGTTGATGCTGCATAAAGGGCTTTCGTCTTTCTGGGAAAGGAAAATGAGGATTTTCTTGAAGTTGTTTTCCAGGTAACTATACTGTTATCAGCTAAGTTACTGACATTCAAGCTTTTAGGTAGTAATATTAAATCGATTGTATCAGGATAGGTAAGAGTATTAATTAGTCGGCTGGCACTTTCCAATCTGCTATTAACTTTATATATTTTCTTTCCAATGGATAAAATAATAATTGTAAAAAGCGACACGTGACAGATGAACGGCAAAATGTACATATGCGTTGAATATCAGAGCAGCAAAATACACTTGACTAATGCATAAGTTTGTTACAAATCTATTTGAAACTAATTTCATTTATACACAATAATGTTTTGCCGGTAATACTACTTAATATATACCAGTGATGTAATCAAAACGTACTATTCCAGAGTAAGCGTTAGCAATATTGCTGTGGTATAGACACAGGCCTAATCTGAACATACGAGAGTGAATATTATTTAATCTGGGTAGCTCAGTCTGGCTATGTCTAAATAAATAAAGAACTGACTTTTGCACGTCTGAACTTCAACCTTTAGATTGAAGTGCTACTGAAATTGTCAAATTCAATTGATAAATACCTATTTTGCCCACAGAAATTCCTGGACCAGCAATGAAGAACACAACTCCCATGGCCAAAAAAGAGGATTACAAGTATTCTACGCCTTTAGAAGGTCCTGACAACCAGTATGGCTCCGCAGAGAATTCAGACGATGAGGACGATAAGGAAACAGTCATGGAATCGGAGAAACAAACAAAGCAACACACAAACTCCACTAGAAATAGAACAAATTATTCATCCACAATTTCAATTCACGAACAGAAACTGAGCAACAAAGTTCGTAAAATTATTAACAAATTTGAAATAGACGGAGAGTTCGGCGTGAACAGTAGTTTTGTATCGTGTTCTCATCTGTTTGTGTACATTCCATTTGTAGTTTTTGTAACTGTTTCAATTCTAGGTCTGACTTAGATTAATTTCATATTTATAGCTCTATTTTTTCCTCAACTTTATACCTCACAGACATTGAGTATTTATTCTGTTTTCACTCCCTTATAACATTTTATTGCCAAATTTATTGTTTCAGATTATTGCCAAAGATATAGGTACATTTTGCTATGACGTAGCATACCTAGAATGTGAGACTTACAAGGGTCAAACAGCAACTGGTTTTCTGTTTTCATGACTGAACAAGTTATGTTTCCGCAACCATCAAAATATTATATAAGAATACAAGAATTTACATAAATACGAGAATAAAAAAAAACAGTTGGCTATTTGCAGAAACTAGACTAAACTTACTTCATGGAACAGCTTTTAAAATTAAAATATTGCTAATGAATTGGCCGCTATTTGCGGCCAATGTAAATGTCTGGGCGCGTCACGTATATATATACCTCATAAAACCACCTAATATATTATATATAAAAGGTTTTGTGACGAAACTATTTAAACTACTCCTCGACTTTTAATCAGTATAGTTTGTACATATAACCAATTTACCTATATGTTTGTTTTACAAATATAAATTTGACTGAAATTTGTCTTGCTGTATAAATGTTAGGAGCTTTTCTTTGAAATAGTGTAACATTCGTTGAAAATGTTACATTTCTATTTACGGGTCGTCGCTTAATAAAATTTTATTCATTTTATACTTATTTTTACCTTATCCGTTCCAGAATATCCTAGAATAAATAATTATTCAATGTTTATGAGTAAAAAGTAAAAATGGATTTTTTTTTCTTTTATATTAAAATTCATAGTTTTTTTTTAATATGATGGAGCACAGCTCAACTTGACTTATTATATAAGAACGTAACTGAATTACCGGTGACAATAAAGTAGAAAGTATTCTTCAATTACTTTTTTTAGTTCTCAATTTATCAAGTGATTTTTGTTTGTATAATAATAACTTTATACTATTTAAAAATATTAATAAAATAAAAATGTGTAACTATTACTTCAGAATACTGAAATTTCTACGATTAAAAACTATTCCAATTAATTATTATACTAATTACTAACTGTCTACGATAACCAGCACACATAATTTGCATAATTAAATGGCTATATTTTATTACACTCTTAAATAAGACAGTAAGTAATGAATTTTACCAATTTTACATCCAGTAATTAAAAATGTGTACAGGTTTCAAACTATTTAGTTATAAGCATTGATGTATTAAAAAGAGGAAGATTTGATGTTAGCTCATCAGGCGTGAACCGCTTAAAATAATTTTCATAATTTGCCTTGTGACCTTAGACAAAATGTGGGAAATCGGAGTGGAATTTATGAAACACATCAAGTCCAGGTCACGTAGTAATTGATATCTCTTTCGCGCTCTGCGTTATATCTCTTTCTATCTCTATAGGTGTTGCATATGAAATACGACATTGGAAATATAGCTGTGGATGGTTTATCTATAAGTCTGTGCTCAAATTACTGTTACAATAGTACAGTACCTTCCTTTTTAATAAAAAATGCCTGTAAGCCAACTTCTACATTAAAAATAAGGTTATTTAATCCAAAATATATTTCATGTATTGTATGTTTAAGAAATATATTTAAGATATTGACATAATAAAGATCAAATTTAGATGTCAATATGATACATGCATGAAATTTCAGATGTACAATATATACTTTCATAAATGGGCACGCTTGTATTTTATTTGTATATAAGTTTTATTATGTACGCGGAACCCTAATTCTTTTCCTAAAATAAAATAGTAATAGTAAGGCCACTCCTTAAAACATCAGCTATCTACCAGTGAAAATTGCGTCAAAATCGCTTCAGCCGTTTGGAGATTTACCGGAACAAACAGACAGACAGACAATTTTTTTTAATTGTTTTTATTACCGTGTACCCATAGGTATTTTCAAATGTATTAAGTAAGATGTTGTTTTGACATTACAAACAGACACTTCAATTTTATTTATATGTATATAAAAAACAAGATAAATAAATCATTGACGAATAATAGGATATTATTATGAAAGCTCAATAATTATATTCCTTTGTTTTATTTAAAAAAAAAATATTCAAATAAAAAAGTATATAAATTAGTAGAATGTAAAGGCGCAGTTACATTGGCGTGTTATTAAACTATTCTTATTAAGTGATCGGCGATTCGCAGTCACCCTTTTGTTGAGCTAGACAAGTAGTAGTATATCAAAATCTTATAACTAACAAAACCAACTTTTCTTATTTGCTTTTAGGGTGACTTATTGTCATGCTTATCTCTAAATTTATATAAGACCGCTCATAAAGTACATACCTATTTAATTAATTTAAGAAGCATCAAAACAATTGGCAAAATTACCTCGGAACGAAGTACACACAAATCACGGCTGAATTGAGAGTTGATTCTTTGTTTCATGTGGATACTAAGATGACTGAGACTAATTCCTAATAAGAAAAAAATATTATATAATACATATTTATATCTAGTAGATTCTACTGAATGATTTATACTTATTACATCATCAGAAAGTGGGTTGCGAACTAACTTACAATTTCGTTAGTTCGCAATGTGAATTGAACACTAGAACTTGTGAATTGCTATTCCGATCTAATATTGTACATATAATGCAGTTTAGTTCATCCGAACTACTTAATAGCTACTATTTACTTTACAGTTATGAAAACTTTTACTTTACTTCTTATATCGAAATGAAGCTGCGCCCTAACGAATTGTATGCTTGTAATTTTGTATATATTGATTATAAAATAAGTAAAAATTAATCCATGAATTTACAGTATATATGTACTTATATTTGAAAAATGTTTCTATTAAAGAATCAATATTTCTAATTAACTGAAATTTTAAATAAAATGATCATTTAAAATACTCTGTCACATCTTTTATTTCTAGGCATGGATGCACAGTAACCTTCTAACCGCCATTTTGTAAAATATACATAACAAGCACACAACACCGCTGTCTAATTAAGAAAAAGTTGCCCCATGGACAGTTTAAACAAAATTCCAATATATTTAGGTTTTCAAATGTTAAGTATTAATATGCTGGAACTTGTCACTAATTTGATATCATAACTTTGCCCGCATAATATTTGATGACTATAGATTTGAACCCCCGAATGTGGGGGACATTCGGGGGTCCGTATGACTCTGTAAACGAGCCACCACGAAAATCATTTTCCAGAAAAATTCAAAGACTTGTGATTTGATGTTCGTGTTGTTTATTTTTGTGTTGTCATAAAACCTTACCTTTTTTACTATGTGGGCCCAAGCCTGTAGTAAACTGCTCTAGCGGCCCAAATTCATGACTAACAAGATAACCATTTCCGATGAAAATGGAACTGGCTGTAATTTTACATATCTGTGTGCATGTAATATGCGTAAAGAACTCCTGTGACACGTTATATTAATTGTATAAACGAATTGTGCGTTTAAATGTTGATGTGTTAAAACGATACTTGAAATGTAAAGGAATAAATAAATATGAATTTGATCACAATGGATTTCTCTTTCATTGTGAGGTGCTCAAGCTATGCTAACTTGTATGAGGATATAAGTCCTCAACAAAATAATAGGTGCATTGCTCACTCGATAGGTGCATTGTACGTCAGCGTGCAAGTGTGCACCGAATATGCAAAGCAGCTGCTACTGCTGTCTTTGCAATAAACCAGCGCCAAGACATCTGTGATTAAATCGTGGAAGTGGCTCTATTAATGAGGCTTTGAATGGTTAATAAGAATAGATATGTAAAAAATAATGACATGATATCTTTAAATTGAAAGGCATTCTCAATAGTAAAATAGCGGAAATTCGGGTATGTATGGCTAAGCAAAGCCATTAAAGGCTACTTGAACAGTGAACAAAGAAACGTGAACAGTGGTGAGCTCATAGGCAACATTTTCACATGAAAAGCTTAACTTTCCTTATGTAGTTTTCCTCTAATAAGGTAAATGGATCGTCACGTTAAAACTTGTTTATAGTGCACATCACTTTATCAACACAAAATAGAATGATGTAAACCAATATTTTGATGGACAGCGTTAAACAATGGATATCCGAGGGCGTTGAGTAAATTCGTATGGCAAAAAACGGCTAACAATAATGTGAAAATATTGTCGGTCAAGCTTGCCGGTCCATAGCCAAAGCTCATAAATAAACAAAACTGGATGTACTGTCGAAAAGTTGGCGCAAAATGTGAAAAACGTAAAATTTACAGCGGATTCAGTCGAGTTTTAATTAACCATAGCAGTACCTCATGGTACAGAGTTGAACCTTTGTTTTAGCAAATGAGTAATGATCTAAAATTTAGTAGTTACTGAAGGTGTTGCCATACATACAAAATGTATTAATGTTTATTAACTTAAATTAAATCCTACTCGCTCTTAAAACGGGTGCAATTTAGTAATATTAGAAGTACTGTAATCAGTATTATAATAGTTATCAGATACAAATTATAACGCGGCAGATTATTACTATTAAGTTTTATGGAAAATCTCCCAATCTACTGAACCAATAGATAGCTTTAATTCACACAGATAGTATATACGTGATGTGTCATTGTGTCCATGCCATCGATGAGAGGCTTTCATTGTTATGAGAGTGTCAAACGTACACCCTCATAACATGAAATAATAATAAAATGTTCTATAGCATTATTGTTCTTACATAAATATTATTTTGGTGAGGACTTATAACCACGCCTAAAGCTCGTCAAACCTCAACCCGCCCGTTACCGCAGCAGCGTGTTGAAATAATACAGTCATACCCACTAAGCCAACAACTGTGTAACCAAAAAGTTTATTTTGTTTGCTAACTTAGCGGGGCTTATTTGCATATATAGCAACAAAACAATACCACAGTCTGGAGTTACATCTCTATGTTACTTTGATATAACGCCACAAGCATATCTGCCCGGAAGAGTAAGACAGTGCTTTTCTAGACAGTACGGTGGTTACAATTACAATTAAGATTTTTTTTGTAAGTTTAATCATATTCACTATTTGCAGGAAAAAACTGATAACAGGAGTAGTACTACTAAAATCTCTAATGTTAACAATGAGGAGGTCACGACAAAGATTTGCAACTCTACTCACTATACCATACATTTCACTATCAAAATTTTCCACTGAATCCCAATATTTTGCATCTACCCTCATAATATTGTCATGATTGAATAATCTGTCTGGAACTCATGGTTGATTGACGTGGCCAATCTATTGTACAAATAATGGAAGCTTTATTATCATTGTATTCGATTTCATATTGTTCTTATTTACGTTTTGGAATTTTTGAATTTATAGCTGGGCCCCGTGGTAGTTAAAAAGTTAACATGAGATGATGGGAAAAACTCATTTCACTTTTTCGGGATAAAAAGTAGCCTGTAAATCCAGGGTACGTGGAGAGGAACAAGTAAAAAAATTATCCTTCTGCCCAACACATCCGTTCCGCGGACTTTTAACCTCCCCTCATAAGTCTTGTAGTCAGTTATATAGTTCCCATAGTACAAGCTTTGATTAGTTTGGGGGGAGTTAGTTAATATTATTTAAAGTTAAAATATTCTAACTGTTCTGTATGTAGTAGAAGTGTTCAGTGTTTTTTTTTGCGCATAATAATGAATTAGTGATAATGTTTATAGTTTTACCTTGACAATTTTTTAAATGTTTTTAATGGCCTTTGTATTAGAAAAATATTTAGAATATACGGGAATCAGTGCTACTGCAGTTGCAGGAGTACAGACGCCAATTTAAATGTCTCTGATTCAAACCCAAACGTGCACCAATTAAAATATCACTTGCTAAATATATATGCCACGTTCTAGAAATCGAATACATTTGATTGGGCTCCCGTACTAGATTCAAGCCTTGCATTTACCCTTACTAATCGAAAGTAGGCTAAACCATTCGTATTAGCCCCTAATATTCCCAACATTAGGGACTAATACGGATGTAAAAAATTTGTTTAAGCTGATTGGTAAACTGTTATTCAAGACTGATAATGATTACAAACCAAAGTAAACGTACCAAAGATTAACCAGCTTCTATAACCATAAGCTATCGCAATCCAATGTGGGTGTCGGCGGGCGTGTGAAAATAGCAAAGTTTTCCGTATAATGAAGATGAGGAAAGACTTCACGTAACCCGCCACATAGAAGCAAACTTGACAGAATCCGCGGTTTCTACGCGTCATGTGTTCAACTTCACACGAATTCTAGTATTTACAAAGTTCTGAGAGAAGTGATGTAGGACCTAGTATTCACGGTCATTTACTTGACCGTGAATACCAAGTCAGGAATTAAAATAGGCTGCACAAGTATTCCCGGTCGCGGTAAACTTTGTGTGGAGCGTGAAGTTTGTTACCGGGTCTTGGGGGCTTGTGATTGTTTATGCCATAGATAATCCTAAATCCACGAGGGTGTAAAAACTAAACTAATATTTAATAATTACTTTTCTGGTTATTATAATTATTAAATGTTATATTAATATCAAATCCATTCAAAACAAATGGGTCCATCTGTTCTCAAATTATCTGCTTACTAATCATTTAACTATAGAACTTATTTTTTTATGAATAAAAACAAATTCTGTTCTTAATAAATTAAATACGTTCTGTATTGTTTAATGTTAACAAAGTAAGACATAAACCTAAGTTAATAACAAAAACATACATTTTTACGTAAGTATTACTAGTGATTAAGTATACCTATCTCATAATTACCCAATTTATAAAACATACATACATAGAAACCCGTCATTTCCCGAGATACTTCATTTATTTTCATTTAGAGGGTCACCTTTCGCTTTTATTTTATGACTATTATTATTTTAACTATATATAGATATATATAATAACTAGGCCAATACCTTCTTGCAATAAAACATACCTTCTTAAAAAAAAACGCTTGCAAATTGTTTATATTATAAAAAGTTATTAAAAGCTTATACAAAGTTCATACACATCCAGAAAATATAATATTTTCTAGGTTTGAGGTAGCACTAACAGCCTCTCTGTCTTCCAGAGAAAACAACAAGCGACAAGCCAGTCGGTAACGAGAAAATAATCAATCTTCTGAGTCTACTTCGAAGCAATCAACAGTCTGTTATTGCGTCCGTCCAATCCGATAAAAGAGCCGATATATCAAAGACGTCCGGCAGTGACGTAGCTAGAGAGCTAGAAACAGGGCATGGTTAGGATCCCTGCAAAAATACGAGAGAAAACCAACTGGCAAAGCCTTCTAAAAATGTGTGACCAAGCATTGGGCCTGCTATTTATTTGTTACTCAAAGTAACATAAGCAACAACTGATTTAAAATCAAATAAACCGACTTAATTCCTCGTTCTTACCATAACGGTTAAACATTTTCCATTCGACGTCTTAACATGCCCTCTGAAGCACGGAAGCGCTTGATTCAAATGCCACTCAACCGTCACCTATCCAAGTAGTGACCGCGCGGAAAGTCACTTCGCCGCAAGCGCTTTATAACCACGTTATTACAAATAATGACAGGAGAGGTACTTTATATTGTTGTTCGTAAATTCGCGCTTTTGTTTTTAGTTTTTCTCATAGTTTACGAGCATGATGGAAAGCTAATATTTTCTCGGGCCTTACAGATCCATAATACATCCCTGATGTCCGCGAATCAATTACTGGACTCTGCTATCTCTTAGACGCAGTAAATCGAAAATGAAAATGGGTGCAGGCCTACGAGAGAGAACAACACTGCAATATTGAGAAGTAATTGATACTTGTTCATTGTGTACATCAACAATTTGAAACTAACAGAACTCGTTAGTGCATTTTATATACACTTTTTATGTACGATAATAATAAATATTCATAAACATATTTCACACAGCGCCATCTGGCCCCAAACTAAGCATAGCTTGTAATGTGGAAACTAAATAACTAATAGAATGCATATAGTACTTTTTTGTTGTAAATACATACTCTTAATAGATATTAACACTCAGACACAGAACAAACACTTTCCTGGGTGGGATTCAAACCCACGACCTACAGCGTAGAAGGCAAAGCTACTACTAGCAACTGAGCTATTAAGTAAGATGGCCAGTTTCAGAGTAACAATAGCAATGCGTAGCGATTTTTTTTTTCAAGTTTTTACTTAACTTGCTTTGTTTGTATGTGTGTTTAGATCAAAATTTCCAACTGCATTTTAAACCAGCCTTGTAGCCCACTCTCTGGTGCTATTATCAGGACCACCTGCAGACCATCCAACATCTCCATAGGTTACAACAGCCATATCATGTTTAGGCTCGTTAGATTGATCTTGACAAAAACTTGTTACCAAAAATATTTTTTGACCATTTAATTATTTTATGTTAAAGTTATGGGCAAACCAGCAAACGGCTAAGTGGTAACGGTTATAAACAATTGAAACCACTGGGCATATGCATTGCTTAACTTGAAGGAAACTCTGTATATTTCTTAAACCATGTTATAACTCCGGTGAAAAACCTTAGGAGGAAAATCATTCCAGAGTTGAAGGATTGGATTTACGAGATGTGCAACAAGCCTTCTCGTCAATAATAGCTTTGGTAGGGGACGACCTGAGTGGTATTGCTCTAGTTTATGGGCGCCAGCAACTACTTAAAATCAGGTGGAGCTCGTTTCGTTATATCACTGCACTTCGGTTGGGGTCAACTGAGTGATATTGCTGTTGTTTATGGGTGGAAGCTACTACTTAACATCTGGTGAGTTGTCATTTTTGATTATCCTGCGGTCATTTTAATACCATTAATTAATAAGGAAGGAAGCCTCTTATTGGTTCTGAAATTCAACAGGAGTGAAGTCATAGTTTTACCTAATTAACGGAAATTCTTAATTATCAAATTCATTATCAATCAATATTTAAATTCTAGGTCAAATACTTATTTAAGCAAATCTACACCCAGTCAGTACTTATTTCCAGCCCAGTCAGTCAGTATTTTAGTGGCATTTGCACTGAGAGCTTCCGGGCTTCGGAGGGCACATTAAGAGACCAGTCCGAGCTATATCAGTCGATAAATCATGTTTTTCGGAGTTTTCAAGGCACCTGAAGACTGGAGGCCTTCCAAAAAACACCCCCCGTGTGTGTTCTGGCTTTAATTTAGCATCTGAAGAACTAAAAGTAATGCCTAAGAGTTTCTTTATAAGTAATGTATACACCTTTGGTTTGCGCTTTAATATTAAAGTTTTGGCAATTAATTCCTGTAAAAGATTTGCTACGAGTGATAAATTTTAAACAAAAAAATCTTGATAGAAACTTATTGTGTGAACGTTTATGTGCCCTTTATCAGGACATATTATTAATGCAATTATTATGTTAAATGCCTCGTCTGTAGCCCCAAGCGTCACTTTCTAAGCACGTCTAGTACATACACAGCGATGTGAACACTTTGTGCTTATTAATAAGAAGGGTAAATTAGAAAGAGGGATGCTATTCAAAACATGAACGAAGTATAATCATGTTCAGTGTTGTACGAGACGAAACCCACTTAGGTTTACGTTCTAAACAGATTGTATTGTGTATTTAACGACCAATTTGAGCAAGTTCAAGCTCATTTGTGTAAGCATAAAGACAAATTAGGCAATTTGTTTCTTGTCTCTTTTTATTGCAGTGTTTGTGTAACTCTGTATGAAACCCTTTGTATGATGTGTCGATTTCTTTAATGAATAAATGATCATATTATGCTATGGAGTGTATCTTACTTTCCTTTTCATCCGACTTTCGGAGGAGATTATCATTCGCCTGTATTTTTTTCGCCTGTAAAAAAAAATAACATGTTCTCCTTCACATACGAACTGATTTTGAAAATTATGATTTTATTTGATAGATTTTGCCTTTATATTGGTCTCATAACATTTTTGTCATAATCATTTAAATACTTTAGTTGTTTAATCAAAATAAGTGGAAAAAATATGTCATCCAAGTAAACGAAATTGCATATTTTGTTTTTCTTTGACTTTTTTCTTCGTTCGTTGTGTACCGATTTGGGATATTCTTTTATGATAATGGTAGGATTATACCGCTTAAGGATATCTTCCTTAACATATATCCTTAACGTATATCCATAATATAGGATATATGTTAAGGATGTATGTTACTGGTGCTGCCTGACCTCTACTACTCATGAATGGGGAGATCTCGTGGAACCTCCCGGGTGGTGCTAAGTTATGGAAAGTAGCAGTAGAACTTGAGCTAAGATCGTCTAAAAAGTAAAGTTGTAAAAGAAAGATAAATTCAATTTATCGAAATCGTTGCCCTCAAGGGTACTCAGGGACTATCCCCGTAAAAGTACCTATATGTGGTTAGGATCGATTCGCCCACATTGTAGATAATTCACGCCATTATATCAGAAATAGAAATAATTATGTGAGTGGAAATGAAACAAATAATTTATGCTTTGTTGTGGTTATAACACAATATTACGTGATTTAGTAATGTGTTTGTATCGGGTACGTTCTGCAACAATTGAATCATATTAATTGGGTGATTTAAGCGTAGGTAATTACTCATTGGTACTCTTCCATTGTGGGCTGTTTCGGTACCTGCCTAGTGGAATATCATCAGTATACGGATAATATAATATAATTTACTGATATTTGGTTAACTTTTTTGGATAAGTGTCATGTAAAAGTATTATTTAAATATTCTTAAAATTAAATATTTAAGTGATTCAATTAAAACATACAGCTGAATTAAGAACCTCTCTTTTCAATTAAATTAATTAAATAAATAGTTAAGGACATGTCAAATGTGATTAAATAAAAAACAATACTAGGTTTTAATTAGACAATTGAAAGGTGTCACATTTGTCTCTCAAAAAATCTTAATAAAATATATTTTATTTTTTATATTTATGTAAAACTAAAAAAAATGTCTTTTTTAAGGAGCACATTAAAAATATTCCTCTCTTCCAGCTTTTTCAGAAAAGCTCCAAGGCTAATTTGTGTAAATTATGTAATGGATAGTCAATTGTTATATCTTTTTCAATAGGTATTGCTTTTCTAATGAACTATGATGTGTACACATACTTTGGAATGCCATATATCTCTAAAAGTGTTTTGTCAAAATCCCGTTCTCCTTACTCTTTGGATACGGAAATCTAAAGTGTTCTTGCTTCGGTTAGCATTTATGTTCTGATTATGGCTCATATTTTTATATTGGATGAAAAATATTGGATTTATAATATTGGATGAAAAAGTTTGTTTTATTAGAAGCAAATTTTTAATCAAGAATTCATTAAATGCTTTGCGATAAAATGAATCTTACCTACCCTCCTAGTGTTATCCACGATTGCCAAGACTTTTCTCGTCTCCAGCAAGTTGAGCGTTCTAAATTGCCCTAATGAAGTGTATACAGAAGCCAATTTACTGTGTAGCAATTTTAATATTTCTGTAGTGAAAAGGTCTTGTGTTGTAGAATTTCTAACTAAAACTGTCACCCGCAAAAGCAGTTGTTTGCTAATAAAAGTGGTGCATAGGTGAGTGGACCAAGACAATCAAGGTATCTTACCTAGGGTAAAGAAATAATGTCATCAAGTCTCGACCCCTTGTGATACGAGTATCACAATCGACAAGTAGCTACCGTGGCACCGCAATTAAAGTATTCCAAAACTTATTCAATGACTCCAACCAAAAAAAAATTTGGGAATTCAATTGAAATGATAACTTCGATTCCTGGACAAGTCAAATTGAATGATAGAAGCTACAACCCATTCAAGTAATAAGGTTATATACAGTTGAACAGAAGTTTGACGGCTGTGTTTATCTGTCTGACCTAGACAAGACATCTGAAAAATGGGATGGCCCGATGATTTTTTTTTTACTATCGTGGTTTGTCCTTGTCTTTTGGAACCGGCAGAACTGTTTCCAGTTATGAATAGCTTTATAACGCAATTAAGTTTATATTTTATGCTTCAAAATTTTGTCATTTCGTACTATTTTATATTTAATTATGGTAAGATAAACAAGATAGATTCCAAAAACTTGTACACAGGAGCCTACTTAGACTTTTCCCAATAATCTTTCTGATATTTGCAAGTGCCGAATGTTACTTTCATTTTAAAAATAAATCAATTGCATCCTCGTATCCGTCAGGATACGAGGATGCAATTGATTTATTTTTACGGAATTAGAGGTCACTCTAATTCCGTAATAAAGACAATACGGGATTACACGTATAATAGTTTACAATTCTATCCAATCTCAACGTACTCTGCGCATACCGAATGAGAATATGCAGTATGCACTAACGAAATTCGTCCATTCTCTAGGCAAGCGCCCCAATTCATCCGGATTGAACTAATGCGAGAAACAGAGCGAATCCCAGAGAAGTGTATGAGCATACTAGCTTTTTGCCACTACCACTGTAAGACAAGTCAAAAGTCAAGTTAACACTGGCCAGTGTCAATAGCAAAAATTATTTTTTCCTTTTTATGTCTGTAAAAAGAATCTGTGGAATATACGTTTTTAAATATATATGTACCATAAGATGACACGGTTTAACAGCTGAACTCCTGTTATAACTGTATTCTAAAATTCTTATTAACACTCAACAACCTATTTGATGTTTGTTTGAGTGTGATTTTAAATTGGATTTGCAGAATTTCGTGCACCTAGCTTTTGTTAATTTATATACTTAAAAGTTTATTTCTGACGAAAATCAAGCAAGGTGTCATAAAAAAAATTGTAACGCGGCACGGTACCGTAGCTAATATTGCTGTGTTGAGGTTTGAACGGTGTGTATGTCAATTAAATTATAAATGAGACGTTCGATTTCATTTTAATTATACAGTCACGTTGTTTCCCAAAGTGACAGGTGCACTTCCCCAAACTAGCCAGACCATTTAGGTCAGGCTAATAATGGCGCTGTTATAGGCAGATGAGCGGACTATATGCTCATGCAGTCACTTAATTTACTTATAATATTAAATATTGGCCACAAGTATCTGTGACTGGTCGCAAGTGTGCGTCGACACTTAGTCCCAAACGAGATCCGGCGATGGTTTCACCGAATCTGACAGCTGTTCTGCTAATGCTACGGTACAAATCGGGCGTGTAAACAGAAGCTGCGGTACTGTAAGATAATTAAAACTTTTATAATAATCCTTATGCGAACTTTGGTTTTGGTATTTGTTGTGGTAAATCCAGCTCGACTAATTTTGAAGTCAGGAAAATGGTACTTAAAAAATCCTCGAGGAACCATTATAACACCAGGTGTGTCAATTCGTTATAGGTGGCACCCTATAACGATGCTCCTTGCATCCGTAGGTAGGTGGTCCATAGTGGTACCCTCAGAGTACTCTGGTACCTCAGAGTACTCTGGCACAACCCTTGGTGTACACCAAGGGTGGTGCGAAAGAAGCAAGCCAAAGTAACGCCTAGCAGAAGTGCAGTCGCACTATTACTACGAATTTTCCAACGTACAATTAAACCGATATTCAGTATTCCAGTCCAAAAGGAAATAATTTATTGTATAAGCGACAAATGCATCGTTGCTCGCAAGTGATTCATGTCTGCACAGAATAGAAATAGTTGGAAACTCCTCGTCTCATTTTGTTCCATCTTTGTTTTTGTCTCCAATACCATAGAAATGGAACTCTACTGTTTAGGGAATAAGGCTGTAAATGTATGTAGGGGTAAGTTTGGGCTGTGTATCGAATACACGGCCGGATTTCGAGCATACGTGCCGTAAAGTTCTCGCGTCTTGTTACCACTCGTGTTTGGCAGATTGGGTTTGTTTTTACACATGCTAATAACGTGGATACGTGAGCACTGACACCGTGGGATTAGCAGCTTACAGTGAATGTCCAAACAGATGATTATTAGGGACAGCAAAAATATGAAATGGAAATACAAACAGGCTGTATTTCAAACGAATAACGCGACTGCAAAGGCTTATGAATGTAAAAAAGCTTATTATGCTTCTGACTCGACGCGACGTTACTGTTTTTTCTTCAACCACATGTAAAATAAACGTAAAAATGAAAATAGAATCCATTTGGTACATTTATTTGAAGTTGAGACAGCTAGATACAATATTAAAGTAACTTATAACAATGTAAATTATTATTACGAAAGTAAATCTTACGAAAAAAATTACGCCAAGTTGCGAGTCAGACTCGCGCACCGAGAGTTCCGCACGAACTTGTAGATAACCATATAACTTGTAGGTTTTTTCATGTATTTTTTTTAGCTGATGTTATATTTACTTTATAAGTAATATATAAAAAGAATTAGGGTTCCGCGAAAAGACAAAAAATTTCCACGAGGAAGAAGTCGCGGGGAACAGCTAGTCTGAAATTGATGTAAGCCAACCGAAGCACACCCTACCATAACATCATCTAGTTGATACTCGATCAAAATACCAATTCAATTACTAGTTCATTTCTATATTTCGATTCAAACCTATTTTCCTATATTTCCATCTCCTAAATATTTGTGGAGTTTCATTTTCATTATTTTTTCGAACCGAAGGCACTGACTCTTGGCATTCGCAGATTTTCCACCAGCTTTATCAAACCTACAAATAATAAATCTAAAAACTCCATTTTCAACTGTAATTGCTTTCAACGCGTAGCTCTTAATGCTTGGTAATTGGGTTGAAAATGGCGACATTACTATGGCAATATGCAAGCAGAGACTGAAAGCGTGTAAATTGCTGAAGTTGGGTCGCGGTTGCAATTTTCAGTTGTGTAAAATATTGTCAGGCGCAATATCGGATGGTTTGGGCGCGATGGATGCGCTTCTGGCTTTTTGGCACGTTCACAACCGATCGAGTTGCACTACGGTTATCCTACCTAAAGTGGTCTGACTTCTCCATATTACCCTTGTGTTTATCTGCACTATAGTTAAGCAACGACTGGATGTCAATGTCAAATGTAATTTACTTATGCTCATTAATACCTTGTTTCATATATCTCATCTTATTAGTACTTTAAACGATTCTTGTATATTTATTTTGCTTATCTCGGAAACGGCTCTAACGATTTGGATGAAATTTTGGGTTTAGGTAATGTGTTAGTGTATAAGTTTACCTGTATAATTACATTTCTTTTGATTATGAAAAAACCGAATGAAGCTGGGTAGTAAAACGGTAGTTACTTCTATCAATAATCAGGTTCCCATACTACAAACTGTTTTTAGTTTGGGGCTATGTTAATTATATTTTTACAACCCAGATTTATATGTATTTATTATAACTTAAATAAGATAAAAAAAATTACACCGTTTTCCTTCACAGTAAAATAATGCCATCTACCCAAAATATTGGATACTTGTTACTGACGCATTTCATAAAGAAATCTTCAACTTTCAGTGACATCTGTAGTTTTACTTGAACACTTCGTATATGCCATGAAGTCTAAAATAGAAATGTTGCACAGTGTTGCCATCTATCATAAGCTTGTACAAGCTTCTACAGGTTAGGGTTGTAAAGACTTTCAAGACTTACTTTTAAGCCGCGCGCAACGGGTTTCGATGGAATGCCGATAGATGGCGCTTTTATTAAACGTGTAACCACGAATTGATAGATAGTAGTTTTGCCCATCGAATGTATAAGGAGATAATTGATTCAGATAGGATTCATCGATCTATTAATAAAAAATCGGCTTGTCTAATCCTGGACCACAAAGTGTAAAACAAATCGGTTATTTGAATTTTATTATTGCTTTGTTACCTTTTTGTTAAACAAAACAAAATTACAAGATCTATTTAGTGTGTTTCCTAATTTTATAATAGATGCAACCTTTTGAAAAATTTTGGTCACCCACACCATGAAGTTAAAAAAAACATTCATACACGACTCGGAACAAAATACTGTCCCCACAACCGCTAAGCAGCAGTGTTGTACTCGCATTGCTGTGGTTTGATGTAAGGGTGTGGGTGTGATCCCTATCTTAGGTCGATGGGCGTAACATATTCGGTAGCAAAATACCTGAATTATATTGCTGTTGTTTGTGTAATTTTTATATCATCATATCATCAACACAGAAAAAGGGCGCAACGGATGCTGTTGTAGCAAAAAGCATAAAACACGCAGGCTTCGGCTTCGACTCGATCAGGTCTAACAAGTAAAGCTAAAGATAAAGGGAAGTATTGAAATTCCCGATGCATTCGACCAAATGAACCAAGTTTTTACAGATTCTTGAGCTGTGGAGTCGCATTGAGTTGTTTTTATTTTCTATGACTTCTATTTGTAAAATATTGTTACTATTTGAGAGTAAGATTATGTTAAATTAAGTCACCTGTATTGAGTTGTTATTATAATAAATCTTATTATATTATCAATGTATTTTTTTTTATCTCCATTTCATAGTGATGGACGTTGTATATTGCTGTTGCTCTATTGCTGTTGTATATAGGTCGATGTAACCATTATGCGATAAAAACTGCTACATTTAACCTGTATATGTAAACCATACATTGTATATCATTCATTCAGCCCACCTGAATATATATTTTTTTGATGATATTTTTAAATCCTATATCATTTTAGTATCTGGCATTGGTATTATACTTTTCATGCATATTTCCATTGAACAATAAATATTATAGGAGTCAAAATTATTCAATTAGGCTTGGTTCAAAGAATGTTTTACATTGAAAACAGGATGAACAAAAAAGTGTTTTTTTCTCTCATACCTCTGCATTTGGATTCCCTGTGTCGCAGATGGCATGACAAACACGGAAACACAATACAATCACCTAAGACCCGAGAACAAACTTCATGCTCACCAAACAAAGTGTGCCCCGGCCAAAAATCGACCCTTCAAAGGCAGGGCTACTTCCAACTAAGCCACGGAGCCGTCTATATATTTATTTGATGTAAATTATACAAAAAGCTTCTCCGTGGATTTTCTGCGATGAGATGGAAACCCAGCCGTCGAAACCAAAGCTCTCGGTGAACTAACTTCTGATTAGGTCTGCGTTTTATTTCTACGTTTTTAATACAATATACTGTTTAGTAGAACATGTCTTGCACTTTTTGTTTAAGATTAAATCTTTAGTTATTGCAAATGCGGCACTTATATTTTATCTGCAATTAATATACCAATCAAAACTAATTGTCTGGCCATACACTACAGGTCGTGGGTTCGATCTCACCCACCGAAGTCAAAGGTCTTCGACGTAAGCCATGTCTAGAATCTACTAGAATAGCCGAGACCGACATCTTAACGTGTTCCCTGAAGCACGGTCAGTTCATATGTGAGCAGGCGGAGAGATGTTTAACTCAATATTATCTTTGAGGGTCTTAAGATGCCCTCTAAAGCACGGAAACGCTCAGCTCAAATGCCACTAAACGTTCATCTATCCAATTAAAGATGGGATGAAAAATTGCTAAACTCAAATACGAGTAATTCAACATAAGAATATACTTGTTATTTGCTACTTGTTAATTTTCTATTAGAACGCCTCATTATTATTTAAATGTTTTAATATTATAAAATAGCGGGAAGTGCCATCTGATGCTAAATGGTTACCGCCGCCCAAATACATCACTGAATCGAACCAGTTTCTATTGTAAATATCGTAGTATAAAAATACCATTACTTTGAGGATATTTCAATAATTAATTCATTAAGTATGATTAAATAATAAACTTTCATACAAATCTCATGCAAGCTACTAACTTACAAGAGCAGAAAAGCCGTAATTCAATAAAGCAGTAGATCTTCATAGATCTGATTTCTCATAAACTCCGTTTTCCAGTGGCATAAAGAGAAGCGAAATAGTTGCATCAAACCGAGGAGCTTAACCCGCCGTGCTCTTACGACACAAAATAAACTTTTATCAATGGTAAATCCGGTGTGACAGACCGAGTTGCTGAAGTTAGATTTTTTGAAAACCATTGTATGTTGATCAACATTTTGGCAACAGACGTATTGTTAATAATATTGGTCTTATAGACCGAATTTGAAAGAAATATATAAAGTGTAGCATAATATTAATACTTGAATACTAATAATATTGTTGAAGAATGAAAAACATGAATTTACCAATTTGAACTCTGCCTATTTTTTTCAGTCAGTCCTCCCTCTAAAGTAGGCAAGTGTGACTAATCTGGTCTTAATTGGCTATCATTCAGACTTAACAATAATGTGATGCTATGTTTAACTGTGGCTACAATATCGTGTAAATAAAGTAACAGAGTACCTGCTTATTACTTAGTAATATGATAATAGTTAATGACAATGTTTCATTGATAGATTTTTATATATTATTATTAATGTCTCATGCATGTCCTATTTGACCATCCTTACAGCTCAGTTGGTTACCTCACCTTCTGCGCGCTAGGTCGTTGGTTCAATTATTAACCAGGAAAAGCATTTGTGTGATGAACATAGATGTCTGTGTCTGAGTGTTTTAATGTATTGTTCAATCGGTTCAAAATATGTAATCAATAATAGTAAATATCTCTAAATATTTATTTATTTATTTCACATCAAGACAACGCTATTGCAGATAATAAAAAAATTATAATGTATATTTTAAAATCAGGTCGAAAGATCTTATTAATCTTAAATGAATTTAATTAATTTTGCTATATATCTACATTACAATACATGCATTTATGTCGTGTACGTTCTCGAATAAACAAATATAAAGATTACAAAATTATCGGAAACTCGGTCTCACAGACAAATTATATAGGTACGCGACCAACGACGGGTCAAACTTAATATCATTTTGTTGAAATTTCTTTATAAGAATCCCGTCAAGGCGTGTTTCGCGGTACCGAGATGTAAACTCTCTTACCAAGCGCTTTGATCTCACGATTACAGACGATTTTACGTTATAAAAAAAGCTACGGACTTATTAAAAAATGTTCATATTTTGGATTGTAAGGTTCTATAAAATGAAAAATAATATGTAGTGACGTAGTCTTTGATTGGGTGCAAACATGTCTCGTCATATCGTATACACAAAAAACATATATTACATTAAAATTAAATATGCCATAACTTAAGAAGCTAACGGTCAACCTGATGACAATTGCTGTCGTAACCAGATAAAATACGAATCAAGTTCTCCCAAATTGCTATATTAGAAAATTCCAGTACTCTTAACAATATTTGTTAATTTTTGTTTAATTTTGAGGAATGCAATATATTTTATGTCAGTAACTTCACATGTTTATATCATAAATAACATTATAAATGCGAAAGTTTGTAGGTATGTATGTTTGTTACTATTGTATTTCGCGCCTCAACGGCTGAACAAATTTGAATAAAATTTCTTATGAAGGTACCTGGATTGATGCATAGGCTACTTTTTATCCCAAAAAAATGTTGTAATTTTTATTGAGACTTACAAAAACACAACTTCTGGCATTATTTCTCAGCGTCTCACGTTGACTTTTAAACCACGTTTACAAACGCTATATTTACCTAACGGACTATACTTACACGAGTGAATTTTTGGCGAAGAATTACCTGGTATAGTCTCCAGACAAACTCCGTATTTTCTAATGCTACTTTGTAGTTTCTTTCGCACTTCCGAAGGAATAAGCAAGCTCTACAGGTTGAGTACTTTCGGATGCAAACAAAATGAACAGTTTTCAAATGTTCAACTTGTTCGGTAAAAATAATTTTAGAGAGACTTCGCATTTGATTATATTCATTATTTTAATTTGTAACGCTGCGTAAACTTAAGGTAGCGCATAGCCAGCGTAATGCCTGAACAGCTCGACTTAATAACGTCGTCGGTACTGAGCGGGCGTGTCACTGCAATTATAGCCACATCCTAAACCTGCAGTGATGGGAGTGCTGTTTAATCAGTATCGATATTTTAGAAATTTTCTATGTGTATTCGTCAATCACCCAAACCTGGCCAACTAACAAGAAACTGATATAGAAATCTATGAAATCAACTTCATTCATTTTATCCTTTACTTTTCGCCCTTCAAAATTTATTCCATATTTTATTTATGGACCCAACGCAAATAAAATGGCACAAATAAAAAAAAAATAATCCAAATCGGTCAATAATTGGATACGATATCCACACCCGTAGCTCGTATCAATAAGCCAGGCCAGGCATTTATACTTGTTAGTCCATATCTAGAAAATTACTAAACAGATTTCCATGAAACTTGCACTGTTTGTCATGAATGATTGAAGTAAATGTCAGCCAATAAGAAAAAATATGGTGACAATCAAATCAAAAGTTTTGACTAAATGCGTGGGCAATCAGTTTTATAATATCTTTATGTATGTTTGTAAAGCATGCAAAATAGATCTATAAAAATGTAATTCCAATAATATTGCATACATACAAAAGGGTCCAATTAATAACCTCCATTCTTTGAAGTACGAGTAGGTTTAAAATAATGACATAAATCAAACCAACATCATTAGAATCGCAATTTAGAAATCAGTTATCAACACTTAATATTCCTAGTCAAATCGTAAAATTATTTTGAAATCGTTTTCCTCAGCCTTCATAACCAGATCGATTCATAAACGCCGGCAATCCAAGTGTCAAGGAGTTCATTCAAAATTTACAGAGTTCTGAGGTTAATAACAATTTTTATCTGCTCCCTTCAAAAGATTTGGCCATAGTGCGATCATTACCCTCCAAAAAAATTGCAACGTTTTCGTCGACTATATCGATAAAAATGTCCCCTGAGGCGTTGACATCACTGACTGCCTGTAACTTATGTTCGCCTAGTGTTAATTTCGTCGTCTGACAAATTCGCCAGAGGCAAGGTGCGCACTCTACGCCTTTTTAATGGCTTGCCACCCTGTGAAGGCTTTCTTTGCAGAAGATTAGTTCTAGTACCGAGGCTGAAGCTCTCCCGATTTCAGTAATATTACAAAGTTTTCAACAGCACTGTTTAATTTCAAGAACTGTTATTCCAATATGTTTATTTTTTATTTTATGTACAAATTTAACGCAAAGATTATGTCTTACCTAACTTTTGGAAATATCTTCAGCACAGAAAAACTATAAGAGATTTAAAGTCCATACAACATTACAATTCTGGAGAATATTGTACAAAGAAAGGTAATTGTTCCATGTGTGATGAATCTTTTGATCCAAAACACGTATATATAAACTAGCAGCAAAAAATATTCCGCAGAGGTCCTCAGTACAAACAGTTTTGTTTCTAAAATTATATATTATATCTGTTATATGGATATCGATCTACAGTTGAAATTGGGCATATTTTGTGCGTAAAATGAATTCGTTTTAAAATAATGTAATTTGTAACAATGTAAAAAAACACACTACATTTTTATTTTAGCGATCATTCATCATCAGCATTATAGTTTAGCGATCAAATAAATAGATTAATCTTTCAAATGTGAAAGAAAATAATTCAGTTATCAACTCTATAGTTATATTATTTTGTGTGTACAATTTAAATCAAAATGTGAGGTTAAAACTTGCATGTATTATATTTATTTAGAAGATGTGCTATAAAGACTTCAAGCGATCTATTATAGTTATTTCAAATTTGTGCCTTATGTACGTAAACAAAATATTTGAAATCACTTGTGTTACGTTTTGTAGCAGGTTTGCGTGCTACAACGGTCTACGGCGCTACGTTGTAGCCGCGTAACACTGAATAAGTAAATGCCCGGAATAAATCAAGTTAATTGCGCTAAAGCACCTCTTTATATGAGCCAGCGGCCTTCAGCATAGTGTTTGAAGAAACGTACTATAAGCTTCTAATATTTGATTACTTACATATTTTGAAGCTGATTATCACAAACTTTACGACATGTACAGTGTTGGAAGTCTATCTAAATCATGCAATTTATCACTTTTGTGGATTCCAGTTGCTTGCATCTGTAGGTGAATACCCGTTAATCCTCTACCCCTTGGATTGCGATGAAGGAGCAACAGACAGTAGCAATAGAATTTGTGCCAACTTCGTCCGGAAAAGTACTGCCTCCAAACCTGATAACTTACCGCTAGGCAGTGGTGCACTCGCATTGCTGTGTTCCGGAGAAAAAATGTGGGTGCCGGTAAAATTACAGGTGCATGAAACGTTGCAACCCGTCTTGGTTGGCGGTCACAACGGGATGCGACTTGGATCTTCTCATACTTCGGTGGGGGAGCGGTTCTAAGGCATACAAGCATAAGTGGTTATCTCCACCCATAGGTGGATGTAACCACTTCATATCAAGTGAGCCCTCAATTCGTGCCATAACTTAAGAAGAAGAAATAAACTATTTATGATTATGCACAGTTGATCGAGCGCAAGACAATGTACATTATGAATATGTGGTTCATAAGTGAATATTTGTATACACAAAGATTTGAAGGCGGCCTATATCCGACAAGGGGTTCCGAACTATACATTTATTAAAAATTTATTCACATAAAAATGTGAATGTTTTTTTAGTTTAACTTACAATATTTTATTCAAAGTAAAATAAAATATTTCATAAAGGAGTTCTGCTAATACTACATTTACTCAAGAAACAAAAAAAATATTACAAATGAATTCAAGTACCTATAAAATTATATGTGGTAAAAAATGATTCGTAATTCGATACTAAACATTCGAAACAAGAAATTATAAGATTGTTAACTTCAAATTCGATTTATTCATAAATAGAACTGATTATCTGAAAAATTTTGTTTAACCAAACTAAATTACTTAATCTTGATTAACCTTAAGCCTAAGTTTGTAAAAAGCTAAGAAACTTTTGATTGGTCTTGTATTAGCCAAGTATTCAAAACTTTGAATTCAAAACGCTTAACAAGTAAACTTGAAAACTAATAATGCAATTTACTAACGCAAAACCATAACAAAAACGTCTATAACAGGCAAACTTAGCTGCTGTTCAGTAGAATTTCATCTACAAGTAATTTTAAAACTTATCAGAAAATGGATTAATATGGGATTTTATACAATAAGAATTATCATGTTTAAACTTCCAAAACTACATATTTTGATCATGGTAATTCATAAGATTTATCTTTTAAATTACCATGACTCAATAAAAAATATCTATTCAAAGAAAAAAAATAAGAAAACTGCCTATTTATAACTGAATATTAACAGTGGTGCTAAATGTTTGTGCTATGAAAACGTAACAAAATAATTAAGAGAAGTTTGATTATTTAAAAAAAAACATCCAAGTTGCTCGCGTCCGTAGGTGAGTACCCTTAGAGTCCCTACACGTACCCCCTGGGTGGCGCTCAAGAAGCAACAAAGAGTAGCAATAGAACTTATACCAGGTTGCTTGGTAATCCACCGCCAAGCAGTGATGCTGTGTGGGAGTTTGAAATTACAGGCGCATAAGATATTATCCCCATCTAAAATTGATGGTTTTGACACGATGCGACTTGGGTGATTGACTCCTCATACTTCGGTAAGGAAGGACCTGAGTCGTATCGCTGTTGTTCATGGATGGCGGTAACCATTTAGCATCAGGTGGGCCGTCAGCTCGTTCGGTCGCTTACATCACATAAAAAAGCATTTATTTATTTAAAATATACTGTTCTTTGTATAAAAGTAATTAAATGTAGTGAAAACCAAATAAACATCCCTTATAAGCACATACATTCTCAAACGAAATAGAATTATGAGACGAATGAGAACAAAATGCGACTTGATTTTAATATATGTACGTATTCGCAGAATCGCAATTCCACTGGTTAAAAATGCTGGCACGCGCCCTGAAGCTTGAAATTACATGCAAAAAAAATGCAATAAGAATATTGTAACAGTTTTGTTATTAAATATTATTCTGTGATTCCTAAAACTACGTCTAATCTTTAGTAATTTTGGCGAATAACCATATACAATCTACCATCATTTCAGCCATGCAAAGAAGTTAGATATTGCGCTTAACAATACTTTACTATACTACGAGTCATCACTTTTTGCCCTTTTCTAATGATACAGTTTATGTGCATTTTTTTCTCCAAAGCAACCGGTGTACGGTTGAAGGAAGGAAACAATAGAGATATGTGGAACTTTTTCCACTACTAGACCTTTCTGGTGGCCAATTTCCGTGCATTCGCAGATCTCTGGGCTCTTTAATAGGATCACTGTTTGCTTCAACCTAACACTGATTAGGATACTGTGCCCCATATCCGGTATTGCCCCATCCTGTATTCACAAAATCGTTGCATGTGCTTTCAAAAATATGCTTTCAAGAATTTTAATAATCGGCATCCTCTTTTCGGTATCCAAGTAGACAAACATGCTATCCCAGCAAGCTATATTCAGCCAGCAGAACCTCTTCCTGTGTATTATGATCTCCCTCTTTAATTAAACTTCAAATCCATTCTAGTCGCAAGTTTATCCATGTAGTATAAATATTAACTGAAGTAAACGTATCCAAATTACCATGGCAACGACAGTAGTTTTTTTTATAATTGTGTCCTCAATTTTATCGATTAAATTACGAAACACCAATCAAACTTTATTGAATTATTCGCAAAATGCAATCCAAATGAATAAATTATTTAATGCGTTAAAGATAATTAGCGCAAATCAAACACACCAACATCAATTATCACAAAATGGCAAACAATCGTTTAATTACCCACTGGCATGGAAACCGCCAAATTAAGCGACTGCAACTCCCGTGTCGTTCCTACATGCAATAATTAACTTTACTTGCCCAGGTCAGGTAAATAACAATATGGGATAGTTAATACACAATCATTTATGGTCATAATATTGCGAAACATGCAACCACCGTACAAATATATTCGGTTTAAAATTAAATCTTAATTTGTTGACCATAGTTTGTCTTTTTAGGCTCTCTTATAAAAGCCCTCACCGCATACATAGCTGATTTTTTAAACTAACAACGATAAACAATTGTGTTTTTATTGCCTTTTGCCACATGTTATGAAGTCTGGTTAGATAATAAAATGATAAAACCTGCCAACACAAGTCTAGAACTTAGTGCAGGCCCTGCGCGCCCTCATAATGTAACACAGGCCATCCTTACGTAAAAATTATCTATTGTAAATGTGTTTATAATGTACGTATTGGTTTAAAAATAAAATTATTATTTTTATATAAGTATTATTATGTCTTGTATTTTATTAATACTGTAATTTTAAAAATATAATTTCAATATTAGACGTAGATATTTCATTGTATTTTAAAACTCATGGCCACTACTATCTTTTAACTTATTTGAATTAGTCTGCCGCTTTATAATTTTTTGCTTTGTACATCTGCTTATATCCAATATCATAAGTAATTCAATTTTATACGTTACAAGCTGACCCAACAGATGTTTTCCTGTCTTGATTCCCAATTTGACAATAGGTTGACAAAAGACATAATGATAAAATCTCATAGAAAAATTTTGTTCCACTCATTCCAACCTCCTTTCATTACTCATTTTCACGTGATTTTCACATTTTTTATTTTACAACCTTATCATGATAATTGCACACACAACAACATAAGATTCATCCAAATAGGTGCAGCCGTTCTGCATTGATGCGCTTACACACATTCGGCAATTGATTTTTATAATATAGACAAATTCATTAATGTAGTGAAGATTTCAAATGCATTATTTATCAAAATTACACTTTTTTTTTTGAGTGACGGAACGGGCTGAGGGCCCATCTGATGGTAAGTGGTGTCCCTTGCCCATGATAACAGTAATACATGCGAGTCAGTATGAGATCCAAATCTTTACTGAGTCGCATTCATCCTGCTGCGTCCATCACCCGATATGGGGATGATACATCTCATGAAAATGTATATATGTATATATGCGACTCTATAATGCATACTTGTCTTTGACTTCACTTTCAATTGAACCAAATGAAAAATCTTTCCAAAGTTCATACCAAGGGCAGCTGGTTCTCATGAAGACAAAGAAAAAAGCAAATCACCCATAAAACATTGAACATACTACCTTACGAGTACAGGTGAAGTTTTCTTTTTACTCAAATGTAAATAAAGAAAATTTGCCTAAACAACTTTCCGTTCAAATGGAAGGCTCCTTCCCCTTTATCGTGTTTTCCTGTTTCTTTTTGAAATGTACTTTATTAACCAGATATTCTGAGGATCATGAAATCTTGAGATAGCGAACATTTTTAACAAAGATTTTTTAATCCTCTAAAACCTGAATATCTAAGTTTAGTTTTTCAAAGTTACCGTTAATATAATTGATATCAATAAAAACAAAATAATCAAAAAATAAAAATAATAGTGGAGCTACTGCTGCGTAGCTCGTTTTATGCTGTGCAGTCTTTGGAATAGCACAGTGCTCAGCAAATGCTGTGAAAAAATTCACAGCGCTGATTTTCAGTACAGGCTTCCGTAAAATTATGCACGCAGAATAGTGCACAAAACAGAGCATACAATATGAAGTCAATACCTAATTCATTTTATTACTTATACTTTTAATATTAAACTTTAAGTAAATAAAGAGAAGCAAAATTATTAAAAATCTAAATAAAACAGGTAATCGTTGGATTATGACATTTTACATTGGCTAAATAGCCAGCACCATCGGTTTTTCAAAACTTCTAAATGAAGGGAAGCGGATCCAAAATTTATAAATATTATTTTTTTCCTCTGTGGCAAATCTGTATGTATAATTTGTTTAAGGGCTTTGAGTTCCAAAAGTAACCCTCATATTTCCATAGATCCATACTACGTGGCTATCACAGATATTATTTTATGGCGGAGTAGATATTATTAAAGAGCCATGAGACATGTTTTATTCACGGCAATTACAATTTTCGATTCCGAATTTTAAGCAAAAAACGGGATACCAGTTCTATAAAGACTTTTAAAATTAAGTTACTAACAATTGTCACTTCTCCAGTATCGCTGCTTGGCGTCTCGATTCCAAATCCCGAAAGAGTTGACTTAATCATAAGAACGGGCCGCAAAAATCGCTTCGGTTCAAACGAGCCCCTCGGGAGTAAAGCTGCCGTCCTCCCTTTAACTTTGAGACAGGAGGGAACAAGTATTTTGAGTGTCTTCAAGTAACATTCAGTTTGAAATCGTTTGGTTAGTTTACTTGCGTTTAGATAGGTATTGCAGGTACAACAAATACTTTCGTTAATTGCTTTTTATTTTATGGTGATAAACAATATTATCAATACAAACTTGTCTCACTAAAAATTTTATCAGATAAAAATGCGGATTTATTTTTTTAAATGGTTAACAATGGGTGACTTTTTTTATAGTTACCAATGGGTGACTCTAAAAAGAATTATGATAATTGACACGGATAATGTGCGCAATTAAAACATAGTTTACAAATACGTCCACATTGCATATTCATTTTGGCAATTCATACAAAACGCGTTAATCACATCTATAAGTTAGTGCTCTACAGAAGCTCAAAACTCGTCTCCCGAGCTATATGAAAGAAAACCCAAAGTAGTGTTAAGCATACTAGACATATCATTAGGTTTCTATTTCCCATTTTTTTTATCAATTACACTAATTTGTGAGTTTTTTTAACGCTCTCTGCGTTATCTCCAACGCACTTGAAAAAGCATGGGAAGAACTAATGGTAATCAAACGCAAATCACGTGCTTAATTTTAATATACACCGTATTTTTACAAGTAGAAATTTTAATTTCAACTACTTCAACTGCTTTAAATTTATTGTGTTATTTTTTCGAAGAGCAAATTTATTTTTTTATTCACCATTATTTCTTTCAGCCCTCTCTAGCCTCAAACTAGATATCCAATAGAATATTTGTACAGTTTTATATGGAAACATAAATTATAATACATATTACAGCCACGGTACAAACTTCCAAACTACGACGTACATATTTTCGTCCAGTCCCGTCACTTTTATAGTATTATATAAAAAAGCTATCGTATAAAAAGTTAAATTAGGGAGGATAGGTCCTCTTTTGAGGTAACCATAACATCCTAGTTGGCGCTTCGCGTGACTTTTATCGTATAAAAGCTTATCAGACGAATTATAAATTTATTGTATCGCTTAACAGTGTATCTGTTTTGTAACATAACTCAGTAGTCAGAGATGACCAATGGTTGAACAGCTTGAAATTTATCTCGACAAAGTAAGTACAGCGCACCTGTACAATTTATTTAGTTTTTTCGCTTACACTTGGCTACAAAGTTGGCAGGATTATGGATTTACTGTTTTAAAACTTGATTCGAGTGAGTGTTGCTGCATTTTCATGCAAGTTTATTCTTAAAGCACTTACATAAACTATGAAAAAAGCAGAATAAGTAATTGTTCTGCTTTTTAGTTCAAACCCGGACGAGAATTTGCTTTCTTTTTGTTTTGAATATATTTGCGCTCATGAATGGAATTTTATACTGCGATTTTACGCTTTTTTAATCTATTTGTTTAAAAACTTGCAAATAGGCTACCCTGACTCTATAATTGTGCATCGCATTTTTTATTTATAACACATATGTAGGATCCAAATCTTATACTGAGTCGTATTACTGTTGTCATTGGCGCGGGTCGCTGCTTATCACCAGGTGGTAATTTGTGTTAAATTTAAGACAAATTAAATAATTATTAGAATTTTTGCATGAGCAACATATTTCAAATTGTGATTTTAGCTCGTCTAACATCCTTTAAACATGACGCTTGCCAAACCTGTTCCCTACCATAAATTAAATTATTGTTTAATGTCAGTCGTCATTACATGTGACACAAACAAATAGGTGTTCACTTAATAATGATTTGCTTTGGACAAAACAGCCTATTGGCTACTAAGCTGGAAGTTCTTAATAGAGCTGTATACTATGGCATAGAAGGTAGGTTTTTGAGTGGCATGGGTGTTCTAAATTTGATACTGTAAATAGAAGTCTGAGAACGCGGGGTATTAGAGCTGCCTTATGGCAGTGTATTAATTTTGAACCGTAGTAACTTAGGTGGTGACAGAACTAAGACACCAACACAATAATTCACTTTGTAACGCAAATGAAACTACGCTTAATTTACTGTGATAATTAAGGGAATTCCTTTCAAGACCGTTATTATGGAAACGGTAGTGAAAGCTTCTTAATCAGTTATTTTGAGGAGTAAAATTTATTTACTACATTATGAAACTTCTATCAGTTACGTCAGTGGTTTCAATAGCAACGAAACTTGAAAACATGCTAATAAAAATTTATAAAACCCCCAAAATACTACTTTATAAATTAATTTGGAAATAAATTCCTAAGCTTTTCTCCTACATCGTCAAAATGCCTCATATCATCTAAAATGCCGACCGTATTCCACTAGACATGAACAAGCAACAGCACGTGAAATTGGCACCAGAAAAAAGAAAGAGAATCACATGAGCGTATCATCGCAGGCTGACTCGGTTCGCGAACTACATTACAGTTTACATAAAAACATCGTGTTGAACGACAACGGGGCATCAACTTTCCCAGCGAAGACATAAGCGAAATTGAATTACACATATTGAAAAAGAAATGTGTAGCTTCTTGGTAGGCGTGGTTTTTGGTAAGACTCCTCCTACCCAGTGATCCGCGCATGGATCGCATGCTCAAGTCGCCTCTACTTCGGTGTCGCCGACGACTGAACCACTACTCAGTGCAAACTGAGCCGCGCGACGGGTCTGTGTTGTGGTAACGCACAACTTCCGTTCACACGTCCTCGTGTTCACTCTATAAAACTTTCGATAACTTCTAATGAACTTAATGAGGCAGTGACAAACGGATTTAATAAACTACTTTTTTATGTGTTCATGTTTAGTGACGGTGATGATGTTACAAATCAGACTGAGAATGACAAATTAAGACACAATGGTCGCTCCCAGATAAGCAATTAGCATTCGACTATTATATGTAAGTGATTTTATTGTAGACACACTAATTCTAATTTAAGTTATTAATTAAATGTCAGCGACCTCCTGCTACTAATGGTAGATATGCTTGTATGCAGATCTAAATGCATCAACTAATAAATTATAAAACTTAATACTGTGTGTGAGATTGCCTGTCTGCACTATGCAAGTAACGCAATTATTTAGTAATGTTTATTGATATTTTTTTATAGCTAAGCCACTTTATATTGATGAAATTTTAAGATTACTTTAGTTTAAAGTTAAGTTTTAATTTATGCTAACGTGAACAGAGGTATAGCTTAAATCAATGTATTAACCACCACCAGCTCTGTAATCAGGGCGTCGGTTCATAATATTTACAATATTCGCTCATAATTAAAAAATAAATCGTAACTTTGATATATATTTTGTTATCGTTACAACAAAAAAAATATAAAGTTATAATAACATAGACCGAACTAATAAAAAATTTAAATTCAATTATTGGTACTATTCGTAGACATAAATTTACTTCAACTTAAAATAAAAGGGTAATGTGTCTTTATTAAACTAATTATATTTTGATCTTAGACCAAAGAAATTTAAACCTCATTAATTATTAGGTGCTTATATTTAGGTGTTCTGTTCATATGTTAATTGTTTAGAAAGAAGTCATTCTTTGCTAATGCTCGACACGGTTAGGGTATTAAATACTGGACTTTTTCCAGAATCGATTTTCCACCGAATTATTCCAAAAACGTACAACAAGAACTTCTACTTCCAATAGTTCCATTCGCAATCGCCTAATGATGCATCTGTAAAATATATACCGAACGGGTTACTGCTTGAAAAACTCCATATGGAAAAAGATGTAAAGGAAAACACACGATGGCAAGAAGATAGAGAGAATTGGTTCACATTGGATCGACCTAGCTCAAAATAGACATAAAATGCAATTATTTGAAGCAGGCCTTAGACCCGAGAAAGGGTTCTTGAATAATTGTTACTCGCATATTAAACAATGAAATTTTAAAGTTATAGAATATAGTTTATATCTTTGTACATGTTTTCCTTTCCTTTAGTATTACCGATTACAGTAATTTTTTTTTTTCGTTTTCATTTTTCATTCGTTCTTTTTAATAGCATAACCGGGAAACTCACATAGCATAACAAAAAAATATAATCTGGTCATCAGTATATGAGTTTTTGTTTCATAAATCCCCTTTTGATTGATTTCACAGCTCAGTTGATAGTAGCTTTGCCTTCTGCGCCATAGGTCGTGGGTTCGAAACATATACAACGTCACGCAAATGCATGTCCTGAGTGGAAATTGAACCCCCGACATATTATAAGCATTGACCATATAAGCTCGGTGGCTTAATTGGTAGTCACTCTGCCTTCGAAGCAACTGGTTCCGGGTTCGATTCGGTAATCATGTCTCCATAGTAAAAGCTCTGCTTAGTTCGGGGTACATGACGCCGTTTGGAATGTCATAAAAAACTATTATTGTTCACTATATTGTTGTTTCTTGTCTACGCTTTTAGGGTTTCGTACCCAAAGGGCAAAGGGAACTTGATATTTAACCCTACAAAGTCTTCCTGCTTGTCTGTTCGTCCGTCCTTCAAAGGGCTGCAGTTTTTTTACTGGTCTGAAATTTATGAAAAACTATATGAAACTCATAGTTCATTTCATCAGTAAAATGTAATTATCAGAGCTTGAATAAAAACGTTGCCTTCTACTTAAAAAAATATGCTTCCTTGTGCCTATTAAACCTTACAGTTTATTAAAATTACTTTTAATTGTAAATAACAAAATATTCAGAATAAAGAGTCAATATATTTTTAACAAGTTGTTCATTAACTTAAAAGCTTCTTGAAAGCCTAACAAGGAGCTTCGTCAGTATTACAAAACACGGCCCAACATAATTTAATATTCCATTCATTTCTGTATGAAATGTGCGGGAATTTGGCTGAGCTTTGATAAAAAAATCTATGCCTTTTATTGCTTTACTTTGGTACTCCATATAATTCATGTAAGGCTCAATTTATAATTCATGAGGAAGCTTTGATTTAAACAAATTTGATTCAAAATGCTGTGAATTGAGCAATTCAATTTTTGTTTATGTAGGAAGTTAATGTTAATAATTTGAGATTCAAATTACTTTTTATTGTGATTTTTTCAATTGCAAAATGGAATCATTTTATTTTGTTTTCTGGTTCCGTTTATAGAGGGAATCCAAATGCTAAGCTTGCAACAAAAATAAAATACTTGCCATAAGCCGTACTAGGCTGAAATTTTCATAGAATATCTAAAAATACAAACGAAGTTACGAAACTACGTTTTGCGAGTACGAATTGCATAATCCGGTTTTTTTATAAAAAAGATTAAGCCCGCCTGAGAACACGTGAAACTACACTTTCTTCTTTAATTTTGACGCCATTATTCAGCAATATATATATTATATATATGTATATAAAAGACTACCTGACGAAGTAGTAAAAGACTACTACCTGATCCGAAAGAATTTGTTAAAACTAATAATTTCCTATACCACCGGACCCATTTTTATGTGATACACTTACCTACGAACAGCATTTATTTTTTATTTAAATACTAGGCTTTGCCCACGGTTTCGCTCGCATTAATGTAAAATCCTTTGTCCTTTTCTGTACTCCTGATAACGTGTATGCAACAAACGTGTACTAGGTTGAGTAGGTTGAGTTGAGTACGGTTGAGGAGTTAAAGTAAGAAAGCGTAACAAACAAACTCATACTCGCATCTATAATATTAGTTATGTATGATAGGTTACAGTTATTATTTTCTGGTTCGTACCCTATAGTTCGAGCAATTCTACTCTTACACTACAAGTATTGTGTGTATTTATTTACACACGAACAACAAATACGTAATTCACTTAACCTAAATGGAAAAATGTTTTTTTCTTCATAGTATGTACCACTTACAAGTGTGTACAACATGTTTTGGAAATTTTGGAAGCTAATTGTTTAATAGTTTAGATGAGGTGTAGTAAATATTAATCCGTTTTCCATTACCTCTCAAAATAGAATTTCGGTATATAACTTCTATTTCCATCCGAATTTACATTTTAGTTTTATATAATTGTGGGCAACAAATACTATCGCACATCAAATTAGAAACAATTACAAGCGATTATCTTTCTAAACTGTATTATTGTAATCTATGTTATCTAAATAGTGCGAGGAAGTAAGTGGGTTTCTAGTCACGAGCAAGGTTGTGCTTCCTGAACATGGTTCGATCGAGCTCTCGGTCTCGGTCTTGGTTTCAAACAAAAGATAGCTAGCGAGAAGGGACAGCTTGGGTTTGGTGTTGGTTAAAATATTCGAAAGCCGCGTAGAAATACTGGTAGAAAAAGTAGAATTTAGTTGTAAACAAAGTACGTGATCATCAAAGGCATTACAATCCAAAAGAGTATAGGGTATATTTCGATATGCCATAAAATCATTTGGCATATTGAAAGTCTCGGTTTCCGTCGTGCTTTCTTAGCTGAACGTGAATTTCTATTAAATTCAATTGGATATTTGTGAAACGTATAAAATTGTTAGTATCATAGCTGAATTCTTCTATGTTAGATTTAAACTAGCTTGTTCTATTTATTTACTATCTCACTTAATTAACAGAAATTTATATAATATGTATGTATCGTTAATTTTTTTGAACACTATTTTGGAAAAATGGACTAGATATAGAAATAAATATAGATATAGAATATAAATAAATCACTTTCTAATCTCTCCTGATTACTAGCTTGCTTTCTAGTTTAGCTCTAAAGACACTTCAATGACCAGCCATAGTATTCACCTTGAGCATAACTTTACAAAAATTACTTATTGCCGGTTATAATTGTAATATGGATACTTCATGTCAGATGTCAATATAAAATTTTTAAAGGTTATTCAATCAGTAGTTATTTATAGAATCAATAGTTATATATACTTCTTGCGAAGCCAGGAGTCCCGGTTTTCCTGTAATGAGAAAAGTTTTCTCAGCTCTTAGACATTTCTGTTAAAAATATAAGTTTGTCCATACCAAACGAGATGAATGGAAATCCTAGTGTTAGTAAAATAATATTTTTAAAATAATTTAGATTTTTTTAACACTACATTTGCGATGATCAATATCATTTTTTTTTTCAAGATTGATTTAGTTTAAACAGTCTCAATCGAACCTTGCTTCCTGAACAGTGAGTAATTTAAAGACGGTAGCCACTGATATCTGCGGGCGCATCCATTACCCTCCAACAACCGGGCAGAAGTGTGCCATAAATTATATGGAGGAATACTTATTCGCTGATTTATATAGAGTTGTAAATTTAGGCACTACGTGGTAGTTATGTTATTACGTGATCGTTGGCCGTAGTTTACGGTGCATTATGAATATTTTAATATTATGATCTTGAGAAAAAACATGAAGTACAGCTACATTCCATGATATTGAGGTTAGAAAATAACATGAATACTATCATTATTAAATTATACGAAGAATCAATGTGTGAGTATCAGAATACTACGTGTTTATCTGCCATAAGCAATTCTATGGCTTTGCCACAGCTGGGTAAGAGGAGCAAAATGGCAACGGCTAACGAAGAAAAGTAATTTAGAGTGACGCTCAATTCATTTCGCACTGTTTTAGGCATAAATTACGTATTTCCCCTCCTTCCATTTGAGGACAGTCATCAATGGCGCTGGCCTGATTTTCTCTTTGACCCTCTGACAGACTTATTTTCCAGTTAATTTAACTTCTACTAGATTAAAAAGAACACCGTTGGTTGAATCACATAAATTTTTGAGAGTTCTAGATACATAATTTTACGATTTACCTGAATTCCGTTTTAATAGAACACTAACCAAAATTACTGTTACCTTTGAGACCTAGATTTATAGGGCACAGGGCACATTCCACTTGTGCGGAGATGAAAATTTACGTTTATAGTGGATCCACACGGCTAATATGAAGTTATTGCCTTTTTCAGCGGGCCAGTTTAAAATTGAGGTTTTTTCATTTACCTTTTGGTTCACGTTAAACACAAAGCTCCCGGTTATTTTCTGACAGCACTGAGGTTTGAAATCGTTCAGACCAAGGCAAGTACATAAAATTTAAGTAAGTTTATTTCAATACAGATACCCAAGATAATATCAACTTATGACTTTGGAAAAGAAGGATAATAAGAAGATAACAAAGGAATATATATAAATATGTAACATAATTCAAATTTTTGGTACCTACTAGTATTAACGACAATCCACCAATGAACTGAATAAGTTTCACATTATTTAATTATAATAGAAGTTATTAATTCGGCACCCGATAATAAATAATACTCATGGATATTTCGCACAGCCCTATCAAGCCCCAAACTAAGCATAGCAGGGAGCCAGATAAATTTACAGAATATTATATTTTTTCCAAACTTTCATTGACACCCAGATACAAAATAAAATATCTTTGTGTGTTACACAAATGTTTGTTCTGGGTGGGAATCAAACCGAACAGACACGCAGAAGGCAGAGCTACTACCTTTTACCAACTGAGGCCAGTCAACTATCGGAAACCAACTGCGATTCTTTTATTCCTTGTTCATCACCCTTCATACATTCTTGAATGTTGCCAATGAGTGAATAAAAGCGAATGTTAAATAAAAAAGCGGAGCGAATGTTTTGAACCGATCCTGAAGAAATTTCTATGAAATAAATCTGAAAGTATAGTTTTTAAAATATTATAAAATAGAATGTTTCAATTTGGTTGATAAATGACGATGTCCTGAGGTGACAAACATAAAAAAAACCTAATTGATACGCTTAGACAGCCCATACTCTACAGATTTCTGTTCAATCTAGCATATTTATATTATGTCTAGAATATTTATGCGGAATCGAACGGAGACCTCCTAACCTATTATATCATATAAAAAACAGTAGGTATTGTAACATTTTTAGTGTATTTAATTTTATTTCTAATTGAATAAACAAAAGGAATGTCTGACAATAAAGAATTTTATAATAGTTTGACAAGTAGTATTTTTCCTGCTATAAGTTTTTCGTGAATAAGTAATGTTGACTATGAGCTCATCCACTGAAAACCAAAGTCTATTCCTTTTAAATATATGGTAGTCATATTTATGGAAAATGAGTACCAAAAACATAAGTTCTGTTTTGGAAAGTGTATAGTATATTTGTGTTAACAACATAGAAGCAAAGCTTTGCTTTGCTCAATTTACGCGCATTGGTTGGGAATAATCTCATTGTCTTACTAAATTAACGTTTGCTTATTTGACTGACTTTTGCTGGCTAGCAAAATTAATCTGTAATTTGATCAAAGACAACTAATAGCTCTAAATTACATCGGCCATTGTACAATCCGGTGCTAATTTCGTTTCAGAAGAACTTAAAATAATTTTGAATCGCATGCTTATGCAACAATCTTACAGCTACTCTATAATCTACTAACTGGAGGACTCCTAACCTTCCTAACTGGAGGATTCCACATCTACTAATCTACTGGAGGAAGATTGCCATAGCAACATTGTTTATTTGAAAAAGGTATTTTCTTTTTTCAAATAACAATTTGCTATGGTAATCTATCTCCAGTTATCTGTAGTCGATTATAGGGTTTGGTTGTTAGACAGGTGGATAAATATAAGGGAAGATGTTTACCAAGGAAAAGATGGATGAATTGTGTGAAAGATGATACGAGTAAAAATGAGTAGGTACTGAAATGACGGCTGATATAAACAGGTGGTGCCATCCCCACATAGAGCGGGATAAAGGGAGGAAGATGATGGTGACGGATGGGTATGTAACGTATCATGCTGTTGTGATTTCACCAGCACCCACACCATTTCACCAGAACATAGAAACGAGTGTGCCTATCTTTGACGGAGGATAACCAGACATTACTTCGCCAGAGTCCAAGTTCTTCGTTTGTAACATCCAGAGGGAACGTCACAAGTACGCAAGCAACATGGACCCCTCAAAACCCCCCAAACTCATTAGTTTATATTCACCAACAAAAACCCACTCAGTTATGAGACAATAATTTCTGGTCACAAACGAGTAACGTGCAAATGTGTTGATTTATTTCGGTATGTACGCAGCCCGGAATATTAATCAAACATCAAACTTTATTAGGTTCAATATAATACAAAAGTTTGTCAACGTCCGAAAATCAATAACCGGCCAGTATTATAATAATATGCTATCATTTTGGTATCTAGAATTTCATACGCGGCTGTTGCCGTACAACAAAATATGGCTTGAGCTACAAGTAAATAGCGATTTTTATTATAAAAAAATAATAATAAAAAATAATTTTAAGTTAGTCAAGTTTATGTAATGTAATAGATGGATAAAAGCTAAGTCCTCAAAGCTATTAAAAAGTCTGATAACTTATGATTTTTTTTGTCTGAGAAATAAAAATAAAAAAATTAACGTTCAAAATAAAAAAAACATTAGACAAAAAGCTTTCAATAAATTATTAAGTATTAAAAAAAAATAGTGATTTCATTGGGTGGTTTCAAGTCACATAAACTTGTCATGTGATATTAAAATTATGTATGATTATTGATCTTCTAAATTATGTATATATAAATAAAAATGAATCCCTATTTCCCTTAGTCATAGCATTACGTGCGAACGGCTGGACCAATTGTGCTAATTTTTTTTTTGTTGTGTTTGTTATTGTCAGAAGAAGGTTAAAAAAGAGAAAATTAAAAAGTTGCGCAGGAAATTCCCGGATAACCGCGGGCGCAGCTATCTTTTATATATTACTTAAGTAATACCAAAAATAATAATTTTTAGCTATAATACCTTTTAATATCTAATATAATATAAACACTCAAATGGTTTAATTGGTTGAGAGCGACTTTCCAAAAGATCCTCTAATATTCACACGTGTAGCTTTGATCCTTAAATAGAACTCTTTTTGTGAGTTTCATAACTTAATAATTTCTTGGGACCTCAAGCAATACTTGTTCAATCTCATAATTTTACCAATATTTTGACATACTACTAATGTCCCATTGCTTGAAAGTGGCTATCGTAGCCTATAGAAGCTTAGTGTAATCTTACTCACAAGCTACGGATTCTTAAAAAGTAATATTATTATAAAGTAAAATATATTGATTTTCAGGCATTAAGAAGTTATCTTAGAGAATAGGCCCAACCCTCAAATTAATATTATATTATATAACACATATTATAATTGTAAGAGCGGGTGAAATTTTCAAATTTGATATATCAGTATTTGTGTGTCTATATTTTTCTGAACACAACTACACGTTTATACAATCTTCTTGAAACTTAGTAGGTAGAAAGGTAACAATATTAGCAAAACTTGGATGATGATTTTCAAGACAAATCGTTTTGTTTTGTCCAAATATGGGAAAATATTGTAATATTAAAGTTATTCGTCGTTTATTGTATTGTATTATAATGAAGATTTTATTACCACATTTTTTGAGAGACCCTTTTATTTTACTAAAATGGCCAAAATTTAAAACCTGTAATCTACTTGAACCATTGTACCTGAAAACAAATTTTGCGAATCCATAACTTTCGCGTTTAAAGGGAAAGTCAGTTAAAGACGGCTTTGCATAGAACAACAAACAAAAATTAATTTATTAACATTATTTGTGACTGTAAACCGCGATTCTGTAATGCCACAACCACGAACCGATTTTTGACATGTTGTATGACGTCACAGTTTTTACGATACGCTACACCAGCCATTCATTAGGCCCTCGCTGTCCATGTCAGCATTAATTACAGGATGCCGTTGACGAATGACATACGAACTCCAGTAGCCGTGAGCTTGTGTTTTGAAGGTTCGATTTTTCAAAATGGTTTGAAATAGCTTGTAAAATAGAATGGGGATCGAACCCAGAACATCACAGAAGGTAGAGCTACTACGAACTGAGTTATGAGGTCAGTAATAATATCGAATATATCGAATAAATGGACGAAATACTTAACTAAATCAAAATACCCCAACTATTTGTGGTCACGTGTTAAGCCCACATTTGAGCTAGGCAACTCATCATTTTGATGTTACTAATCACTATATTGCTCCGAATCAGAGTTCACGACCACAGCGGGCTGATTAAGCCAGTTTATAATTGCTCTTACAAATGAGCCCAAACTGCCAATTCGTCGATAGCACAGTCCCACAGTGGAAATATCAACCAGTAGGTCTTCTTTCATTGATTCAATATCGCCAATTTGGTTCATTTTGGTTTCGACCACTGCCATTTGTTTATTTAATATTCTCAAGATAATCAAAACCACAAATAGAGCTTTGATACACGGAGTTAGCCTTCCCAAAATTTGAAAAAACTTCCCGTACGATAACTCTTTCAAATCGGATAATGAAAGCCGACATATCTTAGCTGTAGTGCACTTACGCACGGTTTACGCACGCACGATAAACAACTAAAAATGATAGTTTTTATTTTTAAATGATAATTAATTCGTTATCAACCAGAAGATAATATATTTCTAGTAAATTTATAGCGTGTGCCCCAACAACAGAATATTGTTATTATGACTTACATCACAAGCGAAAATACTTATGTTAAACCAATCGCGTGTCCCTACTGCTTAAATATCTACCGTTGAAAATGATTTGAATCGATTATTCATTAATTTGAGTATTGTGTTTACTGTGACAATCGTCTGATTAACGGAACATAATTGGTGCGTGATTTTGTTAAATTCCTCTGTCCTTATACAACGTAATACAAAGGTTACATATATTTGTTATACATTTAAACACCCTATTTAAAAAATGTTAATATATTTATATTTATTATATTATATTATATATGCATATAGTATCGCTTTACTGTAATGGTGTTATATTTTTGTTTAAATAAATAAACAAAAATAAAAATAATATTCCATAAAAGAAGTCTTGGCTTCCCTTTGCAGGAAAGTTTCAGCCTCCAGAAAAGGAGATGCTTAACCGCAAGGTTGCGGATTTGCCAAGTTGACTTCTGCGCTGTGATGCATGTATTCGATTTCCACTCAGGTTAATAAGTATTTGTGTGACAAACATAAATGTTATTTCTGTGTTATTTTATTCTAATATGTATTATATGTAAGTATTTACAAAAAGAGAGAGCGTGGTGGCCCAGGGACATAGACGCCGACTTTCAATCTGAAGGTTGCTGGTTGAAACCTACACGTGCACCAATGAGATTTTTCACTTGAAAAAATGTATGTGCGCAATACCACGTTCTCAAAACGGTGACGGAAAACATCGTGAGGAAACCGGCATGTCTTAGAACCAAAAATTCGACGACATGTGACATCTACCAATCCGGATTGGGCTCCCGTGGTAGATCAGAGCCCATTCACTCTCAATTATCGAGAGTAAGCCTGTGTCCCTGCAGAACATTAGAGGCTGGTACGGATTTACAAAAAAAATACCCTGTATGTATTCTATTAGTTATCTAGTTTACCTAGCAATGCTTAGTTTCGGGCTAGTATGATGCTGTGTGAAATATCCATGAATATTTATTTAACATATATATTTATTCATTTACGTCACTGTAAAATATACATGAAAAGTTCACAAACCAAATCCATTCAGTTTAATAACTCGTTCACAAAAAGCAGTCAAGCGAAAACGACTAAAAACTTTGCCTCTTCGAATAGTTTCAGGTCTTGCAAATTGAAATAATTCACACGGCGGGGCATAGTTCTAGAGCTTTACTTGTTATGAATGGCTAAGGAAATGCTTATAAGATATACCTTCTTAAAGGATGTGTGGGCTTATTGGATCTGTTCCGAATCAAACGCTAACATACTGATATCTCTGCACTAGCATGTCCTGTATTGCACTAGGCATACACACATGCAGTTATACAACATAACCGACCAAGCTCCGAGAGCAAACTTTATGCTGAGCATATTGGTCGTGACGACTGGGATCTCTCTCTTCGCAGATAGGGTTACTAGTCTACTAGTCTCAAAGATTTTAGAGCTAAGTTTTTACCTGAAATTTTTGGTAGTGGTTGTTTTAAGTATTGTTTTGAATGTTGAATTATAAAGATAGATAGATAGATAACATTTTATTGCACACCAAAAAGATAACAATAGCTTAGAAATAGTTATCTTGACTAATAAAAAGGAGACACAATGTGCGGTCTTATCGCTATAAAGCGATCTCTTACAGACAACTTTTAGATGGACAAGTATTAGAGAAGTTTTAGAAATGAGATAGTTGCTTTGCTTGAGGCAAGTGTTAGCAAAGTAAGATAAAAATCGGCTAAGTACGACTGGTACTTGCAAAACCAATGTACGTTGCCACAGATTGTATTTATAACTATTTACTCGTACATTTTATGTCTCTAAAAGTAGGATAGAATCATTTTATTCTTACACCTTTGTACCCATCTCGCCAACGGGGTCGAGGAAACTCTTTAGCCGCTTATTCTGGGTGAGTATTAACCCAAACGTCCCGAACAGATGTGAGACAAGCCGAGGTCCGTACCTCAGAGATGCCCTGGGTTTGCTGCTAAAATATTATTAGTTTGTTAGTCGGTGTAGAGCCTTCCACTCTCACCAAAAGCCCGCTTAAATAAATAGATATTGTTAATATTGGGTAAATAACAACAACAACAACGTTAACACACTCATACCTCTGCACTAGGATTCCCTGTGTCGCAGATGGCATGGACGAACACAGAAACACAAGACAAACACCCAAGACCCGAGAACAAACTTCATGCTCACCACACAAAGTGTGCCCCGGCCGGGAATCGAACCCGGGACCCCTCGCTTCGAAGGCAGGGCTACTACCAACTAAGCCACGGAGCCGTCAAATATTGTTATTGTATTACCTATCTACTAATATATAAAACTTCAGCACAATCTGATCTGACATTCATCAGACGTGCATTCATCCAGACATTCGCATATTTATCGAATCAATTTCATCAGTATTGAAAGGAGCAGGAAAGATAAAATTACGGATTTTAATTATATTTCACAATCAACGTGGACGCTGAATTGAATTAAAATTACGACAACTGACCCAATATTTTGTCGAGGTTTTATTATGTTCTCTTGAATAGCTTATGGCTATCACTTTGTTTACTACATAGTACTAAAATTGATCAGGTTAACCGGAATCCAAGTGAGTTTGGATTGGTGACCATTACTAGTGTATAAACAACTGAGCGCTTCCATCCTCCGATGGACACGTAATTAGGTTACAGCGGATAACTGGAAGGCTAAGTGACTTTAAAATATTAATGACAGCAAATGTTATTACGTCGGTATAGTAACATTACTGCGTAAAATACATCACCGCTATATAGGATATAGAACAAGGCAAACATGATTTGTATACAATAGTGCATCCTAAAGCTACGGTTATAGTTGTTCGGCACTTAAACGTGTATCCGATATCTTACTTTGTATTAATTACTGCACTTGCTCGGCAAATTCGCGATGGACGCGTTATCCACTGAGATTAAGTTTATAATAATTATCATGATGGGTTCAGTACAATAATAAGATAAACTAATGACTTTTAAACGTTATTAAACAATATACAAAAATAATATTAATATCAAGAGTGCTACTTGAAGACCTGAGACGTTTTTAATGCGATTAAAGTGACTGAACGAGCAGATGGCCCACCTGATGTTATGTGGTTACCGCCGCTTATAAATAACAAAAACATGAGTCAGGTTTTACACCACTAAAGTACTCAAGTCGCATTGCGTTGCCCCCGTCAGTAATTACAATAGTGCCAACGGTAGTAGTTACTAACTATGCGTTGTAGACCTTAAATATTCTTTATTTCTTTAATCTTAACATCAAAATATCACAGTTTGATATATCACACAATATCAAAATATGCGTATTCACCGAAATTGTTCCGTATTTCGAAATCAGTATTAGTAGCTAAATTTGGACTCGGTCGGTGCGGTATGTACCGTGGTCTGGACCGTGGTACATCCAGTGTATTATGAAACCCTAACATCGGACGTCCGCATTTGTTTCTTTGTATCGGTTACACATTCTACTCCTCCAATGCTTTAAATAAAATTATTAATTGTTAAAAATATTGTTCCTTAATTACAGATTTCCAAAAAAATAAGTTTCACAAGAATTGAACTAAAGACCAAGTCCGATAAAGTTATTATAGTGCAAGCTATGCTTAATTTGGGGCTAGATGACACTGTGTTTAATATTTATAAATATTTGTTTAATACAAACAAATATTTATCAATTTATCAATATTATCTAACTATACGTCGTATTTACTTTATAATATATTTATTTCCGTGTGGTACACTGTGGCATTATAGGGAACTTTAGGTGCGGTACGCATAGTTTAGAATTATTTACTTTCCAGAGATATTCTACGTTTCGGAAACACAGCTTAGAGATTGTAGAAGCATTATGCTGTGAATAATTTACGATACCAGGTATGCAATGGAAATGGGTGCTGTGATTGTTGTCTGTCTCCTAACAATCTTACTTATGTTGACTTTCTTCTTTATAATGTTAGCATAGAATTAGGTACTCTTTTTGCACCCATTTGTGATAAAATATTGCACTAGGTAAGATAAAGAGGTTTGCCTAGAAATATATTATAAAGAACAGATAGAAAACATTGCTCTATATAAGACAGGGCTATTTTTATATAGGTATAAGATCCAAGTTTTATTCTAAGTTGGATTGCTGTTGTCATGGGCAGGGGTAACTACTTAGCACCAAGTGAGCATTGAGCTCGTTCCGTTACTAAAGGAGTTTTTAAACTTAAAATATTCAGCGATCTACTTGCCGTACTTAAAGCTATAGTTGTTACTGGCAAACACGAAACCGGAAACGAAACGCATAATGTGGCGCTGGCATTAATTGCAACTTCCGCTGTTGAACGCCTTATCTCGCACCGACACTGTCAGTGATTGGTGTTTTTTTCACACCCTATGTAATTTTTATACCTGTGAGTAAATGTGGACGTGTAATAAAATTTATCTACATGAATTCCTGTTATTCAGTAGTCAAGTATTGTTGATCGTATATTAAACTAAATCTCTATCTTAATAATAGAAAAATCTACCCCAACCCACTTATGGGATTTCTAAGATAGATTTAAAATAACCCTAAAAAAAGCTATGTATATTTTATTTAAGTATGCCTGTGAAATTTGATGTAAAGGTACTTCGAACAAAATATATATTATAACTTTAAGCCTGCCCTACAAATCAGTTACCGAATTCTACCAAAAACCATATATTTGCAAATTCATTTAGCAAAAATATTATTTGAGCATTTCAAACAGACACTTAACTTTTAATCATCATCATCTATTTATAATATACAAATGTAATCTCATTTATATATTATAGCATGTATTTATATTGTTTTTGTTTCTAGCTAATCAGATAACTAAATAGTATTTTATATACGAATATCTATGAAAATATCATAGAAGCCTAAACTTTTCACTCAAATTAATCCATTAGCTACACACGAAACGAATATACACATGCTACGACTATTTCATTTAACTAGACGAGAGGCCAAAAGACACCACAATATCCATTTTGTGATTACCTTTACAAAGATCGGTACCACAGAGAGTCTGTGAGGACGCTGGATAGGGCAGTAGGCAAATATTTTATTACCAAAACAGAAGCAAATTCGCTCAGCTTTTTACTTGTATTTTATGTTGACTGTACCAGTCAGTTTTATATATGCTTCGTAACTAATAGTTACAGCCAAGATACAATGGTGTCGATACGCCTAATGTCCCCTAAATTATACGAATTTGAACAGAATGTTCAATATTCATCTTGTTTGAAAAATGCAAAGACCAAATGATTTTTTTGATATAAGCCTCAGTTTTTTCGGTGAGAAGATTAAATTCGTAGGAGTAAAGCCAAACCCACATAATAAAAGCGTTTTTAATTTATTAAAAACTTAATAAATTAAAAATGCTCTTCCAATGTGTATACATCATTTTTTGTGGCACAGAGGGTAGCCCGTGTTTGTGCTGCCTCGAGCAAATCTTTGATATCAAATTCTTTTAGAACAGACCGCACGTACTCACCCAAATTCACTCATATTTTAGATAACGTTCGACTGTTTCTGTGGCTCTTACCCGAAATGTGAATAAAAATACGTATATTTTACCATTCATACGGATCGCACAAAGATACTGGAATTTATTGTGTTAGGTATTAAGTAGTAGTGCTCTTTTATTTTGCTTTGTAGTGTGAAAAGGTTTTGACTATAGAGCTTAAATTTCCAGTGAATTTGAAAAGGAGCACTGGTAAAAGCATTGAAATGTTTTATTCAGACTGTGTGGTCTATTGCAGTTATATGTTCTTGCATAATGCAAGAAAACTTAATCCAGTTGCATTGTAAGGATTGTGATTGCTAAAGTTTTTAGTTTAATCGATCGATTAAACAGCAGATAATAATGCTTCATCTTCTTAACCTTTCCTTTCATCTTCATGAATAACTTAATACTAAACGAAATTGATTTCCACAGTTTTATCGAGATCAAAATGAGGAAAATTCGATGCCCGTGGAGACTAAAGAGCGGTAGTAGATGGCTGCACGCGTGAGGCAAGATGGCTGCGGGGCAGGCGGGCGGGGGAGGACCACTCGCGCGCATTCTAGTTCTTGCGGTGCTACACGTCAATTTTGTTGGTAAGTTACACAATACTTTGAACACCAACGCCATAATGCATGGTATAAAAAGTAATGCACACGATAGGCAAGATTAGATTTAGACACGAAAACGATTTTTAACAATAACTTTATTGTAACAAGGAGCATAATACGTAAACACGTAGACTTAACAGCGGTAAGAGAACTGCACGATTGAAACAAGACAATGGCGGGGCAGTAGTAATCCATCGTAGTGATAAGTTCGTCACTTGTAGCATCCACGGTCCCACAATGGCGTAGCCCGCAGCCCGCAAGTAAAATGTCCCGTTGAGTCATGGCTGTATGTAAGATTATGTAGATATATGCATGCGTTCATCCGTATTTTAGCCCGTAATGTTACCACTGCACCTGTCTTCTCTCGATAAATGGAGAGCAAACGGGCTTTGATCAAATCTGGATGCCGATTTCCTGACGATGTTATGTCACTGTTTCGAGACCAAGGTATTGCGCAAATAATTTTTCAAGTGTAAAACTCGTTTTTGCACCTGTGGGATTGAACGATTTGAAAGTCTGCGTGGTACCCCTAGGCCACAACGTTCACTAGATGTAAGTTAAACTACGTATATGTAAGAAGTACAACACTTCTATGTCGCATTCGACATGATGGTTCATATCTGGATTGCTCCCAACGCTGTAAATTTCCGACATTAGCGCGTAGCCGTGTCCAGCTTTGTTTTGCACTCGGCTCATTCCGCAAAGTGCAAGCTTCCACGGCGTTTGTGTGGATCGTTTCATGACACTGGCGTAACTGCAACACAACGTTTATAAATCTCAGATTAAATTATGTTAGTTTACGCTTGGGGGATTATATTTTGCAATTTAGTTACACCGGTCCGCGAATGTTGACGGGAACATTATTTTATTGATTCGATATGAAGATATAATACTTAACAAAAGATATCGTTAAATCGTTAATGTTATGTAATAAAATAAAAAAAAAACATTAATAGATTAATATAAAGCAACGACTTAAAAATGTGATATTAGTTTAAATTTACAGAGTATTAAATGTCTATAAAAATTCACACATTAATAAAAACTCTAATCTATTTGAAAATACTACGCAAAAAAGCTTTCAATGTCATTTACATTTCTATCCTTGAAATACGCTCCTTATTTCAAAGATTATTTTTTACGCATGGGAAAAAAAGATCGCTTTTGCAAATAGATTTTTGTAAAGACATTTTAAAGCGAATCATTTGACGATGATAAAATACAAAAGGCTCGCCGCGTTTCGTAACATGGATAACCCTTTTAGAAGTCAAAGCTATGCCAGCTCGGAATCCTCATTGAAAAACGGCCCACGGGTCAAAATGTCAGGCGTATAGTAAACGCGTGTCCCTCAGTGATGTATAGATTATGGATAGATTGAGAACATTTTATAGGCTTCAGTGACATACAGTCTGAATTCGCCCTATTTACATTCAGGTTTGGTGAAATATTATCATTAGCTATGTCCTATTTTTATGTTATGTGCTACAAGTATACGTTTAAAAATAAGACAGACTTTTGAATTGGACTTTATTGTCTGACAGGTAGTTTTTAATTCAATCAAAAAAAAGACAAAATATGTTTAAGTTTTTGCGTTTAAGCTTCAGTTCGTATAACATTAAATAATAAACTGGTTTATGGAGCCTCCTTTACTTAAACGTAGTAATATTATTTATTTGTTATTCGAAATATCTGTGCTATTGATATCACTAAGAGGACTCGCACCTGACTCATGATCGAACCCATCAAAGGGCTCGTCGTCACAAAAGGAATCCGAACGGATATAATAATAGCCCCCAAAATACATTTTGATACTAGACGAAACTTTACTCGCCAGATTCTGACAACGCAAGGCGGAATTGAATTAATCCCGGTGTAAAATTTTCACTTGCCGCCTTATCTCCTGTCGTATTGTCGTTTTATTGTGCCTACCCTCGAACCATTAGCGAAAATGTCACAGCGAGGGCATTGTAATCGCGTGCCCGCGGCTTGCCCGCACAATGATGCGGCCGTTCGACCCCGCTGTATTACCTTTACGCTATCATACAAATTCGAGTTTGTATAATAGATGAGGAACAGGTCACTGACCATATTATTTTGAAAATGAGCAGTTGGTGGGTGACTCATCTTAACCCTATATGATGAGAATAGTATCAGCACCTGCTTCTTATGCTCCATTGCAAGGACACAATTCCAAGCAAATAAATGGCTATTGATATTCACTTATAAATCTAAGCCATAATTATTAAATGGTAAAGAAAGTTGCGCCTATCACCCGAGACGGGCATGTCACGTCTTTATACATCTGTGATTTCATCGTCACCCACACTACTAGAACACAGCAATGCGATTGTACTACTGCTTTGTGGCAAATTACCAGGTTTGGAGGCAGTATTTCTTTTATTACTCCTTTAACACCACCCAGGTGGTACGTGTAGGGATGCTTATGGCAATGACCTACGGCCGCGAGCAAATGCACTTGAAAAAAAGATTTGATGTTGTGTTCAAATTGAAGCAAAGTGCCTTTGCAAGCCGTTGATCATGGATTATTTTCTTGAATTTTGTGTTCGACACACGACACTTCCTCGATCCGTGACAGTAAATCTCGCACGGCGATTCTCGTCACGTCACCAGTGAGTGGCCGACAAAGGAAAGAGGGCTTGCATACCTTATCACCTTTTTGGCAATCCCTACTTATGTGAAACACGACACACGCGGCACTCTGAATTACAAGTACGCGTTAAACTGATTTGTGTACATTTGCTGATGCTGGTATAATTTAGTAATTTTTTGGGCACAGTGACATATTTTCGTCACGTAATAAATAAGTGAACATAGTAGCAGAGTGGTTTGGCTTCCTTTTAGCCACATGCTTTAATGCCAAACAGTTGCAGAGTAATTTATTCGGCCTTACATAATGATCGATTACTTACAACTATGTTCATCATTTGGATGGGTGACCACGACCACGACCATTTAGTGGTATTTTTACTAAATTACTAATTATATTTTCTTTAGTGATGACCACTAACTCATGCAAATCCGCAATATTATGATTAGTATTGTACATAATGACCATAGCCCAAACGCTTGATATAATATTTTCTACATCGGAATGTCAGCGTCGCTTTCCTTCCAATTAATCACAAAGTCAATGAGCCGTTTTGTTTGGACACCGCCGATGAATAATCCTTCCCTGGCGATTTACTGACAGGCGCAAAAACGGCCTAAAAGTTATGGTTTTAAAAGTGCTCGGGGAATTTTTGACAGTGAAATTTGCATTATAGATTTACGGCGAGATAACCAAATTTTTGTGGTTCCGTATCTAAAAAGTTAAGGGAAACCCAATTATTTAACCTACAACGTCTGTCTGTCTGTCTGTCTGTATGTCATTTAAAAGGCTGTATTTATAGAATGTACTTGGTGTACAAATCCGAATGTTACTTTGACAGACGATTGCATTTACATATTTAAATAAAAGTATTGTAATATAACTTGGCTTGCCTCAAAATTAATATGTCAACTTGGTTGCGCTAAAAATAAAACATGTTCTGTAAAAACATATTATAAAATATTTATTTGCTTTAGGGATCAAATAATCATATAATAAAAAGGCATCAAATAATATTGGTATTCAAACTTGTAGTTTCTAATTTACAATTGCAACACAATTATTAAGTGAGATATCAAAAAGGTCAAGAAACTCATAAGTTTTTTTTATATATAAAGGAAAGTGTATAAAACAAAAGCAGAAGGACCAGTCATATTTTATTGTTGTTATCTAATTTGCATGCAATTCTGTGTATTGCTGTCCTAAGCACAAGCATACCATGAGTGTGTGTCCACTATAATAATAACGGATCGTGGTATTGCCGTCCACTACATTAAATAATCTCTTCTATTTCTAAAGTAAGACTTTCAGTAATGGTAAGGGTTCGAATTAAAGGGAACTTTGTACTCGACATGTGCAAATTATCTATTGATCTATTGATTATATACATGTACACGTAACAAAAAAAATAATATAGATCAAATACCTTATCTGCAAAAACATAATCTCTGTAGATTTTTGGTTCCATTCCCACTCAGGACAAGCATAAGTGTACTTAACTAACTAACATAGACGTTTGTTTTGTGGAGTTTAAATGTAAATATTTGCAAAAAAATGTGTCAGATCCCGTAGTACGTAGCACGTACGTACTTTTTATTTTATTTTAATCTTTAGTCTAGAAGCGCGAAAACTTCACTAACAGATTCGGTGTTGTGGACACAAACCCTAAGACGATGCTGACTTGTTTATAGAATATACCCTCATAAACATGCAGATTGCGGATGAGACGCGTTTTTATGTAAAATTGGGGAAAGGGAGCTGTTTTATTTATTACCCTCCTTGACTTTATACATCACTGTTGTTTTGCGTGAAACTGAGCAAGTGTAGAAATCGCACTCATCTAGTAAGTAAAGTAAAAATCTAGTAATATATCTAGTAAATAGCAATTATCTTGCATTTTATAGGGTTTCATCTTGTACTTTGAATACAATGTACTTTACATACCGAATTCATTGTCTCTAGTCATATGTAACGTGCAAATGTTTTCCATTAACAACCCCGCGAAAAATACAAGAACCATCCCTAATAAACCAATTTTTAAAATCCACTTTCTAAAATTCTAATAGCGATACCACAAATAAACTCATACGAAAGCAAAAATCGCCTCTAACGTTCTAAAAGTACAAAAGTCGTCTCTGTTATCATTTTCCCAATCCTTTGCATTACAAACGTCAAACTTGTTTTTTTTTTTTGGTATCTCGAACTAACATCCTGTGGGTTTCATCTGTCACCGCAATTTTCCTTGAAAGTGCGCTTTCAAACCACATAAATATTTTATCTGCACTCTGAAAATAACCACCAGGAAGATCGAAAACACTCAATGCTCTTGAAACGTAAATAAATTATGATGTAGAGCACACGAGAAATTAACCGTCATAGTGCTTAGTTTGTGTTTGGTTTCTAGATGAACGGTTTGCTTTTTCAATTTCTGTGCATAAATTTTCGTAAATAACTTAAATGCAATGCAATAACTTGCACATTCAGATTTCAGATTCAGTGATTTCAGAAAGGAAACCTATGACAAATATTAAGCATCTTTTGAATTTGTCTATAAGAGTAGCACTTTTGAGACCTTGATTGTCAGCGTATAAAGAAACAGTATACCATACTTATTGCATTTTAGGGTATCCTCAAAAACTTACACATAATTGGTGAAAATTTCAACTATTAAAAGTACGATTGACAGGCATACAGAGGCTCTGTTATAGGTGATCGGAACTTTGATAACGGATCCCTAAAATGAAAATCAGCTACACACAAAAAGGCACATCGCCCACTTCCCTAATCAATGCGTGTACGCGCACCAAATCCTCATTTAACTTCCGAAGCTCTCTACACATCACCTACGTAATCCAAACTCAAAGCCAGAATAGCCAACTAAAAGTACACAATTGGAGAACTCCCCTAGTGACACGTTACGGATGAGTCTCTGGTAATTAAAAACGTGACCGTCGTCACTTGTCGTCCGACGCCCATAAAGGTTTTATCTACTTTGTGCCCAACACTCCTGTTTGTTTAAAAAGTAGAAATCAGTTACTGGTTGCCCTTTTTCTATAATTGTGCCGATAAATGTTGATACAATTATTGAAGTGATTTTTATGAAGCAAAAGTTTCGGGACGATCTGGCCCGCCTTGTGTAAAGTGTTTACCTCCCATAACAACAGTTATGCTATTTAGGTCCTCCCAGACCGAGTATGAGAAGACCCAAGTCGCACACCGTTGCGCCCGTCACCCGAGATTTTAAGTCTCATGCGCATGTGATTTCACCGGCACCCATACCCTTCTAACGGAATTCAGCAATGCGAGTGCACTGGTATGTACTGCTTGGTGGCAGATTACCAGGTGTGGAGGCAGTACTTGTCCGGGTGAAATTGTGTTACCGTATATTTACTGTTTTATTAATTTCAATAATAACAATTATAATCCAAAAAAATCGTTAAAATGGCAAATGTTTGGTATTTTTGTCAGCAATTTGCAGTCCTTCCAGATATTGAATTTTAATTTTAAAATCCTATTCAATATTTTTTTACAGTGGATTACTAGAAAAAATTCAATTAATATGATTTACACCACTTTTAATTTGGTGGGAAGTACATTTTTGTTACTTTAATTAATTTTTCAGAATTGTGAACGGTAGCTTAGCCTTAAAATATACTAAAATATTTATTTTTCGGAATCTACTATATACAACTAAAATGTTTTTCAAATTCCAAAAAAAAATGCTAGGAAACATCAGACTTAAAACTTACAATATTGTAATATTACTTTTCTGTATGCAAAATGTAAGGATTCGCAACCATTAAACAAATACAAATCTACCCACGTCCTCCCATAACTTATTCATGTTTATGCATTTTATGGCATCTATAACTTTTATAATGTAAGTAAACTGGAAAAATATTACAAGAAAAATTTATGCGATGTAAAATTGTTATGGAGGCGAGGGTCAGGCGTAAACCGGACGCTTGTACGAGTCGCCTATTTTTATTAACTGTTTGTATCGACTTGAACATTTTTTCAAGTTACTGTGGTATATTAAACCCATCTAGTTATTTTCAAATGATTTTATAAGAAAATCTGTAGCTTTTACTTCCAGAATATGTTAGGTAAGTTTTTCGGGGTCCATGTTGCTTACGTATTATATGTAGGTGAGTATTGTCAGTTCTTACACGTGTCCCCCGGGTGATGTATTAGGGGTAACCCAAAGTAGAAGTAGAACCTGTGCTAGGTTCGTCGTGTATGTACTACCACACCTGGTAAACCACTGCCAAGCATCACTCGCGTTGCTATCTTCCGGTGGTACGGAGTGGGCTACGCTGCATCCCCATCTCAAACTCAAACTCATTTATTCCTTTGAATCTCAAGTATCGTTTGGACACGTCAAATTTTACACACACAAGTAAACAAACAAGTAACTCGTGAACATATATTGACCGGAGTAGCTTAACTTAAATTTTGTGTCAAAAAAGCTTTGCCTCTGGCGCTTCTGTGTAATACGCTACGCTACTATGTAATGGGCAACGTACTCAAAGACAAATATCCCAAAATATTTGGGATATTCCGATTTTGAATATGATTAAATATCTCTCTATAATATTAATAATTAAATATTACATATAAATATAATACAATATGTCACTGGAACATTATAAACAATCACAGGCTTAGGCTTAGGGGTTTAAGAATTCCCTGGAAATCCGTCGAAAATTTACAGGTGATTCTATATTTTCCAGTATTATAATAAGGTTTTCAATTTGTCAGAAACAAATAAATTTACTTTCGGTGCTTTATAATAAACAGGCCTTTGAAGGAAAAAGTTCTAGCAAAACATATTTATTTACTGTACTTGGCTGTTTTTTGCACGCTACCGGTGATATAAGGAATCCTAGCAACTCTACATAATTTTAAGATTTAGATCTAATATAGATTTTTCCTACTTGAGTCTCAATTCCCAGTGACTTGAATAGAGACAGAATCACAAGACAATCACCCAAGACCCGAGAGCAAACTTTTCATCACATAAAGTTTGCCCCGGCCGAGTATTAAATCCGGGACGCATCCCTTCGAACGTAGCTAAAGCACGCCACGGAGCAGAAAATGTCGCATTAATGTTGGCTATCGACAATTCACAATGAAAAGAAATTTAATAATACATAAATATCTCTCAAATCAGACCCAACCTGTTCGTTATTAAAAGCGCGTTGTCTAAGCTGACGCGGCTATTTTACGCATCAAACTTTACAAAATTTATTCATAACGCGATCCCTCGTAAATACATTTGGGAGTTTATTGTCATAATGAATTTGATATGGCTTCTGGAAACTGGCTTATCTCCTCTTGTAACAGTGTAACATTTTTGTATCCTGTATTTAATGTAACGGGAACAATCATTCCATTGTGAATAAAATCGACGGATATGCTGGAAAATTGTCGTGTTATTTTGTCAGTAATTAATTAATAATATAAAATGGTTTTGAGTTATTTTAATATTTATGATGGTCGTATATTTGGCGCCATTACTAAATTAATATAAATTCCACAATATGCAAGTGATATAAAAAATATCTTAATTACCTACGTTATAATGCTCTGTGATACGCAAATTCTCATAACAAGTAACTCATTTAAAAAACTCATTTCTTATTTCTCGCCTTCAACTATCTCGGGGAAAAAAGATCGATATACAACGGGCGACGAAAAAATCCACAGGAAGGCAGTATACGCAATTTTGTTTACTTGGGTGCCACATTTTTTCCAGTTATTTTAATTTAACATCAAAACTATTAAACCGCTTTCGATTACACTAGTTTACAAAATTGAACTTTTTTTTTATACCCCAAAATAAATGTATACAAATATGTTAATATACCTTCCTTAAACCATAAAGTGTTAGTAAAAATATTCTATCACGTCACAAATTCTTCCTACAGTCCAATGTTTTTTTAACTACCTAACGTGGTAACGACAGTTTATTGTTTATTATATCTTATTTATTATATCTTTCCGAACATTACAGAAGGAAAACTGAAAGAGGGTATATTTGTTGGCCCACAAATCTGTAAAATTATGAAAGATTCTCCGTTTGAAAGCCTTTTATCTGTTAATGAAAAATCTGCTTGGAACATTTTTTGGGAAATAAGAAAAGTGAAGATTACAAAGAAATTGTTACAGATTTATTGGAAAATTTTCAAAAGATGGTAGTAAACATGTCATTAAAGATTCATTTTTTGCAATCGCATCTTAATTTTTTCCTGAAAACTTAGGAAGTATGAGTGACGAACAAGGGGAACGTTTCCATCAAGATTTAAAAGTTTTTGAAGAACGACATCAAGGATTTTGGGATGAAAACATGTTGGGGAATTACTGTTAGTCCATTATAAGAGAAACTGATTCAAATAGCTATAAAAAGAAGGCAAAAATTTGTCATTTTTTTTTTAGTATTAATACCAAAATTATGTATTAAGTTAATAAATATTTCTTAAACCAGACGTGATAGAATTTTTTTATTATTTTTTCTGGATAATTCTACCTAAATGAATAACAAAATAACAACTTTTAGCTGGGGTATAAAAACCGTGTAAACTAGTGTTATTTTTTACGAGACCAATCTGAAAGACAAATTAAAAAAGAATTATTCAATTCGGTTGATGAATGAGATCTGAGGTAACAACAGAACAGAAGTCGTTTGAAAAAATACACAATATCATTCGTTGTAGTGCCAATATTTCTTGAGCTAATGCCATGTATAAAATAAATAATATATAATAAAAAGTAATAGTCATAATAAACGAACGTCGCAGTGTGGTTATAAAATGCTGCAAAATCAAAAGTCTACAGTTTATTCTACATTCCCAATCTAATACCTTTGTTCAAAATTGGTGCAATAAATCGGTGAGTAACCCACGCCTGCGGAGACGCGAAACATGCAGATTTCAGCCTTTCTTTCCGCGCAGCGCATTCTTGGCACCAATTGGAAATTCTTATGGGTTAGTTTGTAGCATTACATGCTTTGCTTTAAATGAATTTCTTGCTTTTTGTAAGTTTAATGTAACGTAAATAATTAAATCTGTTCTGATACAAATTTCATGAAAAAAAGATTCGTGTGGTATTTCTAGCTTATAAAGCGTACTTCGCGAATGTATCAGTATTTTTTAATGTAAAACATTAGGTAAATGCCCGTATTAAAATAATAACGTCTAAGTAAGTTATATGGGTGTGGGTGCCACTGAAATTACAAGAGAAATAAGTCGTTACAGAGCCTTTACTCTCACTATTCGAGAGTAGAAATGGTGTTTCTGTAGTGGGAACTTGAAAGGTTGATACGGAGTCGTTACATCCCGGTCTCAGAGTGATTAGCGCAAGGCTTTGTGACATACGTCTTCTCAAACTTTGATAGAAAAATAATTTTGATCCTCCCCGGAGTCATTTTGCTGTTGTTTATGGACGGCAGTCCACACTTAACATCATTTTTTTGAGCTGAAACCATACCGCCATAGTAAAAAAATATTTTATACTGCAAAAAAACGGTTAGTTGCTAACTTCAAACATACTGCTTTGACAAAATAACATTGACCCTTCCAACATAAGGTATCCAATATAATGTAAAAAAAACTGAACAAGGGTCATTATAACAACATAGAACCAAATTAATTTCAGCTTCCGCTCAACGGCCAAGTTAAAAACGTCTTGGCCAACCTCCTACATAATATTATGATAATAAATAAAACCGTTTAAAACTTTTTAATACGCTAAAAGAAATTTATTCACCGAGAACATGTCCTATCAAAATATCTCGGGCCACATGTTATGTCGGCACATTCTTCTCCTAAATTGAAATTCTCGAACGCTCCCCTCCGCTGGGATGGGGTCAGAGCCAAAAGACAAATACTTTGAATGTTCGATTAATACGATTAAATATTATTTTTCTTGTGGTTTATTATCTCCTTTAAAATTTCTTTAGACATTCTTATTAAAATAACTCTCGTCTAGTCAAATTAAATTAGTGATACAATTTTTATTATTCTGTGCTCATACTCATAGCCCAGTTCGTAGATGCTCTACATTTTGCGCTGTAGGCGTATAGGTCGTGGGTTCGATTCCCACCCAGGAGTCATTTGTATGACGAATAAAAAGAAGCAAATAGCGGAAGTATCCAATAAATTAATTATAATACGAAACAGAACGCCAATTATAAGTTTCCACGCTTATAAAACTGGATATAAAATGATAAAATGTGAACATTTAGCGGCAAGCTATACAATTATGTATTAGAATAAAAAGGAATGCCTAAGAATATTTATTTTATTCTGATTCGTTCTAACTTTTGTTTGAATGTATATATATCTTATAATACGTTTACGTCATAATTTGTTGTATAATAACTATCACGGTTTTTAATTTAAATCGGTAACCATATATTATATATCTCTGTTATTAATTAGGTATTAATAATAGATTATGATGCCCAGTCAGTGTTTGCATGGGTGACCATTTAGAAACATTACTCCAACTCCTGAGTAGGTCACTTATAAGAAATAATACGAATATGTGAAGTAGATGTAGTTTGCATGTAATGTACAAAAATGTCTTTAAAGAATTTCTCGTCTGTTTAAAAGAGAATCTAACTAAAATGTCGTATTTCTTTGTAAAATTCTATTCCGTGTTGAAATCGATGCGGATATCAGAATGCACCGTCAGTCGGTTCAAAGAGTCCGACACTGTTCAAAGGAGTGTTAGAATGAAACAAGCTGTTCTTTCCCACTCAGATCAACGTACAACGGTATGAAATAGGATTGGGCCTTGACTTAGAAGGTCCTTGAATATTGAAAATGTTGGAGACATATTGTTGAATACCAGAGTCCCTTCACGTATCCCCGTGGTGTGAAAGGAACAACCAAAAGTAGCAGTAGTACTTGCGCCATGTTCGTCCGGAAATGTACGGCCACCACACTTGGCAATCTGTGTTCCGGCAGAAGGGCGTAGGTGCCGGTGAAATAACAAGCACATGAGGCATAACATCCCCGTTTCAGTTAGTAATAAAAAAGTTGAACAAGTTAGACAAACGCCTTTATCAATCATAATTTTTAAATTTCTCATGGAAGCATGGGACGTTACATTCCCGTATTGGGTGACGGGTGCAACTAGATGCGACGTCGCACGAACACCGAGCTGAGTCGTAATGCTGTTTTTATTCGTGGAGGTAACCACTTACATCATGGGGGGCCTTAATATCGTCGAGTACGTTTGGTACTCGATAAATAAGAAAGTCATATTTATCTCCGTAACAAAAACAACAATAAATATAAGAAGACTTTATGATTTGTATTGAATTATACCACCCGTAAAACATTGTACAAGACATTGTACAATTTCTAAAATATTATTTATATTATTATCAATACTTATTGTTTTTTACATAAAACAGTGCACCAAGTTAAAATAACTTCATCGAAGGAAAGTTAACAAGTGTTAATATAACGTAATTTATAAATATAATAATACAAATAACAAGCATTTAATTTAATGCATTTAACTGAAACTTTAGTAAGATATGTGTTTTTTTTTTCGGCCTAAAAAGACTAATAAGTTAAAGTAATACGTATTTTGAATAATACTTTAAATAAATCACATAAACAATAGAATAGACATTCAGTATTTAAAAAGTATTATAGCACAACATATTCAACGTTCCTATGGAAAATCTATACCATGCATCTTTATGTACCCTAAGAGCGCCCTCCTGAACGTATGGTGAAAAACCAATCCTTTTCTATGCCTTTGTGTGAAAGGATATCGAGCTGTTATCTATTTGCGAACAATAATGTTAGTCTTGTTAACAAAACTATATAGAAGAAAATCTTCAGTAACAAAGTAACGAATAGACGAATAACAATATCTTATTAAAGGAAAGTCTGATGATGAGAGGTAAGTGTTTTTTGAATACATCGTATATTTACGCATTCAATTTTTCTAACAGTATGTTGTGGTATTTCTCAGCTGTATTTTAAAACTAACAGCCAGCTCCGTTGTAAATTTGGCACGAGTAGTAATCTTGCCATCTTAAGCGCGAGATGATGATGAGCATAGAGTGGTGTATCGAGTCTTGATTATTCATGGCATGGTTGCATGTATCCATATCACCATTCACAGAGAATTCTAAAGCTCGGTGTGAAAGTATTTCTGTGTATAGATAAGTACAATTATTTTGCTAAACCATGTTATAAAAGTTTTGAATAAAATAAGGATTAAATTATCGGGAACAAGCTACTCAACTCTGAATATTCATCGGAGGTATCAGATTATCCCTATAAAGGAAATTGGGCACCATTTTTCGTTGCCAATCAATTTATTAATTGGTACGAATCGTACCGTATCGGAATTAACCTCATCGAGCTTGTTTCAACAACTCTTTTCGTTCTGGGAAAGAATATTTTGGAGTTTCTGGGTATTACCCTTCATTAGATGTACAATGCAAAATGCAGTTGTAGTAGCTACTTTGTTTACTAATATATGGATTCAAAGTATCCAAAAATCCGGAAAAAAAATTGGAGAAAGTATCTCGTTACAAACATATACCAAGCCTCTCTTATTGCAGTCATTTAATAACATTTAAATGATAGATACTGAAATTAATGTGAATGAATTGAATTTCACATTATAACATAATATTTCTCACAAAGAGCTCCCAGTGTTTTTTTATTGTACCCCCTCTTCTGGACCCTTTAAAATATTTAATTAAATTATCTCCACTATCTTATAATTATGTACTTACAATGAACAAAAGTGAACCGACCCAAAGTAATCCCTCTAAGAGGTCGTACACCCAGTCAAATCGTATAAATTTACCCTATATCATAACTTCCTTCCGAACATCAAAGCAGGATACTCACTACATGTTTCAGTTATCTTTTTATATCTACTCCTCCATTGAATATAATTTTGTTTGTTTGTCCATTCGAAGTATGAAAGATTAGTTATCATGGAGCTTACTGGGAGACGACTATGACCAATAGTGGATTAATATTGGTCGATGATGAGTGAGAATAATTTAGTCTGTAGTTTGATTAACGTAATTGTTTAATATTTTTGCCTGAAAATCTAACTGTTCATTGAATTCATACATAACATGTCAAGTAAGCTTTTTATCCACCTGGTAGTTGAAGTATCCATAGATTATGAGAATCTTTGAATACCTCAATTGTTTATAGTGATTTTGTATGATAATTTCTTTGTTTCTTAATAATGATATCTGGTATTTGATTGTACTGTCGACTAATACGGTGAAAATTGAAACCACTGATTATACCTTATTACATTGGAAATAGTTGAACAAATTGTTAACCAAAACCTAATTTAAAAATATTAGGTACTCGCAGGTGAGGTCGTGGGCGAAACAAGTCTGTGAATAAAAATTAATGCAGAAACTTAACGGAAAGTAATAAATAACAACATAGTTCCGCATATTTAAAATTCATGGAGAATCTTAAAATTGAGACTCGGAAAATTTACGTGCTCAGACTGAATAAATTTTCATTGGAGCGTAGCGTTTTTAAGTAAGTGCTTTTTCGTTGTCGTTAACAATGAAAGATAGTCATGAAATAACACAAAAGCGAAATCTTACGCACAAAATTGCTGTTTTATTTCTGGAGCAATTGTTGTTGTGTTTATGTCATTGTTAAAATACCTGATGTATTAGTAAGGAATTTACTGAATAACAGTTGCTTGTTTCAAACTTCTAGAACGTGTTTATAAGGACACAATAAGTTCATTTTTTTACCGAGTCGAGAGTAGGCACCGGTATACAATCGCGCGGAACGTACACTGAGAGTCCCGTACTGCCGATTGTACAATACAATATTATTTTTTCGGATATATTATATAATAACGTTTTTTAACGTTTACACACTCATACCTCTGCACTAGGATTCCCTGTGTCGCAGATGGCATGGACTAACACAGAAACACAAGACAAACACCCAAGACCCGAGAACAAACTTCATGCTCACCACACAAAGTGTGCCCCGGCCGGGAATCGAACCCGGGACCCCTCGCTTCGAAGGCAGGGCTACTACCACTAAGCCAAGGAGCCGTAATAATGGCGTAAGTGCCCGTGAATACCAGATATTCCTTATTTTATAAAAGTTGAAAGTTTCTCAGTATATGCCCCTAACATAATGTAAGTAGGAACGATGGCCTACTACAAAGTTTGGATCATATTGGCTTTGGCAGGTCACAAAGGTGTATCGCGACCTAAAATTGTAAAGCGAAGTTTTCGTGTTTTTCTTCGGAATTATATTAGAAATCATGTCATCCATTACCAGACAGTATTTTGGCAACGCCTGGAAAGACACACTCCCAGAAACAAACAAAAAATGGTGACATATCACATGTTTCAATTCATGGTACTACCATGGTAGATTAAATCTGCCCTTCAGTAACCCAATTCAATTAATTATAAGAGAGTACGTAAATTCTCAGTTCTTAAGATTTTTTGTTCTTAAACATTGCATTTTTAGCGCTTGACCCCACACATCAGCGCGTTAACAAATCCACAGTTGAATTATGAAAAATTCTACAGTGATTTATAGCCAAAAATATTCATTTTACACAAGCCAGCCGGCGTAAACTCGCGAAAAAGTAGATGAAGCAATTATTTAGCTTAGTCATGCATTGTATTTCCGCTCATTAGGTGTATATTTATTTAATTTACAACGGCTGGGGGCTAGCGATAAGCCGTGGGGCGTGCGCGACCCAGGCTTCGTCGACTGAATAACAATAGAATACCGCGTCTAAAATGCTGCTTTTGGTGTAAAGAGCGTATTTGTGATTTTGATTCGGGAGTACTCTTGATACAATCTAGACAGATATGCTTTTGTGTGCAATTTAGCTTTGCAAACTCACATACAATAGTATTCTTTTTCGGTCCTCCTTAATTATATCCTTGGATATTTCACATATCGTAAACTTAACTAGCTCCAAACAAAACGTAGCATGTACTATAAGAACAAGATAACTGACAAAATATTTATACAGTACTTTTGTTTTGTAAATATGTAATTACTAGCTGCAAAAAAAACAATTCAAAAATAACCAATATGTTAATCCTGGATATAAGCTACCCTGGTACCAAATTTCATTCAAATCCGTTGAGCCGTTTGAGCGTGAACATACACACGATACACACAAACTTTCGCCTTTATAATATAAATGTGATAATACATATTAAAAACCCAGACAAGGATCAAACATCTACATGTATTCGTCACATAAATGCTTGTCCTGGGTGGGAATCGATCTCATGGCCTACCAACTGATCTGTGAGAATTGAAGTATGAGAAGATCCGAGTCGCAACGCGTTGCACCTGTCACTCTGAAATGGGAATATGCTTGTAATTTCACATTAAGTATATCTAAAATGCCACCTGTTTCAAATTACTTATTAATCAAATGAAATGTAAGTTTATCCTGGCTGTTGGATTATTATGAAATGTTATTTTAACAGTGGAAAATGAAAGACAAGATTCTTGGTAAAATATAATAATGTAAATATATGTAGAAGCAATGAATTTACCAGTGATCATTGACGTGTAATCCACAAGGGGAAAAGGCTCATTAAGGGAAAATGCGTTAATTTATTTACCTTTGTGTGATTTCACTTTATGCCTATATACGAGTATGTATGTATTAATTTTATCATTATCTATATTGAAATTTTGATGCTGACTTTATTAACTCATAACATCCGCCTCATGTATCTGTAACTTCACCGGCACCCTTACGTAGGGGCACATCGACACGAGTGTCTGGCTTGGCAGTAAATTACCAGGTGTGGTGGCAGTATTTCTCTGCACGTTCTCTTCTCTGAGTTGCTCCTTTTGCACCATCCATGGGATATAGGTAGGGACTCTGATGATGCTCATATACAGACGAAAACAACATGGTTCCCCTAAACTTCATCCCACTGTGGGCTGTGGTTCAAAGGATACAGCTTTTTGCTACGACAGATAGACAGAAGCTAAAGGCTTAGTAATAGGAAATCCCCTTACGGTACGGGACCCTAAAAAAGAAAACATTAAACTCAGAATGAAAAAGGTTTATGACGATAGAAATAACAGTCAGTAATTTTATCTGCGTTTGAAAATAAAACCCTCAGTGGGGCAATCATTTTCCGTGGCAAATACAATTAACTCGAAATTATGAAAGCCCTTTGTTCACAAGTGGCATTATAACGTTAATTTTGAACAATGAAACAAAAAATTGAGTGGATGATGGTTTTACAGGAATCGAAAAAGTCGCTTTTTACAATTCAACAATAACCGCTTTGTTCGAAAATTAATAATGCGGGCATCAAAAGGAAAATTAAAAAAAACATTGTTTGAGTACACCGCAAACAGAACTTTTAAAATAATGGGTATACCAAACCACACCTTTTTCCCCGAAGGGTTAGACAGACACAATGGAAATTTTCACTTTGTGGGTGACGCTATCATGGAAATGAAGAAATGACAGGTGGTGAACTCATCGCCACCATTGTTTTCCCATGAATAACTCCCCTGGCATCTCCAGTAACTATTTCCATATCCTCGGTTTTCCGGGATCAAAAGTAGCCTATGTGTTAATCCAGGATATAAACTACCTGATACCACAATTCAACTAAATCCTTTGAGCTGTTTGAGCGTGAAGGAGAGTAACAAATACACCAATACATACGAACTTACGCCTTTATAATATTAGTGTTATAACATGTTTTTATACCAATCCGACGCCATAACAAAACTTTTTCCAACGATTGCAAACAAAAAAGTAATGCTAGGCGCATAAATGCAGAGTAAAAATATTGTTTCAGTCTAAGTATAACTGGTGAGAACATAGACAACATGACAAGTGGTGATAGATCGAATACCAATGAAATGAATCCGCGGCTTGGCGAATTAATCTGGAAACGTGATGTAAATAAATACAACTCACAAATAGGTTTACCCAATAACAAATGGCTTTCAATAATCAAACCTGTTTTATACAAAGATCCAGATCAAGATTTTATAATTTTATAAAGTTTATTGTGGCTGTTTAGATTACTTTAACATAAGAAAGATTATAGAAGTTGGTGAATGTATGAAATAAATCTAAAACTAGGGGCTTATTTTACAATGACATTTCTTATTTTGGTGTGCATAACTAACCAACTCTGGTATTGAAGTTTCATGACACTCGAAGAACTCCGACATGACTTAAGCTAAGCTAGGTCTTAGTGCATCTCCTGAAAGGAAGATCTTATGTGTCCGAAAATAGTCTGAGCTTTTTTGACAACAGTTTGAAAACAATCTCTGTCTACTCAGCTTAATCGGCCCCATGGAAGGCGGCACTGCGTGTGGTATACCCTGAATCCCGGGGGGATTTCAGCCTCCCCTGGGAATGGGCCTCAAGGCAACGTACTAGAAGCTCTCTGGTGAAGTTACACCGGAGGGATTTAGTTCGGGTAAAATCTCAAATTACTCAGTTGCCCACCTCAAGCCAATCAGTGTATTTAATGCAGGTTACCACTAAACTCGCCACTAAAACTTATCGTATCAATAACCATATGGAGAGTTGTTTAACTTGGATGATCTTTAAAAAACATGCTTCACAACGAGTGCATAAACAATTTGACTAAATCTATTACATTATGATCACTCCCTAATCAAACAAATGGAAAATGGCTATCCTACTCAATGTCAAATTTCTAAGAGTCCACTCAGAATCATATTCTTGTCCATCGAATCGCCAAATCCATAAACTTACAAAGAATCCGTAAACCCATGTACAAGTTGACCCGTGTCAGGATGGGCGCGCAAAGTGCTCCGATAACCGGCCAAACCGCAGCCTATTGCTTTTTGATAGCATCACTTTGCCCAACTTGCCATCTGGCGGCCATTAGGTACGCGATATTGAAAAAGTGAGCCACCGTACGAATCGCCTGCAAAAATATCGGCGATATGTAGTCGCTTCTTAGTATAAAATACCCTTTTATCTTTCGAATGTTTTGATTGGGGAAACGGGTCAAGGAAGTCTTTTGCTGAAGCCATTGATAATTGGAGGTTTTCAATTCGTGCGCTAGTGAACTGGTTATTTTATAAAATAATCTAAAAGTGATATTTATGGTTACATGAAATATATTATTTTTAATAAAATAGTTATTAATATCTTGTGTATAAGTTTCGAATAATAATATATTGACCGTTAAATTTAAGTAGTTTAATTTAGGTGATTGTGAGAATATGCAGTCAATGTTTTTCCTATCAACTTCTCTGCATGCCAAATTCCTCATACAAAGTTTCATCCCCTGTAACCACTTCAACTTTTATATAAAAATAGCCCCCGTCATTCTCCAAGGTCCCATCAAAACATCTAATCTCTATTCAAAAATTGTGAAAACTTATCAGATTGAGTTACTTTCGCATTATGATATTAGGCTTGAATATTATTGAGAGCGTAGTGGCCCAGGGGCACAGACGCCGACTTTGAATCCGAAAATCGCAGGTTCAAACCCACACTTGCAACAATGAGTTTTTAATTTGAAAAAATAAACGGTTCTCCAAAAGGTAAAAGAAAACATCGTGAGGAAACCGGCATGTCTTAGAACCAAAAAATTCGGAAGACATTTGACATCTACCGATCCGGATTGGGCTCCCGTGGTAGATCAAAGCCCATTCACTCTCAGTTATCGAGAGTAGGCGGGTGTCCCTGCAGTGGGAACATTAGAGACTGATACGGAATTCAAATCATCAACCAAAATTTACTAATACAATTATTTAACAAAGTACAAAGCTTTGCATGTGCTCATAACAAAAACTGGCAAGCAATATGCCCTCAGTACTCTTAACACTTTGTTATTATCTTTCCCCCTTAATTGTTATACTGTTTATCCTTGTGCTCGGTGGTTTCTTTTATTTATATAGCTCAGGTAATTCGTTTACTCACGAGAATAGTCTCAACACGTGCCTTCGTCTAGACGAATTGACCGTAATGGACTTTGCGGCCGCACGAATGTTGCCCATCGTTTCCTTGTTTGCAAAGAACAATTGAGCAAAATGTAAGTTTGTTTCTAAAGATACATACATGCGATATATTTTTAGCTTGCTGGTTATCCTAAATAAATAAATATTCGTTGAAATTTTACACAGCGCCTTGATACAAACTAAGCATATCTTGTAATATGAAAATCCGATGACCGATGAAATAACTTAGGTATCTTATATTTTTATTAAACACTTGTAATTTAACACCCAGAAAAAAACATCTATGTTCTTCACGCAAGTACTTGTCCTGAGTGGGAATCGTATCCATGATCAGAAGCAGAGCTGCAACAGAAAGCAGAGCTGCAACTGAGCTCTGAGGCTTGACTGCCTTAGAGCTACTAGAACTATCGTGTGAGCCTATTGGTGAGCTCGGTAAAGCAGAGCGTCGATAGGCTTTATTTCCATTAGTGGGTATACTATCATGGAAACCAACACGTGATAAGTAGTGAGCTCATCGCCGCATTTTTTCCCATCTAACATCAACTAGTAAAATAAATCATTATATTGTAATCCAAAAATTACCAATAGTCATATCTAATAGGAAGTTTTACTTATCTATTGTAGAGAAACATCCTTTGGATAAGCTATGTTTATTATAAACATATATTCATGCTTTTTCCTCTATGGTTTAGTCAAATTAGCTTCTTTTCAACTTATTTGTTTGAAATTCAATACATTTTCTATTACGCTTCAAATCAGTTGAGCCGTATGAGCGTGAAGGAGTATCAAACACACACATTAACACACACAAACACCCTAACACACACATACACACAGACACACGCACACACACACACAACACACACCCATGCATACAAGCTTTCGCCTTTATTATACAAGTGTGATGCTGTCTATAACCCGTGCAAGTAAAACTCCATATTTACACAAACCCGAAAATATTTATTGGGCAGAGAGAGGGCATGGAAATAGATTATTATTTTGTCAGCCTAAAAACGTTTATTTTGAAACGTTTGTGCATCGCATGTTGATTTTATTTTATTGGTTTTGGCCTACGGATTTTTACTATCGATTTGTTTTATCTAGTATTAGATTGTATCGTGTTCTGTTTATCATTAAATTTACTTTTAATTCCGTCACGCAAATCAAATTTTTGGTAATTGAACATAATCACTTTATCATTCTTATGTAGAATCCTTGTTTGTATCTTTTGTTTTCGGCGAAATTTAGGACAGATCCATTAAATATTTTCATGAATATATTTATGTCACGAAAAAAGGGTTTTGTGAAAGAGTGTTAAAAATGAAGTATTTGTAAATATTTGAATTTTAATAACTAAGCTGTACAGCTTATAAACTTCTAATATTAAAAAATAAAATTATTTTTTTACTAGTTTCGTGTTAGACGTGATATTTTATACGCCTAATTTAGGCTCAAAAGCTGATTTATCGTTAATCCTTGTTACTACTACTACTCATATTTGTATACTACTCGTATTTGTATATTTAGAAACGATATTTATATATTGGGTGTGTGAATATGACTCCGCCCTTTCTCAACAGATGTCGTTTTTAGTATTGTTTACGTGTACTAATAAATGACCATACTTGTATTCGATAGTACTGAATGTCAGCTATCTAACGCATTTTATGATATTTGGTTGAAGTGTAAGCAACAATTGTTTTCACCTTTTCGAAAATGTCGGTTTTTATTCCAAATAAACGTCATTTGCGGGAAGTGTTATTACATTATTTTATTGCGAAGAAAACTGCAGCGGAAACTTATCGTTTGCTTGTGGAGATTTATGGTGAGCATGCTCCGTCTAATACAACTTGCAAGGAATGGTTTCGACGATTTCAAAATAACGATTTTAGTACTGAGGATAAAGAACATGGAAAACCACCAAAAAAATTTGAAGATGCTGAATTGGAAGCATTATTGGCGGAAGATTCTTGCCAAACTCAATCAGAATTAGCTGCAGCACTAAATGTTGATCGTTCAACTGTTGCAAAGCGTTTACAAATGATGGGAATGATTCAAAAAGCCGGTGACTGGGTTCCACATGATTTAAAAGAAAGAGACATGGAACGTCGGAAAACCATTTGTGAAATGCTGCTTCAAAGACAGCAAAGAAAAGGATTTTTGCATCGGATAGTCACAGGAGACGAAAAATGGATACACTACGAAAATCCTAAACGCAAAAAAGCTTGGGTGAAACCAGGCGAACCAGGCCCATCACAGCCAAAAATAAATATTCACTGTGCCAAGGTCATGCTCTGTATTTGGTGGGATCAGAAAGGTATTGTATATTATGAGTTGCTCAAACCCTCTGAAACTATTAATGGAGAAGTTTACCGACGACAACTAATGCGTTTGAAGCGAGCCATAGAAGAAAAACGACCAGAATGGGTGAATAGACATAACAAATTAGTTCTTCAGCATGACAATGCCAAACCGCATACCGCAGAAGTTGTAAAAAGATATTTAGAGGGACAGGACTGGGAAGTGTTACCCCACCCGCCATATTCACCAGACATAGCTCCTTCGGATTACCACCTATTCCGGACGATGCAGACAGACCTTACTGGAGAAAAGTTTACTTCATGTGAAAGTATCAAAATTTGGATTGACAACTGGATAAGCTCAAAAGACCAGGACTTCTTCCAGCAAGGAATACGAAAACTACCTGAACGATGGGCGAAGGTTGTAGCTGCAGATGGAGCATACTTTCAATAATTTTTTTTTTAATTTTGTAAGCGAACAAATGTGTTTTATTTTGACAAAAAGGGGCGGAGTCATATTCACACACCCAATATATTATTATATATAATACAATATCAAATTGTAGACTATCGTCTGTACTTGGCCTAAAAAGATGTAGCTTTTGGTGGCGTAAAAAAAATCTACGTTAAAATCGGCATCTCAATCGGTATGCTATAGAATATTGTATCGTTTCATGAAGGCGCACTTTATCCAACACCATAAGATACGTACATTGCATCAAAGAAGTCCAAGAATGTGCAATTATGAGATTGTTTTAATTTAGAAACAATGTCGGTGAAGAATTTCCTTACTTCGAAGGAGCTCGGGAACCCAAACCAGGATTCTTGGTTTCGTTTAACATTGTTTCTCGGTTATTGCCTGCCTTTCGATCCTGCTATTTATATTTTTGCGGTTCAACTACGTACTTTTATAATTTAAATATTATTGGTGTACGGAATTTTTAAACGAAATATTTTTTCTTCATCGGTGTGGTGATGATCATAACATTATCTATAATAAGAGAATACCAATGTGCCCCGGCCCGGAGTCGAACCCGTGACGCTCCTTCGAAGGCTGGGCAACAGAGTCATCTCTGTTTTATATTTTGGGACACAAAACATTATTTGAATCATTTAAATATGTACATGCCAAAGATCATCTTTACCAAAGTATTAAGTAATCCCCTCGAATATACTCCAACAACAATAACAAGGGTGGAGCGTTTGAAGTGTTCTGGGTCCGAAATAAAGTTTGGTCCAACATTTAACTAGTTGGAGCAAACAGATCCAAAGTGCAACGCTAGTGCAGCCGGACCCGTCTAACTTGTTGGTAACGACTTAAAATATGTCTAGGAAAATATTATTCCGAGAGATATGAATTTAATGGAGTTAAAATATGTTGAACAGCGTCTATTCCCTGTTGCCACCACCATCTCCGCCACTACTGGTGGCAATTAAGAAATAAAATCCCAGCTGCTACCAGTGATGGTGACTGGGAATTTTATATTCCCAGTATTATACTTGTAATACTTCAGTTATTCTAATTTCAACCTCAAAAATTGTATCTCCATCAATCAATAATAAGTCGATCCTACTTTACCTTTAGACGACACCCCACTTAAGTCAAGTTTATCTTTGTTGCGGTTAAATTCGATCTAAACTATTAAGACTGCTAAATGGGTTTGATTTCTAGAACAATTTAATCGTATAACAATTATTTAGAAGGGCATGACTTAATGTGGAATTTTTATTGAAACATGATATATTACAATATCGTGGATTTAGCCAAAATATCAGCATTGTTTTACGCTATGACTTTATAGAACCATTATAACCATAATTTTAAAAGTAACAGTATTAAGGATTCCTTTTATCTTAAAAAGACGATTATATTTTACCTAAAAATTTAATATTTTCATCAGGGTTTAAAAAAATATTCTCATGCAAATTAATTTTACGTTAAAGGAGATAAAAATATAAAAGGCCTGCCACGGAAGTGTAAATAATTTCCTCGGATCCTCCAAAACGTACTTTTTGTACCTCATACGATGACACTTCCAAGCAGACGAGATAAATCTTTGAAACAATGCACGACGCATCCCCTACTACTGTAACAATAGGCTCTCGTAATTCACTCCCAACGGCTTCGCTCGCATCGTCACAGCTGGTAGAGGCAGTCACACAACCACTTCTTGTTTTTAATGCGTAGTTTTCAACTCAAAGGTATGAGTTGAAAACTCTATTTTGATTTCATCGCTACAATGGTGCTCTTGAAAAAACGGTCTATGATCTTCTACCACGAAAGAACAAACCAGGTTTAAGTTTCATATCTTTTGATTATGTCCTAATTTATGTTTAATTTGTCAATCCTCGAAGTATCAATGGTTTTTTTTAGCCACAGCAATCGCGTTTTGCAAGTCAGCATAAGTGTCGCTTAAGGTGTATACCTTGAGTGACCTCAAGACGCTCAAGATCTATACCTGCTGGCGTATAATGAGCAGGGAAGCAAGTAAAGCATTGATTATTCCCACACCCAAATGAGGTCCGTCCGACAGGACGGAGGAGAGACATCTCCTGATGTAGCTCCTGGTGCTCGTGTTCGGCCTGTAGTAGCCAACTTGTTTTGAGTAAGTGAATTGACTTCCACGGGGGCCAGGGGAGAGTACCTTTACGTTTAAAATGTTTTAATGGCTCGGCTGTTTTTAGTATCTATTACGTTTTTAAGGCCTTTATTTTTAAGTTCAAAACATATGTGTAGCTTGCTAAGGGTTGATCTTTTGAATAGAAGACTAGTTAATATAGTATTACAGCGGATACCTGAACAAATAATGAATATTTTGTCCAATTAGTCCAAGTACAACCGCCAGTGTGAGTGAGTATATGTGCTAATCACACTTACCAATTTATATTTTAGTGTCTTGAATGAATATATTCTATTTCATTCTGGTAGTGAATGGACCAACTATTTCACTTACCTGTGAAAGAGCCGAGAGGCCGAATGGAATCACTGAACCGAATCGTAAACGAAGCCTCAACAGGCAAAATCTACATGATCTTACGAAGCGGACATCTCTGTTGCAATTTCAAACACATATCGGCAATTACTATTCCGAACGAAGATTAACATTTAATATGTTTTTTTAATCAACTCTGTTGCAATTTCAAACACATATCGGCAATTACTATTCCGAACGAAGATTAACATTTAATATGTTTTTTTAATCAAGACGTAGGTTTTAGTCGCATAAAAACCTTAAATATATTTACGCCAAATTTTTGATAGTGTATTGCGTTGTGTTTAGCAGACAACAAAATAAAAAGACATCGCGATCAAGAACCCTTAAGAATTCAAAGATAAAGATAAAGATAAAGATAAAGATAAAGATAAAGATAAAGATAAAGATAAAGATAAAGATAAAGATAAAGATAAAGATAAAGATAAAGATAAAGATAAAGATAAAGATAAAGATAAAGATAAAGATAAAGATAAAGATAAAGATAAAGATAAAGATAAAGATAAAGATAAAGATAAAGATAAAGATAAAGATAAAGATAAAGATAAAGATAAAGATAAAGATAAAGATAAAGATAAAGATAAAGATAAAGATAAAGATAAAGATAAAGATAAAGATAAAGATAAAGATAAAGATAAAGATAAAGATAAAGATAAAGATAAAGATAAAGATAAAGATAAAGATAAAGATAAAGATAAAGATAAAGATAAAGATAAAGATAAAGATAAAGATAAAGATAAAGATAAAGATAAAGATAAAGATAAAGATAAAGATAAAGATAAAGATAAAGATAAAGATAAAGATAAAGATAAAGATAAAGATAAAGATAAAGATAAAGATAAAGATAAAGATAAAGATAAAGATAAAGATAAAGATAAAGATAAAGATAAAGATAAAGATAAAGATAAAGATAAAGATAAAGATAAAGATAAAGATAAAGATAAAGATAAAGATAAAGATAAAGATAAAGATAAAGATAAAGATAAAGATAAAGATAAAGATAAAGATAAAGATAAAGATAAAGATAAAGATAAAGATAAAGATAAAGATAAAGATAAAGATAAAGATAAAGATAAAGATAAAGATAAAGATAAAGATAAAGATAAAGATAAAGATAAAGATAAAGATAAAGATAAAGATAAAGATAAAGATAAAGATAAAGATAAAGATAAAGATAAAGATAAAGATAAAGATAAAGATAAAGATAAAGATAAAGATAAAGATAAAGATAAAGATAAAGATAAAGATAAAGATAAAGATAAAGATAAAGATAAAGATAAAGATAAAGATAAAGATAAAGATAAAGATAAAGATAAAGATAAAGATAAAGATAAAGATAAAGATAAAGATAAAGATAAAGATAAAGATAAAGATAAAGATAAAGATAAAGATAAAGATAAAGATAAAGATAAAGATAAAGATAAAGATAAAGATAAAGATAAAGATAAAGATAAAGATAAAGATAAAGATAAAGATAAAGATAAAGATAAAGATAAAGATAAAGATAAAGATAAAGATAAAGATAAAGATAAAGATAAAGATAAAGATAAAGATAAAGATAAAGATAAAGATAAAGATAAAGATAAAGATAAAGATAAAGATAAAGATAAAGATAAAGATAAAGATAAAGATAAAGATAAAGATAAAGATAAAGATAAAGATAAAGATAAAGATAAAGATAAAGATAAAGATAAAGATAAAGATAAAGATAAAGATAAAGATAAAGATAAAGATAAAGATAAAGATAAAGATAAAGATAAAGATAAAGATAAAGATAAAGATAAAGATAAAGATAAAGATAAAGATAAAGATAAAGATAAAGATAAAGATAAAGATAAAGATAAAGATAAAGATAAAGATAAAGATAAAGATAAAGATAAAGATAAAGATAAAGATAAAGATAAAGATAAAGATAAAGATAAAGATAAAGATAAAGATAAAGATAAAGATAAAGATAAAGATAAAGATAAAGATAAAGATAAAGATAAAGATAAAGATAAAGATAAAGATAAAGATAAAGATAAAGATAAAGATAAAGATAAAGATAAAGATAAAGATAAAGATAAAGATAAAGATAAAGATAAAGATAAAGATAAAGATAAAGATAAAGATAAAGATAAAGATAAAGATAAAGATAAAGATAAAGATAAAGATAAAGATAAAGATAAAGATAAAGATATTTTATTTGCATAAATATGTGTAGATTGCATTGCATTGCATGCTCAGAGAAACATTTTATACTTAGATTCTATACAGTCGCAAATTAAATGAATTGTTAAAAAAACACCTTCTCCTTTGCCAGGAAGCCATATCTTGCAATCAGATTAATGGAGAATTTTCGATTTTTCGAGATTTATTAAGATTTGAATAACGACTAAAGGCATAACTACTCGTAGTTATGCAGAAAGCAAACAGCGCCATTTATTTTTAAAATGAGTAACATACTTCATCGCAAACTAGCTTTCTCGTTTCTTATTTTTCTAAAACCGTCTAGGTACCTACTGAAAGATTAAATGAAAATATTTCTTTACGTTTTACCCTAATTCCCCTGTACTAGGATTCTCTGAGTCATAGATGGCATGAAAAAATACAGAAACATTACAAACACCCAAGATTCAAGAACAAGTTTTATACTCGTGTATCGAACCCCTTGTTTCGAAAGAAGAGCTTACACAAGAGTGTACACATAAAGTTTAAAGTTAAGACAATGGATAATTCTTATTCTTACTATATATGTTTATGTAAAGGAGTGCAAGTATAATCATAATCACTACGTAATACTTCTTACATACGTTGATGAAGCAACAATCGCGAATCAGGCGCAAAATAGGGCCTATTTTGCGCCTGATTCGCGATTTCCGTAAAAATGAGAACACAAAATGTTTTTCTTTCTTCTACTTTCTTGTATTCATCTCTATTTTAAAACATCGTGATCTCAATAATCAATTTGATTGTGTTAAAAAAATAATAACAATACATGTTATAAAATTATTGTTTATTATGGGGCGTAAAATTTGCCTGCTGACTGTCGTGGTTTTTGCATAGAGATGGATTATGGGCGTGTGAGTGACATATGCTATCAGTTATCTCTGAAAATGCACCTGCAGTAATAAATAAGCGGGCTTACTCAGTTGAAGATTTCGTTATTAATTTCAGACAAAGATTATTGTTATTCAGGTATATTTAGAGGTAGCTAAATTAAATGAATTTATAACAATTACCTCTAATCATTACCTCTGATCAACTCAACGATTTGTATTTACAAGTTCTTATCAATTAAATATTAATAGACACAACTAAAAATCAAGTAGATTTAATTGCAATTGTAATTTACAAATGTGAATGTATCTACAGTCCTTAAAATGGTTGGACATAAACAGACGTTGTAAAAATAATGTTCTCTTTACCCTTCTGTTACGGTTACCCACAAATTAGATACATCAGGCACTTTTGTTCTCTGCTGTTGTTTTAGTCCTTGTCATAAAAGCAATTAACCTATAACAGAAACTTAAGGAGCACTTGTGGTCTATAAAAAATATGGTTCCATCCTTTTTTTTTAACGTTTACACACTCATGCCTCAGCACTAAGATTCCCTGTGTCGCAAATGGCATAGACAAACACAAAAACACAAGACAAACACCCAAGACCCGAGAACAAACTTCATGCTTACACACAAAATGTGCCCCGGCCGGGAATCAAACCCGGGATGCCTCACTTCGAAGGCAGGGTTAGTACCAACTAAGCCACGGAGTCATTTATTTAACCTGGATAACGATTCCCTAAAATTTGTGATACTTGCACCATAACGTTGGTTATGCTATCAGGCAAGTTTCACAGAAGTCCAGTTTGAAACCTAACAAGTCTAACCTAGACTGTCGGCCAAGAGTTTCGGTAGCTTCTAAAGTACAAAATCATGTTCGGTAATTGTTTTGTCTCGCACTGTTAGCTTGCGTACGTTAAAATTTGTGGATTCAATCAGTCTTTAGCCTCCGCCGGAGTTTGTCGATGGGATGTAGTTGATATTTTCAATTTGAAATGTTACACGTAACTTTGTGTGTCATATAACTAAACACGGGTAAACAATATAAAAGGCCGTCAATTGACATTTTGATATCCGAAAGTTTCGGCATTTCGTCTAATGGCGGCATTTTTGCTATATCTACTTACTACTGACCCTAGGCAAAGAAATGCTACTCACAAATATCTTTCATCTGGTACCATAACATTTTCATTACATTTTTCTGTACCTATACCTACTTGCGCAGACGTGCTATCTTGCTAGTTTCTGTAACCAGCAGGATTGATCTGTTTTATCAGAACATGGCACAAATTTTACTGCTACTTAGGGTTCCTTATTTCGCACCACCCCTAGAACACGTGTAGGTACTCTGAGTATATTCACCTACGGATGCACGCAATATGAGCACGATTTGCTAAATAACTGTAGTGATATGTTTTATTTTTTTATTTTTACTTGTATATTGGGAATAGTGTGTTGTCTATACACATCGTTTCTGATTCCCACAGCAATTATAAATAATGTGGTGTCAGGAATTAAAATTTATTTTGTGAAACAAATGTCAAGTCTTGTTTTACTTGCAGCATTCATTTGATTATTTTATCAAGGTCCACAGATAATATTTTCAGTAAATTTATTGCTGTCCTAAAACATTTTAGCTCCGTCCTTGCCATTTTCACATTTGCATAAAAAGCGTAGAGTTTATTCGGCGTTGATGCAATCTGAAAATAAACTACAGCATAACGGCTAGTATTCCTGAATGTTTTTTCCACATCGTACTTAATTAGAACAACTTCTTAACCAGATGTTACGGCTTTGCTATCGTAACATCTGGTTAAGAAGTCGTCAATGTGTTCGAGATTATCATATCTCTCCATCATATCTATAATACTTACTCTCCAAATTTTCAACTAGGTATAATATCGGAAGCCAAGCAATGTCGTAAGCCTTCAGTTGGCTTAAAAACTTCGACGCCAGGGTTGGCCACGTGCTAACACGAATGTAAAAGAAGCCATTTTACATTAGTAACCACTTAACATCAGTCATTATTTAATTAACATACAGAGATACACCTTATGTTATACAAGACAAATTAGCGATATATAGCGACCTTAGTAAGGTACATGGCGCAAACTAAACGTGGCTTTCCTTTACAAAACAAACAAATACAAAAGTTGAATGAACTCGAACCATTAAATAACGTTATTTCAAATGTTGATATATTGTCTCTTATAAAGACTCCCTTGGCGTTGAGGCTTTCCTCCTTTATGTAGATAGCCACAGGCTATATAAAAAGGTCATATTATTACTTTTATATTTATACTGAACTGACAAACTTTTAGTATACACTAAGCACCAAGGCAAATTTAACAGTATTTCAGCTATTTGTGTAAACAAAAAGACAATAACTAGGCATACTCGCCACCATTGTGTTTTTGTACGGTAGTTAATATATTCAATAAATTACCCAAAGAATTTAAAGGACTTCCTCTGATATTAATCAGAAATAAATTGAAGGATTGGCTATTATTATACCGCCTTTATGGCATAAATGGATGTTTTAAAGTGTCACAAAATAGGACATAAAATGTTATTTTCAGAATTAAATTGTTGTGATTGAGCCAGTTTTAGATTATTGTTATGAAGTTAATGACTGATATATTAAATATTATTTATTACAGTATCTGCACACCAGAACTATACTGGCAGAAATAATCAGATAATTTATTAAAAAAAACCTATGTTATTGATGACATAATTATTCTGTAAATAAACAATGTTTGCTTTTATAAGATAAAAAGACCACTGTTGCTTACTTGTCCCAATGTTAACTATCGTGAGTATTACTTAAACCAACGGCACAAGTTGGCACGAGTGTCCTCGATCCCTTCAAATAACATAATTTACTTTAGATACGTGCAGGGAACATGGACTATTAAAAAGCGCTATTTCAAATGTTGAAATACCGTTCAGCGTAAAAATATCTCCCTTGGCATCGAGTAGGCATTGTCCCCGGTGAATGGATGGCTCGAGGCGTCAATATTCTACGTGACCGGTTGAGTCCCGTCCACGGAAACATGTGTCGGAAGTGAGGACTATCTATTTGCTCCTAGAACGGCAATGGATGCTGTTGAATTATTCGTGTGTGCGTCGTAAACCATGCGATTACATCTTACGTCTTGCTTGGGACGATTGATGGTGTTGGAATATTTTGAGTGTCACAATTCTTTGTATGCGAAACGACATTGTGATCATATCAAGCCTTGGGATAGAGCTACAATTTTATCATAAGATATTTACCATCATATTGTATTTTTGTTTCTTTTTTAAATGATAAGGTGTACCCCCTAAAGGCGATAAATAGGAGATAAAAGAATTTAAGTCGGTTTTTTTTTCCGATTTTCGAATCAGTCGCTTGTTCTGTCATGTGTCATGTGGTAGCGGTGATAATGCCGCCTGTAGTCATCCAACTACTCATAACCTGGGCCGATATCTTAACGTGCCCTTGGAATCATGGGAGCGCTTAGTTTATATTCTACTAATCGGTCACCCTTGCTGATTTGCAAATGCTAAAATTCATTGATCGAATTAAGTAAATTCGAATGAATGAATTTCACTCTTCCGTACTGAGATTAACAAAACACTGAATTCATACGAAGTACTTAAATCCTAATTATGAACATTTTTTTTTGTTCCAGCTCTAGGTCTGGAGCCAGACTTCCTGTACCCCCTGGAGAACGTGACTATTGCCCAAGGGCGAGACGCAATGTTCACGTGTGTCGTCAATAACCTCGGAGGTTATAGGGTGAGTGGCGACTCCGCCACAGCCAGGGTGTGTATCCAACTGATTCTCAGCCTGCATAGAGCAGCATCCTCGCACTCTCCTGGATTGAGATCTATAATTCTGGTAAAACCAATAGTAAGCCCATAAAAGATGCCTACAAAAAAATTCAAGGTATCTTGTCTAGATCAATGCTTCCCCAAAATTAGGTATTTTTAAATACTGGTATATACCAGAAATTGGGTATTCATTTTTAATATTTTTCTATACGTAACGATTAGAGTCGATGAAAGTAATTTCGTCACAGTCAAATCATTAATCATTCCTCAATATTATGGCATAATATATCTTTATCTTACAGAAAGAGATTTGGAAAACTAATTGAGAACTTATCCGAACATACGATAGAATACAGATTATAGATCTCAACCAATAACCTCTGCACTAACTTTCACACTTCCTAGCACACAACCTTCGATGCACCTCTTCAGCACTCTTTCAGAGCCAGCACTGATAGCCTCTATCCTAGAATAGAGAACACAACTATTTGCACAATAAACTGTAAGTTTGTCCACAATAGTTGTAGCTCTTAGATCACGAAGCACCACTTGCACTAGACACTTGAACACTTGCACATTAAACTAAGACCCAAGAGCTCAACAAAAACTATCGCGCAAACAGACAACACAATCTGGAATGATCTTGGGTTTTACGTTATGTCTCCGCACCGTACACCTAGTTTATAACACTGTTCTTCAGAGCATGCAGTGACTTCTGGAAGCACAATTTACTTTAGCTTAGAGCACTTTGCACTTCCATTAATTTTGTTTTAGGTAAAGACCACCAAATCCATCATGATCAGTTCCAATCAACCGAGAAATTTAAGTTGCAAAACAGTCACTTTACGAAATTAAAATAATGTCGGAACAAACTCCCTTAGTCCCCGTTCAATCATTTCGAGAGGACTCTCAAACTGCCCCAAGAGTCAATCTACATAGACCGTCGTTTTACCGACTACTTTGTCGCATACGATATGCGATCGTCTTAGATTATGTTCAACTGCGATTAAATAGTTCAGTTGTATGTTATCAGCCATACCTTTCAGACAGTAAAATAAATCGCTTTGTCCCTAATGAATTGTATCAGTTTTATTGCATTTTACTGCGAGTAATTATCTTTTGATCGTGTAAACATAGTTATTGGTGGTAATCTTGTGAGGTCCCGAGGGCTCAACAGAAAACAAGATACCGAGCTATAAAGGGGAGATAAATACTGATTCGCGGATCTATCCGTGCAAGAAGCGAAATTCGATAATAGTCTCTTTGGGGCCATTTGAGCAGGTCACTCCATTTCCTCACGATACACTATTGGCTCCGTATCGTCAGACGTACATATTTGCTCATCTATATCGAACATCTAAGTAATCAAAATCACACAAGACTAATAACTTCGGAATGGATATTTGACAGTATTCCCTCGTGACGATGTAGGAAATGGAGACGTCCAGATAACCGTGGAAGTATTTCCAAGGATAGTTATAAAAGCAGTTACACGATTATATGACGGCACAACACTTGTACAGAATACTCGTATACACTATAATTTCGATTAATATTCACAATCAACGATATGCACCGCTGGTATGGATGAGTTGGAAAAAATGGTAATGATATTTATTTTATTATGATATTGGGTGTGTGAATATGACTCCGCCCCTTTTTGTCAAAATAAAACACATTTGTTCGCTTACAAAATTAAAAAAAAAAATTATTGAAAGTATGCTCCATCTGCAGCTACAACCTTCGCCCATCGTTCAGGTAGTTTTCGTATTCCTTGCTGGAAGAAGTCCTGGTCTTTTGAGCTTATCCAGTTGTCAATCCAAATTTTGATACTTTCACATGAAGTAAACTTTTCTCCAGTAAGGTCTGTCTGCATCGTCCGGAATAGGTGGTAATCCGAAGGAGCTATGTCTGGTGAATATGGCGGGTGGGGTAACACTTCCCAGTCCTGTCCCTCTAAATATCTTTTTACGACTTCTGCGGTATGCGGTTTGGCATTGTCATGCTGAAGAACTAATTTGTTATGTCTATTCACCCATTCTGGTCGTTTTTCTTCTATGGCTCGCTTCAAACGCATTAGTTGTCGTCGGTAAACTTCTCCATTAATAGTTTCAGAGGGTTTGAGCAACTCATAATATACAATACCTTTCTGATCCCACCAAATACAGAGCATGACCTTGGCACAGTGAATATTTATTTTTGGCTGTGATGGGCCTGGTTCGCCTGGTTTCACCCAAGCTTTTTTGCGTTTAGGATTTTCGTAGTGTATCCATTTTTCGTCTCCTGTGACTATCCGATGCAAAAATCCTTTTCTTTGCTGTCTTTGAAGCAGCATTTCACAAATGGTTTTCCGACGTTCCATGTCTCTTTCTTTTAAATCATGTGGAACCCAGTCACCGGCTTTTTGAATCATTCCCATCATTTGTAAACGCTTTGCAACAGTTGAACGATCAACATTTAATGCTGCAGCTAATTCTGATTGAGTTTGGCAAGAATCTTCCGCCAATAATGCTTCCAATTCAGCATCTTCAAATTTTTTTGGTGGTTTTCCATGTTCTTTATCCTCAGTACTAAAATCGTTATTTTGAAATCGTCGAAACCATTCCTTGCAAGTTGTATTAGACGGAGCATGCTCACCATAAATCTCCACAAGCAAACGATAAGTTTCCGCTGCAGTTTTCTTCGCAATAAAATAATGTAATAACACTTCCCGCAAATGACGTTTATTTGGAATAAAAACCGACATTTTCGAAAAGGTGAAAACAATTGTTGCTTACACTTCAACCAAATATCATAAAATGCGTTAGATAGCTGACATTCAGTACTATCGAATACAAGTATGGTCATTTATTAGTACACGTAAACAATACTAAAAACGACATCTGTTGAGAAAGGGCGGAGTCATATTCGCACACCCAATATATCCCATTAAGTATATTAACGAAGTTTATTTAATAATGTGATTTCTTATTTGATCAGATTTCACTTGTCTGAAATCGATTTTAATTTGGGAAAAACAGGTAGACACTTTGTATGGCGGAAATTCGCAATTTGGTCTTCGGTTTTATAATTTGTTCCTTCTAAACTATATTAAGTAGTACTATGTGTCTGTTGCACTCAACTCGAAACATTATTGTTTATTACACTTTATCTATGAACTGAGCATAAAGTTTGCCATAAACATTATTCCTTACTTGATTTATTTATGTATACAAACTAGTTACATACAAATAAACACTATTAAATATTATTCTCACTTTCGAAACACCCAAGTTCTAAGATACGTAAGGACTAGAATACCTTTGTAAAGTACCTACCTATAAAATGTGTTTCGAAAATTTTGTTGAAAATTAACTTTTTTTTAAATATTTCTTCGAAAATCGGCTGAGTGCAACGGACACATTATTCTTCACTAAGCACCTATTAGTGACACTACTATTAGTGTTGTTGCACAAGCACTATTAAAACTGTAGTTTACTATGACTCTCTTAATTGCACCTCTATTAGTGCACTATTTCTTGCAAGACCACCTTATACTTAAGATTATATAAGAAAAAACTATCAGTGTTAAGGAGAAACGTTACAAAACAATACGTTAGTTTATTTCACAAATGGAATGTTCGAATCAGACCTATGTTTACAAGGATAAAAAAGTTTGCACAATAAATATTTATAACGATAAAGTTTGCCAACATGCAGAATGTACAAACGCTATATTTCTGTCAGTTATTTTTTGTTACGCGCTATGCAGGAAATTAGCTCCTATTGCGACGTCGACGGTTTTGGTAAAGCGGGTGAAACGACGTACAGTGCGCCCGCTATGAGCCTCGACCACAGGAGTAAATATCGAACAGAGAAACAAGTTTTTAAATTTAATTTTGGACGTTATTTCCACATATTTACCATGCCCTGTGAACTTGTGGTGAATGTTTCGTTGACTGTAAAGTATTATTTTCGTACTATGATTCAACATCGTAACATTTAAGCTAATAAAAAAAACGTAAGAAAGCGTTTTCCATATCACACTATTACTCACTATTTCATGGGATTATATAGGACCATGGAATTTAACGAAATTATTTAGTTACCACTTTGAATTAATTACCATTACCTATTTGTATTAACTTTAATTTAACATGAGAGAAACAAAAGACAAAAGATTGTTAATATCTACGTCCAAGATTATAAAATTACATTTCTCGTTTTATTAATTTGTTTATACTTAATACCTTCCTCTAGTTATTTGTGAAATTGTTTATTACCTCAAGTGTATCAAATACTAAGCTTTTCTTTCCTCCTTTTTCGACGCATTTGTAACAGGAATCCATTGTTTAATCTGTGGCTGTATTTCTGTTCAGTATTTGTTCATGTGGCTTAGCCATACCGTCGACCAGACGAAAATGTAATTAAAAATTCCGAGAGCATTTTCCGCGCAACAAGATAGTGTTGCCGTTCGAGGATCGTTGTCGTGAATGCCTCTTGGGACGCATTCACTCGTAATTAGACTTATCCTGAAAGTCTTCATTGCTGGCATACGTGATCATAATAACAAGAATATGGCGTTATTTTAGAATTACCACGTCTTTATGTGACAACATTGTTTCCGTATTGTTTAAATTTGAGAAAAATTGTACATTTATGTACTACTATATTCGACCCAGCTTTGCATGGGCGCAATTTATTTACTAATGAATGAAATGAGAAGTGCGCTTTGCGAAAAAGTTGTGTTGTGTTCTTATTTGCCTTAAAAACGCAACAAAAAAACAGTCATATCGGTCGAACCGTTCTTTAGCCCTCTATCTATTGTTAATAATATAATTATTTGATTTTTATTCAATTGTATTTTTAACTTCAACCTAACAATTGATGTTACATAAAATCGTGGCAATTCCTCAAACTATTGTAAGTTACAAATTAAGAGTTCAGTTTAAGATCAAAAAGTCAGTGCTACGAGTACATAGATATCCATCAGTAAAGGTATGAACTTCAGGCTAAACCATTCTGAATCATAATCTGACAAAATTAAGGCTCAAGGCTATTTATATGTGTAATTAATTCGTAAACTTTGTTGCGGTGTGCTATGGTGCTGCAAACAGGTGGCATGGATCAAGGCAGACACGAAGGCGATTCTGGCTATCCACGAGCACGTAATAACCAACAACGCCCGGCTAAGTGTCACACACAACGATTACAACACGTGGACACTCAATATTAGGGGCGTCAAGAGAGAAGACCGGGGACAATATATGTGTCAAGTGAACACAGATCCCATGAAAATGCAGGTAAACACATCACATCACACTAATATTGTAAAGGTTAGCGAAAATTTGTTTGTGTGTATGTGTGTGTGTGCGTGCGTGCATGTGGGTGTGTGTGTGCTTGCGTGCGTGTGTGCGTGTGTGTGTGCGTGCGTGCGTGTGTGTGTGTGTGCGTGTGTGTTTTTTACTCCTTAAAACTAAAACGGCTTCACGCCAAAGTATTTTAACTTTGACTTTGAATAGCCTTTATTCGTATTGTATTTGATTAATGACATCAGTCAAACAAATTCTGGAGTATGTTTAATTTCAAATAAATACTTTCTCTATTTCTTAAAAATGTAGATTTACAGACAAAATTGTAGACAAAATTAACAATTTTTTTATTACAGACAGCATTCTTGGAAGTGGTAATACCACCAGACATAATCTACGAAGAGACGTCTGGTGACATGATGGTACCTGAAGGTGGGTCGGCCAAGCTGGTCTGCAAGGCACGAGGCTTTCCTCCTCCTAAGATCCTCTGGCGCAGAGAAGATGGGGGTGACATCATCTCTAGAGGAGGGCCACAAGGAAAGCACAAGGGTACGTAGACGTCAGTTACCAAGTTTTAGAATCCCGTAACCAAATTCTAAAAAATAAAGCCTTAGTTTGGTTTTATTTAAAAGGTAATATTTTTTTTATACCACATAGGTGACAAATAAGCATACGGCCCACCTGATGGTAAGCGGTTACCGTAGCCAATAATCGTTTGCAATACCAGAGGTATCACTCTCACGTTGCCGACCCTTTAAATATTTCAAAACGCCCTTTTTGAAGAACCCCATGATGTAGTCTCCAGGGAAGACCTTGGCAGGGAGATCATTCCACAACCTGAGTGTACACGGGAGGAAGTTTCTCTGAAACCTTAAGGTACGCGACCACCCCGGCTCTACAGACAGAAGCTTTTGTACCCAAGTTCAGATTAGCCAACAAGATATATTACAGTACCCTTAAAATACGAACTTCTAGTGTTGCTTCCTACTGCCGGGATGCAGGCCTTCTCTAGGATATTGTGGGCGAATCTACCACACGAGCCCAAAATCCAATAGGTATCTATTTTTTTTATATAATTTTATATTTTTATAATTAATAATTTTTCTAAAATAAAAAAGAATGGATAGATGTCTAGCATCTAATCTAATTTCACATCTGAGAAAAGAATAAATTGTAAAAATCTCACAAAATAACAAAAATTCAGGTAGTCGGTATTTTTTATATTGTAAATAGGTCCAACCAATACTGCGCTGGTATTCTGATTGATCCTTAAGTGATGCCACGGACAAATAAAACATAATTTGATTTTGTCAGATAATCATACCTAGTAAAAAAGTTTTGAATTAGAAATTAAATTAGAATTTACATTTCAAATGTTAACAATAAAATCTACTGCTTGTTATCATAATATTATAATATTATTAATGCGCAGGTTTTTCTGTATGTATGTTTGTTACTCTTTCACGTCTAAACGGCTGAACAGACTTGAATGAAATTTGTTATAAAGGTAGCTCATACCCTATATTAATAGGTGTGTGAATATGACTCCGCCCCTTTTTGTCAAAATAAAACACATTTGTTCGCTTACAAAATAAAAAAAAAAATTATTGAAAGTATGCTCCATCTGCAGCTACAACCTTCGCCCATCGTTCAGGTAGTTTTCGTATTCCTTGCTGGAAGAAGTCCTGGTCTTTTGAGCTTATCCAGTTGTCAATCCAAATTTTGATACTTTCACATGAAGTAAACTTTTCTCCAGTAAGGTCTGTCTGCATCGTCCGGAATAGGTGGTAATCCGAAGGAGCTATGTCTGGTGAATATGGCGGGTGGGGTAACACTTCCCAGTCCTGTCCCTCTAAATATCTTTTTACGACTTCTGCGGTATGCGGTTTGGCATTGTCATGCTGAAGAACTAATTTGTTATGTCTATTCACCCATTCTGGTCGTTTTTCTTCTATGGCTCGCTTCAAACGCATTAGTTGTCGTCGGTAAACTTCTCCATTAATAGTTTCAGAGGGTTTGAGCAACTCATAATATACAATACCTTTCTGATCCCACCAAATACAGAGCATGACCTTGGCACAGTGAATATTTATTTTTGGCTGTGATGGGCCTGGTTCGCCTGGTTTCACCCAAGCTTTTTTGCGTTTAGGATTTTCGTAGTGTATCCATTTTTCGTCTCCTGTGACTATCCGATGCAAAAATCCTTTTCTTTGCTGTCTTTGAAGCAGCATTTCACAAATGGTTTTCCGACGTTCCATGTCTCTTTCTTTTAAATCATGTGGAACCCAGTCACCGGCTTTTTGAATCATTCCCATCATTTGTAAACGCTTTGCAACAGTTGAACGATCAACATTTAATGCTGCAGCTAATTCTGATTGAGTTTGGCAAGAATCTTCCGCCAATAATGCTTCCAATTCAGCATCTTCAAATTTTTTTGGTGGTTTTCCATGTTCTTTATCCTCAGTACTAAAATCGTTATTTTGAAATCGTCGAAACCATTCCTTGCAAGTTGTATTAGACGGAGCATGCTCACCATAAATCTCCACAAGCAAACGATAAGTTTCCGCTGCAGTTTTCTTCGCAATAAAATAATGTAATAACACTTCCCGCAAATGACGTTTATTTGGAATAAAAACCGACATTTTCGAAAAGGTGAAAACAATTGTTGCTTACACTTCAACCAAATATCATAAAATGCGTTAGATAGCTGACATTCAGTACTATCGAATACAAGTATGGTCATTTATTAGTACACGTAAACAATACTAAAAACGACATCTGTTGAGAAAGGGCGGAGTCATATTCACACAATCTAATCAATACAATCTAACAATCGCAATCTAATATAATATTATTATAATATTATATTAGATTGCGCCGGCATCAGTGAGCTGCTTGCTTTCCTGGAGGACATCGGGTGGCTGGAGTGACATCCTCCACCCGTCACGCAAAAAGGGCCCACTGGCGGCCTAGTTGCGGAAAACAGTCCGCTCCACAAGTACCCTATATTAACACATAGGCTACTTTTTTCCGAAAAACAAAATTGTTTTTGTTAGTCACTTGCAAAAACCACAACTTCTGTCAGTTTTTACCGATAGTCTCATGTTGACTTTTGAAATGCGGGTAACACGAGCGTAGCTACTAAATATATAAACGCAAGCCTAAGGTCATTACCATTTGCGTGCTGTTTTCGAATCATTCAAGGGAATGAAGTGCAACATAAACTCAAGTTAGCCACGATAATTCTACAAATTTATCAGATAAAAACCATGGGTTACTTATGCGTGTTGCGAATAAATGTAGTGAAATTAATGGTACGTTAAATGTTGTAAATACATGGATTAATAAATGCTAAATACGGTCAGTTTAAAGTATCAACAAAGAAATCATGGCAAAGAAACATAAAATAATCAAAATTGAAAACCTACTTTTTTCGAAATCGGTAAATGAGATTCATACTTAGTGTTCTGGAATACAAAAGGCCTCCTGAAAGATAAATGATTCACGTGAATTGAATTAATAAATTTTGCTTATCAGGAAATTATATCATTGCATTAAAAGTTCACGTTTTCTCACTTTAGTCATTGATAAGGCAAGTTAATAATTTAACTCGAAAAAAATTGACTTCAATACTTTCAAAGAAGCAAAATATTGAATTTTGTTTACTTGGATGACATATTGTTATTTTGATTTAACAATCAAACTATTGGTGCGATTTTGATATAAAAGAAAAAAAATCCAAATCGGGTGATAAATAGCGGATAAATCGGTGAACATACCGACATAAAAACAAATAAAAATCCAAATGATTTGATTATTGAAAACCTTTATAATAATTTACTCAAAGAAAATGTTTTTGCATAAAAATGTTCTTAATATTGAAAGCGGTTGATTAAATTATCTAAAATAGTATAATATTTTAAAAATTAATATCATCTTACTTCAATATACCAAGCGTTTTACCGCCACCTCACTTAAGAAGCACGCAGGCGTCCAAATTATTGCGAGTTATAAATAGGTAAGCAAATAGCCACTACATTTATTTTCAAATAGATTATATCCTATTCTAGGAATATTCCGAGATTGGGCTCGTGGTAAACCCAATACCGCCCACGGAATCCGACGAATATTGCCAGGCACACAGCTTACGTTTTCATCTTGTAATAAATAACATAGTAATATTGAACAATCCTATTGTAAAATTAATCTTATAGACCTTAGAATGGCTTTGCTAGCCCTTTTTATTAAGAAGTATGTAATTTTAATTAACTCTCAGTTTTATACGAATCATATTTAATTGTCACAGCTGTAAAATCCAATGTTTCCACACTGGCCTTGTCACACAGGGAGTGAATGGACTTTAGCTTACCCGTATTGAAGGATATCACCCGTCTTCGAATTTTTGGTTACTTCCCTCAAAACGTTTGCCTTTGCTGTTTAGAGATCGTGCTAATCAACACATTCTTTTCCAAGCGAAAATCTCAGTGGATAATTTCATATAAGAATGTATTAAGATATGTTTTTTATTAACTCGGCTATCTATTACAACGAAATTTTAATCTAATATAGTTCAGAGTGGGTAAATGGGTTATGGTAAGCCTTCCCTAGTTTCGCTCTGCAGTTTGAGTAGGGTCGGCTTCGCACAACTTGTCTGAGAACTTCAAGAGCATGCATTTCCCTGCGTTGTTGGAATATTTATATTATATTCTTTTCGTGAGTGTGGTATAAGTACTAGCTTTGCGGTTTTACTCACGGTTAAAAAGTTAACATGAGATGACTGAAGTAATGATTTTTGCAAGTAAAAATGTAGTAAAAAATACTACATTTTGACTACAAATTAAGTCCAAGATTTATGTATTCTAGCATTTATTTTTAATCGCCATCTGCTGAAATGACATTTCAATAATTGATATACTTACTAGTGCAATATCATCAAACTTTTACGAGAACCCAGTGTTAAACAGTGTATTATGAATAGACGTTTTGGTGTTTTAAGACATTAAAATTAGTTTTACCGTCTTATGCATGTTTCTGATAACCCCAACCCTCACTGAGGCTAGCGTAGAGTATAAGTAATTATTCCCGGACCGTCTCTAGATTGTAATCCTGTGGGATTAGAAGGGCTGTGTGAATGGTAATGGGAACGAGGTGCTGTGGTGTGATTTACTGCTAAGATTCAATACTGAATATTTTATTCACTGATTTACTGTGTAATGTGGTTACTAGTGTACTAAATGGCTAATATAACCGATGAGAACGATCCTATAAATACACTATAATATCCTAAATAATACAGCAGAAAAAAATTGAGATTTTTTGTAAAGGAAATGTTCCGAAACAACTTTGCGGTGCAGATTTCCTTTTTTTTTTCACATAGCGCCATCTATCCCCAAACTAAATACAGCTGTACTTTTAGAAACCAGATTTTATTAATGCATGCGTATAATATATAAACATCCAAACACAGAATAATGTTTGTTCTGTCCTGGGTAGGAATTGAACCCACGACCTACAGTGCAGAAGCCACCACACAAGCCAGTCAATTCAACAGTGATTTCATTAAAATAAAAACAAGTTTCATTATTTGAAATTTGAAAGAAAAATATAAGAGACGTGATATAAGTGGCAAGTTCAAACGAAATGGAAATCTACAATGGGTCAGAGTATGGGTACGGGAATGGTTTCTGAGAATGGCGGTGCAGTGGGCTATAACCATAACCCCGCTTACCCTAAACCGATTCTGATGGAATAAAAGGAACCTGCTTTGAAATACAAGAAACATTTCTGAGGAAACTGTGGCCTAGGTTCTGTAGTTTACGAGAACTTGATCGAAAGCCAGATGAAATAGTATTTAGGTTTATAACTATTTACGTTTAAGTCCATTTTTCAAATAATTTCCTAACAAGAAATTTAAGTCATAAGTATAAAATAAATGTATTATATTTAAATTTAAAACATACGAAAATGTCTCTATCGTAGAAATGTCGTTAGTTTCAGTACAAATCAGTTATATAACTTATCAATTTGATCGACTCGCAACTTTTTCTGCACGATTAATTGAAATGAAAATGCAATTTGTATTTTCGGTGTGGTACCACTCCAATACTATCACTATCAGAGTACGGACAGCGAACACAAAAATAATACAAGCAAAGGGAATTGACGAGTGCCAATTGGAAACTGTACTGACAGGGTGATTAATCAGCAGGTCGCACTTAACCCTTCTGTTCAGTCGTCCTCTTGCCATCAGTCAATTCATTAAGCTAACAAAGTACTACCGTAATGACTTTCCAACGAACGGAGCACTTCAATACAAGTAAGATTCGAGCGGTAACTTGCTTAGAATATTCACTCTGCGCTAGTATTAATAGTAAAAGCCTGCGAAAATTTTAGTCGTAAACCGAACTTTACATTGTTACTATACATAACATGTGTAATGTTTCTTGTGATTAGCGCAAATGTTTATCTGTTAAACAACATTTCAAGAGCTGTGGAGTTGTAGCTAAGCAATTAAACCTATTTTACATTCTATATCGGTACCTGACCATACCAATAGCGATGACCGCGGCTTGTGAATAATTTGGAATCGCTGTGACCAGCCGCCCGCGACTACTCATCTAATGGAAAATAGATCTTAGCAAGAGTTATTTGTACAAAGGATTATATGTGAACGTTAACGTAGAATATGTTGATGTTGTCACCGAGCACATCAGTTATTACTTATCACACGCTGTGAGTGAACTGATCTCTAAACAATTCTGGAAGCTAAGCTACTTTTTTTAAATGGTATTTTTATTTCCACTCTAATGTAGGATTATTATCCATAAAATTTAATATTATTTCGTGTGAAAGTCTGATAGAATTTCATGGAAACCAAGAGACTATTTATGAAACGCTACATTGAAAAACGACGCCCCAAATTATGTATAATTAAGTACGGATCCTACCACCAATTTCAAATTAAGTAGCATCAATAACAATCATCAATTTGAGTGAAGAAGTCTAATTAAAGAAGCCGTTACAAGTTACCTCCATAAATCTGAGCAGAAACAATACAGGCTATCCATTACGAAGGCCAATGTTTCCTGAATATTCCAATGAGGAAAGTTTGAGGCGGAACACAAAATATAGTTTTTAATAATGTGTCTTCGTAATCTTCGGTAATTGACTACATAAATCAACATGCGTACTTGCATTGATGTTGATTCCAAATTCTTATTTTTTTATTATACACTGGTTTTTAATTAATAAAACTAGCACATAACACTATCATAGAGATAAGGCTTGGAATTGTTTTTGTTGGTATAATTGATTTCCTAGCTGTTGGATTAGTAAGCAATATACACGGAAGGAAGTTGTTAGGCGAATTGTTCGTGGGAAAACAATGCCAGCGATGAGCTCACCACTTTTCGTGTCTACGTTCCTATTACAAGTTAAAATGTGGTAACTTTAAGACTCTGCCGACCCCGCCGGAATAGGAGTGAAATACGACATACGAGCTTATATTTAAAATATATTATAATAAATACAAGCTTAGTATTTCATTTAAAAAAACGGCGTCAAACATCAAATAGGCAGTAGTCTCATTTGTGGCCTAGTTACCAATCCTCTAATTGCGTGGCGTCACTGTTGGCTATATTTAACATCAGATGGTAAATAGACACAACAAAATTACAACGTGTTTAAATATCCTTTAAGACAAACAGTTTTGAACAAATAATGGCTTCATATATTGAGCTAGACACATATCGAAATATGAAATTATCCTCTTAGTACTATCAATTATAATGATAATGTGAATTATTAATAAAATTCGTATAAAATTAGTATTTTTTATAATATTTTAGCCCAAATATTTAAACACATATAAATGTGTTTAATGACTTCATAGATTAAATACCTTGTATTCAAAGTCACGTCAGTCCCGGTTGTACTAGTCGCGAGGAAGAGGAAGAAAGCAAATATATTTAATTGAGCCTTAAAAAACAGTGAGGCCATTAATTCACTGAATAAATACTTAATTCATAATTCAGGGTAACTCATCCGAATCCATTTAGTCGTAGAGGCGTGAAGGAGTAATAACACACATAATAATAATATACTTAAACTAATTTTTAATTGACAAATCATAAAGTAATAACATATGGTATAGCTAGAATAAATCAACTAGCATAAAAAGAATCCCAAACATTTCTGGCTGAAATTTCAATATCAAAAAGGATCATAATATTTCACAGTAAAGCCAAGTACAAAATGGGCATTATGACAACAACAACAATTATAATGACGACAGAAAGTGTAACAAAAGGGGCATTATTCAAAATCTGCCCTTTATTGTTCCGCATAAAACATGCGAGTTGTGACAACAGTACATGTACCTATTTGTTTCATGGTAATTATGCAGATAGCGAATGAATGGAAACTTAGTTTTAGATGCAAATTATCTCGTCTACTCAAATTTTGATAGGAATTATAATAAAAAGCTGATAAATATTTTTATCCGAAAAAATTATTTTTTAATATTTAGTGTACCTCTGTACTAGGATTCCCTGCATCATTTTTAATCTTTATTTCCAAGTAAAATAAATTTCTAAGAACGCATATAATAGACGCATTCATCCGATAGTAAATTGAACATAAGTATACCTAATGATCCACACCAGCTTTCAGTTATTAATTACTTAGATCAGGCCGTTATTCAATCCTTCCCAGTAATGGTTATTAACAAGTCCCGGCAAAGCAGTTAGATTCAACTCGTATCTATTTCAAACTTTGAGTGAATGAAAAGCTGAGTTAATTTGCATCTGCGACTAAGTTTCTGTTCATTCGCTTATCTCCATAATTTTGTAACATATGATGTCTGAATGCATGATTGCAACATTTAAAACACAAAAATGTGTCTTCAGCTTCATCAAATACTTTTTAGCTTCATTAAATTTGGTGATTGCAAAGTTTTGAAGTGAAAAGCGCTTCCTGTGATTTTATTTTTAGTCCATTGTAGTCCGATGTGGGTGTTTCTTTTTTGTAGATTGTAGGGTGTAACCTCTAAGAGCTAGATATAGGTATGAAAATGATTTTTTTACAGTTTTTTTTTCATAAGCCAATTTATGTTTAGTTTCGTTTTTTATTATTATTTACTAACTCGAAAAAAGGCGGAGAAATCCGTTGATCCACAGTGCAGCACTAATAAATTATCAATGTCTATGGGTGGGGAGTAATAAACAGTCTTTAGATCAGCTTTGAAAGAAAACCGCAGCAATTTATTTCTTTAAAAAACACATTATATTATTAAGAAACTGGTGGTAAACTAATTTAACTTAGCTAGCGCACCTAAGCTCACTGAATAACACTGCTAGGTTAAAACTGTTCGAATAAATTTTAACTTTATTGAAAACTTCAAGCGCCGAAGAGTTTCTAACTAAAAATAATATAAACTCCGATTAGAAATGAAACTTTATTGAATGACACGTCCCGCACACTTAATTAAAAATAGCTCGAAATAAGGACCGATGAGAAAATGTTGCCATTCCATTATACTTGAGGGTACTTTGCAAAAGTACGGGTCCATAGACTTAGTTGTCTTTTCATAAACTTTGGCGAAATTTTACTTACGGGAAAGTCATTTCCGTGAAATTAATTTGAAGAACTTTTAGATAATTAGAAAATTATTTACTTTGAACTGGCTTACCCGAAATCTTAATCAAAAACTAAATCAAGCTATCTGATGGAAGATTTATTTGATTGGTAAACTGGGGTTCAATACGATTAAGAATTTTATTAATATAATATAGTTGGTGTGTCATATACTTCTTATAAGTAATGTAATATATAAATAAACGAGAAGGACAAATTTCGTGCTGCGCTAAATATGGATTTGAGTGTTAAATTATTCAATAGTAAAATAAACAGTTATGTTCATATTCAATATTATAAATAATAGTCTCCACGGCAAGATTAGGTAGACTTGAACGCATAGTTATATTAACTAATAGATAATTTTCTTATACGACACTTAAAAAAACAATATACGATACAAATGTTCTGTTACCTGTAAATAGACACTTATTTATTTTAAAGCATTGCAAAGATATATGAAATACAGCCAGTCTTTAGCTCACTCAATACCTACTGTAATCTTCTAGATTGTATTGTTAGAATTTCAGGTCTTACGTGTTCAATAACGGATCCATTAACTAACGATTAGTCAACGTAAATAATTATTGTAATCAAGTAGCTATTATTTCGTAGAATACGTTTTTAAATTAAAAGATTACTATAATATATAGTCATGTTATGAAAACCGAGTGGTTATTGCAATTTAAATTAAGGATGAGAGGGACTTTACAAAGTGTTGTAGATTTAATAGAAACAGATTCATAAATAATCCTTAAGCTCGTAGTGTAGAAATAATAATTGAAATAGATGGAGGTACATTTGATGTTTTGAGATATACATACAGATATTAAAGGTAATATCAGTGTTGATTGTAACGATTTCCTGTGGGATAAGTAATGTTTTTATTGTATCCATATCAATGACAACGATAAATGTATGGAAACTGGTTGAAGCAACAGTTATGTTATCGATCTACAGATATTTTGAAAAATCGTATGGGGCCTTTTTATTTCCTCCATAAATTTTAACAAAGTATTTCTTTTTTATATCTACAGACAACCACAAGGTCTACGCTCAAGCGTCACTTGACTTATGACACATCGACAGGCCAAGTTTATTCAACGGCCCGCTTCGAAGACAGAACAAAACGTGTGGAGTAGCGCTTTTTATATCAAACCATATAAATAAAAATCAATTTCAGAATGTAAGCGCATCACTTTAGAACGGCTGTACCTATTAGGCTAATTATTTTATTGTTGTGATTGTAATTAACAGGAAAGTATTTGGGAAACTCACGTGAAAAGTCGGAAATGGGAAAAAACTGAAAACACATTATTTCATGGGACACTACAATATATCACAGTTTGACAGATATTGTCAAATTGTGAATCTAGACAGGAAAACATCTATCGGGCTAGCTAATGATGATGAATTACGCTCAATACAACATATATCAAGGAGTTCGCTTTTCTGTGATTTCTATCTAGCGTATCGAATACTTATCTTTCTACACTGTTTTTAGGAGGGAAAATTTAATCTTGAGGATTAAATTATTTTTTTATGCTTTATAAACTAATTATTTTAAATCCAAATCTTAATTTTATTTCGAACCAGTAAGATTTTCTGAGCTATATTCGTCAGTTAAAATAAAATTCATTTCGATTTTATTTCATAGGTATTAAATCCGAAAACATTTAAATCAATCTATTTATAGAACGCTCCACGCTATCACTAGCCCGCATTGTTTGCTAACGAAGCGCCGCGGTCCAAGAGCTCTACACTTTAAACCATCAACCAACCCCACGGTTCCTTCGGAAAATATTGCCCCTTTTTATCCCCTTGTTTGAATAATGGCTGTAAACGTACTCTACTGCCATTTGAAGGTGCCAGGAGCTTCGGTTCAACTCAACCACTAACGGCACTTGTTTACCAAACGTCAACTTTTCGCCGCTAGAAGTGTTTCCTAACAGTTGCTGAAATGTAAAGTAAGCACTAGACCGAGGGTTGTTCAAACAGTTAGTCTACGCTTTTACATAATAAAAAATAATGTTGGTTTTCGTCGGTGTATGAATTTAAAGCTAGAAAGTTAAGGCGATTATTTTGCGCTGTGTTGGGTATTTTGGTCTTTTAGAAGTATTAACTTAATCCTGCACTAATAAAACAGGTTTATGTTAATGAGATGTAGTATTTTAAGTTATCAAGCAACCAAGTCCAAATGTTAAGTTACTTCACCCTTCTATTACAATTTTGAGACTCTGAGACTAGCTTATCAATTTCAGTATCCTACGCCGTCCACGCAGTATTATTGGATATTCTGTGCTGAAAGGTCTTGCGTGAATATATTACGAGGCCAAAACTATTATCAGATATTGATAGATATTGCCGGATGATACGAATTTAACTATCATTATATTGCGTCTCAGACGCAAAGCCGTTTTGATTTTGAAACACCACTTTACCGAATTACAAATCCTTTAAGATTCATATTCAGATTAAAGACATACTCATAATATTTTATTTGTTACAGTGACGTCACTGGAAGGAGATATTGTAAATCTGACGAAGGTGACCCGTTCAGAAATGGGAGCGTACCTTTGTATCGCTGCCAACGGAGTGCCTCCTTCCGTTAGTAAGAGGATAATGCTCCACGTTCATTGTAAGTACCTTCATTTTACTTGATTCTTCTCCATTTAGGAACCAATTGTAGTGACGAGTTGAAACCTGGCGGCTACTGTGTTTTGTATTCATGTCTAGGGACTTGCAAACATAGTGTTGTATCATAAACTACACAATGGATATTAAATATAAATTCAAAGTTAGATAGCTTACTCGTAATTCGTGCTCCGTGTTTCGGAGGGCAAGTAGTTATCGGTTCTAGCTTTAGTTAATATGACATGTCGGAGACCATAGGACGGCTTGAATACTTCGACACCAAAGTTGGCCGCTTACTCACGAGAAAAAACAACAAAAGACATCAGGGTTGATAATTTTTGAGGGAGAATTTATTTAATGTCAAAGAAGTCAAAGATTCGATGAAGTAACCATCGAATCTTTTACTTTGATCTCTGCAAACCATTGACGGTTTGCAAATTCGAAAGTCTACTTCCGGTTGTAAGTATTAAGAATTGAGAATACTTATGTCAAACCAATTATTACAAGTGATAAATACATTGCCTCTATTGACACCTTGATAACATATTTAGCTTCGTTTGCTAATTAATTTAAAAATACGTAAATACTTAATATGACATGAGGATTCCAATTTTCTATGCTACAGGTTGACATACAAAGTTTTTTTTATAAACGCTGCATTTTTTTTTAATAAATTTTTTCTGAAGTCTTTTCAGCCCTGATCTCTACCATTAACAAGACTCTAAAACGGCTGTTCCGAACAACTGGATCCACCCACAACTATTAGTTCCTCGTCAACCCCCGATATAAAATTTCCGCATACTCCCGAACATCCACACGCGCACATTACCCCCCATTAAACAAAACCAGCGCTGAAACAAAAAGCCGATTCCCATACCAGTCACGTAACAATTCAATCATCGATAAAGCCTACTCACCTGCGTAAAGCACCGACAAAAAGCATTTACCCAGCTCACTTATCAGAGGATCGTGGGGCTAATTTATAACCAGGAGTTACTCAGTCGGTTAGTAGTCTCGAGTCTTGGGGAGCCGACGGGACAGACATGACTGGAACACGTAAGCAATTGGGAGATTTTCGTGTTATCACGTATCATCTGAGGCGCGTGCCGTGCATCGTAACAGCGCTTAGTGAAAGTTTCTGAATTTAGTTTTGGAGAAATGGAGAGTTTTCAGTTGATATTGAATATTATGTTAATAAAGTCTTAGTTTTCTTATGAATGGGTTCTGTTAAAATGTGTCCAGATTGCTGGATTCTATATTAAGGTGCTAACAATTCATAAATACATTTAAGTCATAATCTATCACCTTTTACTCAAAGTAACATACTGTATAATTCTACGACTGATTAACAGGCACGCAGTTTTCCTGTTCACTATAAAATAACCTACTTTACTTATTGCTTTTCACCATACTTTTTGGTACATGGTTTGTCTAAGTTAGTCTGTTCATAATTTATGGTCTAAAAATAGCTTTTATGGGTGGGAAAGTACTAGAAAAAATCCACCAGACACTCGGCAGATAGACAGCTTTATAGCTAAATAGGTTAGTAACCTTTCTGGCCGGGGCCAACTTTGAGTGATGAATATGAAGTATGTTTTTGGGTCTTGGCTGTATGTGTTGTATATGTCCAATGTCCATACCACCTCCTGCGACACAGGGAATCTAATAGCAGTGGTGTATGAGTATGTAAGTGTGTAAACATTTTCATTTATCACGTCTATATTCCCATGGCAGTATGATTCTAATAAACTAATCCGAGAAAAATAATATTTTCATCTCTATGAAGTCAAAGTCAAAGTCAAATTCATTTATTCCTTTAGATCTCAAGTATCAGATGTCATTATTAATCCATTATTCCCTAATTTTGCATCACAAAAACTTTTTCCATGGTGTATCTTTCAAAGGTTTACAGAAACATTAATTCTTTCAATTGCCCGACCACTCTGAAAAATTAATCTCTTATCTGGCGAGATCAACCGGACGCATTCACACGCAGATCGCAAAATCAGTGCAGGAAAATTATAGTGCGCGGCTCAGGTGCACGGTATTTCCATTTCGCCGGTCGAAAACTAAAATGGAGTAGATCCGAGCACACGTGCTACTTTTAGTATCGACAATTGGCGTTTTTGCGACCGCATCACAATTGTCACGCGACTAAAAGTCGCCAATTTCGCGACAGACATCAATTATTTTCTGTGAAACTCTTAACAGGCTACATTAATAACTATGACAACAGGTGACTGATAAAAAAAAACCCTATTTTAATATTGTACTTTCACCCTATTTCTAATCGCTGAGGAATTATAATTCCTCAATAATTCTAAGGAATAATTACTTCATTAGATTTTTATGAGATTTTCGAGGTGGTCTTCACCTTACCATTTTAAAAAAGAATCATCCAATTTCGAAACTGACAAAAATACGCGTAACAAACATACAAAAACCTCCTTTTACTGTTTTTAGTACTCCTGTAGTACTCCTTTTAGTAGTTGGTAGTCAGTTGTTTTGATTACATTCCAAATAATTTGACACTTGCGGCACTGTCGCTTGTTCCATTATACCTTTCGAGTGTCGATTTGTATGGATAGCGTATACTATTGGGGATTGGCTGATCAGTTCCGAAAATTCTGGTGCATTGTAAGCTTTGTTATCTGGTTTAATGTGATATGGCAACTAAGCTGCGTATCGATTATTTGGTTTGAAATAAGCGTGTACCAAATTTTACTCTGGCAATACGCCTTTTCACCTAAGTACATAGTTTTTGTTTTACATTCACATACATCCATTTCGGGTGATCGACGCAGGAGGATAAATATAACTGGGTCTAAGATCCAAGTCTTATTATGACTTGGCTTGCTGTTATCATGAGCGGGGGAACCGCTTAACACCAGGTGGTCCACCAACTCGTACCATCATTTAATCAAATAAAAATCAAGTTTGTGAGGAAGGCTAGATGTATTGGGTGTGTGAATATGACTCCGCCCTTTCTCAACAGATGTCGTTTTTAGTATTGTTTACGTGTACTAATAAATGACCATACTTGTATTCGATAGTACTGAATGTCAGCTATCTAACGCATTTTATGATATTTGGTTGAAGTGTAAGCAACAATTGTTTTCACCTTTTCGAAAATGTCGGTTTTTATTCCAAATAAACGTCATTTGCGGGAAGTGTTATTACATTATTTTATTGCGAAGAAAACTGCAGCGGAAACTTATCGTTTGCTTGTGGAGATTTATGGTGAGCATGCTCCGTCTAATACAACTTGCAAGGAATGGTTTCGACGATTTCAAAATAACGATTTTAGTACTGAGGATAAAGAACATGGAAAACCACCAAAAAAATTTGAAGATGCTGAATTGGAAGCATTATTGGCGGAAGATTCTTGCCAAACTCAATCAGAATTAGCTGCAGCATTAAATGTTGATCGTTCAACTGTTGCAAAGCGTTTACAAATGATGGGAATGATTCAAAAAGCCGGTTACTGGGTTCCACATGATTTAAAAGAAAGAGACATGGAACGTCGGAAAACCATTTGTGAAATGCTGCTTCAAAGACAGCAAAGAAAAGGATTTTTGCATCGGATAGTCACAGGAGACGAAAAATGGATACACTACGAAAATCCTAAACGCAAAAAAGCTTGGGTGAAACCAGGCGAACCAGGCCCATCACAGCCAAAAATAAATATTCACTGTGCCAAGGTCATGCTCTGTATTTGGTGGGATCAGAAAGGTATTGTATATTATGAGTTGCTCAAACCCTCTGAAACTATTAATGGAGAAGTTTACCGACGACAACTAATGCGTTTGAAGCGAGCCATAGAAGAAAAACGACCAGAATGGGTGAATAGACATAACAAATTAGTTCTTCAGCATGACAATGCCAAACCGCATACCGCAGAAGTCGTAAAAAGATATTTAGAGGGACAGGACTGGGAAGTGTTACCCCACCCGCCATATTCACCAGACATAGCTCCTTCGGATTACCACCTATTCCGGACGATGCAGACAGACCTTACTGGAGAAAAGTTTACTTCATGTGAAAGTATCAAAATTTGGATTGACAACTGGATAAGCTCAAAAGACCAGGACTTCTTCCAGCAAGGAATACGAAAACTACCTGAACGATGGGCGAAGGTTGTAGCTGCAGATGGAGCATACTTTCAATAATTTTTTTTTAATTTTTTAAGCGAACAAATGTGTTTTATTTTGACAAAAATGGGCGGAGTCATATTCACACACCTATTATATATGATATACAATAGGCCACTATTAATGTTGTTCAAAGTTGAAGAAGAAGTAGCCAGACTATGGGTCATAAAATGGTTAAACTTTCATAAAAGATAATAAAAAAATGTGTAGCAGTTCCATCATTTCGTGTTATAAATGTGATTTGCTTTCGCGTCATTTTACATGTTTCTATTCCAATTAACAATTGTTCCAAAAATCAAATTAAGGTTTTAAACAAGGCTTGCCTCTCTAGATTTAGCCAATATAGGTTAAAAACCCGTACTAGCACAAAATTCGAATACGTTGTCCACTAGGTATTTGGTTTCTGTTATTGGCAGTTCCGTGTAAACTCTCGTCTGATTGGATGCTATATACGAGTATTTATATGAGCACGGATATCGCACCAAGCCTTCCTGAGAGCCAATTTGCATATCAAATACTGTAGAATCTACTGTAGGGTGCCATTGATCAGTAGAGTGAAATCCAAAATAGTAAAATAAAACCGTTTATGATGACGACATTTCAATGAAAATATATTGGAATCGATCCTTATTTATGGAGCAATAAAATAATGGACTTTAAGGCTTATTTGTAATACTGTGTTAAAACCAACCAAATACGATTTGAATTCGCACACTGAATATCACCAATTGTATTTTTTATAAATATTGATATATTTATTACTATAAACATTTCGCGGGTGTATTAGTGCGCAAAAAATGGCTGATTTCTTATAAATTTTGCTGCAGTATAGATGATTGTTGAAGGCGTTGCAGGTTTTAAAAAGTGTTAGGCATTGCACTTTTTTGCATTATGAAATGTGTAAGCTATGTAAAACTAAAGTTTTAACTAGCAACAATTATCCAAATCATTTCAAATAAAGTATTTAATGGTTCGTAAGTCGGGTAACATTTTTCCGATTTTCACCAAATATCTTCCATACACCAACTTTAAAACAAAAATACCGCTTTGTAATTGGATCAATTTCAAAGTGGTATTTTTAGACCTATAAAACCTCAAAAATCGACTACACTCTCTGACAGCCTTCAAATATTAAACACCTCATCCTTTTATCGAAGGTAAAACAAAGTGTTCGTTGTATTGCCTCTATTCTCTAAGTCAGGGAAATTTAATAGAACAAAAACAGAACCTCTAAGTTATAGAAATAAATGTAACAGTGAAACAAAATTAAGAACTTCTCTCATCAAACAATATGACATTTTACATCTCATAACATAACAGTAAAACAAACGCGAGTCGACATTGTGACAACAGCGAAGAGAAATCCACTTCATAGAAAACGCAATTTGAAGCGAACAAACAAACTACTGCCGTCTGAAACCCTTCCACTCAGTTTAATTACTTCACAAAGAATGCGTCGCTGGCTCGATGAGGAGACAAAATTAACGCTCTCAAATATTTAATTTAAATTTCCACCCCCCGAAAACGAATGATAACAGCGAGGCTTGTGGCCGCGTCACGCGTAAAAACCTTTTTTAAGAGTGAAGCAATTCATTCTCTCCATTGCAATGAGTTCGTTTCATAAAAATAATAATATTATTCCACACATAAAAATTCAATGTATAAGAAACTCTCAAATTATATTTTGCCGAAAATCTAGTTTGGAATTTGCTCATATTATATGATGAGTAGTTAGTTAGAGTTTAATGAATTTATTTTTAGGCATTAATTGCTGTTTAAATTTTGCTACTAAATTACTAATTACTATTTAAGTTGCTACAAGAAATGGCTCTGAAGTCATGGACTACACTAAAATAGGTATTTTTTATGGCATTTTGGCACGTTGTATGATTACTTCGCCATCTAGAGAGAGTAAACCCTGCGACTTGCGACGTTCGGCCTTTTTGTATAACCGATCGCTATTCTCACCCACTTTTACACGTGCAAGAAGTAGTTTCGCATTCCAAAGTCAAGTGAAGGTAATAGCTACAAAACGCCAAGAAACCCAAAGGCGTGTGCGCCGGTTAATCAAACTGTCACTTGAAGAATTCCGCGCGAAATCCGCCGAGAAAACTCCCGGTAACTTTTGATTGCTGTTAAGAATCCCTATCTACTTATACAGTTGGAGATTGCTTAATCACGTTCCTACGAACTCACTAGGGGTGATTTGGTGATTGTGCTTTAATAAATATCCTTCTCATATTTTTAAACAATAAATTGACCGATTTGTTCGTTCAAGACACGATCTTTCCAAATGGCTATACCGAATTCTAGAAATGTAGTACTCATTTAACAAGTTAAATCCGTTAACGATATGTTCCTACTAAGTAGGTCAATATTCGTTAGTTCCGTAAAATTTGTTTTAATTGTAATTGCAACTAGCAAAAGCAATATATTTACGATGCTACAATAATTTTCATGACGCTAAAATTTTTGGTTCATAGAGCTTAACGCTAGGAACCTGTGTTTTTACAAGTTTGTTTATAATGTTTATCGTATTTACTATTTATAAATGATATTACCGATAAATTAGCTATTTTCGGTTTAGTTTTTTCCACTTAATTAAAAAATCGTGTGTCCAACATACTTTTGTGAATTACGCCCTCAGATATTATTAAAGAGTTATCTACCATTCGTACTTCCATATTAACAAAGATTTATTTATTTTATTACTAGCTGTGCCCTGCGGTTTTCCGGGATCAAAAGTAGCTTATGTGTTAATCCAGGATATAAGCTATCCTGGTACCAAATTTCATCCAAACTAAGCCATTTGAGCGTGAAGGTGGAACAAATATACACACACACACAAACATATATGCAAACTTTCACCTTTATAATATAAGTAATTATTCATAAGACTGTCAGCCCTTATTGTTCTTAGAATAATTAATTAGACCAAATATTTTGATTGTTCAGATTTCTTTCGTTAAATTGGCCACTCAAACTCGTAAAAGCCGTCCGTAGAAACTTAACGACGGTCAAAGAGAATAACCGCAAATAAGCCCCATCTTAGGTCGTGGGAGAAAATTCCGTTTTATTTAAGACTGCGCATTTGGATAACAGCTGATGCGTATAACATCATGGGTTTGGATTCTGTATGTTCCTATCAAATCGTTATAATCAAATTTATTTTTTATTTTTAAATGTGAGTTTATATATAAAAATATGAACTATCTCACAATGATGCGATAAAACTTTATAGTTTAACTATGGCTCCGAAAATCTTCGGTGTAAGTCCCAATAATTGCAGTCAAATATCCAATATTTTGCCTACTAATCGAACAACAAGGTTAGCCACTAGAAAATCCAAAGTTTAGTGGCATTTTAACTGTGAAGCACGGCAAGATATTGGTTCTGGCTGTCAATAAGCCATATCGGAGGCCTTCGGACGACTTGAAATCTCCCACACCAGAGTTACCAATGACAAGAAAATAAGAAGAGTTATTTGTTTACAGCAGGCATTCACCTGAAACAAATACGTTGCGAGTGTACGACATACTACTTGACTTGTTTTTTTTTTTGTTTTTTTTAAACTTGTTTTGACTTGTCACTAAATCGCTGTCGCTCATCGCTACTTCTACTGCTATCGTACCAGAAAAATCCTTTTTCCCTAATTCAGTCAGAATAGGCATTTGGGGGCAAGGCGCGATTGTTTACATTTGAAATATAATCCATTCATTAAAACAACTTGACGCTTTTCGATTGTCATTTCCGAATCAGGTAGACGTTTGATTTTTATCTTGATGGCTTTTAGGGTTACTCAAAGTGTAAGGTGAACCCAATTTATTGGCCCACTAATTGTTATCCGTAAATTGGATGCGAATAAGCACGATATCTATATTTTATCAAATATTGAAACCAAAGATCAATCAGAAAACTTGCGTGGGATTTAATTTATAAGGACAGATATAATTGCTAGACAGAATATTAATCGATTCAAAAAAAGTTAGTAACCATATAATATACGTACCAAATATATAGTACACCAAATACCTTGACATAAGTACCATTGTGAAATGTAAATGAAATATAAATCTGGTGTTAAATATACTTATTATCTACGATGTATATGGTCCTCGCGGAATCAGTCTCACAGAGGTATGTATAAAAGGAAATGGGTGCTTACAACGAAAAAATTTGCATATATCCAGTGTACGTTTATTTTTGTTTTTTTTCCGTTTTACTAATTACTAGGAAAGTAAAATTTATTTTATGAAAAGTGCAGCATACAACACTCGATTGAACTGAAGTAGACTTTCAAAGCAATTAAATCGATGCAAAGAGTCGAGTAAGGATCATAAGTGACTAGCTCTAATCTGCAGGGCTAACGGCCTACTCTCGACAAACGAGAGTGAATGATCTTTGATCCTTGACCATTTCAGCATGAAGCCTCAATCCAGAACAAGTCGGTTTTGTCACCATGATTGCTATCAGCGTTTTGAAATCTTGGTATGGCGCTCATACATTTTTCAAGTAACTTTTTCATTGGATTGGAATTCGGCATCCCTGCCGCTGGGCCTCCACATTCTCAAGATCCTTACATGGTAGCGCTAGGATCTTGAGAGCGCCATTCTATAACCATAACTGTGATTAAAAATACGAGTATATTAGGTACACAGAGGCCAATATATTATGTAGGTTTATATACGAAAGATATTTCATAGACAGCCGTCAAAATATTAAGTCGACTTATGCTATAGACGAAATCGTTGCCGATAATTCACTTTAAAACCGGAAATACATACCTAATTTATCTTCTTAATTCTGTAAGAAAGTGAAGCTAACCTTAAAGGTTATATTTTTAAGATTAGCAGTTTCAAGAAAAGCAACTTGCAAGTTTTGGCAGACATTGTGGTTCGTCTTTACACAGAGTAAGAGCTATTTCAAATTGTAAATGTCATGTGAAACGTGGAGTGCTACGCAGACTCAGCTAGTTTTCAAATATTCAGTGCAAATACCTGACATCTACAGAGTTTTCCGCAAGTGCAGTCGTGAGTCTGTGAGCAAACACTGAAAGCGTCACTACGTCTGATGCGTTTAGTTTGTATACTATGAGTTAGCAATTAGAGTGTATGTAAACTGTTCGCCGAAGACGGATGTTACTATGAAGTTTGCATATTCGGTATTGCAAACACGAATTATCCCAACTTAATGCCATATTCGTATCATCCAACTAAACTAGAAGATGCAAGTCGTCAAATTGCTCACAGCCCCAACATAAGAGTTTTGCGGGTTTGCTCGCGTCCGTAGGTAAGAACGTTTTAGTATCTAGTACCTACACGTCCACCTTGGTTGGTACCAAAGGAGCAACTAAAAGTAGCAGTAGAACTTGTACCGGCTTCATCCGGAGTACTGCCTTCGCATGGTGATCCGCCAGGCCAACTCGTATTGCTGGGTCTCAGTTGAAGGCTGGGGGCGCCGGTGAAATCACACGTACATGAGACAACATCCCGGTCTCAAGTGATGGGCCTGGAGGAACATGTAGGAGTTCGAGGGTGGACACGAGCAACTGGACCCCCAAAATCAACGAATATTTATTATTTAAATGTTATTTTATTTTTACTTTATTTTGTTTCGGTCCTTGAACAAGTAAATAAGTCGCCTCATAATAACTTTTCAACAAAAAACTTGTCTTACACTTTTTCCAGTAAATCATTTCATTTATTGGGAAAAACGCAGGATAAGTTATTGTATATAAAAAAAGCCTTAATAGATACAGCTTATTCTTTATAAAAAGTATTTTGCTTATGAATTGCTTATAAGTTCCAATGGCATATAATAAACGTTCTAGTTTTTAACCCTCTTGGTCTGGGGAGTCTGGGATAATAGATTTGTAACGCGGTTTCTTAGCCAATTGCGGATAGCTTGGGAAGGTTTTTTTTATAATGAACGTTTTATTGAGGTACGAGTAGTAGTCTCTTAATAATGAAATAGTCAAAATTTTACATCCCTAAGTGCAGAAGATAAGCGATGCAAGAGGTAAGCATCAAGGACCTGTGACATAAAATTGTAATTCAATTTATACAAGACCTAATAAATAACCAATAAAATGATCATTACATAAATACAAAATGTATTTCTCAAGTCAACTCAACTATGGTAATATCACTAACTATTAATTTTCCATGTTATTCACACATTCACACATTTCACATAAATATTTCAAAGTCGGTAGTGTTTAACTTTTTCAGAAGTTAATTTATATGCTCTATTGAATATGCAAGCAAAATATTTCAGCTTGCATTTCATGCCAGATGCCAGATGCAAAGCCTTTGCGTGCCTATAGAAATTCGCTGTATGGCGAGTAAATAGGAAGTTATGTATGTGAACAAAAATTCTAGACCCGCTTCATAAATGTTCCGCTCAGCTATGGGTATAACTTAGCTTTATAAAATTTCGTAAATAACGAGATTGATGCATACAGTTTAAATAGGGATGAAATCACAGTTGCAGAGACGTAACAACCCCGTCTTGGGTGGCGGCATGCAACTTTGGTCTTCTCATTCTTCGGTCGGGAAGGATATATGTAGTATTGCTGTTGTTATGGGCAGAAGTAACCACTTAACATCAGGTGGGCGTTCAGCTCGTTCCGTCAAAAACATTGACTTTATTTGGTATTATAGCTTCGTAAAATACTAAACAGTCTTGTTTTAGGTGTAGATTATAAAACACCTACAAATAAATAAGTAAACATTAGATCCATGTTTGAATATTATTTGTGCTTTAAAAATGTTGTTGACTTTCTTCGACTTCAAAGAAAACTAAAATAGCAATAAGATTTAAAAAATATATGATCTAGTGGTGAATTATAATGAATGGTTTGAATGAACTGTTTATGTTTTGTTTCAGTTCATCCTCTCGTTCAAGTGCCAAACCAACTGGTAGGGGCGCCAACCGGCACTGACGTTACGCTGCAATGCCACGTGGAAGCCTCGCCAAAGGCCATCAACTACTGGACCAGAGAGAATGGTGAGATGCAATTCAGGATAACGGACGTCATGCATCGCTTAGTTTTTATTTTTTTAAGTTGATGTATTAAGGGCCTCGGCATCTTTGTTCGTCTCATAATCAGAAAGTGAACCGTTCTAATTATGACAATCTTAAATACTTGGAAGTTGTCCAAAAACTTGCAGACCTTATTTATATCCTGAACACGGAACTCAAGAACGGAATAAGCAACTAATTTAATTATTCATAAAGCACATTGAAAGCGTTAAAGCACTCATTAAATAGGCTGTTATTCATTTTTCTACTATCCTCTTTGACAGGGCGAGGGGCAGAGTCGGCTCAAGGGAGCTTAGTACGAACGTCTTAACGTTTTTAATGAATAATTTATTTTAGAATGAGCGTGATAGCGTTGGCTATTTGTACCACCAAACGAACTCTAATGCATTCAGTACCACTCAGATATTATGATAAATTAAATTGTGGCATGGAGTAGTTGTCATACAAGTGGTACCTATCTTAATTTACATGGATTTCAGTCACGTCACTTTACAACGACGGCAGTAAAAATGAACGAACATGGGGACCATGATGCTCGCATCTGTAGGTAAAAGCCTCAGTCTTTCGTATCCCCTGGGTGGTGCAAAAGGAGTAAGACAGAGTAGTACTTGTGCCAAATTCGTCCGGGGAAGTACTGCCACCACATCTGGTAATCCGCCACCAAGCAGTGGCACACTCGCGTAGCTGTATTCCGATGGATGGATGTTGGTGCCGAAATTACAGGCACAAGAGGCGTTACATCCCCGTCTCAGAGTGATGGGCGCAACGCAATGTGACTTGTGTGTCTTCTCATACTTCGGTAGGGGGAGACCTGAGTCGGATTGCTGTTGTCTATGGGTGGCACTAAATCACTTAACATCAGGTGGGCAATCACTGCCTTTGCTTAAAAAATGAACTTCTAAAGTCTGATACTTCGACTGCTTGCCCTATGAGTAACTCCCTCAATCTTACCCTGTTTAAGGCTAGTGCTTGCTTACGACTCATGGCGTTTTTATAGCGTATTTAAAGGGAAAATATGCGCTTATTTCATGTTCGCTTTTCATTTCGCTAAGATTTATTTCTACATTGATTATATGGCGCCAATGTTACGGCTTATTAACGACCACGTAATTATACGAACGATGACAGCGTAAAATATTACCGTTGGCTAATAATAGATTAACTGTTAGATAAAATTTATCTCAGGTCATTAATTATAAATACAATAATAGCTAAGTTTCACTGGAAAGGCGGTATTAGAAACAGAAAAATAATTACGTATATAATTGTATCTCTATTATGCACTGAAAAGGCATTTAGTCTATAGCACAATTCTGACACGAAAATCACCAAAGTTATATAAGAAAGAGTTTCACAACTATTTTATGCATGTAACCTTTTGCAATTCAACCGGTGAATGAAACTGAGAAAAAGGAATTAAAATCTCCCGCGTAATGTATAAAAACACGAACTAACTAATACAAATAAGGCTCTTAACCTAACAAAACAACGGGTGGGTTCAACTTCATTATTTCTCATTAAAGGCACCCGCTGGATAAAAGTTGCTTATTCAGTGCCCGGGTGACAGATGGACACGAGAGCTCTTGAACGAATGAGCTAGAGCTTAGTTTATTATAGAACATTTAGATGCTTCAAAGAGCCTAATAAACTGAATGCAGTTGAAATGATAACGAAATGTTCAGTTACTGTGCAGCTTAAAAAGTCAGTGGCAAAAAATGAATATGTACAGAGGGATGGGAGCTAGTATCGTGCGATAATAGCGTACGCACCAAAGACTCAGTTGGTTTAGTTGGCCTTCGTTTTCTCTCTTAGCTCTGCCTTCTTGGCTGGGTGGGAATTCAGAAATTTTGGGATAGGAATCGTGAACGATGATTAAGTATTCTATCAGTAATATATGGTTCCCATAATACAAGCCAAACATAGCTGTAAAATGTTTTTTTATGAGATTAAAGTGACGGGAAGAACAGCCCACCTGATGCTAAGTGGTTAACGCTGCGCTACTAAAGTCTGAAAAGACCCAAGTCGTATCGCATCCTCTCCGCAGCAACCAAGCGGCCAACTGCGCAACAGTAACCCAATTTTTTCAAGTTCTTTACATATATTGCTGTGAAGTGGATTATACAATAGTTTATTTGAAAAACAAGTCAACGAAATAAAAAAACAAATATATTAAAAATACACCTCGACAAAAATAAATATATTATGTTTTAAACATATTATGTTCCCAAATAGAATCCGATTTAAAAGTCTATGAACGTAGTAATACCTCAGCTCTACTCGTAATTATTGCACAAACTCAAACTCTACACCAAAATCGCTTGAACGGACAATAATCCGTAAGAATATTGCTCCCGTATAATTGGTTATACCATAACCAAGCGAATACATAGTGGGCAGATTTAGATGCAGTTACAAAGGCACCGAGTTGCTATTACGCGGCTCGCCTGACCGAACCGCGCAAAAAGCGGACCAAATTCTATTACCGCCCGATATGCAACAAAGACCGCTGGCCCGCCCGCTTCAAATTGCTTTAGGCTACAGTCACAATATTTACTCGTACCTATCACAATATCGTGCAAATATAAATTCAATTTGGAGTATTAGTTCCTTTTGTTAGGCTTGTTATACCAAACATGGGTCTGATTAGTGTGTGAAGAGACGACTGACTACGTAGTTAAATAAAATAACCGACTGAATGAGATTCAAACCCGTTTTTAATTATGGTTACACATAATGACACAGCTATTTTGTGAGAATATGATTTCTATAGTATAGTTGTTTGAACAATGTGAAGAAAAGACTTGTACCAACGCCTAAACAGACACAGAACGGAGGTATATTGTTCATAAAATTCTACTTGTGCAGCAGTCTTACTTGTAAAGCAAATTCATCGAATATCTTTTGTCTACCGTTTGCAAGCATAAATTCAATTTTAACCAACCTTAGTGCACAAAGTATTTTTTTCTGAATAGTGTGTCATATGGTATTGAAAAAAAAATGTCTTTCTATTTTTAAGTATGAGGAGCTTGCATTAAAACACATTCAAAATCTCAATATAATCTCCTGAGAATTATCGAGACATATTGAGTGAAAAACTGCTTACCATTTCAGATCAATTTTAAAGACATTTGACATGGAGATTTCCAACACGTATTACATGATTATATGTAGAGATACGAGTATTTATACATAAATTAACGCCTTTTTCCCGAAGGGTTAGACAGCCTGAACAAGTAAATTTTCAACTTGTTAGCCACCAAATGAGAAAATGTAAATTGGTATTGTTTGATGTAAAAGTTTAAATTTGACACTGTTGTACAAATTTCGATAAAATATTATTATAATATTTAGAATGGAATATTTTAAGTATTATAATCATTATACAAGAATCAGTCTCGACTCTAATGTATTCATTGTGAGAAATTGCGTTGTTTTTTAATGTGTTTGCGCCGAAATTATCTTAACAATATCACCATAGTCGTTCGCTTTTTTGACCTGATAACGTTTAACTCCATCTAAATCCGCTCACTTTGTGTTCGCTCGGTTATGGCGTAACATGGGCATAACCAATTATCCGGCGCGACTACGTTCTTACGGATTATTGCCCGTTTAAGCCAACAAATGTTCGAGCGCTTGTAATTCCTAAACAATGCTGGCTCCAATGTTAGCGTTGCAACGTTGAGGGGCGTTTTGTTAAATGCTCATGCATGTGTATGAGTTGACAAAAACAATTGAAAATAAACCGTTCAAGTGCGGTTTTGACTCGCTCCTCTCAGGTTCTAGGCCACCTATTGTATTTTTCAATAATTGTCGTAACAATTATACCCGCTATATTAATCAACATTTTCTGTAATATATTAGGTTTCCCTTTACTCTTTAGTTATGGCTACAATTATAATGCAATCATTTAAAAACAAATGATGATTATTCATTTATTTTAATATCTTTAATGGCTTTTCTATCTTTATTATATCTACAGTATCTCATAACCTTCGAAAACATCATTTCAGGCCTCTACTACGGTTTATGCTTTAACAGACAGAACAGCTTTTTAAAGGAGGACAGGCAGACAGACGTTGTAAGCTTAAACATAGGGTTTCTTTTAGCGTGGCAGTGTTTCGATGCATTTTATTTAAATTTCAGATATTATAATATAACTAAATTATTTCTTGGGTATGTTGGAGAAAACTTTTGGATGGGCTCCAATAGTAATTGGATCCTAGGGGTCTCTCCCTTCCTGGCTACTATTAATCCCAGACAGTGAAAGAGTCCTTCCTTACTTTCCCTTTCACTTCACGACGTCATCGTCATTGTACATCGTCATCTTAAGAAACATTTCATGCCTCCATATTAATTTGAAGAACATTAACCTTAACTTAGGGCCTTCTTCTAAATCTTCAGCCATTCCATCAAGTTCTCCCTGATGTAGTCAAACGGAAGGTTATCTTGACATATCAATATCATTTATATCGTAATTTCTGCCTACTCTCTTATCGGCAATTTATCGTACTGTATAAACCGATACATCTTTCTGAGCATTTTCATTTCGGTAACTTGAATAGTATAGACATGATTCGATGTGACTGCCCAGGCAAACATCAGCTAAAGACAGTCCTTCCATTTTCACCGGTATTTTCTTGTCACGTTCACCTCGAGCCACGCAGGAATCACACTAATATTATAAAGGCGAAGGTTTATATGTATTGTGTGTGCTGTGTGTGTGTTTGTGTGTGTATATTTATTATTCCTTCACGCTCAAACGGCTCAACGGATTTGGATCAAATTTGGCACCAGGATTGCTCATATACGGGTTACATAGGATACTTTTGAGCCCCGAAAACTGCGCGTAACACTGCGAGACGCAGCTAGTATGTAATAATTTGTACGTGAGTTGTTCCTGTTTTAAATTTACATACTGTTCTTATTTTCTTACATTGCCGTATTATGATATAAAATAAATCACAAAAAGCATAGAATAGATTGAAAGTTTCATTTTTCACTTTATAAAGTTCATTAAGTCGAAAGTCAGCTTGTTTCGAATAATTTACGTAAAGCACCCTCAATGTTGAAAGACGTTTTGCTGCAAATGAAATTAGCGTGGCAACGAGTAAAACTCTCGCGAAAATGTCTTAATTATATTGACAATATCCTATCCAAACTTGTAAACTATTCCGTCACGTTACCAGAATTTTGTAATGAAATGTAAACAAGCGTATAGTAATTAACAAAGAATTTATCGCATATACAGATTGGCGGGTGTTGGGTCCTATCTAAATAGCCTAATTATTACAACCGCGATACCCCAGATTTTTCAAATCTCAATCCTATGTTGTCCCTTTTTATTTTCCCTATATTTAGAACGACACAAAATTGGCCTCTTAGTGTTGGCATCGGCTCTCCGCTATCACTTTCCAAAATACCGGCCAAGACCCGAGAGAAGGAAATGTACAAAAATAACAATAAAATCCTGATCATTTCTGTTTTTAAGATATTTTGATACAAAACTTACAATTGATTATGTTCGTCATAATTATCATAGAATCTCTGTTTATTTACCCAAAAAATTAAAAAAATGATTGAAATTCTCAATTCGGACTTACATGATTTTTTTGTCGATGTGGAACGATCTGGACGGTGTACTTACAATTATAGATTGGATAATTAAATTTTACCCCTAACTGCGAGAAATAGGGAATGTAGGTATTGAAGTAGATTCTATCTTATTAAATCAGTTACTTTTTACATGACAACCTTTGCATCGCAACGCGTGAACATTATATTAGACCGCCAAAAATACAAAGTTTAAAGACCGCATTGCGAAAAAGTTTTGTTCGTTTTGTCGGTATTCGGTCGGCGCGAGAACCGCTCACACATGTCGCGGCGTGCGGTGCGGTCAGGGTTGCCAGTTCATCTCGACCGGGGAATTGAAACCGAAACGACATTAATAGGAAAAGTGACAATACTAGTTTTAGAGCCACACTGCAGTTGAAATAAATTGAATACCAGTCTAACAATACAATACAAAATATTTGAACGAAACTGAACGATTCAAGGAAATTTACTAGTAATAAAGGTATGGCTTGTTATAAACAAAACATCGTAAATGCATTACAAACATCATTAGCTTTCCCTTTTTTGTACTTTTATAATTTTAATATCTAGATATTAATATATTTATGTGGAAATGCTGCTAATTGACCTGACCAGACGGCTCCGTAGCTTAGTTGATAATTGCCTTACCTTCGAAGCGAGCTCTGGGTTCGACTCCCGGCCGGATTAAACTTTGTTCGATAAGCATGTTGTATTTCGGGTCTTGGATGTTTTTTTTTTATATTTCTATGTTTGTCAATGCTACCTGCGAAACAGTAAATCCCAGTGCAGGGGTATGAGAGTGTACTCGTCAATAATAATTCTCCAACTGCAGCTACATCATATAAACTTAGTTAAAGGAAATCAGTTCAAGTTAAAATTAGATATACATGTATTAAGCTGAACTAAAACACATGTATTCTCAAATGACACTTAGTAAATATATTATAATAGGATCGTTCTAGAAACTATCAGCCCTACCTCTGACGATTGGTAGACGGTCTGTTAAACGTAAATCCATTCCTAATCTAACTTGACTCCCGATTCGGTGCCGTCGGACTCTTCCATCTGGCTGGAACTTTGAACGAAGTCATATAATGGTAAAGCCAATCGGGTGAATCAGTTTATATGGACAGAATTCAAAGTGGAAGACGATAGTATGGTAAAATATAGCCAAGTGTTAACCTTATAGTGAAATTGAAAGGTACCTCAATGGATTTTCGTGATTGTTTTTCTTGACAGCTCCTTAGCTTCTATTACCGGCCGGGACACACGTTGTATAGTGAGCATAAAGGTTTTTTCTCAGATCTTGGGTTTTTGCCTTGTTTCTGTTTCCCACACCATTTACGACACAAGTAATCCTAGTGCGTGTAACCGTTTATATCTTACAAAAACTGACTAATAATTCTCAAATTTTAAAATTAAAGATGTAGTCAATTGTTTTAAATTGTATAAGACTATAATGCCCACACATAATTACAAATTTCTAATACATTACGTATTAATTCCATTTGTTGGATAATTTAGACCATTATGTCAGATAACATGCATGGAAATGTTGAAAACAGTCGACAAATCAGTAGCAATCGCGCCGTGAAACGCGTCTGACATTACCAACAAATAGAGGGAGGCAGACGGCACTTCTGTGGCCATAAATTGCGGAGAGTACAAATTAAATTAGGTAATACACGGCTGTGACGAGATGGGACAAGCGGGCCGGACGCGACGGACATGGAATGGGTGTGACTGCCTCTCCCGTCCAGATCGCAAACAGCGCTCGAGTTTTTGTTCTCATTACGTATTTTGTTGGTGAATTGAGTGATTTTAATCAATCACTGCCAAACAAAGTTTGTAAAAATGACGGTGATTGAGTGTCCTCTTCGTAGCTCTTGCCTTATGATCCCACAGCAAAAGCCTACTCCTTCGAGAATGAGCGAGAGTGAAACTTATATTAGAGAGAGGTTCATTAGGCATTTCGTAGACAAACCAATTTTAATTCTTGTTAACTGTAAAATCGTTTATAATGAGGTGAGTTATGAATCATAATAATAGTAATAAAAACTTGTATATAAACGTAACATTTAATTAAATATATGTAACTACTTCAGACCGATTCAATTCATGCACATCATGCTCCGTTAAAAGGAAAATATGAACTAAATAGAATAATTGCATCATGCATAGTCTTACTGGTACTACATATAACTACAAAATATACACTACTTATAACTATAAAATGTAAGCAAAATTTGGAACGTACTAACAACAATAGTTTCCTTCGAAAATGCCCAAGATTCGATAGCAAATTCCATCGATAATTAATGAAGAAACTTCTCGGACGATAAACAAAAGTAGGCGTGTCTACAACGGACTACGTCGAGGTGTCAGCAACAGCCGACCAGGGTGCGCAGATTTGTGGTCGATCCAGGCCAAAGCTGCGTCATGTCTTCGGCTTGACCACAGTTATTAATGAACGTTGATTGTAATTCAAATAATTATAGAGAGGCCCTAAATTTACATCGATTGCAAATACTTATTTCCATTCCGTGGCAGCATTTTGATGTTCCCACTGCAGGGACACTGGCCTGCTCTCGATAATTGAGAGCCATTGAGCCCATTCAGGCTTTGGTCTACCACAAGAGCCCAATCTGGATTGATAGATGTCACATGTCTTCGAATTTTTGGTTCTAAGACATTCCCTCACGATGTTTAACTTCACCGCTTCGAGAGCGTGGTATTGCGCACATAAACTTTTAAGCCAATAAACCCATAGCGCACTAATAAGTTTTTCACACTCATGGGTGCACTATGGGTTTGAACCAGCGACCTTCAGAATTAAAGTTGGTCTCTGTGCTCCTTGGGTCTCATTATCTAATAAACTACGTCAACTTCATCATATCTTCTGATTAATGAAGTTAAATAGTAAATTATGTATGACCTGAATTTTCTTATGAGACTCATTCTTGGCATACCAAACACAGTATTCTCTAGTAGTCAAAATATTCAGCCACTGTAACACTAAGAAGAAAAGGTGAAATACGGCTGCTTAGTTTATTTTTCTAAAACAGTGTTTTTGTGCTTTTCATTGACAAGTGAATTTAAGGGCGTGATTCATTATTAGAAATATGACAGTTATGAGACCCCATTTATATCCTTGACACTACGTACTTTTTTATCATAACGTCAGTGACATATCAAAACCAATGCGTACGCAGAATTTGTGGTTGATTGCCAACATTATGTCTAGTGACCACATTATACAATATAATGAACTGTGATTGTAATATGTGGGGTGCTAGAATGACAAGGGTGTTTGAAATTGTAAAGCCATTGTAGAGAAATAATTATACGTGTCGACGTGAAACTAAACATTATAATATCAGTTGCCAATACCACATCTGAATATTTTTCATGTGAAACATATATTGGCGTACCTTGGCAGTAAAGTTAAGTTTCAATATATTTTACTGAAAAGCAATGAACATAAGTTCGATTCCTGGCCGGGAACAAAATTGTGTGACAAGCACTAAGTTTCACCTGTGACTGAGACAAGGCATGTAATATTGTATTTTACCGTAATTAGTATTTAATTTTTAAAGCACAGGAATGCTATAATAAATATTGAAGCATTTTGTTTCTTTTATCTTAAATAGACAGACAATTAGTTTATTTTCTAAGAGAAAAAGAAAACCAAGTACATTAATTGCCTGGCGGGATCCTTTCTGGCACATAAACTGGTCTTTGCTATGAATAACAGTGCTAGTTATACAGGCTGCAATAAGTTATTTTCAGTCTCAGCGTAAATACTACTTGTTGTTTAATTATTAGAGCTTCTTTATTAGATAATATGTGAGTTTCAATTTAAAAGTGCATCATTTTTTTCATCATCGACTTACGGAGAAATGCATTTCACATAAAATGGAATTGGAATAAGAATATTCTTCATTAAAGTCAGGTCGGTCTGGGTTAGTTCAGCTTTCTTTTTTTTTTTTTTTTTGTCGAAATATCAAGCTAGTATTTTATTTCCAAATTATGAAAGAAAATTAACTGTTTATATCAATAAACAGTTAGTATTCTTACATCATTTGAATATCAAACCCTATTCTACCCCTAATAGAAAGGGAATCTGGTCCCTAGAGTTGCAAACTACACTCTGTATATTAGCATAAAAGCTTGTAACAGTACAAACTCAACTCGCAAAAAAGTAGCAATTTAATATCGTAAGCCACGACCGACGGTCATATAAAAATAAAAATGTCCCCGAATAAAGCGAACCATGAGGAACGCAAGCAATTTTTAATGTGGAACGAGCAATGTGACCTAGCCCGTAATAATGTAGCTACGATAAAAAACCAGCAAATTCCCAAAGGATTGCACAATCCTGCCAACCTACAGGTATATCGATAAAAAGCACATGCCTTTTATCGACATACATACCTGTTTATAGCTGAAGTGCATATAATATTCAAAAATCTGATTCATATGAATGAATCAGACAAGTGACAAGCACATATCTTATCTTATTTCTTTAAACGAGCAATTCTTGCATATTTATTTCACGTAAGGTTCGTGGCTCTAAGGATTTATTGTAGATGAAATTTTTGTTTAGATAGGGTTTGGCTATTTAAGCTTACCTGTATAATTGTGTTTTTAGTAAAAACTAAATATTTTACAAAAAAAGTTTAACAAAAGTTTAATCAGAGACTTTCTTTGATACAATATTGTTATATGCTTAACTCATTAGCGTCAGTACTTAAAAAATGTGCTATTCGTATTTGCATTCCAGTGTTTCTGTGCCATCGATTAGTTTTTAATTGGTAATATTATATAGGTAATTAAATCAGTAGTTTTCTAACGACATTATTATTATTATTAACAGTTTTTTAAATAATAAAAAAAAACATTAAAATTTTTGAGACAATTTTCGGACTTGTAAGCACCAAAAAATTAACGTATAAAATTTAAACATAAAATTTAAGCTCGTGAAAATTTATCAGTTCAAACGAACATCAGAAATAAAATGTAAATGATATCAAGCATACATAAAATTCAGCTTAATTTATATTTTGGCAAGGTAAAACATTCGTTGAAAAAAAAAGTTACATGAAATTCTCGCAATTTTATTACGCAAACTTATCCAGTAAGGCGATCGGGTTCAGTGCCCGATAGATCATTGTTACATGTTAAATGCTGTGCTTTGTTCCGTGGATTGTTTTTTTAGATTACCTACATGCTTGCCTCCTTCAATGTGTCAATATCATCTCGAACTCTTCGTGTTTTAGTAGATAGTGATTTTGGTACACCTTTGGAGTTCTCACTTCGTTCAAGTTAAACATATTATGTATAATTTTGTTCCCGGATCTTGTTTATTGTAAAAGCATGGTAGCTTGGAGGGGTCACTGACTTTCAATCCAAGGGTCGCTGATCCAAATCCAAATGTGCAATAACCTGCAACAATTATTATGTACTAAGTACAAGAACCAAGCTAAGTGAGATTTTGAGTCGCATACCGAGGATTACGTACCACCAATTCTATTATATTATTTGAAAGGATATCTACCATACTAATATAATTATGTTTGAATAAAATTTCAAATCCCACTCATGCTTCACAAAATGCTTATGGTTCAAAATACAGCCCGTTAAAGCTGAAAAATACACACAGACGACATAGGTTAAACATTGACGTTCCTTTAACCATAATAATGGGTACAGAACCTTTTAAATAGCCAAGCTGAAATAAAATCTCAATTAAAACACAGGAAAGATACAAACGAGATCAAATTGTGAAGTCAGAATCACATAATGGATTGATGATCGCAGAGCGGCAGTTTACTGCGGTAATTACTGTTTCCTGATGCGCATTACGACTGACAAATTGAACAGACACAAAATAATGTTAACACTTGCTCTCAAAATCAACATAACATGTTGACTCTCCAACATTGGACTGGAATACGTTATTATTTTAGCCGTAATGTCGCGTATTTCTAGCAAAAACATGTCGAAAAGTTGAGCTCTAAAACAAAACAAACAAACAACGCCTACTCTACTCATACACCTGCACTAGGAATACCTATGTCGCAGGTGGCACGGCAGACACAGAACCACGAGACCGGATTTTATATATTTGTTTTTTATTTAAAAGGATAAACTTTCAGATTGGTCCTATAAATATTTTAACAAAATCAATTAAATAGTTTAGCTGATAAATCAAAACAACTGAAAAAAAAAAGTAAAAAAATGTATGGACCTTTTTGACAATTAACAATATTTGAACGGAACATTTAAAATGTTTAAAATCGTATTATAGTTTTGACCCTGAGGACCAAACCTCACTTAATTATCACCGCCATTGCTTAACCACGAATAACTATGCTGAAAATTTCTTCCGACGAATCATTATTTAATAAACTAAGCCATTACCAACGAAAGCCAAGGAAACGTTTATCAATGTAAAAACACCTTTACTACAAACATATTTCAACAAAATAATGTAGTCAATACAGAAGCATATCGAAAACATACATAATATGGGCGTAGTATTGTTCCGTACACGACATGCCGAAACAATATTTCAATTCGATATCGGCGGATAAAGGTCGGAAGTAGCCGAATAAATGGACGGCAGTGTTTATGCATTCGAATAAAGGGAAACCAAATACACATTATGTCTGCTTTTAGGATATCTAATGACTTAAAATTACTTAATTCTTACATAATGGAATCAGCAGAGCTTGAAACAAATTTCTTTTTTGGGTTGTGTACCCAACGAAATGTATATGTCGATAGTTGACGGAAGGAAAAATAAACTCTATTACTAAGCCTACAATAGTAATATCAATAATATCTGTTTGACCGTTTTTCTGTTTTACCTTTGAAGGGCTGTATCTTTTGAGCTGATCTTTTAGCAGGCTAAAATGTTCTCATATAATATGTCTTTGTGACGGATTACCTTTCAAATAATGAGAAATACATTAGTGAGGCTGAGGTTTCTTACTAAAACAGTTTCTTCATTTTTAAGTTAGTAAGTAAAGCGATGGGTTGAGGATACGGTTCAACTAATATTGATATATTTTTGAAACCATTGTCGAGACTTTCGTTACTAAATAATTATAAAAATACAAAAACACATTAAAAGAAACATAAATATGTTAGTCCAATTTATGAGATGGTTGATGAGTCACCTTTAGAAACCTCAGGTATTAAAAGCAGTTATGAAAGTCTTATAGCAGTCTTATTAAAACACCACAATTTCAGAAAAAAAATCAGGACCTAAAAAAAATACAAAATATTTTTCTGATACAACAAAAATTTCAAATTCTAAAACCTCCTTTCCTAGTACACTTAAATTTGGCTTGTAACGAAGTAGCTTTTAGGTCAGCACTCAAAAGAAAATTCTGAATACTAGGAGTTTTTACTCTACCGAGGATTTAGAAAAAAATTGTAAACTTGTCATTAAATTAAATTAGTATAAGTTATGATTTTATTTCTATAGATACCTTTAGCAGTATAATTTCGGTGTAGGTAGAATATAGAAATATACGTCTCAGATTGTGATTTTTTTTACTTCAACGTCGTCTTGTTTAGTCACGAGTTCGCGGGCCTCTTGTGATAAAAGTGGAAGATATTGAATTACTATTTTTTTTATGTAACAAATGTCGAGACGATCTATAGGCCCACCTTATGTTAAGTGGTTACAATGACCCATAAAAACAGCGTTACGACTTAGGTAATGGGGAGGACCTAAGAACCATGTCACATCCCGTTGCGCGTGTCACACGAGACATGCGACACACCCTTCCACTGGAAAACAGAAATGCGAGTGCACCACTGCTTGGCAGATGTAAATTCAGTACTTCTTAGGGCGAACTTTGCACAAGATCTACTGCTATTTTATGTTGCTCTTTAGCACCAGGGGGCAAGTGTAGGGGCTCAAAGGGACTCTGGACGCGAGCAACTGGACCCCCCATTAAAGTTACATAAAAATATGCCAATAAATATTTATCTAGTCTTGAATAATTACTTTCCTTGCAGGTGAGATGATTATCTCCAACGACAAATACCAGATGAGTGAGATAAACAGCTCAGCGTACAGCGTTCAGATGCGCCTCATCATCCGCAACATACAGCGGAGCGACCTCGGAGGGTACAAGTGCATCTCGAAGAACTCCATTGGAGATGCTGAAGGGAACATTAGACTATATGGTAAGGAATAACATAAATGCTTAAATTCACGATAATTTTCCTGGAAGAGTCACCAGTTGGGTCGCCTTGTAAATTTCTATCATGGATAGGGCTAGTGGTCAGCTCATCACAGCCAATGTTTACCCAGGAACAACTCGGTTAAAACTTCAAAAAATAAGTCATTCCATAATAATTTGAAGGCCAGGACACAACTTTTATCACGGAAATTTCTAACAAGTCCACCCGAAAACCTCTGTATTGAGATAAAAACTCGTGACCGTCTTTATTTCTATGGGATTTTTACTACAATACTATTTACGTAATGAGGGCTTTTCGCAACCATATTTTCAACATCGATACCAGATAGTGCTACTTTGTAACAAATTGAATGTCAAGGTCAACATACGATTGAAACATTTTTATTTGAATCAAAATAAATATTCGAAACATAGAAGACTAAAAATAATTTGAAAAGAGAATATAAAAAGAGAAATTGCCGCACACAAGACGAAACAAAAACGAAGTGAGTTTATTATTCCATAGCAATAATGTTTGTTTGTTGGAAAAAGCGTATATATACGATTTTTCCAAAAACCAATCTTTTTTGCTAAATCAACTTTGACTTTACTACCAACTTTATGTGAATCGAAGTCAGTATAGAGTCATCTATGGATCTAAATATTTGAATTTTTTTTTTTTTATTTTTAAATCGAACATGTGAAAACATTGTTTGACAGGTGATTGTCAAATTGTGAATCAAGGCAAGACAATATATATCGGGTCTTCCAGTGATAAACTAATAGTGGTTCGCCTTGAATTCAGGACTCGCGACCTATCATCATTGATATGAATAATTATGAGGCCATTTCTAAACTTTAGATGGCTATTTCTACAGGAACTTACAGTCCTAAATATACCTTGTTTAGTATCTACAGATTGAGATATTCCGAGTCAGCCCCTGTTCCCACTGGAGACACACCTGCCTGCACTCATTAATTGAAAGTGTATGGGCTTTTATTTACCACGGGAGCATAATCCGGATTGGTAGATGTCACATGTCTTCGAGTTTTTGGTTCAAGTCACGCCGGTCTCCTCACGATGTTTTGCTTCACCATTTCTTGGACTTGAAATATTTCAAGTGAAAAACTCATTGGTACACGTATGGGTTTGAACTACCAATTGTGCCCCTGGGCCACCACGCTCGATAGAGATATGATAGTAACTAATTTATGGTAACTGCGGTGTATGAACGTAATGTAAGTCTTTTCACTGGCATATTTGGCCCAAAACAAGAGCGCAGGATTAAATTGTCATATTTTATAATATGTTATGTTACATTTATTTCAATTTCACATTTTCAAAATACTTTAGACTTCGTACTATAATACTTAAATCACTTTAGGGTTAGGTTCCTGTGCCCAAAAGGATAACCGGAAACTATTAATGAACTTAAGTCTGTTTGTATCTTTTATACCGTTAACTTAGCCAGTTAAAAATTTGCAAAGATGATATTTTAAATAATAATAAAATAATAGTCAGTTATTCGGAACCTTCATTATAAAAGTGTAGCGGTTAGCTAGTATATGAACGAAACTTAAACGACATAATTTATTTTAATTTCATCAGAAATGGAGCTTCCCAACCGCAAAGCGAAAGACGAAGAAGACTACCCCTTGGAAGAGACCAACGACGTGCGCTCCAGTCTCCAGGGCCCGTTAAGGGAAGGTGGGCCCAGGGCGGAGGACGCCGGGTACCTCGGCGGGGGCGCACATCTCCCGTCCTCCTCCCACCGGGCACAGTCCGCTATGTTTTTAATATCAGCCATAGCCTTCGCCCTGTGCTAAACTTTCTCAAAGCCATGTGAAGTTTGGGCATGAAAGTTTGTGATGTAGATATTGCAGTGTCTTGGTGTGCAGATTCGACATCAATTTATAAACACCTACTTCCAAATTAGGGCTTTATTCTTAAGTGTGTTAGCGATAGATTGGCTTATTTGTGTTTTCCTTTTAAGACTGAATTTGGAACTACCTGTCATAAAAAATCATCATGAAATAAGTTAACAGCGAATCTGTCACTAATGTGTAACCTTTTTTTGATGAATAAAACTCGCCAATTTAAACAATGAGTTAAGAATATTCAAACCTAAATGTTAACTTCTTGTATAACAAAATAAATTAAACAGTAAATAGAAGATTACCATAATAAGTTACCTGGATTTCATAATTTCAAGTGTTAATAAACTGGCAGCTACAGTAACTTTCGTACGCGTAATTGGTGGCACTCGTATTCTGAAAAGAAAACAATGTTAAATCAGATATGTGTTTTAATGGACGATTGTAATCGAAAACTACAATAATAGTTATGCTATAGATGTTCATTGGGTGTAAAGCTTCTATGTAAAAAGCTTCCGTAATAAATTCTCTGTTTTTATATTTTTTTTATTTTCTATGTAAAGTTACGCGTGCAAAATTGTATTCTATTATTTCAAGTAAAAATTAAGTATGTTAAGTTGTTTTTGTACAATATCATTCCAACTCGTTTTATAATTAAATAATGTATTTTAGTGATATAATACAAATAGTTATGTATAACAGTTATATAAACCATCTATCTGATTGCATAGTATACTCATTGATGGTGGTTTTAATATTATTATTAGTTCAAGTAAAAATATGTTGCTTATTCAGAAATCGTGTAAATTAAAGTGCTATAAAATTATATGAATATAGAGAAATGTAAATTGTTAACGTTTTTTAAAACTGTTGAATTTTATGGAAATCATTTTGTAAACTATGGTAAGTGTAAAATTTTATTAGAAAACTATTTATGTTTATAATATTCGATATGTATTATAATTAATTTGACGTTTATTTATTTTAGTACTAAATGTGTATGATTGTTACCTGCAAATCTCTACTTACATGCCTTGTATGAATGTAAAATATACTAATAACGCCTGCAAAACAATATAAACCGAAGTAATATCGACCGTGTTTTCTTCACCCATTTCAATTTGTGCTTCCTTCCCCAAATAGAAGCATACGTAATGAACATACTTCCTAGAAAATTCATACACCCAAACTATCATGACGATCCTTCCTTAATTTAACACTTAGTCAAAATAGACAATTTTCGTGGAGGGTCTGACAATATCACGTGTGCCGACCCTCTTAATAGGTACCTTTGGGCGAAGCCTGTGTAAGTGCGATGTAGATACGGTGTAACCGCTTGCATTAGCGAAATTACCTGAGGCTTTGTTATTTTCATTGCGACAACCCTAGCGTGGGTATAGTTTGGGGCAAAATGGGAGCTGGCAGCCCTGCGGGCTTCAATACTGATACAAGCGTAACATATGGCTCGTGTGAGTGTTTCTAATAAAGCAGAGTAGTTTATATGCGAATTTGCTTATATAAACTCGCTTTGCAAATATAGGAACTATTCAAAAATTCTCTATGTACTCTACACTCTCACGCATCAGCTTCTTGAGATACAACTGTTGTGAATGAAACCTATGTCAACAAGTAAGACAACGAATCCATTATCACATTAAAGAAGAAATTTTATATAATATTGTACAATAAAAAAAACAAAGTAGATACACTTTTGCTTGTCATACTTTACATCAATAAATTCAAGAAACACCATTCATATTTACCAGAATACAGGTTAGACTATGTCAAAGGAATGAGATTGTATTATAATATAACAATTAGTCAATAAAATTTAAATAAACATAGGATAAATTAAAATAACATAACATAAATTTAAATAACAAAACAGGAAAAGAAATAGGATTACAAAAGATAAATATTTAAATGAAATTCATACAATTCAACTGTAAGTACATCACAAAAAAGACAATAGTGTCGTATATAGTCATGAATTATTAGTTAAAAAAATCCATTTCAAGCCAAACATATATCAAAACGATATAAAAAAAAAAACAATTAATTCATGTATAACATAGGTATCACAGATCACTTAAAATTATATTTTGCAATGTTTTTTTGTCATTCAAGAAGTCTTATTTATTTTTTTTTACTGAAGCGGTTTTCGACATTTCTTTTATACACTTTTTTACTGTACCATGTATCCTGAGGTGAATACCCTCGAAATCCCTACACGTCTAAAACAGCAGTAGAACCTGTGCCAAGTTTGTCTGGAGTAGTACTGTCACCACACCTGGCAACCCGTCGTCAAGCAGTCATGCACTCGCGTTGCTGTGTTAAAGTGGAAGGGTGTGAGTCATGGTGAAGTTACAAGAACTTGAGGCTTCAAATCTGCTTCTCAAAATAGACATACTATGCGACGCGAACAAACATTCACGTATGCCAGACAAATGCTTCCTGATTGGTAATTGAACCCACGACCTACAGCGCAGAAGGCTACCAACTAAGCTATGAGGCAAGTCAGTAGGGAAGATGTGGGTTGAAATGTTGTTGTTAATGGGCAGTGGAACCTATTCCACTTCAGTTGGGCCGTCAGCTCATTCCGTCAGTTAAGTTGCATAAAAAGAATAAAAATCTGGAAGTGCAGAAATACTCTTGATAAAAATCATATACACTGCAACGAGAATGTTCCGATTTCACTAGCTACGATGTCCGTGAACTAGTTTTCAAACTCACAACTAAGTTTTCAAAACTTGTATTAATGTCGAGGTTTTATTAACTCTCTCTGTTTTCAATACAATATTGCTATATCATAATATAGGCCTCCTCAGAGCCATGGTTCGTTACTCAATTCAGACGCATGTTCGGGGATTCCCCCGGGTTTCCACTCCGATGACGCTGTTTGCATCTTAACTGATCAACACACAAATCACAATCAGGTAATTGCGTGCACAAGGTACCTTGTGGTACATATGTAAGTAAACAAGACTTATAAAAGAATCATCATCATCATCTTCCGACTCTATGTGGAGTTGGAACAACCCATTTTTCATCCAAATATTTAACCCATTGATGCGACTTTGGTCTTCTCGTACTTCGGTAGGGGAGTAGACTTGCTGTTTATGGGGTGGTGGTAACCATTGAACATCAAGTGGTGTCAGCCCGTTATAAATATGATCTTGTTGTTGTTGAGTATTACGCTTCAACGTGGATTTGGTAGTGGTGGTCCGTAGTTAAAATTTATATAAGTCCGTTGGTCCGTAATTATAATTTATAGAAAAATATCAAACATCCGAGTGTGCAAGTTTTGAAATGTTTTGTAAAATGAAGTTGATAATACTTTACGCACAAAGCCGGTCTTGAAACTAAGAAACGAAAGGCAGACATATTATTTTAGCGGATGGTTTGAATTTTTAATAACACTTGTTTGTAAACTTGTTGTTAAGTTGTTGCTGTTACTACTGGAGTTTTCAGACCGGTGCTCTCCGACATGCCTTATCACACTTCAGCACAATATATGCGCTCAATTTAAGTAAAAGGCCACCATCGAATAACAGTCTGGGAGGAAGTTGGTTAACTTAAATGATTTTTAAGCAAAACCCAAACAAACTTCGGCACTGGCACTTCAACAATTCACTGAACTATCGTCTATGCATTTTGTTTACACCGTCATGATCGAGGGAATATTGTCCGGGGCTCGAAACGTCCGGCACAATCTGCATAACAATAGTGTTCCATAGTTGCTCTCCAGATTGATGCTAATGCCTTCGCCATTCATAATTCATGTCTTAATGAAGTGGACGAACGCTTCAGCTGTAAGATATCATAATCCTTTGTCTGCTTTCATAATGCAATACACTGTAATCGGCTTTGCCAAACCCATTCTTGCCGGAATAAGCATTGTAATTGCCGAACTAACGGACTCTGTTATTACCAACAGTACGGTCGAAACTGCTATAAATACTTATGCACATGGCGCATGCAGCTATTCACTAAATAATTCTGACTAGTGTGCGCTTATAAACACGGTTTCGATGGGCTTACGAAAATGATAGCAAATCAATCCGACACGACGTAGTTGTTTGGGTGGGCTCAGTTTCTAGCTTAATTGTGTCAGCTGTGTCTAAAACAAAAGCAATGCGACTTAAAAAACAGCCAGCCATGAGTAATAGTGAAAATCGCTCTTATACCTGTATAGTTTCAAGGTTAAGGTTAGTCTGACAGTTTCATATTCAAATACAAACATCCGGCCAAAATCATAATATAAGAGAAATTCACACTCCATTCAACCTAACCATCGAAAATATAATTTACGTATCGATGAACTCAAACGCTTTCTGCTAAAAAAGGCGATTTACAAAATAAAAAGAAATCGGGTATTTTCCTCCACCTATCCGGCCCGAAGGTACAACAGAACCTCTCCAGTAAAAAGTGGTTTATTGTGTTCTTAAATAAAGTTATTCAGTTTACTTCGCCGCATTGTGTAGGTCCATTGTCGGGACCCAGGTGCCCCGTCCTTACATTTACGTACAATAACGTTATGAATGTCAAAAACACGTTATTTTTATTTACCTTTAAATGTATTGTTGCGATACGTGATCAAATGTACCAGAAACAATATTTTTCCGATAGCGTTTCTTTTTCATCTGACTGCGTCAATTGAAAAGAAAATAACCTAGTGTTTTGGCCATTTTTTATTTATGTTTGCATAAGTATCGCTAGGTATGGTGTAGTAATTGAAATTATGATTGCTGGCGTATTTATAAATACTTATGCCTATACACATGCTTTTTTATTGAAACCTGTGGTTAATTTACCATCAGACATGGTCGTGAGCGTTCTATAAATTAATTAACAATGAACTGATTTAAAAATCGAATCAATACTTCCATCCACTATTTCTCGCCCTTAGGGGTGACAAATTTCATTAGATTTCTTTAAAAAAAATCTAAATAGGTCTACAAATTATGGAGAAATCGATAAACATATACAATACTATGAGATTTTTTGTTTCCAAAAAGACATGTCGGTTAAGTATCGGATAACCTAATGGGTTTCAAACAAAATGCTGAAGTATTGAGCGCTCTTTAATAGGTTTTCGGTTATATCCTTATTTCCCCAAGCAATTTAAACTTTTTCCTCCGTTTGACTAATTAACTTATACAAATGGAAGTTACTTGATTAATTATTTTGCACCTTTTATTTAGCAATATGAGCTATTTTTTTATTTTAGAGGTAGCTTGTGATATCTAATATTATTTTTGACAAAAATCAGTATCCTTTAATATTGAATTAGTTAAAACCATATTTAGTTTTATTTCTATATATATATAGCATATACATGCTTATTTGTGGAAGCGTACAATATTTTTTTTATTATTATAAACATATCTATATCCATAATATTACCTGTAGATACTGATATATTATTGGAACACATTTTATGAAAAGGTACTGTTCCAGAACACAAAAACGCTGATTTAGCCTTATAAAATGTAAATCTCACAAAAACAACGTAAATAAATTATTTATTATTAAACATAACAAGCCTGAAATATCTGAAAACCAGTCACTTTATAACAAATTTTATCGATCCCGAACATGCCCTTTGGGTGTCCCAATTGAATTTTACCATGTACTCTCTTTGACCGGATAATAACCGGATAAACCACGAATATTAAAAGCCTGCACTTTGATGACGATCTAATTAGCTCATCCTTTGTCAGTTTACCCACTGAAATATTGGCCATCAAATAATTTTCAGTAATATAATAAGCATCGAAATTTGGGTCCTGAAACCAAACATTGTTTTTTATATGTATCTTGATTTAGCCTTCGGGTTCACCTGCGTGGTGAATAGATAGCATAATGATATCACAGATTATCGTTCGTATCATATTATATACTAGCAGCCCGTCCCGGCTTCGCACGGGGTAGACAATTATTTATTTTTGGAAATTTGGATACATTCGATGAAAGATATTTTAAGACTCATTTTTCTACACCTTCGGTTACATTGTTCAAATTTTACCAAGGATCCCTATTTTTTTCAAAATGAAATGTAGCCTATGTCAAATTGGAAGAATGTAGCATTCTATTGGTGAAAGAATTTTTTAAATCGGCCCAGTACTTTTTGAGCCTATTCATTACAAACATACAAAAATAGGTACAAATCATTCCTCTTTATAATATTATAATAAATAATAATAATATAATATATATAAAACATTCACCACATTCGTCTCAGACGTACATTCATCCAGACTTTCCCAAGTCGCTCTGAGAGAGCGGCTCTGTAACGTCTCATGCGTCTGTAATTTCACCGGTACTACACATGGGCTCGATTACCACTCAGAACAAGCATTTGTGTGACGACCACAGATGTTTGTTCTGTGTCTGGATGTTAATATGTTAATACATATTAACTAGATAATTCTAGTTCTCGTAGTACAAGCTATGCTTGGTTGGCGTTATGCGAGATATCCGTGCAAATTTATTTATTAATAAGCGAAAAACCAAAATCAGTAGGCTATGCATCACACCCAAAACCGCGTCGCATCATGACATTGTTGACTCTTTGTCTACATCCACAACCCTAAAGCGTGCACTCATAGCATCACTCGAAAAAATCCATGCACTTAGCGCTGAAAATAAGCGCGGCTTTCGACCGCATTCACTTTTAGCGATGTAGTTTTTCTCCTTTTACGCCCTCCACACCCATTCTCCCATCCAGCATCCCCCATCTCACTCCAACCTCGCCTCTTCAACTATACTCCGTTCGCTTTAGCGTTCGTGACACAAAGCAATATGTGAGTTAACTTCAGTGTAACGGTTCTTGTTTGAGTTGCGATTTAATGCCTCCTTAAACTGAGATGGTTTACGGGTTAACCCGGTTGAAAAGGATAAAAGTATCCTCGCTGTTTACTTTTTGGATCACTCTTCAATAAAAACTTTCAATCCTTTAAAGACAATCGCAGTTTGGACACGCGCTTTATTATATTGCGATTTGGCTCAACTTTATAACTTAGATAGACGGAAATTGAGTTTGATCGCTCCAGTAGACTTTGTCATCAATCCCAAATATCGGATTCTAAAAGTATTCTCCGGCTTCCTCATTAAAAGTTTTTAGGTTATCGTTTTGAAAGCAAGAAATCAAATACCAAGGAATAAAACAAAAAAGGTACGACAAACTAGACCAGTATTTATATTGGTTAAATATCATCGACCTAAATTCAATACAATATAGATGGGACAACAAAAGCTGCTTGACTCGACCGTTTTGGCCCGGGCCGGACTTCCCCTTTCATCTGCAAACAATTTTGTGGAGAATCCGAGAGATTATGAGCTAATCTATATTTGCCAATGAAACAAGCATCACCCTCGGCCACAACTTGTCCAATTTACATGACGAAGGTGGTGATATCGCAAAAGAAAGTTTCCGACAACTTTTATCTGATCCCAGCCGAGTACGGCTGATGAGTTGGCACAGAACTTTATTCACTGATATACTAAGATATACTTCAATGGAGATGGAACATTTGCAACCAATATAATTGATAGTTCTTTTACCAATATAATTGATAGTACTCAGTAGCTCTACCTTGGTCGTGGGTTTGATTCCCATTGTTTGACAGATAAGGCAGACATTTGTTTGACGAACATGTTTGCTGTGTTAATATAATATATAAAATAAGCCTGTACATATCAAAAAAAAAAACTGCAATTTCGAACATCATTTGTAAAGTAGATGTGAAAAAAAATATTGATTACTGTAATTAAACAACATATATTATTATAAACATAATCACTAAACGTTAAATTCATAATGATTTGTGTGGAAATGGAAACAAAATTTTGCCACGGCCTCAGAGCTAATCATTTTCCAAGTAGTTTCTATGTGAGCAAAGAGTATTCTCAAAGCAAATAAGATATTCTATAACTTTATGATAGCCACTTATAACGAAAGTGGAATGACTTTCCAAATCAAATAAAAATAGTCCATCTCTATAGCCACGTAACTCGAGGACTGGCTCTGAGGGACTAGGATTATGCTCTGCCTACAGCCGAGTACGTATTACCAGAGATTTAAACTGAATTAACCGTTCGATCGTAAAATTGGAATGCCGCACAGATAATTACCTGACACTCACAGAAAAGGAAGTCTCTAGAAAGGAGATTCAAATAAGCGTGTAGGAAGGCCCGAGCGAGGCGGGCAATTGTCCCGCGCCACTTGGAAAAATTACTGATACCATCGGGCCACGCGATCGACTGGAAACAGGTATCAGCCAATTGAATTTTGGTCCCACCGTGAAGTGTTTGTGATTGCCTTCCAATGTTGCGGTTTTACTGCCCTTCAATCTCTTTCGTCCTTTCCTTTTTCCATTGTAAAATTTCGTTACATGTATTCTCATGTCATTTGTTCATTTGGTAACAATAATTCAATTTTATCGGCACTTACTTGCACCACGTTTATTCCGATACTTATTATTTCTGCCGTGAAATTGAATAAGTAATATTGTTCCAGTGTAATTGAATATGGATTCAGCTATGTTATTTTTGTTATTTACAATTATGTTTCAGTTATGTGCCGAAAAAATAAAGGGTAAAAATATATGACATTGGAATTTTAATAACGAAAGATTGTGAACGGTGTTTTTGATTTATAATGTTGTCAGCGCAGAAATATCGGATGGATTACATGTGGGCCCATGCGTTCCAGACATTCTACCGGCTCCACGATCTGGCAACGGACTGGCAGCAGGCGAGGCAGATATGTGAGGCAGAGGGCACAGAGCTACTTATCCCTGATACTTTGGATGAAATGGAAAATCTAAAACTGCTGATGAGCAACATGAAAGCACATTCCACCGCTGTTTTCGTTGGATTGCATGATTTGTTTTCAGCTGGAAATTTTGTCACACTCAAGGGTATTCTTGATATTTAAATAATTTATTAGGGTTCCGTACCTGCATGATTAGGGAAACGCATTAGGATTCTCCTTATCTAAACAAAGGAATAACTAAACTAAGCGTACAACGACCGTGTGTCATACTTTTATACCCGATATTTAGTATACCTAAATACCGGGCTATGAATGCATAATATCGGGTCGGACAGTTTTTGTATAATCGCCAATTATAAGAACGCGTGATTTTGTAGGTATATATTTATTTGAAATAAGAGATATTTCTAAATATTTTTATCGATAATTCAATGTTGAAAATACTATAATATAGATTTTTAATTTTGACTTCGTCGTGTACGTATTCGTTTAAAGTAAAATGCTTAGAAATATGAAACATATTATACGTTTTCAGGTAAGCCTATATCAGGAACTATATTGGACCTCCTATGGGCACCAGGTAGCCCCGATAATGTGAACGGCTCAGAACATTGCGTGGTGATGACGAGAGAAGGGCTATTTGATGACCGACCTTGCAACAATATTTACCCATTTATCTGCAAAATACTGGCAAATGCAACAAAATTGTATGAGGATTGTAATAGTTATGATCCGGGTATGTACTAATTACACCTACGCAACCGCAATTTGATGTAAAGGAGAATACTTGCCGCAAAATTATTTGTTGTAACATCTACGTCATTCTACTTAGTGACTCTAGGATTGACTTAAATACTCAAAAGGGTCTTAAATTCAATTTTTTCGGTATTTTCATCATCCAATAAACATTAGTTATTTTCTTAAAATCGATCATATTTTATATATTTAAACCACAGTATGATTATTTCATTACCTATGGAGGCAAAGTGCCCGACATTTATTGAAACCTCATAAACGTTTTCAGGTTTTGCTCCTAAAAATAACGAAAAATGTTACAAGTTTCACCCAGAGCCCCTGTCATGGCACGACGCTTACTTGATCTGCAAAGAAGAGGAGAGTCACTTAGCCATCCCCACTTCAGATGAGGAAGCTACTTTGATCACTAGTTTCCTCAGCAACCATCTCGATAGTAAAGCACCTAATCCAAATGTTTTATTGATTGGATTCAGTGATCTTATGTTTCCATATGAATACAGGACTGTAAAAGGTAAAAGTCACCAATTTGTACGGATATATACATTATAATATCACATTTAAAAAAATACTACTTCGCGATCAAAAGATACAGTCGTTAAAGTTAAGACAGAATTTGGAAGAAGGAGAAGGTGAATAACCCTTCACTTTAACAAGATAACGGAGTTTTAACTCAAAAAGGACTAGAATGCAGCGAATAACAAATGATGTAGGCGGTAATATAGTATTTCGATTTTGGTAAATACAGTATCATTACAGGTATGTCTTTAGTAGCAACTGGATATGCTTTGTGGGGTCCAATAAATGACAACATCGAAGAAATGTCAGCAAAGCGGTGTGGAGCCATATCGAGGACGGGTCAACTATTGATGATAGAGTGTCATACACCCGCCATGTTTCTATGCGAGAAGGAGGTTAACAAGATCAAACAAGAAGCCAAGCCAGATTAATCATACCTATTTAATAAAAAATGTACGCAAAAAACACAGCAGACATATTTTCTTAATTTTATACTTTCACCTTCACCAAATGCTTTGATTTGTTAGTTATACATGGACCATATTCAGGATAAACTTTTTTTTTTATTATTGTAATTTTTTTTTAGTAATAAATAATTAATTCAATTAAATTAATAATTATTATTTTTATTTTAAATTTAATTATTGTAATTTAAATTGTAATAATTTTATTATTGTAGTTATATTATTGTTATGTGTTCACCGTCACCCATATACCGTAACAGAGGTAGTCAAGCTATCGGATTATCAAATTCTGCTTAGTATCAACTTTATGTGTTTAGCCATATGAAGCGTTCTCACCATCACGTAGTAGCATGACTGGCCACAGCTCAATTGGTAGGAGCTTGCGCTGTAGGTCATACATTAGATTCCTACCCAAGTTGTCTTGGATGGTAATGTGAATGTTAATTTGTATTATATCTATCAAATATATAGTTGTTATAAACTATGCTTAGCTTCCGTGAATATTTATTTATTTTATTATTGTTTCTGTTGCATTGCCCAATATAAAAGCAAGTCAAAGCATTTTGGGTTACTACAATATCATAAGTAACTACGTTAACGAAATCCAACTCAAAACAACAGCAATATAATTAAGTACTAATACCTAAGTAAAAAAAGACCTAAGTCGCATTACAATACGCCCTTTACTCGGAGACGGGTGTTTCATGATTAATATCACTTGCACCAAAACTTCTTCAGCGGAATACAGCAGTGCGAGCACATCACTAAATATGGCAAAATAATACTTTTGCAATACTTTTTGCATAGTCAATTCAATTTTTTTCAAGGCCATATCTTTGTAAAACAACTCCACTGAAATCGAGAATATTTTACGCTTATTAGCAGCCTTACATCGCTGCTGTAATCAACAAAGTAGCAATTAACGCTCCGTTGGTTTTAAATGTATTGGCTCGCATTATGGTCGTGTCAAACTGTCGGTTACAGGGCGATGAGTACTCCAATGACGTGATTCGATGATTCTGATGACGTTAATCGCTAATGGGAACAGGTGGAGTGTGACGAAGGCCTCTTAGGCTACACTTAATTGAGGTATGCGCTCGATCAACTTAGCCAATACCAAAGTAGTGAAAGACTAAATTATTTTTAACAATGTAGTTGTCTAAGTATCTATCTTAAACTGAAACATATTTATAGATGTAGATCTCAATTATACACGCACGCACGAGTAAATATATTTTTGCGCATTTAACGTGTCTCAGGATCTTTTACATAGGCAGCTATTAAATGACAGAGTTTTAAAGGATGCAATCTGTATGTGGCCAATATGGTGTTTGTTCTCAGGTCCTTGGTATTCGTTTTGTGTGTCCATGCTACCTGCAAAAAATAATGTGCTTTTTTAATAAATTAAATGTAAGTGAGTTAGAAGATGTCACTGTTATATATAATACCAAAATGATATATATTGTATCTACAATTTTTTATGTAACTAAAGTGACGGGGCTATCAGCCCACCTGATTTTAAGTGGTTACCGCCGCCCATAAACAATAAAAATATGTTTCAAGTCTTCCCCTGCTAAAGTGTGAGTAGACCCAAGTCGCATCACGTTAAAACTAAAGGCCTCAAGTGCCTTTAATTTCTCTGGCACCCATACCCTTCCGCCGGAACTCGGCAACGTGAGTGCACCACTGCTTGATGGCGGATTACAAGGTGTGGAGGCAGACTTCTCCGGACGAACTTGGCACAATTAAACCTAAACTGTCGAACATGACAATTTACAGCAGATTAGGCTATAAAATTTGAAAAAATATGATTTACTTTATTTGGAAAATACCTTAAATTGGAGATCGGCAAAATCATGTAATGTTTTCATTTTATATGTTATTACATACAAAATGAAAACGTTACATTCTCAGACAAGCTAAGCCAGCTAACTAAACTAATTTTTACGTAAAACAAACAGCAATTTGTGTAGTAAATAAATCAGCAACTCAACACAACCCGATGACTTACAAATACAATAAACAGTAACATATGATAGGTGAACGCTTTTGTGTTAAATTTTATTTGATTGCGCGCCGTCGGCGTGGCAGCTGATTGATGTATGGGCCCTCGCCGCCGCTTCGACGGTCAAAGATTACGTAATTGATGCATGGCATGCAGATATTCATATTGTACCTACGTACTTTCCAACCAGCTTCCAAAGAAGGTTATCAATTCTACTGTTTTGAAAGTATTGAAGACGGCATTTTAATTTTTTTTAATAAGGTATTTATTAGAATATTTCCTGTATACTGTTTTTGTTTACTCATTTTTTTTATGTTACTAAACGAGAGTTAATTGTATGCTCATAATAAACGTCCACGTCTAAGTAATAATGTAACCTTCTTCCAAACCCTTTGGGCGAAAAAACGTGAATACATAGATTCACGTCTATACAGAAAGACCAATTTACATACCAACCCATTTTTTATCCTTCAACGTGTAGAAATAAATACATGTCTTTGCTGATATCCCTTGACATTTACATTTCCTTTCGCAAACCACTAATCATGAGGCAATGACTCACAGACGTGATAAAGCAATAGCGCTTTCATACAACATTAGCTACATTAGTGACGGCACATTTTGCTACAATCTGCACAGAGTCGCTCGCGTGTGAATCCTAAGATACAGACTCTCATTTCCCCTCCTCGCGGGTTAACTACGAAGCATATTCTATTAATATTGCCAATCATTTACTGTTTGGTTTATTTGTGTATCGAAAATTTAATGTATAATACATTTCGCGCGTAATAATTATTTTGCGAAGTCTTATGCGAAATGTTGATTAGGTAATGAATGGGAGATATTCGTAGAATTTTCTTTGGAAAAACGTTGTCAGTTAAAAAAGTACCTATTCAATTCATACTGTAACCAAACAAATGTTTTATTTTTAGACTATAGATAAAAATGTAATATGTGATTTTTAAAACGCAGAATTGATCATATTATTATGTGAGAGTAAGAATTATTTTGTTATTCTATCAATTAGATAATTGATGGATTCAGGCGTTACTCTGCGAGAGTCCATGATAACATAATCTGAAAAGGGCGTATTTTTTACCCCCTTATATTTATTAGGTCCTTCTAATAAATGAGTAAATAGTCAACAATACGAGTATAATCGGCACGTGCTTCATTTGTCCACGCGGTATCTTCGGAAGCATTGAATACAGATTTATGTTCTATTTATTATACAATACAGGAAATATTTAATTGCCGTATAAGGTAATTTTTTCAGTACAAACGTTTTGTAATCGGTTGTTTATTACATACTTTAGGCTGATGTCGCAAGCTCTCTTTTCTAAATCGTATCCGACCTTGAATTCCTAGTACCAGTATCGTACTTCTTTTAATTTTTAATTTACTTCACAATAGTGTTGCTCAGTTTGACTGTACGTTCAATTGTGAACCGATTTTGACGATCTTCTTTATTTGATCGAGATTATTTCCGTTATGATGCCATAAAAATGTATAGCAACAAGTAACTGATTTAAAAATCGAAAAAAACATCTTCATCCCTTATTACGAGCCTTTAAGGCGCCCAGAGACCTAAGGTAACAAAATACAGCTGAAAAGATAACCTCCTCCGAAGTCGTTTGAAAAAACAACATTGTTCATTTACGGATGAAAAAATCTAGGTCTTTTATTGAATTTTTAGATCAGTCACTTATTTATCTAATAGCGCTCTAGCCTAGCATTCTCATTGTTTGACTACTGAGCTAGTACTATGCCTAGTTCGTTATTAATTAACCAAAGTTACCTGATACCCTACAGTTAATGCCTGCAACACGTAACCGTAGGGCTTGATCCCAAGTTTCAAATTAACATGACGTTCTACTATGATTGGTAGTTTAATATAACTTGTAGTGAAATTGTTTTACTCTATAAAACAAGAACACTGAGTTGATTTAATTTTGTATAATATTTTTAACGGACTAAATTTAAACTTTGAGAGAGGATATAAATAATTACCAATCGTATAATTTGTGTTTATTAATCTTGAAATATGTATAAGGTTATTAAAATATAAGGGAAGCTTTGAGATTTTTTAAATATCTTTAATATCAACCTATTATTATATAAAGGTGGAAAATTAAATTCATTTAAATAATAATAGTCACATGTAGACAAAAGTACTCAGAAAGAAAACTAAGATTTTAACAGTTATGAAAGGTATTGATTTCCTCACTCACGAGGACTATTGAAAGGTACACGGGTACATTTGACAACAGAATCTCTCTGAACCGAAATCACATCCCGTATATCAAATTCCTTTAGAAATTATTTTTCATTAGCTGCAGCCCGTCAACATGAGGTAATGTCAAAAATTGAGTTTTTTTTTGCAAGCCACTGAAACCATGTGTGCTTATTCACCGTAGGAGCTATCTCATTAACAAATTTCATCTAAATACGTCGAGCCGTTTAAGGAATTAATAGACACACACAGAGAGAGAGAGAGAGAGAGATACAAACTTTTAAATATTAGTATTTTATTTATTAGTGTGGTGATATATACACGATATATTATATAATATATAATAAGAATGATTACAACATTCCACTCTAATAAGTTAAAAATGAAGAGGTGACTGAGCTTCGCTCGGTATTACTTTGTGTAATACGTTTTTTTTCTCGAAAATTGAGTTTTTACTAGAAATATATTTACACATGTAAAGTTACACAGCAAACCCCTTTCTAAACACATTTCATCCTGAGATTAAGCCGTTTCAGAGATATGCTAAATAAATATATACCTATACAAGAGTTGTTCGTTTAAAATAATAAGATAAATACTCGATGCACATAGCACTCGAGTCTAGACCCAAGTACTATTATACGAGTACTACTAAGTCCTAATGTTACATTAATTTCCATAAAATATTTAATATCTATCCTAGCAGTGACTGTACATTTACGGGTACACGCTGTGTGAAATTTTTCAGACAGTAAAATTTCATTGCTTTCCCGGGGAGTGACAATAAAACTGCATCTCGATTCTGATCACAATCGTTCCGTATTCAAGCACCTGAGACGGCTTCAAAACTCTTATTACGACTTGTAAATATTGCACATTATATTTTCGAGACAGAAAATATCGTTCAGATGACCATCAATAATATTTATCGCCTCATGTTAAATTTAATGTTCAATAAATTGCGATATATCTAGTTATCATTACGAAGTCCTGCATTATAAGTAACGTAGGTAATGAAAATAAACTAATGGGTAGTGCCAAATGAGCAAATAAAAGTAGCATTAGAACTTATGCAGTGCATTAAGCAGTGACCAACTCGTATTGCTATGTTCCGGTGGAAGAGTGTAGGAGCCGGTGAAATCACAGGTGCATGAAAAAACTCCGTATCGACTTAGATACTGAACCTTCGCCGCTATTATTATGGGCGAAGGTAACCACTTACTATCTGGTGGGCCTCCTGCTCGTCCCATCACTTAAACAACACATAAAAAATATTGCTTCTCGTAACCAGAAATCATAATTTGTTATTAAATATTGTTATTCATAATATTTTTAAATTAATATACCGCCCAGTAATAATTGATCGACTACAAAAATATCAGGAAAAAAATTATCTCAAGCACCCATCCAATATCAATAAAACTTTCAGCGTCACGAAAAATAAGGTGGTTTTAAATCACCGAGTATTAGATGAAACATAATATACCAGTAACAAGAATTATGCGATCCAATAATAGGTTCTAATTTGAATCATGATATCAGATTTACAAATTATTCAAATCGTCGGTAAACTTAGGATCCGTGTTTAGAAACCCGTCTAAATCCGACAGGGTCGATATATCCGATGTATGCACTTACAATAATGGTTCCCGAACTGGAACTCTTCCCGCGCTCTTTTTGGTGGGAGCATAAAAAATTCACGCGACTGAATACACGACTTTGTGTCCAACACTAAACTTAATTTGGGATAGTTCCTTCGAGTGCTGTGTTTATACTCGTAAAAATGTTCTTTGGTTAGCTATATTGACTTTGAATAGATGTCGTGAAATTCTTTTTATTGAAATATTTATATTATTCACTAATAAGTATTTAGTGAGCACTAATTATTTTAATTATTAAGACAAGCATACAACTGGCTGGCTGGACATGAATAACGACAATTTTTTGTCGGTTTTATTGATTTTTATGAATAGCAAAAAATCTGATACGATTCTGACTATATGTACCTACACTATCCTTAAAATCATCCGTATACGTACAGCGATTTCAGAATACTTGCAGAACCATTTTAAATGAAGACGTTTAAAAAAAATAACAAAAGTGCTTATCGATCGATGATTAATAAATTGTTGCGTTTGGAATTTCGTTCTTATTTGCTCGAATGCACGTTATTAACAAGATGCAATCAGTAACGCAGCTAAACTATGTCAATCTGCAATTATAGTAATAAATTATGTTTTGTGGACAGCGCAAACTCTCAAACAAAAAGTCGATTAATTCACGCAGCCCTGAGTAAAATTCAATCAAAATACCGTCAAATGCTCAACACGAGCTGCTATTGACAAGGTTTTGTAGTTTTTAATCTTCTGCTTTATTATGCATTCCGCACACGCCTATTCCTTGTAGGGAGCGCGGGTGCGTTCAGCTCGCCAAAAAGGTGCAGCCACAGATATGAAAAGCGCGGAAGAATATTTTACTGTAAATTGCAGTCAATTTTTGTATTGCACAAAACTATAACTAACTAAACCTCTGATTCTGAATCACATAGAGTAAGATATAGCTATAACTTAAGAGTATTGAAATTAAAAGTGATGTTTGTGTCTAGTTTGATGTTAGTAGAATCTATAATAGAACTTAATCTAAAACAATTTTTTTATACCGTACAGCAAATTTGCATCAAAATACATAGGTAGGTTGGCCACCTATTGTTAAGCACAATGTCAAATTAAAAATACCATGAGATATCATCATCACTGACCAAATCAAAATCTTGTTCTGATGATTACTGAAGTCATCAAAATTAAGATCACAAAACAAATGGAAGTCAGTAGTGGCAAGAACTATTTGTGAATCACCATGCTAGACTACATTTTCACTGAAGTTTACAAATAAGAAAAGAGAAGAAGAATCTTTAATAATTTATCAAGCGATACAATAACTTTTTTTTTACTTTCTTTGCTGTCATGTCCATTGATATGCAATGTGCGTTTAAAAGCCATGATTATCAGCAACAGGAATTAAATAAATAACTTCTCTGTAAGTTCCACTTATCATACTTATTTTAAGGTCTTATAACCCAAAAGAAACCTTATAGGAATATGCCTGTATGCCTTACCGCTCTGTTCATCGCCCCGCTGCCGCCAGCGTCCAAGTTAGACTAAGCCGAAAGCACGCTGAACTTTAGCGGAAAACTAAAGTTTTTGGATTTTTATTGCTTTTAAACAACGTGAGATGCAATAATATTAAAATTTTAGTTGAACCCGGTATTTACAGCTGTTTTACGTACACAAACTTCGCAAGCGCCTCTTGCCTTTATTCTACTTTCCGGATTTACTGCGTGATATTACTTTAGTGAAGTTATTAGTATTGTTTTTAATATACCATACCGGTTTATTTAAACTCAAGTAGTGATATACAGTTATTTCGTTAATATCAGTACTTCTCGACGTCACAATAATACTCCTAAAGAACTAACTTTACACAGCATTACTTGAAACGTCTGTAGGGTGTTGAAAAAGCGCTTTGTTGCCTTTAAACCAATTACAATTCCAAATTCGATTGCGCATCAATAAGTTGAAGCCAAGAAAAAATCGCCGCCGGTGTCGATCCACGTCGGTAGATCATCTGTCTCGCGATCCGTCTGTTCGGGACGCGCTTTCGTACTTTCGCTAAAAATGCAAATTTTTCTCGGGAGTGCCACCACGCCCTCGGCTCGGAGCTGACTTAGGGACCTACAAGAGGGGCTCAATTTTTCACGAACAAACCGAAATGAGCAAGACACACCCCTAGGAGTCGTCGGCGTCGTGCGTTAGCCTCCTTTGTCAGTATTTCATTACACGCCGTGATTTTCGGAATGAGCTCGGTTTTATGTTGATAATGTTAGTCAAGTAGCTCGTATATTGTGGGGAAGACTGAAATATAATATAAACAGAGTCAGACAATCATTCACTGTTCTGCAAGATTTTACCACGTTATTTATGTAGGAAAGGTAAGACTACACTAATGAAAATTTTATTTAAAATTTAATTGTACCCTTTGGATTTTTTTCTTCTGTGTCTATATTTAGTTGAAATCTAGTTCCAAATTGTTACGTACAGGGTAAAATTTCCCGTTTAGCCTAACAGCTCAATCGGTAGTAGTTCTGCCTTGTCGCGCACATGAATGAACTGAGCGCTTCCGTGCTTCGTAAAGCACATTCGTAAGATGTCGGTCCCGGCTATACTAGTCGTTGAGGCCTTCGGACGGCCGTGGTAATCAACTCTGACATTCAGGTACTTGGTCATTCGAAGAAGAACGTGATACGTGATACTTTTAAACGTGATTTTATATACCATCAATAGTAATCCATATATTGTGTTAATTTTCCAAACTATTAACACATTAGTAGTGCGCAGCGGACGGTATCGTAAATCAGAAGTGCAAACAGTGTATTAATTACAAATGCAAACAGCGAGTGTGGTCCGCCGCAGCCGTCTCTATCCTGCTAATGATTTGCAGTGTAGCCATGGCTTTGCTCGCAGGATTAATCCGTCGAACATTACAACACGCCCTAGGTAGATTTGACCTATCCATTGATCAATTGACAAAGTACCTCAAAACCAAAAAATCATGTGGTATGAAGATCATTAGAAAGCCAATCAAATATATGTCGTAAAAGAAACAAAATGGGTGACAATTTTTGTTTGGTCTAAAACTGTAATGTGTGAAACTGCAAGAGGTAAATTCTGGTTTATAGTTTTACTCATTGATTTATAGGTGTACCACTTGCTTTTCTGAGTATTCATGGAAAAAACCCACGGCAGGTTTTTGTTGTTAAACACACTCACTGTGTGATTATAACGATAAGAGTATAATGATTGGAAAAACAATTGAGGACAATAGGTACACAACATCACGATACTTTCTGGCTGACGTCTTAATCCAATACCCATAATTTTGTATGGCTTCATAGTTTACGTGTGTAACAATGATAGCCATACCGTAATAACTTAATTGATTTATTGCTATTAGTATTTATTATAATAAATTTTGACTTTGTAACGTCTTGACAAATTACATAAATACGTATAAGAATACTATTGTACAATAAATCGAAGCAATAATATTGACCGTAACCTATGCAAAACTACCTATCAATCAGAATTTGGCTACCAAATAAGTTAAATCCTATAACTTTTTACAATGGTATTATAGAAGTTAGTTATTAAAGTATCAGTATACAGTGAGAAAACCAGTCCTTGAACTAAAAAATTATGTGACATCAAACCGTCCGGATTAGGCTCCCGTATATCAATTCCCATCCAATCTCACTTGTCGTGAGTAGACCTGTAGTTTGTAGTTTGTACATTGTAGAGTCTATATTATAGAAGTTAGTTATTTAAGTATCACTATAATATACATTTAACACAGAGTCATCGATCACCAAACTAAGCATAGCTTAAACTATGCGAATCAGATTACTGACAGAATACATAATTTACACATTGCTTATAAACACCCGGAAAAAGACAATAGCTTGTCCTGGACGGGAATCGAACTAACGACCTACAGCGCAGAAGTCTAAGCTACTACCGACCGACCTGTGAGGTTAGTCACTATAATAATAATATTTCACTTTACTGAAATAAAAACAGTTGCTTCCATAAAATAATTAAAGAACTCCAAACTCTCTACCATACTTTGCGATAGCAACAACAAATTGAATAGCGTTTTTATTCAAGCGCGATCTCAAAACATTTATCTTTCAGCGCAAAATTACTCCCATCCATTCTCAAGATGAAAAGGATCATAAAAATAATAATCTCCATAACAGTACGGATATAGTGCTATGGTCGGAACGATGGAAACAAAACGTTCGACTAAAAGCCCCGTTTTAATTTCATCACCATAACTCAGCCGTGTAAAGATACGGTTTTTCATGGAAAGTCGAATAAAAAGGAGGCAGGTTCGCAGTCGAAACAATAATGTAGGTACGATTGTAGTTGCTCCACAATGGCAGAGACATGCGGGTGGGGACGCCACAGACGCAAAGTGAAATCGGTCCTTTCAAAACATTTTACTGCGCTAGCTTGAAAAATAAAACTGGAGCACTATTCAACTACCCACTGTGTTGGTTGGAAAGTGTCTACGATAAAGGACCTTACAAAAACTACGTGAAACTAGAACAGGTTTCTGCGTATCGTGCATTTATATTAAATGGGAATTCACACATTTGTAACTCATTTAGTTTGTATAATAAAAGCACGCAAAAAAAAACAATCGTGATGTATATAAAACTAACGCCTACACACATAAATATCTGCACTAGATTTCCTTATTTGGGTGGAATGGTTATAACTTAGCTACGGAACCGATTACTGTAATAAATTACTAATTAACTTGACAAAAAATTTTTTCCGCCATATATCAAACTTAACAAAACACTGCATAGTAAGGTGTAAAAACGGTAAAAGTAAATATTTAAGATGCTTCTCTATTGTTTCCGACACATATAATTAAAACGATAACTAGGTACTGGATTTGAACCAACGACCTTCAGAAAACGTCGGCGCCCATAATACCTACCACTTAGCTACCTGACGTTCACAAACCGGTGAAGGAAATATAGTAATAAAATCGGCATGTCCTAGAACTAAAAATTCGACTATATTCAATCTCCACTACTACTAGGCTCCATAAGGTTAGCAATTCTTTTAAAGGTCAATGTGTACGCTTTTTTAACAAAATCCCGAGCGAAATTCAATTACTGTCAATAAATAAATTTAAAACTGTCATCAAACGTAAACTTGTCGCAAAAGCTTACTATAAAATATCAGATTACCTAGATGACAAAAAGGCTTGGGAATGAATTTGCTCCACTCTAGACGCAGGACCATATTCGCGAATATGTAATACTGTCTCCGAGGGGTTTCTTGTCTGCTTCTTCCCCTCGGGTTGGTCGGTTAGGGTTGGAACAGACGTAAACTTAACAAATAAGATAAGCTTAAACATGAAAATTGACTGTAATTTGACATATCTGTGTGCATGTAATGTGCCTGGGGAGTTCCTGTGACACGCTATATGCTCACGAATATGTGTACATGCATGTGTAAAATTTGACGTGTCCAAATGATACTTGAGATCTAAAGGAATAAATGAGTTTGACTTTGACTTTGACTTTGACTTTGACTCGCTAGAAGTTTTTTTATTGACATTACATCGTGACATCGTAGTACATTGTGTAGAGTTCATCCGCTGTATTTTGTTTTTTTTTTATTTATTTATTATTACTATTATTAAAGTCTAAAATATAACTTGAACAATTACTCTAATGCGTTCATAGAAATACATATTAAACAACAAAAGAAAATGCATATGAGTGCCGATGAAATAAGGCTTACCACTCTTAGGAACGCATTTTTAACGGAATGCCTCTTGATTCAAAAGAACTTTCCCCAGGTTTCCTTAACATTGATTTATTGGTGATTCCTTAGGAATCTTCAGAAGAAGTTAAGAAGTTCAGAAGAAGAAATAAATAGCTTACTCAAAGTAAAGCATCTTAAATCGTAGACCACATCGTTACTTAACATCAATTGGGTGGTAAAATTCTGGTCTATTAGACTGAAAAAAAGTATTTATGTTCAAAGTCAGTATTCAAGCGAGAAGTTTAAAACCTTGCCAAAGTGTAGGATCGTATTTCCACGAGTCGCGAATATTCTATTCCTCTGTTTATTGAACACAGTAATAGAGTTTTACGAATAAGGTTTTATTCAATTTGTAACTTTGAAACTAATTTAGTTGTTGGCTTTCATGAATGTGGTGTCGCCATAGAAAAGTTATTCATAAGCATGGCTGAACCGGGATCTGTGTGATTTGAATTTGTAACAAATCCGTTAATAACTGTTACTTCTTTAAAAGTAGCAGGATAATAAATGATAAAGGCAATTCTTTAAACATAAAGGATAAACATTATTTAAACAAGACAAACAGATGTTTGTTCTGTGTTTGGGTGTTAATGTATTTATTATACGTTTATTTACAAAAAAAAATGTATTCCAGTGGATTATATTTTTTTAATTGGCTTGAGTGATTAGGGGATCTGACAGCTTACCTGATTAAATGGTTATTGCCTCCCATAAACAACAGCAAAACGAGAAGACCCAAATCGCAATGCGTAGCACCCAACACTCCGAGACGAGGATGTAACTTAGTACCTGTAATTTAACCAGCCCCGGATCGACAGCGTCACCAGGCGTCACACCACAAGTTTTCCTACTAATTTAGGTAGCTCTTTCGTAACAGCCTTAGGTGACTCTGAGGGGCAGATGTGAGTAACACGTATCTACAAATATGCTACAGAGCGTCTCAAATCAAATTTTCAATACCAGTTTTCGGTACCAACATTTATATGTACATATCGTCTACCGTACATTTGAAAATAATATGCTCACAATGATCAGAGCCGTCAAACCTTGCATCAGCCCACATATCCGAGTAGATTGATTGCGTTCAGGCGTCATCGCATAGAAAATATTGCGAATGTGTAATTGGATATTCGAGTGCGATACGTCGCCCGCACGCGACGCCCGCGTGCCGATGACGGGCTTGACAAATAATATGACGGACGATGAATACTTGCTTTTGGCTAAATGCAATTTCATATCCCTTGTTTCAGCGTTTTATATTGTAAAGCGAATTTTGTAGATGCTTTACCTAAGACCTGAAAACTGTCAAATTTCTGTAGTTTATAATGAACTACCTGCCTACAAAACTATACCTTCAGTGTTTGATATAATTCACAATAATGTAGCATATTATAAGCGCGTGCACATCATAAGCGCATGAATATTTTTGCTTGAGCGTGTAAAATTTGATATACGAGTATATGTTAAGGGAATTGGAAATCCTCAAAAAAATTGGAAACGATTGGAATTGTGACAAAAGTCTTCGAAAAGGTATCCTGCCGTCTTGACTATAGTTTTTTTAAAGTATAGCTGCCTTACTTTGGTTAGTTGCGGAAATTGATGATGAAAGAATAAGCAGTTCAGTGATAAGTAGAAAATAGAGGTTTAATAAAAAAACAATTAAGCCACCGTGGCTTTTGTCATCATAAAGGGGAAATTTATAATAAAAGATTTGACAGTTAAAACGGATGATGAAATATATATGGATAACTAAGAAGTTGTCCCATTTTTCCTTAAGTTTGTCTGAAATAGGTACATGAAGAGCTTTGCATTGAAAAAGTACTTACTTGGCTTGAATGGTGTATTAAAAATGCCTGTTTTATTTACTTATAAAAATAAAACAACACTATTTGTTGCCAAGTCTTGAGAAAACGTATTATTTCTTTGGATTCCATCCAAAATAGGTAGATATGAAATCTTATTCTACTATCTGCATCTTACACTTATTTTGACACATAACTTTCTTTTAAACATATTTAACACAGAATTTTATAAAAAATACATACACCAAAGATTGCAGATTTTACCTCAGCCGGCGATTAAACCCAAGACCCAAAAACGAGTCTTAGAATTGTCTCAATTGCAGAGAGATCTTTCCCATTCTAGGCGTAAGTAAGGTGCAAGGATTATCATTCGACATGCAAGTATCAATTTATATTGCAAATGACTGCTCAAGTTGTCAACCAGTGCAGATGTCTCGTATTGGATTACAGCGCCAAAATGGCGTCAATCAATTAGGGATTAAGACAAAATAACAGCCCGCTCTCCAGTAGTTTATTATTATGATTGCTCTAAAGCTAAGTAAGTGAGAACCTACCTCGCGAGAAGTCCCGGGTTTGATCCACGGCTGAGGCAAACTAAACTGGAAAAGAATTAATAAATTATATTAGTGGAACTGAAGTGAAAAAAATTAAAGCTGTCTAAGCTTTATTATTACTGTTTTAAGCCAACTTTCGAGAAAGTTTTACCTATGATTACCCAACAAAAGGTGAAAACTTTTTGCTGTGAAAATTTTAAAAAGTATAACTATATTTGATAGATAGTTAGATAATACTTCATTGTTCAGGGTGATTGATTATCAAGGTGATTTATTAAATTTGGGATGAAACAGTAATTTTCTTTTCTGCGTTGCTCTCCTAATCATTATTTAAATAATTATGTGACTCGACCGAACTGGCAGGCCATCTATAGTCGTTACTGCCACTCATAAACAACAGCAATACGACTAGTATACCGAAGTATAAAGAAACTCAAGTCACATCGCGTTGCGACGCTGTTCGTTTCAAGCGCCTTTAATTTCACTCAAAAGGAGTACGGATTACCAGGTCTGGTAGGTCTGGTACTTCTCCAGACGAACTTAGAACATGTTGTGTTGCTACTTTAAGCTACTCCATGTGCGAAAGCATCACCCAGGAGATACTTGTAGAAACTCTAATGGTCCTCATCTAATAGACGCGTTCAGTTCAGATTTTCAAGTATCATGGAACATCGAAATATTTTGAAAAATTCAAATGTGTACCAAACTAATCCTGACAGGAGGAAGTGATTTGGGCAAATTAGTCCAGCAAGTTTTATGTTTAAGAGAGGTAAAATTAATAAACACATTTTAACTTACATTCTCCGCATCCAATTTCCCAAAATCACACAGTCGCTTCACAGTGCATAGCTGCATGTATACAATTTGTAGGCATGTATACTGTACTGGTAGACTAAAGTATGTACCGTAATGCTACGTCTTAATAAATCGAATGCTACCGAGCAAATATTTGAGTGCAGGTTCGTTTATAAAAAACAATACAAGAAGTGCGGATAAATTCACAAATCTAGTTCATTCCACACAAGGATGCCGTGTGTCGTAGGTATAATAAAAACAATGAGATAAAATGAATGCCATTTGCGTTTTTTCATCGTAAGGTGAGGGAGACTTTTTACTTCGTATTACTGTTGTTGTAAGCGGATTGTAACCATTAATCATCATGATGATCCATCACTTTCATTACATAAAACAAGAAATTATTCATATAATCAAAAATCCCGACTGCGTGAAAAACTCCGAACTACATGTAAACATTTGTGTATAATTTATAAGCCATTTGATAACATGTGTTATGAAGAAGTGTCAACAGGAATTGAGGAAAAAAATTGAAGACACAACATGGCGCCAAAAGTCACCCATTTTGATATAACCAGTGTCACTCTTACAATCAAGACGAATCTAACGACACCTCAAGCTAAAATCCATCAAGCCGTTTAGTCTACAGAGCGTGGCATAGAAATATTGCATACCTATAATACATAAAGACATACACTCGGAAAACATAACCTTACTTCTGGCGCAGGCGGGTAAATACAAGAAGCAAACGTATTTTTTATGAGCTGTATATGCATCTACATTAAGATGTTGGTACGACACGCAGGCTACCTAGCCTAGCTTTTGCAAGTATACATTTGTGAGTGATGAAAAAATCAACGTGAAATAGTACCACGTGGTTGAGTAGGATGCAACCCAATCTGACATCATAGCATACAGATGTGCTCGCTCGTTCTAGTGGTCCAGCAAAGCATAAGTATTCATCGTCGGTCTATAGGCCAGTATCAATAGCAGATGCAATTAGTTTGAGTGCACCGTTTTTGATGTAGTGCCGAGCTGCCTGCGCCGTGTGGAGAGCAAGTATAAATAAATTCAATACGGTAATCGTGGGCTAGTTGATTTTGGATGCATGTAAAATGATCTGTATCGTTGATAGAGTCGATTTTGCTGATTACTTTGTTTCAATAAGTAGAATAAAAATGTAAAGTTACTCGTAATTTTTTGCCGACGTCAAAAAACGAGGAACTTAATTCGGAAAATTGTTTTTTTTTTTTATGTTTGTTACGAAATATCTTCACCAGTTGTGGACAGATGTTATTTTTTTTATATTTCCATGAAATTATAAAAATATAAATTTTATGTAATATTAGGGGTAAAAGTAAAAAGTATTGAGGCCGGTTTTTAAATCAATCACTTGTTAGGATCCTGTACCCAAAAGCTAAGAGCCTTATTTCTATGTTTCAGTACTCAACTCAAAGTGAAATTTAACATTTTAGCTGTGTACACCATTATGATTGATTAGTTTAAGTGCAGAGACAGATGCCTTTTTCGACAAAACATGGACAAGTATTTCTAAAGGTTCTTAAAAATGGAATTCAAACAGTTATGATGCTACATACAAATAAACATCACTATTCATACCTACAGGAGGAGAGTTTTAGCTTCTGCCGGACCTCAAATCCAAGATCCTCACTTACGCACCCTTACATAACAAAAACACGGAGAATACGCATAAAAATCCCAAGCAGATAATTGGCACGCTGCTGAGCTGTTCATCAAGTCTGGTTTTAATTCTATTAATTAACAAGGCGCCTCTCAGTTCGAGAGTAATGTTGAAATGCAAAATATTTGCACGCGGAAATCTGTCGATTGTACGCTCAACATCGTTGATTTACGATTTCATTAGTTGCTCGAACTGACAGACAGAAACAATAACGTCGACTGATTGTGCAACTGAGTAAATTTTAATTTTTAGGGGTCTCTGTTAGTGACGGGATGAGCTAAAGGCTCACCTAACGTTAAGTGGTTACCTCCATCAATAACAACATCATTACGGCCGAAGTATGAGAAGACCCAAGTCGCACCCCGTTGCTGTTCATTTCACCGGGACCCACACCCACTATAAGTCGTATTGCTGTTGTTATGGGCGGAAGTAATCACTTACCATCAGGTGGGCCTTCAGCCCACGTTGTCACTTTTGTTACACAAAAAAACTCGACTTGAATATTACACTAAACTTACAAAGTAGTACTCTTATTTTTTTTAAGTTTCATTCAACTATTTAAATTCTTCCTTAAACCTTAAACTCAAGTAGTTTTATAAATATACCGTTTTCCGGTAACCCTTTTACAACGTGTTTGTGAATTTTTAACCTAATTTATATAAACGTATCAATCTAAAACAATCCAAACTAAACACTTATTTGGAGTTTAATTAATACCTCTCATTAAGGTGTAAAACCTTTCTGTAGTTTTGAAATTATTCAGCACTTTTTTGCATCCTTACATATTCAATTAACAACGAATACTATTTAAAACAAAGAGCACTGTTCAGTTTTTCACTACGATAGCCGTCTACTTGCACAATATTCAAATGAAATTGCATCTTTGCCAAAACTAGCGCGAGAATGGTGTCTTTGAAGGAACATTTACATGCAGTGAATGGAGATAGCTTTTAAGACAAGTAACTGCCTAACAAAGCCTAACGATTTAAAGAATATATTTTATCCGAGTGAGAAGTGCTCGTCATATTTTAATATCGCATATATATATTACAAATATGATGTCGGAACGGACGATTCCAATTTTTTTAAAGAATTCTGTTTGAATAATGTATTTTGACTTTGACTTTAAGTTTTGAGTATTGTTTCCCACCGCTTCTGACGCTACTATTCACAAGAAGAAATATAATTAAAGTAAGTTACTAGCACATTGAAAACTTACCTAAGCATTAATATACAATAGCGTTTGACCCTACTTGTATCGCGGGCGCCTCTTTGTTTTTATAGGTTGTTGAATAAGCATTAACTAAGTAATTTCAGGGCAGGTACGTACGAATTGAGGTGCGTTCAGACCTTTTATGTTTCTAAACTAGGTATAGAACGACACGTGTGGCGCTGTAGGTATGATCATCATTACATTGAATGCTTTTTGAAGACGCTATTAGGTTTGCATAGATAAAATAACGTTTCTTGAAAAATATTTTTCGAGTTAACGTCAACGTGACTAGGATCGTGAGTTTTGTTTTGTATCCTCCTGATTTTTGACGCAGTTTCATGCGTTATGATCTCGTAAACTGAATTATTTACGGCGTGGGATTTTGATGACTTCTGACTTTGCCTGTTCGATTAATCTGCTCAGTTTCACGCGATCTCTAAAACCTCCAATCATAAAAAAATACATATTTAAAAAACCTACAAGTTACACATTTACCTACAAGTTCGTGCGGAACTCTCAGTGCGCGAGTCCGACTCGCACTTCGCGGGTTTGTTTTTAATATTTATGCTACTGTGATGGTTCTTGTAGTTATGTTTGTTGATAATCGGTGCAATCGTTTCAGTCATCAGCCATGAATACTTTCCTGAAGAAATATTGTATCAGTCATAGATTATTTTCATTATTTATACTACACTTATGATTCCAAGCACAAACTGCAGTTTGTATTCAGAGTTTCATGATGGCTAACATATTAATGAAAAGGATCTAAGAGCTTAAACAAACAAGTTGGGAATTTAATATGTTTTTCCATCTTCAATTGCATTACTTATATAACAAATACACGCAATTTAGAACAAAATCTGTGTCACCGCATCTTGTACCTAACGGTTTTTACGTAAACAGTAACTACACTGGGACCCGAGTTCGAATTTGAGACAAAATTAAATTGTGAATTTAAAGCAAAGAAATTCATACTATACTCTGGCTCACAGTAATTAATTATTGCTAACGAGCTGGAATATGCGCAAATCTAATACTATAGATCATAGGCCAACATCCATATAGTAATATGTATTTGAGTATTTCGATTTATAAAAATATTTGTAGAAATACTTGTAAATGTATCGATTACCAGAAAACCACTTCACTTTCTGTAAAGGTTAAACAAAATGTCAGTCATCACACTACGTATGATTGAACATAAATATATTTTGATCAGTGCAATAAATATCAAATATTTCCTAGGAGTAAAATAACCTTTATAATTGAACATGAAACGGCTTTTACGTGCAAAAGTGATAATTCATTTAAATCAATTTGAATTTTAAATTTGTGCTGGTAGTAAAACACCACACATGCATTTTCCAATCAATAGAATGATTTCCAATAAACTGACTTCCGGAAGTGGTTATCTATTCGGTTGTATTATTATTAGTATGTATGTATGTTACTTCGATACTCCTAAGTTATAAACAAAAAAAAATATCATATATTATGTATTTATGTTACATAAATTGTATTTTGTATATTGGATGAAACGAACTGGAGGCCCACCAGACATTACATTGTTAATACTGCCAGTTTACAACAGCAAACGACTCCGGTCCTTAAATAAGAGTTAAACAGAAGACCTAAGTAGCTAGCATCGCGTTGCGCCCGTCACCCGAGATGGGCCTGTAAAGTCTCATGCTCCTGTAACTGCACTCGCACCACACCCTTACACTAGAACGCAGCTATGCAAGTGTATCATGTGACGGATTACCAGGTGGCAGTAGGTACTTCTCCAGACAAACCTGGCACAAGTTCTAGTTCTATAAACAAATAATTTTAATTTTACATGTCCTAGTCTAGATTATTGATCATCAAATAGAATAGTCAGTCTCTATATGCAATAAGGCTGTCGTACGTCGAGGCGACAATTAAAAGGAAATTTTAGGGTGTTCTGTCGTAGATCGGAGATGTCTCTCATTCCGTGTGTAAGCGCCGCTCGTCACCGTGTCTTCACGATTTATGCTCGCCGTATTACACGCTATTCGACACGCTGCTACCTCCAACTCAGATCTAAGAATATTTAGGAGCAAAATAATTAACAGTTAACATAATAAATATTCATGGACATTTTTCACAGCGCTATCTAGCCCCAAACTAGGCATAGAGCTATGGGAACTAGATTAGTGATAGACTATTTAGAGGCACAGATGTATTTTTTTTTTGTTACCCAATGTTACACTTTTTTTATTATGTACCTTATGTACCTTACAATTTGACAAGGCAATTTAAAGCCGCTATCTGATATATTATAATGACAATAATAGGTGTTCCGAAGTGTCCCTACGGAATAAAGGATATTAATATGAATGTCACTTACATGGTACTTTTGTACTGATATAGAACAAATATCCACAAGACTTTTTCCTCGGTGGGAATTGAACCCATTACCTACAGCGGAGATGACAAAGCTACTACTAACTAGCCGGTTACTTTCAAAACCTAATAGGTTTTGACCCCGTATGTTGTGTATTTGATTCTGATCAGATTATATTCAACTGCATGTCATTTATTGTACGAACCTTCTTCTATTATACAATTAAGCTTTTCTTCTCAGAACAAAGCGATAGATTAATAGGTGGCTGATAAAAAAATTACCCAAACCTTATAATACATAACAGCTTCGTTCTTTTTTATTAGCTTGGAAAATGTATTCCTGTATATTAATCTCTATTAAAATTTCGAAACAAATTATGTCACTGTTAACTGCATGATTACTACAAGGATATTAAGAAAATCTTCCACCACTACATTAATACTGTAGCTACGAATACCATAGCAATAATGGCAGAGCGCTACAATTTCGTAGCGCATATCTCAAGCGCTACGAAAGTGTAGCATTTCAAAATTTTTCTTTTTTAATAATCTTGTTGATGCTACTGCGTTAAGATATCGGACGATCGATCGATTGAGTTATTTTAGTGTCAAACTCCAAGCAACAGTAAAATTTATACCATATCCAAAATTTTAAAATTTTCTACGTCTATGGTAGCCCGTAGGATGATTGTGCCGCTTGTCTAATTGTTTCTTGCAACGCGGCTATATTAAGCAGTGAGACGTCGCCAACTTTATGGCGTTCAGAATGAGCCATTAACTTGTCGAATCAATTCGAGTTCACCTCGAAATTATCTCGATCGTAGTCTGTGTCGACAATATTTCGCATGTAATTCAATTATAGTGTCTACAAAGTTATTCCAGCTAGAGTTATGATTTCATTTCATACAATGATACGATTTACTGTTTACTGTTTAAAAGTTATACTGTTTTAAATCCTTTTTTAAGTATTTATAATGTGCAGTATTGTTATAAAACCATTTATTATAATAACTAAAATTGAAACCACTAATAGCTATTATTTAATAAGTAAAACTAATTAATAGCTTGTTTTTTGCATCATATTTTTATGTTAATGGAAAAACAGTAAAATTAATATTGAGCTCTGCTTTCTTGCTGCACATTACAAGAATAAAACCAGCTATATATTAATTTATTATTGTGTAATTACTATTTATTTAACGGTTGAACGTTATGTCCAGGCATAAAGGCTAAACTAACACATTTTATTCTTATAAATTAATTAATAAATAAATTTTCATTATATTCACTATCTAGCCAAAAACTAAACAAATGATTATGGGAACCAGTTTACTAGTGTTATATGATAAACGATTCCTGACCTAGCTTTGATTACAAATATAATAATGATCTTCCGATCTTCATAGGACCTTATCAATAAATGTTATTATTGTATATTATAGGAAATATGAGTTAATTTATGATTTGTATTTTTTATGTGCCAAATAGTTTTGAATTAGAGGACTATGTTGCTCGCCTCCGTAAGTGAGTACCCTCAGAGTCCCTACACGTGTCCCCTGAGTGGTGCAAAAGTAGCAAACCAGCAAGTCGCATTGCCATGTTCCGGTTAAAGCGTGTCGGCGCCGATGAAATTACCAGGCAATTGACGCGTATCATACCCGTCTCAGAGTGACGGGCGCACCGCGATGGAACTTGGGTCTTTTCATATTTTAGTAGTGGAATACCTGAGTCGTATTTTTGTTTCTTATGGGCGGCGATAACCGCTTAACACCAGGCGGGCCGTCACCTCGATCCTTCATCATAAAAAAAGTTAATATGTAGTAAATAAACTAATTTACGTATTGTAGTTTTCTTTGTACAGGTAGTCTTAAATTCGATGGCAAAAAACATCTCAATGGAGATATAAAACAAAATCAAAACAAATCTTAGATACTCAAAAGTATAAACATATATTTCACATCGTCATGCCGGGAATTCAATATTATTTGTTAAGAAAACAAGCTTTTATACGCCTCTGGTAAGTCTCGTTAAAACGGGAAAGCATTACTTTGCACTGCAGTGACATTTTTCTTTATGAACTCCCTCGTCGTGTTTTCATTAATTCCTACTCCCTCATGACCCAAAATAAAAGCTAAAAAGGAAATGTTTTCATACTTAGAATTCACTCAAAGGGAAAATATTTATCTTTATCTGACCAAGCGTATCATGCTTCGTTTTGTGCCTTAGTTACTGTATAGAAAAAGTTTTCTCGATTAAATTAAAATCATTGAAGCAATTAGGAGCTGAGTTAAAAAATATGAAACGTTTGATTTGCTTTAGCAAACATGTAAACAGCGCGGCCATTAGAGCAAGCATCGTATGCTCATATCGAAGGTATTTACTTGCTATTACCTTTGTACCACTATTTAACCAAGTAGTATTGATATGTTGCAAGCAATTAAATTAAATTATTATAATAAACGCTAAAGTGGGAGTACAGTCTTTCAGCGAATCGAGGATAGGCCCGCATGGATTTGGAAGCAGAAATCACAGGGGGCAAATGCTTGTCAACTTTCTCGAACAGGAGGGGCTATTCTTGATGAATTCTTTTTATCAGAAAAAGCCACAGAGAAAGTGGACATGGCGAAGCCCCGACACTGTGACAAAAAATGAGATTGACTTTATCATGACGGACAAAAGACACATATTTAGGGATGTCTCAGTGGTCAATAGGTTTAACACCGGAAGCGACCACAGACTAGTTCGAGGCACCCTAAGTATTGATGTCCAGTTGGAAAGGCGCCGCATGATAAAGTCCACGCTCCGACCTAATCTGTTTCAAATCAGTGCGGGATCCGAAGCTTTTCAGAAAAATCTGGAAAACCGATTTGCTGCCGTGGAAACCACAGAAAACGTAAACGAGGAACTCCAAAAGATCGTTGGAATTGTGAGGGAGGAGGGCGCAAAATTTTGCACGACTCATCGTATGGGCAAGAAATCCGATCTTTCGGAAGAGACTTTGCGACTAATGACTAAAAGACGGGAAGACACTGAGGCTACTTCGTCTCGTGTATCGGCTCTGAACAAGCAGATTGCGAAGCTGGTTCGACGCGACCTTCGGTGCTCAAGCACACGCCGGATTGAAAAGGCTATTGAGCAAAATCGAGGGTCGAAAGTGTTTAGCCAGCCGCTTGGGAGGAGTCACCTGACGAAGCTTAAAACACCGGATGGCCGCACCGTCATGTCAAAGTCTCAGATTCTCTCCGAAATTGAGGATTTCTACAGCCAGTTATACGATTCACGTGCACCCCGCCCTCAACTTAATAACCACGATTCCCGAGCAACATTGACGCGCCACTTCACAGACGAGCTACCAGACATCAGCGTTGACGAAATTGATATGGCCCTGAGACAGCTTAAAAACGGAAAAGCCCCCGGTGGTGATGGAATCACATCCGAGCTTCTGAAGGCGGGTGGAGTTCCGATAGTGAGGGAACTACAGAAGCTCTTTAACTCCGTCATTCACTGTGGGAGAACTCCGGAGGCATGGAACAGGAGTATTGTTATCCTCTTCTTTAAGAAAGGGGACAAAACTCTACTGAGAAATTACCGTCCCATTTCACTCCTGAGCCACGTCTATAAGTTGTTCTCTAGGGTCATCACAAATCGTCTTGCAAGAAGACTCGACGAGTTTCAGCCACCGGAACAGGCTGGGTTTCGGAGCGGTTATGGCACCGTAGACCACATTCATACAGTGCGGCAGATTATACAGAAGTCTGAAGAGTATAATCGGCCCCTGTGCTTAGCATTTGTGGACTACGAGAAGGCTTTTGACTCCATCGAGACCTGGGCTGTTCTGGAATCTTTGCAGCGATGCCAAGTGGACTATCGTTATATCGCAGTGTTGAAATGTCTGTATGAAAACGCCGAAATGAGTGTCCAAGTACAGGAACAGCAGTCTAAACCCATCCAATTGCGCAGGGGGGTGAGACAGGGGGATGTCATATCCCCGAAACTGTTCACCAACGCATTGGAGGATTTGTTTAAGACGCTGGACTGGAAAGGAATGGGCATCAATATAAATGGTGAATACATCTCACACTTGCGATTCGCGGATGACATAGTCCTGATGGCGGAGTCGCTGCAGGAGCTACAGAACATGCTTCACGGCCTAGCTAATTCTTCTCAACGAGTTGGTCTCCGGATGAACTTGGACAAAACCAAGGTCATGCTCAATGAGCATATAAATCCGGAACCAATCGTCGTACAAGGCGCTCCTCTTGAATTTGTTAAGGAGTATGTCTACCTCGGGCAGGTTTTGCAGTTGGGTAGAAACAATTTCGAGAAGGAAGCCAAGAGAAGAATTCAGTTGGGCTGGGCTGCGTTCGGGAAATTGCGTCGAGTCTTTTCGTCGCCTATTCCACAATGCCTTAAAACTAAAGTTTTTAATCAGTGCGTCCTACCTGTCATGACCTACGGTGCCGAAACGTGGACACTTACGGTGCGGCTAGTCCACCAATTTAAAGTCGCTCAGCGGGCTATGGAGAGGGCTATGCTCGGTGTCACTTTGAAGGATAAAATCCGAAACGAGGTTATCCGACAAAGGACCAAAGTTATCGACATAGCCCAGAGGATTAGCAAGCTGAAGTGGCAGTGGGCTGGCCACATATGCCGAAGAACCGATAACCGTTGGGGTAGACGAGTTCTTGAGTGGAGACCGCGAGTAGGCAAACGTAGTGTAGGGCGCCCCCCGGCCAGGTGGAGCGACGACTTGCGGAAGGTGGCTGGTAAGAAGTGGTTAAGGAGTGCCGAAGATCGGGCTCAGTGGCGCTTACTAGGAGAGGCCTATGTCCAGCAGTGGACATGTATAGGCTGATGATGATGATGATGATAATAAATGCCAGGCAATATTAGTTTTAGGAAAGAGTCGCCGCTGAGTCAAGCTTGCCTACTTTACTTCTTTTAGAATGTGTATTATTTCCTTACCAGCCTTTAATGTTTCCACTGCAGGAACACTGGCCTACTCTCGATAATTGAGAGTGAATGGGCTATAATCTACAACAGAAGCCCAATCCAGATTGTTAGATGTCACATGTCATCGAATTTTTGGTTCTAAGACATGCCGGTTTCCTCACGATGTTTTCCGTCACCGTTTCGAGAACGTGGTACATAAATTTTTGTAGTGAAAAAACTCATTGATGCACTTTTGGGTTTGACATCTTCAGCGACCTTAGCATTGCTTCGAAAGCTAGTTTTTTTTATGTTATTAAGTGACGGAACGAGCTGAGGGTGCGACTCAGTATGCGACTCAGTATAAGATTTGGATCTTACACTGAGCCGCATTCATTCTGCTGCATCCATCACCCGAGACGGAGCTGATATATCTCATGTGGATGTGAATTCACCGGCACCCACACCCTTCTACCGGAACACAGTAACGCTAGCACTACTGCTTGGTGGCAGATTCCAGGTGTTGTGGCAGTATCTCTCCGGACGAACCTGACACAAGTTCTGCTGCTACTTTTGGTTGCCCTTTTAGCACCACCCAGGGGGTACGTAAAGAGAATCAAAGGGTACACACTTACGGACGCGAGCAACTGGACACCCAAAAGGTTTGCTTTCAATTAAGCTACGGCACTGCTAAATTATATTTTTTTATTTTCCTTATATTCTTTATTCAAATGTATACTTTGAAGTAAGAAAATAAAATTTTATCAGCGGAAGTATACATTTTAAGGACAGTAATAATTCTAAGAAGCACTTCTTAGAACCACGTAACTCACAAATTTTATAATATGTATATTTTTGTGGAGGACAGAACAAATATTAGGTACTTGAGAAGTAATCTCTAATATTATTCACGAAAAAGTAATGGTGATACTGAAATTTACGACGTCTATGCTCCTAGGCTATTATTTCGGGGTTAAAATAATTTCACGGGATTATACGAGTACACATGATATGTAAGGACGAGATAGTTCTAAATATAAACTTGCCACAAGTTCTACTGCTACTTTACCGATTCCTAAACGTGAAAAATAAGAAATTGAATGAAGTCTGTTTATTAATATTTTACATCAGCCACTTGTACTTTAACATATTGTACTAAAAACCCTTGCAAATATGAATATATCATAAGTTAAAAGAAACAGTTTCTCGCCAAATTAAAACCCCTTGCAAAAAGTTTGAGCGCACTTTAGGCGCAGCCACTTAATGATATAACCCTGTTGATTTATACACAACTCGCACTGAGTTACGAGCTCGGTATGGTGTTTTACGTAAAGATTATTAAAACTAATAGTAACTAACATTTATTTTTAATAAACGTTAGTTAATCATAGTTTTGGGGGTCCATGTTGCTCGCGTTCCTAAGTGAATACCCTCAGTGTCCCTACACGTGTCTTCTGAGTTGTGCGAAGTATTGACAAGACATCTGGTATACCTACAAGGAGTGGTGCATTGCTATGGTTCCGGTGGAAGAGCGTGGATGCCGTGGAAAATACAGGAGCATGAGACGTTACATTGCCTGCTCAAAGTTACAAGGGCAACGCGATGCGATTTGAGCCTTTTCATACTTCGGTAGGGGAATACCTGAATAGTGTGCCATTGTTTATGGGCGGCAGTAACCACTTCACACCAGGTGATTTTCCAGGGTCGAGCGATCTGAATTTTTTCTTTTAACGCAGTGGTTGAAGTTTCAAGCCCAAGCGTACACGTACTATTTTTTTGCACAGCAACTTAGGTCTCTTCGTGCTAGTAGTTTTTGTCTATATAATAAGAAATATAAAAATAAAGACATATATAAAAATCATTAATGTGTGTTATAATCTTAGATCTTTTATAGAGGAATAATTCCATTCTACATAACTGTTTTTTTGGTTTTTGTAACGTATTTCAGTAAAGCATAGTCGTCACGATTTCTGAAATACGACAATGATCCTCAACAATCATCGTTATATTTCAGGCAATTTACACAAATCCTTAATAAATCTCATTAATCTCTCATTATTGACAACTGTATAAAAATCTGTTTAAAAGTTTTTGAGTCTATCAGACAGACGCGGCGGAAGGCTTTATTTTCTATTATGTAGTGATCATAAGAAAAACTAAAAATTGCGACGGATAAATTACGTTTGACAAAACACTCGGCCAATTTCTAGTTTTAACTGGCGATCAATCTTTCACTATCTACCCTACAACTTCACGCGCCAAATAAATAAACACGTAAAATATTTTGAAAATTTTCGTTCACTATACAGTGTTAGTTTATAAGAACGGTGGGGCGGCGTGCCCTATCTGTCATCTCGGCCCGTCTGCAAACACCGCGTTACCGCCGCTCATTTTATTAGGGACCGGGCCCCATCACGTAGGACTGTGAAGCTTATAGACACGAAAAAAGACAACGTTAAAACCACAGCTCAAAGCCAAACCTGCTTGAAAAAACGCGCAAAAAGGATGAGCAGCAAGAGTGAACGCATATGTGGTACGTTCACTCATTTGCTTTTCCTTTTCTGCACCTGATTAGGGGTAGCAATTGTTTTTTCTGTCAATATCCCGTTGCCCGTTTTTTGACGACTTCGTAGCCTAAGTCAAAGTCAAAGTCATAAATCTTTATTTCCGTTAAATTTTGAACTATTACTTGGAAACGTACATTTTCTAATAATAAATATGTACTTACGAGATCATGCGTTCTCAAAATTTAGTTCAGCTCTTGTTCAAACCTTACCCGACCATCGGGAAGAATAAGCAAGAAACCCTTGGAATGGAATGGAAGGATTACTGTTCTTTCGCAAGCATGATCCCTTTTACAAAGTATAGATATAGATATATTGAATTATTATAATATTAACCATAATATATATGACGTATTTGCCTCGGCAAGAGCAAGTAAAAAGATATAGGTATATAAAATACCTTGCGTGAAACTATGTATAATCTTCAGAAAAAAATTGTTTTAAATTGCTCAAATAATCAAAACTGGGAGTTTTATCCAGATGATGCGATGTCTAAGCATTTTCCCCGTACCCCATGGTCGGTGGACGAAGGAATCAGATCTCTGCGCATCTAATGGTAGTAAGTAATGATATAACTCTACTACTTGATTTTTTTGTGTTTATTTAGTATTAGTTCTCGAAAAGTATGTCAATACTCAAAAGGGGTAAAGAAGGCTTGGAGGAACTGGACTGCCCGCGTCGAATATTTTGGCACTGCCCTTTGTATCCTAGTTTTACCTAAATCACAAACAAGAGCAGATCTTAGTACATTCATTTTAAGTCTTCATTAATAAAATATCTCAAATATTCATGAATTATAATATAATAAAGTTTTATTTACTCTCACAATAGGTCATATACAGAATCTTAATGTTGTAACATTACAAGTTAACCTGTTTTACTGAGATAAACTCATTTATTCTTTGAGATCTCGGGTATCGCTTGTACACGTCAAATTTTAAACATACTCACGAGTATGACATTATAATTATAATGTATTATAATGTGTCACACAAGGATATTTCAAATTACAGTCAGCTTACATGTTTTAGCTAGTCTCATTTGTTAAGTTTACATGTGTATTACAGGTCACCAGCGCCCCCAGTTCACGGATTAACATAATAAAAAAAAAACTGAATCTGCCATCAGTCTACGACTATATGTTATGACACAAACAGACGCTTTCAAAAATAATACTTCTGGATTACACCTTTGTGTACATTTATCAGCAGCTCAAAAGATAACTAAGGAATGGCAGACCTGTTTATGATGTAACTTGTTTATCACAATTACGCACAACAATAACGTAATAAGAGCGGCCACAGCCGAGGTTATTGTCAGCGAATGTTACCGTTGAGGGTTGTCGGAAAAAGTGAAAGTTTTTATCTGCACCGGTCCCCGGCCGCGCGTCCCCATTTCCACAGCTCTTGATAGCAATCGCTAGGGCTGTAGCGCGAGATAATTTCTGATTAGCCGATACCTCGTCAAAAATATAAAGCTCTGTACAGATCGGAGGTGAACCGTAAATTGTGGAATTCATGCTCACTTGTTGACAAATCAGTGGCCTTGGGGATGGGTACATTTTTAAGATGATACGCGTATGATATCAGCGTATATTATACATTCATAACATGCACAATGAGCGCTTCCACCATAAGAGAATTTTTGATTGTTCAATGCCTCATCAACTATATAATACGGCCAACACGATATGCACTGTTGTTAGATTCATACAGAGTAGTCATAACATGACGCATAAATGTTTCCATTCACAATCTTACGAATTCTAGTAAACTAAAAAAACTCAGTAATTATCTTACTGGGAGTAATTACACACTACACGGTAAGAGATTTTTTATTTTTGTAATCTTCTTTGTGTATGTTTATATTGTATGTTCGTGAACACTAATATTGTATATATCTACATCGATACAATATTAATCAGTATTTATATTTTCATCATCTGATTAGGATCAACATTGTATGCTTAAACGCAAAACTAAACATTTAAGTTAAAAAGAAGTTAATTGATAAAGCTTTTTTATATCAGCTCAGTGTGCGCAAGGCTTTAGGAGTAAGTAATACTTGGCCGAAACATCCTCAATGATAAGTACGGCTTACCGAGACAGCAATTTTATTTACGACCTAGAGCAATATCTGCAGAAGGCAGTGCTACTAATATCGGGCGTGTGGGCTGCCGATAGTAGCTCGATAGAATAATATGATGCGACCGGCGGCCGGCGGTCGGCCGGCGGCTGGCACGTACGCAATAAGGCACCGGCAGAACGCCAGACTCGGAAAAATAAGATTGCACTTGGACGATCGCGCGTGCTTACACTACTTACAAACGACCCGATTTGGTTGCATTGTACTGCCACAGACAGAAACCGAGACGACTTACAAATACATTGACTGTACATGTACATGGTGATCGCGATCTTCGGTTATGGAGGATCAACCAGAGTGAGAGTACTGGAAACATTCTAGTCAAGTGTAATATAATTTTGACTGACTTAAAATTCGTGTTCACAATTCAGTTGAAAATTTTCTTTTGTAGTTTTGTTACACGGTGTTTTCGCAAACCTTATGAGCCGAAGTGGATGTCATCTATATGGTAGGCGTGAACATCCAAATTGTTACACAGAAATATCACGAAGAAGTTTCATCTCTAGGTGAGAAATAAAAGATGAAAGTATTAATGAACATCTCAAGTGCCTGTAAATTCAACGTAAGGTACGTCGGAAAAAATCAATGCGAGTGCGTGCGCTTGGCTTGGCTTGGCCAGTGCTTAGCTTTGGAGGTGTAGTGGCTATTACTGCGGATGAACATGGCAGAAGTTCTACTGCTACTTCGAGTTGCTCCTTTCGCAACACCCGGGGAGATTCTAAGTCAATAATCCATTTCTACGGCCAAACATTTTACTATATTCACATGACTTGCTTGCTACCACTCACTAATGTGAATTTAGCTGACTCTTCAATTTATAGAATAGAGTGAAAATAAGATGATATATTGCCCCAACTAAATTGGATAGTCCGTTACTTGTATTATAGACGCTCGCGTACCTTTGCGATGCGAGGCTTTGAACGACTTCAAAAGAAGGGCTATTTAATGCTAGTTTTAAATAGCTTTACATCCATTAGAAATGTGTTCAATCAAATAAGACGGTACTGTATCCAACGCTCGATAAATAACTTTTGCTCTTTTTTATTTGAGTATGGACTGAATACTACATGTTCATCACATAAAATTTATACCAACTGGATATCAAAACTGCGTCCCGTCACTTCGAAGACATGGTTTTTATGTATGGATACGGAGCCGTCCGAACGCTGATAATGTCAATCTACATAAACTGCTCGTGGCACTTATGGTAAAGTTTACCTGAGTATTCTTTACAAGAACTTTCTGCTAGGTTAGTAGTTGGATGAGTGACCGTTTAGTGGCGTTTAAACTGACTTATCTGCTTACGAGGACACGTAAAGATAATACCGGATATACTGTTTGATAAGTCATAACGGAAGCTTTCGAATAGCTTGAAAAATCAGACACCAGAATTGGAATTGGCCGCGGTAGTAAGTGGAAAAAAAAATCATTATGCTCATCATTTCTTTTCAACCGACTTCCAGAGGAGATTATCAATTCTGTTGTATTTTTGTTTATATTTGTTATCGCATTACGCCGTCATTTTACTTATTTGTAAAATTCTTTTTTTTATTTGAAAGGATAAAACTTTCAGATTGGTCCCATAGAAATTTAATACAATAGTTTGGTTGTTAAACCAAAATGACTGGAAAAATATATAAACGAAATTGCGTGTTTTACTTTCCTGTGACTTTTTTCTTCGCCCGTTATTTACCTATTTGGATGTTTCACTTTTTAAGGGCGAGATATAAGGGATGAAAGTATTAAAGTTTTTTTTACGATTTTTATTATAGTATATTAGTACTACGAATGCTAAAACATTTTCAGCAGCCAGAAAACACGGTGGTCACTCTCACTTGTCAAGAGTAGGTTTCCTTGCAATAAGAACATGGAACGGTTTATTGAAGCTCTACTCGCATAGATAATATGCAAGTATTCAGCAAAGAAATTGAAGTAAGTCAAACTTTCACATTTTATATTCGTACGTGGGCAACGTGCCGGCTAACGTGTAACATATTCAAAAAGGAAACGTCCCGCCGAGGCTCGCCTTGTTTCATTTTACGATCTTATCGAAATAATCCGATCTCACTTGTTATTTACTGCTACGTTCCCTCAAACCGGCGCTCGCGGTAAACGACAAAATATATACACGTGATTTTACACCCTTACTCTTACACATTGGTCTCAAATTCCTGTCTCAAAGTCCCCAGGCATAACTCTTACATTCTTGATTTAGATTCAGAGGCGCTGTCCCAAGTGCGATTTAGAAAAAAATCACTATGGAACTTAACTCCCGGAAATATAATTCGTTTTGGCGGAGAGTTTGCAACCGCTTAGGATGTTGTTAGCGGCAGAATTTGGCAGACATACCTCAGAGATTGAGAAGAAAAATCTAGGTGTTTTATCTCACATGAGCTCGCGGTTGTGAAGTCAGGCGTACTATCACAATAAACACTTTGCAGTCGCGGCGGGTCTCTAAATTATTCATAGACTAAGGGTTTGTGACAAGTCTTACAATAGATACTGCGCTCAGATGTTCCAATATTTTGCCTTGAATATCTATTGGGAGATTAGAAACTGGTTGAATATAAACCAGTTACAAATCGTTCATAACCTCGTTATTATGGATGATTGTAATTGAAAAATATGTTTATGTTGTTATAAGAAAATGTTGATGAAAAAAATTAGTTACAAAGTCGGTGTAATTTTGTTCAGCTACTAAAAGTTACCTCAGAGTCCGCGCTGCATTTTAAGTGGAAACAAAGAAATAGAATTAATGTGAAAAATTCAATATGGCCGCGAGAGACTCTGCTCATCTTACCACTACACGTCTACCACCTAATAAGCGTGGGACAAAGATAAGCAAAAGAAAATTACCTGCCACCACTAGAGGAGACTTTACATAGCCACTTCATATTTTGAACGGAACTATACTTTTGTAATATTTTAGTAACTTATTAATTAGAAACACTTTTTGGGACTGTACTAATGCAAATATATATATATAACATCATACAAACAATAAACACACTTTCAACTTTCTTTTGATCTTAAAAATATATTTTGCATATTTTATTAAATATATTTACTTTAAGTATTTAACAAACTCAACTGCGGCAAAGTCAAAAGAAGAATTATTATTTCAACCTGTATCTATTTACGCTTATCTGTTCCTGCATTTCTTATCATAATTTGACAAATGATGTATCGTTAGACGCGTCGTGATTAGCTGCTAATTATAAGCTTGGTTTTTAAGAATCCAAAATATCAGATTATGTTTGCAAATATTGTAGTTAACTTGATAAGTAATCTAATATTATCAAGTGGGGAAAAAAAGGCCTTGAATTATACATTCTAAAATATTTCTTAGCTTTGTGATAAACTTACTAGCTACTAAAGTATATGCAATGGCAGATAAATAATTGTATTCTACTAAAAAGGTGCAATAAAATACAGTGTTAAAAACTAAAACCCGACTACATTCATGAACAAGATTCTAATGAAAATTGAATAATCGGAGGTTTTCAAAAGTGTGAATTTGGCCTCCAACTACTCACTCTTCAGTGTAGTCTTGTTTTTTTATTTGAATTCGTCAAAATCAACAAAAAGGTTCACCAAAACTCAAAATAAGTATTTATTAACTTCTTCAACCACTTTTGTCTCGTACAAGTAAAGGTATTTCTTCGTCACGCCAGATGGAATCCATTCTGTGGCGACTTTTGCCCAAAAGCTAGATAGTAATTAGCTGTACCCATTAAATTCATGCGCTACAAAATAGGTTAGTGGCGTATTCTTGTTTTTACAACAATTATTAGCTTCACAGCTTTATGTGAAGGTATACAAAAGTAAGATAAATTTTATATTGAATTAGAAAAATTGCTGGTAAATCGTCTGGATATTATGTTATTTAGTTACTTATTGTTTTTACTAATATTTGTTGAACTAGCGTTGCTGTATTCTGGTGGAAGGGTATGGGTGCCGGTGAAATTACAAACAATTAATTTAAGGCGTTAATTCTCGGTATACTACGGTAGGTGCACCTGAGTCATATCGCTGTTACTGATGAGTGGAAGTAACCACTTATAAGCCGCTAGAAAGATCAGTCACTTCGCACGCGTAAAAAAAGATGCTCTATACGAGAACAAAAGAGCAATTCTAGGCTCTGTGTATTAGAAAGAATGAAGTAAAAATTTCCGACATTGTCATTCTGTTGGCGTAACATTGGTAATGAGCTAAGTTCGCGGTAACGCCGCGTAGCTTACATACCAATCGGAGTCCGATCCTATCTATTGGTAATCGCGCCACAAACATACAAACAAACTTCGATCGTGTTCGTGGATCTCATTTAGACCGCTGATAATGTCACGCTGATGAAAGATGTGAAATAATCCGTTTTGAACCTTTTTTGTTCGGTTTATGTAAATATAAATAATCATTAGTGGCTGATTATTACAAACTATCAATGTCAGAATCAATTGTATCTTTTTTATGAAGTTTGATCTCAATTATAAAGCTCTGGTGATTAAAGTATTATGTTTTGTTGCTTTTTTATGTGACGAATGTGCTAGAGCAGGATGACGATCTTCTCGAAATAATTTCATGCTCGTTTGCCCCGGCCGAAACTCGAACAAGTAATACCTTGCTGTGAAGGCAGGGTTACTACTAACATATCTGAAGTGTCCGAATGACAAATTCGTAGCCCTAGACATGCCTGGGGCTATGGATTCGTCAAGAGATATATAATCGATTATCTTACCAATCGAGATTATACTAATTTTTCGAATTTAGAAATATGTAATTTAAAAATAAATTACAGGTCTATATCGACAGGTTATTGTTTTTCACTTCTATCCAATCCTTTCATATACTATAAATATCCTTAAGTTTCAACAAAACCAAAAAGCAAAGTCATTACTGCATTTCAGTCGGTTTACATTTCTACATTTCAGTCTGTTTACATTAATGCATTTCAGTCAGTACAAACAAAGTTGGTTCGAGCTTATCTTTACTTATTCATCCTGTACTTAAAAACACAAACAATCAAATAAACCGCCGTAGAAATTAACCATACTTGCAAAGGTCAAATATTCCCAGTTTCACAAGTCTCACCACAGACTTCCAAATTGCAGGCCAGCCTAGGTAACAAGCTGAATAGTCTGCCAGTTTCTTCTGACGCGGCCGCGGAGTTAGTAAATGGAATTTGCAAGTAATTTCACCCCCGCCCCTTCACCCCCGGGTCTTGCTCTCTTGTCTCCGCGTGTCGCTTCCATTACAAATTGTGTTGGAATAAAAATATGTCCTGAAAACTATGGAGCTGCCACAACGGGTAACCGAAAATTTATGTTCAAGTTAATGTATGTTAATGTAATGTATATATATTGTAGATTGAAGGAGGAAATATTATTGTACTATAAAGTTATAACTTTCTGTCGGCGAGAAGAACAGTTTCTTTTCTTCTTATTATTAAATTCCGCCACTTTCGATTAAAGTGTCGGGAGTAGCTGAAGAGCCGTCATGCCAGGATTGGGTCTATATTGATCTTACAAATTTTTTGATTTATCAATGACGTTGCTAAATCAGCGTAAATTGCCTTGATATATTTTTACTATTTACATAAGTTTAATATGGGAATGTCAACTAAATAGATTTCATGATAAACTTGTGTAAATTTTAAGCATTCTTAACAAAAAAAAAAAAATTACATACAAATAAATAAAATTAAAGTCTGTTTGTAATGTCAAAATATCAGCTTTTTACTAAATGCATTAGAAAGTACGATATATACGGAAATTATGTCCAAAAAGCAATTTATAAAATTTTTGTCTGTCTGTCTGTTTGATCCGTAATTTGGTAATTTCCGAAACGGCTGGATCTATTTTGGCGGGACTTTCACTAGCAGATAGCTAGCGTTATAAGGGGTAAATTAGGCTATTTTTATTTTAGAAAATATACATGGACATCTAGCCCCAAACTAAGCATAACTTGTACTATGGGAACTAGATAACTAATAGAATACTTATGTATAATAGTTTTTTTTTAATACATATAAACACCCAAACACAGACCACACATTTATGTTCGACACACAAATGCGTGTCCTGAGTGGGAATTGAACTCACGACTTTATTTTATAGAACCGGGGATAAAGGTACTCAACTAATTCAAGTACTTAATCTAACGTAATACGAGATTAAAGTTATTTCATCTCATACCCATAATGCGTATGAGTATGACATTTATACATTGCACTATAGGAACCTTAAGGTACACCTAATTTTGTACAATCTTGTATGTGTAAAAATGAATATAATATGATTGAAAATAAACATACAAGACAAAATTAGCCATTGGCAAAAGCTTAGGAAAGATTAAAAATGTGCGAAAATTTTGAAATTAAAAATTAAACTATCTACAATTCAAAAGATTCAGCATAACATTATTCTAAGTGTGTGTATTAACAGGCTCTGAGTGTGTATTAACACACTCAGAGCCTGCTCTATATAAATAAATCCCGGAACCCACGGAAAGAAGTGGGCGTGTAATAGGAAATGTTCCGCATATTGACTTCGGCGACGTTCGAGATCTCTAAACAATGACACATGGCACCGACTCTCCAAACACGGAACTTTATAATCAGTAAACACTAGTATTTTATTGAAGTTTTGTTTAATGCGACTTGCTTAGATATTCTTTTTTATAGTCGTGGTTGTCATTCACGTATTCTATTCAATAATTTATACACTATTATTCACACTCATACCCTTAGGATTTCCTAGTAGGTTATCAGTCGCTGGACCATTGAGCTTGAGGTGTATGATATTCATTAGATTAATCGAAATATCATTGTTATACTCCATATCGACTATGTCGTTATTCCAGTTATTTCTGATTCATCGATTATGGAGTGGGACATTGGTTATTTTAATGGATAGCAGACTTGAATATAGATAAAGCTATTGGCTCCAACTATCCAACATATTAAATTTTCTAAGTGAATATACTTCTTTACCTTCATAACAAAAATTTTACGAACCCTCCTACGGGTATCGGTTCAATTTATAAAATCTTAGGAATATGAAACCGAGGCACGCGTTTTTTAAATTTATTTTGTACACCCAGGTGCAGTTAGTAAAGAAATATATTGAATTGATACAATTTCACTTCAGCGTTCCGAAAATATTACCGGTGAAATTATAGATATCAGGTGTTTCCCCCTTTATGGAAAAAGATGGTCTCTCCATGTGGTACGCCTAAGATCTTCCTATACTTAAGTAAGGAAATACCTCAGTTGTATATCTATTATTATGATAAGATGTGCCATATGATCGTTCATTCGTCGCATCAGTACAAACCCTCATGTTCCCACTGCTGGGACAACCTACTCGTGACAAGTGAGAATGTCTGGGCTTTGATGACCACTGGGCCAATATGCGTTCCTATCATTTCATAAAAAGAAAATGTTTTGTATCGTGAAACTTATTCGTGGTTTGTTCTAGCATCGGTAACTACTAATTGTACCTAACCGGCGGTTTTCCGGGATCAAAAGTAGCCTAATCCAGGATATAAGCTATCCTGTTACTAAATTTCATCCAAATCCGTTGAGCATTTTGAGCGTGGAGTAACAAACAATACACACACGCAGTCTTGAGCAAATAAAAATAGTTTCATCACATAGTGTTGTTATTCATACAAGTTCCGTAATTTAATTTATAGCCAAAATAGAAGCAACTTAGAAAGCCGGTAAAAATAGCCAGACAGTCACAGAACTAGAGTGTGAAAATCAATACTACCAATAAACAGGTGTGCTACTGAATAATGAAACAGCGTGATAAACCTACAATGTAGCAATGGACAGTACACGAATGGCCAAAGCTGATGTACTGGTATTCGTGGACTGTTTATCACGAACGGGAATACAGAAACGAAATAGGGTATCAACGTTGCGACAGTTTGGAAAATCACAGAAACAAAGTGTGTGCAGCTAGATTGGCTGACCTTGTCGAATTCCAAAAGAACTGGTGGGACCTTGTAGATTAGTGTAATTTTTTTTTATACTTACTTGCTTTTTATATTTTTTAGATCCTTAGATATAAAACATTTTTCGCTACGTTTTCGTTACATTTTTCGCCTGTTCCAATCCGAGGAAAAATGCAGGGCAGAAAAATTTCAGTAGTGTTATATCAGTTAAACATAAATGCCGCCAAGCCGTTTTTTCCTTGTTCCTTCTTTTCTTCTTTTGTCAAAGGCTATCTTGTAGAACATGGTCACCGTCATTCATAACATCTGCAATACCAGAGATATTACTGTTGAGGCGCTGCCGGCCTTTACCATAGCAATTTACCCGCCTTTTGATCTACCCCTTTGGATCTCAACACTTTCCAGTGCTTCAGTTCTTAGAGCACTTAAAAGTGTTTGACAATTGTTTCGTTTTACACTAAAACAATTTTGGGCCACCCCCCATGCGGGGGTCTAAAATCGGAAATGATCAGGAAAAACAATTTTTCTGATCAACTTTCTTAGTATTTTCTTAGGCCTTTTAAAGAACACACTCAAGTTTAGGCTGTACGTTGTGTGTCAATCTTTTATAATCTGTATAGATAAGCCTTGTTTTGTAATCGATATTTGGAAGATAGATCGTCAGATGTTCCTGTAATTAAAATTAAGCTAACTTACACATTTCTAACCGGGACTTCGTTTCCCAGATAGTAGAACAATAAACTACAATATTGCTGAAATGCGCAGGTTTGTGATACGCACTGCTCGTTTATTTATCACTTTTAGTTGAATATTTTAATCCAAACGCGATGTATGGGTGAAAAGAGATTTACTCGCGCGTCACAAAATAAAGTTTGTTTTAATGAAAAAAGTTTTCTGTGGGGTTAAGTGATTAAAAAGTCCCGATGTAGTATTTTCGTTATTGCTAAGGCTTTCTGTGAAATGAATCTGGATGCAAATTAAAGTTTTAATAAATATAATAATAATAAATACGGGTTACAATATCTGATATTTATTTTACTTGGATAACAAAATAAAATATTCAGCTCTCGTGTGAGTTAAGTCTGGTGTCGTAGTTTTCAAGTAGCCCGAAGGCCTTTAACATGACTTATCGACTAGTATAGCCGAGACCGACATTTTATCATGCTCTCCGAAGCACGGAAGCGCTCTGATGATTTGTATCTGATATGTAGATAGGTTATTAGTTTAGTGAACTAATCACCATGGGCTATTATAATTTTATTTTTGCCTATTATTTTGAATTATTTAAACAAATCCGATAATTATAGGCGTTTTGGTCTATTTTTTCACATAACTAAAGTAAATATTTAATTAGAAACGACTTACTTGAATTTGTAGTGTAACCTTTTCAAGTATTAACTTGAACTTTCTTACCACATTTGAGACACTTTGTAGTCGGTACGAATGCTATTAACAAACTTTAGAAGTCGAAAGTGTTTGGGCAGTTATCCAACGCTAAAGAGGCTTTTAACTTTACCCACCACGAAAAATATACCTACTTAGGACGACGTTCTAGAACTAAGCGATTGCTCAAGGAAATTTTAGAAGCTTAACTAATACCATAATGATGAAGTCTGTTCTTTGGATACTAAATCAGTCAGATTATTTGTTGTATTTTACTTAATCCAGACAGGGTATAAACCTAACAAGATGTTAATATTAATGTTAGAAAATTAAACAAAAACTGTTATTGATTTTTTAAAAAATCATCTTATTTATGAACAAAAATTCGGAATCAATTAATTCCAATTAAACTGCCAATCGAAGTTTACAATAAAATCAACACATTTTCAAGTATTTAACCTTTGATGGCTATAAAATAAGCTACCTTCAACTAATTAATAATTATTGACAGGGGTACTACTTACGAACTAAACATAAACACTTTCCAATAACGTCTATCGGATAGATCAGCTCAAAGGGTTGCAAACTTCGCCCGGAGGTATTCAGGGGTCGTCACGGCTTTCTAATTTCAACTTTGGATGAAGAATGGTAGCAATTTTCAAATTAGCTTTTTTGGTATGCCCGCCGATTTTGTTGATGTAGTATGTTAAAATTGGAAGGTTTAAGACAACTTAATGCATAGACTTCAAATTCTTTGAATGTATACAAAATATATCCTTTGATGGAACAACAGTTTAGAATTTTGCGTTCAATAAGGAGAGAAATTAATTACAGTCGAATACATAACTTTATTAATCAGTTTCAATGTTGTTTCAATTTGTCATTGAAATTATTAGGAACTAGCTGTGCCCGCGACTTCATCCGCGTGGACTTAGATCTATCCCAGCCTAGTGGATAGAAATAAAATGAGATGCTTATTATGTCTGGTCGTTACTATTATATTAAAATTATGTTATGATTAAATCTCAAAATACTTTATTTCCGTTGGATTCTTACCATATTACTTAGGTTTTGTTAACTGGGAAGATTAAAGACTTGATTGGATGATGAACTACGTAAGTGAAACTGCAACCATTGCAAATGTATATTTTACAATAATGTAAGAATTACTACAGAAGTCATCATCAGTAGAAGTACTACTGTACTATAGAAGTCGTTTTTTCAGGATATTTCAGGAACGTGCGCATAAAAAATATTTGAATTGCTAAGGCGGACTGTGCAAAAAGCAACTCAATATAAGGACTACGTCTGATCACTGCGGAACATAGGCTCACCGGAGACTGAATGCGTTTAAAACTAAATGGACAGTTGATAGGAATGAGAGGAATTCTCTAAACTCTTGACTTTCAATTTGGTGCTGTAACATAATTTAGGAAGACATAAATTTATAAAAGAGCAATGGGCACTCCGACATTTAGTTTAATATATTGTGTGATGAGAGTCCAGATGCACTCTAGAAATTTAAACATTCGATGGGATAGATGGTAGGGTCTTATTGTTCCCGCCTGACCGCAGCTATAGGCAGAAACTTTTCGCTGTCAACTATGGTCTTATCCATGATTGACAGCGGGAGATCTTGGGTGGCAGCTCAGTCTTTCTGCAAGGAAGTAACCTCGCAGAAAGAAGCAGCCGCGAGGGTGAGGGAGGAAAAATCTCCTCACCCTGGTAGACGCAGGAGAGTGGGTCGGCGAAGGCAGGCGCATGAGCGCCGCCTTTCACCCTAACGGGAACCTCCTGGTGGTAGATCCGGGGAATCTGCCGTCCGACGGATGAGGTCCCCACAGGAGGATGGCGTGCTTCGTGTTTCGGGCACGCCACCACAGGGAGTTAGACATCGTGTTGGGGTCCCGATACGCGTAGACCAACGCTGCTGGGGCCGCTACCGTACCCGTACCCCAAGCGTGAAGGCGTAGTGCAGGAACACCAAGGGGGTTTAATGTGTATTTCCCCAGTACTGCTATTTCTGAGTAGTGTTGGGGGTGAGTCACACATAACCTCACGCCTCCCCAAGGTATACGCAAAGTATTTACCCATTGACAAAAAAAATCGTCTTATTGTTCCACTACTCTGTCAATGATGTTGAATGGTGTTCAATGCCATTCCCTGGGACACTGCTCAATGTTGTATCAGTGTTGTTAGATCATCATACACAAAATACATAGGAGGTGTGTGGCCGCATGTTTAGTGTTCAATGCATTGGTATAACGTTGTCCCACAGACTCGAACATTAAGACATGCGTTAATTTCATCAACCTTAGTATCTCCATTTATAAACACCACATAAGAGCATGGTGATATCTATAGGCGGATCTAATATATCGCAGTGAGTTCGGTCCATCGCTTTAACTGTTTTACGGGTTGCCATTGTGCACTGATCCCATACTACTAAGCACAATCACGTAGAACCTTTGCTTTGTCGCTATTTCTAGAAATGTTGCAAACAGGTCTTCAAGTTCCAAGTTCCAGATTCAAAGACTTCCAAGTTTTTGTGATTTTAAACATTTTGTTGGCGGTTTTAGTTTCATGTAACTATGTGTATAGCTGTTTTACCCAATTAGGAAACAGAGGGAGCAATTTTACAATATTTCGGTTGCGTATTTGGGTCAAGACGGCTTTGGTGAGAAATAAGTCTCCCGTACCAATTTATTGGATCTAGTTGCTCGCGTCCGCAGGTGTGTATCCTTTGATTCCCTACACGTACCCTCTGGGTGGTGCTAGAGCAGCAACCAAAAAGTAACAGTAGAACTTGTGCCAAGTTCGTCCTGCGAGGTACTGCCACCACACCTGGAATCACACAAGCAGAAGTGCTTGCATTACATTTGCATGAGACGTATCATCCCCGTCTCGGGTGATGGTCGCAGCAGGATGAGTGCGACTCAGTCTAAGATCCAAATCTTATACTGAGTCGCATAACTGTTGTCATGGGTGTGGGTCGCCACTTACCGCCAGGTGGGCCCTCAGCTCGATACGTAACTAACTCAGAAAAAAAAAGATAGCTAGCAAGCATCGATTTATGTTTCGTTATCATTGTTGAGCTGCATATTCTTTGACAGACTTCCGCTAATTTATAATGATACTTTTTCAATAAATGTGCTGCATCTGAATATCCAGATAATATCAGCAAAATCGATAACAAATGTCGCAAGGGTTATGTACAATACTTTCGCCCCTGATGATGATGATGATGATGTACCCTGAAGAAGATTTACCTATGCGGCCATTTTCGGCCGGATATAAGGCCATGGCGTTACTCCAGTGTAATGTAGGTCTCCATCAAGTAAATGACTCGTTTAACAGACAGCTTAACTCGTAATCAAACTTAATCAACTTTTCGCAGTTCAAAGGACAAAGAAAAACTGCCTTTAAACTAATTGCCTAATTAACTAACCCAAACTACGACTAAACGTGTCATCTGCCTTCAAGCGCCTGCTCGTATTCATGCTGCAATACACCGGCTCGCTACACCGAGTCAAGCATGCAGGATTCGGCAGGCGCGTTAAAATTTTGAATAAAACATGGAATAACTTTTGATTTTGCGAGTCGATTTTGATAAAATAAACGGTATTCATTAGTCGAGACTCAGCTTAATATTTGATAGTAATTAGATTTTGATAACTATCTATGGTTTTTGCGTAAAGTGCGCACAAACATTTTTGAATAAAACATTGAATAACTTTTTATTTTGTAAGTCGATTTTGATAAAATAAACCCTATTCATTATTCGAGACTCCGCTTAACATTTGTTAGTACCTAGATTTTGATAACTATCTATGGTTTTTGCGTAAAGTGCGCACAAACATACAGACAAACAGACAAACAGACAAAAATTACAAAAAATGCTTTTTTACGTTCTATTACTTATTCCTAACGTCTCCCAGTTATTATTTTGCAAAAATCTTTAATGTACAGACACGGCAAGTCTACAGTTTTATTATATGTATAGATGAAATGAATCAAAACTTACATAGTCACTCTACTGATCTTTAACTGTTTTATGATGTTGGATCGGATAATATGCTTTTACATAGATTTTACTATCGTCACGTTGAAGACAGTTACATTTTGTATAATATAATTTTGTGACAATAACTAATGATAGTGTTCAGAATTAAAAGCAGAGTCAACCAACAACTCATTCAACGATGGGTTACTACTTGTTTATTCAGTGGCATGGGGTTATTTGTGACTCATCCCCAACACTCCTCAGAAATAGCAGTGCTGGGGGAATACACACTAAAACCCACTTGGTGTTCCTACACTACGCCTTCACGCTGGAGCTACTACGGTATCACTCTTCCGCGGCCCCAGCGGCGTTGGTCCTCGCGTATCGGGACCCCATCAAACAAGTTGCACCTGACAAGCTGCAACTGCGTGCGGAAATTATCAGTACTGAATTGCGCGTCTAGTATTTAATAATAATTTTTCGAACATAAAAGTGAATCTAAGATTAATAGGGCCTTAAGTTAAACAGCTGCTTTTCAAGTGATTATAACCAAATTCTTTTCAATTATAGTTCTATTTTCTGATAACCAAAGATTTCATTTATTATTTACAGAAGCTACTCTAAAGATGTTGTATACAAGAAAATGTTGTAAAAATGTTGTATACAAGAAAATATATATATATATTAATATGTACAGTTATTTAAATCGAAATTATTTTCATAGGCTTGTCAACCTTTCCCATGTTTTATAGAGCTTACCAACAAAAACAAAATTGTTTACCTGCCGAGCCGATTCCCAATAACCTCCCCCTATTCTCTAATACATATTCAATTTCGCATTTAAACTGCTTGCGAAAAGGATTTCCTAGGGAAAAGTTTAAATAAGTTTACGGAGTTTCCCAGATCCCTTTTACGAGTGCTAAAGGGCAAAGAAGGCAAATGTTTATTCAAAGATTTTATAGATTGCGTTGAGTGAATGAAGAGATGAAGAGATGAAGTTTGTGCTATATGGCATCACTTGTTCCATAAATAGTAGGAACAGCTTTGTATGGTTACATAACTTGAAATTATCATAGGTAAGCGGTTTTAGAGTTCCGAACCTAAGAGTTTGTCCTTTAAAGAACTGTATCATTTAGATCTTATGGTTAAATTACATTCATAACATAATAGGACTGAAATTGTCATTGCCCTTATTATGGTGGATATCTCAACAAATAAATACATACTCGATTTTAGAGTCTGAATTGCACATAGCCTTTGGACATGTGAGCCCTGACAAACTCAGCTTAAATCAATATAATACAACTTAAAACCTGTTCACCTATAATTAAGCGAGGTGCCACAGTAGGGACAAATATTCAATTAACATGAAGTAGTGACCCGATTTATGTTTACAGCGTTACAGAAGGTTCTATAAACCCGTGACGCTACGACTTACAACGAACTTCCATGACACAAATTACTCGGAGTATAATTTAATCTCCACCAACTCAGTTAATTTTATTTTTCGTTTGAATTAATTTAAAAATTCTCGAGAACCAAGCAGTTATCGAACTTGGAGACGTCTGGAACTTTCAACACTAGTTATATTACGCGAAGTCATTTCGTGAAATTCTGACATTGGAACGCAGGACTGTACCTAGATGTTGGAAAATGACTAGCGGAATAAAATAACTTTCAACGATAATTTAATTGAAAAAGTTTTAAAACAAAGTCGATTGAGTACCGAGAAGTAATGTCGACATTCACTTTTTGCCAGGAACAGTTATATCAAAAATAAAAAATGCTATTAGAACATTATGCGACATTTATCTAGGATTTATTAGTTATAAGATAGAGAGTCAGATAAATACCCTAAGTTATTCGTGGGAAAACAATTGCCAATTAATACGTATCGTATGTTTGTTTTTGCTGTATGCTGCTGTATGTTTTTATGTATATTTGTTACATGATATCTTCGATAATTGTGAATCATGATTTTGTTTATTTAGAAGTATGTATCGCTAAGGTAACCATAAAAAAATCCATCCTTGATTCATAGTTAAATAGTATTCAACTTTAAAATCAGTCACTTTTTACAATTAACAATAAAGACAAATAAATAAGCAATTTTGGTCTGGCACTTTTTATCCGTCATAAAAGCGACATTTAGTCTGGAGTGTAATAATTCAACGGTCCAATATTAGATCTCAAGAAAAGGGTTATGAATCCATACAAAATTGGTATCTCATCCTGGCCATTCGAGCTAGGGTCCGTCAGCGTTTTACACTCGCTTTACGAAGCAGTAATGCGAAACAATATCGTAAACGTATCGTTGAGAATCAAAGCCATAAACTGTAGGTATCAAATGGAACGTGTAGAAACGGCAAGAAGGCTTTAGGACAAGCGACGTGTAGCAAAGTTTTTATTTCCCAAGGGACGCACCGATCGCAAGCCGCCCAGGTGCTCACATGGAAACCTATATTATTTGTTTGAGCGAAACTTTCTGGTCTCGTGTGAGATAACTAAATTATGTTTGCGTCCCAAATGCCGCCTTGTATTCAATGTGCGCGTCTTCTTTCGATATGCTCAAATAAACATTCCTTTACTTTGAAGAGAAAATGTTACTTGATAAGATTTTTTTCTTTTTAGCGCTCGCTTAACGTTCCGCTTTATGTATAATAATTTACATTTTGTTTACTGGCATTCTATAACACCTCTATTCTATATTATTTATTATATAATGCAACATTCTACTCTATTTTGTTTATTTATAGTTATAACGGGATTATTTATAATTATATTTGGGAATACTTATGTATGTATGTACTTACATACATATATAAATATTCACAAATCGTTACATCTTAGTCTATAGAAATTATATAGATGAAAAAATATACAAAACATAAGGAAACCGGTAAAGATAAAGAGTAAAAAATACACAATTAAAAATTAGACTACTTAAAAAAAAACATATGGAAATATATAAATTCCATATTATCCTGTTTGGGAGTTTTTAACCACTGATTTTCAACACACTTAATAGAGAGTATAACATGGGCTAACTAAACTAATAAGTAAAATACTACAGAGGTGTACTTAATGCTAATTATCATTTTCTTTATTATATTAATGTAGAGCCTACACAGAGAAAATTTAAATCATCTACTAATACGACAATGAAATGACAAATTACTTCAAAGTTATCATTCAATCTGTAAACATTGAATTAAAAAAAATACTTGAAAAACGTCACTTTTTGAAAATCATACAAGCATTCTTATAACGCTTGTTCCAACCCTATCTATGGGGAAGAACGAGCAATAACCCCCATTTCTATTAATCATAATATAATGATGGTGTAATACGGATAATTTACACTTTCCATACTGAATTCACTAACTTTATCTTTTCTCTATTTAATTATCTCCAATGGATATCAAAGGAGAATTCAAAGTAACAAAAGTTGCCGCATTGTTCACGCACTCGCAAAGTGGAATCGAATTGCCAGTGAGACTGTATCAACGAATAGGCGTCTTCACATTACCCGGCACCAGGGTTGAAACAGATATAATCTTAACAAATACTAATAGCTAAAGCATGAAAAGTGGTACAGCTGTGACATGTTATATACGCATCCGTATCCAAACGATCTCAATTTAATGGAATAAATAAATATTTATGAACATTCATTCAACTTCATTTAGCGCCAAAAAAGATTAGCTTAAACATCAAAAAAATCTTTTTGATGAGAACCAGATAATGTTATTTATATTTTTTTATAAATACATAAATACATTTAAAAACCCAGACAAGGGAAGAACATCTATGGGTGGGAATCGAACCCACGAGCTACAGCACAGAAGGCTACTAAGCTGTCAGGGTAGTCACGTAACTTTGAGTTTGAGTAATAAGAAACTGAACTCAGAGATTCGGTGCCATAACAGAATTATATTCGAACCTGTTATTACCCGGTACGTATATTGTAATGTTATGAAAGTGTTTTATCCTGTCTGTAATCATTGATTTTCAGACGGCATTTTGAAATAATACCATAATACAGTCCCTTAACTACGATATCACATAAAAAAGGATAGTATGGTAAAAATTATGTGTATATTTTTAGGTAGCAGTTTTTAACGTAAAAGTTTTTGAGAACCTTCACCTACGTCATTTTTCAGTTTTGATATGTTTATTGTACCGAGGTTTGGCTTCTGAAGCTAGAACCAAAATTGCGTCCTCAATAAATGTTGTGTCGGCAAGTATAAAAATGTCCATTTTGCCTGCGAACCTGATGAATCTAATTTTTGGATCGGGCACAACGCCGCGTTCCTTATGAAAATTATGCCCCATTCCAACGCTCCAAGAAGTTGAGAAGTTGAAATAAACTGTCCCGTCGTGACTCGCACGCTGATCTCTGGCCCTATGCAGAAAGTGACGTACATTCATTCCAATGACGACTTTCAATCCGAAGGTGGCTGGTTCAAAATCACGATTTGCTTAAAAGAATCATGTGCCACTTTCTCAAAACGATGAAGGAAAATATAGTAAGGAAATCATCATATGAGAAAACATTTGTTATTGGTCAAGAGTAGGCCGGTGTTCCTGCAGCTGTTTTCCTTGCCTAATAAGCTAAAGTTGAGAGATCGATTTACATTAGTGGATGTAAAGGGGACGTAAAATTGTGAGATGTGACATAACTTCAATATATTAATATCCGGATATACCAATTTCCAAAATTTTGGTTTGGATGCTTTCCTTACCTGGATTTAGCCGACATACCATCTATGTATGTCAATAACACAAAATTCTTGTCGTGATGACAGTTTTAAGTAATTGTTTTTTTCGAACAGTTATTTCGTCGTTTTTGACAAAAGAGATCTTTTTTCAATTAAATTCCGAATATTATTAGCTGATCCCCAATTCGTGCTATTGCAAAATCAGCTTGGAAATCATATGAACCTGTAATTTTGTAGAATTCCATTCTTTCAAATTCCAACTGTCATGTACAGCATGTTTCATAGTAGAACCTTTCGAACAAAGGCAAAGAACACTTGCAGTTCCGCGAGTTCTGATGATTCCCAAACATGTAGATATCCGTCTAGCTGAGACCAACCACTCAAATATTATTAAAGCATTAGTTACAGAAGATACCAAAAATAAATATTCTGTTAACAAAGTCTTCTGTCTTCACCTAAAGTTTGCCTTCTGTTTGAAAGTAAGATTATATTTATTATATGCGTAGGAGACTATATGTAAAAAGTGATTTCATCACCAGCATGGATATCAGTACATAAAACACACAGCCACAGACCAAACCAAAGATCTTCCTACGGTGCGCTGTTTCTCGTATCACAGATCCACACACTGATGTATGCGTCTTTTTTAGGTCTGATGGGTATGAACGCGTCTGCATTACCATAGACGTGCCTATTTCCTGTGGCCGAAGATCTTCTGCTATTCCATATAATCCCTGATCGTGGGAACCCAACTCAAGATGTTAATTCATCAAGCCTCGTTGAATTACGCGGTAAAATACAGTAAACCAATGAGCAAAGCACAATGCACGGCGCAGGGCGGGTGAGCTAACGTGGTAAGAGTACATTTATTACGCCGAGTCACGGCACTCATTCGGGTATTAGAGATAAAATTAAAATTTACGCTTCGCCCAAAGCAATTTGTAACCGGCCGGTATGCGGCGCGGAAAATAGGCTTTAGTTTATCCGCGTTTCACATTCATTTCCATAAGTGGTTTACACGATTGTGTATTTTTGGAATGTATGAAAATTTAACCATTTGAACTTGGTGTAAATCATTTACACCCAATAATCTCACTCTCGTTAATCGAACATCAAAATGCGATTTCAATTTTGGCGCCATAATACTGAATGCCGTATGCCGTGACGGCAAACGACATGGCGACCTCTTATGCCGTCATTTCCCTTTACGCGACCTTTGATGGTTTACATCTGCCGGGCGCCACGTAAAGGCCAACTTTACCTACATCCATTCATTAAGTCCCCCAATAGGAAACAATACAATTTCCAAGTTAAGTGACTATAAAATAATGTGATATTCCTCTATATGTCGCGTATGTTTATTAATGATAATTATTTATTTATAATAATGCAATTATCTCCAAACTCCCTTGAATTTATGTAACAAGCAATCTTTAACTATCGATAGCATACACACTTTATGATCCAAATCTCGCGCTTATTGCTCTAATTTGAATGCATTCAAAGTGAACGAGTTTGCTATCAGTGAACTGTTTGAATAGCTTATATCGAATGTAAGTTTATATTGAAAAGAATAACTGTCATTTCTAAAACATTGGTGACATAAAATGATAAAAGCTACATGATATTTATACCCTTGTAAATACCATATGCAACCAAACTAGTAAAACTGAGTTTCAGGAGCCAGTGGCTATTCCCTGGTATTGTGACAATGAGATCGGTATATTCCGTTTTTATTCTCCATTTAACCTCTATATTAAAATATGCGACGCTGATTCAATTTTCATTCAATTATTTGTTGCAAAATAAATAAATTGGAGTTATATTTGAATTAAATAATAATATATACAGCATAGCAACTGGTTTAATCAATCGTTGCGATTTTATTTCTAGCGAATTTATTACAATCAATCGCCAAATCAAAGCCTTTTATGTAATTAATTAATCAAGCAACCGCAGTATGCATTTCCATTAATGCTCCGAGCCTGAGCTAGAATTTACGAAGCTTTGACTGCCTCAGTTCCAACGTTTGATGTGTTTAATTACTTTGTTTGTTGTTGCTTGGTGCGGTCGCCTAAGTCGAGCACTACCCAAACTGTTAGCATTTCCAAATTAGACGTTACCCACGTCAAACTAACCGGCTAGTTTTATTCGCGAAACGAAATAATTAAAATCTCTTGAACGAGCGTCGATCATGTAAGTGATTTTACTAATAGCTTTGTTTGATGAGTTGAGTTTGAAAAGTTAATTGTAATGGAGGTGTATCGTAATATATTTACGATGCAATCTATTTTCTAAAATGTGAAGATATCAAAGCAAGTGAAGACGTGAAGATTATTTAAATAAATCTCTATTTCAGCTCTAAGGATGTCAATGTGTAATTACAGGCACCTTCAAGTGTCAGACTCTTTCCACACTTATAAAGTGGAAGATCCAAGTCACCTTACTGTTTATGGGAAACAAAATGTGAGCTATTGTCTCGTTCCATCAATGTAACAACTTTCATCTTTCACCTTAATACTACCTTAAACCTTATAGTCCCCAGTACGTCGCCCAATTTAATAAATGATTGATATATATCTGAATTTTTGTCAGTAGCTTCATTTTTAAGGAGTCTACTAAAAATTTTTATTTATTATTAATAGAATTAGGTTTTTTCACAATTTTACCACGATCGTGAATATCGTAAATTTGTGAAAAAGTTTACTAGCTTAATGAGTTATACGTTGTGAGATGGGACGTTCAAGACTATGTAGAACAAGAAATGTGTCAATGAATTTTAAATCACTCAGAGGTTAACGCAAAAAATAATCCTAACGCTTACTACACCAGCCATTCGGGACCAGACTCATAACATAATACTCGTATATACCGAGCCCGAAACATTGCGGTTAATTGATCTAGGTAACACGAATAATTACCAAAATGGTTAATTTTAAAGTAACGCGAGGGTAGCGTTCCACAAGGGCGATCCTTGGGTCCACAATATATCATGCGGCCAGGCAACCGCGATTTGACTGACGGCGCTCTCTGAAAGGACATTTATCAGTCTCACTACTTGGGTTACACTAAACCAAACAACAATGAATTCTCATTGACAAATTATCTTGTTATTTTGTTGTTGTTCTTTCCGAAAATCTGTGGGTTACTTAAATAGCGTTAAATATGGGCTAAACATTGATTTTTGACAAGTTATTTTAGTAGTTTAGCAGCATGTATTCTCCACGTTGCTAGCGTCCATATGTAAATGTACATACATATGTACATACCTGGATGGTATTAAAGTAGCTACTTAAAATATTAAGTAGTAGTCGAACTTGTACCAAGTTCGTTCAGAGAGATATTGCCGCAGAGCAGTGGTGCACTCGCGCTGCTGTGGAAAGGTGTGGGTGACGATGCCACAGGCTTATCAGACGTTACATTGCCATATCAGGTGACGGGCGCAACGAGACGCGACTCGAGTCTTCTCATATTTCGGTCATAGAGGATTGCAGTTTTTATGGGTATAGGTAACCAATTAACACCAGGTGGGCCTTTTTTCCGCCACTTTTGTAGTAAGTATAAGAAAATCGTTCTCCTAAAATTATTAGTTCTGGTGAGGTTTAATTAGGAATCGATTGCTATTTTAAAGTGCTAACCGAATTCTTTCTGCGCTGCGCTTCTGCAATAAGATTTAACATTCCCCGCTCAAGAAGTACGGGTCTCTGTCCACAACTTCTACGATTCAGACATGGTTTTTCATAGGTTAATATCGAAGTTAAAGTTGACAATTACTCTAGGATCTTTCGTGTATCTAAATTAAATCTAGTATCCCAATGAACTTATTAGACCAAAAAGATGTTACGGACGCCAAGTTATTTTCAATAGGTTCATATAATAAATCTGCTATCATAAAAAGGTGTGTAAACAACATGAAACTCTATAACTTTTTACTACATTTGACCTATGAAGGAAATTGCACGTACGAAAACGTTAGAGATGTAATTACAAATAACGAGTGGGGCCGTTGGCAATAGGTATATTTTATCGGATTACACGAACCTACAGTTGCCGGCACAAGTGCTGCTGGTTTTTGGGATGTGTACTGTTTTGTGTTGTGTGATGTGATCACTTTTTTCGGTAATGATTTCATAGAAATTTAATATAAGTATATTAATATATATACTAGCTATTCCCCGCGACTTCGTCCGCGTAGAATCAAATATCACCACTATTCGATTCCACCCTTGTTTGAACTTAATAATTTCAACAAAAACTGTTATTGTGGCGTAACTATAATGGTTAGGCATATATTATCCAGGACTTTTTTGTGAGTAATGATGAGCACTATAAACATTTTGTATCATCAATAGTTTTCGCATCGTATGCAAAATAATGACTTTTATATGCAAGATTTAAATTACATTGTGTAAAAAAAATATATAGTCTATGTTACTTGGTGATAATATAGCTTTTTTATGGTGAAATAATTTTCAATATCGGTTCAGCAGTTTTTGAGTTAACAAACAAACAATAGAAACAAATATTAATATACATTGACTGTTTAAAGGAACTGAAACAAGATAACTGTTAGCTAACAATATAAAGAAAGTACTATAACTCTGATAACAATAATTTTGTAGATAAATACATTTGGTAAAATTAATATAACTTTTAACGTTTACACACTCATACCCCCTGTCGCGAGTGGCATAGCCAAACAGCTAGCACCCGAGAAAAAACATAAACATCATCACACAAAGTTTGCTCCGGCCGGAAATGAAACCCTAGACCCCTCGCTTTAAAGGCATCGCAACTACCAAATAAGCCACGGAACCGCAAATAATATCCAAAAATACTAATTAAAGCCACAACGTGCATTAAATGTGGCACAGGACATAAATCTTTTCATTCAGCATTTGCACTCTAAAATAACTCAGATTGTAAAAGACAAGGATCCCGAATGGAAATAAGAGAAATAGGTAGACGAAGAGACCATTCATTAAACTAGAGTATGGAATGATTTATTTTACTACACTCTCTGTGCTAGCAGAGTTGTTTGTGAGGAAACAATGGTATCTATGAGCTTACAACTTGTTGCGTTTTCTTTCCCGTGAAAGATAGATAGATATTATAAACTGTATTGTACATGACATCAATATAAATATAGAAACATAAGTTCTAAGTTTAACTACGTAAGATTAAAAAGGATATGTACAATCGGCGGTATTATCACTTAAAGCGATTTTTTTCCATACAACTTGGAGATGAGCATCTAACAGAACCCGACGCTGGTATAAATACTAATAACTATTAATATTCAAATATGTTATTTCATTTTTTAAACAACAAGAAGAAAAGTGGAATTTTGAGACAGCTCTTCAACTTACTTCCTCTCTGGGGAAAAAGCCTCAGTTTAGTATGAATTATAGATTTCTATCATGTACGAATAGGTTATTTAAGACTTGCGTCGTTGCATGTACGATACGAAGTTGGGTCCAAGCTGAAGCTTGTTCAAGAATGTCGATGATTAATTAACAGTGTGTGAGCAACTATGTAACGATTAGATACTTCGGTTAGAAGCGGAAATAGCCAATAAGCTAACCAAATTGACTACTATAAGTAATTATGAAATAATTTGCATAGTCGCTTATTATCAAGTCATGTAAAAGCAACATAAAAAATACGTGAAGAATTTGTACACGTTTTTAATTTTATTCCATCCAATGGTTGCCTGGAAGAGATCGCTATTAGCGATAAGGCCATTATAACCTCTTCTTTTTTCGTGACTGTATTGTTAATTTTATTTTTGTTATGTATGTTTCTATCGAGGTGTACAATAAAGAGTATTAATTAATTCATTCATTCATACACTCACACAAGACAACTTTGGCGCAATAACTAGTTACTGAAATTTCATATTCTGACAGGTAATGGAGTCCTTCTTGATCGTTCCTATTGAACATTTAGATCTGTATTTTTCTAATAGCCTTGCTGTTTTTTTTATGCAATCTTAACTGAGAGTATGTGACAGGGCGGCCGATATATTGACTTATTTTTCTATGAATCCTATGATTCATGATATATATACATTCATGATTCAACAATTAAATGAATTAATCACAAACGTCAATAAAATCATAGGTTATTTTTATTGAATATATAATATGATAGGATTTATTTTAGTAAATCATACAACGTTTGCAATCCTCATAGTTTTCGGACGTAGTGTAGCGTAAATTACTTTATTACTTTTTCTTTAAATATTAACCTTACGTAAATTAAAACATAACTTTCAGCAATATTACCTTGATTTCAGCTCAATAGGTTTATGTCTAAGTATAGCATATAACTATGCGTCGTAACAAGCTGAAGTTTTAAATTTTAATTATAATATCCTAAATAAATAAAATCGTCCAATTCAGAGTCTACATAAACTAATAAAATACCAACTTTTGCCCATGATTGCAAAGGCCCAAAGTATATTTTTTCATAGTGATATTGTTTTTAATAATATTGTAATTTCGATGTAAGGTGTTCATTTAATGTAACTTTATATCTATCTATAATATGTTGACACAAAAGATAAGATTGAAGGTAAGATTTTGGATTCGGTTTAAAATTGGCAACCAAACCTGGAGCTTTGTATTTAACAAAATAATTCGATCAGATATTTATTTATCCGCACAATGGGCCCGCAGGAACTGGGTTTAAAAGTAAACTGGTTATCGTTTCTGCTATAGGAAACCACGGATTGAGTAAACTTAGGGTCGCCACCCATTTTCTGTCATATCAAAATAATATACTTAATCGAAAAGCTAAAAATTAGTTGCTATAATCTGTTATAATATTATTTTTTTAATTTCCGCCTTCATTTTCAAGGGCAAACTTTTTCACCAAATCATTTATTATTCGTTTGTTTAGTTTTCATTTGATCATTATTTCGCCTGTCCTATTGTTGAGCTACGTAAAGTTTCCAAAAATTCGATAATAAGCAAATATATCTAAATACGCGTTTGATGATTACTACCATAACTTTAAATGTACTTTTTTAACTATTTTAAACTATAAACCTGTTCCAAATAATAGGAATTATTTTCTAAAAACTGGCAACCCTAGTTCATCTTATCCCTGCGGCGATCACTTTGTATATCTTTGTACAATACTTGATTGGCAGACGACAATCCAAAAATTGTTATAAACAGCGATTTTATTGACGGCAAACGATATTTTTTTCTTATAAAATTATGTAATTTATTATCTTAGCCTCGGAAATTTTAGAGTTACTTCGAAATCTTCAGGGAATATAACGCTTTATTATGTACGGACATGCTATATAGACAATTTGAAGAGCCAGTCTATAAACACTTTTAGACTAAACCATGATAATAAAACAGGCTCACAACAAGACATTCTCATATGCGTTTCTCTACTCGTTTATTCTAAAGTCTTACTAAAAGAATAGAAGAAAGAAAGAATTTTACTAATAAAGTCTAACCTGGAAAGCTATGGCGAGGCCTATGCCCAACAGTGGACGTCTGTCGGCTGAAATGATGATGATGGATGACTAAAACAATTACCACAAAAAGATGTCTTGCTTGGACACCATAAAAGTTGTTTCAGCCACTTTCAAATATAATCTAAATGAAATTTACAGTCCTATTTAAAACTCACTTGGTCACCGGAAAACCAAGTTATTTTTAAAAGTGCATCCGAAAGTTCTTAAAAAAAAAACATAGTTTAGGGATCTTTAGTTATAGTTCATTTTCTTTCTTATTGAAATCCTAAAATCATAAAAGTCTTATAAGATAGTGAAGCTACCCGTGAAGATTGCTTTGAGCTACAACCAGTCGTACCACAAGTGGATCATCTTTCTTGCATATTTGACTGGTCTCAATTGGTCTGGTCTGTTTACAAAGTACTATATTAGTATTTTATCTGTTACCTAGTTCATATAGTGCAAGGTAAGCTTAGCTTGGGGCTAGATTGCGCTGTATGAAAAGTCCATGAATATTTATTTAATTATTTGCCAATTTTTCAAGTTTGGCCAGGAAATAAAAAAGTAATCTGAAATATGTAATATACGAACAGAGACTGTAATATAAGTACATAATATATAATACATTAATTTTTTTTTATGCTTATACTGGTTACGTACATGAATTAACACTGCAAAAGTACTAGATTTTTAATTCATGCGTCTAGTATTAATAAATTCTTAGCACCTTTCCAGTATCAAAATAGATCAGTGAACGCTATCAACAACTTTTGTAATAACCAGGTGTGTAAAGGTAAAAAGTCTTCTTAACTGACGTAAAGATACACAAACTTTGTTTTCATTATTTAAAATACCTCGAGTTACCTACCTGTTGTTTGTTGGGTTGTTACTTTTGAGCGAAATGGGAGGTTTTATTCATAGCATTTATTGCTGGTGTTTGGCCACAGAATAATTTAAAAAGTTTTATTTGAATCTGTTTGGAACATTATATAACTTCGATGAAACAAGTAATAATTATATTTTATAGACACAAATCTAGATATTACAGGAAATGTTATGAAAAACTGTTACGACAGTGTCAGTACGACTTAGTTGGCTATCGAGACAATACCCTATGAAATAATTTCCAAAGAAAATCTGTTCAACCGTGTAAGTTAGGAATTTACCTAATATAGATACCTAGAGACTGGCTTAATAGCTTAGTTATTAGTAGTTCTGCCTTCTGTGCTTCAATTCCCACTCACATTAACGTTTATTATTACAAAAAAAGTACGTTACTACTATTAGTTATCTAGTTCCCATAGTACTCGTATATGTATAAGCTATGCTTAGTTTGGGGCTAGATAGTGCTGTAAAAATTTGTCCATGGTTTTTTATGTGTCTGTAATACTTACAAGTGAATAATCAACATAATACTGCGCTTCCATATGCTGTTAACGAAACAAACAAAACATGGTATGATGTGAGATTAAATTTCACTTTAATCTCGATGTTGATTATTTCGTAGTCGTCCCCATATTGGATTGGATAGTGTTTATACCAAAATTTTAAAAAGTGTCGTATTTAAAAAAATACAACCTAAATATCACACATATGAAAGTAAAATAATATTAGAAACTGACTATCACAGAAATAAACAGAAATTTTATTTGGATTTATTAAATACAAATAAGAAAAACGCACAACGGATACCTACATGAAAAATGTATAATAGGTTTTTTTAATCAACATTATCTGTGACATTTTAATCAACTTCGAAAAGGAGGAGGTTATCGATTCGAATGTTTATATTTTGTTTATGTGTGTTCGGGCGTAACTCCGTTATAAATAACGGATGGATTTGAAAATTCTTTTTTTATTTTAAAGGAAATGCTTTCAATAGTTTGGTTATTGAATCAAATAACTGGAAAAAATATGTCATCCAAGTAAACAAAATTGCGTATTTTGCTACTTTGAAATTATTGTAGTAAGTTTTTTTCAATTTTTAAATCAGTTTTACTTGTTATGAAAAAGAATCGATCGCATTCAACTATCTCTCAAGAAGTAGTTCAAGATTAAGTAAAGCAATATTTAAGACAATTTAAATATGGCTCAGGATGAGGCTGCGGTTTCAGAGCCCGCGAGTCCGACCCGCTGACACCCTGACTAATGTCCGGCATTTATAACCCTTGTAATTAATTGTTTGCATGTCCGAAGACGTCCCTAGAACACCCTGTATTGTTTAAATTAACGAACCAAAGCGTCGGAACATAGAAAAAAAGTCGTGGTGTAGACCTCATTCTGTTACCATTTATCAAGTTTCTTGCAGTACAGAGAGAGAATTTTCTTTAGTTATTTTTAACTCTTATTGTATTTGTTTTATAGTATTTTTACAAGTAGCTTGTGTTAACATCAAAGTAATTTTTGCATTATTAAAAATTAGTCTATGATTATTTTTAAACGTTTACACACTGCATAAGGCTTCCTTGCATCGTAGGTGGCATGGGCAAACATAAACACAAGACCTGAGCACAAACTTTAAACTTGTCATATTAAGTTAAACCCTGCTAAGAATTGAATTCTGGATCCCTCTATTAAAATGGTAATAGTGGTATTTTCCAAAAGTCGAAGCGATATGACCAGTTTTGCAAACATTGAGCTGGAAATTTGTGTCCGTAAATGGATGTTCGCCCAATTGGCTCCGAAGAACCCTTTAGTCAGATGGATCGTAAAATATGGACGCTTCAATATATGGAACTTATATGCCCACTTAGAAAAATGTTGGCTTAATTCAGCACGTCATTTTACCCTCATCTCCCCACAAATGGTGCCTCGTTCACACGATGAAATTTATATGAATAAAGAATATTGGGTAAAGAATTGTTACGAAATCAATAGTTCTTTTCCTGACCGATTATGCTGTTAGAATAACATGACAGCAGAAAAATCACTGACCCCCCCGCGGGTTCCCGCCTTGTCGGGGCGGGGGGGCTTAGTAACCGTGGTTGGGCTGCCCACGGTGAACCCAAGAGGAACCCGGGAGGGGCTGCTCCTTTAGGCTTAGCCTCCAAGCCGACTAGGAGCGGCCACAGTAGGTGGCGGTGCCTTATGGGGGGCACCGCAACTGAGGCGGGCTGCGGTGTCGTATGGGCGGCACCGCAGCTGAGGATTAGGGGCCGCGGCGGGAGAGGAGTGCCGGTATAGCGGTGCGCCGCTCTCCCTACCTTCCGCGGCCACGGCGGGGTCGCCACCGCTAGATGGCGGACGTGGTGGGGCCACAGGGGAAGAGGAGTGTTGGTATTGAGAGGCGCCATCTATCATCTAACACCCTTTCGCTGGCCAGGTCCCCGAGGTGGTTGCGACACGCTATGTGGTCTGGCGTGTCGCTAACTAAGGCGTGGCACTCTGTGCCAAAAAGAGAGGGGTCCGGAGACGGACAGCCGTGGCGGGTTCGCGGATGTGTGTGTTAACGTTCCCGTGTTCCCGCCACTAAGCGGCAGAGGAGGACACCGTGGGGTTTTAGTGGGTCTAGTCCCACATAACCGCTCTGTCTCCCCGTGGCAGGGCGGTACGCGAGTGCATTTCCCCACGAAAAAAAAAAAAAAAGACAAATCACTGAACATTGCCAAAAAAATTGCAAATATCTTAAAATATTTAAGAAAATGAAACCAGCTACTAATTTAACGTAAATGCCCACGCCATATATATAATGCCTTATATATACATAACCTGAAAGCTGCAGCGGCTATTTTCTAGCAGCAAATGATGAGTGATGGCCAATTTGTGGCTACAATACAACTGAAGTCTTTATAAGTGTCTATTTTAATAAACGTTTAATAATTTTTTATCATCGTTGTAAAAAGTGTGTGACAAACCAAATAGAGAATACAGACGTGACCTACTACATCATCTTAAATGCCGCTAAAATTATGGGTAGGTATTATTGGAAAACCATCTTTACTGGAACTGCCAGCAATTACTGCTTGCCTAGCGGTGAGGTAAGTAAAGGCCTCATGCGAACGCGGTTCTAAGCGAGCGATTCATGCGATTTCATGGCGGTACACTTCAACGAAGACTGCGGGATAATTAGCTTTTAGCTCGACCCCTTGAATGAGCTTTTCAAGGAGAAATATAAAAAGAAGCTCATATTTTTTCAGGTTGAGATGAATGAGAGGAAACATGAATAAATGCTGTAATTGCGTTACAAATATGACAGGTGAGACTTCAGGGCCGTGGGTGAAATGTTTTAAGATGCTTACAGGATTTAAAATATTTGCTTGATTCTAGTTACAGGTAAAGTTTTCGGCCCCTCGCATCTAGTTACGTGTCAAAGTTTGGGCCCAACTTCGGCGAGCTCAGTGGCACTTATTAAGAGAGACCTATATTCTACAATGGACTGATAATAAGCTGATGATGATGATGATATTGAAAATAGCATTTAAGGTGCGTGTTAACTGGGTTTGGATAAGCTACGTAGATCGAAAAATGCTTCTGAGAAATGTAATTTTGTTCAGTATGAAACATAGGGTATATACTAAAAGTACAAAACGCATTTCAGTACTGAGAATTTCCGTTCATTCAGCGGTGAGCCTCGATCAAATGAGGTGATCGTGCTATCAAATATTTTTGCTTCTTGCAGTCGGAGTGTGGTAGAAATTTCGTCTGAGAAAAAAGACTGCTTGTCCATGATATATATATAAATCTTCAAGTGGCGTCCTTTCGTATCAAAGCAATATTTGGTATATTTTTTTTTATTGAGTTTCACTTACATTTGTCACTTCTGATCGAAATTAACTTTGTAAAATTGAGGGTTGTAAAACAATACACTCAATAGAAACAAAGGGTTTGGAAACACATTATCAATACCGTTAGCGCAACAAATGGTACAAAACGCAAAAGAAAAGTCAACAGAATTAAATAACCATTAGGATACACAGTGGGCCCATTGAACATGAAATGGGCCATGTATTTACAAAACTCCGCCTCATAAGTAGAAATTCATTTCAAAGGAATTTCTAAACAACGGGATCCCGAGTTCCCAATGGTATTTCAACAAAGCCTGGAAGTTGTAGAGGTATTTGAAATTGTTTACAAAATTCAATCCTAAAGCTTCGAGCCAGATTAAATCTAATTTCAACTTGAAGGTAAGTCTGAAATAAGTCTTCATAAAACCGGAACCCTTTGATTTAACCCTTCCCGAAGTCAGGCCGCTGATTGCCCAAAAGTTAGTCCCGGATGTATTTCGCTCTGACTTTTTTCCATCGGAATAAAACAAATCGAAAACAAGCGAGTAAGTAATGGCTTAAAAGTGACTTCTGGGATCTACTCAACCCCCGCTTGTCGCCGAGAGGGGGTTTAGTGAGGTCGTGTCCGACTCGAAACGTCTTAGCGTAGCGACTACACGATCGGTCCTCCCGTAATCACTTTTTCGGCTTATCCCTGTCTTTTTGGCTTTGTTTTTTTCATCAAGTTTTTCATCGAATAGTCTTTAGTCTTGTCTCTCATTTCAATAACATGTCTCAGGTATGACAAATAACCTAACGTAAGGAGTGTTGTATGGGAGAAGTCTTGCAAGTCATTTCATAATTATTCTATGATACTATTGAGCTGGTGTGATGGTAGAACTGGAATTTAGGCAAAAAAGCATGTAATACTTAATTTGGGTTCATTATATTGGTCTCGATGAGTTCCCCGTCCAGTTTACTTTAGCATGTTAAAGTATTTTTTTATATTACCAAAAAACTTATTATATTTTCTTGAAGGTGAATTAATATTTTATAAATATCAAAATTTTGTGTATAATATTGAAAACAACCTAAAACATCGTTAAAAGCTTTCTAAACCGCGACATTCTGTGACAAAACTCCCGGCATTTTCCCAAGGGGCGTTCATTTTTGTAACGCTTCATTTGCAACACAACTTTTAAGTAGTTGAAGCAACGCTCCGCTCCGTATTTCCTCAAACAAATACTCGAAGGCCGTCCTTTATAAATTTATCCGGAAAACTACTTCCATGAAGTCAAAGTTATATCGCAATGAAATAACTTCACGATCAATAAGTTCCGTGCCAATAATTCGAGGGTGCTTAACAGAAATTTATTGTAGCGTCATAAATATTTGTGGAAAAAGATCGTATTTTTCAGTTGAACGCCGACAATGTTCTAAGCATCACAGTTATGAATCTAAACCGGCAGCTGAGTGGAGCCGGAACCGGAAGGGATCCGGCAATTGACGCCGGCGTCCCGCAGAGTGGCTGCATCGCTTTTCTGATCGTGCCGTATTTTTAAAGGCGAAATTGACACTGCCTTTATGGGACGTCCCCTTTGCGGACAGATTTTGCTATTTGAGAAAAAATGTGGAATGCAGGAGATTTAGTAGTTGCTTATTCCAAGCAGCTACTCCGGTTCATTTAAAAAGAGATTAGAGTTTACTTTAAAGATTTTTCTATCAATAGAAATTTTTAAGACCTTTAAATTTTGCCTTGAAGTAAAATATTTTAGAAGTATATAAGTCTCTTCAAAACTAATTAATTGTACGCAAGAGAAGTATAACTTCTTTTGATCCTGATTTAAGCGTTGAGCGTGATTTTCAGTCAACTATTAATAGAATAATATTGAATAGGGAAAGTGAAGCTAAACATAAGTCTATGAAAAACCAGCCATACAAAGATTTCTTTTTTCGGATTGAAACAGCAAAGGCATACCCACGTACCTACAGTCGTAAAGTAAAACGTAGTGCGGAACAAAACAAGGCGAGTCGGCTGGTTTCCTGTTCTACTCAGATACCACAGAGTATTCAATATATTCGCAGTAGAATAAGTATTTATTTTGTAAATTATCTTTCGACTTACAGCTTTAGCTACTGATCACGATCAATATACGCGATCAATGATGAACTCACAACCTAAATTAATGACTTTTATTTCAATATGAAGTTATTGCATTTCAATGCATTTAGAAAACCCTTGTCTTCCTACGCGCGTACAATTTTGCAATTGCTTGGCATTTATGCCAATGGATAAGATTATTAAATCACCCCCCTTCGATTAGCTACCATCATGACGACTAGCATGGGCTGTGGTTTCTATCTACTGCATCTATCTACGCTTATGTAAACGCTATTACATAATATTATATGAGACGGAAGATTAAAATTAGAAGTGACGAAGTCAGTAGTGTAGTAGGCAGTTTAAATCTTTTTAAGATTGTAAGTTCTTTTTTCGTTTTTTTTTTCTGACATGGCTTATGGACTTAAATAGCCGGGTCCGAAATATTAACGTGCCCTCCAAAGCATGGAAGCGCTCAGTTCTAAGGCCACTATACGGTTACCCTTCCAACTGCCGACCGGACAGAGAGTTGCTTAACTTAAATTAAGGTGATCCATCGAATGCTAGCGGGACTAATTAGAAAAATATTGACGAGGCCAGGGTTCACGATGATGATGTTGATCATACACGTACGTGTGATGCTTTTGAAAAGTAATCAAAATATTATTAGTGATCCTACTGCTTGTTACAAACACTCCTGTGTCGATACTTTACGTCGCGACGCATTCGAGAATCGCTTTCAGTTTAATGCCGGCTTTACGTGCATCGACAATAGGCAATTTTATGGCTGCTCTTGCCGCAAACGCTTGCGAATAAAATATGCATAATAATACGGCGGAATAACCCAACTATTCCTCGGTATGGCTTGTTGTGTAAGATTAATAAGTTGTGGTTGCAAACTTGGTTGTAGCGTAGGTAGATTCTAGACAGGGAACATGATTGGTGATTTTCACAACGATTTTCAAAAGCTTGCTGAAATTAAGCAATATTTGTGGAACTGGCAGTCGTGACTTTAATGTACTGTGGTATTTTCTTTATAAATAACCCATTTAAGACCATAAAGGTCTTATTTTACACTCAGATCTGTATTGTATTTACCTTTTGATTGATTCATACACTGTTCTCTGTGGATTCGCATCATTTACAACTATTTGAATAGCATAATCAAGAAGAGGTAAAGACTATGTAAGTAATATTTACACATACTACCTAAGACATCTGCACTAGAATTCCCTGTCTTGCAGGTCACACAGCACACAAGACTGACACCCAAGACCCGAGAACAAACTTTAAACTCAACTCATTATTATCATCATTTACAAACGCACCAGTAAAGTCTTAATAAAAGAATATTCTTTCACAAACTGAAACTTCTTTGAACAGTGAATGGGGTGGACTTGTAGATTAGATAGACTGTACTCTGTTTAGATTGTGTCATCTATTTTATACTTAACGGCCAGCCGTTGCCCATGTGCATCTACAACACCAGAAGTAATGCTGATGCTATTTAAGGTAGCGTTTCTTTTGTAGGGCCCGCCTTTCAAGTGACTGTGGAGTTAAAAGTCGCTACATATGTCAACAAGGATTCTGTACGATACTTATTACCTATTGCATTTGCATTAGTATTTTTGTTTGTTGAAACTAGTCTCAAATATACCATCAAAGTGAACACACGTTTATTTCAATTACAATACTTCTCGTTAAACGAATATGAACCTTAAAGTACTCAACAGATTCCAATACTCATTGAAGTGTAAAGAAGAGTGTTCCGAAAACAGGGAGCCTCATTAAATGGCATTATTAATGGCGCAAACCTCTGTTTGCGCATTTACCGTACCGTGTCTTTGTGGGGATAAATGAACAAGATTTGATTTGCAACATTTAGAGGCCCATAACATATCCCTGTAACATATAATTTACGGCCTTTTGCCAGGACATGAACTACAATACCTTAATACGAATCCGATTATATGCTAGCAATACAATACTAAAAAATTCCATGTGATAGTATCTTCGTTAGAAGCGACCTATGCCAGATCTAGACTAACCGTCAATACCTCACCCTCGATGATACCTCAACAATGGCTTCCCCGGATTTACAACGATTTGAGTGAGATATGCTAGAAAATCACCAGATGAGCAACCATGGCAAAAGCAACATTCCCTTTCAATATAATCAGTCTGTGCTAAGATATCCTTCCAAACATAACAGTGCAAGTTGTAGCCAGTACGACATGTCATCCGGGATCTGCGTTTCGGTTTAAAGAGGATGGCTTAGCCTCTTAAGGCTTAGCATAGGTGGAACAAAACGGCATTTAAGTTAGAATGTAAGCTCTTAATATTGCAGAAACCCACTTTGAAAGGGGAACCGCTTTTGTATGGCAAAAAAATGCTGAAACTGAATATTTGTGGGAATGGTAATAGTGTACTCGTACATTGATCAAATTCTAGACCTTACCGCATGATAATAACTTGAATAGATGTCCATTAGTAGCAATTAGAAGCAAGTGCTTGCTCCCATACTAATGAAGGCACGTCAAAGTATCGTTCCTGATAAACAAACCATACTTGGCAAATAATTACGCGTCGTCACACAAATTTACTTTCCTGCGATATTAAAGGAATTATATTGCCGTAGATTAGTTGGTAGTAACCCTGCCTCGGAAGCGAGAGCTCTCGGGTTTGATTCTAATATTATTATTATCTATACTAATATACTTTTTCTTTTGTGCGTATATTTGTATATTTATGAATAATGGATAAACTCAAAAATTACAAGGCTTTTTTTAATTAATTCTTAACCGGTATTTTTTTGCTTATTTCCAATAATTTAATTTAACCCAAGGTATCAAAAATTTACCTTTAAAAGTTATTTCTTTTTACTAGCGATACGAAAAACATTAATGCCACATAAAACATGTTTTAAGTATTATACCTACTCATCATTACCAATAAAATAGTACGCGACGCTATCTATAGGTATGTATAATAACTATTCTAATTAAGACACATTATTAATAACCGCTTTTTGTTAAAATTAGTCAAACAAAACATAGAATCGAAAGATGATAATATTCATACCATGATAGTCCTTACTAAATAATTTCATAACCAAGGTTGCTTCTGTACATGTAATGTATATTCATCTTCAAAATATTTGAATCGCACATTTAATTTAGATGTTACAAGTTCCTGTGAATAAGCACAACACCGTACCACCACGACACCGCATAGTTTCACGCCACTGACGAGACATCGCGTCGTGGTGAATGGACCAATCCTTCAATTAAAACCCTCATATACATCGTGTAATTTTTGAAAATAATTATCGTAGTTTTTCAGAATATTAAAGGTATATTGTCGAATCGTCTCCTTCCATTCAAAGTAGTTATCCTCAGTATCCTCAGTGCTCTGGATAAATTTATCCAGAGCACTACAGAAAGGGTCGATAATCCGCGTCCTCGTTTTATTCGCTGCGTAAACTGCGTGTGCTGATGGATGGAGCAATCAGACCCGGCCTGTGCTGACGCGTCCCAACTCTCGTAGGAATTTATTTATCATGCGTTGTAAATTTGCCTATTTATACCTGTGGTAAGCTAAAAAACAGCTGATAATTCAACTTCTTTTCTTAAATCGACTTTTCTGATGTTTTATCTAGGGCCCTCGTATCTGTCCCTCGTGTTTTGGGCCCTAAATAAACGATAATAAAACTACGTAAATTATATTGTGATGGCAATAGTTTTTGGTATTTTGTTCGTATTTTTCATAGATCACCACTAAAGTTGTAGAGGCATTCTACGATCAGTTTTCAAGGGTTATCCTTATTTGCTTTAAAAATCTTTGCACATTTTAGAGCAGCTTAAATGACTCCTTTGATATCGGAGTTGTGTACATTGGTTTATTTAGGTCGTGGCTCTTGAAACTGGACCGTGAAGCAATGCTTAATCACGATTCACGGGGAAAAAACTGGATTAATTACAAGCGTTTCGTGTTGTATTGTGACTTGTAAAATCCGGGTTAGAAAAAGAGATTATAAGTTGTTGCTTATTTATAACTAGTTGACCCACTGATCACTGTTGTAGAACCCCTGGATAAAGAGCTGTCATTTTGTTTTAGTATCATTTTGATAGACGCATCGATTCATCGTAAACCATCTGTAAACCGATACAATTTTTCAAGCAACTAAAATTAGTGGTTGATACTAATTGACAACTTGAGGTGGTGTTTTTTAATGTGATTAATGTGACGGGACGAGCAGACGGCCCACCTGTTTTTATGGTTACCACCGCCCATACACAGCAAATATACTACTTAGGTCTTCCTAAATGATGTATGAGAAGAAGTAGCATCGCGTTCTGCGCGTCACTGGGACGGGGATGTTACATCTCTAGTGCCTGGATTTTGGATATTGGGGGAACATATTTTTGCTGGAGGCACACCATTAAAAAGTGGAGTGGAAAAGTGAAAGTATTTAATTAAAATAATTAAATTTATTTATTGATTACTCCGTAAAAAAGTTCAACTCATTGAATAGTTTTTCGTATAAATTATAATTCACTTCACAGCATTATACGAGTATATACAGAGTTTGAAAACTTTAGGTTGCTGTTGCGCACTTGGTCGCTGCCTCTACACAGCCAGATCTAAACTGGTATTTTTGATACAATTATACGTTCATGACAACCAAAACTTAAATGATATAAGTAGTTTACCTAAATGAAATACCTAATGTTTATTATGCATGTAACCTACTGTGGATAATGAACATGCATTTGGGTGACAAACATAGATGTTGCTTCTGTGTCTGTGTCACAATACTCCCAGTATTGTGTCAGTATTCTAGTTCCCATAGTACAAGATATTCTTAGTTCATCTAGTCCTAAATGGCGCCGTGTGAAATGTTCATGAATATTGTTTCTATAAAATAAAGTTCAATTTCCAGACGAAGAATTATTTACCTTATAACCTATAAGAGTTTTAACTTCTGACAAAACGAACTCCCTGTAAGTAAGTAAATAAACTTGCTAAGCACGTATTTGAGGTGCTAATCTTGTGGAACAAATCAAACAGGAGTTATTGGCGGACGTGAAGGGGGTGACGATTGCCCCACCTGCTGCTGATTTAGAAGCAGTCTATTACAAATGAGAAATTTATATAAAGGTGGTTTTGTTTATATAAAGGTAGTGGACGGTTGAATAAGAAAAGTTTTTTTTTACATTGGCAAATAACTTGCTGGAAACATTTTCGTGATACATACCTTGGTGAAAGAGACTAAAGTCTTTTCAAGAACATTTTTGAAAAAGGTAAGTACAATCAAACCCATACAATATCAATGCCGATTAAAGGTTGGTGCACTTCATCCAATTGATAGAAAAACTACTTACCTGTAAGTAGTTCAAACTGACTGACAAGGTTTCTTCCTTCAAGTATAAGTTTTTATTAGCTCTGTGCTTGTACACAGAGCTAATAAAAACTACGCAGTGTGTAATGTACCATAATACGAAGCATCTCGTTGCACATAAATCGGTAGCAACATCGACTCAAAAACTATTTAGGTACAAAGCCACAACATTCAAATTGAAAGGTAAATAGAAATGAAAGAAAGAATATCGTAAAATATCGTCGGTAGCGTAAATGCAACGCTATTTATTATACGTAGCTTTTGAACGTTGCCCCTTTTAACGGCAGTTTTAAGTGCCACCCCATCCCATGGACGGTCGACCGATCAGTGTAACAGGGCCACAAGTGATTGGCGACAGCGAACAGCTCAAATTAATTTTAGGATGTTTTTACCAAGTTCCGGTGGATTTTAAATTTCCCAAATCCACAATCTTGAAGAGCGCTGATATTACTGCTGATTTCGCCAGATGATCAATACCTACTATAATACTTAACGTTGGCAAAATGTTCGTCCCACCATTCTCCCCTCACACACAAAATCGTGAAATATAATTGTCAATATTGCTTTCAAAACAAATATATCATTAGCACTAGTTCTTGGTAAACATGATCCTATTTTATTAGTATAGGCAATGATTTCCACACAATAATTTTGATTCATGCATAACTGTATTCCCTCCGGCCATATTGATTACAATTGACCGTAACAACGAACAAAATACATCACTCCGATCAATAGGTACATTTATGTCCCAACTTAGTATCAGGTTCCATTGTAAAGTCAGTAAATACATTGATAGACTGTTTTAGTAACATATTAGCTCACATTTTAATATAATTTACTGATTCAAAAGTCTAATATACCGACAATAATAAATAAAGCAATATCCATGGACATTTCACACAGCGCCTAGATGACTTAAACTTGTGGATAGATGTCCCAAACTAAGCATAACTTCTACTTTGTATGGGAAACAGATTACTGATCGCATACATAATGATACTTGATTTTGTAAATACATACATTTTATTATTAATTTATCAACCAGCACAGAACAAACATATAAACTCGTCACGCAAATGGTTGTTGTTTCTAATCAGGGCCAGGGGTGGGAATCGAAACCACGACCTAGTACAGAAAGACAGAGCTACTGCCAACTAACTTAATAGAAAGTTAGGTACGTAATTAGTTTGTAAATTACCAATATTGGCTCAGCATTGTAATTTCCTTCAAGGTTGGGCGCTAATACGTATTATGCAAGATAATAATCTTAGTTTAAGATTATTTGGGGAGGATATAATACGTTTTACCAATTTACCTAAGCCTGTTTCTTTAGACATTATGTACCTACCTAATTTGTTCGAATTGACGATATAGTGATAAGGTATCAATAAGTGGTAAGTAGAAATATTATTTTTTTATGTAATGGAAGTGACGGGTCTAATGCGCCTGTGTTTTCACCGGCACCCACACCCTTCCACCAGAACACAGCAATGCGAGTGCACAACAGCTTGGCGGCAGATTGGAGGCAGTACTTCTCCGGGCGATTATTGCACAAGTTCTACTGCTACTTTTTGCTGCTCCTTTACTACTAAACTTAATGATTTAGGTGCCTTTTTTTAATTTATTTATCAGTGGTTCAACCTCACTAATCTAGGGCAATAACAAATTATTGTCTTGGTGTATTTTGTTTACAATTTGCGCGTCACGCGGCGCTAGGCATGTGCATTAGAATGTATTATAAATTTTGCGGATGACTACATCCGCCTCATCAAGAACAAAAATCAACAAGGACAAGCGTTCGTAGCGTAGCTTGCTTAGCTGTTCTTTACATATCATCTAAGTAAGCAACTTTCCTACCAGCACGTTATTAAGATGTCGGTCCCGGCTACTAGTCTACTACTAGTCTACTACTAGTCGTTTAGCCATGCCGGCTTTCGGGCGGCTTGTTGACTTCGACACCAGAGTTGGTAACTTACTCACACGACAGAAGATTAAGAACGAAAGTATGGAGTCTAAGTACGATAAAATCGGGCTGGGCTATGTAATTCTAAGTTGTCGGCAAAAACCTTACCACATAGTGATTGTTGAAGATATTTGCGGGTCAGGTTACAGGCTTGTAACACATGTGCTGCAAGTGCCGGCTGCCGGTCCGGGTCCAACAACTCGTTAAAAGTTGGCGAAACAACGGAGACTTCGGAGACACTTGCCACTGGCGACGCTAAGTAGAAAAGTATAACACGACAATAATATGAAACATTTTGTTGGCGGGACGAAACTTCCCGATATTTAAGCTGATACGAAAGTGACTTTACAGTTTTCAATTTTTCGCTGCCGAGTCACTTGGTGCCAGTAAAGTTGCAGCGGTTTTGTATTTTTTCCATTGTAACTTTCAAAATTTCACTTATTTTTAAATCAGATAGACGTCGCATCCTATTGTTTTTTAATTTTCTTTAATGTGTTATTTTGTGGTCCTTACCAGTAACTTTATTAATTCTCGCATGTCGAGAGTAGAATCTACTAATGATTAAATTGTTTACTCTCTGTGTGGGTTTTGTATTGAGTAATGAAAACACTTTTTTTCTAAGACACTTGGATTCAATGACACGAAAATCGCTTAAAAAATGTGTTTAGAAAGATTTAATGGAAGTATTATCTCTGTAGGTTATGTACTCTTACTCTAAACACAGCATGATAGGATGTGCCCAACCGGTAATTAGGTTTACCTGGCTAACATGGTGAGCCTTGCCAACATGCAATGTGACAAAATAACAGATGACCTAAATTCAGAGAATTTCCCTGATCCCTGATACTCACCTGATATTTTGGAAGGTCTCTATTGCGAACAGCTGATTAGACTAAGGAAATAAATTGAGAAAAGACGGCCAGAAATTAGCCCTACAGAAAATGTTATCACTCAACAAAACACGAGACAGCCTGGCTGGGAATACAGACCTTGCATCCTAAGATTTCCACTTGTTTCGGTATCTTAAAAACTTCATATTTGGAGGTTGCAGAGATCATTAATGTAAACTAGAAAGAGGGTAGGGCAAAGTATACAGACCCCACAGCTTACTGATACTTTCCAATTAGTTACGTTATATAAGTACCAAGAGGGTAAGTGAAGAAATCGGCTGTACGGAACCATCAGTGCGCGAGTCCGAATCACAGGTAGCTGATTTTTACTGATTGGCATTATTCCATTGTGATGTGTAGGTCTGAGATGATATGAAAAGGGGTAATATTTATGTAATATAATAATATTTATACACCTCCGCTAAACGTCTAATAAATGAGTAAATACTTAGTAAATGAGTAAATGATTGAATATTAGAATCGGCACGTGTTCCGCCTGCACTACGATGCATGAGCCAAACTGTGGTAAGCAACATAATATCGGATTATTTTAAATTATTCTGCATAAGTATGACGTTTTTAGGGATCAATTTGGAAACAAAATCTTACCCATATAATTAGTTTTTAACAAGATTAAGCACCTAAGCTACCTAAGCTTGTTATTTATAAACGCATGGATCTTGCGAAATGAATAATCTGGCATTCACTAACTGTACGTAAGAGGATAGCAAAAGCCGTAAATTGCGTGCAGGAAATATTTACGAGACAGCCTCCCGCGGCATTACACATAGTTGTATGCAGAGCGCTTGTTGCAAAAATTCAACATGGTCGACTGGGGTGCAGCATTAACTGTGCTAGTGAAGTCTATACTATCTACTCCGAAATTAAAAACGTAAATACACGCATGCATTTTTTTTTTGAGATACAAATAGTGGCTTGTAAACATCTGAAGTTAAGTACCTATTCCCCTTCCGTGAGTTGGTCGGTTAGGCTTGGAATAGGCTCGACCTTAGCAATAAGACAATTATTTTGGAAATTGATTATAGTTTGACATCTGCGTTTTACGTGCCTACAGATCGTTTAGATTAAAAACAAATAGAGTAGGTAAATTCAGGTACATATAGATAATGATTAAATCAAATCAAGTGGTAATCTGTTCATTTATTCAATAAATATATAGTATCTGTGTATACTGCAACGCGATAACTGCTGCAATTTTTTGGGGTGTCCGCATGCTCCGAAAATTCGGAGTCCTACAGAATCACCCTACTAACTGCCATCCCTGAACTATAACGCTATGCCACGGACTAGATAACTGCACTGTTTATTGGACATGACACTGTTCTCACAATTTCGTTGATAGTACCCGTAACAAAGGAACTTTCAGAACCTTTTCTGAATATGGTAAGTGGGTAACGGAATTTTTCATGAATGATAAATCCGATTGAACGCTGATAATTCTTTTATCATAGAAATTCAAGTATTTGTTAATTGAAGTTGATTACATTTACAACAATTGAAACATGTTGCGAGACAGGTTGCGAAAATGTGTATGTGTGTAAGAAGCGAGATGATTATGAAAATACATAGCAGTTTCACATTTTTCATTTCATTCCATCCAAAGGTTGCCTGGAAGAGATCGCTATTAGCGATAAGGCCGCCCATTGTAAACTCTTTTTTTTTGTGATTGTTTTGTTACTTTTATTTGTGTTATGTATGTTTCTATCGAGGTGTACAATAAAGAGTATTCATTCATTTTTATAATTACCTACCTGCTTAAGATTTTTCATAAATACTTCATCTTTAGGTTATATCTTATTCCGGACTATTTTCTTCATATCTATCAACTTGTATTCTAATTTATGTTTCATTTAGTAACAAATCAAGTAAGATGTAGTCAGAAATAACCCGATTACAATTACTATTACAAATTAGTAATAGCAATCGGTTGACATTTTTTATATTCTAGTTACTCTTTAGTAAAACCTTAGATTTATGTTTTGTGTATTGTAAGGTACATAACAGGTAGAATTATATCACAATGAATCCATACATAAACAATTGGTTTTTTATTCAGAAACAGAAATACACCCGCCGTCTTGACGTCAGGATGGCGGCTCACTTTATTTTTGTTATATCTCTGCATTCAAAGCGTTATTGGTAGATTTGGGTAGAATTAAGGTAGATTCGACCCACATTTATTTTACGCTTATTCGCAACATTACACCCGTCATTCTGATGCACACAAAATACGGCGTAAATTTAAACTAAAACCAGTAAAAGTTTTTTTGATGAAAAACGAAAAGATTTCTTTGTACATTGGTTTCGCTGCAGGACTCCGGTCAGTGAAAAAAGGTTGAACAAAAACGTTCGGCTAACCGCCAAGCGTTAATAAATTCTTCGAATTTGCGGAGGGAAAAAGTGGAAAACGCAACGGCTGGCTGTCGACAGACTTTGCAACGCAATGAGCTCTCACAATAATATCGTGCCAAAAACGGACCCAACACACATCGTGGTAGTGATATATAACATTACTGTTAAAAACGAGAATAGCTAATATTAGTTGGGACTCATCGCGAATAAAGTTTTACCAACGTAGCTTTGGTCTAAAACAGATCTAAATTTGCTGCAACTTAGACACTGGCGTAGGAATTAAACCACTTCGCGAGTTACGTTAGCTTACCTTACCTACCAGAGGGATATCTTCGTAGCTCCGACGAACAACAGAGCTAGGCTAAAGACTAACCCAAGTACTTGAACAACGCCCTAAGTTGTTGAATATCAAGCATAAAATACAAAATATTGTAAAACAGATTTAATCATAACAAATTACAAGTAGGTACGTACATACGCAAAATATTCTAATCATCACAATAAAATGTAGATCTTAACTATAAAACATCAAAATAATCAAAATCTAGTGAAAATAAAATGTCTAAGTTTTGGTTAAGAATTTGAAACAACCATGAGGCTTTGTTCATTGATCAGTTCAACAGTAAGCATTCACGCAATTAAGTCAATTCATGTACATAACAATAAAGTAGAGTTCTGTCATCTATATTCCTCAAGGAAAGAAGTAACGATTTTGACGCTACAATTTTAGAATACTGACTATTCTAGTCAAGATTGATTGCAAAAATGGTGCATAAAATAGGGTGCAGAAAGAAATAATGGTATGTAATGGTAATATGTATATGTAAAAATATTATTTTCTTCAAGTCTGGGTCAAAGTCATGTCTAAAAGTAAAATTTTATACGGAATAATTATGTTAAAAGTATAGTTTATGTGGAATTTGATTATTACATTACGGAATATTTACCATTTTTTCCATCAGCTCAAAAAAGGAGACGAGATTTCAGAAACCTCTGTAGACATTTGATTAAAAGTCACATAATATTTATTTAATACATAAATAACACAAATTATAAACTGCAGGGTCATAAGTTAACTAACATCGTAAATACTCCAGTACCGAACGTTTATTATCATTAATACATAAATCATCATTACACAATATCAAGTCATTTTATCAAATGAAAATTCACAATCGTACAAAATTACATCTAAAAATTAAAACTATATCTAAATTAAACTTACCAAGCAGGCAGGTACCTTAAAAAATTCAGTCAATGTGGTCAAGTCACTCATTTTTAGCTAGCTAGTTCGAGGATAGCTTCGCTCTGTAGTTGAGGAAGGCAGGCAACTTTAGCAACACTACCAGCGGAGTATTTGTTGTAAACCGCCTTATACTTAGAATTGCCTGTATTCACTACAATCTTGGCTAGTTTCCTAATGATCGGTTCGAGGTGTTCTAGTGTGTAACCGGAGTAGTATGCCATTGTGGGTGTCCAGACCACTTCTAATTGCTTGCTGGACAGTAGGTAGAGGGAGAGACAAATCGCCGCGGCCGCCAACTCAGAGGGCCTATAGTGCGCCATTGTATACTCGACTAGACACAGATCTACGAAATACTTCGCTAGGTGGTGGTTCTTCGCTGTACCGTGCGCTGCTTTCACGAATCTGGATGTAAATATAATGATTAGACAAACAGTTTAGGATATGCCTGCACCATACTAGCTTCTTTCCCGCTAAAGGGACTTTCGACGGAGGAGAGTATACCCAAATAATTTATATTGCTAAAAACTCATTTATGCCAGTCTGGATTAAACCAACGACTTTATAAATTCTGGTTCATACCACTAGGCCATCACACTCTGAATTCATGCCACAGTAATATCAAAAACGTTTTGTTTCCATCCAATACCATTCACTGGTCCCATTTAGAAATCAAACCAATCTAGACAGGCAATGACAGGAAGCATAAGCAATACTCTTATTGCTTTTAATATTAAAAATCCTTGTAATAACTGAGTCTAATTGTATGTCACTATATGTCTGGCGAAGTCACTCGGGAGTCTAGAAACACATCCATTGCGGAACAAAGTCATAGCCGTTAGTTCTTACCATCTCAGAAAACTGAGCGGGTATCAGATTGGAGACTGAAGTTGAGACAAAGAGAATGGTTTGTATATGATACAAATCTGTTGCTCATATGTAGTTGGGAGTCCATGTTACTCGCGTCTCTAGTTACCCTCAGAATGGAACGAAAGGAGCACCCCAAAGTAGCAGTAGAACTAGTGCAGTCGTCTGGAAAGTATCGCCACTACGCCTGGTAATCCGCCGCCAAGCAGTGATGTACTCGCATTATTGTATTCCAGTGTAAGGGTTTGTGTGGCGGGAAATAACAGGCGCAACACGATACAACTTGGGTCTTCTCATACTATAGTAGGAGGTTCTGTTGTCTGTGGGCGGCGGTAGCTACTCAACATCAGGTTGGCCGTCAAATCGCCCGATCACTTACAGCAACATAAAATAAGAATGTCCTCTTCATAATAAAGCAGTTAGCTCTTACCTTCTCAAAAAGTTAAGCGGTATCGGCCTAGCGAGACAAAAGCCTAGCTTGGACATGATGTCGCGCTCGCACTGGAATATGTCTGCTTTAGAGTACGCCTTGTCGGTGACGTAAACAAAGTCGCTCACATCGGGCGCATAGATCTCTTCGTATTTTGACGCGATGAACATAGCAGTCACTCCGACCAGCTGAAGTTGGTTGCGTTGGACGTTAGGCACCGCCTACGATAGAAAACTCATTATTTTACGGCTAGAAGTTCGTCATAACTCTGTGAGGAATGAGAACCTTTCAAGGAAACAGACGAAATGCGATACTTCGTAAACATGTATAGAAGCACTAAGTTATTTTGTTGTTATATGTAGAGATCATAAGTAACATCGGCGCATATGCAAAAAGTGGTGAGTGGTACAACCGCTTACTTTCATTTCAAAATCGCTGGTTCAAGTCCAGAGGTGCAGAAAATAGATTTTCAACCGATTTCCAGAGGAGATTATCAATTTGGTTGTATTTTATTTATTTTTATTTTAAAGGACATGCTTTCAGATTAGACCCATACAAATTTTATCAACATCGGTTTAATAGTTTAATTGTTAAATCGAAGTTATTGGAAAAAATGTCATCGACCTTTACGCAACTTCTTAAACGAAATTGCGTAAAATAAAATTAAGTTCATACCTGCAAGTATCTATCTATAATTCCAACTGTCAGATGGAATGTCTCCAACACAAGTGAGAACTGACGCTGTACTTCCACCAGCCAATCAATCAGAGTCGCCCGCATCTTACCAGTGATTTCACTCTGAAAGTTGTACAATATATTATACTTACAATATCACTTTAAATAGATTGATAATGCTGCACACCATTTAAATGAAATCCAGACAAATAGGATGTAGGAAAAATAGACAGTTCGACAGACATGGTTCAACACTGTTATGGGAATTCCAATGGAAGTGTAGATGGTGGAATTACATGCAATTGAGTTGATTTATATCCCTGTCTCGGGTGATGGGTGCAATGGGATGAGTTTTTTCTTACTTTGGTTGGGGGGACATAAGTGGTATTGCTGTTGTTATTGAGGTAATCACTTAAAACCAGGTAGGCCACTAGTTCCAATCACTTTAGTAAAAAAAACTAAATAATGTGCATGTAAAGACCAACCTGTTTCCTCAAATGTTCAGATTCAATAGGATATTTCACTTCCAATTCAATCAAATACTTGTAGATGTCCTTTATATAAATGGACATAAGCAGCGGGCTGTGGTTATCGTTGGCATCAATATCTTCAATATCATCAGGGAGTTCTGGGGTAGTGTCAAGTATTTCATGCAAACGGGCTGAATGCTGTTGAAGCTTTGCATGGTCTATGATTGAAGTATGTTCTTCGGCTAATTTAAGCTTGCCTAATGATTCAGTAGACTCTTTCAAGATGGGTTTCAATGGCCGTGTCTCCCTATTTTCCTTGATTTCAGGCAGCTTATTCACCTTCTTTTCTGCTTTCTTTGCCTGTACATAAATGTTGATGGACTCTTTGGCTTCGGCAGGTTTTTCTTTGAGGGCAGCCTAGACCAAATAATTATGTTTTATTAACAGCAAGCCTAGGTAGTGAAAAATTATTCTCATTTACGGAAAAATGCATTATTCAATCCCAAAATCAATACTGAGGATTTCTAAGGAAAAATTCTTACAAAGGTACAATTTGCAAGAGAGTAATAATAATAGTGATCTCAAAATTATACCTCATTAACACAAGATATTTTGCACACTACTTTAAATGTTAAGATGGTTGATGAAAAAAAGAGAGTACCTAAGTACAATTTTTTCTTTTCTTAGCCATGTTTATTCTTAAAAACAAAAAAGTAGCAATAGTAGCCCAACTTTAAGATGATAAGACATCGAAAATAATAAAACATACACAGAATGATTATTTCTCTGAATTTTAAACTCCTGTTATACTGAGATATATAACATCAACATCATAGATCCTAGAACTATTATTTTCATCTCATTTGTGTTCTCAGCTAGGGGGTTAATACAAGACAATGATGCGCCAGAAAAATGTTAGTTATTTGAAATCATACCCTTGTACGAGCAACGGCCCTAGTTGCTAGACCGGCTGTGCTTTCCTCGCGGCGAAGTGCCGGCCTTGCGGTAGGCTGAACAGTACTCTTGACAGCGAGACCTGTATCCACCTTTGATTGGACATGGCTGTAGTTGCTGTAATTTAATTTATGATTAATTCAGATCTTTTGGCATATAATGTGGTAGTTGAATATACAAATAAGGTAATTTGTAACAAAAATAGTCTGATATTAACGTGTCGCTATTTTTTATTTTGGTAGTGGGTAGATGAGCTCGTGTTTAATTTGTTTGGAAACTTACCATTTTACAGCTCCGCGGTTCAGCGTGGCCTTTTTCTCAAATTCTGCTGTAGCACACGCAACTTTACCAACGTTTACATCGCGTTGTATCTGAACATTTGTGTTTATATCGCCAAGAGCGCCTCTCACACCCAACCCTTGTTTCTTAGCGGGCAACGCGAGAGCACCTTTTCCTTTGATAGCGTAAACATTTTCTTGATCTTGAATCTGCACCTATAGAAACAAATAACCAATACTTCAGAAAATCTAACACTATGGAGTAGATGAAAGATCGACACGACAACTCACCGTCCTGTGTCTCCTGATTTGAACCTCCATTTCTATGCTTTCGTTATTTCGTGATTAACTAGCGGCAGAAAGGATTGTTGAATGTAATCACGAATTACATTCAAGTTTACCTGCCGCTGTATTCGTTTCCTTTAATTTTGCTTGGATAACCAACCAACTGAATATTCGCTCTCGCTTGCTTGCTTTGCTTTCAATCAATTCAATTCACAAAATAACGGCAACGGCTAACACTTTCAAATAGCTGAACGTCATTGGTCACATAAAACAGCTGTTCGATCTGTGATTGGTTATACTCTATGGTACATTGCAACAAACGATGTGAATACAAATCAGCTTCTTCTATCTATATTTGTGAATGTGGACATAACTGACTAGAACTACACGTAAGCAAAATAAATTATTTAAAAATAATATTAATACTGATTTTAAAACAGTGAAACTGTAATTCTGTTGCATTGTATATTTAATAAGACGTTGTATTCATCATTAACCAGAGACAATAGTATAACTACAAATAGCAGCACTACAGCACAGACTACATTATTGACACTGCCTTGTTCGACACAACAAAGATTACTTGAGTCAATCTTGCAACTGAACGCTGACTTTATATGACGATCGGTCAGTACTCTGACACTATGATTTAAAAATAATATTACATACCAATTAAATGTATTTCAGTGAATAATTTGAAATTATCGGTCATAATTTTTACGTTATCTTACCGTATACTCGGCCTGATCTCCTGTGTTACACTAAATAAAAATTCTTTATAATTAATTTTAATTAGTATTAACAGATAGGTTGTAATTTATTATTAATTATTTATTTTGAACAAGAATTTTGTACAAGAAAATTTTTGAGTTGGCTCTGATGAAGATCTGAATGAATGATGATTGTTGTACAATTTAATCAATTTAGAATTTAATATGTCTATTCTCTCATCGGACCAAAAATGGGGCCAAATTAGATTAATTTATAGATTTAGACATCATGTTCATCACATTGCGTGTTCATCATCAAACATGCCAGACGCGTTACAGTACTTCTAATTATCTGATAATTATTTCCTTGGTCCATATTGTCTTTGTAGTGTGAAGTTGGTCTTTGACAGTGACACTGACTTTAATATATTCCAGCAGAAACACATGTGCACTTGCTCAACCTACATTTTTAGTCTATCTGTGCTGTGTATTCTCTTTCACGTTCGCTAAAGCAGTTTTTTATTCAGAGTTTATTTTCTTGCAGCATAAAAATAAAAGATATTTCACTCAAAAACTAAAAACAGCGCTCACGTAGCTTACTTACTTCACACCGGTACTTAATAGTAACAAGATTTTTTTTAAATGTGAGAATTTTCTTCGTGCTTAGAGATTTATGTGTTTTATATTGCGGCTAATTTAATTATTTTATTATTGTACAGTTTTTTCTAGAATGGTGCAAAAGGGGCCTCGACCCTTAGTGATATGTGGACCTTCGGGGTCGGGAAAGAGCACGCTGCTGAAGCGGCTCTTGAAAGAGTTCCCTGATAAATTCGGCTTCAGTGTGTCGCACACGACGCGAGGTCCTCGACCCGGTGAAAAGGATGGCGTCCACTATCATTTTACCAATAAGGATGATATGCTGGCTTCGGTGACTAGAGGAGAATTCCTCGAGACAGCTACTTTCAGTGGAAACATGTATGGAACAAGGTAGGACCTCAAATACACACCATTTATAAAGATATTAGGATGACCATGTGCTCGTTGTTTCGTTAGCATTGGCACTGTGCCAAGCGCAATACTTCTCACTGTCATGATTGTTTACTTGTCTCCATTTCAATATCTGTATTATTTTTGATATGTATGTTTTGCAAAATATGGAAAACTAAAAATAAAACATGTTTTTGTAGACATTGCTGGTAAATAATAATGTTAAGTGAAGTGATTCTTTAGTAAAAATGATTTTGGAATTATCATGTGACATATAAATAAAATTTAAAATATTACTAGCGCCCCGCCCTGGCTTTGCACGGTTGTACAGTATGTGTGTGACATAAATCATAATACAATTCCGTTGTATTTAATTTCAATACTCAATATGCAAAAAATCTCTAAATGATGAAAACAGTGACTTTGCTTTATGCTATTAGAGAAACATAGGTGCACACTATAATTGTAATGGTTGTAGGAACAAATAATTTCTGAGATTGATATCCCCTGTTTTCGTAAGTTTCAAACAGTCCTAAAACCTTCCTTCCTGCTAAAACCTACCTGGGTATCTGAAACACTTGTATATAAATTTTCTATACAAATAAATAAAATTGAAGTGTCTGTTTGTAATGTCAAAACAGCTTTATAAGGATCAGTTAGGAGTAACTTAGGCCACTTTTTCCACAGTCACAGTCTGAAATCATCAGTTATTTGGTTAGCCACTGGTAGCTCAGACATGCCATGGTTGTTCAGACATTTCATTAAATTTTCCAGCAAGAAAGCGGTGGAGAGTGTCCGCTCTGCCGGGAAGATGTGCATACTGGACATTGAAATTGAAGGGGTAAAGCAAGTTAATCAAACAGATCTGGAGCCTCTACTTGTGTTCGTCATGCCGCCATCTATCGAGGAGTTGGAGAGGCGCCTGCGTGCACGCAACACTGAAACTGAAGAGTCACTGCGGAAGAGATTGGAAACTGCCAGGCGTGAAATCGAATATGGTATGGTCATGCAATTCTTATCTCAACAGTTCTACATTTTTGATAAGATTTAAAAGCGGCAGCTACTCCATGATCATGTCTCAAAGTGACAGGCGCAGCAGGCTGTGATGTGGGTGGATTTTCCCATGCTTTGCTATTCAAGTGGTACAATTGTTATGGGTTAAGGTTACCACTTATAACAATTATTTAAGACCTTATAAACTCTCTATTTCCTATTTTTGACAAGTCCAAACAATACTTGAGATCTAAAGGATTAAATGAGTTTGAGTTTATACTGTTTTTTGTGAAAATGACTTGCAAAGACTATATGTGAACATTAGGCTGTTAGGTTTAAGGTTGTTTATGTCATTAATGGTCTTTTTTGTTGATAAGTATAATCATAAAGCTTGTACACTGAGTTTGTATTACTGTCAAGTGTGTCATTGAATGTGGTTACCACTTATAAATGTAGCATGATCTGTCACATTATGCCTCATTAAAGTCATATTATTGCATTATTTGCATGACTTTGTAGGCACTATACATAATGCTTTCACTTATCAATTTCAGGCAAGGAGCCAGGAAACTTCCATCTTCTTCTTCTGAATGAGAATGTGGACAAGGCATACTCGGAGCTGCGTAGCTTTCTTCTTGCAAACATCATAGAGGAACAAGGTAATTTTGGCACCCTACTGATTCAGATACAAATATAATAAATAACTCGATAACCTAACAGACATTGTCCTGTCTTGATTGCAATTTGAACATTCAGTTGTGAAACAATATTTGCGCATGTAGTAGCAAAAATGCCCTTGAGCAAACCACTTCAAGTTTTCTTTCCATATAAGCGTAACTATGTATACAAAATAGCTTAAAAACTTAAAGATTCATGTAAGTTGAAACAAAATCGCTTTGTGAAAATCATAATATCAATGGTTTTCTGTAAAGACCAGAGATAAAACATAAAATTTTTAGTTGAATTAGAAAAGTATAATTATCAATAGTAATTATAGTTTTCTTATCTTTGCATTATCATATAACACCAACATGATAAAGGTTTTATTAGAATAGTTAATTTGATGATGCAATACATCAATGATCCCCTTAGTTTTAATTTTGTCATATATTTAAGTTTGACTTGCATGATAGTGTATCATTATTGTGATTGTGTAATTACCTATTTTTTGTTTTGTTTTTCCTATAATAAAAAGTAAAATTATGTGACATTATATGCACATAATGTTATGTTATGACATAATGACATGGTGCATGTTAACTTCCAAAATGTTTGAATGCTATTGGGATCCTTAAGAATTTTACCGAAACGAAATAAATGTGTAATTAAATATTCATGGACATTTCAGTGCCATAAAAACATCCAGGCACAGAACAAACATCTATGTTTGCCTCACAAATATTTGTCATGTGTGGGAATTGAACTAGTACCAACTGAACTGTGAGCTAGCAGGCCATATTTAAGTAAAACTAGCTGATGATTTAAAAATCTAAAAAACCGATTTCAATTCTTTTATCCCCATTTCTCGCCCTTAAGGGAGAACAGCCTACCATTTTATCATTATAAAATATGGGTAGGCCAACTAAACCCACTGCTCCAATGAGACAAGGTTTCAAAAACCGCTCGACTGATTTTGGTAAAATTTATATGGGACAAAACGGGAAGCACCAGCTTTAAAAAAAAAGAATACTCAAAATCAGTTCCCCGGTTGAAAGTTCTGAGGTAACAAAATACAGTCGAATGAACCTCCTCCTTTTTTGAAGTCTGTTAAAAATAATAATAACTGTTGTCCCTTATAGGATTGTATGTCAATAGCCTTAGATAGCCCAATACAGCCAATGTATTGGGCTATCTGTTGAGTATAAGTTTTTTTTAAATGAATACTTAGGATCATTTTCATTTGTATAGACTGGATTATTTTTGTTTTTATGGTACTTTGTACTACCACAAGCATTCCTGTAAGGCACACTGGTTATTATTACATGGTAAGGTATATTTTACTACATCCGTACCATACCAGCCTCTAATATTTCCACTGCAAGGACAACTGCCTACTCTTGATAATTAAGAGTGAATGGGCTTTGATCTACGGAAGTTTTCATCACAAACGGGGTTACGAAAACTTCCGTATTCGAGTTAAAATCGCAATTAGACGGTTTTTGGAAGTTCCGACTGCATTCAAACACAGGCTTAGATGGAAGTTGAACCCAAACTTATCCATTTGTTTTGTTATTAACATTTTCGGGTGATTGTCATAGAATCTCCGGGCTGTCTTTCTTTTATTTGGATGAGGTAATAGTAATTTAAAAGAAAAATCTCTCCTCTTTTCCTTTCAAACTTTTGAGTGGCCTGATTCTCTCTACTTAATGCGTGATTAAAATATATGATACTTTTATTTGACACTATAAACAATTCAACCTACTGGATGTTGTGTTGTAAAAAACCAATGGCGGCGATGAGCTCACCAATCGTGAGAAAGTAAACGTGGTCCACAAAGCGAAAATTTATGTAAGCTTGTATATCTAATGGGGATAATGAGAAAAAACATGATTTGAACCGGCATTTAAGACATGTTTTTTAATTGGCTCTAAGCTCCAATATGGTGCTCAACCCGGTGATATTCATGACAGTAGCCCCCGTTTTCTAACATACTAACATTGTTTGACAGAATCTGATACAGCTTCAAAACCAGTGCCAACTGACTCGGAAGACTTCAAGGGAAAGTGAAAATCTCTGCATGTAGCATGTTTAGCAATGGGGAAATTAGATTTGCCCCATGCATTTTTTGATGTCTATTGTCTAAAGGAGTAACCACATCTGAATGGCACAATCGCTTGGCCTTTAAAACACTGAGCCATTTACAAAACCAAATGTCGCCGTTTAAATGTGGTTAAGCCTAAATCGGTGTTAGATATTAGTTCCGTAATATTGGCCCCAATATAGAAATTGGAAACCGTTTGGTGAGAATACTACCTCCAAATAACTTAAGGAAATAGTATTGTGAAACAATGCATTATGAAACAGGTCATTAATTGATATGTAGGTCCCTAAAGTGCATTTATACCTGATGATATGTTCAACCTGAAATAATGTTTTTAATTTTGGATTCTGCGTAAGAAAAAATGCATTTTTCTTATATATAATAAGATGTTTTTCTAAATCTTTGGACATAGGTTTACATCATTTACGTTTGCTTTAATTTAATTATTTGAATGTTTCAGTGCAATATTGTTCTGTATCCTGTAATATTCACTAAATATAAGTAAAAGTTAACCATTAGTACAACAAATTATTCACAGCTTTTACCTCTAATTGTTGGTATATTGTTACGTTAGTGTGTAGTTGAATTTAATCCAAGATTTATTAACTTGTTAGATTTAGATCGAATCCATGAATCCATGACCCATGGTTCTATGAATTATTTTATCATAAAATATTAAAATCACAATCATGCAGAAATCCGTTAAGAAGTATAGAATCTCTGTGTTATTTAAGTTATTATCGCTGTAAGAAGATATTCATTTTGCTCACACAATTATATAAGTTGGGAACATAAACATTCCATTTTATCATTAAATGGTTCCCCAAATATGTGCCAAATATTTAAGATAAAGTTTGGTCATCTTCAGAGTTATATTTGACTTAGCCATCATAATCACATTTGGGAATTAGTGGTAGGTACATCATAATTTCGTAGTGCTTGTTTATTATCATTAGTAGGTGTTTTTGTGATACAGTGTTTTTTCAAGCTATAACTTCATGCAAGCTAAATTAAATGGTACCCTACATAAAGAGATGGAAGCCCGTTTTTAAACAAGAATCTGGTTAGATCATTGTAAAATGGTGTTAAGATCTATAACTTGTGTAGTGAACCCATCTTTTGTAGTCTCGTCAAGTGTTAGATTACGTAAATATTTAGAAATTAAGGATCTAGGCACACGCTATGTCAACTAATGCTTTCCCACTTGAAACTAACTTTTAATCTAACATTTTACTAGTATATAAATAAATGTCTCATAAAGTGTTGTTTACAAATGTTGAGAGCCTGTGGCAAAATGTAATTGGAATACAAAATACTCATCAAAACGCTCATCAAGTCATCACACGAATAACCATAGAAAAAAAAGAACTTGTTTTTTTTTATTCTGTGAGTTTACGTACTATCAATCGAGGACTTCTACAGGTTAAATAGTTATTGAAGATTATTTCAATTACAAAAACCCGCTTTATTGTTGGTTACAACAATAAACCTTACAACTTTTTATAACTACAAAGGGAAGGTTGTTTGTAACCTAACTTTGTTCTGCAGCTTTTTAATAATAATAATAATATGCATGCATAAATCAATGTGTAGTTTTGCTTCTGTAGGTATCTGTTCCGTGTGACCGATGAATTAAAATTTTGTGTCCTACATAAGTAAAATTTTAATATTAGGAGTACAAATAAGTTTCCGCCGTTTTATTGTAGATGGCGCGGCACGGAGTTTCAGTTAGCTTTCGCAGATGATAACCGGCTTAAAAAATAGTTTGGACATTCAAGAACAACATAACCTATTAATATCATTGATTTTATATTGGTAAAATATAATTTTTATAAGTTGAAAATGTCAAAATTTGAGCCAAGTAAGCGTCATTTGCGGGAAATATTAGTTTACTTCTTTAATTTAAAGAAATCTGCTGCTGAGGCGCATCGATTGCTCGTAGAAGCATATGGTGAGGTTGCTTTGAGTGAGAGAACGTGTCGAGAGTGGTTTCAAAAGTTTAAAAATGGTGATTTCGACGTAGAAGACAAAGATCGCAGTGGAAGGCCAAAAATTTACGAGGATGCAGAATTGGAGGAATTATTGGAGGAAGATTCATCTCAAACACAAAAAGAACTTGCTCTAACATTAGAAGTCACTCAGCAAGCAGTCTCACATCGTTTAAAATCATTAGGAATGATTCATAAACAAGGAAATTGGGTTCCGTACGAATTAAAGCCGAGAGATATTGAACGCCGATTATGCTTAAGTGAAATGCTGCTAGCTAGACATAAAAAAAGGGTTTTTTTACATCGTATCATAACTGGTGATGAGAAGTGGATACATTATGACAATCCAAAAAGAAGAAAATCATGGGGATTACCTGGCCACGCGTCAACATCAACAGCAAAACCGAATATTCACGGAAAAAAACTTATGCTGTGTATTTGGTGGGATCAGCTAGGTGTAGTGTATTATGAGTTGCTTAATCCGAGCGAAACAATTACTGGAGCCCTCTATCGAACACAATTGATGAGATTGAAGGAAAAACGCCCTCAATACTATTCTAGACACGAAAAAATTATTCTTCTGCATGACAATGCTCGTCCACATGTTGCGGCTCCCGTGAAAAAGTACTTGGAAACACTTGATTGGGAAGTGTTACCCCACCCGCCGTATTCACCAGACATTGCACCGTCCGATTATCACCTGTTCCGGTCCGTAGCACATGCTCTGACGGCGCAGCGGTTCACATCTTATGAGGATACCAAAAATTGGGTTGATTCGTGGATAACCTCAAAAGACAAGGAGTTCTTCAGACGTGGGATTCGAATGCTGCCTGAGAGATGGGAAAAAGTGGTTGCAAGTGATGGGCAATATTTTGAATAAATTTATATTACCGTTCTTCTACAATAAATATTTAATTTGTGTTAAAAAACGGCGGAAACTTATTTGTACTCCTAATAGATTTAATAAAATAGGCATCTTCTGATGCTTAGGCAGGTTTAAGAATATTTATTATGAAAGCTATGATTTTTGGATTTAAGATATAAACTGCTTTGATGTTGATTCATCCGTTCGGGAGCTACAAAGAAAATTAAACGTCATTCTTATAATGCCTAAAGTAGGTGCATGGTTGTTGTTTACTATCATTTCGTATTAAATCTATCACCCAGAATTTTGATTTCTAGATCTTCGGCTGTGAGGGAGGTTGAATAAAGAAGAAATTTAAAATAGTATTTTTAACTAACAAAATATGCTACGGGCTTACTTATTATGTATATTATAATAACAAGAATGTTATAGTTTTTCTAAACCATTCCAAAAGCGATGATACAGTTCTGTAATTTTATGAGTCGCAAATCTTTCATTTTGTATTTGTTTAGGCAAGTAATTTCGTGATGTACTTTATGTATGTGTGGCTAAATATTAATAAATAAATGTGCAATAATTATAATTTATTCTTGTTTTCTTAAAGCACTATTAATATCTATATCTACTGGACGTAAGTATGTAGGTGGACGGGACGACAGTCACCAGGTGAATATTACTTCCGAATTAATTTTTGCTGAAATTATGATCTTATCGGATATTTAAACATTATGTTCATGCAAATAAATAAAAAGATAAATATATTATTCCAATACCGTAAGGGTAAGCCAGTTGAGCCAGTCAGAATATTGGACAATAAACCACCCCATTCTAGGATGGACCGTGGTGATTAATCCTAACGGCGCGTTTTGACGACTACGCTTACACGCAGAAACCGCCTCATGCGTACGCAACAACCGAAAAGAGAAAATATTTTATGTAATTAGCGTAGAACTCAATTTGCAATAACCTGTGGGGGAACGTGCTGAATAGAAAACTTACCTATGTCGCGCCCAAACACTGCTAAGTATTTTTGTAGGGGCGGTTTCCTAACACTTTCGACGTCTCCATAGCTTAGTAACCTTCAAAGTAAAGAGTTACAGGTTCGACCCCCTCATCTCTAGTAAAGACTGCCAACAGTTATAAAGACGTAACTTTACCCGCTTGGTGTCTCGTAGAATTCATAGGTAGAGGCACAAATATTAAATTATATACTGGTAGTAAAGGTAACTATAATGCTACCTAGCAGTAACTGAAATTAGTCTACAGAAAGGAGTTATTCACATTGTATAAAATAATGTGAATTACTTTTCTTATACATATTTTTGAGTAATAAAACAGCCTTATTTAGACCATTTAGACTACCTATCTTTTTAGACACGCTTCCTAACAATTATTTTTAAGAATAAATTTGTGGCATTTTATGCAATGTATTTTGTTGCTGTATCCTTTTTTCATAGGTGTAATCTGCTTACCCATAAAATTTTACTGGAATAATATCTGAACTGCTTTAGCATTGACTATAGATTAAGATTGGTTTTTGAAATAAACATAATACCAAAGTACCTAAATACCGAATATGGCCAAAAGTTACAGTTTAAGAATGAAAACAAATCAAATTTAAATGTTTTATTGAGTCTCAAAGGACATAGGTATTATAAACAATAGTTAAGTCATGATGTCAAGAATGGGAGTCATTCATTATTAAGCTGGAACCAATAAGTCAAATTTTAATTATGTTATCAAAACTATAATAAAACATTTTTCAAAGGACAATACTGGTATCTTTGTCCCATCTATCACGGTGGGAATGAGGAGGGGTGTTTTCACAGTCACCACTGATGGACGAAGCCTTGGAAATGTTCTTCAAAGACACACTACTGCCAGTTGGAATAAGATTACTCTGTTTGGTCAATGACTTCAGTCTGGGAATGTGGGATACTCTTTTAGGTATCTTGGACCCTTTCTTAGGATCATGCAAAGTGTTAGCTGATTTTGATCTAGTGTGGCCTGCTTCCTTATTCTTCATACATGTTAATGGAGTCCTTGCTCCACTGTTGCTGGCCGACTTGGACTTCTTCGGAGTGTCATTTATATTAGTGTCTTCATCTTCATAGATTAACAGTTCCTCTGTGTTTTTGCCCAGTAGTTTTATTTGTCGTAATTCAGCATTTGTGTTCTGCAGAACTTTGATAAGAGAATCATCGGACATTTCTTCAACATTGTCTTCACAGTCTTCTTCAGATTTGGCTATTACAATTGGTGTTCTTTCTATACCAATAGATGGAGATCTCGGATCATCATCTAGAATTTCAAAGATTGGAAATTTTTCAATTTGTTTTTCTGATATCAAGCTGGAATTTTTATGAATATCTTCAATCTTGTCATCAGCTTCTATATAATCAAAATTTGTTTCTAACAATCTTGTGGGCTTATGCTCCACACATCTATTTGATATATTATTTTCGATTGCTTCATTAGAAGCAGTGGATGATCCCAATGGTCCTGAAGTTTCTTTGAGAGATTCATTAAGTGACATATCATAGAATCCTTCACATAGGTTTTTGGGCATGATCAGATCTGGGCTCAATTCATTTGCCTCTGAGCAGCTATCACAGTTATCATTGTCAGTACTAAGGTGAATGTTGGTGCAATGTTCATTTTTATGGCGCATCAACTTTCTTTCATTCGGTTCATCTATTCTGGATGATATCACAATGGGTGTGCGTTCAAAATCTTGTGTTGGCGAGCGAGGGTCATATGATTGCAAGTGATTTTTAATAACAGCAGAGAGGATTGGGTTGTTATGAATGAGCTTCTCTTCTTTGGCACTTTCAAATGTCTTCCTCAAGTCTACATTTTTAGTAATATTGTGTTTAGATCCCGATTTATTCTGAAACAAAATAAACAATTAATAAAATTTGTGTTTTTTCACATTCCACGATATTTTGGCGGCAAACATGGCTGAGTTCATTAACTCGGGAGTGTCTAGTACTACCAAAAGGCATATCAGAGCTTCAAAATTTTGTTTAAGGAGTCATACGTAATTATTAACATTCATAGAAGTTAATAAACTATAATTTTAATGTGTAATTAGTACACGATCGTCGGTCGCTAGTTGTTTCTCTAATTCTCGACGTAGTTTTAGAAACACTTCCATTATGATATTAGTATGCGTATACTCACACTCAAGGGAGTCCTTGTGACTTCAGGAGTAGGAGACCTTGGATCTGGATTATCACAAACGTCCGAGTCTCTTTTGTGTAATATCACGGATGTATCATTGTTAGGTTTGCTTCCATTACTCCCCATTGTAATTATTTAACTCACTCAACCGACTTTGATTTAGGGTATTTAGTTTTTCTTTTACGCGTTTACGTGCATGCTCGTAATATTATTTTTAAAAGTTACATAGAAATAAACATGTAACGGCTACAAGCAAACGTCACTCAAATCAACAGACGAGTCAGTCAGGCATACACTAATTACATTTGAAACTCTATTTTCAAATGAGCCAATAGCAAGATAGTAATAATCCTCACCCGAAGGACCAATGATGGCCGTTCGCTCTGGCCATAGAGTAAGTTCGTTCAGAAATGGTGCAGTGCAAACGAATGTAAACGCTTTAATATTAAATTAAGGTGAACCATCATATTATAATGCACATTAATAGCGTGCATGATTTTAATATTATAATATGGTATAACACATTTTGCATGTACGTCTTGTTCCAACGTATTCGACTCGTGTCATACTCGTGTCAATTGACCATTCTGCGAGATCCGGTCGTTCAAGTATTGGTTGGTGTCACAACCCGGGATTTTTCCACCAATGGTTTATCAACCAAATAAATTTGGTTGGTAGTTGATTGATTGATACTTGATTGATTTTATTTCCTCAACTGTAAATGATCAGTCGAGGATCAGTTGATTTATCAGTACTCGTAACTGAGGGATTTTTAATTGAGAACAATTCAGATCAGGCGTTCGTTCTGGCGTGATTGAGTAACAAACATCCATTCATGTAGTCCACATAAAGTTGTAATGATTTATTTTATATAAAGTTATTTCTTATTTTATTCTTATTTTACAGTAAAATAAGTCAAAAATATATCTAATAAAAGTTGTTTATTTATATATAAATGTATTATATTACATGTTATTTTTTATTTATTTATTTTTGTATTAGTTATTATATGGGTACACAACTAAAATCTTGTGACCAAGCGCCTCTACGGCATACAGCCATGGGGCGTGAGTTCCATTTCCAGCCACGGGCACATCTCAAGCGACATGAAGCGCCCTCCGCCAGACCCCAGTCGTTGACTGTGTTTCCCTTGCAGCTAACGCGACCGTGGTCCGGTGGGGGTAGGGGCTCACACCATTTTCTAGCTGTAAAGTTTTCATTCAAATCCATTAAACTTTAACTTTTCTTAATGAATAAAGCATATCGGTTAACAAAAAAACAGCCATTTAAAGGAGTGACTTCCATATGATTGTTTTTTTAACCGTAACGTAACCTAACCGATGTTTTCACAGAATATGTTGACATGGCGGTAACAAACAAAAATTAAAAATACAGTGGTACGGAACCCTCATTATATTATTAGTCCGAATCTATACCAAGGCGTTTATTTTATACCTGTGAAGGCTCGTGACGTGAGGAGACAAAATGTGTGTAGGTACCATACTATTGTATCCTCTTTCATATAGTGTAAATTCGTTATTATTGAGGTAATTATAACGTACTAAATTTAGATCGTTCCACACGAGTAAAGTAGCGGGAAGTATGATAGTCTTCTATAATCTACAAGCAACATGATAAAGTCGTAAATATTCAAGTCATTGCACATGCTGCAGGTGTAATGTCAAATATTTATATAATATTAATATCTTGGCAATTGGCAAGTAGCCGATGTCAAACACATTTAAACAATACATAATCTGATTAATAATTCAGTTATGATACATCTATGATACATTATTGCAGTTTGTTTGATGAAGATGCAAATCGTGCGTCACCTTAAAAAAAAGTCTTCGTAGCTGAGACGAAAGGGTGAAGGGAAGCATGTAAGGGTGAATTCTGACCTAATCAGAAAAAAATTCTGTCACAGATATAACACTCCTGATGTAGAAATCGAAACTAAAACTCCAATGGGGACCTCCTTGAAAAAATAATTAGTCATTTATTAATCAAATATATCATTATTATCTGATGGAGGCGTAACGGTGCGGAAAGCTGCACCTAAAGTGCATTAGGTGTAGTCAACAAGGAAACATCTTGAGGTAGCGCTCCTGAAGATATCTCATGAAGAGGCCAAACCGTGTCGTTTGTATTGTTGAGACTTTCCATTGCAGTTATAGTTCGTCCCGCGATCCTGATCTTACAATACGGGTAGAAACGCGGTGCACGAAACATTTTTTTCATTTATAGGGAAAATATGAAGTAACTACATCTTTAATACCTATAACATTTTTAACCGTGACCTTTTGATACGGTCTTAAATGAAACATACTTGGTCTAGGTAGTACCTACCTACTTATGGTACGTGACTTTCTATTTTAATAATATGGTAAAACCCTTACCATTGCAAAGAGGAATGTTCCCTATCCATTTCATATCGTCCCCGCATGTGAGGATTGACGGTCCAAGCAGTTCGCGTTTGGGATCGCGACACGTAAAACTGCATGTTTTATTTTGGTCTGCACAATCAGCAATCAAATATTTTGGCAATGCGCACGTTTGAACCAGCACATCCACATTCATATAGCAGTATTTCAGCAACTGAAAATCATTTATGATAACAGAATATCGAATCAGTAACTACATAAGCAAGTATTATTATTATGAACCATCTGCAGTATTAGGAAATTACGATAGTTTCCTAATTTTTGTAAACTGTAATCTCACAGCCGAATATGGCTGGGATTATATCACACATTTTTACACACGAAGATATGGTTAAAAACTGATAAAACAGAATTTTTTAATTTAGCGGCAATTATTTTTCAGACTACTTTAATTGGATGCTCGTCATCTGACGCATGGCGTGATAATAAACAATTTGAGCTCTAAAAAAGGTCAGTCCAAGGACTCTTTCCCATCTCGGGACATAGACTTATCAAAGACATTTAATTGCAATTGGGTTCGGTTTTCCCTACCTTAACACATAAATGCAACATGAAATATTAACTCATGACCTTTGTAAAGAAACCCGTAAAGCACATGTGACAGGCACTTACTTTGTTTTTATACTTGATTTGACCCAGAATTCTGTACGATCCTTTTTCAAGTAAAGACCCAAACTTGGGTCCGAACATCGGCGTGAATTTGACTTCTCTTGGTACTTTGTACCCGTAGCAAGATGTTAAAATAGGATGCTGAAGCATGACACGATCTGACCACGGTTTCGCAATCATGGTTCTATCGTGTGGACAAGTAACACAGAGATCTGAAATAATGAGTAATTGGTAAAATATTAGCTTCGTTCTACAGCTGCCTGACTATAAAATAACGTTTCAGTAATTTTATCTCACCGGATGGTTTATTATTAGTTTTCCTTTGTTTCAATCGAGTGGGGTATGGTCTCCGATAAAAATATTCTTCGCCTGCTTGAACCACATTCCTTCCTGGGTAGATGGCGGTGACTTCATTGTTTAGCTTATTTTCATTAACTTCTTTAACATACGCATCAGACTGGTAGAAGAGGCGCGGGTCTTCTCTTGGCTGGTGAACCTTGAGCGCCATCTGTTCGGCCGATGAGGTATGCGGTATGAAGTGTATCGGTGACCGTAACTGGGGGTACCGGCTGCTATAATAGTCATTATCATATTTTCCGTGCTCTTGAGACAATATGGAACGACGACTATGAGGGCCTCTTGGAGAGTGTTTGTAGTATTCGTTTGTAACGAGACGAACTCTAAAACAAAATGATTATTTTTTTTGTGGTTTGATTATTATGTAGCTATTATTTTGATTTAATATGTTAATACTTGGAAATATTATAAGGTATCTCTGACTCGATTTATGTAGATAGCACTCACTCGCTATCGAGTCTGTATATAAGTAGTTTCTTCCGGCAACTCTAAAAGCCGTAAACCAGTTAAAGCAAATAACTCTCAAAATATTTACGTGAATGTGCGTCTGCTTTCAAACAAATTCCTAAGATTGAAAGCTAGATTGATACGTAAGCTGGTATAAATCTACCAAAGGAATGGAGATGACGCAAATCTGCTATTTCAGTGCTTTAGCTTTTGTTGGTGAAATATTATCTGTTAATGCTAAGCATATTTTCATAGTTTTTACGGATTATAAACTTTGTTTACTAATGTCGTAAGCAAAATAATTGGGTAAGTAGGTGAGACATTGCAGTTTTTATAGTCTAGCTTATTATAGCTAAAAGCGATAACCTGGTTTTCCAGGTCCATAGTAATAGAGATTAACTATCAACACAGACAGTAAGATTAGTAGGTACATAAGATTTTTAGGCAAGGAAAATTGTCGTTAATTATTAAGGTTTTAAGGTTTTGAGGCCTTTGTTTGAGGAATTTATTTTAGTTTTTAGGTCTGAAGCCTCAATCGTATGAGAATTATTGAAGCATGACTAAGAAGAGGTTGATTAAAAAAAATCTATTATTAAATCTTACCAATAAAGCATCAATATTTACAAAAATATTTCCATTCACATCAGACTACATCTGTCGCGTTGATCTCAGAAGCTACTGTGGACTTTTTTGGAGATTTCCTTTTGGTTTTATAAACCAACTGACTTTGTAAATTATTGTCTTTTGGTGGCTCTCATGGCTCTCAACGCGACATACCACTAAAATCATTCCTATTTGAGGATACAGTAGCCGTCAATTAATTTTGTTAAGTAGGATTAGTCTCTAAGTCCTCTAATCTTTGTTCAATCTTACATCAATAATGACTATTAGTACCTAAAAAATAAATACTTTTCCTAAACGCGCATTTCCACGGTCATACCAGCCTTGAAAGTGTTATTTAGAGAAATGATGAGTGCGGTCATGCAAGATGCTATTATGTCGTGCCAAACATTTACGTCAACTGACCTGTTGATGTCTATGTCCGGCTGCCAGGCGCCGAGCGATCCTATAAAAAATAATAAATTTCAGCGGTATGTAAATAATAAACTTTATTTTTTATTGTTTTTGAATGCAGGCTATTCAAAAACAATAAAAATAAAATTCCGCATGTGCATTCTTGACGCATGTGCGTTGTTGACAAGAAATTGTCGAGAAGCGGTGAAGAATAGATTGTTTCTCATTGTGTTGCAATTTCACATTTTCCTACTATTTGTCATTTGTCAACCGACTTCCAGAAGAGGGTATCAATTCGACTGTACTTTTACCTCATTTTTCGTCATTTATGAACCGATTTTGAAAATACTTTTATTATTTGACAGGATATCTAAGTAAACAAAATTACGTATTTTGCTTTTTTGTGACATTTTTCTTCGCTCGTTGCATATCGATGTTGATGAGTCTTTTTAAATGGTAGGGTGTACTCCTAAGGGCGAGAAGTAGGGGATGAAACAATTGAAGTTAGTTTATTTTTCGATTTTTGTATCAGTACCTTGTTTTCACTTGGGTCTTAACGACCAAATGACATTGCAACATACAATGTACGATGCAGAGCAGCCATTTCAGAAATAAAAGAGAACATAAGATTGTTTTACGGCACAACATTATTACTAAAAGCAAAGAAGTATAGAATAAATTTATTACTAAACTTCTATTTAAATCCATGTTTTACTTGCATGTCCTGTGGAACAATGTTTACCAAAGGATAATAAAGTAAGATTAATACATTTATGACAGATTATTAATTTAAACAGAATAATTTATGCAAATGGTAGTTGAGAAAATGGAAAATAGTAATTTAGATGATAAAATAATATTCCTACATTACAAATCCATATGTTTGTATACATAATGTATATATATACAATACATATGTACGTAAATAATAAATTGTAATTTATGCTGCAAAGTATTTAGCTAGGTATAAAGATATGTTATACTGAAGGTGCTAGGTGCAAATCCCATTCGTTAACCTACGCACTTTGTTGTAGAATTTATTACTGTATGTAACGCAAGGGACGAGCTGCACGCTCACCTGAGTTTAAGTGGTTACCTCCGACCAGAAACCAAAAAGGTTTTTGAGGAATTGATTTTTTGTGGCAATTATTTACGCCGTATTCTTATTCAATTTAGTTAAATTATAATTTACTGCATTTTATTTATTTAGGATAAAAAATTTACTGGCACGCTTTTTGCGCGGGAAAGCTCAACGTCTTATGTATAAAATATGTGACTCTCTGGGTAGCACCCGACAAACAAAGGGATGTAATAAGTATGGCGCCTAGGTATGTTTGTGTTCGTAATTCAATGAACATGACAGTAAAGTAAATTTATAATAAATATTAGGGATAAAAATTCAGTGGACATAGGTGTGAGGGTATCAATGGAGAAGTCTTTATAACAAATTAGAAGATTCTCGTATCAGATTTTATGTTAATACCGGCCTATTTTCGACAAGTGATAGTATAAAGCGTGGTGGCCCAGGTTCACAGCCGCCGACTTTCAATCTCAAGGTCACTGGCTCAAACCCACACGTGCAGCAATGAGTTTTTCACTTGAAAAAATTATGTGCGCAATAACATTTTCACCAAACGGTGTGACATCTACCAATCCTGATTGGGCTCCCGTGGTAGATCAAAGCCCATTCATTCTCAGTTATCGAGAGTAGGGCGGTGTCACTGCAGTGGGAACATTAGAGGCTGATATGGAGAGTATAAAGGGCTTTGATCTATCACGGGAGTCCAATATGAATTGGTAGATGTCACACATCTTTTTGTTTTTTTTGGACATGCCGGTTTCGCCACGTTGTTTCCCTTCACCGTTGTATTGACGCACATATATTTTTCATTTGTGCACATCTGAATTGGAATTAGGGACAAAACTTTTTTTTCATTAGCCATAGTTTTATATAATAAGAATAAAATAATTAGTTGGTGGTGATTTCAATGTTTTTTTTTGTGTTAGATAAAGGAAACATTTACTTTTTTAACATATTATGCATAGCATTCTTAGCCATGTTTAGTAAAAACCAGTGAAGCATATTCCAGTCTCTAAACACTAATCATTGAAACTTTTTAAGGGTTTTCTCTATATATTTTCTTTATGTATTGTTTTCATATATGCAACTTAGTGATCGTTCGACATACTTACTTAATCATGCACGTAGTATGGAAGTAATATTTCGCTTGACAATAATCGTTTAAAAACTAAAAATATTCACAAAGGTACTGAAATGCGAAACTCGATATTTCTACAACAATACTTATTTAAGTTTCTTTATATTAGCGTTAAACAGAGATTATTTCTTTTTTGTGACCAAAAAAATATGGTGTTTAGCTTAATATTATATTTTATTGTACTTACCAAAGATATTAATAACAAGAACGATCCAGACAATGGTCATGTTTTTAAACGCATTCGTGTACCAAATAATAATAACAGTATCAAAAAAAATTGCGAATTTGAGTAAATATATTCCAATAAACTTTTTAGTTTATTCAAAATAAATACTATAATAGAAATTTTGTGTCACAAATTAATATGTACTCGGATGTCCGCGAACGCTACTGTTCGCGAAAATAGCGGGAAAAAGACTAAAGTCGGAAGCTCTTATTCGCTCGTGGGAGGAATGCTCACACACGCCAGCATAGCAGTTGTTTAATAATAAACAGGTTATAATAATGAACAGTAGATACATTTATGCAATTAAACAATTTGTTATCGTCTTTGGAGAATGATTTACTGTGATGTACTGTATAATAGAAATGGATATAATCTCCACATAATATGTCATATCTTTGCTATTGCTCTTTCTAAAGCGTCCATATAAATTTTTCATGAAATTTAGAATATTCTCGTACACATTCGTATATTATGGGGCAAACGATACAATCATGGGCTCAATTCACAATGACATAGAAGTGACTTTACTTTCTCCAGCCTGTCGCGGATATTAATCTTATTAATATTATAAACGCGAAAGTTTGTATGTAAATACAATAAATAAATGTATGGATGTTTTTTACTCCATCACGCCATAACGGCTGAACGTACCTAGATGAAACTTGGATATAATTTTTATAGGAGGAAAGTTTTAGCATTCGTAAGTTTAGTTATTCGTAAGAAAACAATTTCTTCGATAAGCAATCTGTTCATATTTATGTTGCCGCGATAGAGTAGCCCACATGATCATTTGAAGCTTTGCTTATCCATTCGGGAAGAGGCAGGAAGCTATGTATGTTTTTATCACTGGACAGGTAAGGGTAATTTATAAATATACGCATAAAATGATTTTTTTTCTTTATTCCGGACAAACGATTCACAAATATTATACAAAGAAAAAAAACTGAAATCTGAAATGAAAACTGAAAATTTTAGACAAGTTTGTTGCATGTTGCATAGCAACATGGGTGGTAAGGTGGGTTGGGGCACGTGAAGGCTTGGCAGGGAGGTACGGCCGGGCAGCACTCGCCTGGATACCACACCGTACGCGCATATCGTCCACTAGGCCTCGTACATGCGCCGTGGTTGAAGCAGTCAGCTTTGCATGGGAAGTCGTAGCAACAAGGCCTGAAAAGCAGTGAAAATGAGACTGATTAAAAACTCTTAAGATCTGTGGCAACTCCACTCAGAGATTTACAGTAAACAAAATACACTGCACAACAATAAAAATTAGCCGAATTTATTCGTCTTTATGTTTATGTATTTTAATTATGAACCTTTAATTTTATTTGTATCTCTCATGTTTATTTTTTATGAAAATATCGAGATGGCCTAGATATTTTGTGAATGGTTTGATCAGTGTATATTAGCATAGCTTCCTAAAAGTCATCGTTGATTTTGTACCTCTCCAGAGGTGCATTACTGGGCCCTCCGCAGAAAGGAGCAGCTTCTTTCTGGAACGGCTGCGGTCTCGGTTGACCGCATCTTGGTCTTTTATAGTAGATGCTGTATTCTCCCTTCACGAAGCCGTATCTCGGGCCCGCCCTAAAGGTTTCGTAACCTCGTGGCAGAACTGACATGTTGTTGTGGATCGCTAGTTGTTAGTTGTGGTTGTTTAAGTACTCCTGAAATATAGGCATGAGTTTTAGTTTATTATGTATATTTGTTAGGTGACAATAAAATGTGATTTTTTTATGCAGTACTTACCTAGAGTTTTTTGGGATTTATATCGATATTTTTCTTATTTTTATGATTTTTAAGGTGTTTTACAAATTTTTACAAGAATTTTCACATGAATTTCGTTATGACTTTTTGATTATTGCTAAGATGCTGTCATTATATTATATTGGTTTAGTTATAGTGTGAAAAGGTTTATTTATAAAGAGGTTGATTAGAGTATCATTACATAGAGGGCTGTCATATTGTCTTAGTTCATAATTAACGCCATTTTGGTATTGCGAACCAATTTTTGTTTCTAAGGGAAAAATAGTGGTGTGTACTAGTTGACAAATTGAGGAGCAATGTCTATTAGAATAGAGTAGAATAGAATTGTATGTATTTGTTGTACAATATATAAATGATTATAGACACGACAAAACAAACAATATTGTATTGATACCACAATTCAGCCATATTTGACTCATAAATTCGATCTGTATCAGCCATACAATTCTGTATCAGCCTCCAGGGACACTGGCCTACTCTCGATATTTTAAGGGTGAATGGGCTTCCAATCCACGGGAGCCCAATCAAGATTGGTAGAATGTCACATGTCTTCGATTTTTTTGGTTCTAAGACATGCCGGTTTCCTCACGGTGTTTTCCTTAACCGTTTCGAGTGCGTTGTTTTGTGCAAATTTATTCAAATGAAACTTAATGGTGCTCTTGTAGGTTTGAAACAGTGACATTTAGATTGAGAGGTCCTGCCACCATACCTCAAATCTGCTGCCAAGCAATAGGGCTCGCATTGTGTTCCGGTGGAAGGGTGTGGGTGCTGGTGAAATCACATGCGCATATCATCCCCGTCTCGGGTGATGGACGCAGCAGGATGAATGCAACTCAGTGTAAGATCCAAATTTTATATTGAGTCGCATTACTGTTGTCATGGGCGAGGGTTGCCACTTACCACCACTCAGTTCGTTCAGTCACATTATCAAATAAAAAAAAACATGCCACAACTATTTTCAGGATGACTTAAGCGATCTCTTATTGAAAACCTTACCATTATTAGTAATTCTAACCTATTTATTATAAGCGGCATGGCCAACTGGTAGCTACGAGTTGGTGATGCCGGTTATAAATCTTTATGGACATGCTAGCTGTGCATAATGAAATAAATGAAAACGCTATAGTTGCATTGTGAATGGTATAAAATAGTTTTTTTTGCTTATTTATTTGATATTATACCAGCGCGTTTTATTTTTTGCAAGTTTTGATTGGTTAAGATGACAACGAATATATTAGAAGGTAACTTGGTATTGCAATTGCTGCCGGAGTTTATTTTGTGTCTGAAGCGACGGGACGAGCTGGTGGACCACTTGATATTAATTGGTAATCATCGCCCATTAACAACAGCAAAATGATTCGGGGTTCTAACCTCTCATGTCAAACTACCTATGAGACTACTAGAAGCCAAGTAAGTAGTGTAACGGTAGATTTTACTTTTTCCCATTACACCGGTAGTGCACGGGCAAAACGATTTTTTCCGGTGATATTACCGGTATATAATGATACTAGCTGCGCCCCGCGGTTTCACCCGCATAGTTCCCGTTCCCGTGGAGAATACGGGGATAAATTGATTTTATTTTTTTCGTTAATTTTCCAATGTTTTAATAGTTATTCTGCTATTCGGGACGGAAACAAATCCAACAAATCAAAAACCATGGCAATCGGTCCAGCCGTTCTCGAGTTATAAGTGTTGTAACAAACACGACTTCTTTTATATATATAGATTTTATAGAAACTTCAAAAATTGTAGCCTATATGTTATTCTGATGTATAAGCTATATTGTGGTAAAGTTTCATTCAAATCCATGGAGTAGTTTTTACGTGAAAGAGTAACAAACATCCATACATCCATACTTACAAACTTTCGCCTTTATAATAGTAAGTAGGATTATAAGCCAGGGCTACAACTAGATCATTCTTACTGCTGTACCAATAGGTACAGCCAGGGCTACTGCTGTACCTATTGGTACAGCAGTAGCCCTGGCTTCGAAGCGAGAGGTCCTGGGTACGATACCCAGCCGAGGCACACTGTGTGGTAAGCATGAAGTTTGTTCCGGGCATGAGTTCGTAAGCGTTTATTTTTTATTTAAATGGTAGGTAGGTATAAGTGTTATCTTGATTGGAAAGTCTATGACGATTATTTCCCTAAGCAACCCAAACATCTGTAAGGGGCACCACATACAGTAAAAGACCTGGAATTGTGTTCACAGAATTGTAATATCAGTACATCAGACGTTCTACTATTTTACGCTGAATCTACCACACAGGCATGCAAGGACCACAACAGCCCGCGCAAACTGGGACTCCAGGATAACTGCAACGCTTCGGCGAGCACACTGCTGGTTCCGTGCAGCAGTAGCATGGACACGGCTTGCAGCGGTTTGGCCTGCACACGGGGATAGCCACAGTATCGCACAATGGTACAGGTTTCGGAACGGGCGTGGCAGGCTGCAATACAAAAGATCTTTGTTACAATTTGCATGTTAGGTTGGCACCACGCCATGATTGTACAACCATGACCATGACAAATTGTAATGAGTTCGCTAAACTACGTTAATAAATTAGATTTTATAGTATTTTCTGCAAGTGAATATGAAATTAGTCTTAGCTCTTAGCTTCGAAATTAGCACATGATTCAACGCCATTATTTTCTTGTCAATGACATCATCTAGGTGACATCTACACAAAGGCATTCCTATACCAGGTTAAATCGGCACTAGATTTCGTTAGCAGGACAATAGCGCTACATACCTTGTCGCACGGTGGGCATGAAGGAAGACAAGGCAGAATTGGTTCACTAGGACATGGGCACGGACAAGGTCGGACTGGAGCCGGGCAAGGCGAACATCCACCCCCCGGACATACTGAACAGACGCCGATATCGTTCCTGGATGCTACGCATGGCTTGGTGGAGTAGGGGTAGCAAGCCCCGCATGGAAGTCCGGTACAGACGCATGGGTCATAACTATAAAATGGAGCACTCATTTCAGGATTTTTTCAGTTTTTATGATATTAAAAAAGATTTTTATTTTTTGTAGATTTTTTTCACGTTAAATTTTATATTGAAATGACATGTGTCTATATTCAATCTTCTTATGTTTTTTTTTCTTCTTTGTCATTGCTGAAATACGCACTTGAACCTTCTTATTGAGTGTGGTGGAGAAACTAGTGAGTCGTACACGGCTCTACCAAATAACACAATACGCGCGGTGTTGTGCTCATTTGTAGTTAACGGAAGTAATCGAAACGGTTAGTGATTCGATTAATGTGCAATGTCTTGTATTAAACTAAATATTTTCTTGACATAATAAATATTTAGTTATTGTCAATACATTAGATGCACAGAAAATAGACTGTTCAAATATAATTTTTTTGAAATGTTCGTAATAGTTATGAGGCTTTTATAGAAAGAAAAATTTTAATAGTTAGTTATTATTATTATAAAGTCAATATATATTTGGTGAATAGGTATACGCCGATGAAGTAGCTGAGACCCAGAGTAAGTATTTAGCAAAAAAGCCTTTCAAAATAGTACAAGGCAAAAACTTCCTTTTTATGAACCTGGTGTACGATTTTTTGGAATTTATTTTGGAGAGTTCCTACCCCCTATATTCTGGCAAACACACTTCTTCTCTTTATAATGTTATTATAAAATAATTATATTTTATATTGTATAGCGTAGGGGATACTTGTTAATAGATAAACTTATTGACCCGGCCACGCGTTCCTGGCGCTTCCACGCGTGGCTAACGTTTTTGTCATATGATATTATAATTTGCAATAAAATAATATTGCCATCATAAATTGAGATGTGAGCTATTCTATCTTTCAAGTTGGATCAAACTGCACACGGTGTACAAATTTTATTAAAATCGGTTAATTAGTTTAGGAGTCCATCGCGGACAAACATCGTGACACGTAATTTATATATATTAAGATAAATAGTTGCTTTGATGTTGTTGATACTCATTCGTAGTTTGTTTCAAGTAGCACCGTAGATGACGCTTCATAAACTTTTTGTAGGATACTGCCAAACATCTCAGCGAAAATGTTTTCAACCAGTACTGCCATATTAACATGCTCCCGGTATTCTAGTAGATTTGTATATACCTTAGACCATGTCCCATTGACGATGAAACGTCAGTAACCCGTTTTTTTACAAGTTTGATAAATTGTTACAGAGCTCATATAATTTTACTTTTCTTGGAAATGACATCAATTTCTGTCACTTCTTCTAAATATCGTCCTAAACTAATACTTCCTTTCCTTTCAAGTTTTGGCTACTTTTTAATCAATTGATGACAATGATTCATTGGCTACGTAGTGTTATCGCAAGTGAGTGTCACCCTCAAATTTTTTCCCAAACAATTATACGTACAATGTTCCCGGTACTCAGTGGAAGTGTTCTGAGGAACTGACTAGTCTAGTGCCAACGGCGGATTTCTACCACCGCACCACACGCCGCAAAGCCAGATTCCAACATCACCATCTGGATGACTGGTTTTCCAGAACCACCCGCTTCTAATGATTCATCTTTCCATGTATGAATAGATTGTGGAATGAACTTCCCTCTGTGGTTTTCCATAAGCGGCTCTCTAAACGGTGGTTAATTTTTCAATTAGGAAGGCCCATAAGCCTATATGTCCCTTATCTCACAAACGAAAAAATTCTGTATAACGAATCCTATATAGTTAATGGCAAACGACACTACTCTAGTAGTTATTGCTACTGTACGATGATTCAGATCCAAATTGATGAAAGACTCCCAATATATTATTGGAATCTTCCTAGAAATAAATCTGGCAACATTTATTTTACTTCATAAATTAAACAAAAAGCGAAAAAATTTTTGAAATAAAAATTATAAAATTAATGTAAAAATGTGTAGTTTCTACCCAACGTGCCCGGCAATATTACCATGTGGACTTGGTCCGTGCACATATTCATGCCCTGCGCCTCCATCGTGCTGCCAGCCGTGCTGTCCTCCGCCGACGCCGTGCACTCCTTGTCCTCCATGTATTTGCAAGCCAACTTTCAGACAATGTCCGGCGCCAGTGATCCCGGATTATGTCCCACCAATAGTGCCGATGCTGCCGCCTTGCAAGCCCCGGCGGTGTCCTCCTAAGGACCCCCCACCGTACCCTGTACCATTGCCTGTTTGCTGCCCTCCCGTTCTTCCATGCTGTCCGCCTCCGGAACCTTGCGATCCTCCACCAGTAAGTTAATATTCAATCCAGTCACGTTCTAGTTTGTCATAACAGCAGCTAATGCGACCAACTTAAATAAAATAAAGGACATTTCCACAGCGCCAACTAGCCCCAAACCAAACATAACTTGTATTATGCATATATGCAATGCTTGTTTTGGATGGGAATTGACGCCACTATTACCAACTAAGCTGTGGGGCCAATCAAAAATAATAACCATGGCAAAAAAAAGATGTAAATCTCTACTTAAATGATTTACATATCTTTCAGATGCAACCATGTCCGGACCCTACGCCATGCTACCAACCAGTCCTCCCTTGCTGTAATCCTCAGTGTCCTTCGCCGATAATTCCAAAGCAACATCCTATATGCCCCAGAGCACCTCCAGCTCCATACCCATGTTTGCCGATTGGTAGAAGCTGTTGCCCAGATTGTGAATTGGACCCTGTGACAAGGAGAAGACCGCTGATTGTCCACGACAGCGTCTTCCAGAACCGACCATCTGGGCGGCCTGTGGAATGTTTCACAAGAAGAAATCCAAATGTCCGATATTCAGTGAATAACTATGTCAAACAGGTATTTCTTCTTACTGACTTTATGAAATATACTTTATGAAATAGGAGTAAAAAAATACAAATATTTTTTGTTTTCAGGGTCCTCAATCAGGGTGTGCCTACGCGGTAAATGTTCCGTTGAGGTGAAAACCAAGGAAAATATGTCTTGACGATAAATTATTCAAGTTTTTATGTTGGTGCTCGTCTATTGTGAAATAAAAAATGTATCGTGTGAATGATATGCGTTTCTAATTCGTAGAGATAGAATTATAATTTATTGTTTAAATTATATTAAAACAATAAATTATAAACAATCTGAGGTTTTAGAAAAGATTGTTAAAATATTAGTAGTGCAACAGCTTATCCGTTTCGGGCATACAATAAAATATGGCAATAGTGCCATATTAAAAATATTAAAAAATTACATGCTAATAGTTGGGCTTTGCATATGTTGTTTAGTAGGTAAAAGCCCTGCCTTCGAAGCGAGGGGTCTCTGGTTTGGTTCCCGGCCGGGGTAGAATTTGTGTGATGAGCACAAATTTTGTTCTTGGGCTTTTGTGTTTGTGTTCGGTTTTCCCATACCACCTGCAACGCAGGGAATCCTAGTGCAGGAGTATAAGTGTGTAAAGATATGTGTTTTAATAGATTTTAGTGCCTCAGATTAATAATAAACTCCTTTGATTACTTTTAAAACTGGCAAATTGTATTTCATTATCTCAAACTTCATTCTCATGTCAAAATAATTTGGAGATAGCTAAAAAAAGGTAAAATTATCTAAATTAAATATATCAAAATTATTGTGTTTCAACCATGTGCAGCCCCATAACTAACTTGCCAAGCTACAAGGAACCTCGGGACTGTTACCCTTGCTATCCAGTTCAAGTAAGTTTTCATCAACTTGACAAGATGACCTTGTGAAAGCCGATATACGGATTCAGGCGTTACTTTGTAGTAGTTCCTAGGTCATAACCGTCTTGTATAGTAGTAAACTGACTGAAATGAGTAGGAACTTGCATACGGACCACAGTACATTCCTTTTTCACTATAGGGTCCGAAATGTCTTCCCTGTGGCATGGATCCTGTGACGGTTCGCCGGCCGCTAATAGTACACGACAGCACCTTCGACTACCGTCCCACCAGCTGGCCAGGCATGCTGCTCAACAACCAAGACAAGAAAGTCAGATACCAGCTCATCAACTATGAACGTCCCGTAAATATTACGATTGCTTTTCTATCACACTGCAACTATCGAGTTTTTGATTGACATCACCATCATTGTAGGAATACTTACACACACATACACCTGCACTTGCATTCCCCGTATACGAGAAAAAGAAATCATGCTCCTCGCAAAAAATGTTTGCCACGGCCTGGATTCTGATACGTGGTGCTCAGAAACAGTAAAGGCTACGGCAAAATCCTATTTAAATTGCCTGACTGACAGACAATAAACTGCGTAAAATGTCCTAGGAGTTTGCTTTTGTTGGGTGATATTGCTAAGATTTCTTTTTTGTATTCTGTGTCCAAGTAATTATGTTAGTTTAAGTGGTTCACAGTTGAGTGATTTAATTGAGAAAAATTGACTTGAGTTATTTTTCGGGGCCTCTGAAATTTTAACGCTTGCAGAAAATTAGTTAATAAACTTCAAATTTTATTTAAATACCAAAATTTTTATCACATTTTAGATAAGCTAAATGGTAGATAGGTACTGATAATGCTGAATTGGTCATTTATTTTCAGGTAAAGTCCCACTATCCTAGTTGTGCACATTCTTACAACTATTAAGGTGAGTTACTTGTTTTTTTATGTCTATAAAATAAAATAGTGAAAACAGCAGATGGCCTGCTTAATGTTGAGCGATTACAATTGAAAAAGTTCTTAGACTTAGGCACGGAAAGCTCAGTCGTATTGGATCGCTACGGTCATATTATGAAACGTTTAACTTTATCAGAATCTCGTCAAACTGAAAACAGAAAAGAATTTTGGATTTTGTAGTTGGTTGAAGCAATTTGCCCACTTAAAAATATCCTGCACCTATTAGTTCATCCAAAAGCAGGAAGACGCAACCTTCACTTTAAAGCCATTTCCATGCTTTAGTTGTTTATCTAAACGAATGTGTACTAGTATACACTTGAATACCTTAATAAATTAACTCATATTTAATTAAAGCTGGGTTTCCACGCCCAATGTGTCATGCCATATATTTTTTAATTATCAAGACACTAATAAATACAATACCAGGGTATGCTTTGCGTTTTCCGTGTCCTAATTTTTCATTATATGTTCTGAGCTCGCGAAAACCGAATTAATGTAACATCTCAGGCGTATGTCCCAAGATGCATCTTAAGTCTTGAATGTTGGTCATGTATGTATTGTATGTTGGTCAAATCCGTGCGAGAGTTATTTAGTGATTTAGTGGAATGATACTACCCCTAAGCCACTATCGCCTTAAAACCTGACGTACCTACTTCAACGGCTTCAGCGAGGTTGCGGTCCGTTTTTATCGCTTTGACTCACCTCTGAAGGGTAAACCCCCCCCTCCGTTTAGCTCGAGCGATACCCATGAGCAGTGGGCATCAGCTCCTCAGGAGGACCTGACCCTGGAGTCATGACCCTGGAAATGATACGTCTTTCTCCGACTCCTGGGTTTCCCTCTACAAATACCTATTTTGTATAAGAATACCACCTGTAATGTACCCATAGCAACAACAGTCAACAGGTCAACACCAGAATATGAGGGCAAGGCTTTCTCTAGATTTATTGCTCCAAGTAAATTTGTCAAAGTAAATTGATCGTTAGAAATCATCATGAAATTTAATTAAATTACGATATAGCCTTAAAACGTGACGTACATAGCTAACTGTTGCCCGCGACTTGGTCCGCGTGGAATTTAACAATTTTTTGCGGTCCTTAAACCTTTTTTTATATTATAAAAGTATCCTAAGTTACTCCTTATAACATCAGCTATCTACCAGTAAAAGTCCCATCAAAAGCGGTCCAGCCGTTTTGGAGATTAGCCGCAACAATGTCAAAGTCAAAATACTTTATTTCCATTGAATTCTTCAAAAAACACTTCCAAGTCGTTTTTAAAATAAATATGTAGGTACAAGATCATGGTTTTTATTACTTGTTTAGTACTTGTTCAAACCCTTTCCGACCCTCCATAGGGAAGCAAGCAATAGGGATACCCCAAATGGAAGTATTACTTTCTATTCGCGATCATGATCATGTTCACTAACAATGATCAAACCGACAGACTGTTTTTTTTTTATAAGTATTTACTTTATATACGAGTACTTTCAAATGCATTTAGTAAAGAGCTGTTATTTTGACATTACTAACAGACACTTCAATTTTATTTTGTATAGATGACAAATCACATTGAGTTTTCAAACATGTGTCAAAATAAATTTAATCAAAAGCACTAAGGAGTATTGAAATTGTTGTCTAGAACCTAGTAATCGACAATGTTAAAATGACACTTATGGTATCTTAGGCAACGAGTAGTTGTTGATTAGATGTCTTTATATTTAGTTGTCAGTTTGAAGAAAATTATATTTTATGTTCGTTTTATTGTAAATACTTTTATGTGCTAATTTAAATTAAAATTCCACTGCAAACTACTGAAATATATATTATTTCGTAGTAAAACATCAGGTTATGGGCCCAGGGTTTACCAGAACTATCTGGCTATTTATCCTAATACTGTGGAAAAGTATCTAATGTGAAAATGCAAGCTGTTACAAATTTTGAGAAACTCTCGGGTCAAGCCAATTATGGCACGTGGGCCTTCGCAATGGAGATGTTTCTGACTGATGTAGATTTGTGGGATTGCATCGATGAAAATTTCACGGCTGACACAGATGTAGAGCAGAAGAGAGACGCTAAGGCTCGAAGTAAGATCTGTCTCATGTGTACCGAGAAGATTTATCCCATGATAATGCATGTCAAGACGGCGAGAGATACTTGGTTAGCACTAAAGAGAGCGTATGCTGATGGAGGTTTACTGCGGCGGCTATATCTACTGCGGAAGCTATTCAACGTCAAGCTGTCTTCGTTCAATACCATGGAGGAATATCTAAATGATATTCAGAAGACTAGTCAAGCTTTATTAAGCATAAAAGCTGGATTAGATGATGAGTTCATCGGAATCATCATGTTGGCAGGTCTGACTGATGATTATAACTCCTTGGTGATGACATTAGAACACTCAAATGTGAAAGTGTCAACGGAATCAGTGACAGCTGCGCTACTAAAAGAAAGTATAAGAAAAACGACAACTGACGACGAGTCTGCGGCTGATGTTTTACTACGAAATAATATATATTTCAGTAGATTGCAGTGGAATTTAATTTAAATTAGCACATAAAAGTATTTACAATAAAACGAACATAAAATATAATTTTCTTCAAACTGACAACTAAATATATAGACATCTAATCAACAACTACTCGTTGCCCTGGATACCATAAGTGTCATTTTAACATTGTCGATTACTAGGTTCTAGACAACACCCCCACTTAATCCACAATGTCTTCTACAGAAGTCATGCTTCTGCCTTGGAACTCCCTTTGTTAACATGTCAGCAGGCATAAGGGTAGTCTCACAATATTTTATACAAAGTACCCTTTGCTCCGCTAATTCTCTAATAAAATGATACTTGATGTTTACATGCTTAGACCGTTTTCCTATTGCAGGAGAATACACAAGCTTGCTAGCACTTTGGCTATCACTAAAAATACTAATAATGTCTGTCCGGTCAGTCAGTTCAGCATATAAACCGTTAACAGCTATGACTTCCTTCGCAACTTCACATATTGCGATATATTCAGCTTCAGCAGTACTTAATGCTACGCATCGTTGTTTCTTAGACTGCCAAGCTATTGCAGCACCACCGAAATTGAGGGTATAACCAGAAAAAGATTTCCCATCAGGCCCGTTCCCCCAATCAGCATCAGCATATGCAACCAAAGGTTTGTTACACTTTTTGTAACACAGCGATAAATCTATCGTCCCCTTCAAATACCTGAGTACGCGCTTTAGTGCTGCCATATGAGTTGAATCATTACAGGTGTTGAATTGACTCAACATCGTTACTGCAAACGATATATCTGGTCTTGTACAACACGCCAGATACATAAGTGAACCTATGATCTCTTGGTATCGCGTGTCAACATTCTTTGGACCAGGTTTCAGGTGAAGATTTGCTTCTACCGGAGTGCTTACGGGTTTGCAGTCCTGCATACCATATTTTTCAAGCACTTTCTTGGTGTAGGACTTTTGTGAGAGCCGAATTTCATTTTTATCCTTATTGTAGTCAATTTTCATGCCTAAGCATTCTCTCGCTTCTCCAAGATCCTTTATGTTGAAGGAATCACCAATCTGCTCCTTCACCCTCGTAGCTTCTTTATCTTTATTTGTAAATATATAAAAATCATCAACATAAAGAGCAATAGCTACAAAAATCTCGCTTCTCTTCTTAGTATATACACACGGATCATGTTTCGATCGCGTGAAACCCATTTTCACAATGTGCGCATGAATTTTCTCGTTCCAACATCTCGCAGCTTGTTTTAAACCATATATAGATTTCTTCAGCTTACAAACTTTGCGATCTTCCCCCTTTTGAACGAAAAATTCTGGCTGCTCCATGTAAATATCCTCCTGCAAATCACCATTCAGAAAAGCTGTTGTAACATCAACATGATGTATGTTTAAACTCTTCTCAGCTGCCAGCGCTACCAGAAGACGAATTGAAGACATCTTGACAACAGGTGCAAACGTTTCGAAGTAATCTTGGCCTGGTTTTTGCGAATAACCTTTTGCGACCAGCCTTGCTTTATAGCGCTGAACGAGTCCATCCGCTCCAACCTTCAGCTTAAAAACCCATTTCGACTTTACGACGTTTGCGTCTCTTGGTCGATCAACTAGTTCCCAGGTGTTATTTGCCTTCAGAGAACCGTACTCTGTCTTCATTGCATCCAACCACAATTTCTTGTCCGAGCGCTCCATGGCATCTTGAACCGATACAGGATCAGGATAATCTACTACCTCAAAGTTATAGACCATGTCTTCATCACGTTTCGGACGTCTATCACGAAGAGGGTAACGGCGATCAGGAGCATCACCACTCGCATGTTCAGGAACATCTACATTCGCTGAATCTTGTATATCCTCTGTCTCAGAAACCTCATCAACAGTATCGAAAAAGTTTTCTCCATAGTCTGAATCCGTTGCACTCGAAGAACTTCTTTGAATGACAACAGGACTCCCCTGACTGAATTCTTCTTCATTCTGTTCATGACTGGACTGGACGTTCGAACGAAATCTTGGAACCCCCACTGCAACTTGTCTGGTAGACATTGATCCCTCCTGATCAGTGGTAGTATGATTAGTTCCAGTAACGTCATTTCGTAAATATAGCTCTACGGTGTCTTTCTTTGAAATTATATTTTCTTTTCTCTCAACTAAAGACAAATTCTCAAAAAATGTTGCGTCTCGAGCGATAAAAACACGTGTAGGGTCCTTTTCCATATTAATGAATCGGTAAGCCTTTTGATTAGTTGAGTAACCAGTCATTATCATCGTCGCCGTCTTTGGATCAAACTTCTTTCGACTATGATCCTTTATAAGAACCTGAGCCCTGGACCCGAACACTCGTAGATGCGATAGGTCGACTCTATCTCCGGTAAATACTTCTTCGGGAATTTTGTCCTTCAGAGCCATTGTTGGAGACCTGTTTTTAAGATAGACAGCACACAGTACGGCTTCTCCCCATACTTTTTTATTCAAGCCAGCATCATGCACCATACACCTGGCTTTTTCCGTAATGGTACGAATCGAGCGCTCAGCTACTCCATTCTGTTGCGGAGTGTGAGGCACAGATCTTTGATGCAGGATACCATTCTTCTTAAGAAATTCTTGAAATTGACCGTTAGTATACTCGGTTCCGTTATCGCTTCGCAGTTTTTTGATCTTCTTGCCTGTTTGATTTTCAACAAGTGCCTTAAACTCTTTGAATTTGGCGAATACGTCCGTTTTCGATTTTAGCAAATATACAAAAGTTTTGCGGCTAAAATCATCTATGAAAATCACATAGTACCTGTTGCCCCCATAGGATTCCACTTCCATCGGGCCTGCCAAATCAGTATGCACTAGTTCAAGCAATCCTCTTGCTCTCTTACCTTTCCTCTTTGGAAATTTTTTGACGCACTCTTTCCCTTTGCAGCAACCTTCACAAGATTTCATCTTCACAGATCCATATGACAGGCCATCTGCCATACCTTTTAATCTTTCCATCAAAGGTCCACTCAAGTGCCCTAATCTTCTGTGCCATAATTCGAAAGCGCCAGAAGCACTTGACGTATCTGGAGGAGACGTAAGAACCATCGCTGCCTCTTTATCTAAAACATATAAACCCTGTTTCAGTGGTGCTGTTAATAATTCATTACCAGCTATAGTGACGTCATTATTTTTGTAAACTTTACAAAATTGGTTATCAAAAACTACAGTTAAGCCCTTACTACACACCTTACTCACAGATAACAAATTTGTCATCAAACCTTGTAGCAACATTACATCCTCAAACCTTATGGAACGCCCCATAGCAAACACATCCCCTTTCATGTGGGAAACAATCTTGTCATTGTTCGCAGTTGTCACCACCTTTGAACCAATGCTTTCAATGTTTTCCAAGATGCGTTTATCTGACGTCATATGAGATGTCGCTCCGGAATCTATGACCCATTGATCACCAACCATCATTGGCATAGCCGTTATAAGTCCAACGTTATTCTTTTTATCCTTCTTCTCGTGAGATGTGGTACCTTTTTCTTTAGTTTTTCTTTCTTTGCACTGCCATTTGAAATGTCCCTTCTTGTGACAAAAATGACATATAACATTTTTTGTTTTATCATTTTTTGACATCAGTGCCGCAGATTCGTCGTCAGTTGTCGTTTTTCTTATACTTTCTTTTAGTAGCGCAGCTGTCACTGATTCCGTTGACACTTTCACATTTGAGTGTTCTAATGTCATCACCAAGGAGTTATAATCATCAGTCAGACCTGCCAACATGATGATTCCGATGAACTCATCATCTAATCCAGCTTTTATGCTTAATAAAGCTTGACTAGTCTTCTGAATATCATTTAGATATTCCTCCATGGTATTGAACGAAGACAGCTTGACGTTGAATAGCTTCCGCAGTAGATATAGCCGCCGCAGTAAACCTCCATCAGCATACGCTCTCTTTAGTGCTAACCAAGTATCTCTCGCCGTCTTGACATGCATTATCATGGGATAAATCTTCTCGGTACACATGAGACAGATCTTACTTCGAGCCTTAGCGTCTCTCTTCTGCTCTACATCTGTGTCAGCCGTGAAATTTTCATCGATGCAATCCCACAAATCTACATCAGTCAGAAACATCTCCATTGCGAAGGCCCACGTGCCATAATTGGCTTGACCCGAGAGTTTCTCAAAATTTGTAACAGCTTGCATTTTCACATTAGATACTTTTCCACAGTATTAGGATAAATAGCCAGATAGTTCTGGTAAGCCCTGGGCCCATAACCTGATGTTTTACTACGAAATAATATATATTTCAGTAGATTGCAGTGGAATTTAATTTAAATTAGCACATAAAAGTATTTACAATAAAACGAACATAAAATATAATTTTCTTCAAACTGACAACTAAATATATAGACATCTAATCAACAACTACTCGTTGCCCTGGATACCATAAGTGTCATTTTAACATTGTCGATTACTAGGTTCTAGACAACAGCGGCACTGATGTCAAAAAATGATAAAACAAAAAATGTTATATGTCATTTTTGTCACAAGAAGGGACATTTCAAATGGCAGTGCAAAGAAAGAAAAACTAAAGAAAAAGGTACCACATCTCACGAGAAGAAGGATAAAAAGAATAACGTTGGACTTATAACGGCTATGCCAATGATGGTTGGTGATCAATGGGTCATAGATTCCGGAGCGACATCTCATATGACGTCAGATAAACGCATCTTGGAAAACATTGAAAGCATTGATTCAAAGGTGGTGACAACTGCGAACAATGACAAGATTGTTTCCCACATGAAAGGGGATGTGTTTGCTATGGGGCGTTCCATAAGGTTTGAGGATGTAATGTTGCTACCAGGTTTGATGACAAATTTGTTATCTGTGAGTAAGGTGTGTAGTAAGGGCTTAACTGTAGTTTTTGATAAACAATTTTGTAAAGTTTACAAAAACAATGACGTCACTATAGCTGGTAATGAGTTATTAACAGCACCACTGAAACAGGGTTTATATGTTTTAGATAAAGAGGCAGCGATGGTTCTTACGTCTCCTCCAGATACGTCAAGTGCTTCTGGCGCTTTCGAATTATGGCACAGAAGATTAGGGCACTTGAGTGGACCTTTGATGGAAAGATTAAAAGGTATGGCAGATGGTCTGTCATATGGATCTGTGAAGATGGAATCTTGTGAAGGTTGCTGCAAAGGGAAAGAGTGCGTCAAAAAATTTCCAAAGAGGAAAGGTAAAAGAGCAAGAGGATTGCTTGAACTAGTGCATACTGATTTGGCGGGCCCGATGGAAGTGGAATCCTATGGGGGCAACAGGTACTATGTGATTTTCATAGATGATTTTAGCCGCAAAACTTTTGTATATTTGCTAAAATCGAAAACGGACGTATTCGTCAAATTCAAAGAGTTTAAGGCACTTGTTGAAAATCAAACAGGCAAGAATATCAAAAAACTGCGAAGCGATAACGGAACCGAGTATACTAACGGTCAATTTCAAGAATTTCTTAAGAAGAATGGTATCCTGCATCAAAAATCTGTGCCTCACACTCCGCAACAGAATGGAGTAGCTGAGCGCTCGATTCGTACCATTACGGAAAAAGCCAGGTGTATGGTGCATGATGCTGGCTTGAATAAAAAAGTATGGGGAGAAGCCGTACTGTGTGCTGTCTATCTTAAAAACAGGTCTCCAACAATGGCTCTGAAGGACAAAATTCCCGAAGAAGTATTTACCGGAGATAGAGTCGACCTATCGCATCTACGAGTGTTCGGGTCCAGGGCTCAGGTTCTTATAAAGGATCATAGTCGAAAGAAGTTTGATCCAAAGACGGCGACGATGATAATGACTGGTTACTCAACTAATCAAAAGGCTTACCGATTCATTAATATGGAAAAGGACCCTACACGTGTTTTTATCGCTCGAGACGCAACATTTTTTGAGAATTTGTCTTTAGTTGAGAGAAAAGAAAATATAGTTTCAAAGAAAGACACCGTAGAGCTATATTTACGAAATGACGTTACTGGAACTAATCATACTACCACTGATCAGGAGGGATCAATGTCTACCAGACAAGTTGCAGTGGGGGTTCCAAGGTTTCGTTCGAACGTCCAGTCCAGTCATGAACAGAATGAAGAAGAATTCAGTCAGGGGAGTCCTGTTGTCATTCAAAGAAGTTCTTCGAGTGCAACGGATTCAGACTATGGAGAAAACTTTTTCGATACTGTTGATGAGGTTTCTGAGACAGAGGATATACAAGATTCAGCGAATGTAGATGTTCCTGAACACGCGAGTGGTGATGCTCCTGATCGCCGTTACCCTCTTCGTGATAGACGTCCGAAACGTGATGAAGACATGGTCTATAACTTTGAGGTAGTAGATTATCCTAAAACCAGGCCAAGATTACTTCGAAACGTTTGCACCTGTTGTCAAGATGTCTTCAATTCGTCTTCTGGTAGCGCTGGCAGCTGAGAAGAGTTTAAACATCAAGTATCATTTTATTAGAGAATTAGCGGAGCAAAGGGTACTTTGTATAAAATATTGTGAAACTACCCTTATGCCTGCTGACATGTTAACAAAGGGAGTTCCAAGGCAGAAGCATGACTTCTGTACAAGACATTGTGGATTAAGTGGGGGTGTTGTCTAGAACCTAGTAATCGACAATGTTAAAATGACACTTATGGTATCTTAGGCAACGAGTAGTTGTTGATTAGATGTCTTTATATTTAGTTGTCAGTTTGAAGAAAATTATATTTTATGTTCGTTTTATTGTAAATACTTTTATGTGCTAATTTAAATTAAAATTCCACTGCAAACTACTGAAATATATATTATTTCGTAGTAAAACATCAGAAATCACCCTCTAAATAACTTTCTACCCCTTTTTAACACCTTTAGGCGACGAGTTTCAATTAAATACGAAACACGTCTTCCATCAATTCTGTTAAAGAATGTTTAAGCAAAATTTGAAGTAGATTGGAACAAGGAATTTTCATACAAAGAACACACATTCCAAGTTTCAGGTCTCTACGATCAGCGGTTTAGGCTGTGCGTTGATCGTCAGTCAGTAATTCAGGACAAAGCCTCTTATATATTGTATAGATGAGTAATTTTAGTTTAACTTAAATCCGCTATCTAGAATATTTCCAAGAATGTGTCCGCTGGCACTTACTTTTCTTACGATCTCTAGTTATGGGTAAGGCACTTTGTTCATGTGTTCTAGAGATAAATAACTCAATTTAAGTTTTTATTGTTTGTATGGCCTCGATTGGGTTAGATGTATAATTCTTTGAATCCCGCTTGTTCTAAATTTAAAACAGGAAAAAGATTTTTTTTAGTTAAAACTTTTTGACATGTTATTTAGAAACTCCATCCAAATGTCCAAAATCTCTTTAGAGAAGAATTTTGAAAAAAATTGACATCACTCTAATTGTCACTTCTTCACAAATCTTTCATAAAATTGGTTTTGATTTCGATTTTATCTATAAAACTTTCGTCCATATATAATTAGAGATATTAAAATTTATTATCGTGTAAGCTATTGTAATAGTAATAATTACTGGCGTCCAAACTTTAATCTGTTAGTAACAAAAAACTCCGACAATCATTGATTGTAACTTATACAGTATTTGGTTTCGATTATGTGCGAAAGGTTGAGTATAATCCACCAACTTCAATCAGTTATCTCCGCAATTGGGTAAGCTGCAGTTTTATAAGTAAATAAATAGACATAGACTGTTCTAGATGAGCCCGAGGTAGTTATATTCGTAGCATTAGAAGTTATGCCATGTTTGCCCCAGGAAGGCAGAATTAAAGGTATGGTGGTGCCTGATACTGACGCTAAGCAGAAAAGCTGTGATACGATTGAAATATGGGTGTTGGTGAAATTACCAGCTCTCATGTGCTTTTTTAATTTCACCAGCACACACCTATTTTTAATTTCATTCTCGTGTATCAGGCGTGCGCTACAAGATGCTACTTGAATCTTCCTCTACTTTGAGCGCAGAGAAGAGCAATCTATTGTAGTATCTGACCACTTAGTGACTTTGTGGCGTCAATGTCATCGTAGTTGTGTTATGCTGGCTGAGACAAAGGATTATGAAATCGATTCCCGAATGGCAAAGCAATTTTCAACATAAATTTGCTCAATTTGTATTTCTGGCGCATGAGACTTTTGTGTGTCTCCTTATAATGCGGTAGAGCAAGACCTGAATCGTATTGGTGTTTATGGGTGACAGTTGCCATTAGGTGCGTCATAGTCAGCTCATTCAGTCACATTAGTCACAAAAAAAACCTTTTGTAAAGAAAGAACAGATAGATCAATAGATCTTGGTTGTGAGTTTGAATAATAACGTGTAGTGAGCAAAAATGTATATAATTTATGCTTATATTAATAAATAAGGAGATCTGATAATACGGAATGCTAACCATGGTTTCTGAAAACTATGTTATCACGTTTTTAAAGAGCGAGAACCTGATTTTCTGAATCAAACTTTCTGAAACTGAATTTCATACACATGCCAGAGAGTCTTAGAATTTCAAAGCCATGCGACAACTGTATTATGTTTGGACGTCCATATTTCCCGGGTAGGTGAACACTCACACGTGCTTCCCGGGTGGTGCGAAAGGACCAAACCAAAGATGGTTTGGTCCCTAACCTAACCTTCGCAGCTTAAGCTGAGATCGCCCGGAGTTGTACTGCCACACTCCACTCCCATTTCTGTATTTCGGTGGGTGTATGTATCGGTGACATTTCGGGCACTTGAGGTGTTACATCCCCGTCTCGTTTGACTGGTGAAACAGGATGCGTCTTCTCATACTTGGTCGCGAATGGCCTTAGTCGTATTGCTGTGGCTTTGGACGTAAAAAACATAAAATAAAACATATTTCAGAGGTGGCTGTGGTGCGTGCCCGTTTACTTGTGCTACCTGTGCTGCGAAACCATACGGCCGGCCATGTTGCAGTAGCGGAGGATCACTCGTCACAGTTTACAGTCAAGTAGCACATATCCAGTGATCCGATTGCGTGCGCAACCCATTTAAAAGGCATTTCGCTTTGTATCAGGTTCACAGTTCGAATCTTGTGATCATAGTTTTATTTCCTTGAAGCCTACTCGCGAACTCAAAGCTCAGTTTGAAGTCACTCAAAATATTCTTATTTACCACCAATTTTTACAGTTGAGTATACAGTGATTAATTGACAGTTTCAACAAGTCTACCCCAAAGTGACGCGATGTGATAACATCGCGTTGCGCTCGTCTTCCCCCAAGGGTCGTCTCATACTTCGGTAGAGGAAGACCTGAGTCGTATTGTTATATATGAGCAGCAGTATCCACTTAACATCGAGTAGGTTCGATTTAGCTCGTTCCGAAAAATAATCCATACTCAAGAACCTTGCGTAATCGCAAGTGTAAGGTTGTTTTAATTTAGATAAAAAAATATTTCATTACCGTCATCAGCCTATAGATGTTATAAGGAGTAAAATATTATTAAGGTTTCACGTAAAAAAAATGATTTCTATTTGTCACAATTTTTTGTTGTCTTATTGTAATTTTCTATGAATAAGAATGTAGATAGATTATAATTAGATTTAATATCATAGTTTTTCCAATTTTAACATTTTCCGTTATATTTTTACGTAATCGTATTTACTTAATAAGTATTTTTCCATCAACAGATGCTATCTTGGCTGTGGGTCAACCTCCGCGTCCTGTAGCTGCCTTCGACAAAGCGACCATAGCCATCGGCTGCCATGGAGCAACCTGCGTGGGATCATAAAGCATCTAATTTAAGATGAAACAAAATGTGATACATTGTGATTCTGTTGCCATCTTATAACTTGTAACGTGAAAATGTAATAAAGATAAGTTCAATCTGAATCTGCTTTTTCGCTTATTCCTGTCCAGATGAGGATTTCTGAGTTCGGGTGCAATCACGCTCGCGCGCAGTGACGCGTTTTACGCGCGCTCCTACGCGTGATAATGCAGGAGTGGGTTCCAACGAGCCCGGTGGACCCACCCCGGTAACGGGCCAGTTGGGAAAAATTGTTTCATCGAGCCCGGTAGTGCTGACCCCGAAGTTTAACGGGGTCGATGGCACAAATCAGGTGTCATCTGCCCCGGTGTCTTTATAACGGACCGGATGGCACAGATTAAGCCGCATCAGGAGTGGACCCAGTGCGTTATGGAGCCAGATCTACATCTCAATACGACATCGAGAAGAATTAATGTATTGTCTTTAATAAACCTAATTATGCAAATCTTTATTTAGCAAAGTAAAACTGCAACAATCCCGAAAAAGCACTTGTTACTCTCGTCTCCCAACTACCGCTACTGGCGGCCGATGGCACAAATTAATGCTTTTGTCCTAACGTTCCCCAGGGGTGTCCCTTTTTATGGTAGACGTTGGGAGTAAACCGACAGCAGGTATGACGATTTATGGTATTAAATTAAAATAAAGGAAGCTATTCTCCATAATAGCTATCAGTACAGTTGCGTCAAACAGGTTGGAATGTCTTGCGTTGTTGGCGTTGCTAAAAGATTACTAGTTCTGTTAAAGCACAGATTCAAGGTAAAAGAAGCTAAAATGCCGCATTTGAACCGAATTAACTAAAAAAATTACTAGGCTGTGTAGTCTACGCAACAATGATCCATAGAAGGACTACATCTTGCCGATCCGTAAGGACGCAAGAATGCTGCAGCGATACTCCACAAGTAACCACTGCTTCACCACTTTATCGCTGCGATGTGGCGTGGTTGCGGTACGTGTGAAACAACCCTAACCAACTTGCCTATCACATCCCTAGGGCAGAACCAAGGGCCTGTGTGCTCGCCACCTCCCTACAGTAGAACCCAACAGCTCAGCCCAGTAGTTTCAACAAAGTGAAAATCGTGATACGCTTATTCATTATCGTTTATTTTCACAGAACAGCACTAAAGTAAAACAGTTAGAAGCTTGTGTCCTCGAAGACGCCATAGTTAGCAGATCTTGGTGCAGCAGGTGTATATTGTGATGCACGGGCAGCAAGGGCCACCGCAAGGTCCGCAGCATCCTCCGCAAGGTCCACACCTGGAAAAACATAGTTTAGAACAAATGTTTAAAGCCTATGACAGTTTTGGGCAGCTAGGACCCTATACTCACATGTTGAGTTTGTTCGAAGAGTACTACTGGAGTTCCTAAAAGTCTTAAGAGACCGAAAGTGGCTAATATTTGAAGAGTAAATCTTTTGATATTCTGATATAATCTGATAAAGCTTATTTTTTTAATGTTTTTAGTTAGTAATGGAATACGCAAAGGATTTGAGTGTACTGATATTACTATGCAACTAGCTTTTACAGAACACCTCGGTTGTTGTTTGAACTCGAGCTTCTAGTTCGAAACCATTTTCTTTCTTTTAAATTTTTTTTATCTTATTGCCAGTGACATGGCCTGTTTTTATATATCACCTCTTTAGAGGCTAAAACAGGTTTTCGTATTATCAATTATAAGGCTATGTGTTCACACGTGTTGTTTATTTATTAATTTGATTGGTAACTGTTAAGCTGTCAGCATATTTTTAAGTCTATAACTAATAGTTCGCTCCGAACTGAACCTCGCGATAACTCGACAAGCAACTGTTTAGTGTAAAATTTCATGACGATAGAGTAAAGGGTACTCAAGATATTGTCGGATAAACCTTACAGTAGAAGCGTAGGCACTTCGGTACTATTGTACATAGGACTAAGCATAGAGATGTCACAATAAAATGTGAAAGTTAGTAGTGTGTTGTTTGTTTCTTCTTCACGTTAAATGGCTGACCCGATTTGGATGTTTTTGTTTATATTATATAATAATAATATATCTTTATTTCAGACACCAGATCCTTTGACTTAAAAATTAACTAACACAAACCCAAAATGAATAAGATTAAAATAAAAATAAAATTATTTATTGGTAACAAAATGTACAATGTACCTAGAGTGCAAGTTGCCCCCAGCGTTTATAGGTGTCTGTCAGCAAGATCATTTCTGACAGACTTTAATGCAATTTTTACACCTGTTAACTTTGGACATAAATTTGGCGATACGATTTCGTTGAATTGCTATGATTACTCAAATTCTCCTGACGTTACCAGCAATCTTGTTTAGACAATGTTACATTTTACTGATTATTTTGTAGTTCCGGCCTGTTTCTAAAAAGAAAATAGTTTGATATGAAAATAAAAAAATAAACGTTTACACACTCATACCTCTGCACAAGGATTCCCTGTGTCGCAGATGGCATGGACAAACACAGAAACATAAGATGAACACCCAAGACCCGAGAACAAACTTCATGTTTACCACACAAAGTATGCCCCGGCCGGGAATCGAACCCAGGACCCCTTGCTTCGAAGGCAGGGCTACTATCACTAAACCAAGGAGCGCTATGTTCAACAGGATATTATTTTAATATTAAAACGTAGCTGCATAGATTTGCTACAGATTTTTTTGATCAATGGAACATATAAAAGTCATGACCATGTAGAGAAAATAACTGTAGCCACAAACTTCATTACTTTTCGGCACTAAAAAATGAAACTTAAAATCTCTAAATTCCTGTAAAATTTTATCTAAATCTCATAACCAAAGTACAATAGGTAACGGTGAAAGAAGCTGAATACTTATTATACTAAAGGTAAGAAGACTTTACACTTTATATTATTAAGAAAATATGTTATAAATGAGTAAAGGGTTGCATTGCATACCACAGTTTAGAAAGACTTAACTTACAAATGTTATTTTGATATAGCCTTTTTCAAAATAATTAAAAATATAATTTTAAAAAGTTATATTTTTTAACAATTGTTTAAAAGAATACATACATTACTGTATTGCTTAAGGAATGACATCCAATAAAAGATATACATAACGATTTTTCAGGCTACATAACCATGGTGAAGACTTATTGCTGCACATGCGTACCGCTGCACGCGTGCAAGAGCCGTGAGCTGAGAGGAGGCATACTTTATACAGACTGCTTCTGCCTTCGCAGAAATGGCTTGCAAAATGACTGCAAGAGAGGCGGGTGTATTAACTCGAGACCGCTATGCGAGTCTATCCCGGCTCCACTCTGCGAACCAGCCCGTGTAGCATGCATTAGACATTGTGCTAACCCACACGCGGAAGCACTCAGCGCAATATGCAAAATGCGAGGGTCTTGTTAAGATTTCAATTCGATGGATTTTTCAACAGAATATATTGACATCAAGAACACTATGCGACTAAAACTTTGAATATTGTTACAAAATAATAGTTTTGTCATAAAACGTACTATGATGAGTATTCAGCTTTAACAATTACGTACTGGCCCTAGAGAATTATTTGAAAAAGAAGAAAAAATAAATGGTATGGAAAAAAATTGAAAAATCCTTGACAGAAGACTTTTGGACCTCATGTCATTCACATGACTAGAGAATAAAAATTTTAGTATATAAAAATCTAAATAAACAACTAAATTTTCAAGTGTAATCCATGTAATTTTTGTACTTATACCATAGAAAACTGTAGAAAATCCGCTCTCCTCGTGCTCTGTTGGTGCTCTGTAGTACCTAACAAATTTCCAAAATGTAAGTACCTATTCGATTTTTCACAAGAGGCTATAACAAAAATGGTTATTCAATTTTATTTCCTTTGCAGGTGTAGTCCTTGTGGTCCTATGGTTTGCTACAAATATGAAGACTGCGGTCCAGCGGTAAGAATGCGATAAACATACGTGTAAAGGTAGGTCCGCACTGAGCGGAACTGCAATGTAGCGTATATGAAATGATATAAAATAGAACATAATGACGCGCCAAAGTAACGAGGCGGCGCGGGACGACGCGGACGGTTTGTCGAACTGACCAAAAATGACGCGCCGTGCCGCGTCCTCTTAATTCCGGTGTATGAAGTGTATAACGGTATACCGGCGCGACACTGCCAGTCGTTGAAATCAAACGCGTTTATCACAGGAAATCTCTGTTTAGCAAAATGGGGTTAGACTAGGAAGTATTCTATTTGCGATTAATTATCTAGTTAAATGACCTCCAAAGTAAACATTACATGAATAGTACTCTAATAACCATTTGGAAAAAAGTTCCCAAGATCATCGCGGAATAACGGGTTTCTATTCCGCGATGATCTTGGGAACTTTTTTCCTTCTTTCTCACATAACAAGAAAATTATTATCAGATTCATGTTCATCTCATTCAGAGGTGACCCGACTGACGATATAAAATTTGCTGCGTACCGTCGCTTCAATGCAGTTCAAGTGCGTTATGAAAAGAACCGCCTAATGCTGCGCTGCTCTGCTACAGTACAGTTCCGCTCAGTGCGATCTTACCTTAAATCATGAGAATACCGACTAGTTCTCATTGCAACAATTTGTTGCAGCTCCAATGTCTGCCACGGTCTGCATTCAAACGGAACGGGCTCCAAGATTGTCAGTTTTTCCAGCAGGGCTCGATCCGATATTTGTGCAGGGAAGGGCCCTGTCCTAAGCCGTGTCCTCCACCCTGTCCGCCGTGCGTGCGCCGCCCTCCTCCCGGCAAGACATACGTCACGCGCTTCAGTGATTTCGACCTCATATCGCAGTGGTAGCGTAATTACCAATGTTGCTCTCCTCGGCTCCGGGTAAAGTCTGTTACTATCTTTCACGGCGGACAGGCAAACTACGATAAATTGACTAAATTCCTATTCTTTTTCAGAAAGGGAAGTCTGCCGATGGCACCTCCAGAGCAGAGGAGAGCGGCGGTGAAAAAAAGAATGAAAAAGAAAACCAGCTGAAACGAACGAAGAGCCGGGAACTTCGGGGAGGGATTATGTACTACAGCTGTCACTGCATCAAACGCAACGGCCTACAACACGATTGTCGTCGGACGGGGTGTGGCGGAGAGCCTTCGTGCCTCATGCTGCCTGACCCGGTGTGCGCCCCCAGCCAGCTGGCGCGCGCGCGCGGTCTCGCCGACCCAGCCGCGCTAGCCGCACATCTGAATGCTCAAGCCGGTGGAGGCACAAGCGGATCCGCTGACTCTGGTCCCGGGTCTGGAAAGAAGTTTATCGTCTGCGAATTGAAAAGCATTGTTCCCAATGCATCTCCGGACAAAGGAAGTTGTTGTAAGTGCCCACCTTCCAAATCCGTTCCTCAAGATTCTAGCGGAACATGTGGATTTTCATCAAATTCGGTAGCACCATCTACCGGGTGCTGTGTCTCCAATCCAACCAAGTCTGATACGAATGCAGTATTTGCATTTGACGAGCAAACTTTAAAAAAAATTCTTTCAAGTTTCGACAACAAGGAACAGAAGGCCGAAACGGATGATATGGTGATAGGTCCTGGTGGTCGCCGGCGTAAAGCTAAGCAAGCCGTAGCTAAAGAGGAGACATGTACTCGGCCTGGATGCGTCCATTGGAAGCCGCCACCGCCATGTCTCTGGGACGCTCCATGCAAAGCGGATTGTTTCGAGGCGCATCCGGGGATTCGTCCTGGACGTAACCCACTGACAGGTGGCGGTCAAACCTCTTCAGGGGGATCTAATCCATCGAGTGAGTCCCGCGGCTTGCCGCAGACTCGTCAAGTAATGAAATTGCTGACTCCTGAATGTTGTACAGGTTGTTCTGCGCCGGGCGGAGGCGGTGCGTCAGCAGCGGACGGCGGGCCAGCATCCACAATGCCGGTGCTTGTCATGAAGCTTTGCTGAATTTACCCTCTTCCGAAAGTTAAGAAAAAGTGAAAACTATTACATAATTTTTATAAATTAAATATAATGCTTATTTTTTTAACTTCCTCGTTTATTTTAAACCCTTTTTAAACGTGCCTATGGACTGACTTCAAGTTACTAGTTATCAGTTATTTGACATCGTAAAGATTCCAAAGCCTGCATTTTTTGAATTGCTAGACGTTATAAAGTTGTCAAGCTAATAAATAAGGTAGAATAAGTGTACCTTTTTAGCTAGCCGATTAACTTAGCCGGTTCTTCTTATTTTGGTGTCTAAAGCCACACAAATTCTGCCAATGTCCGAGTTAATGTACTTTTGCAAGTTATAGTTTTCTTTTTTTTTTATGCTTACAGATGAATTAGTAAAATTAGTAAATTTTAATTTTATTTATTTGCATAGATTCTCTACCGCAGCCAAGCTGCCTAGTGCGTGAGAACCCTAGTCTTTTCTTCACGATTATTAGTTCACTATGACGAGTACTATCAATTATTTAATAACCTATGAATATGTACTTTACCAAAATGCATTCAATAATAAATCTCCCAAAAATTTCTAAATAAACTCATGATATCAATCTATTTCATAATATATTTGGATGGATTTATAGTAGGAATAGTAGTAACAAGGCCATTAGTCCTAGTACATAGCTAATGTTCGTAATCTATACTAATATTATAAAGCTGCAGAGTTTGTTTGTTTGTTTGAACGCGCTAATCTCTGGAACTGCTGGTCCGATTTGAATGATTCTTTCAGTGTTGGGTAGTCCACTTATCGAGGAAGGCTATAAGCTATGTTGTTTTTTTTTTTTCAAAATTAGGGATCCGTAATAAAATTGCTATTTTGTAACACAAGGTGTAAAATCGAAAACCTATTTTTGGGTGCGCTGCAAAAACTATTGACAATAGAACAAAATGATGTACTACGGGTTTGTATATCCCATTAAGACCTACAAAAAAGTCCGCGAGAACATATATCTAGCTATCATGGTTTAATCACAATAACCGATTTTGTGTATCAAATTTGTACACCGTGTGCAGTTTGATCCAACTTGAAAGATAGGATAGCTCACATCTCAATTTATGATCGCAATATTATTTTATTGCAAATTATAATATCGTATGACAAAAACGTTAGCCACAGCAACGCGTGGCCCGGTCAGCTAGTAATTGATAACAGGTCGATATCATTGTGTACAACATGGCGATGATCTTGACACCTGCGTGTCAAGTCTTAGCGCTTCGAATTGACACTTTATTTTTTTTTCTTCTTTTCTTTGGTTTCGAAATTGACACTAAATTCTTCTTCTTCTTCTTTAAAGCGTTTGACGCTTAATTCAATTTTATTATCACAGCCTGTCCAGATCAGTGACTGACAGATACACAAAATAAAAAGTACTCCTCGAAAAACAAAGAAAAAATGTAGAAATTCCAGGTGGCAATATCATAAAATAAAATAAAATATATATAAAAGAAAAACAGAAATATTTGATAAGATTTTATTTCATACTGCTAACAATGATTTTTCCATGCAAAATCTGTCGAAGCACTTTGAAATTCTCTATTTCCGTGTGTAGACCAAGAGCCTATTCTATCGCAGGAAAATGTGGAGGTAATAAGGGAGGCGGTAAAAGCCCCGATGACAAAAGTGGCTCATCTGGTGATAACAAGGACAAAGACGAAGAACCTGATAAAACATATCCAATGTGCTATTGCCCTAGAGATTTTAACCCCTCCACTCCAAGTATGTATGATGTGAGTATTAATAATTGAGAGTTCTACAACACAGTGGCAGCGATGTCATTATAAATGGAGTTATTTAAATTTTCTTCAAAATGCTGTCCCAGATATAACATTGATCGGCGCAAAAACTGTCCCTGGCTACAAATATGTTTAGAACCTAAATATTTTGTATGAGTGGACGTTCTTAGCAAAGTTTCACTCTTGAATGTTTCCAAAAACTATTCATTTACAAAAAAATATATTTATAAACTACAATTTTTATACACACAACTTTTTCCATATGCTATCTCAGATATTATTAGATACATCGTTTGACGCAAAAACTATGTCTGGGCTTGTGCAACTATCGATGTACCTAAAATATTATATAAATATTTCGTACGAGTAAAGTAACTTTGTAAAGTTTCAGTTGTAAATGTTTCCAATAACTATTAATTTCCCAAAAAACTAAATAAATAACTAGATTTTATGAGACACTTACGCCATCTAGCATTTTTTTAGCGAACTAAGTATCAAGTTGAACCGCGAGTAAACGAAAATGTAACTGCGTGTTTTCCTTTAACGCTTTGGTTGGTTGAAACAAATTCCAGTAGATGGCTGTAGCTGTAGATAAACATTTATTGTAATTTTGTTTTCAGTGTCGGAAGTATGGTCACGCTTTGCCATGTAACAATGTAATGCCATGTTTTGAGCCCTTACACAATGTACCTACTGGAATCTTCCGATGTACTACGGGTGAGGTTAGTTACTATCCATATGCAGTAAGTAAGGTGGCACACAAATTCACGCCTTTTCCCGAAGAGTTAATAGGCCACTTGTAGGCATATTATCGTTCACGTGATATATTGTGGGACCATCGCCATTATTTTCCAACATATAACTCTGCTAACACATTCCAGCCGTAAAATAATTATTTCTTAATAATCCAACAGCCAGTACAGAACATGTTATGGAGAGAACTTGATGCATAATTTTTCTTTTTTTTTTACACACTTATACCTCTTCACTAGGATTCCCTATGTCGCAGATAGCGTGGACAAAGACACAGAAATCCCAGACCCGAGTACAAACTTCACGCTCACCGCACAAAGTGTGCCCCGGCCGGGAATCGAACCCGGGACCCCTTGCTTCGAAGGCAGGGCTACTATTAACTGTGCTGAGTTACTACCTTTTATATTAAAAAAAAAGTAGATTATGATAGACAACTAAAATCATCACTTTGCATGGACACCATACAACTGTGATGTTCAATTACATTGAAAGCTAATCATTGTTATAGGTACTTGGTAATTCAGCTCAAAAATGTTCGTGCTATCAAAATCCAGAGTATTTTTCCTACCAGCACATGACTTACTACGACATGCACCTGATTTTGAGATGCTGTAGATTACTCGCCCCGAAAACTGGAAGAAAACCATAATAAAGATCTGAAATCTGTTCTCTTTTTTAGTAGTATACATTTTACTGTTTAAGAACTCTACACCTTTAATCATACCTATACATTATTTTAAATATTATAAAAAAAATTATACATCAAGACAGTTAAATTGAGTCTTTTAGTTTTTCTGTTCTCTGGCATGGGGATTCATGGGATATATTTATTATTATTATTATAGTATAGCCAATAGAGCTCGTGGTGATGCTATGCTAGATTTTTTTTACGGTGTATTGAATAATTGAAGTATAATGTACCTACTGAATAGCGTTTCTTGTCGTGTATACACTGCAATTCTATTTACTTATATACAGATTTACACAGGTTATAATATACGTAACTTGTGTTCCGGTGGAAGGGTATGGGTGCCGGAGAAATCACATACGCATGAGACGTAATATTGCCGTCTCGGGTTACGGACGAAACAGGATGCTTGGGTTTTCTCATACTTCGGTGTTGGGGGATTTAATTCGTATTGCTGTTATAGGCGGAGGTAGCCACATAAAATCAGGTAGACATTCAGCTCATCCCTTCACTTTTGTTTCATTACAAGCTACAGAGAAAAGCTTCCAGCGTAAATTTATGGGTGGTTTTTAACACATCAGCTTAAATAGCGTTCCTGACTGTCTATCACTTGGATGGGTGGCCGTTAGTTCATAGACTAAAACAATCAACATCGAGCTGTGTTGCGCTATGCTACATAAACACTGACTGTAATTTGACATATCTCTGTGCATGCCATGCGCCTAAGCAGCTCTTGTGACACGTTATATGATCACAAATATGTTTACTTTTTTGTGTTAAATTTGATGTGACCAAACAGTGTTGTTTGGACACAAAGGTTTAAAGGAATAAACTAATTTGAATTCAAACCCAACTTTGTTACGGAACTGTCAGCAAAATAACTACATTTTAGCTATGGAACATACATAGCAGTATTATGGCATTGTGTGTTGGTTTAAGCTATGCCCTGGATAGCGGACAGAATGATATACTGGAAGGTTTTGGCTGAGTTGTACATGAGAATGTAATAGCAGCGAGTACCGAGAAACTACTGGGAACGAAAGTGGTTCCCACTTGTTGGCTTTTTTAAGGCTTTACATATCCCTTCGGGGATAAAGACGTCAACCTATGTACGTACATGTATGGATCTATAAAGCATTGTACATGTAAGTACTACATGTAAGTACTACATGTATTGTTCCACGCGAAAGAAGCCAGGAGCAATAGCTGTACCGTGACAATCATAGAGAAATCCGCCCACAACGCGCCGTTAGCAAATGGTGGTGATTTGTTTTGTGCGGTAAACAACTACGGTGCCGTGGTGTTCCGTGCGATAATGATATGCTTGTTATAGTACAATAACAGCGGCAACAAGACCAACACTTTCACACAAAAGCTTGAGAAAGTAAGACGAATAGATCAGTTCTGTCTGGAGCTGATGAATGTTTCCATAATGAAACAATGTTTCTGGATGTGAAAGTTCTCATTTAGTCTGTGTGAAATAAAACTGGGCCCTTTTAAATTAGATATAATAAAATATCGCGGCTGTAATAATTGTGCCTGCTGTGTTTTCTTTGCCTACACTTTTCATGCCTACACATCTTGCATTTCATCGCGACTGTCCTTTATTAGGCAAAACATATTGTTTGTATACGTTATAAGCAATAAGAACATCCCTGTCTGGAATGTTACTAGTCTAATGCCCTGTAATTTCACCGGCAACCAAACCCTTCCAATAGAACACAGCAATGCGGTGCAGCACTAATAGGCAGCAAATTCTGAGGGTATTCACATATGAGCAACATGGGTCTCAAAATATTGCTATGCAATACTTTTATATCGGGCCGTCTTTTAATTCGAAACTAACATACATAGACACGCGGGCGTTGCGGACGAGTAGATACTTGACAATAACAACGAAAGTAAGAAAAATGACAGGTAACTAACGTTCTATCTGGATTTCTTTGTTGCGGTAAAATGTCTCGCACGCAATGCTTTAGGTAGTCAACTCTACGTACTCTGTTATTACTATATCAAGTACCTAATCGATGTTTATGATCATCGAATCACGATACTCGATTGTGTAATTATTTTCATGCATGCCATGTTGAAGCGAAACGACGATTTGATAATCCAGATTGTTTACGGTTATACCATAGTTCTGATGTTGTTTCAACTAACAAACTAACAAACAGTCAACAATTTTTGAAGTGAAAACTTCTTTAGCGGCGTTGAGCACTTTTTCTGTAATGGGTATAAAATCTTAAACTCGCGTCAGGACACGTGACCTGATCGAAAAAGCGTAAGATGAATGGAGAGTAGACAGCTATCCCCTCTCTACGGCGCGGCGAAAATGTATGCCTGGGCCTACTGTTTCGTTTAGGCAGCGCAGGGCGCTTGCGCGAATGTTCGTGTATGTTACAGCATGCCACGCGCATCCATGGATGGTGACAGCTGATGACTCGACCGTCTGTATGCTCAACGTTAATAATCAAGTTTTCACTTCTGCCGGCATTCCCGGAGTGCAACCCGTCTTTTTTTTAATTTTTTTTTATTGTATGTCCCTTAAAAACTTTCAAATGCATTTAGTAAAAAGTTGTTTTGACATTACAAACTGACGCTTAAATTTATTTATTTGCATAGATATACTAAATAATAAACAAGTCAAAGTATCATTACCTCATAGTATAGATATGGGTATAAGAGATAATTACCTATTATAGTAATACACTCAGACTCAGCTTCACAGGGTCAGGCATAACAAATCGATTACTATCACTAGGCCTTTGAAGTTATGAAATATTCAAGGAATTTTCATCCTTACCGTTGTAGGCTCTAATGTTCTCACAACAGAGACACGGGATACATAAAATTCCCACAGGAGTCTAATCAAATTGACGCGAAAGCTAGCACGGGTGCCCTCTCGCAGCTTGTATCATCCTAAAAAGTCGAACAAATAATTCAAAACTGGTTCACTAAAGTAACCTGTAGAAAACTACTGTAGTTTTTAATTACCCCCGTCTAACTGGTAAATGTGTTTCGTGATTGCAAAACAAAATCACGTTTCTTATTGAACACTTAACACTAATTTTATTGAATTATTCGTAGGGAAAGATGTTTATGACGTAACCGATGATGAAGTGATGAATAACAATTTGTTATTACAAGGTTTGACCGGTGTACAGGGTTCTATTGTGTGGCAATTGAAAGTTTGGAGGTTGGTGGTCAAATGCCTCACGCAGCTTCTCAACAAAGATCAAGGTGAGTAGTGAGATATTGGCCTCTAAAGCGGACGTACTTAGGTCATACGCATTTGAGAATGCTCTGAATTATTTTGAATGGTTTGCTAGTGGCTTTTAAGAGCCGCATAACATTCTGAAAGGAAAATAACTGAACCATGATTTCGACACTCAGCACAACTAATTTAGTTTTGTAGTTTTAGATTTTATTTGTAGAATTCCATTAAAATGAATCTTTTTTTTAGTACTTTTTTAGTCAATGACGTTACGAGTATCTTAAAACTATAACGGTACTTGTTTGACACACAAAAACGTCAAAACTCAAACTCATTTATTCTTTTAGACCTCACTTATAGTTTGGATACGTCAAATTGAATCGCACAAGTAAACATATTCGTGGGAATATAACGTGTCACGAGAGCTCCTTAGGCACATTACATGATACAAAATGTCAAATTACAATAACAAAATGGGCATGAAAGTATTGAAGTGGGTTTGTCGAATTTAAAGCTTTTACTTCATGCAATATTGATTCTTAGTTTCTTACTCTAATCTATTGCCTTAGATTTTTTATGGTTCCGTAGATTTTACTCGGCCTATAACGTAAGTTTCAGTGTCCTTTTAAGCCATAAGCATAGCGAGCTGAATATTAGAGAATTTGGTCGATAAAAAAAAATTACGATCAGTGGCAATGAACGGTACTTTTACTGGCAGCTGATAACATAGTAACATTTGTAACATAGACTTATTTTAGTTTAAGAAAAGAAAAAAAAACAGGTATCCGTGCAAAAAAATTCTTTAATTTCACGCGGACGAAGTCAGTAACAGTAGTTGAATATATTTTTGTGATGCGTCCGTTTACTTCCGTGAGGGGTATTTATACCTTATACGCTAAACAACCGTTATTAATGCAAATTGAAAGCAGTATGGCGTTAGTGTGATTAATGTGTCATAAAATCAAGAAAGACGTACAAAATTGTACGTTATTTATTATGCGTGTGTTTAAATAACTATTGAAAAGAATTAGTAATCGGCGGTGTTTAACTTTAAAACACTTTTGCTTATTAATTTTAGTTGTTTTAGGGTCTTGAATTGTTTTTATGTAACATAATTTTTATTTAATTTTTCTATACTTTTTCTATATTATTATAAAAGAATATTGTCGGGCCGACAGTAAACGGTCATCTGCGCAAATTCTTTGTTCTGATTTGAATGATTCTGTGCTCCTTCGCTGGGATTTCCACCGTTGAACCGATCAATTTAAGCCTTGAACATACTTTTTAATAATTACAATAAAAACATCAGAATCCAAATCATTAAATGACTTAAATATTAATTAATGTCTTCTGGGTTGAGCTGGGCTAACATGATTATCTGGGCGGCAAGTTTGGAAACTTGCCGCTTGCGACGACCCAAGGAGAACGAGAGGTGGTACAATCTCGTACCGGTGTATCGCCTCCAAAAATGAAGGATGTGGCAAAGCCGCTGATGACCGATGGGTCCAAATATGGACGTGCGCCTTGCAGAGGAAGTGGATAAGGGAAACTGTTACCCTTCCTCTACCCACGCGCGAAGACGGAGCTCCAAGGGGTTTTAGTGGGCTAACATGATTATTACCTAAATCAACCGTTACTACACGTTCCAAATCAACAACATCTAACGAAGGTAACTATCCGCAGTGGACCAAATAAACATTAAGAAATCATCACCTAGCTGATAAAATCGCTTATGTAAGGTAATTAACTTAGCAAAATTATGAGGAAGTTGACTAAGAATGTTGACTTTGCAGAATGGTTTTTGATAATTGTTGGCAAACTTAGATAGAATTTTTTCTTATGATTTAAACTTCAAATTTATATTATAATAAATTAAACTACTTTTGATTAGATTGTTTTTAACTAAATAAAATCTATACCAAGTTTAAAATTGAGACAAAAGCTAAACAGAAGCCAATGTCATTCGAAGTAGGTACCTAAATAATTTGGCCAAAATTGTAATGCGTATTAGGCATTAGGCATTATTAGGGTCTTGGAATATAAAAAGAAATTAAACGTAATGCAATGTCTTTTCATACGCTTACTTGTCAAGTTGTCAATCTGACCACTTTTTTTTTTTTTTTCATTTTTGGAAACTTTACTACCCTCTGTCTTAATAGTTTCACTTGCTCGTTCAATTATTTACCATTTATATTATAATGTCTTCTTTGCATTTTATACAGAGATAATAAACCATAATGATTTCTGCATATAATGTTTATGTAATAAGATAGTGATTTGAATCTCAACATTTAATTCCATGAGCGAGACTTATTTCACTGAACATTTAATAAAAGAAAATATAAAGATTTCTAATACTTTCTTTAGATTTAGAAATTAATTTATTAAATTTACGATTATTATTTTTACATGATCTTTCTGACTTCCACTTATTGTTATACTTCTGGATATGTATGGAAAATGAGCTAACATAATTCTGTTAGAATAATTATTCCCTAGGCGTTGAGACCTGGACTATCCCAGTCCGAGAGAGGAAGAGAATTGATGCATTCGAAATGTGGTGCTAGAGGCGAATGATACGAATATCGTGAACTGCGAAACGCACAAATGCATCAATTCTCGCCCAACTAAAACCTCTCTACAATATGTACCTATATGGGAGTATCATCCCCGTCTCGGGCGATGGACGCAGCGGGATGAATGCGACTCAGTAAGGATTTGAATGTAATACTGAGTTGCGCGCATTACTGTTGTCATGGGCGAGGGTCGCCGCTTACCATCAGGTGGGCCCTCAGATCGTTCCGTCACTCAATCACAGAAAAAAAAAATGTCATCGCCGCATACTATCCTTCTTCGGCCATATAGCAAGACGCAATGACGGAAACCTAGAAAAGCTGGTCGTCATCGGCACCGTGGAAGAAAAGCGATCGCGTGCCGTCATCGAGTCGATGGATCGATTTTAGATGGACCGACCAAGTTCAAATAAAGAACTTCAAATTTTACAACGTGGTATGGCAACCGCTAGGAGTCGCTGGAGGCAGGCCGTCAGTTCAGTCACATCAAAATTTCAATTCACATCATAGTTATCACGACTTCCAGTATTGAAGTACCCACCACGAAGGAATTGTAGGTACATTAGTTCGTTATACCTTATTCGTTAGTAATTTTTTTTTCTATTAGCTGTGGCGATAAATTTACCATTAAAAAAGTCAAAAAACAATTGCTAACCATTTTTTTATGTCTTTTTACCCATATCCACTGACTTCGTTGCGCAAAAAATTGCGGGTACAGCTAATTTTAAATGTATTTAATGTCTTATCTTGGCCAAAGATAACATATTACCTTTCTCTTTAACTTTACACATCTACCTACCTACATATGTAAGGTTTAAGGTCTGTATCTTTTTGCCTAATTTAATTGATAAAGCTCATTAAAAAGCTCCAAAACTTAGGTACCTGCTTGGAAACATCCCAATATAACCTGGACCAGCCGCAAAAATACACCAAAACTAACAAGAATCTAATTATAGGTGCCGCTGCACCTAAAGGCATAATTTATCAGCTGATCAAACTTTACGGTGACAAATGAAATGAAAACTGACAGATGCAACGCAAAACATGAGGGTTGGAAAAGCTAAGCCTCAGAATCCATAAATTAAAAAGAAGAAGAGAGTTGGAAATTTGTCGCGGACATAGTTTGCTTTAATCTGTTTATAAACAACGCGCGATAATCTTATCAGGCCGCTTATCAGCATTAATCAAGTCCAGGTTATGGGGGAAGTGAGTTAGTACTCAGCTGTGTTTCCAACTTCGCAACTTATCCACATTTGATCAATTTTTTCAATCATTTTTGTTATAGTATCATATAAAATACATGGACCTTATGACTATTTTCCATATGTATAGGCAGATCCACAGATTTTCACTTGCTACAATCCTTACACAAATCTACTTTGGGGATCATATTGCTCGCGATCAGACCTTCAGAGTCCCTACACGTATCCCGTGGGTGGTGTGAAAGGAGTAACCGAAAGTAGCAGCAGAACTTGCGCAAAGTTCTTCCAGAGAAGTACTGCCGCCATACCTGGTAATCCACTGCATAGTGCACTCGCATTACTTTATTCCGATGGAAGGGTGTGGGTGCTGGTGAAATAACAAATGAATGAGACGTTACATCAACGTGATAGGCGACGACGTAACGACTATGTGGGTGAACTTAGCAGATCATTGTCCAGCAGATCAAAAAAAAACGGGAGTTCTATTCGCATGCAGCAGAGTTCTATAGTTCCTGATACTTTTTAGAAACAGTTCTGCCGTTTTTACCTTGAAAAAAGCCGACTGAAAAAATGATCTGCCAACTTCCCGTAGCAGATCATTTTTCAGGAAATCAAAAAAAAATGCGATTTATTTTCGCATACAGCCGAGTTCTACAGTTCCTGATACTTTTTGGAAATAGTTCTGGCGTTTTTACCTTGGAAAATGCATTTTGAAAACATAACCGGCTAACTTCGCAGAACGGATAAAATATCGAAAAATATTTTTTTTATCGACTCACGTTATTGGTGCAAGCTAGAACTCTTTTGTTTCTCATTGGTGCCGAGCAGAACTACAAAGCAGAACTTATTCGGAGCCTGCAACTCACGTTCCACTGCCAGCAGATCATGGCAGAACGTGTGAAAAGTCGAAAAAACGAAAAATATTTTTTTTCTGGACTCAAGTCATTGGTGCAGGCTAGAACTCTTTTGTTTCTCATTGGTGCCAAGCAGAACTACAAAGCAGAACTTATTCGGAGCCTGGAACTCACGTTCATCTGCCAGCAGATCATGGCAGAACGTGTGAAAAATCCAAAAATATTTTTTTTCTCGACTCAAGTCACTGTTGCAGGCTAGAACTCTTTTGTTTCTCATTGGTGCCGAGCAGAACTATAAAGCAAAATTTGTTCGGAGCCTGGAACTCACGTTCCACTGCCAGCAGATCATGGCAGAACGTGTGAAAAGTCGAAAAAACGTTTTTTTTTTTTTCTGGACTCAAGTCATTGGTGCAGGCTAGAACTCTTTTGTTTCTCATTGGTATTGAGCAGAACTATAAAGCAAAATTTGTTCGGAGCCTGGAACTCACGTTCCACTGCCAGCAGATCATGGTAGAACGTGTGAAAAGTCGAAAAAACGAATTTTTTTTTTTCTGTACTCTAGTCATTGGTGCAGGTTAGAACTATTTTGTTTCTCATTGGTGCCGAGCAGAACTACAAAGCAGAACTTATTCGGAGCCTGGAACTCACGTTCATCTGCCAGCAGATCATGGTAGAACGTGTGAAAAGTCGAAAAAACGAAAAATATTTTTTTCTGGACTCAAGTCATTGGTGCAGGCTAGAACTCTTTTGTTTCTCATTGATGCCAAGCAGAACTACAAAGCAGAACTTATTTGGAGCCTGGAACTCACGTTCCACTGCCAGCAGATCATGGTAGAACGTGTGAAAAGTCGAAAAAACGAAAAATATTTTTTTTCTGGACTCAAGTCATTGGTGCAGGCTAGAACTCTTTTGTTTCTCATTAAAGCCGAGCAGAACTACACAGCAGAACTTATTCGGATCCTGGAACTCACGTTCCACTGTCAGCAGATCATGGCAGAACGTATGAAAAATCCAAAAATATTTTTTTTCTCGACTCAAGTCATTATTGCAGACTAGAACTCTTTTGTTTCTCATTGGTATCGAGCAGAACTATAAAGCAAAATTTGTTCGGAGCCTGGAACTCACGTTCCACTGCCAGCAGATCATGGTAGAACGTGTGAAAAGTCGAAAAGTCGAATAATATTTTTTTTCTTGACTCAAGTCATTGGTGCAGGCTAGAACTCTTTTGTTTCTCATTGAAGCCGAGCAGAACTACACAGCAGAACTTATTCGGATCCTGGAACTCACGTTCCACTGTCAGCAGATCATGGCAGAACGTATGAAAAATCCAAAAATATTTTTTTTCTCGACTCAAGTCATTGTTGCAGGCTAGAACTCTTTTGTTTCTCATTGGTATCGAGCAGAACTATAAAGCAAAATTTGTTCGGAGCCTGGAACTCACGTTCCACTGCCAGCAGATCATGGTAGAACGTGTGAAAAGTCGAAAAGTCGAATAATATTTTTTTTCTTGACTCAAGTCATTGGTGCAGGCTAGAACTCTTTTGTTTCTCATTGGTGCCGAGTAGAACTACAAAGCAAAAATTGTCCGGAGCCTGGAACTCACGTTCATCTGCCAGCAGATCATGGTAGAACGTGTGAAAAGTCAAAAAAACGAAAAATATTTTTTTTCTGGACTCAAGTCATTGTTGCAGGCTAGAACTCTTTCGTTTCTCATGGGTATCGAGCAGAACTACACAGCAGAACTTATTCGGAGCCTGGAACTCACGTTCATCTGCCAGCAGATCATGGCAGAACGTGTGAAAAGTCGAAAAAACGAAAAATATTTTTTTTCTGGACTCAAACATTGGTGCAGGCTAGAACTCTTTTGTTTCTCATTGGTGCCAAGCAGAACTACAAAGCAGAACTTATTCGGAGCCTGGAACTCACGTTCATCTGCTAGCAGATCATGGTAGAACGTGTGAAAAGTCGAAAAAAAGAAAAATATTTTTTTCTGGACTCAAGTCATTGGTGCAAGCTAGAACTCTTTTGTTTCTCATTGGAGCCGAGCAGAACTACAAAGCAGAACTTATTCGGAGCCTGGAACTCACGTTCATCTGCCAGCAGATCATGGCAGAACGTGTGAAAAATCCAAAAATATTTTTTTTCTCGACTCAAGTCACTGTTGCAGGCTAGAACTCTTTTGTTTCTCATTGGTGCCGAGCAGAACTATAAAGCAAAATTTGTTTGGAGCCTGGAACTCACGTTCCACTGCCAGCAGATCATGGCAGAACGTGTGAAAAGTAGAAAAAACGTTTTTTTTTTTTTCTGGACTCTAGTCATTGGTGCAGGCTAGAACTCTTTTGTTTCTCATTGGTGCCGAGTAGAACTGCAAAGCAAAAATTGTCCGGAGCCTGGAACTCACGTTCATCTGCCAGCAGATCATGGCAGAACGTGTGAAAAGTCGAAAAAACGAAAAATATTTTTTTTCTGGACTCAAGTCATGGGTGCAGGCTAGAACTCTTTTGTTTCTCATTGGTGCCAAGCAGAACTACAAAGCAGAACTTATTCGGAGCCTGGAACTCACGTTCATCTGCTAGCAGATCATGGCAGAACGTGTGAAAAGTCGAAAAAACGAAAAATATTTTTTTTCTTGACTCAAGTCATTGGTGCAAGCTAGAACTCTTTTGTTTCTCATTGGTGCCGAGTAGAACTGCAAATCAAAAATTGTTCGGAGCCTGGAACTCACGTTCCACTGCCAGCAGATCATGGTAGAACGTGTGAAAAGTCGAAAAGTCGAATAATATTTTTTTTCTGGACTCAAGTCATTGGTGCAGGCTAGAACTCTTTTGTTTCTCATTGGTGCCGAGTAGAACTACAAAGCAAAAATTGTCCGGAGCCTGGAACTCACGTTCATCTGCCAGCAGATCATGGTAGAACGTGTGAAAAGTCGAAAAAACGAAAAATATTTTTTTTCTGGACTCAAGTCATTGGTGCAGGCTAGAACTCTTTTGTTTCTCATTGAAGCCGAGCAGAACTACAAAGCAGAACTTATTCGGAGCCTGGAACTCACGTTCATCTGCTAGCAGATCATGGCAGAACGTGTGAAAAGTCGAAAAAACGAAAAATATTTTTTTCTGGACTCAAGTCATTGGTGCAAGCTAGAACTCTTTTGTTTCTCATTGGTGCCGAGCAGAACTACAAAGCAGAACTTATTCGGAGCCTGGAACTCACGTTCCACTGCCAGCAGATCATGGCAGAACGTGTGAAAAGTCGAAAAAACGAAAAATATTTTTTTTCTGGACTCAAGTCATTGGTGCAGGTTAGAACTCTTTTGTTTCTCATTGGTGCCAAGCAGAACTACAAAGCAGAACTTATTCGGAGCCTGGAACTCACGTTCATCTGCCAGCAGATCATGGCAGAACGTGTGAAAAGTCGAAAAAACGAAAAATATTTTTTTTCTGGACTCAAGTCATTGGTGCAGGCTAGAACTCTTTTGTTTCTCATTGGTGCCGAGCAGAACTACAAAGCAAAAATTGTTCGGAGCCTGAAACTCACGTTCATCTGCCAGCAGATCATGGTAGAACGTGTGAAAAGTCGAAAAAACGAAAAATATTTTTTTTCTGGACTCAAGTCATTGGTGCAGGCTAGAACTCTTTTGTTTCTCATTGAAGCCGAGCAGAACTACACAGCAGAACTTATTCGGAGCCTGGAACTCACGTTCATCTGCCAGCAGATCATGGCAGAACGTGTGAAAAGTCGAAAAAACGAAAAATATTTTTTTTCTGGACTCAAGTCATTGGTGCAGGCTAGAACTCTTTTGTTTCTCATTAAAGCCGAGCAGAACTACACAGCAGAACTTATTCGGATCCTGGAACTCACGTTCCACTGTCAGCAGATCATGGCAGAACGTATGAAAAATCCAAAAATATTTTTTTTCTCGACTCAAGTCATTGTTGCAGACTAGAACTCTTTTGTTTCTCATTGGTATCGAGCAGAACTATAAAGCAAAATTTGTTCGGAGCCTGGAACTCACGTTCCACTGCCAGCAGATCATGGTAGAACGTGTGAAAAGTCGAAAAGTCGAATAATATTTTTTTTCTTGACTCAAGTCATTGGTGCAGGCTAGAACTCTTTTGTTTCTCATTGAAGCCGAGCAGAACTACACAGCAGAACTTATTCGGATCCTGGAACTCACGTTCCACTGTCAGCAGATCATGGCAGAACGTGTGAAAAGTCGAAAAAACGAAAAATATTTTTTTTCTGGACTCAAGTCATTGGTGCAGGCTAAAACTCTTTTGTTTCTCATTGAAGCCGAGCAGAACTACACAGCAGAACTTATTCGGATCCTGGAACTCACGTTCCACTGTCAGCAGATCATGGCAGAACGTATGAAAAATCCAAAAATATTATTCGACTTTTCGACTTTTTACACGTTCTACCATGATCTGCTGGCAGATGAACGTGAGTTCCAGGCTCCGAATAAATTCTGCTTTGTAGTTCTGCTTGGCACCAATGAGAAACAAAAGAGTTCTAGCCTGCACCAATGACTTGAGTCCAGAAAAAAAATATTTTTCGTTTTTTCGACTTTTCACACGTTCTGCCATGATCTGCTGGCAGATGAACGTGAGTTCCAGGCTCCGAATAAGTTCTGCTGTGTAGTTCTGCTCGGCTTCAATGAGAAACAAAAGAGTTCTAGCCTGCACCAATGACTTGAGTCCAGAAAAAAAATATTTTTCGTTTTTTCGACTTTTCACACGTTCTACCATGATCTGCTGGCAGATGAACGTGAGTTCCAGGCTCCGGACAATTTTTGCTTTATAGTTCTGCTCGATACCAATGAGAAACAAAAGAGTTCTAGCCTGCAACAATGACTTGAGTCGAGAAAAAAAATATTTTTGGATTTTTCATACGTTCTACCATGATCTGCTGGCAGTGGAACGTGAGTTCCAGGCTCCGAACAATTTTTGATTTACAGTTCTGCTCGATACCCATGAGAAACGAAAGAGTTCTAGCCTGCAACAATGACTTGAGTCGAGAAAAAAAATATTTTTGGATTTTTCATACGTTCTGCCATGATCTGCTGACAGTGGAACGTGAGTTCCAGGATCCGAATAAGTTCTGCTGTGTAGTTCTGCTCGGCTTCAATGAGAAACAAAAGAGTTCTAGCCTGCACCAATGACTTGAGTCAAGAAAAAAAATATTATTCGACTTTTCGACTTTTCACACGTTCTACAATACCATGATCTGCTGGCAGTGGAACGTGAGTTCCAGGCTCCGAATAAATTCTGCTTTGTAGTTCTGCTTAGCACCAATGAGAAACGAAAGAGTTCTAGCCTGCAACAATGACTTGAGTCCAGAAAAAAAATATTTTTCGTTTTTTCGACTTTTCACACGTTCTACCATGATCTGCTGGCAGATGAACGTGAGTTCCAGGCTCCGGACAATTTTTGCTTTGCAGTTCTACTCGGCACCAATGAGAAACAAAAGAGTTCTAGCCTGCACCAATGACTAGAGTCCAGAAAAAAAAAAAAAACGTTTTTTCTACTTTTCACACGTTCTGCCATGATCTGCTGGCAGTGGAACGTGAGTTCCAGGCTCCGAACAAATTTTGCTTTATAGTTCTGCTCGGCACCAATGAGAAACAAAAGAGTTCTAGCCTGCAACAGTGACTTGAGTCGAGAAAAAAAATATTTTTGGATTTTTCACACGTTCTGCCATGATCTGCTGGCAGATGAACGTGAGTTCCAGGCTCCGAATAAGTTCTGCTTTGTAGTTCTGCTCGGCTCCAATGAGAAACAAAAGAGTTCTAGCTTGCACCAATGACTTGAGTCCAGAAAAAAATATTTTTCTTTTTTTCGACTTTTCACACGTTCTACCATGATCTGCTAGCAGATGAACGTGAGTTCCAGGCTCCGAATAAGTTCTGCTTTGTAGTTCTGCTTGGCACCAATGAGAAACAAAAGAGTTCTAGCCTGCACCAATGTTTGAGTCCAGAAAAAAAATATTTTTCGTTTTTTCGACTTTTCACACGTTCTGCCATGATCTGCTGGCAGATGAACGTGAGTTCCAGGCTCCGAATAAGTTCTGCTGTGTAGTTCTGCTCGATACCCATGAGAAACGAAAGAGTTCTAGCCTGCAACAATGACTTGAGTCCAGAAAAAAAATATTTTTCGTTTTTTCGACTTTTCACACGTTCTACCATGATCTGCTGGCAGATGAACGTGAGTTCCAGGCTCCGGACAATTTTTGCTTTGTAGTTCTACTCGGCACCAATGAGAAACAAAAGAGTTCTAGCCTGCACCAATGACTTGAGTCAAGAAAAAAAATATTATTCGACTTTTCGACTTTTCACACGTTCTACCATGATCTGCTGGCAGTGGAACGTGAGTTCCAGGCTCCGAACAAATTTTGCTTTATAGTTCTGCTCGATACCAATGAGAAACAAAAGAGTTCTAGCCTGCAACAATGACTTGAGTCGAGAAAAAATATATTTTTGGATTTTTCATACGTTCTGCCATGATCTGCTGACAGTGGAACGTGAGTTCCAGGATCCGAATAAGTTCTGCTGTGTAGTTCTGCTCGGCTTCAATGAGAAACAAAAGAGTTCTAGCCTGCACCAATGACTTGAGTCAAGAAAAAAAATATTATTCGACTTTTCGACTTTTCACACGTTCTACCATGATCTGCTGGCAGTGGAACGTGAGTTCCAGGCTCCGAACAATTTTTGATTTACAGTTCTGCTCGATACCCATGAGAAACGAAAGAGTTCTAGCCTGCAACAATGACTTGAGTCGAGAAAAAAAATATTTTTCGTTTTTTCGACTTTTCACACGTTCTACCATGATCTGCTGGCAGATGAACGTGAGTTCCAGGCTCCGGACAATTTTTGCTTTGCAGTTCTACTCGGCACCAATGAGAAACAAAAGAGTTCTAGCCTGCACCAATGACTTGAGTCAAGAAAAAAAATATTATTCGACTTTTCGACTTTTCACACGTTCTACCATGATCTGCTGGCAGTGGAACGTGAGTTCCAGGCTCCGAACAATTTTTGATTTACAGTTCTGCTCGATACCCATGAGAAACGAAAGAGTTCTAGCCTGCAACAATGACTTGAGTCGAGAAAAAAAATATTTTTGGATTTTTCATACGTTCTGCCATGATCTGCTGACAGTGGAACGTGAGTTCCAGGATCCGAATAAGTTCTGCTGTGTAGTTCTGCTCGGCTTCAATGAGAAACAAAAGAGTTCTAGCCTGCACCAATGACTTGAGTCAAGAAAAAAAATATTATTCGACTTTTCGACTTTTCACACGTTCTACCATGATCTGCTGGCAGTGGAACGTGAGTTCCAGGCTCCGAACAATTTTTGATTTACAGTTCTGCTCGATACCCATGAGAAACGAAAGAGTTCTAGCCTGCAACAATGACTTGAGTCGAGAAAAAAAATATTTTTCGTTTTTTCGACTTTTCACACGTTCTACCATGATCTGCTGGCAGATGAACGTGAGTTCCAGGCTCCGGACAATTTTTGCTTTGCAGTTCTACTCGGCACCAATGAGAAACAAAAGAGTTCTAGCCTGCACCAATGACTTGAGTCAAGAAAAAAAATATTATTCGACTTTTCGACTTTTCACACGTTCTACCATGATCTGCTGGCAGTGGAACGTGAGTTCCAGGCTCCGAACAATTTTTGCTTTATAGTTCTGCTCGATACCAATGAGAAACAAAAGAGTTCTAGTCTGCAACAATGACTTGAGTCGAGAAAAAAAATATTTTTTTGATTTTTCATACGTTCTGCCATGATCTGCTGACAGTGGAACGTGAGTTCCAGGATCCGAATAAGTTCTGCTGTGTAGTTCTGCTCGGCTTTAATGAGAAACAAAAGAGTTCTAGCCTGCACCAATGACTTGAGTCAAGAAAAAAAATATTTTTCGTTTTTTCGATTTTTCACACGTTCTACCATGACCTGCTGGCAGATGAACGTGAGTTCCAGGCTCCGAATAAATTCTGCTTTGTAGTTCTGCTTGGCACCAATGAGAAACAAAAGAGTTCTAGCCTGCACCAATGACTTGAGTCCAGAAAAAAAATATTATTCGACTTTTCGACTTTTCACACGTTCTACCATGATCTGCTGGCAGTGGAACGTGAGTTCCAGGCTCCGAACAATTTTTGATTTGCAGTTCTACTCGGCACCAATGAGAAACAAAAGAGTTCTAGCCTGCACCAATGACTTGAGTCAAGAAAAAAAATATTATTCGACTTTTCGACTTTTCACACGTTCTACCATGATCTGCTGGCAGTGGAACGTGAGTTCCAGGCTCCGAACAAATTTTGCTTTATAGTTCTGCTCAATACCAATGAGAAACAAAAGAGTTCTAGCCTGCACCAATGACTTGAGTCCAGAAAAAAAATATTTTTCGTTTTTTCGACTTTTCACACGTTCTACCATGATCTGCTGGCAGATGAACGTGAGTTCCAGGCTCCGGACAATTTTTGCTTTGCAGTTCTACTCGGCACCAATGAGAAACAAAAGAGTTCTAGCCTGCACCAATGACTAGAGTCCAGAAAAAAAAAAAAAAACGTTTTTTCTAATTTTCACACGTTCTGCCATGATCTGCTGGCAGTGGAACGTGAGTTCCAGGCTCCGAACAAATTTTGCTTTATAGTTCTGCTCGGCACCAATGAGAAACAAAAGAGTTCTAGCCTGCAACAGTGACTTGAGTCGAGAAAAAAAATATTTTTGGATTTTTCACACGTTCTGCCATGATCTGCTGGCAGATGAACGTGAGTTCCAGGCTCCGAATAAGTTCTGCTTTGTAGTTCTGCTCGATACCCATGAGAAACGAAAGAGTTCTAGCCTGCAACAATGACTTGAGTCGAGAAAAAAAATATTTTTGGATTTTTCATACGTTCTGCCATGATCTGCTGACAGTGGAACGTGAGTTCCAGGATCCGAATAAGTTCTGCTGTGTAGTTCTGCTCGGCTTCAATGAGAAACAAAAGAGTTCTAGCCTGCACCAATGACTTGAGTCAAGAAAAAAAATATTATTCGACTTTTCGACTTTTCACACGTTCTACCATGATCTGCTGGCAGTGGAACGTGAGTTCCAGGCTCCGAACAATTTTTGATTTACAGTTCTGCTCGATACCCATGAGAAACGAAAGAGTTCTAGCCTGCAACAATGACTTGAGTCGAGAAAAAAAATATTTTTCGTTTTTTCGACTTTTCACACGTTCTACCATGATCTGCTGGCAGATGAACGTGAGTTCCAGGCTCCGGACAATTTTTGCTTTGCAGTTCTACTCGGCACCAATGAGAAACAAAAGAGTTCTAGCCTGCACCAATGACTTGAGTCAAGAAAAAAAATATTATTCGACTTTTCGACTTTTCACACGTTCTACCATGATCTGCTGGCAGTGGAACGTGAGTTCCAGGCTCCGAACAATTTTTGCTTTATAGTTCTGCTCGATACCAATGAGAAACAAAAGAGTTCTAGTCTGCAACAATGACTTGAGTCGAGAAAAAAAATATTTTTTTGATTTTTCATACGTTCTGCCATGATCTGCTGACAGTGGAACGTGAGTTCCAGGATCCGAATAAGTTCTGCTGTGTAGTTCTGCTCGGCTTTAATGAGAAACAAAAGAGTTCTAGCCTGCACCAATGACTTGAGTCCAGAAAAAAAATATTTTTCGTTTTTTCGACTTTTCACACGTTCTACCATGACCTGCTGGCAGATGAACGTGAGTTCCAGGCTCCGAATAAATTCTGCTTTGTAGTTCTGCTTGGCACCAATGAGAAACAAAAGAGTTCTAGCCTGCACCAATGACTTGAGTCCAGAAAAAAAATATTATTCGACTTTTCGACTTTTCACACGTTCTACCATGATCTGCTGGCAGTGGAACGTGAGTTCCAGGCTCCGAACAATTTTTGATTTGCAGTTCTACTCGGCACCAATGAGAAACAAAAGAGTTCTAGCCTGCACCAATGACTTGAGTCAAGAAAAAAAATATTATTCGACTTTTCGACTTTTCACACGTTCTACCATGATCTGCTGGCAGTGGAACGTGAGTTCCAGGCTCCGAACAAATTTTGCTTTATAGTTCTGCTCAATACCAATGAGAAACAAAAGAGTTCTAGCCTGCACCAATGACTTGAGTCCAGAAAAAAAATATTTTTCGTTTTTTCGACTTTTCACACGTTCTACCATGATCTGCTGGCAGATGAACGTGAGTTCCAGGCTCCGGACAATTTTTGCTTTGCAGTTCTACTCGGCACCAATGAGAAACAAAAGAGTTCTAGCCTGCACCAATGACTAGAGTCCAGAAAAAAAAAAAAAACGTTTTTTCTACTTTTCACACGTTCTGCCATGATCTGCTGGCAGTGGAACGTGAGTTCCAGGCTCCGAACAAATTTTGCTTTATAGTTCTGCTCGGCACCAATGAGAAACAAAAGAGTTCTAGCCTGCAACAGTGACTTGAGTCGAGAAAAAAAATATTTTTGGATTTTTCATACGTTCTGCCATGATCTGCTGACAGTGGAACGTGAGTTCCAGGATCCGAATAAGTTCTGCTGTGTAGTTCTGCTCGGCTTCAATGAGAAACAAAAGAGTTCTAGCCTGCACCAATGACTTGAGTCAAGAAAAAAAATATTATTCGACTTTTCGACTTTTCACACGTTCTACCATGATCTGCTGGAAGTGGAACGTGAGTTCCAGGCTCCGAACAATTTTTGATTTACAGTTCTGCTCGATACCCATGAGAAACGAAAGAGTTCTAGCCTGCAACAATGACTTGAGTCGAGAAAAAAAATATTTTTCGTTTTTTCGACTTTTCACACGTTCTACCATGATCTGCTGGCAGATGAACGTGAGTTCCAGGCTCCGGACAATTTTTGCTTTGCAGTTCTACTCGGCACCAATGAGAAACAAAAGAGTTCTAGCCTGCACCAATGACTTGAGTCAAGAAAAAAAATATTATTCGACTTTTCGACTTTTCACACGTTCTACCATGATCTGCTGACAGTGGAACGTGAGTTCCAGGATCCGAATAAGTTCTGCTGTGTAGTTCTGCTCGGCTTCAATGAGAAACAAAAGAGTTCTAGCCTGCACCAATGACTTGAGTCCAGAAAAAAAATATTATTCGACTTTTCGACTTTTCACACGTTCTACCATGATCTGCTGGCAGTGGAACGTGAGTTCCAGGCTCCGAACAATTTTTGATTTGCAGTTCTACTCGGCACCAATGAGAAACAAAAGAGTTCTAGCCTGCACCAATGACTTGAGTCCAGAAAAAAAATATTTTTCGTTTTTTCGACTTTTCACACGTTCTACCATGATCTGCTGGCAGATGAACGTGAGTTCCAGGCTCCGAATAAATTCTGCTTTGTAGTTCTGCTTGGCACCAATGAGAAACAAAAGAGTTCTAGCCTGCACCAATGACTTGAGTCCAGAAAAAAAATATTTTTCGTTTTTTCGACTTTTCACACGTTCTGCCATGATCTGCTGGCAGATGAACGTGAGTTCCAGGCTCCGAATAAGTTCTGCTGTGTAGTTCTGCTCGGCTCCAATGAGAAACAAAAGAGTTCTAGCCTGCACCAATGACTTGAGTCCAGAAAAAAAATATTTTTCCACTTTTCGACTTTTCACACGTTCTACCATGATCTGCTGGCAGTGGAACGTGAGTTCCAGGCTCCAAATAAGTTCTGCTTTGTAGTTCTGCTCGGCATCAATGAGAAACAAAAGAGTTCTAGCCTGCACCAATGACTTGAGTCCAGAAAAAAATATTTTTCGTTTTTTCGACTTTTCACACGTTCTACCATGATCTGCTGGCAGATGAACGTGAGTTCCAGGCTCCGAACAATTTTTGCTTTGTAGTTCTGCTCGGCACCAATGAGAAACAAAAGAGTTCTAGCCTGCGTCAATGACTAGAGTCCAGAAAAAAAAAATTTAGTTTTTTCGACTTTTCACACGTTCTACCATGATCTGCTGGCAGATGAACGTGAGTTCCAGGCTCCGAACAATCTTTGCTTTATAGTTCTGCTCGGCACCAATGAGAAACAAAAGAGTTCTAGCCTGCACCAATGACTAGAGTCCAGAAAAAAAAAAAACGTTTTTTCGACTTTTCACACGTTCTGCCATGATCTGCTGGCAGTGGAACGTGAGTTCCAGGCTCCGAACAAATTTTGCTTTATAGTTCTGCTCGGCACCAATGAGAAACAAAAGAGTTCTAGCCTGCAACAGTGACTTGAGTCGAGAAAAAAAATATTTTTGGATTTTTCACACGTTCTGCCATGATCTGCTGGCAGATGAACGTGAGTTCCAGGCTCCGAATAAGTTCTGCTTTGTAGTTCTGCTTGGCACCAATGAGAAACAAAAGAGTTCTAGCCTGCACCAATGACTTGAGTCCAGAAAAAAAATATTTTTCGTTTTTTCGACTTTTCACACGTTCTGCCATGATCTGCTGGCAGTGGAACGTGAGTTGCAGGCTCCGAATAAGTTCTGCTTTGTAGTTCTGCTCGGCACCAATGAGAAACAAAAGAGTTCTAGCTTGCACCAATAACGTGAGTCGATAAAAAAAATATTTTTCGATATTTTATCCGTTCTGCGAAGTTAGCCGGTTATGTTTTCAAAATGCATTTTCCAAGGTAAAAACGCCAGAACTATTTCCAAAAAGTATCAGGAACTGTAGAACTCGGCTGTATGCGAAAATAAATCGCATTTTTTTTTGATTTCCTGAAAAATGATCTGCTACGGGAAGTTGGCAGATCATTTTTTCAGTCGGCTTTTTTCAAGGTAAAAACGGCAGAACTGTTTCTAAAAAGTATCAGGAACTATAGAACTCTGCTGCATGCGAATAGAACTCCCGTTTTTTTTTGATCTGCTGGACAATGATCTGCTAAGTTCACCCACATGTAACGACTTGGGTTTTTTTATACTTCAATACGAGAGAACGGTAGCAGTAATCAATTAACATCAGGTGGGCCGTCAACTAGGCCCGTTACTTATGTCATATAAAAAAAAACCAGTGTGTTCCGGTGAAGGGTGTGGGTGCTGGTAAAATTACAGCCGCATGAGACCTTACATGTGTCAAGATGAAGGGTGCAACACCATGTGACTTGGGTCAAACCTCGGTGGGGGAAGACCGGAGCCGTGTTGTTGTCGTTGTTGTTTATAGGCGACAATAACAACTTCACACAACTTGTTATACTAATTATGATTTTCGGTTGATCGTAGTTTTAAGGGTTCCATACCCAATTTCATATAGATTTTGAACTGTAATACGAATAATTGCCTATTATAGTACAACAAGAACAAACCAGAAGCTCAAATTATAAGAATGGGTCTGTCGGTGTAAAAATGTATTTGTTGATTAAATAATAAATCAATTTTTATATGAAACTTTACGGAATCAAATCTTCACGGGATCATTATGAAACTTGTACGGGATAAATTTATCAATTTCAAAAATTCAAATCTGTTAACAATTGGCGTAGATAAGTAATAAACATACAAAAAATATAATCAAATTGTTAAATCGTCCTATTTTTTTGAAGTCTATTTAAAATTAACATCCAAATTGTAATGTAAGCGATATCTTCGCCAATAGTGAACCATTTGGCAAAAACAAACATACAAAAAACGTACACTCCTTTTTTAAGTCCGTTTAAAACACTATTAATAGACGTTATCGATTCCATGGTGAGAGTTAAATTCGCACTACAGCTAGCTTTTATTTTTGTCTAGCCTCCATGACCTGGGTCCCTAATCTACACCTTTTAAAATTAAATTATTTTTAAACTCCGATGAATTCACGAAACGAAAACGAAACGATTATCGTTTATCGAAGATTTACGAAACGAAATATCGTAAATATTCCTCTAGTATTATATTATTATACTAGTTAGCTACGTCCGCGTTATAGCCTGCGGTTAGCCATCCTACGGGAATCTTACAATTTTCCGAGAGAAAAAATGGTCTCTGTCCGATTCCAGACTATAATCTATCTCTGTGCGAAATTTCATCCAGATCCGTTCAGCCGGTCTGGCGTTATTGAGTAAAAACCCATCCATCGATCCAAACTTTTGCATTTATAATAGTAGTAAGATATTCATATATATAATAATTTAGAGTTATTATAGTATAAAAATCATTTACATGTCACATCGGGCTTCGAATAGGCTCTAGGCAGGCTTTGTTTTGAGGCGAATCTATCCAAAAAAGTGTATAGCTGGCAACAACGGCGCAGCGTCGCGTCCACAGCTGGTTTCACATGTGCTTGGAACACGATCCGTGCGCCCGCTCGCGCCGCTCTCGCAACATGCCGGCAACACTGGCCGAATTACGGTAGTTTTGTGTGATTGTGCTGGTTTACCTTTTGGACGTTTTTAAATCGGATATTTTCAAACTTTCCCCTGTATTGGCGGGTGAGTCTAACCAATTTATCTATTTATTTTTAGATATATCTTTTTTGTAAAACTGCAGAAAACAAATAAAAAAAATGTAAACATGTAATAATGACTGTCAATATTTTTCATGAATAGGGTACGCTTTCCGTGTCAGGCAGTCGCTGTAATTTGTTTCTTTAAGTAAATAAATGTCTGTGAACTAATTACAGTAATTGAAATGGTATTTTAAAAGACACTGTCTTACGGTTCCGTTCTCAAAATTTAGAATATTTTTTTGCTAAGAAACGTATGATTATCTTTAAAGAGGTTATTGTATGTACTGAATCGTAAAACGTAGCTAGTTGTTTTTTTTTTACAGAATAAGTTTATATTGATATTTTAATTGAATAATACCAGTCCGGTCTCTTTAATTCGATCTCAAAAAGTTTGAGATTTTTTGGTCCTTCAGCATGACACTGGTTCAAAGCAATATTTATAATTTGAAATATTACAAAACAGCAGCATTTAATTTAAAAAAATCACATCGTCATTAAAACCATTTTGTGTATTACAGCGATAATCGATTGGTTTTGAATCGAATAAACCGAATTCAATTATTCAATACTTCATAACTAATTAAACGTTCTAAGGGATAGAATTTCTTCATAAAATTTCAATGGGTTCTCGTCGGAGGTTACACTCTATCAAATTTAAATAAGATGCTGATTTAAAAAATCGAAAAACACCGACTTTAATACTTTTTCCGATAAATAAGAATCCTACCATTTTACAAAAGAAACATCCAAATCGGTATACACTGGGCGAAGAAAAAAGTCACAGGAAAGCAAAATAGGCATTTTCGTTAACTTGGATGATATATTTTTTCCAGTAATTTTGTTGTAGAAACTAAACTATATAAACGATTTTAAACGAAAAAAAAACAGCAGAATTAGGTAGGTTGAAAGTAGGTTGAAAAGAATCACAAGACAAGAAGTCCACATTTGGCGTAGAAATCGTGTATACAAAAAAAGAACAGCCGAATTGAGAATCTACAAAATTTATTGAATTCTGTTAAAACTTAGTTAAAAAGAAATGTCTTTTTAATTTAAAAGAAATACTATATGTATTAATTACAGAGAAAGAAAATATATTGAGGTGACCAATATTTTTATTATTGTAAATATATTGGTCACCTCAGCACCGTTTGTGGACTACTTACATAGATCCGGTTTATTATTTAGATTAAATTGTCACCGTTCATCTTTGATATCTATTTATTAATTTATTTTTTGCACCTACCTTTAAATTATGGACTTTTAAGTACTAAAATTTAAGTGTTTGCATTCATGTCAAATTGAAACCTGTTAGACGGCTGCGTGGCTTAGTTGGTAGTAGCCCTGCCTTCGAAGCGAGGGGTCCCTGGTTCGATTCCCGGCCGGGGCACACTTTGTGTGGTGAGCATGAAGTTTGTTCTCGGGTCTTGGCTGTTTGTCTTGTGTTTCTGTGTTTGTCCATGCCATCTGCGACACAGGGAATCCTAGTGCAGAGGTATGAGTGTGTAAACGTTTAACGTTAACGTTAACGTTAACTCTTATATAAAAATCAACTGCCGCATTTATGACAGATCAGAGAGAACAGCTTGACCGTATTGGCTTCTTTATGTTGTGTTTGTAATTGTCGGTACAAGATTTGTATGAAAGAAACATGCTTAGTATGTTTTGCTAAGCGCACTTCTCATTGTCTTCATTAGTGAGTTGCACAAGTGTGATACAGGGGCAGGTCGCTTGTATTTTTATAAATGACACATGCCCAAAGTAAACCTAAATCGTAGGTTGCATATGGCATCATCTCAAAAGACGAAAATAGTGTGATTCGGATTCGCACAAGGTTCTTAGTGCCAATTGTACTTTTCCTTCCCCATTATCTTTAAAAGGAACATTTTGTTATTATTTAAATGAGGTTCTTTACATATAATTTAAGTTAAGTAACTCTCCTAGATCAGTATTTAGTCGGAAGCACTTCATTCATTTTTTTCTGGCATTTGAAGTGAGCACTTCCGTGTTTAAGAAGACAAGTTAAGGTGTCGGTCTTGGCTGTACTAGTCGATAAGTTGACTTAGCCTTTGGGCAAATTAAGAACTCCGACACGAAAAGAAAATGAAAAGAAGAAAAGTGATAATTTGATGTTTTCAGAAACTACATTATTTATAACTCTTAATAACACGAAGGTATTGTAATTTAAAAATGATATCTCTGTAATCTTCAAATTAGAAACAAATACTTCAAAAAAATATGACGGGTATGTTAACTGCCCCATCTCAATTTACTTATGTAAATGTTTGAGTTATATCAATGAATGAAACTGCAACGTAATTGTTTTTCTAAATATATGTAGTGGTCTCCTATTTGGCCTTGGTGCAGTCATAATAATATAATGTTGGCAGACCAAGTATTGCGTAAACAAGTAAATACCGTTATTCAGTTGATGAGATACTACGAAGTTAATATACTCGTAAGTCCGAGATGCAATATGTGCATTTCTCAATTAGGGTTGCCTCATCATCATTCACTATCGATCTTGCTAGTTTGACAAATCCACAAAGACTGCGCTTAGTTGAAGGAAATTATTTTTTTATTATAAAGTTAGATTGGCTAAAAATACTTATTCCATAAAACTTAAAACTATTACATGATCGAAAATCATTGGAACACAAAAACAAAGATTTCTAATAAAAATATATACGTAATTCAGAAAATAATTTTTAAAATACCAAAGTTAGTTAATTTATATACAACAAGATAGAAAGATATTTGATATCGTGTTTGTGGTTGAAATCAGGTAATATGACCCACGTGCTTTTGTCCGCGACTTCGCCCGTATTGCCGGTATAGAAAGTAGACTTGTGGTATTCTAGGTTATCATGTCTGTATCACCGCTAATGAACTCACTGCAGGGACACAGGCGTACTCAAGACTATGGGAGAGAATGGTTTGATCTTTGATCTACCACCGGAGCCCAATTTAGGTTATTAGATGTCACACGTCTTTGAATTTTAGTTTTTCTAACAACTATTTTCCTCTCTTTTTTTCAGAACGAGATACGTATACGTATACGAACGTAGTTTATTCTAGTTAAAATCTCGTTATGATCATGATAACCTTTTAAAATATCAGAAGAATCGGTTCAGTAGTTTTGTCGTGAGGCTGTCAACATCCATCAATCCATTCATTCAAATACTCATTTATAGCGTTTATTCTAAAAAATGGTTCACATGCTGATATCGATCGTACTCCAATGATGCCAAAACTGACAACCCTGTGATATTAACCTCATCACGATCTCACATCATGGCGTTCGCGTATTCACTAAACCTGAACAAACTAATACAATCGAACACTCTGCCATTTTTTTCACGAAACAGAATGCACGTTACCATATTCAGAGCATTTTTGTTATTGTTCTGGTAATTTCACATGATTTCCTACAGCACACACACGGTTTTGTTCGATATACTGATGCAATTACACCGGAAAAGTACAATGAGAACGAGAGAATTTTATTAGGTCTTTGTTATTTACCTATCACCTATATAATTTGCACCTACTCGCACACTGATGATTAATGGTTATAGTTTCCCTGTATGAGACAAACCCGATGGTTCAATACATCAATTTAATGGTTTATATATCATAATTTATAATGGTAATTTTACAAAGAAGGTAGGTCCCCTGACCAAATTTATTCATTGCGAACTCATAATCTCTGAATAAAGTTTAGTTAAGTTCTTATTCAAATTGTAAATGTTTGAAGTAAGATAAACATCAAAATCCCTTAAAAAAAGCATTCAGAAAACGACATCCAATTAAGTTAAGTAATTACCGCCGTCCATAACAACAGCAATGCGACTCAGGACTTCCTCTAACAAAGTGTGAAAAGACCCAAGACGCATTGCGTTGTGTCCATCACTCTTAGACGGGGATGCAACTCATGTTCTTGTAATGTCACCGGACTATCCAACTATCGGAACACAGCAATGCGAGCCACTCTTAGTGACGAATTACTAAGTGTGGTGGCACTACTCTGGACGAACTTGGTACAAGTTCTACTGCTTTTTTGCGTTGCTACTTTTGCACCATCCAGGGGTATGTAAAAGGATTCTGAGGGTTTTCAACAGCGAACATGAACATGTTTCATTTTCATTATTTTCACCAAACATGGCTAAGAACAATGTTCCATTTACCAGCTTAATTAAAAAAAAGAACTGCTTATGGAATCGGACCATCCTTTTGGAGATACATGTCTTAATGGAATTGACCACAGAGAAACAATCATATATTTTATATCACTCCTTTTTAATCGGGGGTTTTTAAAGATAGGTATCAGGCATTGTGTTTTAACGAAGCATTTCAATTCAATATCTTGTTTTTCTACAGTATTGTACGGTATTATTTGTAAGTAACATGCTAAGTTCAGTCCACTTAATAAAACACCGATGTTTATGTTCTACGAACAGTCTGAAAACAAATTATCATATAGGCGCTTTCGTGACTTTCTTCAGTATATCTGAAATAAAGTAAAAGAAGCACGCAATTACGACGACATTAAATAAAACCAGCATTACGTGTGCTGCGTTTATTTACATAAAATTTTGTCAATTTGCTCGGCACAATCGCTGTGAAGAGCATTAGAGATGGTCCGTGGTTCTCAGGTGAGATTCTTCCGGATCTAATTGTGAAACGGTGACATCGTTCGAGAGTTTTTTAAGTATTCAATGGGAAATTAAGTTTCGTTTTTATTGTGTTCACAGGCGAACTTTGTAGTTTAGAATAGAATAAATAAATCAGTAGGACATGACGACAACAAATGATATCATCAACACTTACGAATATGGATGCGAAAGTTTGGTTGTTTGTTACTCAATCACGCCAAAACTACTGGACCAGTTTGGTTAAATTTTGATATGTAGATAAATAAAACGCTAGAAAAGAACAGCCAAATTTTAAACCTGGTAAGAATAAAGAGGCAAAGCCATGGACAGAAACGAGTGATGTTCATCTCAATTGTTTGAACATGATTTGAAAAGGCTAGATTATTTCGTTTTAGGTATGTGAGAACAGGTCATGCGTGACTTATAGGTATTCAAAAGGTTATAATATCCATAGCATCTGTTATAATAAATATATCGAATAAATGACACATTGTTCATAATAGATTCCAATTGTTTTGGAGCATATCATGACTGTATAGGTATGCTTTGAATTCGGTGGTTTAAAGCAGTAAACCTAATTTCACCGATATGATTAAGATCAAACCCACAAGGTCAAGTAATCTCTACTTGACTACGAGGGCCAGCGAGGCATTTTTCTTAAAATGGTTTTTTTTGTGTAGAACTCCACATACTGTTGGTGATTGGGTACAATAAGAAAAAAGCTCGAAAGGTACCCGAGTTTAGTGAGTCAGTAGGGCATAATGAGGTCCACGTTTTTGATTATCATCACTACTAAACTAGCCAGAGCATTTTTATTACTTGTCGTCAATGTGTTAAAATAACTCTTATGTAATGAGACTTATGAAAGTGCGTAGTAATAGTCTCACATTCACGCATCCCATCGGATGGACTGAATGGTGCGTTTTTTCATTGATCTGTTAGCTTCTAGGTCGGTTAGTTGTGTATATCTAGGTAAGTATATTACTAAGATATACATAAAGACTGTAAAATATAAAGGGAAAAGGTTATACAGGTATTTTTTTATAATAAGAAATATAACTACCAAGGCACAAACAATAATATAGCTAAAAAGTTTCGTCACTCGTGTAGATCGCGTGATTAAGACGCAAATGAAAAACAAATAGATAAGGACAACTAAAGTAGCGTACGTGACGTTTCCTTCGCCAATTTTACAGCTACTAATTATATCCGAACGTATAATTTTTGATAATAAATAATAATAATAAATCATGTACCTGTGATTTGCGAAGTATCTCCAATTTATCCGATACAAGCGCTAGTGATTTAATTGTAAGTTTACAATAATACCGTACCTTTAGAAGTTCCTACATCGCTTCTAGTACATATCTTTGATTTTTTTAAACTGACTTTCAAATGTTATTCAATCAAGCATTGATCAAGCACAACTTCTATCATTATATTATTAGGGTAGTAGGATATTAGGTTTCCTTCCTATATCGGAAAAATAATCTTAAAAACTTAACACCATATTTTCGAGAATGCGATCAACTTCCAAATTATTTAAGGCAATATTATAATGTTTTCATAGCATAGAGAACAGTTGAAGTTCAGATCTATCTCGAAGAATTTTGGATTTTGTTGTGTATTTACTGTGCATACATGCCGGTGACATAAATAATTTTATTGTTTTTATACAGGGGCAGCTAGTTATTTATAATTATTCCACTTACACGAATTAATTAACGGTTTAGGCGGATAGTGGCCGCTGTCGGAAAGTATTCTACTGATACGTCACGCCAGTTGTCAACCGGAGCGGATGGATGCGCTTGCGCACGTATTGCACGATATCGATTATCGACCCCGTTTCAAGATCCAACCTAAAGATTAGTGGTACAATTTTTTGTGGGATATTTTAGAATCGTTGTTTATGCGAATCGAGGTGAACTGATTGAGTATATGAGGCCAACATATTTTTTTTTTGCGTATGATTTTATGTTATGTTTATCTGAACTACATAAAATACGAAAAAAATATAAATAATTTTGAATTTGTTTTTATATTTTTGGAACATGAAATCTGACAGAGCGTAATTGATTTTCCTATGCTAATAGGTGTAAGCATTAACTTGAGTGTAAACTCATACAGATAATATCTAAGCTGATGTGCTTTTAAACTATCAGACGGTTATTAATTTTCAAGGAAATTGTTAAGTTCTAATGACTTATCTATACAAGAAAATGTGAGACACTGATGATATTACAAAGGTGGGATTGTTTATATAAATTTTCAATACCGACAGCAAATGGTTAGTTTTTGTCAATTTAACTACGTGTTATGTTGTTTTTATTCGTTTGCCTCTTCTCCATACAATGCTAGTAACCCTGCACTTTGGAAAGGAACGATGAAGCCATTTCAGAAAGGACGGTTTAATGTTGATGTTAAGTGGTTCCCATAAACAATATTGTTTCGTCCATCGCTTTGAATGAATGAATGAATGAAAATATTTTATTGTACACCAATACAGAGAAATACAAAAGTGACAAATAATTAAAACACATACAAGGAGGCATGGATAGGACATACACAAACGAACAACAAGCACCAGAGCCCCAGAACAAAAGTTATGCTAATCACACAAAGTTTCTCCGGCGAGGGAATGAACCATGGGTTTTGCTTCGAAACCAAGTTTACTAATAACAATTTAGCCATCAGCGATGGCTTGTTGGTCTTCATTGCTAACGTTACTTAACAACGGCTTTGGAATACATTAAAATGAAATATCATGCATTAGGAGTACCAACTTGCGAGTGGTTACAGCCCAATAACTTGTAACATCCGCTCGTTTCGATTATTCACAATGATAATATTTTACACTTGTATGGGTAAGTATTTGTGTTGTTTCAGCAATATGCTCAAAAACTAATGCAAAATGAAAATATAGCTTTGAAAGCTTCTAGTTTCAAAGAAATTTGTTATTGCCACAAATTCTTTAATTTGTATTAGAGATTCGATTAAAAAAATTTAATCGCAAGTTAGACTCGTATATTTGTTGAAAATGATCAGCAGGACAACAAGATGTCGGATCAATTGTGAACAAATTACTGAACTGCAACTTCAATTACTCACTCAACCATCAATTGAAAGCGGTCAATTTGCAATTTGCTTTTGAGTAACCCGTATCGAAATGCCAGAAACATCTGTTTCCAGCTGACTTCTACTGGCTCATAGTGTACGTACACTTTCAAATTTTGAACCCTCTTATTTATTAATTGTAACGACTAGGTATATTTTTTATACCTCAAATGAGATGGGCTGTGCTGAAGCTCCTGATGTTAAGTGGTTACCTCTTGTATAACAATAATACGACTCCTCCCCGATCGAAGAATAAGAAGACACGAGTTGCATTCAGTTTTCACCGGCACCCACACCCCTCCACTGGAACACAACAATACGAGTGCGCCACTGCTTGGCGACAGATTGCCAGGTATAGGTGGTACTAGTATTTGTTTTGTTTTGTTCGTTGATCTTTTAGCACCCGGGGGACACGTGTAGGGCCCCTGTGGGTACGGTGAGTAGCTAAGGACGCGAGCAACATCGAATCCCTACAAAAATGATGTAGTAGGTATATGAATGTCCATTCAAATTTAATTATCAAGCAAGGTCATGTTATGAATTGTTCGTGTTGTTATCTAAATCCTATTAACAAACTCCAAAAAAATCAGAAGGTTCATATTTTGGTTGAATATTTTTAAAGGTATTTTTGGCACTTGATATCTTCTCCAATTGTAAACTGAATTATTATTCTTTTTTATTTTAACGCTTTGTAGGTCCCTCCAAGTATGCCCCACAGTAAACGAAAACGAAAAAGATTTGAAGCAGCTACTTAGTGTTTTCGATTTTTTTTAATAATATAATCTTTCAATGTGCCGCCATGAAGTACTCTGTTGCATAGCTTCCATTAAATTCTATATATGGAAATGACCTACAGGCCATTGTCATGAAGTGGATCGAGGTAATTCACACGTTTTATTATTGTGGTCAAATCATGGGCGTGATAGCATCTGAAATTACACAACATAGCGTGCTGGCTATAGTTGGCTAATTATTTACATTTAATTGTTTGCTTAAAGTCAATTATAATAATTCGCACGGGTGTGTCTGAAAACCATTCATTTTCTAAACCCTTAAAAACTTTTCTAAGGGTTAAGAAAAGGTTCTAAGATGAATGGTTTTCAGACAAACGATGCAAGAAGTGATTCATCATGGGTTCCCGGCATTATAATCTTCGATTACGCATCACATAAGGCGCTCGATTAACACAGAAGTAATCTTGCACTTGTTACACGATCAGGAAATTATCTTTTTGATTCTGATGGTCCTTTCTAAAGTTATATCATAGTTTTAATCAAAAAATCGTTTTAAATTCATAAAACTATTATATTTATTGAATTTTGCATAATAAGTCTTGTTCAACGGATATAAAGATAAATATCTCCTATAAATTGGTTAAAATTTTAGATATTTTTTGGGTTAATCGTTAAGAAGTTTAGATTATTCAAAAATTGGAGCGTTATGTCAACTTCATAACTTTTTTATATAATTCATTGGCATTGTAAGTAGCAGAACTATAGAGTTGCATTTTTTGGACCAATAAGCATAAAAAGTATAATATTTGTAAGAGCACAATTCAAATCAATCGTTTTCACAATCTACTTTATCGTGTAAAAAAGAAAGTTCCGGACCAATCATTCCTAATCGTGTCGACCTGTTTGCAGTGAGGTACATAGCTCGCACTAATTATTAATTAAGTAATTAGAGCTGCTAATCACAGAGTTGGTTCCACGTGACACAGGTGACATGTATGTAGCCTTGTTCGTGACTTTTTATCATGAAAGCTATAGCGTGTAATTAATGCCAAAATTACAGATTAAAGGTAGTGAGAGTTTCTTCCAAGGTCAAACTCTGGGGCCTCACCAAAAGTATCGAAGTATTTTGTTGGTGAAGCGTAAGAGTATAGCGTAAAGTATGTATTTCACTAACAAGAACTCTAAACAAGAAATAAAAACTTTCATGGACGTGTCCGTGACTTTAAACGTGTGACATAGGGATTAGCCTTGCTCAATGACGAGGCTATCACGTGAAGATGAAGGTGAACATTGGTGTGAAGCCACTCAAATGCGATCATGCGATCGAGTTTTGCGGACTTTGCAATATTTAGTTACATTTAAACGTATAAACCTTTATTGAATCTGGATGAGTTTAATGTACTATTATGTCATATATCTATTATCTATGACGTAGGTACGATTTTTTGGACTTTAACCACCGTTAATTTCACCTGGGGAAGCATCAACCCATTTCACCTTCATACCCATTTCTGCCGCCAAACGGTAATACTGGATACTGATGAAATAACATTCACGTGAGTCGAGACATACTATATCTCTATGTCTTTTTGTGACGGGCGTAATACGATGAATTCTGCATGTCCCCATACCTCTAAGTCGTATTACTGTTTTATATTATAAGTAGAGGGTATCACTTAACATATGATGAGCCGTCTGATTTTTCTCATGACTAACGTACACAATAGTTTACACAAAAATAATTGAAGGAAGAGTTATGTACCTATCAGAAAGGTCATGAGACAACGGTTCTTTTGATACTTGAAATTCGCACCACTCTTGGAGATGAAGAATTATAAATAAAATGATAATTTCGAAAGATGTACAATACTAGCGGTTCTTTGGAAAGCGTGAATATAGAATGCATCGACCGGTTCCATCCGACACATACTCAACTCGATTTCTTGCGAAACAATTCACTTTTAAAATCTTTAATTCGATGCCTTATAAAAATCATAACTCATTGTTTATAAGCCAGTCACAATTCTAAATATATGGCTTTTATTTACTGAATGAAACAATTCCCCATGATGGAAGCTACACGTTGTTATTACCCATACAATACGGGCTGATATTTGATCCTGAACTATAAATAAAGGCATGTTGCTCAAGTAGAAATCTTCGACCTAAGCTGTTGCTGTTACTTGATCGATTTTATGTGTTGCAATGCAGAATTGACTATCCAGTGAAATATCCGATGCTTTTTAATTGTATTGCAAAACAAAATATCCAGTTTTAATTAAACAGTTATTATCCATCAATACAATGGTATCAGTAATGGTATGGTAATATTACAATATTATCATGTTTTGTGTGATGTGAATATAGTACGTTGTGCCGCTATTTAACAATAACTTGTTTATGCGTCATACAATTTAATGTTAAATGTTATTTTCAGTACAATTACAATTTGATGTTATATGTTATTTTTCTTATTTAGTACTAATGTGCAATATTAGGTATCCTCGAGATAAAAAATTCGTTCGAGGGCCAAATATTAAATACTAAAACGATTTCGAGAGCAAAAGTTACCAACAGCCGTTTATGCCAATAACGTTTGGTTTTTATTAGCACGTTGTACTCATTTACTTTGTGTTAATTAACTTTACCTACAACAAGTTTTAATTTGATCATACTATTCTGCTATACTTATGATGATATAATAACACAGATATAATAATACTGCTGAGGTAATGCAAATATACAGGAACAAAAAAAATGACGGCCCCGACCTTATCAAACAATAGTTTGCTTCTCCGGAATTCAGCCGACGTAGTACCGAGGTTTGTACAGGGCAAAGATATATTTATGGTGTCAATAAGATTTTTAGATAGATAGACGGGTTCTAGTGTGGAGAACGCGAATAGGCAAACGTAATGCAGGACGCTCCCGGCCAGGTGGACGACGACTTGCGTAAGGTGGTTGGTAGAAAGTGGATGAGAAGAGCCCACGATCAGGCTCAGGTAAGCGCCACTGAGCCATAAGCGTACACAGCCTATACAGTCCAGTGGATTGTATAGACTGATCATAATGAATTAGAGTTTTGGTCAAATACTGTAAAAATAGGAAAATCTTTCTCCACTTCAACTGAGAATCATCCGCGTTACTACATTCATACACACCGTTGTTTTTCAAACCATCAACGAGCCCGTTACTCGTGCTCATGGTCCATTGGAGTCATTGAGATTCAATTAAACGGCTAGGAAGTGCGCTTCACCGCCACGGTATTGTTAGATAAATGAATTTCTAAACGGTGCGTCGAATAGACCAATTCATCGTGTTCTGCAATGTACAGTGATGCGGGTGCGGTCTATTGAGGTATTGAATGAAAGTAATGTTGTTTTTTTTTTTTATTTTGACATCCTCATTAGGCTTACATATCATACGAATAAAGTAGATTAGTCATCCAGGCTGGCGCGAGACTTTTGCGAATGGAGACTCGTCTTATGTAGGTAATTAATATCAACGCTGTTTCTGTGACATTATATTTGTAAAATTACTTATACACCATTAATTAGTATTACTAGACTGAGATAGTCGGTACCTAATTACCGACTACTTCAGTGTATTATAGTTATAGTGGGTTTAAAATAATTAAGGAATGAAAGTATCTATTGAAGTCGGTTTTTTTCGATGTTTTTTAATCAGCTATTCAGCAGCAGTATTAAAAGTGTAGAAAGATAGATAGATATAGAAGATAGACTATCGATATCACGTGTTCTTATTTATTGTTTGCTTGTATGTAGTATATTTACCTATTCCAGCGTGGTTGATAAGATAATGACTGTTTATTTGTTTGTTTGTTTATTTTGTGCTCTTTAGAGCGTTGGGAACATCAAAGTAATTCATTGTCATGTCATCTAGACTGCATGACTTGGATTCTTTAGGCCTTGTATACATACAAGGGCGGCCTTAGATATTGCGAGGCTCCGGGCGATAGATTTTTGTAGTACTTGGCGTATGAGGAATTTAGGTAAGTTGGAAGTGTACAGGGCTATTGGTAATCCGTCAGCATCCTCTTAAGGACAGGTACTGTACGTTAAAACAAAAACCAGATTGTTCTGCGAGGGTGCGAGGCCCTACAAAAGCGAGGCCCCGGGTGGTTGCCCTGCTTGCCACCCGCTCAGGCCGCCACTGTATACCTAATGGTATTCGCATGGTATCCATCGATAACATAAGCCGCGTAGAACCGTGACAATGATCGATTCACAACGGGCGTGCTTGAATATTAATAAGCATGTAGTATTTAATCCTCATGATAAGATATACCGAGTGGACTAATATGCAAACATAGTCTCGGCTCACAGCGCACAAAGCGTTTTTTACCTTGTTGTAGATATGGCCATAAATCAATACTTTCCTGAATTTTACTCACTTTGATGCCATAAAAAAGTTGTCGCAGAGAAAGTTTGGCGTTTCTTTGTGAAGGATTTTTGAGTCATTTATGAATCAATAATTTCATATTTAATTTTTTCAATATTCTACTAAAATGTAGGTTTACCTGGATTACCATAGCAATATTGTAAAAGATACCTACTTTTTTGACCTATTATATAAACAATCTGATAACCTACCTACAGTCATACGTTTAATTATATATAGTTATAGAACTGATATCTATTTTTAAATCTTTTCTATATTATGTTCTATATTATTATTTGTTCATGATTTAATTATGTACTTCATTATTGTACTATGATATTAATTTATGTGATATTAATTTATTTGATATACAATTATTAGTATTAGCAATGTGTACAATTATTGTAATTAGTTAATCCGTTATAATTGGATTAAATAAATAAATAGATACTTGCGGTGAAAAGAAATAGGTATGGAACAATGTTTTAGTCATGATGATGGTTGGCTATTGTATTGATATCAAACGACGAAACGTCAAAACATTCATTGGATCTTTGAATCGGATTTCCTCGATTACAATAGAAAGTTGCTTTCCCATCGCGGCGGATAATTTGACAACCCACGGCCGCTTCGGGCTTTCGACATCTGTCACGGTGCAATAAGGTCTCCATAACAATGAGAGAGTACGGTCAGACGCTCTTTATAAAAAACAATTAAATCCATTGACTTTGACGTATTTTTTCCCTTTTTTCCTACCAAAGCAAAAATAATTTTCCAAATCAGTCCACAATTGACGAAGAAATCAAGTAACAATAATACAAAAAAAAAAAATATACACACTAATTGAGGGCCTCCACTAAAATGATAAACTACTTTTTACTTGAGTTGAATGCGCGAAAATGTGTTTATCCAACATCTTAAAATCTATGATCAACACTATGAATTATGAGTATCGCAAGTAAACATGTCTCACGTACAAACTACAGGTTACTACAGTTTTATAATTTGCTACAGGTTTTTCATATTTAACTTGATTGGATTTAGGTAAAAACCATACTCATTTTTCTAATGAAATTCTTTCGCAATATATCTTTTAATAAATAAGAAAAAAGATTTACCGAGAAGTTTAAGAAGGTTACTTGCTTACAAGGTTTAGTCATTTACTCTCGTCTTCATGCAAACAGTGCAAACTATTCAAATATGCATAGATGATGCCTTTGATAAAAATATTCTGTGTCGTGATTTAAAAACAGCAGGGCAGGGTGTGTCGAGCCGTAATATTAACTAAGTAATTTTTCTGTACATCGATTGTAATTATGAATTTAATTGTCTCCACTCAGTGGAAACCGAGTGTTTAATGATAACTGTACAATGGTTCATTGTCACTTTTACATAATAAACAAAATAAAACCGGGTTAATCAATTATGGGTTCAAAATTAAGTGCATATTTTGAGTGAAAACTTAACTAATCTTTTAGCATTTAACGGAGAATGATAATATATAGACGCAAAATTTTTGAAAAAAAAAAAAAAATATGGACTTTTGTCGATTAGGCAGGATCTTAATACTTTCAACGCGTGTACATTTAGAATACTCGTAACTCAGCACTTTACAGGTTTGAATACGGCCAGTTGTCCCTCGGCCATGATCGTGCATTACGATGTGCTGTGAAAGGATTGCTTTGTAGTGCTTCACTTACATATTGAATCAACAAAGCCACTAAATACATTATGATTTCTAAACAAGGATTACTCGTAATTCAATAGAAACCTCATCTTGACACACTAATTGACATTATTTTATTTTTAGAGCAGGTTTTCAATTTGGCTGTATTTTTTAGATGTATTTGTCATTTCGCCAATTGTTGACCGATTTGGATAATTTTTTAATTTGATAAGATGTACCTGGAAATTTAATTCTACCCCTAAAGGTGCAAAATAATTGATAAAAGTATCGAAGTCAGTTTATTCGGTTTTTAAATCAGTAAAACTACTTTGCTTATAATAAATACCATATTTACTTGAATTATTTGAAGATAATCAGGAAAACTCAATTACTTTAGTATGAATAAAATGTTGGCAGAAACTTATAGTTGAAAGTGAAAAATAATAATAATAATATATTATATATTTTTTCTATGGTAATAATGCCATTCATAGAACATTAGTAAACATTTCTTTACGCTTTCGCCACAATTACGAGTATCAAATTGATTGCCGACTCTATAAAATAAGTCGGTCCGTGGCAATGGGCACTGTCTCGCTTATTGAAAGCAATATTTCAAATTGGCTATTAGTGGCTTATATGGTCTTGCCTCAACAAAGTGACGCTCTGTTCTTCGACATAAATTGCTCATTATGTTCTACTCTACTCGTCAATGTTCATGTTAGGTTTTATCTTTATATTTTTCTTATGTCAGTGAGACGAGAGAAATCGACCATGTGAAACGATGAGTTATTTAACACAAACATTTGCCGAGTAGGAGTTAGCAGTACCCAGCCTTCAAAAGCCAAGCCAGCAAAAGTTCGTGGTTCGATTCCCGGCCGGGGCAAACTGTTTTTTGGTGTGCCTGAAACTTGTTCTTGGGTCTTGGGTGTTAGTGTTATGTGGCCATGCATTCTGCAGGGAATCCTAATGGAGATATGAGGGTATAAGCAATAAATAAGTCTTCGCATTTACTTACTTATACCATATTGCTTGCGTCCGTAGGTATTCAATACTCGTAATACCCTTAGAGTCCCTACATGTGTCCCCCGGATGGTGCAAAAAGAGCAACCCAAAGTAGCAGTATAACTTGTCCAAAGAAATAGTGTCCCCACACCCGCCACTAAGCAATGGTGTACTCGCATTGCTGTGTTCCGGTGAAATTATATGCACTTGAGACTTGAGGCGTAAAATTCCCCTCTCATAGTGACGCGATGCGAATTTAGTCTTATACTTCTTTAGTAAGGGAAGACAGAGTCGTTTTTTTTTTTGGTTATGGGTAACCTTTCAAAAACAGGCGGGCCGCCAAATCGTCCCGTTACTTTATGCTCACTATACTTGATTGATTGATAGTTGTGTAATATATCTATAATACCTGACGCGATATCAGCGCTGCCCATGGGTAAACAAGCCAAGCCTAGTGTTTTTAAGATAAAGAAATTATGTCATTCGCTGCATAAATACTCCTTTTAACGCGTTATACGAAACAATAGAATGCGATCATGAGAATGAATGCTATCTCACGTCTCCAGACCGTTCAATGGCTTAGAATCTAACACTTATTATTAAGTACCTGCGAATAATTACTCATGGTCTAGATCACAGGCCTCCAAACTTTTTGTCTTGTAGACCCCTCATAGACTATCTTGGGCGTCAATGGTCCAGATCGAAACGTGTATGTGTTGTGCATAGCTGAATGATGATTCACATTCGAAAGTAAACAGGTATTATGAAATATTTGGTTTGATATATCCAATATGTAAATTGAATGTTATTTAGTTAATAAATGTCCAAAAGCTAGATAAAAAACATGCATTATTAAAAAATGGTTCATTGCATAACTTGTTTATTATATATTTTGATTGAAACTAACGAGCTACTTCCGATTACATTACTAACATGATTTTTTTATGGTTCCAATACAAACTGGGACATGTTTATCACCTCTATTAGTTGATTTGACCTGACCATTAGCCATCAGATACCTTCTATTACGTCCTGGTTTTCAGTTGTTCTGTATCGAAACGGGTTTTTTTTTTCATGTTATTAAAGTGACTGGACTGGACTGGACCTGATGTTAAGTGGTGAGTGCCGACTATAAAAAACAGCACTACGTAACATATAATTATAATCAAGCATTTGAATACCTATTTTTCAGACTATACAAATGATCGTGATATAAAAACAGATTATTAGATGACCAATCGTAAAATTATATAAAAACACCTACAGCTCGAAACAGCTGTGACATTCACTCTGGCTATGGAGAGTTATGATTCTTTGTTTACATACGTTTTTCATTGCTCTTCAGAGGGGTCAGCGCGCACAACATATTCAACCCATCAAGCGAACCTTTAGTCAAGTTTTTTGAGTAATATAATTTACGCAGAGGTCGACTTCAATCAGTCTTAGGTTGCCTAGGTATTCAAATTTATACTAACTTTAACTTATTTGTAACTTCGATTCATCTTCTTTCGTGTAACCAACTCTGGTATCGGAGTTTTTAACTCATAAAATTCCATTCATTTGGCTCCACCCTTACATTCTCGGTCATGCAACTGTTCTATCCACCCACACTAGTCCATCGGTCCCATTAGAGCATTGCAGTAGGTGCATATTAAGATTTTTCTTGGTCTTGCACAACTAATACACACAAGCCCTTACTCTCAGTGAAAGTGTCGCTTTAACTGAGTCTATCTGTCACATGTAATTGATGATTATTATCATAACTGGAGACATTTCGCGTGTTAGTTTCTATGGATTTTTGTTTCTTTTAATTGATTCAATGACAACATTATAGAGGTGGATACATCCAACTATTTTTATAATTTATATTTATCAAAAAGTTAAAGTACTCTTGTGGAAGAAGACCGGTGAACTGAAATGAATATCCAGTTTAATGATATGAAATGACAGGGTTGTTGTTTATTATGTACAGAACCTTATTAGACCCTTGTGAGGTTGTTAGCATTGTACAAATAACCCGGAATATAAATTGAGGCATAGCGGCGAAGTTAAGTGGAGCAATTTACTTACTTTATATGATTCCCTGTCATATAAAGTAAGTAACAATCAATCTAATACTAGCGACTCCATTAATACCTAGTTATTCCTACCTAGTGGTTATACCTATATATTTTGTTTCTTTAGTATGCCTTCACACCATTAGCCTATAATAAATAGTTACGTATAAGCATTTGAAATCATTACCTATATATGATTTTTTGGTTTCATTATGCATTTATAACAATATTTACTTATAACTTGAAACTAAATAATTACCTATATAGGTAGTTGCATATATTGTATGACTGAACATAATGTATTGTATATTATTGGCACATCGTTGTATTTGCAGTTATAAATTTCTCAGAATGTTGCGTATGAACATCGACTTCGATAAAATAATATGGATAATTACATACAAACTGATTCATTCCTTATTTTCATGGAGAAGCATAATATTTTGAAGCAAAATTGAGTACTTTGCAATTGTTTTGTGTATTTAGGTGTCAATTTTGTGTATATTTCATTTATGGATTTATTAAGTAATTATTTGTTAATATTTCAGTTTATTTATTGTATCTAAAACAAAATTATTTTTAATTTAATTCCCTGTAAGAATTGACATCCACTCAATAACACAAAGCTATAAGACAATGCTGCATAGCATGGCGTATATACTGAATAGCAGTATGTTTATCTTGTACAATAAAAATAATCTATCCTTATTTTGAAACATAAGGACACCCAAAAAATGCGATTTTTAGTTAACTTAAAAACATCGTGTGGTATTCAGGATGTCCCTGTAAACTATGAAATCATATACAAATGAACTTTACGTTTGTTGAAGGGATTTGTTTAATTGACTAAACTAAAGGCGGTAAAGAAATAAAAATAATTAAGAAGTGCCTTCACCGAAACCTATTATTATTGCAATTTTAGGTTCAGTAGTTTTGGTTCAGAGAAAATAGCGGGATGCGTCACATTATGAAACTAACAAAAGATTTTAATTCTGGACACTTTTTTAGTCTAATCCTGATTATATATGTGGATTTGTCCATATACTTCTTCACTTGGAGGAGTTAATGCATTACACTCGGTGTACGTGTATATAACAAACACATCATTGCATACATAACAACAATTACCATGAGTAAAGAAAATAATAGCAAATGTAACGTAACAAATATTGTACAAAGCAAATATCACTCAAATCACTGTACGAACATACTAGTTACCCATTTCTTTGTGAATTGGCTCAATAGCAAATCTATATTGATTCAACTGAGCAAATATTGCTTGCTCATATCCATTACGACACTAGCAGTAGTGCTCACAAGGTTGACACCAATTTGACACCACTGCTCTACCGCTGAATAGAGATGCAAGCATGACGAGACGCCACATAACAATTAAAATTAAAATTGTTATGTGATTTTATGATTGGCCATTAACATTTAATCTGTATGCCAGTCTAATCTTTCAAATTCAGAACTCAATCACGGAAACTCACACATTGAACGTGAGGAAGTAAAGTGATGTCGATTCTAAACACATTTTTAGTGTTACATGCCCAAGGGATAAGGGGAACCCTATTATTGTCTTTAAAGTTCGTCTATCTGTCTTTCCATTAAAGGGCTGTTTATTTCGAAACTTAACCATCTCAGTTAATAGGCTTTTAATACGGCGGATACCGTAAGATGATATAAAAGTTAATATTTGACACGGAACTCTCAATAGTCAAGTCATAGTCAAAATTGAATTATAATAATTTTTTATGTCGCTTCGAACAGCTCCATTTCAAAAACTACCCACCTAATTTACGTAGTTGAACATTACCATACAAATTTTGCATTTAAACTGACATGGCTACAATGTCAAAGCGATCAAATTCTAAATAAAATAAAATAAATAATTTTCTCGCTCATTAAATTCAATTGATATGATAATTAGGAAAGAGCTAACATTCAGAATGTCTCAAGAAAAAATCACGAACAATTTAATAAAATTGATACTTAGCATCTTAAGTGATCTTAGTAGGCTTTATAGGCATAGAGCCTACTAAGATCACTACTTTATGAAGTGTTTAAATAATTATTTATGCACGCTAATTACTTTGATGTTATCGCACATAATTCACGTATTAAGATTAGTGAGCGTTTAAGAACTCATAAAAAGTTACTATGTGCGTGAGATAAAGATAGACGTTTATTTTTATAATTTCTACTTAATACGTATTAGGTAGTTTTAAGAACAGAAAAAGAACAAAGAATATGAACAAGTTTCTCAAATTTAATAGGTATGTCTATGAAACATAATAACTGTTATGAAACCAGTGGTTATATTTTGCAGACTTATTAATTTTTAGCCTTGTGTTCATCTACTCCTTGTTATGTAGTTATATAGGCCAAGAATAAACTCAAAATATCAAAGAAATAACTGAAAAATAATGACAACCAAGAAATAAATATACAAAGGGATATTATATATGTGTATTGAGGAAAACCGAAATATATTGAGTGTATCGAGAGTATCGAAGTATATTAAGTGTATTGAGGATAATTTCTAGATGTTTTCGCTTGTATGTCACCAGTAGATACTTATAGGTGTCAGCATAATTTAACACTACTTATAAAGGTATATCGGTGAGCACATGCGTGAAATGCAACGATATTCATGAATTAATTTCATACCATTCCATAAAAGAAGCATCCATATGGAGCAATGTGAATAAACACATATCCAATACAGATTCTAATATATTACAGACTATTTCATATTGGAATCTGTTTGACTAGTGGCATGTTTTAGTCTGTTTGTGGAAACATTCATGTTTCCACAAACTTTATACATTATTAAACCATTTCTGTCTAAAAAATTATAAAGGAATTCGATTTCATATTATTTTATTTGGGTACATACAACAACTACTACTATTATACAATATAAAAAAATTCTTCAGAGAAGTCAAATTGTTCTCATTAGATAGACTGATTGATAATTTTTATTAGGAAATGATTTCGGTAACGAGAAATACATTTATCCTCGTCTGCTTCTGCAACATATTTACATAATCGAGATATTTCTATGAAAGTAGATATTACAATTTAGAATTCATCTTTTATCTTTCACTATTTAATAAAGATGTATGTCATGATGGCGAGACACGAACGCAGTCGACACCTCTGATTCTATCAGCATTCAAAATGAGTAACATAGTTACTTAGATGGTTTACTCGCATATTTTCACCGTAATTTTGTAACTCATGCTCATATTACGTTGCGCTGAAATCGTACAGCGCCTACCTTCATGGTTTTTAGTAAACACGGCATGTAGCCTTTCACAGGTGAATCTTTAAAAATTCTTAGAAAGGTACTTACTTAAGATCTTCATAAATATTTTGTGGTTTGTTACAGATGTGGCTCCAACCTGCTGAGCCATGCGTAGCGACATGGCATACCGTGGGCTTTCCCAACACGTAGAGTTGGACCGGGCAGCTGACCCTCGAGACCGAGTCTTGCTGCAGGAGCTCATAGGAGAAGGCACTTATGGAGAGGTCTATTGTGCTAGAGACAAAAAAACTGGCCGACGAGTGGCTGTTAAGGTCAGTATTTGCATGGTAATATCGCATAGGTTGTTACAGTTATACTGGATTATTTACCCTGGAGGCAAGGTTTACGAGGCAAATATATTTTTAAAGACTAGTTGGAATTAAGAAGCCTTTTATTTTGCGTCTTCTAAAACTTCAGAGAAATATCTGAGATTATTTATTTCCGCATTTTCATTACATAGCATACCATGTATTGTATTTATAACTCATTCATCATAAAATTAAATATTAAAATTAAATATCATTAAATTAAATGTTTATAATATTTAATTTCATCTGTTATAATCCGTCAATTACAAGGTAATATTATTTGAAAGCACTTTAGCATCATTCTCGGGTAGATGGGATTGTATAAAATAAAATAATGCGGCTTCGCGTGCTCGAGGAAATACTGAAACATAATTTAAACACGCAATATAACATTTCTTATTGTTAATTTATTAATCGCGTGATATCAATAAGTGTTTATTATATACCTCTGCGCATCCGTGTTACTTACCACCTATTTGAAAAGTGGTAGGCCTTAATCAGTTACATGCACTGCGACCTGTTCATGAATTGTACCAATCAAAGACCGGATATTTGACCACTCGCTATAAACATTGACGCATTTCAACCACACACGACGTGCGAAGAAACAAAGCGTTTCTTACAACTTGCAACTCTGTAGATTATAAATAAACTGGCAAACATTGAGGCAACTTTCTTTATTTTAGTTACATATTCAAAGCCAGTGCCTATATCTTTGCGTCTAAATAGAAATCCGATAAAATGGTAAATAAGTCGTTCGGCAAGGTTTGCTTCTAGGTCCATTGCTATATTATATTGTATCGGTGAAAACGCAAGAGAAACCGCTCAAATTACCGTCTTGCCCTACTGGATATTGCTTATAATGAATTCATTTCTCTAAGTGATGATTTTATGGCGAAATCGCCTACTGATTAAATTTAAATAATAAATTTATATGATAATATGATGTATTAGCATTTGCTGATATAAGTTTAGTATGGTAAATAAAATTAAAAGAGCTCAGAAGTATTATTACGAATCATTATTATTGCATGGTCACCAGTGTGGTAGACCATTGTAATCATAGTTTTTTAAATTAAAAAACTTTCTTTTAAGCAATTTTAAGAGTTCGAAACTTTGAAATACAAAACCCAGGCTTGATATTTATGGTGGTATCTACCTATTGTTAGCATTCAGGTGTTAATTGATGGCTTGATGTTATCTCTTACTTATTCATGTCAAGGCCGCAGAACAATGCGTGGGTACAGAGGCTACCCTCTCATTTACATTAGCCTCAATAGCCTCTTTTATTATGAAGAAAATTAATTTCAACAAACGAATTTAAATTTGTTATTTCTTGTTACAGATTCTGGATAATATCGCTGAAAATATTGAAGAAATAGAAGAAGAATTTCTCGTGTTTCGCGATCTGTCCAGTCATCCGAACATACCAGAATTCTTTGGATTATTTTTGAAACGTGGTGCGAGCTCAGATGACGATCAAATATGGTTCGTCATGGAGGTGTGTATTCTAATCAAGTTACGGAGAAATTGTCTGAAGGACCTGTGTTTATTTTGGCAGTTCTGGGTGTAATGTACCTATGTCTAGTCCTTTCCTAGACACTCTGGTGTCAGAGTTTTTAAGGCACCCGATGGCCTCGTAAAATTTTAGGGTCCACTACTCAAGTGGACTCTAAAATTTTACCGGAAGTTTCATAAAAAAAAATAATAGTGTTAATTATTGGGTGTGTGAATATGACTCCGCCCTTTCTCAACAGATGTCGTTTTTAGTATTGTTTACGTGTACTAATAAATGACCATACTTGTATTCGATAGTTCTGAATGTCAGCTATCTAACGCATTTTATGATATTTGGTTGAAGTGTAAGCAACAATTGTTTTCACCTTTTCGAAAATGTCGGTTTTTATTCCAAAATCATTTGCGGGAAGTGTTATTACATTATTTTATTGCGAAGAAAACTGCAGCGGAAACTTATCGTTTGCTTGTGGAGATTTATGGTGAGCATGCTCCGTCTAATACAACTTGCAAGGAATGGTTTCGACGATTTCAAAATAACGATTTTAGTACTGAGGATAAAGAACATGGAAAACCACCAAAAAAATTTGAAGATGCTGAATTGGAAGCATTATTGGCGGAAGATTCTTGCCAAACTCAATCAGAATTAGCTGCAGCATTAAATGTTGATCGTTCAACTGTTGCAAAGCGTTTACAAATGATGGGAATGATTCAAAAAGCCGGTGACTGGGTTCCACATGATTTAAAAGAAAGAGACATGGAACGTCGGAAAACCATTTGTGAAATGCTGCTTCAAAGACAGCAAAGAAAAGGATTTTTGCATCGGATAGTCACAGGAGACGAAAAATGGATACACTACGAAAATCCTAAACGCAAAAAAGCTTGGGTGAAACCAGGCGAACCAGGCCCATCACAGCCAAAAATAAATATTCACTGTGCCAAGGTCATGCTCTGTATTTGGTGGGATCAGAAAGGTATTGTATATTATGAGTTGCTCAAACCCTCTGAAACTATTAATGGAGAAGTTTACCGACGACAACTAATGCGTTTGAAGCGAGCCATAGAAGAAAAACGACCAGAATGGGTGAATAGACATAACAAATTAGTTCTTCAGCATGACAATGCCAAACCGCATACCGCAGAAGTCGTAAAAAGATATTTAGAGGGACAGGACTGGGAAGTGTTACCCCACCCGCCATATTCACCAGACATAGCTCCTTCGGATTACCACCTATTCCGGACGATGCAAACAGACCTTACTGGAGAAAAGTTTACTTCATGTGAAAGTATCAAAATTTGGATTGACAACTGGATAAGCTCAAAAGACCAGGACTTCTTCCAGCAAGGAATACGAAAACTACCTGAACGATGGGCGAAGGTTGTAGCTGCAGATGGAGCATACTTTCAATAATTTTTTTTTTAATTTTGTAAGCGAACAAATGTGTTTTATTTTGACAAAAAGGGGCGGAGTCATATTCACACACCTATTACAATATAATCATTGATATCCACGACACGAAGAAACTTGGTATTAGATCGGCACTATTTCTTAGTTAATGATTTGTTTAGGTTTATGATTCATAAGCCTTTTCGTACTAACAATACTTGCATGCAGCAATAAAGTATAGTACTGAAACTGTAGTAGTCGTTCGAATTACACAATAAAAAGAGATTATTTCCTGCCAGTAAATATCACTTGAACAGGAAAAGGAAAAAGTTTAATTGATAGAAACATGCTTACTAACCGCCGCGCTGTGAACTTTTGTAGCGAGCATTGAGTGCCTTTTCGAAAGGTGTTTTATGACCTCGTTTGCTCCAGCTCTGCACTGGAGGTTCGGTTACTGATTTATGCGCGGGAATGCGGGCCCGAGGCAGCAATCTCACCGAACCACAACTGGCTTACGTTCTACGCGGAACCGTGCGGGCCTTGACACATCTCCATGCTCATCGATGCATGCACCGTGACGTCAAGGGACACAATATACTTTTAACTGAAGATGCAGAGGTGAAACTAGTCGATTTTGGAGTGTCGTCGCATTTGGCAGCCACAGCCGCTAGAAGGAACACGTCAGTTGGTACTCCCTACTGGATGGCACCAGAGGTAGTTAACATTATTACTTATATTATGAATACATAAGTATATCAACTTAAAATTCAAATAAAATTTATGAACTCTCGTTACTCTTAGACGCCAAGACTACTGAACCGTTTAAAACAAATTGTGACCTGAAATAATATATAAGTAACTTATTATCCTGGTACAGGAGCCGATGGAAGCTTGTTTAAACATAAAACAAAAATAAAATAAATACACACAAACGCTACAAAATAATTGCTATAGCCGTGGCTTCATACAATGCTTATCTTAATGTTCGTTCAAAGGTTAATTTGATTGTAATTTTAGGTGATTGCGTGTGAACAACAATTGGACGAGTCTTACGACTGCAGGTGTGACGTGTGGTCAGTAGGTATCACCGCTATTGAGTTGGCTGAAGGAGAACCACCACTATCTGGTTTGCACCCGATGAGGGCGTTATTCCAAATCCCACGTAATCCACCTCCAATGCTATTACATCCTGAGCGATTCTCACCTCAGCTCTCGGATTTCATAGCAGACTGTTTAATAAAAGACATGAATCAAAGACCATTTGCGAGAGAACTTTTGGAACATCCTCTGCTACTCGCCGTCAGTAGTTTTGAGGATAAGGTCAGTAGGTATTTTTAAACTTATCACTATATTATTTAGTTACATACACACCAATTAATTTAGCCTTGTGTTTTAGATCCGTAGAGAGCTTCAAGCCGAGATAAAACGACAAAGAGCCGAAGGTCGGAATTGTCGAGCCGCGGAGGCGACGACAAAACGAGGCAAGCTGAAGTCCCATCGAAAAGCTCGACCTGAAAAAATGTATACCGATGACCTAGCCACCTTGGAAGTGCTTACTGAAGAGGCTATAGTAGATCAATTACAGCAGAGATACAACCAAAATCATATATACACTTACATTGGAGACATCTTAGTTGCGGTCAATCCGTTTACTGACGTGGGAATTTATACAACAAAGGTGAGAACATCGGCGCTTTCTTTCCTCGTTTATAATTGCAGGTTGTTCAACTTTTGTTTTGTTTGCAGAGCCAGCAGATGTACCAAGGTCGGTGTCGCTCTGACAACCCACCTCACATCTTTGCAGTAGCTGATGCGGCACATCAGGCATTGATGCATCAGAAATTGCATCAGGCGGTAGTGATATCTGGAGAAAGTGGAGCTGGAAAAACTGAATCTGCTAATCTGTTATTAAAGCAGCTCGTTTTCTTGTCGAAGGTAAGCTATATTCTTTCCTCCTGATAATCTGATTACCTAATAAGAATATTCACGTTTTTTACAATTGTATTTCTTTGCAGACACAAAATAGGAATTTGGAAGAAAAGATTCTCCAAGTAAATCCCATCATGGAGGCGTTTGGTAACGCCCGAACAGGGATCAATGCCAACAGCTCCCGTTTCGGCAAATACCTAGATCTCTCTATGATGCGAATGGGTCGGATTTCAGGCGCTCGTATATCGGTTTACCTCCTCGAGCAGTCGAGAGTAGTTCATCAAGCTTTGTAAGGATATAATTTATTTTCGCACAACATGATGTTAACTTTTAAATATTTTTTAGATACTACTAGATCAAATTAAATGTTAAACAACCAATAAGATGGACTTAAGATAATCATTAGTACTAACGAGTATTCTTAGTGATGTAGTCTTCAAATCTCTGTCTATGATGCCCATAGACAGAGATTTGAAGACTTTCGAAGTCGCGGGGATCGTCTAGTCAGATAATAAATTAACCTTCAGAAACCTAGGAACTTGTCCCCTTCATGTTTAAACCCAAGTTAAACGTTGCCTTTCCAAAGCTTGGGACAATGTGCTCACTTACTTGTGTCCGAGTATTTATACGGAAACGTTCATATATTATAATTGTTCGCTTATTTTAAATTTTATGTTTGTTTCCAGAGGAGAAAGTAATTTCCACGTATTTTACTATCTTTACGATGGTTTGGAAAGCGAAGGGCGCTGGAGGAAGTTCTATCTCGACGAACAACTAAAGTCGCGACATCGGTATCTTCAGCCGCTTTCGGTCGCGCACCGGGAGCATAATGTCCACCGGTGGCGACAGCTCAATCAGGCTTTCAAGGTCAATACCTAATATCAATTGTTTTTTCTGCGTCTTTACCAAAAAAACCCAGTGCTACTCCTCTGTTCCCGTATATCATGATATCCATATAACCTTCGCGAATATACCTCTTTATTATTTCATACAAAATTGGAACACTTAATTCACATTGACCTTGGTGATTACAGTCTATGATTATGGTCTTCGTGTTGATACTCGTACAAGGAGGGTATTTTATTTATGAACTTCTACATAAATATAATAAAATAGAATGAATATTAACGTTTTCAAGTGCTTCTTGGTGAATTTACTTGAAAACTGATTTCGCTTTTTTTATATTGCTTGTAAAAAGTAAAAGTAAAAATAATAATTGTAATACTCTTAATAATAAAGGTTTGTTATGAGTTAGAAAGTTTCCCGTAAAATTGAAAAATCTGTAAGTGCTATTTCTATTTGGAATTGATTAACTAAAACTAAATGAAATTCTGCATACCTACTCGTATGTTGTCTGACAGCTGATTGTCATATTATGAATCAAGACAGGACAACTTTGTCGGATCAGCTAGAAGTAGGAAATAGAAGTATTGTATTCTTATTTTAGGTACCTACTAATGAAAACATTTGAAGAGGTTTAACATAATTATTAATTATTAATTATTAATTAAACTTTATTGCAGGTTGTAGGCTTTTTAGAGGATGAAGTGCAAATACTTTACAAAATGCTAGCAGCCATTCTTCATCTAGGAGACATAGAGTTTGGTGAGGCAGACGACCATAATGCGGACAACAGAGCGACAATTATTGACACAGCGCCGTTGCATCGAGGTGAGCTAAGTGTTTGGTAATAAACGGTCTAGATTACAGCATAATTTGTAGCTTGTAATACGTCCGGTCGTTAAATAGTGATCAAGCATAATGTCAAATAATGAGAAAATGTCAAAGCAATGTGTCTTTTTCAGTTCTCTATGGCATACAAAATGTTGGGAATTACAAAATTTTACCGTTGCGGCATATATGTCTGTCGACTAAAAATATTGTATACAATATTTAGTGTGGACAGTTTCAATCGCCTTTTATGCTACAAGATAGTCTGAATAGATGTTTAGACATAATAAAAAAACACCATTTCAATCTACCTTTCCGATCTAGTTTGTATTATATTTATTATTTAGGTACTCTTAATGTATACTAACGTGAGAAGACACAAGTCGCATATTAAGTAGAGGTCGAACTTGTGCAAAGTTCGCCCGGAGAACTACCTCTACATCTAGTAATCTGCCGGCAAGCAGTGGTGCACTAGCATTGCTGTGCTCCGGTGGATGAGCGTGGGTGAAATCACATGCGCATAAGGCGGTTATAACCACTTCGGTTATATAAATTAAGCAATTATCTAATTATCATTATTTTAATCAATCTACTAATGAACTAAATGAATTTTGGTTACGGTTTATGGTTTCCAAATTGGTTTCTTTATAAACCGTACTTATTAGGAAACTAATTTTATACGATTTAATCAATGCCCTGTGACTGTGGCATTGATTAAATAAAACGTCTGGTTTATTGAACGAATTTTTGTTATTTATTAGCATCATGCCTCCTTGGCGTGGAAACCGGGGACCTCCGAGAATGCCTCACCAGTAGCAGCGTGGTGGCTCGTGGTGAAACAATAGCCCGCCACAGTTCACCCGCCGAAGCAGCTGTGGCCAGGGATGCCACAGCAAGGGGATTATATGCGAGGGCGTTTGACAGGATCGTCGAGAGGATCAACGCATTACTGTGTCAAAATAGACCAAATAAGTAAGCAAAATATACCACTCATACGCAGATAAGGATGGAATGCAGGTTGTTAAAAACAAGCTTCCCGGCAATTTATGGTAGTGTTTTGCAAATTAAGACAATAGTAGTTAATGAGGTTATTTCATAAAATATTACCTTACCTTACTCGTCAATCGATTCTAAATAGATCAAAGATCCTTTCTCAAAAGATCCTTCACCAAAGGTTCATGAATACAGTACGTGACTACCTGTTCGAACAATCATTACCATTTAACACTGATATTTTATTAAAGTAGCACAAGGCCTTCAAAATAAATCTTTTTGAAGTTTAAATGCTATTTTTTGTTTTTAGTAACGAGCAGCTCTCAATCGGAATACTCGACATCTTCGGTTTTGAGAACTTTGCGAAGAACTCGTTCGAACAGCTTTGTATCAATATAGCAAATGAACAGATCCAGTACTACTTCAACCAGCATATTTTCACGTGGGAACAACAAGAATATATGGCCGAAGGTGTCCCTGTAGATTTGGTTGAGTTCTCGGACAATAGGCCTGTTTTGGACATGCTTCTATCGCGGCCCATGGGATTGTTAGCGTTACTCGACGAGGAGAGCCGGTTCCCACGCGCCACGGACAAAACACTAATTGGTAAATATTACAATTTGCATGAAACACAATGCAATGCATTGGCTGTAACGAGTAATACAAACATGCAATTTTTCATTGCAGAAAAATTTCACAATAACGTGAAGAGCAAATATTATGTGCGGCCAAAATCTGATGCAATATGCTTTGCGATACACCATTTCGCCGGGCGCGTAGTTTATCAAGCGGATGGCTTTTTGGAGAAGAATAGGAACTTTCTGCCGCCGGAAGTCGTCCAACTAATGAGGCAGAGCCAGTACGATATAATAAGGTTTTTGTTCCAGTGTCCGATAACTAAGACCGGCAATTTGTATTCGCCGCTGCAAGGCGACGTGGATTCGAGGAGCTTAGAGAGCCCGCCCGCGGGAGATTCTAGGGTAATAAATGACCGCTATTAAGCAGCCTTTGTTAGGTTATGTATTAATTCCCTTTGCTGATTGTCATAATTTGTTCCAAGTTGTAATATTGTATAATTCAGTTTGTAATATTATGATTACCATCTGGTGATAATTTCAGGATCGGTTTAATAGTCGAGGGCTTGCCTCTCAGTCCAGGGCGCAGCAGACAGTATCAACATATTTCCGTTACTCATTGATGGAATTGCTCCAAAAGATGGTCAGCGGAACTCCGCAGTTCGTGAGGTGTCTAAAACCAAATGAGTCACGATCTCCAAAACACTTTGATGCAACGAAAATCTTGAAGCAGCTCCGTTACACTGGAGTTTTAGAAACTATAAGAATTAGACAAAATGGATTCTCACATAGGCTAACGTACGATGAATTTTTTAAGAGGTAAGGATTAAATATATTCATATAAGCCTCACAGCTCAATCGGTAGTCAGCTTTGCCGTCTGGGCTGTAGATCGTAGGACCCACCCAGGACATTCATTTGTGTGACGAACATAGACGTTCTGTATCCCGCTGTTGTAATTAAAAAAATACTAAATAAGTATTACTATTATATAATACCCAGATTACAAATAAAAAGTGATCTGGATCCCATAGAACAAGCTATGCTTAGTTTAGTGGCATAGCTTGTTCTGTGGTCTAGATGGCACGGTGTGAAATGTCTTTGTCCATATAACTAGGCATTGTGTAGGGAAGTAAAAATATCAGTATGGTTTGGCAGCTCTCTGGCTCAAAATCCGCTGTAAACGCGGGTTGTTAACGGGGTTTTGATGACTTAGCATTTTTTTAGGTATGGCTTCCTAGCATTCAGCTATGATGAAGTAGTGAAGCCAAATCGGGATACTTGCCGCACGTTGTTGCTCAGACTGAAAATGGATGGCTGGGCACTTGGTAAATCGAAGGTCTTTTTGAAGTACTACCACGTGGAAATGCTGTCAAGAATTTACGAAGAGCAGGTATGCATACTCAAACATTCTTAACTACAATGACGGTCATTATAAGATTTTTATAGTAATATCTCAAGGCAAATTGCAAATTTTTGTTTTTTTTATTTTTTATTTTTGATCCTACTTTTACCGATTTTGTATACAAGTTCTGAGATTTTCTGAGTTTACCTATACGATAACATAACCTGCAGACGTACCTTCGTTATGAGGAACCCAAATTATAATGTCTTTGAAGTATCTCTATTATATTCTACTAATATTTACGTTTCAGATAAGAAAAGTGATACTAGTGCAAGCATGCGCACGCGCATGGCTTGCTCGTCTTTACTTCCGAAGGCTTAAGGCTCAAATGGCGATATCCGTTCTCACCCTTCAGAGGCACGTACGAGGTTGGCTTACCAGGAAACGGCTACAAGAGAGGCAGAAACAGCTAGCGAGGGAGTTCCAGAGGGAACAAGAAAGTCAAAGGAAACATCACAAACAAGGTAAACAGATAGCACTTTATTGCATACCAAGGATAACAATAATTATAAACATTAACACTAATAACAATACTTAAAATTCTATTGTATTAAATAACTTTTTGATAAAATTGGTTGTCGTATGATAAAGCGAACTTTAAAACCTTGGAAAGGACCTACAGAAAGTGATGAGAAGCATTTTTATTCATCTACAATAACTGACAGTTAAATGACTTCATGTGTAAATCTAACTAAAAGTATACGTCTATGGCGAAAAGAGGCGTTCCTAATGTTCAAATAATTTCAGTGCGCCTGGTTGAAGCGGCACTTCACTTTCTTTTCATTTGGCACTTTGCTGACTCGGAGATTAAGTTATATTTATACATAGGTATATAATACTTTCATAAAAAAATATCATAAATATATTTTTTCCTCAATTAAATTGCATGCAAATACCATAGCGTTTGGGCAAATTTCAATGATCATTATGCAAGTGCCTCAAATGTGACAAGTCCCAGATTGGAGCAAGAGCGAATGCAAAAGACCAGTTTACAATTACACATTTAAACTTAATTTTTTTTTTCGTAATTAACGTAAGGCATAATGCCCACAAACAAACAAACAAATGATTCTGTCATAAAACCCAACCGAGACAAACATTTGTGCGACGAAGATTTCTTGTTGATTGTGTCCATGCTAGCAATACATTAATATTTATGAACACTATAATAATTTCCAGGTATTCCAAACAAGAACAAAGCAATGATGAAGGCTAAGGTACTGAGACGGATGACGTCAGACGACAGTGACTCCATCGAGACTCACTCCGGCAACAAGGAGAACATCGACTCCAACAAGGCGGCTGTCGTTATACAGAGCCGTAAGTATACAGAGCGCTTCCAACATGAATTCTCCATCATCTTTAGCATCTACCCACTGTTAAGCAGGTTTACAGGAAGGGGCCACCACAATGCAATATTTTTGTAACCCTCAACGTCAAAAATCTTAACCAGCTGCCAATTATTAAAATACCGTTTCTTATGTCTGAATGTATGAATGACTGCCTTTGCAGATTATCCTACGGTTACCCTAACCGTACCTGTCATTGTCATTACCCTAATTCTTGCTTGTTCTGCTTTAAGGTGGGTCGGATAGGGTTTGATGCCAATCTCAATTATATTTTCTTCTAACGGACGGAAACAATCAAAATTTCTTGCCAGGCGTTAAAAATGCATAAGAATTGCGAGGTGTTCAGCTTTTAGTGCATTTCTTCAGCAAGTGGTTGGAACTAAGCTTTGCAACAGGGAAAACAGGGTTCACCAGCAAGTTGGACTTTCTAAAGCCCAAGGTTTCATTAAATATTTATAGAGAATTTTGATCTTATTAACCTGCCATCTTGCAGGTATCATGTATATGATTAGCTGTTGCGGGAGTGACGATTGCAAATTGATATTTTGTACCAGGGTTATCATTGAACTATATTTATGTTCCAGATTTTCGTGGGTTTACAGCTCGACGCAAGTGGGCGAAAGGTAGAGCGCCACCGCCGCCGATGCACCCCGCACCCACACCACAGCTCATGCAGCACTATTCTGTCCAGGAGAGAGCAGCACAGCTACAAACATTTTCTGAGCAGGTAAGAGACTTCATATAAAGGGTAGTTGTTGAGTGGAAGGCTTATGAACTTCAATACAAAGGCACCTGTTTTAAATCCAAAGTAAAGCGCAATACCACGTATACCACGATAGAGGTAGGTAATGAGATCTCCTAAAACCTAAATTACTAAAACAAGGGCACTCTCACCCATTGAAATAAATCTATTTGAAATAGCTTTTCTTTATAATTTGATTAAAACAGTTCATCCTAGATTTATCTCAAATTTTGTATTTGATTTAATATGTTTTTTAGCATTTCTTAAATATTGTTACGACGTTTTTCTATTAACCGCATTTCACAACTTCAGGTGCACAATAAGAACCAAGAACTACACAAGAACCTAAGGCGAAACAAGCCCGGGATTCGACTCAAGGAGGTACAACAACCACCCGACGAGTATAGACCGCCTCCTGGCTTCACTTTAGTACCCGCCATCGTGAGAGGACAGCCATCGCAAGTCGAAAGAGATGCTAGTCGATTGTCTAGGTAAGAAAGTAATTTGAAACCTTTTGAATTCTCTTTCTGTCTCTCTCTCTCTCTTTCTGTCTCTATTTCTTCCCGTTTAAGGAGTTCAATATCTTTTTTGGAATGTTGTACTAAACATTTTTGGAAGCGGTTCCAAATCACGCATCTGGTATATTTGCAACAGGTCAAAGTTGTATTCATGCCAAATGTGAATTTTTAGAGTTGTTCAATTATTTGGCAGATTATATTATTTGCCAAGTTAGTATTTAATGAATCTGATATCTAATTTAGAGTCATAAAACGTATATTTGGAATCTTATAAAGATATTTAAATTATCTTTCATGACATCATAACATCAAATTATGATTATGATAAATTCATAACTTCAAATGTAACATATAAAACCAAATTCTACGCTAAGAATAAAATAAAATACTTGATCACTCAGTCTGTATACATTTAACTCACCACATAAACTTATCATCATTAAACTCACACCAAGTAGGTGTAAAATGTATACCTACTTGGGCTTATATCACCAGCATCTAAGCGAATTGTAATAGTGCGATTATAACGTAAACGGTCACGATTGCACGCTCCGGTGGTTCGGAACAGTCCATCGCCCGAGTTTCTCGAGAGCCCGGCGCGGCCCTGGGATGCGCCGATGGTCAATAAGAAGGAATATGAGATCAGATCTCCGAGGTTTGTGGACCCATAGTTATGCTAGCTCGAGACATGATTCTTCTTTTCGTGTGAGTTTAAGTGCCTTTTTTAATGAGCTCTTCCACGCTTCGAATAGTACGATAAAGTCTCGGTCCCGGCTTTATTAGGCGATAAGCCATTTTTTGTTACTTACGTAACGGTACGAGCTGAAGACCTAGATTAACATCAGTGTTTACCAGGTATGGTGGCAACATTTCCCCCTAAAAAGGCTTTCGGCTTAAAATCGAAGAAACAAAATTTGGCACACTCACACGAAAAGAAAATGAAAGTAGACACAAATAACTACAAGTCATAGTATGAAAATCATGAATGTATATTGCAATGACCCAAAACCTCATATTTCGATTAAATTAACGTATACAAATATTTGTATTGTTAGGTTTTGGGTTATATCATTTGCACTTTGTATGTCAATAGGTTTCTCATGTTTGTTTATATTGACGCTCGTGCTATGAGAAGTAGTGGAACCTCGGATTTGAAAATTTATAAATAAATTTATTCATGTCCTAAGCATCTTATTTAGAAGAAGATATAGCTTTCTGGTTTCGAAAACTTAACATCACACGAATCAAACTTTGAAAGTCTTTTTACCGAAGCTAATGTATTAAAACCCAACATTAGTAGTCGAAGTAGAGGTAAAGCAGGGTAACTAGTACTAAGGATATACTTTATAAAGGAGATAGCTCAGCTATACCACATTGTATAGTAGCGGTACATTGTATTTACGTAAAGTATTTGCCGTTAAATACCGTAAGAATGTAAAGTAGACAGTATATTCTGTTGGGGGTCAATGCTCTTTTGTGCTTATTTTGCTTTTCCAGATATGCTTATTTGAAACCAAAGAAAATTTACCCTTTTGTGAAATGTTCCTTTTAAATATGTATTTTGACATGTGGTTTGAAGAAAAACTTCGTAGACAGACGAAGTTTGTCCAAAGAGGTTGTTTATAAGTAACAAGTGAATACAATATATTTTTCCGTACCCAGATACCCGCCGAGCCCGCACTGCGAAGAAGACCGGCATCTAACGAACAACCAAAATTGGCAGAACCTACCGTGCAGTCGCCAGTGCGGTGGTCTCGTCAGGTACGCAGAGCACTTCGACGTGTGGAGCCATTGGCCTTAACTAACCCCTATAGGGTTTTTCGCAGGCTCTTTTCCTTTAAGAAACAGCGCATTACCGCGCAAAATATCTTTCTTCAGCCTTTATATTTCAAAAACTACCCTGGACCCTGGACAAAATGGGTACAACGACTGCGGGTCGGTTATTAAAAATGCGGTAACTTGAAATATTGGAACGAGCTATATGAAATAAAGACTGTATTGCAGACAATTATAGTGCTTAAATAAAAGTTCAAGTTCATGAAGTTGATTTAGAATAAAAATATGTTAAGTAAAATTAGCATTTTTCGCTAGATTTCTAAAAATGCAATACGGCAGCAAAGATGCAATTTTTACAAATTTTAGTATTTTGTATTAGAAGGCAATACAATTACTAAAACTTTTACGCAAAACAAATACAGGTGTTATACGGTTTAGCATACTTTTCACCAGATTTCTGAGCCGATGCTGAGGAGTATGCTCCCATTTTTCTATCAGTACTTCTTAATGCAAGCTTAGTTATAGCGCTCAGGGGAAGAGATAAGACCCTGAGTCCTTTATAGAATCTTTGCCTCCCATCGTGCATGTATAGAATGAACCTGGACTCGGCCAAAAACATTACTCTTGAGTCATCCAGAGTCCAATTCATGTATTCTCTAGTGTAACTCAGAGTAATTGTTAGAATTCTGGTAGGTCTTCAATTCTTCAGCGGTTAGGTTAGTTAGGTTTTTTAACTTAATTTGATCAGAATAATAAATTTCTTCATTGCAAATGTTCTATTTATGTGACAGAACAGAAACAAACGTAAAATGGATTCAAATTTGTGGTTCATGTTATAAAAATCGTCTTTATTTTTTTTTTAATAGTTTTTAATAGAATGATGTACCAAAAATATAAATAGAAATGAAATAAACTTTAATTTAGTTATTATTTTAAATGTTATGGCATTTTTTATAACTGACCCGCTTTCTTTGCGGCCCATAAAACATAATATAAAATTTAATTCTAAGAAAACCACTGTAAATTATCCTATTGCTCTGCATGCTTACTGTCCGGACTTTAGCAAATATGGGTATGTTTGAAGATTAACTTGGACTGGGCTTAGAGATTTTGTAGTTAGATATAGTTGCTAGAATGTAGACCAAAACATCGTGTTTTGGAAACGCATTTCTAAATGTTAGACCTTCACATTGAGAGTAATTTTCATTGGCCTGTTTTTCTTACATCTGCTAGCTACTTATTGCCTGCTATCTCACCGTCGATGGAATGTAAACACAATTTATTTTGTTTAGCATATGAATAAATATTTAAAAGGTATTTTGAGATATAAGCGTTTAACTCGCTATCGCTGTGGGTAGCGAAAATAATTGAGTGGTTTACCGCGGAATATTCTTACCAACTTCCGTGGCTAGCGGGATACTTGAATTACGCATCATACCGTCCAGGGGTATCATTTCAACAGTTTTCCGAAACAGCTTTCACACAGAACGGACTCAATTGATGATAATCTACAGAGTTGTGCTACCCAAAACGGTAGTTATATATTTTAACAATAGGAACAATAGGTACTCGTTTTTGCATTCCACGGCGGTTGCTAATATCGTTAATGTCTAAATGGGCATAAAATAATGTATGTTCTTAGAAATAATCAACGGGTACATCATAGTAATAATTAAAAATATTATTTACTTTCTCTTACAATATATTGTTATGTCTAACAACAATTTGATTGAAAACAGAGAAGTAAAATTAACAATCGTGAGAGACTGGTGTCTAAAATAGAGTCGTACAAACCCGTATTACAGGTCGTCGGGCTTCTCTTTGGAAGTATACTGGAAGTATTTGGAAGTCTTGAATGCCAAGAGAAGATAAGAACTTCCGAAATTACGAGAATGTTGCAAAATGGTGTATTACCATTGCCAAAGATACATACAATATTATATTATTATATTAAAATCTGTGCATTTATACAATAACTAGCGACCCGCCCCGGCTCCGCACGGGTGCTTTTCTTTTCTATAACATGCATGTATACTACACACAAAGCCTCCTCTTGAATTACTCTATATAATGCTGAAAACTGCATCAAAATACGTTGCGTAGTTTAAAAGATCTAAGGATACAAACAGCTGGGGCGACTTTTATACTATGTAAAGATGAAGCAAATCGTAATAAACTACCTATAGTAAAATTGTTGGGACTTTTTGACGCAGACATCACATTACGCGTCCGCGCCCGCAATAAATAGCTTTTTATGTCAATTTTATAGGAAACAGTCCAATTTCAGGTTATTTATATTCGTCATAACTTCCAATGACGTAATGTTTACGGACATTAGCAGTGTTTCACATTGATTTTCTCCCATTAATGATCACCGTAAAAGATTTTATTTAAATCTGTGACCTTGTTACATTATTAGATGAAGTTTCTCTATAATTGAGGAGTTAATGACCCGGTAATGCTTACTAATGATTTCACTATTGCGAAACATAAAATCTAAATTCAAATACTCTCATAATAATCCTATCTTGACAGCTCCGTGGCTTAGTTGTAGTAGCCCTGCCTTCGAAGCGAGGGGTCCCGGGTTCAATTCCCGGCCGGGGTACACTTTGTGTGGTGAGCATGAAGTTTGTTCTCGGGTCTTGGGTGTTTGTCCATGCCATCTGCGACACAGGGAATCCTAGTGCAGAGGTATGAGTGTGTTAACGTTGTATCTTTTAATATGCCTAATGTTTGACTACATCCGAATAAATTTCAGTAATCTATCTGAATCTCTAAATAAAAATAAATCCCTATTTCCCTTGGTCACGGCATCACGCTTCATTGGAACAATTTTGCTAATTTTTTTTATAGTAATTATTATTGTCAAGAGGTTCTTATGAAAGAAAAATTATCAAAGTTGCGCAGAAAATTTCCGGAAAACCGCAGGTAACATCGCGGGGCGCAGTTAGTGTATTATATATATTTTTTATGACACGATTTAAAATTATGATTCACTCTCCACAGTAACAAAATCAACGAGCTAGTGCGGAGTTCCCAGCGTGATATACCAACCCGTCCCGTCTACAACCCAGCGCCGGATCCTGAAAGAGACTTACGGAAAATACTCCGAAACTCACCCGAAATCCTTGCAACGCCTATCTTTAGCTCCGATGACGATTATACAGAAGGGCCGTTTAGATTCAAACAACTATTACGACCTACTTTGGGGCCGACTGAGAGTTTGAGAAAAAGGAAAGTAAGGAATTCTCCCGGTCAGAGCCCGTGGATGTCAGACAGTTCCCAAGACAGTACGTCTGGGTCCAAACAAGCGTTTTGTAAACGCCGACCGCAGATCAGTATGGGAGTATTCTATAATGAGAAAGCCATTCATTATTTTTAGAGACATAAAAACATCAGATTGGCTTTGCACGGTAATAGTTTATTTATAACACGGTGAAAATTGTACTCCAAAGAGCATGTCAGCAGATTATTAGTGTGTTGGTAGTTTGTAAGACAAAGTTGAGATATAATTAAATCCTAATTTCCAGGTTATTAATAAATTTATATATGTGTGAAGTAGAGACCATCGGCAAATTTTATATACGTATTATATAATGAGGATAACCAATGAATTGAAAATGTAACTTAAACTTAACTAAGTAAGTTAAACGGTTTTGATTATCTTCTGGTCCACCAATTTAAAAAATAAGTTAAGCATAATTTGTTTCTGTTATGTTTTTACCAAAGTTTTATGATTAAATCATAGAAAGATAGATATGTAAGAATTACAATAATTGAATATAAATATTTGAATCTGAAGAATATTTTCGTCTAGGTACGTTTTAATTATTTCCATTTTATTTCTATTTTTCTTTCATTATTTTCAAATACAAGTTGTGTGAGGTTTATGAATTTTATAGATCTCATATAAAAAAGTATAATCAGTTCATTAACCGCAAAATTAAATCTAAGTATATGATTTTGCTTATTAATTTATATACATTTAATAAATGTGAATGTTCTTAAAGGCTTCAGAGTACCTACCTAATTTTTGATTATTTAAAAAAGTACAGACAAGCAAACAACTAGAGCACAATTCAATCAACTGTTTCAATCTGAGACAAATCCATAACTAGATCTGTATAATCGTTACAGCCATTTTGAATATATATGTATAATCAATATACTAGTGGTTTTAGGACGCCTTGAGTGTTTGAGTGATGATTATGATTAAATAAATCCAAAAGTAAATTAATATCATAAATAATTAAATTCATACTTAATTACTTACACAAAATTATGATTTTTGTGCAATCATAAAAAGGAATCATTGACGAGTTTTGTGATTATGTGCCAATGATGTAATGATAAGTTTAAGTCATCTAAAAATATTAATTGATAATAAATGAAATAATGAAAAATACTACAGTTGTTTGTATTTTAATCATAAGTTATACCGATCTAAAATCATGTAGCTACGCCAATTGCATGAAAACATTGAATAAAATGTGAGGTAAACGGCCACGTAACGGCGATCAAAATAAAAACAAAGCAAAACACGTAAAACAGTAGTTTTAGGAATACAAGAGTAACGTGTCAAAACTAAACACGCAATGTCGTGTTTACGGCGGGCGGGAAGCGCGGCGCGGGCGGGAGCGCATGACGTATCCGCAGGGTTGGATTGGCCAATGGCACGGCTCGCACCGTGCGCGCGCACACGCGCAGTCGCGCCCGCGCTAGTCATGGCGGCCGCCGGTCTGCCCGAACTAGACTTTACGCAAATAAAAACGCGCTCCATCGAGAGGACCCTGCTTCCACTCATCAAGCAGGTACCGTTTCGCATGCACTCACTCCTCACGGCAGCCGACGCCGGCTGCAGCCCGCCTAGCCGTCATCGCCTCGTTCGTGACGTGTCGCCGGTGTAGAACGTGCGCATGGTGCGTCGACGGCGCCTCTCTGACGTCGCGAGAGAACTTCCACGATAATCCACGGTTTTACGCAAGCGATCTATAATCGTAGTTTTATTTCGGTCCGCAGTAATTATTACTGCACGCACTTTTGACGTGCATCTTTAGAATTTCCCGCCACCTCCGACAAACTGTTGCGTCTCCGTCGCGCAACCGCAGTAATGACGTCCAAGTGGCGCTGCTTTTGAATGAAAATACCTGTGTAAAGTTTGTAAACAGTTAATTGGGACGTGAAATCGTGAAGTCCCACACATCTAGAGTTTCAGATTAGATAAGGATAGACTAGGGATTGTGGGAATTAACTTTTGGATGAGTTTGAGGAAATGTGAGGTTGTTCATTGTTAAGGCGGGCGGCCACGTGTAGTGCGGGCTCGTAGTGGGGGCGCGGGCGAGGGTGTCGATCGATGGTGCGGGGTGGGCGCGCGGCGTAGGGCTGGCGCGTGGCGGCGGGAGGCGGCGGCAGTGCCGCGGGTATCGCGGGCGGAGCGGCGCGGTGCCGCAACGACTCGCACCACGGAGCCGGGGTACGAGCGCGCGCTCGCGGACAGCGCGCCGCCGCCGCCGCCGCCACACTCCCGACATGGACGTGCTCTCCGATGACGACGACTACACGCGCCGCGACGCCCAGGTACGTGCGCGTCCTGCTGTTGCCGCCATGCCGCGCTGGATGGACCAAAACAAAACAAACATCAGTGAAAGTGGTCAGCACGACCAGCCCATACCATCGTAGTGCTCGGATATAGGACGCAACAAGTAGTCTCAGGTGGCTAAGACGGTTGCGTGCAAGTATGACCTTGATCGAAGCTAGCGCCGTACCGTCTCGCCCCGCTCCCGGCCGACAGACGTCGACGTCGAGGTGGCGGGCGACTTCTTACGTTCGAACCTTCAAAATATAACAGGGAGCTAATTCGATTTGCTGTAGGGCTTCGGAACAGTAAATAGTACGCGCATTACATATCATGCGTAGAACATTACATAACCCGCGCTGGAAATAATATATTTCAATAATTATAATAAATCGTCTACTCGATATTTATTATTGGTATGACGACGAGAAAAACAATCTAATTTCATATATTAAGTTATTGTTAAGATTTAGATTTAGATTAAACGCAATTTAGGTATACTACAAAACTTATACCTCAACATTTATATACTGCTTTAACGTAAATTGCACGCAGTTATGAACAAACCTTAACATCCGCACCAATGTAGGAACATTGGTGCGGATGCTGGGAAACAGACATAGCTACTCTCGACAAACAAGGGCAAATGGGTTGACCGAACCTATCTATCTCTAAAATTATTGGAAGATGTCAAATGTCTTCGAATTGTAAGACATGCTGGTTATCTCACGATGTTTTCCTTTGGCGTTTTGATATTTTTGGTAATAATAGGTATACATTTTTCAGGTGAATAGAGTATCCTTCTAGATTTGAACCAGCGACCTTTGGATTGAAAGACGGTGTCTGAGCCACTGGAGCAACACAAATTGTTGTGCTTATGAATATTCCTTCTAAAAAGTAATTAGTGCCTGGAAACGAATCTACCGGAATCCGCCAAACATAGCCATGTTTGGCGGATTCCGTTACGACAACGTTATTCCATACATCATTTTCTGCTGTGAAATTTAATTAATACTTATTTAAGCTACGAGTCGACCCTCAAACAGACAAACCGCCTTCCAACCGTTGTCGTTTAAAATAACAAATCACTTGCAAAAATTTCAGTAGCTTATGGTTCAAAAGATACATCGACAGAACAAACAGACGGTATTGGGACATCAGGGTACAAGATCCCAAAACGATTAAAAATAACACGAAGCATATGCAATAAAGAAACGGCACAAAACATAACACACAATTGCAATTGTTTGTAGTAATTAAAAGCAGATCAATCAAAAAAGCAATATGGGCTGAAACAGACTCCAGTGAACTGCAACATATTCGACAGATGCAAACTGATATTGCTTTGTAGTATATACTCCTACAAAAGCTTGATAGACGTTTGGTGGCACTGAACTGAATGAGAAGCAAAGCAAGAAAAGTTTAAGGCGTTAAAGTTTAAATAATCCAGTATGAAAGCAGAAGATATTTCGTGTTCAACTGAGTGTAATTATTATATATAAAATGATATAAAAATAAAATTATTATACAATATATATGAATCAAATTAAGAATTGAGACTATAAAAAATTTAGTATAAATTTATCGATCCCAATGGAGCTCACAAGTTTTTTTTTTTTGTAATATTTTTGTAGAGAGAGATCTCTGTAGACAATGTACAACAAAAAACCTACGAAATCAGTCAGTCACGTCAATGGCGAATACTTTTGGTAGATCTACATTTGTAATTCTGGTATTTTATCGAACACTGCCACAGTCAGTTAATTAGTTTGTTCTGGAACTACTTGACGAATAATAGTGGAAAAAGGGCATTTAATTTATAATATCAGCTAACATTAGACGGATGGTTTAATAGTCAATTTATGTATTCATCAAGATTTCACGAAATCCTTTGTGTAAGCTCTTATCTCTTCAGCATTATTAATGATTCGGTATTATTATCAATCCCGGGGGACTACTTACAACCTCTTTGATATAGGACAAGATTAGCTACGGCCATTAACTTCCATCAATGAGCCAGGAAATCAAAACATAATTGTTTTTAACAATCTCTACTATTACCATTTATATTGCGTTATATTTTCCACTATCGGCGTTTTGCATTGTACAATCAAATTAAACTCATGGATTTATACAAAGCTTAATAAACAAAGTGCTCGAAAAAGATATAATAAAATCATTTTTTAAGTGATTTTCTCAGTCGTTTTGGTTTAAACATGTTAACGTAGTACAATCACTTGCTGGCATTTCTATAAGCAGAGAAATATTAAGGTGCAAATTTGCGTCATTTTATCAACTCTTTAATTGTGTCACAGCTGCTGCTATAAATATGCCAAATGTGTTCTAAGATTATTGGAAGAACCTTAAGATTTTTAATTTGGTTGTGAAAAGGAGATGTATCCCATAATGCAAATGTTCTGAAATTGTAAATGAAGGTTCTAATATATGATGCCTATCTTTCACCATTAACTGATAAAATATCTTTGACATGTTTTTCCCTTTTTAAAAAAGATAAAGATAAGGGGCCCCGCTATTTTAAGAACTGTCAAATCGGTTATTTTCAACTAATTACAATCTAAATTCCGCCAGTATTCGGGAAAAATTAATAAATGATTTGGTAACTCTCGGTTAATCAAATCTAAACACTTCTACAATGTCGATCCATCGATGAATAAGAGAGAGAAAAAAACTATTATTTGTAACAGATCAGCACGCTGGTCGCGACGCGGGGCGAAGCGGCGGCGAGTGGCGTGGCGGTGCAGCGAGTGGGCGCTGCGGTCTGCTGCGCTGTCGAGCGGTTCGTGGCGGTTGGGGAGACCATCGCCGACGACAACCCGGACGTGAGGCATAGCATGGTGCTCGCCTGCAAGGATGCCAGAGCTGCTGGTAAGCTGCTGCTGGTCTTTGTTTCGTGTTTGGTCGTCTGGTGAAAAGTGGCGTACTTCTTTAACGCTCCAGCGCATTTATTATTATACAAGTTTTACACAAGTCATAGTATTATATTCAGGTATAGTCGCGAAAGGGGTATTATACACCTGTTTGTGGTGTTCTACTCAATTATTTTGAGGCAACATATCACATAAAGGTATGATCAGATTGAACATGGAATATAATAATGCAGGGAGATAACCTTCTGTCACAGTCAAGCGGCGACAATACTGATCTCCATACGTCATGATTGACAACGCAAAATTTGTCGCACAATTAATTCCTGCCCAAATAAATGAACACTTAACGCAATGAGTAATTTCTTAGAAAAAGCTTTTGTTGTCGAAGTACTGTCATGATAGGGAAATAGGGAATCAAGACTTAGAATGTGTTAGTTGGATATAAATTGATCGATCCTAAAGGTGGATTGAAAGCACACAAGTTTAGGTATTATAATTATCGGCAAACAATGTACAATAAAAATCCTACAGATCTACATCAATATTTCTGGTTTTCGATCGAACTCTATCTCTGTCAGCTCATTGGTTTGTGCTGGAACTAGGTACTAGACGAACAATATCAATGGGAAAAGGGGATTAATTATAAGTTAATATTACGTGGTGCATTGCTTCCCACGGTTTAGTACAAGTGGATGTGGGTCGCATTCAAGTATCTTCGCTTATAAAAGCTTAGACAGACACCGTTTTAAGTCCACCTATCGAGTTGAAGAGCTCTTGTCCACTGCGCTACCATTAGAAATTCAAGGTCTCATGTTACTATGCAAATTATGCACTTCCTATTATTTATTGTATTCAATTTGAATACCAATATTTCCAAATATCTTTATCGAATGCAATTGAAGGGACTATTACGGGCAAACCTGGTATAATTTACCCTTCATCTGATATGTGATAAAAACTAGACTTTTCTATTTTATAGTTGACAGAACTTTGCGTCAAAGTATTTTTTATAGTCGTCGCAGACACCCAAACGGTGAGAATTAATAGTAACATCAAATATAAGTTTCTTAAATTCATTTAATTACATGAATGTGGAAAGTTCGAGCATAGTTGGCTAGCCACGCCATTTCGAGCAAATAGTTTCTTCACTCTTGAATTAATTGAACCTCTTTATTAATGGTCTCGCTCGCCTAATAATATTACCACAGAATACCTTTTTTTTTTTTTTTTTTTTTTTTTATCGTGTGGAAATGCACTCGCATACCGCCCTGCCACGGGGAGACAGAGCGGTTATGTGGGACTAGACCCACTAAAACCACACGGTGTCCTCCTCTGCCGCTTAGTGGCGGGAACACGGGAACGTTTATACACACATCCGCGAACCCGCCGCGGCTGTCCGTTTCCGGACCCCTCTCGTCTTGGCACCGAGTGCCACTCCTTGATTAGCGACACGCCAGAACACATAGCGTGTCGCAACCACCTCGGGGACCTGGCCAGCGAAAGGGCGTTAGATGACCCCGTATCTAAACGCCCTAGATCCCCATGTGACGGGTCAGATTTGTGGCCCCATCACCTGCCACTACGGCCGCAGAGGATAGGGAGAGTGGCGCCTCTCAATACCAACACTCCTCTTCCCCTGCGGCCCCACCGCGTCCGCCATCTAGCGGTGGCGACCCCACCGTGGCCGCGGAAGGTAGGGAGAGCGGCGCACCGCTATACCGGCACTCCTCTCCCGCCGCGGCCCCTAACCCTCAGCTGCGGTGCCGCCCATACGACACCGCAGCCCGCCTCAGTTGCGGTGCCCCCCATAAGGCACCGCCACCTACTGTGGCCGCTCCTAGTCGGCTTGGAGGCAAAGCCTAAAGGAGCAGCCCCTCCCGGGTTCCTCTTGGCTTCACCGTGGGCAGCCAAACCACGGTTACTAAGCCCCCCCGCCCCGACAAGGCGGGAACCCGCGGGGGGGACCACAGAATACCTACTAAAAATACTTCAGTGTTGATTATTTTTTAAGTTCAGATAAGATCAATTGTAGCAGCGAACAGCTGACAAGAACGCAAGGGGGTGCGAACCTAATCTGGCATGGAACAAATAGTTGTATAATTTTATATTTTGGATCTACGTTTAATCTTTATGTATTTGTGTATAGAAAATAGTAAGCGTCAGATGTCAGTGGTTTCGATTCAGCTGACGCCGGACTAAGCCAAAACTAACATTCATCATAAACGACATTCATCATATTCCCTTCTATATGAAGTAAAACAGGTGGCGGTAATTACTGCCTTCTTTTTTAATGAGAGATGTTAAACTCCATTTTAGCTTTATCTTAAACCATTGCTACTATTTTTTTAATACACATAAGTAATTAGCCTACTTTGCCGTCTCTACGCAATTGCATAAAAGTACCTATCTCGTGGGTCGGGAAAACACGAAAAACATGAAATAGGGAGTGTCTCGACTACAGGTTTGGAGGAGTTACTTTGTTTGTTATTTTAACTGAAGACAAAGCTTACTAGACCAATAGAATTTAACAGAGATCCGTTAAATTTCACACCCGCTCTCGTAGAGAGAATAAGTTCTCCAGTGAACCATTTACGCGATTGCGCGATTTTTAATCAAGTCTCGCGTGGCCTATAAATCTTCGAACGTCTCTATTGTGTGCTTAGGATATATAGCTTAGGATATATACATATAGAATTAGGAGCGAATTTATTTGATACGACTTAATATTTTTCTGCTGTAATTTAAGAAATACGAATCTTGTTTGTGTGTTTGTCTTTCTTTCACACAGCGATGGAGCATAATATTGACGTGAATATATTTGCATAGGGATTTTGAAAAGCTGAAAGTTTCAAAATATAATTAAAAAAATGGACACGTGAAATCCTTAAACAGGGAATCCTAGTGTGGGGAACAATGTTTATACTGGAATCACATAATCAAAACGTAGTAACGTAATCTTATTATGTTACTGTACAACATTAAGTAACGCTATAATAAATAGCAACTGTAAGTGCCTTGTAATGTGCCCAATAACATCCTGACATTGCAGTTATAAAAAAATAAATATACATAAAAAATATTATAAAATATCCCACTATGTAAATTAGTGGGGAGGTAGGAAATATTTACATTCCCCCATGATGATTAAAATTTTAATTGGGGCGTTGAGATATTTTTCAGCATCTTTACGTGATAAGGGGTCAGTACATTTATTAAATTTTATTTGCCTGGTTAATTACAATAGCGGTAATCGCGTTGTTGCAGTGACAGTTAAAGGCAAAGCGTAATTCTCAATGTATAATTATAATAGTTTCACTAAACTGCAGTAATGTTAGTGAAATAAAAAATCACACTTTTTTCTATAAATATATTTTTATGAAATAACCACAGACAGGGGCAGAGCCGCGCCAAAAAGCTAAACCATAACTGACTTCATAATATAGAATGGTACTTTTTAAACTGGGATCTTCTCTGCAGGTACATATTGAGCATTTCGATAAATTAAATATAAGTCGATCGAAAACAATTTACACGAAGAGAAAGAACGTAGAATTTTCCTCAATTCCTTCAATGTGTTTCTCTCGTAGAGAGTTTTCTTTTCAAAGATATTAATGCAATGTTTTACAGATATTGTGAAAATAGGCCTGTATTAAAACATTTTTGAAGGTTCATTTTCTACATGCTCTGGCCATTATTCTCATGTTCGAAGGATTCAGTAACGTATATATATAAGAACCCATTTCACTAGACATTCTATAAATTTATTTTTTCTTCATAATTAGTATTAACCTTTCCACGTCGCGAGCGTGGAAATCAAGGTTACCCTTTCTGGGCCCTCATAAATTTGTGTCAACAACCTGACCCGAATTTTAATGCTTGAGCGTTATTACCGGGTCCAAAGCATGGAGCAAACAAAAGATCCAACAATAGCGACCCCACCCAGTGCTCGCCCATGGGGACACCGATCGATTATAAATAATCGGTTGAATAATGTTTAGTCCTGTGTATAATGATGAATTACAGAATAATTAAACAACCGTTATATTGATGCTATAACATTGAAAACCGTTATTCAAAATGAGCACTTGTTATGGACCGATAAAATCTGTTGTTGCAGACTTTTTATAGACTAATGGCCTTTACTCATAAAAAGCTACTGTAACTTAATAGCTACTTTGTCTTAATTCTTGAGAATTTATTTTTATTATCACGCGCCTAAATAGTAAGGGTAGATGTTTAATACCATTGACACGAAACCGCTTAATTTTAACTTACGAGTATGTTAAAGTAAATTTGAAAATGACTTGAGAGCCTTTGCTGCGTGAGTAGGGAATACGATAAATTTTGTTTAAATCGTTTTCACCGAAACAATGACAAATTATGGAAACAAACAAATACTAGTACCATTTATTACTTTAATTACAGGCACAGGGCGTGATATGCATGAGAATTAAATTAGGCACAATAAATTATACCTAGTTGACCTAAATGAAAGTCAAAAAAGGTCACCTTGATGTAATCTCCGAAACTCAAACCTTAATCACTTCTCTTTTTATTCCACATTTTATGAGGTCACTTTAACGATTAATAAAATTAGTAATATAGGGTCTGGATGTCTTAAACTGGGACCGGTAGCGCTTGTTCTAAGGGCGTTAACTTTTTGATTCAAAAAGTGTGTAACATTTTCCAAGAGTCTACTTACCTTCTTATACCTTTTGTTCTCCCCATTATTAGCAAGACAAAAGAAAGGTAACTGGGATTAAAGTTAGGCATTTGTTTTTCTGAATTTAAAATGTATATTTGAAGTACAGTACTTCAAATATACAGAGTATCCAGAGTAGCTAGAGTATTCCCAATATTAATACATAGGTATACTTGTGAAAAATCGATGAAGTGGTGTTAAAAGGCACATCATTATTCCTATAATCATGTTTGTGGATAGTTTAATGCAACTTGATCTTGCTTTATGTAGCAATATTGTTGTACATCAGACCTACTTTGTTCATTGCGTCAGTTTCAACCATATAAAAAATATATAGAGTACTCTTTCATATGACCAACCATTGGATCAATCACAACAACACACGGTTAGAACTTCCATTGAATGATTTCCACGTCCCGCGAAAGCCGAGATCCAATATTGTTTTGGATTTGCATTTGTACCGCAAAGTCATCAATCATTGGAGCATACCCATTCCATGCATGTTATATCCATCTTGAATGAAACCGAGTTAGAAAATTTATTGCATTTGTGTTGTTATACCTTCATATTCTTCCCATCTTGTCTTCATGTATTAGAATGACATCATTCAGACAATAAGAGTTGAAACTTTTTCACCTCAATAAGCCGTAGTCTCAATAGTCTCAAATAAAAATAAATTCTGTATTATAAATACCTAAATCATATAGTTTTTTAGTAGTTCTGTAACACTTTCAGATAGTCTCAAGATACAGTTAAGACTGAACGAGGATTAAGATGGAACGCCTGATGTTTTGCAGTAGTGGTCACATTATATTATATTATAGAAATAGAAATATCTTCATTTTGTATTTTGGGGATCTATGTTGCTTGCGTTAGAGGACCCCTACTGACTATACTGTGTCAGCAACTACTTAAGATCAGGTGGGTTGTCAGATCGTCTCATCACTTTAGTTACATTAAAAATAAACATTAAAATACAAAGTCATAATGCAATTTTTGAATATGGTTTGGAAACGGTAGGAAACGCTATGTAGCATCAGTTGTGTCGCTTCAACTCTCGTTTTTTCTGACACAATAGGCGCACTTTTATGCACGCTCTAAGCTAAATCTCTGAATTGTGACAGATAAAATTTCAAACCTTTTAGCCTACGCAGGACATTAACCATAAAACTGGTCGTCGCGAAGCATGGCACGGCATCAGGTAAGCCGTAACAAGATTACCGGGATCGAAACAAATCTAATAAATTACAGGTGTCAACGACGACCTTCCACACCCCGTACAAATGGAATTGAGTATTCAATCACCGATGCTGATTTGATAGAAATGAAAACCAAGAACGAGGTCATAGTAACACAGAAAGGTTTTAGTGAAACCACAGAATATAATAATAATTAAGTTACCGTAGACAGAGAAAACAATAGACAAATCGTGAGCGTGCCGTATGTGAGATGGAACGATAGCTAGGCTGTGTTGCCATATGAAAACTGATACCCTGGTTTCAAGCAATCCCAGATTTAATACATACATTATTTTAAGTCCAATGATCTAACAGTTACGGCAAAAATAATTATATTTGTTATACCGAAACATTTTGGTAACGCATATTTTGTTCTGGATAGAACTACTAAACATGATAACGGTACACTCGATCTGCTAAAGTATTTCTAAGTAAAGTAATAAGTATCACTTATCTAAAGAGACTGAATACCTTTTTATATAAATTATTATTCTAGTTACCATGATAATTACTATGATTTCTGAATTTTGTTGACAAAAAATTATTATAGTCAACAAAATTCCCAAATCACGGTAACCGAATCACATGCGTCAGTCTCAACCTTTACCATCGAATAAAACCTTTTTCAACAAAATGAAACTCTCTACAAACATAAATTATATCAAAATTGTGCGTAAATCAAGACGGAAGTACGTACTTCTGTAGTTTCTGGAGTAAATAGTTAATACGTTTCATCTCCCACATGCGCACTAGATACATTATTACATTACATAGATAGTTACTGCTGTTGATTCAAGGTAGGGTAGCGTAACAGCCTACGGTAAACCTTATTAAACCATGTTTACGAGCCTCAATGTGATGGGTGTATTTCACGTAGAAGGTAAACTCAAACAAAGTTCTTACCTACCAAGATAATACAAACTTGAATACTAAAAATATATGGATAGAATATAATTCATAGTTCGAGAAGGTATTTCGGTTTGTTTTTTACTTCTTTATCTATTTTTATCCTCCAACATCCATTCGGATTCGCACACCGAAAACTGTATTTATTTTTTACCAGCCGACCCAAAGAATCCTCTGCCTTGATTATCAGTTTGACAATCAACTGTAATACGACATCAACGCAAGTAGTAGAAAAGATCCAAGTAGTAGATGGAATGATGGAATGCGAACAATATGAAATTCGTGTATTGTTAAAGACATGTCATAATTGCTTTGTATTTTTTTTTAACACTCACAATAACATTTTTTTAGTTCTAGAATGTACCGGTTTCCTTACGATACTTTTATTTCAAGCATGTCTTATTGATACACGACAAACTTTAAGTCTTTAAATTTAATAGGAATGGTCGATACCTTTCAGCGACCAAATTCTAGGAAGCATCGCCATATTAAATTTCACGTTACAGCGTATACATAGAAAAAAAAAAAACAAATAAATAAATATTCATATACATTTCATTTAGCGCCATCTAGCATAGCTTGCAATATGGGAACTAATTAACTGATATAATACTTATGTAAGACTTTTTTTTGTATAATACATACATATAATACTTATACCTGATACATATTAATACCGTGATACAGATCAAACAGTTATGTTCGTCAAACAAATGTTTTTCGTAGATTGAAAACGAACCCACGAACAGCACAAAAGGCCGAGCTACTACCGATTGAGCTGTGAGACCAGTCTAGAGTAATCACTAAAACTATATCATGCGTACCCAGAGACATGATTGGAAGAATGATACTCTTCCTTTTGCTGTAGTTGGTTGATAATGGCCCATAATAATTGTATGAGAATAGTAAAAATAGTAACATAAGAACTAAGTACATTTTTCCAACATACCCTTGAAACATATAAGTACCCTCGTTAACCTACTTTACTCCTCCATTCGATGGGCTATCTGCAGGTCACTCTACCCACTTGGATAACCTGCTGATCCATTAATCAATCGTTTGGTAAACCACTTTATGCTCCCCAATGCAGTAGGTATGTAACTAAGCTAAATTTAGTGCCGCTTACCAGTAGCCCGGTATCGGTACATAGTGAAGATAATTTATTATCTCTAGGCAATAAGGCCTAAGTTATTTCCTGGTTGTCATTACCTACAAGTTTTTGGCCTGATTTATAACCTATATGCGTGTTTCATTACAAGGTAATTTTACCGCTGAAAAGAACTGCGTCTACTTGCGGGCAAACATAGTTTTTGCAATTTAATTCGTCCAAATTACGGTAGGGAATAACCTCTCGATCTTTATGCAGTTACCTGCGGTAAGGATAAATGTGGTAGAATGTTTTAAGAACAGGAAACGGGAAAAGTTGCAAATCCCGTCCCACGTTTATAGCACCTATCAACGCCATAAGGAAAAGGGATGCGGTGAAACCCCTACATTTTGTTGGGTTCTAAGGCACTTTAGGAATTTAAACCAATATGCTTTTGTATAGATAATGGGAAATTTATAGAAAATAATTGAAATTATTTAAGAATAATTACAATTGAAAATTACCAAGCTTTAGCCACAATAAGCAGTCAGTCACATGATAATACATTATTTGGTTAACTGTCCCATATAAATACTAAAATTCGTCTTCTTAATACAAAAGATTCATTTCCTTATTGGTATTTAAATAATTTGCACAAAAAGAAGCGTTCGGTTCTGTTATTATAATAATATTATAAACCACCAAGTAAAGTTATTTGAAAAGATATATAGAATCACTTAAAAGGCTGCACGAAAGGTCTTTATGACAATTTTATTGTTTAAGGAAGAAGCGATTAGGGCCCACGCATAGCTTATGAGTCCCAAGATAACTCATAAAAACTTGTGAAAGCTTTATTGGATAACAATTCTGCTTACAATACTTTTATCGTGGCCAACTTTGTAGATACAATTTTATGTCGTGCAGAAACCTCTTTTCTGCGGTCTTCTTTCACATCTCGGCCTTGTTAGAAAGAAGACAACACGGTTTTCATTTCAGTCTACTTAACACTTTTTATATTGCTATTGAAACGATTAAGCAATAAAACCGCGAGTTACGTTCAAATAATTTCATGAATAAATAAATTTCGCTTTTCTCTGTTTTAGTATCCCAAGGTTAATGAGACTTTCTAACTAAAGTTACTTTAAAGGTACCTTTCTATCTTTTGAACTTTAATAGTTCCACTCCAATTTTACTTCTCGGTGTACGATTCTAAATCGTACTTGTCCAGGAAAAAGAAACTTAGGAAAAATGAAATGTTACTTAACATAAACCTTATTCGTTTAATAAAAAAGTGCTGAACTCTACTGAACCCACAGAAAAAACCTTTCAGCATTGACACGACAATAATATAAAACTTTACTTTCATCGCTTCTTTTCTTCCTTTGATATATAAATTTATTGATTCGTCGTCCATTGATGTAGAAAAAATATTATCTTAGCTATGAACTTTATGTTTTTTAACCACTGGCTTAAGGGCCTATTTTGTGAGTTTCGCTGAAGCTCAGCGAAGGACGAAGCCAACGACGCGTGAGTGGCGATAGAGACACGCTGGAATAGCGCGACTCTTAAAACTTTTTGTGTTTTTTGACTTTTAAGTTTCTTATCTAGAACTAAGGTGAAATAATTTTATTCGGGAGCCTAAATCCATGAAATATTTACTGGCATAGATAAGATATAATTTTGAAGTGCAGACCTTCAAAAAACATATTATAATACATTTGGTTTTATTATTCTTACAATTACCAAAAACTTGTCTTGTCTTCCGCGAAGTCAAAATCTTTCGCCACTTTGTAGATTTCACGTCTTATCAAGAGCAAAGTTTCAGGACGTCTCCTTGACCTTTCGATAACTAAAAGCGGTTCGAGTGAGAGCGACTGCCGATGTTTATTGGAACAAATCCGGCATAAATGTGACGTCACGATCCGCCGAGGGCCCAGGCACGCATCAGCATAATATCGTGATAATGCGCTCCTCGAGTGCGGCCTAGATCCGCGCCCTGCGGATTATAGCCACCGGCTTCGTGGCTAAATAACCTCTTTATGCTCGCCTGGCCATCCTTTGTAAGATAGATTGTAATTCCTCTAGCCCTGCGGCTGTAACCGCTACGAAAATGTAAAGTGTGGATTTCCTCGCAGACTTTTTGCGGGAGATAACGAGAAGTGAAATCGGAGATTTAAATAGACGTTGGAATAAATGAGGGACTGAACTGAGTAAAATAAGGTTGGACATAGCATGTGCTTATTTTCGAATTTTGATGGCTTTTTCGACCGGTTTATAAAATGCATAGTTACATGCAAACGGCAAATTTGTAACTGTGACGATATTATATAAAAAAAGACAAAATGAAGTACAATATTAAACGCTAACACGCTGATAACCTTTCACTAGACCCCCACAACAAACTTTACACTTATCACGCAAAGTTTGCCGTAGCCGGACATGATTTGTCTATGTCTATGTCATGTTCGATATAAAATATATGTAATACAATGTCTTTCAGTTATCTAACGATGGAAGTGACGCAACTATGCATTGACCTGTTTGACGTGAAGCGGTACAACGCAAACATTAATCATTGTAGTATAAAGACTTCGAATTGCCATTAAAAATCTTCTTCGCACAAAGAAATAATATTTTAGTAATCGATACAAATACGTACTTGAACATATTTTCCGAATTTTACGTGACTTGTTCGAAGTGGTCTTTCTATTTTTTTATACAACGAAAAGCTTTATGGCTTGTTTTTTCTGATAGTTATAACAGATCCATAAGTTACAAATTGGATGCTATCTGAAATGGTTATTTATAAAGTTTGGACGGTGAACTTTGGTGGCGGATTTGAGAGACATTGCCCGAGCGGTAAGCCCGATAATATTCCAACCGACCAATTATTACAGTTTTTAAAAAGCTAGCCTTAAACAAGTAGAATAGACAGAAATTGTAGGCATACTTATAGGGATGATTCCGATAAAATACAAAATTGTAATAAAATATGCTTTGCTTATTTTATTTTTATTAAATTAATAACACAAAAGGCTATTATCGGCTTTACCGTTAAGGTGCTTCGTTTTGCCAGCGTATGGTAAACGTTACTTGCCATCGATCAAATGTCTAGCTTTCAAGCACACATCAAACAAAATGTCAATGTGATTTGCAAGACTTATAAATATATTCCGCATACCAATATCTATACTTATTTTCGCAATACCGAAAAAACTCACGATAAATTGTATTTTTCCTTAACATGTCAAGAACACTACCTTGTAGCCTACAAGCAAGCCTAAAACAAACTGTTGCTGTATTTTACTTTAATGTATGTACTGTAAATACGTTGGGCTCCAATAATAGTTTGGTAGTGGGAGGTACAAAATAGACAAAACATCAACAATGGGTATCGACACTCGAGAGCGCAAAGCTTAGGGGCTTCCAGTCCATCCCTATTATCAACTGACAGATGACTATGAAAGATTATCCATACATTTTTGATAAATAACAGTATTTCTACAATACAATACTATTATCTATATACGGATCTTTTTGACAGACAACAATATTGTTATGATTATCTATCTCCAGGAATCCGTTAGTAAATAATAGGGTTCTGTTAACCCTACTCGTAGCGATTGACTGACGTATTCACCTAGAAACCCGAAACACGCTGCATAAGTAGTACCTATATAGCTATATTTTTGATAAGGATGGCTGCGTAATGCATATCCTGTGCCTATAGAATATACGTACCATTAGCCGTAGCTAATGAGAACTAAGCAGCTATGGTGTATGACGTACAAACAAAAGATTGGATAGCTAGCAAATATAAAAAGTGCCTTACTGCTTACTAAGAAATATTTATCCTGTGGCGGCTTGAAAAATGACACGGGCGTGCACGTCACATCCGCTATGTATACTGAATAGGAAATAAGGAGCTTATCGTTGGAATGATCGGGCGTACTATTGTCTTCCGTGTAAATAACCTTGTTCCCTATTATATAGAGAATTTTCCACGGAACAGTCAATTGCCACTGCTGGAAAAAGATTGACAAAACTGACAACCGAATTCGAATTGGATCATTAACTTTTACGGCTCCGTAGCTTGGTACTTACCCGGCCTTCGAGCGAGGAGTCCGGGCTTCGATTCCCGGGAGTACACTTCGCTTAATAAGCGTTGCGTTAAGTTTGTCTCATGTTTTGGTTTTGTGTTCCTGTATTTGGCCGTGCCACCTACAACGGACAAATAGGAAATCCCATTGAAGGTCAACCCTATACCTGTGTAAAAAAAAAAAAAACAATTTGGAGGTGTTTAGGTGATTTTTCAAAGTGCCTGTATATCCTGCTTTTTCTGTATTAACCTGCGTAACTTTTTGTAGAGGCAGTTTTATTTTATACTCTAGCTTTATTATATGGTGGGTTATGCCTACAAATTACTTTAAATTCCAATCAGAGGCCTCATTCAACGATAGGTACCTATTTGAGAATTCGATTACCGCAGCGCAGGCCTGCGTCACCCATTTATTCCACCTTTCAAGTGAACTAATTTTGACGATGTAATCACATAAACCAAACGATTCCGACTCAATGAACTGGAACAATCCGTACGTAGTCCATCATTTAACACCTTTGCACCGCCCAGAATAAAGGCAAAGGAAAGACACACAGTGATACCATAAAATATGATCTCACAGCTCAGTTAGTAGTAGTTCTTCTTCTGCGCTACAGGTCGTGGATTCAATTGTCACCAAAAGTTGAATTGGTATAGGTACTTATATTTTAAAGTTAAACTATGTTAATAGATAATAGTCTTTATATCTATATCTGTACAACTAAATACCATTAAAGTGTCCTAATCTAAGCCTGATCTTCAACTCGTCGCAATTTTTATAGTGACACCAACCGTTCGTCAAATACGACTTAGATTAAGAATGTTCTGAATTTTCAATTTCACATTATAGAAAAAAAAATCCCTAACATTTTCCATCCATTTTCCGTTTAGATACGAAGCGAAATTTTGTATTCTTTGTATTTTTAAATTGAATCCATTTAGCCTTTCGAAATCTTAAAGCTGCACATAAAGATCTGCGAATAATCATATTAAATTAGTTGCCGTTTTGGAAGGATATGGGGCAACTTCTACCAAAATAGAAATTCGGCAATTGTTGGCTTACCCATTCTGATAATATATGTGCAAAGTTTCCGCCTCTGTACGAATCAACCCCAACGCTCCGTAGCGCGCATGAAAACGGAATTTTCCGATTACGAACCACAGCTACCGTAAGCAGCTACCTTGAGTCGACAATCAAATTTTTACACCTAAAAAAAATAATATACTAGACAAGACCACATATAAACATTAACATAAGCTTCAAGACTGCATTTCATTGCACCGTTTTTATAGAGTAGAAATCAAATTAAGTATTTATTTATAGATAAACGTAAACGTTAACACACTCATAGCTTAATAAGTAACTAATAACTGGGAGCTTAGAATAATATGTATAAATAAATAAATAAATAAACATTCGCACACTCATGCCTCTGCACTAGGATTCCATGTCGCAGATGTCATAGACAAACCCAAATTCACAAGACAAACACTCAAGATCAACATACAAATTTCGTGCTCACTACTCAAAGCGTGTCCCGTCAGGAATCAAGCCCGCAACCTCTCGTTTTGATGGCAGGGCTACCACCAACTAAGTCGCGGAGCCGAATAACAAAGAATAATTCGTTTTCAAATGCGTTGACCGTCAAAATTACACTAGCAGAATAAATTGATTAGTTTGTCACATTATTATTAATTTCTTGCTAGTTAATACAAAGGAAATATATAATAACTTAAAAAACCGACGTATTTACTACTTTTTACAAATCTGTGAACCCATTGAAATTGTAAGTTCAGTGATGAAAGTTCTATGCTGTAACAATTATTAGTTTTCAAAAACCCCAAAAAATGGTTCTACCGATTTGCACTCTTGTTGAGAATACAACGCTTTGAAATAGGACCGTCCCTATTAAAGCTTTGAGGCCTAAACGAAATTGACCATACAGTAATACCCAGCAGACAGCACCCGTCTCTTCAAAATTAGATTAAAAAATTAGCATCAAAGTCAATATAACGAATTAACTTATTTGCTAATTTCCATTACGATTTCATTTAAATACACTTTTGCCTAAAGGCCTGTACTTCATTTTAGTTGAGGTCCGTAACAAGGTGTGATTCCGATGCGTACAATGCCATTTTTTTGGGATTTCGTTGCTAGTTTTCGGAAAAACAACATAAATGCAAAAATAATCTCTTAGTCTTTCGTTGCGGGTTTTTCAGTAAAAACATTGTATCTCATACAAATAACAAAATAAAATAATGAAAAAAATGGTTCTGAAATAGGTAAAGCCTATCCAAGCCAAAGCCTAGCCCAAGTAGAACCTTACTTAGAAGTAGAACTCTCTCGCTCAATAACACATATTCTGTCAAACTTTCAACAGGTGATATATATGTATTTTTCAAACCTTTGAAGGTTTAAAGAATACAGCCCTTTAAATATAGAACATGATAATATTTACAGCTGTTGGACATACAAGGAATAAAAGTAGATGTTTCATAAAAACAGAGACGACCCATTGCGTTTTTACTGTTGGGTCGCAGAATAATTTACAAGAAGAGAAATTTAAAGATGCTCCTACCAAGATAGTAGTTCTTGTGTTGTTTGACTCGGTGTGGCCTTAAAGGCAAGATGAAACAAAGCGCCGTCTGCAGCCGCAACCACATCCGCGGCAAAACTTTACCTTTCGCTTGGCTTAATTTTGATACTTACGAAGTTACTTATGAATAATAAAAGATTCACATTACCACAGAAGAGATTACTCAAGCATCAAAATTCATGGTTTACGTATTCCAGCTCTATCGCTGGGACAATATGAAATATTTTTAGAAAAATACCCTTGATGTGTGTAAAAAGCGGGACGCAACAGGCTTAAGCCTAGGATTACAGCCCTCCGGGGCTTCACTGCAAATTGAATGAACGAAGACATTTCTCCTTGTCCCAACTAAACACACAAAATAAATGCAATTACTTGAAGACGACGTAGAACAACGCCGGACGCAACATAAACGACACGTCCTCAAGCTGTTGGAACAATTCAAGAAACTTTATCTCAATTATGGTTGTGATTTAATATGGCTTTGTGTTACAGAATAAGAGTTTATTTCAGATGAAATTTACAAGTAGGTACGATTTACGAAATTGTGTAAATTGTATTGACTGTGTTACATTGTTTCTAATGATCAGATTACAACAATTAGGACTTATTACGAATTGAAGACAAAAATATTACGGAATTTAATACTGAGGAGCTTGAAAAATTAAATATATCAATTATGAAGAGCTTCTATGATGGTCGCCGGCTTGCTTTGCTCCACTTGGTCTTGCAGGCTTTCTCTACCCATGATCACCACCATGATGCGAAGCTAAAATCCTTTTATACGAACTCTGAAACATAGTACCAGAGCGTTATTTACGAAATAAAGAATTCAAGCAAGAACGCTTGGAGGCTCCTTCAAAAACCAGGAAATATGTACCCTCCAATTTACTATAACTAGCGTTGTCAAAGGGTTTTTTGGATGAAAGGCGAGCTCCATTTAGGAACATGCTCCGTTCAACCCGAAAATCGAGCCAGGGCGATACCAGTTTCAAAGTTGGCGTTATGATGAAACAATATTAGATACCATTGTGAACTACGCCAAAAACCGAGATAGCAAGAATATACTTCATTGTCATGATATCTATTTTCATTTTAGATACGCAGGCTTACTGACATGATAAATTGGAGTTATAGTATAACCAATTGACTGACACATGTTAGTTAATTTGGTTCTGCGCCTCATGGTGGTGAGGAAACTTGTAAAAAATCTATGTGATCCGAAAATATTCCCAAATATTAAAAAGACAACGCTCAGTACTGCCGTGAACAGCTTTCGCGACATGTACCCAGACGCGACGTACACCATGAGAGTACTCCCTACCTATTTTTGGAACATAACAATTTAGTTTGGTTTTACCAAGTTTCAAATTGAGCTGTTCCAGGCAACAACTCTAAGAATCGCTCTTTCATCACACGATTTGCATAAACATTCTTATGTTTACCCCTCCCGTATAAATTCACCCCGACGGGTTTATAATCAACCTGTCAAACTTGCTTTCGGACGAAATAAAAACGATAGATAAAGACTGAATTTATTGGACATATGAATGGTGGCGTGTCGAAATATTTACAACACCGCCTCACGGAAGTTCGCAAAAGAAAATAAGATATTGCTTGTCGTAATCGTGTTGCGAGTTTGAAAATCTGATAAACTACTGTCTTTTCATATTCAACTTGTGTAGCTGTCGAGCTGATAGTAAATTAAATTAAATAAAAGAATATTTTTTTCAAATTTTGGTTCGAGCGGAGTGTTTGAGTTTGTGTATCTCAAAAACGGCTTTAACGATTTGGATGAAATTTTGTGTTTTGCTGCATAATTTTACCTGTATTATTGTATTTCCTGTAAAAACGCATATTTATAAAAAAAAGAAACGTTTTATATAATAAAGTATGCTGATAATTTTTGTACGGCGCCAAAACTGTTTTAGATAGAACACGATTTAAAAAAAAAGACCCCGTTACGCGTTACCCCGTAGAATACAGTAAAACATCAAACGGAGTTTCATTGAACAATATTCATCAGCCTTTGTATATATTCAAGTTTTGAACCACCACTACGATCCGAACAAGTGAATGCACGCGTTCTCGCCGGAAGACGCACGCAATTTCGCGACCACCCACAAGTTAGACGCTCCGCGTGGTTTCGCTCTACGCCAATGTGAGTGGAGCCTTAGCGGTTTTATTTAGCCTTATGGAGCGTTAGTGTAGTGCAGCTTAATTTTTTCATACAGTGTAAATATTATGAAACTCTTTTAACGCTTTAGGTTTTATATATTTTTTTACATTTACGCTTTTTTTTATGCTGTGAACGAAAAACACTATGACATAGATTGAATAAAATATTGTTTATTGCACAAATTAAATTCGCATGAGACATATTATCCCCGTCTCGGGTGATAGACGCAGTAGGATGAATGAAACTCAGTAAAGATTTGGATCTCATGCTGAGTTGTCGTCATGGGCGAGGGTCACCACTTACCATCAGGTGGGCCCTCAGCTCGTTCCGTCACTAATTAACAAAAAAAAAAAACAAAAAATTTGGTTACGAAACCCAGAAAATACACTATCGGTAGTGGGCGTGTGATTCATCACGGAATTACGTCACCCTGCGGAAATTCATCAGAGAGTGGGGCAATTTGTTGGTATGTCTCAAAATGTTGACAAACCAGCCAAAGACCTCGGCCAAATAGCTGGTCATTCATTCTAACGCCGGGAACAATAGCCTGTGAAAATAGAAGGGTAAGCTTGTGGTCTCGCTACATTAACTATAATAGTATTTACGAAAATTTATTTCGTACGTGAAAGTACTTCCTCATGGTCGAATTCCATAGGTCACAGTTCCCTGCTTTTATTACAAAGGCATTTTATTATAGGTATATTGTCTAAAACTTAGTAGCACGGAAAACTTTACCCATTAACTTTACTAAAGGAAGGTAAATTCGTAGTCTTTAATGTGAAAATAATACCCGAATGTTCGGTAATCGATAACAAATGGGATTTGTGATTTATATCCCGAATGCCCGACTCCAAATAACCTCCATTATTCAGTATTTTATTGCATCGGTTATTATTGTCAAGTTTCTTATGACACAATGACTGTAGGATTGCAGTAGAAGTGGACCCAAATATTCATATATAACCAATTAATGTCTCAAATAAAAACGTAATAAAACTAAAATGGAATGATATTATGAAATTATCATTTTATGGTAAAAATTGTTTACGTATGCACGATAAGCGATTTAACTAATTTTTATCAGTCTTATTATTAAAGAAATTATTTAAAATACATCAAGCATTGCATTTACAAGCATTGCAAAAATGCGTTATGTGAAGGTAAGTACGTCCATAATAAATAATATAAACGTTTACAATAGAACAAAATAAACATCCAGGAATCCAGAACAAAGTCTATGCTCATCACATAAAGTTTTCCGGGTCCTAGTTGGTAATAACTCCGCCTGCGAAGTCAGGGTTCTTGGGATCGATACCCGTACTATATCTAATGTATTCTGTGGCCGGAGCAAACTTTGTGTGTGATTAACTTACTTCACAGGTCTTGGGTGTTTATGTTGTGTAACCACAGTAAGCATTTAAATCTTTTATATATTATATATGTGTATATACTAAAAAATAATGGGTTTAAAAACATTCTATAGTTAAACGATTTACGTCACTCACATTATTTTGAAGAGGAATTCAAGGAGGAATAGGTACTAGTCAATTCTAAATACCCTCCAAGTTTAACCCTCTTTTATGACTAATGTAGAGCAATCGATACGTTATTTAAAAAGTACACACACACAATATGCATTACTTTACTGCTGCATATGTTATTTAACCCGACATAGACACGCGATTCATAAAATAGTTCCAGCTAATAACAGCGAGTGGCTTTAATAACTTGACATTTAATAGCTAGAATTGAAATCATTAGGCCTATTTCATACTTGAAGGATTGCATTATAGCGCAAATATTTCTAAAATTAATCAAATTTCTACATTATAATTATTATATTGTAGTATTGTAGTATTTAGACAAACAATATTTACACGCGCACATTCTTGCAACACGGCAGTAGATCTTTGGGATGAGAATATCGTCTTTGTATGCGTTGGAATAACGTCTAAATTAATGATACGTGTGCGACTTCCGCGAACGCCACGCAGAATACTCAGGTAATTATATTGCGACATTATTTCAACGCCAACAGAGTCGAGAATATTTTGTCAGTATAAAATGCACCACGCTCAGGCAATACTACCGCAAAGTTGCTGTTCTCACGAACTTTCGCGTCCTATCGCGCTTTTTGTTATGACAGGTTTGCTTGGTAGATTTATCACTGTCTGCGTCTTAGCTAATGAATATTCTTCACCATAAAAATAGTTGGTTCCCTTTGTGCATCAGCTCCCTTACATTAATCTCCATCGCTTGACAAAGCAGCCGGCGACAAAGACGTTGGCGACTGGAAAAATATTGACGTGGTTTATATAACGCTTGGTCTTCGTAATATCTCTTTTAGTTCGTAGATGTTACGAGAAACCGTTGTTACGATATTTAGTACCTTGTCACATTATTTGTCTTTGATAATTTACGAAACTACAGTAGTCTTTTTTGTCAACAAAAGTGTTCATGTGTTTTCAATAAGGAACTTCCTTAATTAATAGAGGAACTAAACAACTAATAATACAGAAAGGAGAACGAACGTAGATGCTCTACTTACATAGTTATAGTTATGAGCTAAAACTAGGTAAATAGATACCTAGAAGACGTCATTTTTATTTCCCAGGACATTCACAATACAATAATTCATTCATCTCGAACTCGTTCACGGATTCTCCGTGCTTGGCTTACAAATTTTATCTACTTAGATGAATAGTATGAAATAGGAATAAAACTAAATATAGCTTCATAAAATTCATGTATGCGGTGCATGTACATGCACCCAGATTTAAGGCTAAAAGATGAAGCGAAAAATTAAGACCTATTTACTTGCAATTTTATTGGAACCGGTTTACCAATCTGTATCTTATCATTATCATTCAAGTAAGTACAACCATTCAAGTATAACCGTTATAAATTTAAATCAAGAAAATGTTTTTTTTTTTTTGTATTACTATACCTAGGCTAAATACATGTCAAATCGGTAAGTGCTTATCAGAAAAAAAATACAAGATCACAGTCCATGAGAGTAAATTTCGCACTGAGACTTCCGTACCCAAAGTACCGTACACAAATGGATATGATGGAAATATAAGTAACAAAAAATCCAGTTCATAAGTAAACTCTTTTCAATGTGGAGTCAAAAGCTATCTGACCGATTCACAGTCAGCAGAAGTCATCGTCGTCACTTAGCCCAGATATCAATTTTATCCGAAGCACATAAGCATCTATTATTTAGATAGTCAAGACACAACGTAATTTAACTTCGAAAAGCATTTTTGTTTCGTATAATTGAACAAAATTGTAAGTTACGCGTCAAATAATTTACGTGGCATATTTACGAGCTACGGCGCAAATGGTTTCCAAAATTACGACCGAGTATTCACAGTCCACAATAATGTAGGGACTGCCCGAAGCATTTGTAGAATGCCTGCCTGAGAGATAAATTTATTTTTTATGATTTGATTCCTTGCCCAAAAACTCTAGTACTTACCTTTGAGTACCTAGAAATGTAGAAAACAAAATGTTCTTGTCACGGGCTTGTTAATCATTTCACTAACCAGTCTGGGCGATACAAAGCTTCAATGAATAATATATATTATTATTTTTATATTAACGCGGAATGCCCTCATTAAGTGGTTAAAGGCAGTATGACCGGTTAATAGGCGACAGAAGTCGTGGTCATTTAGCCCCGATATTGATCGCCAAGCATCATTCAAGTGGACACGCGTTGCAGTGACACTTGGGACATTCTCAACGTCTACTTTAGCAATATACCTTACATATTGCTAAGTTATTTATTTTATTTAAACGAACAATTCTTGTATATTTATTTCACGTATCTCGGAAATTTTGTGTTTAGATACTTTTTTAAATTAATTATCACGTACTTGATGTACACAGCTTCAATATTTTTATTATTAACTAGCTGACCCAACCGACGTTTTTCTGTTTTGATTCACAAATTTACAATCGGTTGGCAACTTTCATAGCTTCAAAAATTCTTTACAAAATGCACTTTCGATTTTTACCCAATTTTATTTCCTCCCAAATGTTTTATTTACAAACCTTGTCCTTACAATTACAAGCACAACAGATAATAATTAGCCAAACAGGTTTTCATTATATATTAATAAAGATATATACCTTTTTTTTATTTTATTTATACGTGTCCAACTTAGTGAATGAAACTCCTGAATTCCTAGTGTCTGAGAAAAATGCGTGCAATATACAAGCGTAATGACATCGAGGTTACAGGTTAAGTATCGGAAACATGAAAAGAAACTTCATTTATAAAGGATTTTGACGATAATGCCCTCAATAAAATTATATTGATGCGAGAGGAGAAATGGACTTCCACCGGAAACTTAAAACAAAAAGAAAAGAAATAAAGACTTATCCGGATCTATAAGTAACACACCCTACTTATAATATGTAGGCCGATTTTTTCTAAATTTCTTTTGAGAACGTTGTGTTTCTTTGTACAATTAATTCAGGAGTGAACAATTCGGAGTGAGTTACGTCATAATTAAGGAAGGAACTTCCATGCCACTATGTTTTGCGACACCCTGTATAATTTTCACATTGTAGGTACTAACGGCTGCGATGCCCAGTAAGTACCACACTAATAGATGAGTGATCATTAATCGTACGCACAACTCTTGGAAACATAAGGAAGTTTATATACAATGCTACATTTGTCACTCGTGTTTCTAATGAGAACATACATTGTTGCATTGTCGTGTTTTCCTCAAGCGTTAATTTTTTCTTAGGTTATGTAGCAGAAGCAAAGTTAAGGCTCTATCACATAAAATTAGATACTCTCACTACACTTTTTTCGTTAATCATTTTGAACCCTCCTTCTACAGGCTTTTTTAATTTAGATAAAGTGTACTTTAAAAATCGTGTAATAGGCTCTAAGAAATGCATAAGGCGTTGAAAGCATCCTCTTGGAAAATTAACGTGAGAACATTTCACAAAGAGATAAGTGGTAAAGCTGTTAAATACAGCTAATCCCAAATCTTCATTACATTTCAGCGCCACAATTAACAGGCTCTAAATACGAAAGTGAGCTGTGGATTTAGAATTTAAGTTAAAAAGATAGATTTACACATTAAAATTACAATTACCTAAAATAAATATCTTGGTATACATTTTAGTCTTCTGTGCGTTCATGGCACAAATATTTGTCCCACCCTGGGATTGATTCCTGGGTTAGACCGTCTTGTTGCTTATAAAACAGGGTTCCTATAAACTAACCTACGGAGCCGTCAACAAATCAAAATCAAATCATTTAGTATTCAACAAATCATCATATATACATAGATACTACTGAATATATTCTATCTTGGCAAGCTAAGTAGGAGAAAGCTTGTCAAAATATAATGTGTTTAGCATATCATAGATATTTCATAGAACTCAAATTAATTTTTAATAATTTAAGCTCAGCTCTCAAAATTACTTAAACTAATTTTGAGAACTGAGCTCAAAATTATTTATTCTTTCAGATCTTAAGTATCGTTTTGAGTCTACATGATACTTGAAATCTTAATTAGACAGGTCAAAATTTATACGCACATGCGCATGCACATTTAAAAATATTCGTGAGCATAACGTTATATATGCGCACGTTACATATTATAGGCATACTGTCAAATTACAGTCTTTTACTTAGTTTTATTTGCAAAGATTATGCCTATTCCAACCCTATAATTTTGATTATGAATGATTTCCTTATTCCTTCCACAATGACCAATTACCAGACAATAGGAAACCGTGAAACTTATCAATCAGTGACTACGGTCCGTGGAACCAATGGGATAGCAGGAATCGTAGATTGAACTGAAATTGGGGCATCCGTTTATGAATGGTGCGAAACAGACGCCAGTACCTATATAATTAATCCCAGTCATCTCAGTACAATGCCTGATTGTACCCACCTATTGTTAAACTATCTAATTTCAATCACCGACTATCCATGTATTAGTCTGATTACTGTTTTATCACGTCAATTGAAGTACCGATGACTTTTTCTACTGAATAATATATGTGTACCATAGCACCATACCACAAAATTAATAAACCAACTTCAAAACTTTTATCCATCGTCTATCTATTATTTTCCCTTACGGCTAGGTGGGATATTCTATTCAGAATCTGTTGCAATTATGACAAAGCTATCATTTTTAATATCGAAATAACCGTAACTGGGGGATCATGTTGCTCGCGTCCATAGGTACTACACATATCCCTCTGGTGGTGCGAAAGAAGCAGTCGAAAGTAGCAGTAGAATTTGTGTCATGTACGTCTGCAGTAGTATTGCTACCACGTCTGCTAATCCGCCGTCCAGCAGTTATACACTCGCGTTGCTGGGTTTCGGTGAAAAGCATGGGGGTGCCGGTGAAATTACAAACACTTGAGGTGTTACATCCCCGCCTCAGTGGGACGGGCGCAATGTACAATAATGCGACTTAGGTTGCTTCATATTCAATACTTCAGTAGGGGAGAACCTGAGTCGTACTTAAGTTGTCTATGGGCGGCGAAGACCACTTAACATCAGGAAGGCCATCAGTTCGTTCCGTCCCTTTCCGTACCAGCCTCTAATGTTCCCACTGCAGGTACACCGGCCTACTGTCGATAATTGATAGCGAATGGGCTTTGATCAACCACGGGAGCCCAATCCGGATTGGTAGATGTCACATGGCTTCGAATTTATGGTTCTAAGACATGCCGGTTTCCTCACGATGTTTTCCTTCACCGTTTCGAGAACGTGGTATTGCGCACATAAATTTGTCAAGTGAAAAAACTCATTGGTGCACGTTTGAGTTTGAACCAGCGACTTCAGATTGAAAGTCGGCATCTGTACCCCTGGGCCACCACGCCGTTCCGTTCCGTCCCTTTAGCGTAGACAGCGTCGCTTGAATATTTCATTTTTTTTTTTTATCTTGTACTATGAGAATCAGTCGACCTCAGATGTCAAACCGGTCATGGTCCATTCGCACTCGTAAATCAAAGGTTAGACCAGTAGCACCAATATTAATATTTGATTGTTAATTGATACAAGGATGTATATGTTTTATGACCTGTAATAATGATTACCAATAAATGACTACGACTATGGCAAATAATTATAACATTTTAGCGTATCAAAAAATCGAACAGATTATTTTGTGAAAATTTCAAGTGGCTAAGTGTTTTAAGTCCGAAAGTTGTAACTGCAAGCAGAGAGACAGACAGGCAAGCAGAGGTCCTGTTATAGAGGTTTAATTTCAGGCTACGGAACCCTAAAAATGGTTATGACACTAGCACGACGACTAACAATTTAATCGTCTCTAATCCTTATTAAATTGTTAGTCATCGTGCTAGTGTACCTTATTTTGTATATGCTTGAATATTAAGGGGCAAGAAGATGTAAGGAAATAGGTTTTGACACGAATAGCAGTTCCGCCACCGCTCTGACTAGGCATTTCTCTGTATACCTGGTAACTATGCATAAGGAATTCCGGCAACCGGATCGTTGCACTACCAAACTCGGCAACTCTGGAACATGTTATCTATTTACCTACTTGGTGCGCGTTTGAAACACTGTCGGGTATTTCTACGTAGTTTTCGCCCAAAGAAAACATTTATTTAAGTTCTAAGTCAAAACAACCACATCTTGCGAACAAATAATATACAAATGCTAAAAATTACAGATTCCTATTGACTTATCTAAATAGTATATATTGCACTCATTGTTGCATGTGGATTTGTACCAACCACACTCTAATCTAATGTACTAATCTATTGTCTCATACCTATGTACCTATTCCTTAATTAACGTTTAAATTACCTCTGTTATTTTAATCTTTTTTCTTTTACGTAACTCAAAACGTAATAAACGCTATAGGCACCTACTATATTTCTGCGAAATGAAACAAGGCCGTATGAAAATGATCATTATGAAACCTAGAAACTTATCGGGTGTTTCTCGACTAGCATTTGGAACACGAACGAGAACTTTGATAATAGACATTAGCAACAAACTTTCTTCTTTCGGATGTAGGAAAACAAGTTTTATGTCGAAAGCATTAAGTACGTGAAGAAACTTAGAATAGGTTCCATGGGTAAAGATTTATGGCAACAGACTATCTAAGCCGCTCAGCCCCAAGGAGTTTGAAGATAAATACCCATTTCAAACAACGGCTAAGCTGTTTTAAATAAATTACCTCATCAGCATTAAGCAGCTAGTTTCAAAACAATTTTATTTTACTACACAGTAGTTAACAATGTTTATAGTAGATATAAATACTACGAGTATATACACTCAAAGAATCTATTATTCTTGGTGCCATTTAGAACTTGAACATTTATATAATTTTCACGTGATTCTTCTCATTATACGATTCTTTGAGCTTCACTCAGCGCTTCGGAGGGAAAGTTACGATATCGCTCCCGGCTATGCTACTCGCTAAGCAATGTTGGACACCCTACGAGCGGCTTGAAAACTGCGACACCAGAGTTGACCACACGGAAAGAAGAAGAATTAGACAACGCAATCAACGGTCCTACAACAGTATGATTAACATGAATCCCAGTTTGATAGAAGTACCTATATTTTATTGCCGCATGGGAGAATTTAAAAAGAGTCAACCGCGCCCAAATGGCTTAGAAACTTTAACTGGATAAGTTTCCTTTACATTACTCCTGAGACAGCAGCGACCCCAACCATTGTCTATATTTATGGCCATCTCATTCGAACTTTGTATAAACACCGTTTTTCCAAGTCAATTTCAAACCGTCAGAACCAATTCTCTGGGTAATTGAATGTGCAGGTATTATAACAGCCTTCATTAACTTGAAATCGACTATAACATAAATTTGTTTCGCTTATTCCTAAAGACAGATTCAATAGAATGTAGGTCATTCGGGAAAAATACATGAAATCGCACCAAGACATTCACTTCGTTCGGTTGTAAACAAAGTTATTTTATAAAACCTTCAAGAAAATAGAGGAAGAAAGCTTTGTATTCCGTGCCAAAAACTTTCACATGGAAACAAACAATGTAGGTATTACTTGTTTGGCATCGATATCACAGTTTCTCGTAAATCGAAAACACACTAGTGTCCCTGACCATCATACTTGAACAAACAAACAAAGGAAGAGATTTTTTTTCGCATCGCGACCTGGATTTATGTAAGGAGACTTGTTGGCGGTGTGCCATGTAACAGAACTTGCAAACACAAATCGACAACTAATCTATATATCTTTGTGGAGATTACATTTCTGTATTGATTTTCAGAGAAGTCTCATAATGATTACCTTATTCGAGCCTGATATTGTAATTTTTGTATATACAACAGCGTTACATCTTTTCCAGTTTTTGCATACCTAAACTAATTTAAAGATAACTTTGCAAAGCTACGCTGGAACGCCTTGATAGGAAAAAACAAAATGAACACAGTAAAGCGAAGTCATTTCGCGAGATAAGGCGCGCAGATTATTTTTTAAATCTGAGTTTACCAATTTTTTTCGAGAGCGTGTGAGTGTTTATATAGGGCTCATATTCCACTTTTCCTACTTACACCAACATTTTCATAATAATATTTCATGAAACTCATCAGAAAGTTCAAAACGAACCTTTATCGAAATATAAATTATAAATTAATTCGATGCTACGTACTCGTAACAGTAGAGATCTGTTATGAGTACGTAGCAGGGACGTAGCACTTCGTAGCGCGTAACTTTTCCACTACAAAGAAATTAACTTTGATAGTGTTAGTTTTATATTTAAAGGTACTATTATTGCGATCTTTTAACTTTTATCTATCTTGCAATAATTGTACACTTTGTCTTTTGGGTAAGTAATAGGTATCCCGTGTATAGGGAACCCTCAGTATGCGAGTCCAAATCAAGTTTATAACAAGTCATATTATATATTATTTTATTTTGTAGGGACATAAATATTTGTTCCACCATGAATGATAATGGGTGGGGTAAATTAATCCCGTTTATTTCACATTAAAATAAGTCATAAGATCACAATACATAAATGCGTGTCACCAAACTGTATCGCATTCTAAAGACTGGAACAGAATGAGAACGGCGGGGGCGCCGAGACCTCATTACCGGCTCGCGAGTACTGTCAGCAACAAAAATAGACCTTTGTTTAAAAGGTTCATTTGTTCGGAAAATTTATGTTTACAAATATCATTATGAGTTATTTTCGTGTGCCATCTGTCGAATCTTATAAAACATCTGCCGAATAGAATACCAAAAACCTAGATTTATCTAACGAGCTTCGAGTAATGACAATATCAACATGTAAAATGTTGATCTACTTTCATCGCATCCATAAAGCTGGTTAGGCATCGCGGTGAGCTGAGATCCGCTTGCTCTTTCACACAAAATATAATTACCGGATAATTAATGAAGCGCTAACCCGTTGAAACTTCGTCAATTTACTATGATGACGCTTTTGCTAAGCACTTTCAGTGCGGTGGTGCAAATGTTATATAGTGGTTTTGGTTCGTGTGTGTTATTATTTATTGTTAAAATTAAAAAAAAAACTGATCTATCTAAAAAATTGATCTACTTTTTCTTCATTGATATGCCTAATACACACTCTAAATAAGTGAAAGATAAGTGACTAACTAAAAAATCTAATAAAGCAGACTGCTTTCATCCCTTATTTTGCGCCGTTAGGGGGTAAAGTCTACTATTTAAAAAAATAAACTTCCAAATCGGCACTTAAGAAAAAACTCACTGAAAAGCAAAATACGCAATTTCGTTTGACATATGTTTTCCAGTTATTTGGATTTAACTTCCAAATGATTGAACCGATTTTGATAAAAAATTATGGGACCAATTGGTAAGCAAATTTTCTAAATAAAAAATAATTTTTCAATTAAATTACGAAGTACTGAGGTCGGTTGAAAACTCGTATTGTTTAAAGTCTATATTAAGCGTCCATTTATAAACAAGTCAATCGCATAAGTTACTTTTAAAGTTTACAGAATATAAAAAATAATAAAACGAATTCGGGTTTTGAGTGATTATCAAGAGTAGAAACAGCGCTCATGATCGGTAATAATGTTTTATCAAGCATATTTTACCTTACTATCAACACTCCTATACTATTTTCTGAATCGTAAAGTAAATAATTTGGTTATATCTTGAGAAATCGAGAAGAAAAATACAGGCATCGTATGACACGGGTAGGCACGTAATCCTACGAAACAAAGAGCATTCTGTGAATGTAAACTAGCAAACTAGAATGTAAAATACAAAACGCATTTACATTTCGTTGTCGTAAAAGTCGTTTATTTATTAGAGTAGTCATTCACAAATTCTGCTAATACAGTTATGTATAAAATATGAAAATTGTGCTAGCACAATCACAGACTAAATTATATCAGCAATATAAATTATCTGGTTATTCATCTCGTCGATTTTTGTAAATATAATAAAATAATGCTAACATACATATAGGAATTCATGCAATGGGATACCTTACGTCATCCACATATATATACAACATAAACATCCAAAGTTCTAAAACAAACATTAATAGCAACTATGATATAAAACCGCTAATACCGTTATCAGTAAGACCGCAGCAAAATATCCACAAAAGAACCGATAAATAAATATGTAACCTACACATCGTATCGTTCGCGAGGGGTTCAAGAGATAGCTCCTTCAACACCACAAAACTTTAGTTATGGAATGAAAAACACTAATAGAAAAGAGGGAAAGAATACATTTTATCTAAGTATCACATAGCTAAGCGACTCAGCATTCAAAAGAAAAACATGAGGTCAGGAGAGGCGTTTAGCTCGGAGCTGCGAATGAAACAAATGAGCTCGCAGGCCTTGAAACTGTTAAGTGTATCCATTGCGGGAAGCTTTATTTTCAAAGTGTCTTTATTAATTCATTTACTTTTTACTGTGATGAATTCAAAAGAAGATTGGTTTTTACCTTCACTTAAATTAGGTGCATCCAAACAAATTTCCGTTAATCACGATCGGACTGTATTGAAGTACGCAGTTAAGTATAGATACAGTTCAGCCAAATAAAGTACTTTTTAGTGATACTTAAACAAAAATATAATAGTACATTTTTGTTTACGCTTTGTTTTCTTAGACCTTGCCATATCTTCTTAATTATAAAAGTCATTGAGTTGATTAATTAATTTATAATCTTTCTAAGAGCCCAAAAAATGTATGACTTAATTTTGCAAGTAAATGCGTAGGAACTCGAAACAAATAAACACATCCATACTTACTACTCTATTACAGCTACAATCCTTGATTAATAATGAATTCTATTCCAACAAAATTACTCTTTCTCGGCATAAAATTGCTCATAAATATGTAACGCTATGTTTATGGCATCGTACCTATACCGTAAGAGAAAAATAAATGTTTATTCCATGTCGAAACAAATGTGTTTTACTTAGCTGGAAAAACTTTTACTGAATCTACATTTGTAAATAATAAAATAATATAATAATTAGGTATTTACGCATTTATTCTGAATCAGCCTAGTTAACCATTTTGTTGTTATGAGGTATCATATAATAATTTCGTTCGTTTGTATTTTTAACTTCAACAAAATACTCCAAAAACTATGTTCTAAATATTTCACAACTTGTAATTGTGTCATTCTGCTACAAATAATATGGCCTAAATGATTGCGTTATTTGTATTTGAAATTTACGCGACTTTTACTATAAAGAACTTGCTCTAAGCTCAATAAATAAAGAAGATGAGACCTAAACTAAGTATTTTTCTTGAAGAATGAAAGTTTCGCAACAATACTGCATCTGTGTAACCGAAAATCCATATATGGAGTGGGTGCTCTCAACGCCGTCTTAACAAAGGGCTGAATACATACCGAGGTTGCAAAACGCTCTTTCCTTTCACGTGCCGTCGAAAACGGCATTCACCTCAGAGCCATCTGCTGAATGAATGCAATTCTATATAGCTAGTCTCTTGAGAAGTGGACTCGAGCTGAGTAATCTAGATATCTCAGAATATATTTTTCATTGCATTAATGAATGGAATCGTTTTTCGTCTGAGCGTTTCAATTTTAAAATATAAGAGCTTACTGAAATAGGCTATAAAAAAACAAAACTATAACTCATAACATTTATCGATTTCTATACCTATTTCATATGAGAAAAAGCAGAAATTTTGTACCGAAAAAACTAAATTGATTTATTAATTGTTTTTCTTTCATAAAAGATCCTACCTGCAAGAACCCGCCGCACTACGAAGTAGAATAATTAAAAAAGGGGTAGCGCGCCGCATTAATCTTGAAGCGAGAACAAAATGGGGGTGTCATTAGACGCTGTCCGCTTTCAGCGAGTTGCGCCATCCATCACAACCTATAAATGAACCATACCACGAGTTACGGACTACTTACTCTACTTTATTGCGAAGGCAACTTGACACTTATCCCAAAACGTGAGGTTTCGAAACGCACAATTTAGATTTGATAATCTGTGACTTATTCGTTAATATTTATTTTCAGGTTTTCCCTTTTATTTCAGAAAAAATGTTCTTATATTATGCCTTATAAGATTGCATTGATTTGATTGAGGCATGTTATGTATATAATTCTCCTTGTTACATCTCCTGTAATTTTCTAAGTTATAAGATAGAAACTTGCGTCTATGTTTCGGTGTTACATAACTTTGCAAGTTTTGAATTTTAAATGACAAAGAAAAGGTTCCTCTGTCTAAGGGAGTATTATTTATATATAACTTTGCACTGCCCAACAAAACTAGGTAACTGTCCTATTAAAATAAAAAGAGATTGTGGTTGCCCCTAGGTCTGAATCTAATTACTGAAAACGAGTTTGCTCATTAGACCGTAGTTGTAAGAACCACAACCGAGGTAATCGTAATCGAACTTCGTCTGTCCTCCATTTCAAAAGTTTAGCTTAAAAAGGTTTTACGACTACCTATGGCAGATCAAAAATGTTCACACACACTACAATTTAAGTCCTTAAAGGTTCCTATTTGACTAAAATTACGTGACACTGAAGATCATAATAAACAAAATTAAGGAAGTTCCAAATTATTTTCAAACATACATCTATAACTTCAGGTGAAACGAAAATTATCGTTTAACTGATATTTTCTTTAAGCGATCACGTATATAATCTGACAGTTGAGAGGAGTCACAAATACGGAATTAATCAGAATCAGAAGGATGTTCGGTAATACCTGCCTGGCCGGGAGAGACGGCCGGGAGCGCGGCCTTGCCCTACTGCGAGGGTCGTCTATTTATAGCCGCTCCTGACATGTTAATGCAATACAGTAGGATATCTTCAGTAACAAAGGTATATAAACGTAGGATTGCCATGTAGCAATAACTTTTAAAGAAACACGTATTAATTTCTAAGACTAGTGCCGGCACAAGTGTTACACAACTCGGAATATAATTTATTAGATCAGAAGCACGTTCGGCAAAATATACTACGTGTATAAGACGGACGAAAGCACTCTCTTCGACAGGAAAATATTAAAAGTTCGCTAGCAAGTTGTTATAATACTTGCAATAGCACAAGGGTGAAATCGACATCTGACAAACAAAAAATCCTGCCAGACCAATAACTACACTACTCATAAATATAATATAGGAAGATAGAATCAAAAAACATCGTGAAGGTTAAGCAAAAAAAGTGAATATATTACATACCTTTGCAAAAGCATAGTTAGTACACTGAAATATCGCCGCGTCGCACTCTACGCCCGTCAATGGCGGCGCATTTAGAGCGAAAGTGAATCTTACTTGGAACTGAAAAGTGAATACAACGTAGTAATGTGTATATTCTGTGGAAGTTTTTATAGAAATAGTGTTTATTTTATTGAAATAACTAAAACATCTTTACAGACAAAAAATGTCTTTAACTCTCATAACATAATTCAGAACGTGTGAATTCAGAATTATGTCAAAGGACAAAAACTCTTTATAATATAATTTTTTTCGAACTGAAAAAAACACATAAGAGCAGAAAAGAAGCTTCTAGAGTAGATTCTATTGATTAACAATTTAGTAGCACAATCGAATATTGCAAAGCGTATTTCCAAATTTCAAATTCATGTTTATTCCACTTGTACGTAGTGTAAGAAAGACTAAACTATAATACAAATTACGCATGTCAAAAAAATTAATAAAAGTAAATCATTTACTGGCTTCTGCGCTCTGGCTGGTGGCTGGTAAAAAAAAAACACAATAATTTGTCATAGCAATGGAAGCTTATTCCTTCGTGGAATAAGTTCACACGCATTGGACATTCAATGTAATTTTCCACTTAATGCGAAATCTCGGTTTCTCAAACTAAGTTGAATAAAGTAAGTATCTTCGAAGTACATCTCCATCCCCTAATTTTGCGGGCAGTGATCCGAAAGAGGAAATAATTCTTCGGGAGTGGCGGCACAAATATGATACCTTCAGAATTTTAGGAAGGTTGAGTATTCTCGAAGGATAATGTAATGATGAGTAATTTATTTATAAAAGAACACGTGATTGTATTGTAAATATTTCTGTATGGTATATTTTTCTTACATTGTAATAAACCATTTTCTATGTAAATATCGTGAATTTAGTAATTCACGAGTTATTTAACGATAATTCGGGTAATTTTGGAACTTCTACTAATTGTTGGTGGTGCAATTGTGACGCGGTGAGGTCAAGAATATAAGCGATAGGATTCATTTCCATTCATACAAAATTTGTGAGATGCATTAAAATGTTAAATTGTCAATTAGTCAATTAGTTGTCAAAATATATCTCATATTTTTTTCGGACGTCGACCCAATGACGCATTCGAAAGTGGGTAGCTAAAGTTACAATTATGAGTGTGGGTATTTATAGCACTTTAAATAAAAATTATTATTCTCATAAGTTGTAAATACACGACATGATTAGCTAACAATATGTATAATGTTGTCCGATAATTCTATGACCTGATGATTGATGAATACCCGCGCACAGTAATTTGTTCTCTGTTGAGCATTTGCTGAGTCTGACACTTATTAGATGACGAAGCAGCTTTGTCTCAAAACGGGCCTACCACGTAATTACTTATAGGTTATAACAACATTTTACTACTAAGTAATTTCCGTTGCATAATTTTAACGCCGTAGACTATCATTTTTTGGATTACTAGCGAAATAGTTTTATTACTTAATTGATTATATAAACCAAATATAATACTTGTTGAATTGATGTGATAATGAATAATCAAATTAAATACATCATCAAATGCAGATAAATGCGTTGGTATATGTTTTATAGGACAACTGGGTCGGTATTTCCGCTTCTCAGTGTGTCTATGGGATATTGTATAGCTACGTACAACAAGCTTCCTGAGAATGCTACCAAGCTTCCGATCCAAAGATTTAAATCATTGGTAAGGATATAATAATATAGAATAGAAATAGTTTAATAAAGAACGCGTATTACTCAGTTAATGATTATATAAATGATGAAACTCCATGGTGTGAAGTTGCTCTGTGAAATATTTTGTGATATCTGTTGCATCTTGCTTATTCTTGCCCGTCCCGTTACTTTTGTCACATGAAAAAGACCACCAGTCCTTTGACCTATTAAACGGAAACGACATAGTATTACAATCCGCCATTATTCGGACCGTTAGTGCAGTGGGCCAATAACTGCTCCCTATTGTTGTGTCACTGCACAATGCCATACGGCGAAATAGGCATTAGTTCAGACAGAGAACCATTGTTTGTCACCGCTAAAATCGGCTTCAACTTCTATTTGCTGCTAAGAGCTTAAATATCTACAAAGATAATAATTACAATGGCATAATTCATAACTGTGGACGAAAGTCCATCGAATTGGATCGTGAAGTCAAATAAACCACACGGGATCACATAATTAAACAAAAAGAAGGTTCATCCAATAGTGTGATTGTGCATGCGAAAGAATATTGTCATTACTGTCTTTGGAATCAAAGAAATCGTCACATAGGTATTCAAAAACAGCTTTCTGTTTTTGTATTAGGCTTGCATTTTATCATTTAATGTGTACAAGAAACAGGCAAATTCTCCACCAGAAATAAATAATATTTATTTAGTCTGCCAGAAACCACCAGAAATAAATATTTATTTATTCTGGTGGAAAATATTTCCAAGCTCAATTCCAGATGCCTATCTCGTTAAAGTCCACTATTTTATCCCTGTCAGTAAACGATACTACTTTTAAATATTTCGATTTCTTACAATTCCATTCAACGCCTGCCAAGCCCGCACCATTGCACGCCATTTGCAAGAATATTGCACTTTTTGTTCCAGTTGGCAATATCACCAAAACGAGGCCAGACCTAAGCATAACAATTTGAATGCGATATTAGTACATTTAAATGTAAATTTTCCTTGTCGTAGGAATACCTTTCTTAAATTTATACAAAAGCTCGAACTCCATTACGGAGTGTCGCCGAGGTAATATGCTGTAATTCACTTCGCAGTCATACCTTTTCCGAGGACAGTCGTTTTCTTTGCATTCTTTCCGTTTAATTTGTACGTTTTAACTCAATTAAAATGTTATGAAAGGAATAATTCCTCCTCATAAATTAGAACGTTTTTACACGTGACTTTGCAGATTTTCTGTTCGTGTTCTCGATTCTGTATTCACGGCATCAGTCTACTTGCGTGGTAATTTGCTACGCCCTCAACGGTGTCAAATCTGTTCAAAAGTTTGAAACCAGCGAGGGAACATCACGTATCTCACTTCCACTGACCGAGGACGAATGGAATAAAACATAGAATCGCTTACTCCGCCCCTTACTAATGCCGGAAATGGAGTTCTCAAAAACGTTAAGGTAATGTGCGTTAGCTACATAGTCGTTATGATGTTATAGAAACGCATTAGTCAAATTTATCGTATTTATTCATTAGTTCGCAGGTAGAGATATAGATACTATATTTCGATTCGCCTTCATTTGTTTGGACTATAGAAGTTAACAGCAGCTAAACCATTAATTACACTGTTGACTTACATCAACGTCATTTACGAAATTGTGTTTCAAAAAATTATACTAAATAATACAGCAAGAAGTAATGCCGAGGTAATCTGACGGATTCTTTAACGAATATTTGTATAAGTTTTTCTTCTTCTTTTAATTCTCTCTGATTATTTTTCTAAAATAAAGTAGTATCTATATAAAATTAACCTAAGTTATTCCTTATAACATTACCTATCTAACAGATAGATAAGAAATTTAAAAATTGCTTAATTCTTATACGTTTGACATTACAAACAGACACTTCAATTTTATTTATTTGTATATATATAGATATTAACTATGTTTAACTTTACTTTATTCTGAGTTTCATTGACTTCAATCATAAAAGACGTTCGTATTTTACGGTACAAGATACGATTGAACGAACGTCAAACTCAATTCTTTTAATAATTTGCATATTTACTGTTTTGGTTTCAATTTCACAATCGTAAACAATTTTGCGCGGTTTATTTCCTTACCGAAAAGGCCATACCGCCGTAAATACGACTTCCACTCAAAGATACCGGGCGCTATAAAGTTTTCAATTTATTGATATGAAAGCAATAATCAGCATTCGGGATATCGCTGTTTACAAAATGAAATAAACCATATAAATAGTTTATTTCATTTAATAAATATAAATTCTGTACAGTTTGATTTACATTTCAATACACATTCCTCAATTAGTGCCGCAGTAATTAATAAACTGGGTGTTAACCGAGCTTCCGCCGCGGCGCGAAAGGTTCATAAATACCCGAAAATAATTCATGAAGGAAGTTCCATATTCCGCAAACGCCACGTTCGTAGCTTTCGCGAATCCCCATAGGGTTGCGGAAACATAAATAAAATATTTGTGAAGTTTACTCGCGATCTGATACGTGAGAACGTGATGCCACGCGACGCGCCTCACGCACCCCTTCGTAATTGGATGTTAAAGGATATTGCTACGTTATCAGAGGTACATCATAACCGGCAGTTAAACCGACGCCCGACTGAGAAGCGACGTCCAAAAGGCGTGAGTCACAAGTAAACAGTATGTGGCCCACTTGAGAGCATGGTATACTATTGTATGGTATGGTGGTATTTGGCCACCTTTTTTAATAAGCCTCAAAAGTTTCTGAGTTTATGTATAACGTTGTTCAAGTTCGATTCATTATAATTGACTGATTTGAAAATCGTATACGCGGACTTCAATTACTTGGGGTGTAATTTGTTCATGAAATTTCTGTTGAACTACCTCGCCTATATACTCTATCAAATAAAAAATAATTATCCAAATCAACTCATAATGGGGATGAAAGCGGGTACCAAAAATATAAAAAAAAAAACAAATCTATAATAGCGCCCATTGATAACCTCCTCTTAGCATAGGTGATAAGTATATCGAATTTATATTCTTCTTAGGTCATATATAAAGTGAGAAAATCCGCAAGATCAGCGATTTTATGATTTTATTTTATATTCTTACTCACGCTCTAGGCGTAAGCGAGACGGATGATTTGAGGGATGACACAAGTTTAGCGCCAGTTCCGTTACTGTATATCTGTGTTAGTTGTGAGTGTGACACAAAATAAATCATCCCAGACGAGTGCGCGCGCCAGTCGTAACTTGCCGACATTATTTATTGACAATTTAGCTAACGCGATCTGCTAAGCTATTACCGGTTTATGCGTACATATAAGCGGAAGTTTAAGCCAAAAACGGCCTATAAAAAGCGTCATAATCGTAAGACCGACCAGATTCAGCTACAGGTTTACAAATAATTTCAAGTAGCTTACATAGTTTGGTTTTATGAAGATTACTTACCGCTATCATAGCACAAACATAATAAAGCTAATGTTACGTTGGCTTCGTGGAATAATCAATATATCGTGAACAAGAAACGTGTCTGAGGATAATTCTCCGACAACATAATGGTTGAAAAAATATATCGGTGCAGCTATACCGACAAATATCAAACGCTTAGTAGTAGGGTTCAAGAAAACAGGTGCCGGTAAAATTGCAAACACACATGGAATATATGAAGATCTCTATCTAGGTAAGTAAGTAAATCTGCCTTAGAATCAAAAATTCCTTGGTTAAACCCGGTGGCAACGCCAATCGGGATTAGCATTTTTGTAATACATTTGATAGCCTTTGACCGCTATCTCACCAGATTGTGATATGTGATAAGCGTGCAGTTTGTTCTCGAAAGTATGGTCTAATGTATAATTGTGCATGTAAATCAATAAATATAAATGGTTATTACACACAGCGCAATCCAGGGGTCCAGAAATTTAGGGGGTTCAGTTGCTCGCATCAGTAGCTGTGTAGACTTTGATTCCCTACACATACCCCCTGGGTGGTGTAAGAGAAAGACCTAAATAGTATGAACTTGTCAGCTTTATTCGTCAATTATTTAGTCATTTAACATATCCAGGTTGTTTACGTTCGATATACCAGAAGAATGCGTTATCTGAATTATTTAAAATTGAATTATGTGGCAGCAATGAACTCGCTACTTTACCTTTCTAATTTACCTTTACCATCAATAGTAGAACCACGACAAATGTGGCTCTGTCTTTCGAAGAATCTGATAATTTTATCACTTTGCTTCTACTAAATGATAATATTCCATCTCTGATGAAACAATAAGGTTGCGTGGCAATTATGCGACACATAAATTAAACTTATGAATAAGAATACAGCCTCTGACTGCTAAGGTGAGGCGATTCTAATAAGCATCACGTCTCCCATAGGAGAGTCACGTCATTGTGCCATTCTGGCCCACGCCGTGACATTTACATCGGCTCGAACGTAAATCGAAACTTTGTGATCGCGTCGGAAACTTGCCAAGTCATTGCGGGGTTGTTGTGTAGTTTAGCTACCTTTATAGAAGCGACCTGTCCCAGTGTTGATGTTTACGGAATCAACGTCTAAGGTTATATCAAATTTTAAGCAAATTAAGTCTTTTCCAGTCCCTCTGCGTAAGGGCTCTCCTTGTATGTGTCCTATCTCGTCCCATCATGGCCGTGGACGCCAACCCGTGGATTTTAACGAATATGATGGACTTTATGTCTGAGAGCCTCAATAACCGTTTTAATTCCCTTAGGGTTTCAAGGATAAGGGTAAAATGACTTTCCCGTGTCATAAAACTGTTGCATTGCATCCCAGATTTTACCACTTTTAGAGGATGATTTAAAAATGTTTTCTTTATGTTCTGGCCATCTACATATAAGGCAATCCTATGTATAAACTCATGCTTCTAGTCGGTATTAGAAGTTTGCTAAGTACATTTGTCTAACACGATTGCTACTTCTTATCCCGTAGGTCTAACAAATAACTAAGTTATATGAGTATTAGAAGTGACGGGGCTCATATTAAACGTTCATTTGTACTCAAATATAATAAGAGAGCATCGCTCTACCATGCTCTACCTAATCATATTAATCTGAATATACTGTATTTACTAGAACCATGCGACCTTATTCATAATTTAGCAATTCATATTTTAGCAATTCTTAAGATAATTTGTATTTTTTTTTCTTATATCTGGTTTCGTAATTCGATCGATCGAAGGCAAAATATAAATTAGCTAAAGTATTGCTAAAATACGATTAAAAACATGCCGGATTTTTATTACTGTTAAAATACACTCTACGTGTTTGCTTTAAAATGAGGTCGTGTTCGTATCCTGCAGTAGCATCAATAAATAAAGTCCGATACATTGCGCACGACACGTAGAATGCACGGCAGTTGACATCGCCGTGTCATTACTTTGCGCCGTGCATGAATAAAACAACAGGAAAACAATTTGAGAATTAATTGGTGGCTTTACTGTATTGAGGTGCCTATCACAACTGAAATAATTACCTGGAAACTTCGTTACAAAAGTGTTGGCCATGTCATTTAATATTGACTTTTAATGGCAAAATTACCCCTTTATGTTGCAGTCATGTGTCCTAACTAAAGGTTGTAAATATCAAGTACTAAGGTATTGGAAAAATGTCTCATGCTTTTATATTTTCGGCCGAACCCTGACCGAGGATCAATAGATAGATTTGTTTCCATACGGACCTCGTCCGAAGCTTCTTATCTGCTCGGCTTATCCGCAACGTGCACAGGTGCGGCCAACCTTTACTAAGCAAGAGCTTACTTAAAAGAACTGTACCATTATTTGCTGTCCCATCCCTTTTTCTATTTTCTGAATTTATTTGGGTGTCTGATATATGATTTTTGTTTTACAACACCTTGGAATCTAAATTAAAGTGTCGCAAGTGTTTGCGATATTCAGGATCAATCAGGTATACTATCATCATAATACTGTAGATGTATTAGGTAATTTGTAAAATAAATTTTATTAACAAATTACCTAATATATCTCAGTATTCTACAGTACCTTATACATTTAACAAAAGTATTTTCCAAACCCTTAAAACATAGCGCTTCTTTTCCCTTATTCGAGTATTCGGTTAATAAGACCATTATTCGAGAAAATTGGGTTCGGGGTTTTATAACAAACTGTGATAAGCGGATAAGACTAACTTAATCAATACATACAAAAATATAATATTATTTTCAAGTTTAACATCAAGGTTAAAATTCTTTATAAACAGATATAAAGATTTTCTTCTAAAATTATAATACTAGGAAACATTATTTAAATTTAAAACCAGATATGCCGGTTTTCTTACATTGATTTCCTTCGCCGTTTGCATACACAACGTATTGCATACACAAGTATTTCCTGTGAAAAACTCATGGCGTGATTTTTTAACGAGACTTGTAGATTTGAACGCCCTGGATTTAAAGTCATGCTCTGGTGTTCTGGGTGGCCAAGGTGGAATCAGAAGAATTAAATCGGCGATATTTTTTTTATTTTGATATAACCAGTGTCACTTACAGTTAAAACAAATTTAACGAAACCTTTCAAGCTAAAATCCATCAAGCCATTTAGGCTACAGAGCGTGCCAAAGAAATATACCTACATACACTCCAAACACATAACTCTGCTCCCAGGAGCAGAGTTATGTGTCTGGAGTGTATGTAGGCTTATTAGCCGACTGCGCTGGCAAGAATTTTATCTTAATACTCTGAAACACAAGTGAGCATAAGCACGATCCGATCAAATACGCGTTTTTTGAGCTATTCTTGCAATGTTATTCATCCAATATATACCGCCAAATACCTATCCATGCTCAAACAAGTACCTCGCGTTCTTGCTGCTTTTATTATCTAAGCTCCAAGAGTGGGCTTGTCGCTTTACTACTTTGTTATAATTTATATTTTTACCATTTGTATAAGAAAATACGTTAGAAAATAAATTAACATATTTACATTTACACCACGAAATTCAACAGATTTCAACTGTCAGATTGACGATGACACAATATGATCACAAAGGACCTTGCCGAAAATTTTGGATGTTACTTTTCTTGCTTTAATTTTATTATTAACTTAAGGGCTATGTATTGCGTGTGTTTATCTAAGTAAATTATTATATATTATACTAGCTGTGCCCCGCGGTGTTACCTTTATAACAAATTTCATCCAAACCCGTACAGCCTTTGAAGCGTGAAGCCAAGCACATCATTTATAATATTATTATATAATAGTATGGTAATGCCACAAACAATTTTTTACAGGTTTCTACAGACATGAAAATTTAAATATGTAATGCTACTAATATTATATAATGGTCATTAAATACAACTGGTGGCACCTGTCAAATCACACTTGGCCGGTTTTAATGAATAGTTGTAGGTATCTATAATACTACACTGTTCTTTTGCTTTTACATATTTGTGGAAAAGCAGCCCCGAATTTCATAATCTTTAATTTCTTCTTTTTAATTTTCATGGTTATTTTTTTAATTGACTCGAGTCAAGTGAATACCACACTGAAATTAAGCAAAATATTATAATTAGTTTAAATACTTTTCAGTATAGCAAACAGCTTTTGCAAGAAATACCTGCAAAGCCTTTTAGCCTGAAGCAAAAGGACGAAGGAAGTTAATAATTGAATTATGAAACTAGCCACCGGAAAACATTCCTTCGATATTAATCCGTAGAAATTAAACATAACGTCCAAATACTTTCAACTCTTGTTTCTTTTGTTTCTCTTTCAATGCTTGTGACATCAATCAAACAGCTCAACACTGTTTGATACATCATGTCTGGAAAATTAAACATTGACTTGAAATACTCAATAAACCTTTTAATAACCTTAAACCTTTTAACTTGATTAGGTGTATCTATCCTGGCATCTGTCCAACAAATCGTGAAACCCAATCTGAATAGCCAACATGACCTTTTAAATCCTTGGCCCGAAGCGCTCTAGAATACCTAATACCCACGGCAATAATCCTAAATTATTGCTTAAGGTGTGCTAATCGTTGAGTTACATTTTGGATGTAGTTTATTAATCTCATTTAAGCTCGATTGCGGGTCAAATGGGCTGTGAGCGATTTGGTAAATTTACGTTGTTCGAATCGTGGAGGGATTTTATCATATTATAACTATTATTTACTTTAACGTTTGCTAATTTTGGTTTAAAATCCATAAATGGTTCATTATTAAGAAGCAGATTATGTTTTATCCGTAATTGAACTTGATGCAGCGCTTTTTGATGCAACTTGAAAAGTAGGATACTATTTCTAAGCTGAAACAAACTAACAGATGAGTGATAAACAGTTAGTGAGTAAAGTTTACCATTTTAATGAAGCAAAAGAAAAAAGTATATTGGCCTTATACACAATTATTCCGATCATATTCTTCCATAACTATTTCTGAATCCTCATTCAATGCCTCATGCCACTTCGAAATGTTATTTTCAACATTGTCTCTTTTTTGTACATCACAGTAAGCTATTGGGTGTGTGAATATGACTCCGCCCTTTCTCAACAGATGTCGTTTTTAGTATTGTTTACGTGTACTAATAAATGACCATACTTGTATTCGATAGTACTGAATGTCAGCTATCTAACGCATTTTATGATATTTGGTTGAAGTGTAAGCAACAATTGTTTTCACCTTTTCGAAAATGTCGGTTTTTATTCCAAATAAACGTCATTTGCGGGAAGTGTTATTACATTATTTTATTGCGAAGAAAACTGCAGCGGAAACTTATCGTTTGCTTGTGGAGATTTATGGTGAGCATGCTCCGTCTAATACAACTTGCAAGGAATGGTTTCGACGATTTCAAAATAACGATTTTAGTACTGAGGATAAAGAACATGGAAAACCACCAAAAAAATTTGAAGATGCTGAATTGGAAGCATTATTGGCGGAAGATTCTTGCCAAACTCAATCAGAATTAGCTGCAGCATTTAATGTTGATCGTTCAACTGTTGCAAAGCGTTTACAAATGATGGGAATGATTCAAAAAGCCGGTTACTTGGTTCCACATGATTTAAAAGAAAGAGACATGGAACGTCGGAAAACCATTTGTGAAATGCTGCTTCAAAGACAGCAAAGAAAAGGATTTTTGCATCGGATAGTCACAGGAGACGAAAAATGGATATACTACGAAAATCCTAAACGCAAAAAAGCTTGGGTGAAACCAGGCGAACCAGGCCCATCACAGCCAAAAATAAATATTCACTGTGCCAAGGTCATGCTCTGTATTTGGTGGGATCAGAAAGGTATTGTATATTATGAGTTGCTCAAACCCTCTGAAACTATTAATGGAGAAGTTTACCGACGACAACTAATGCGTTTGAAGCGAGCCATAGAAGAAAAACGACCAGAATGGGTGAATAGACATAACAAATTAGTTCTTCAGCATGACAATGCCAAACCGCATACCGCAGAAGTCGTAAAAAGATATTTAGAGGGACAGGACTGGAAAGTGTTACCCCACCCGCCATATTCACCAGACATAGCTCCTTCGGATTACCACCTATTCCGGACGATGCAGACAGACCTTACTGGAGAAAAGTTTACTTCATGTGAAAGTATCAAAATTTGGATTGACAACTGGATAAGCTCAAAAGACCAGGACTTCTTCCAGCAAGGAATACGAAAACTACCTGAACGATGGGCGAAGGTTGTAGCTGCAGATGGAGCATACTTTCAATAATTTTTTTTTTTAATTTTGTAAGCGAACAAATGTGTTTTATTTTGACAATAAGGGGCGGAGTCATATTCACACACCCAATAAGATAAAAATAAATCAATTAAAATTTGAATTGCTTGCTTCTCTCGCTACTGGGAGCCGAGTTTTATTATTATATAAAACAATTTATGAAAAGTTAGTCGGCTTCGGATGTCCAATTACAGAAGTTAACCTTGAATTTCCCTAAAATAATTAGCATGTTCAAACACCGAAGACAAAGTTGCGTTCACGCAAAGAGGATCAATGTTCAACATGTTACTTCGCTTGGGAAAATTTGAATGCGTTTATCAGTCAGCATTCTTGACAGGCAGAGAGGCCATTTTTAGGGACCGTATCTAATTAACCTTTTATCTTTTATCAGTACCAATTTATGCATCTACATACCTCTTACAATCAACTTTCTCTAGCCTCAAAAGTTTGCTGGAAGAGAACACTCAAGGGTTAACTGCGTTTCTGTACATACCTTATTTTTATTTAATTTTATTTGTGTATAATAAAGAATAAAGAATCTAACCACGACAGACAACCATAGAATAAAAACTCTGTATTATATCTATTCTACTTTCAGAAGGCTGTTTACATCCTTTAAATCGAAATTAGAAACCGGGTGAAATTTTCAAAGAAAATGCGTCATTAAAGCAAATATCTTAACAAAAAATAGAAATAAATTTTTTGTATAATACTTTAGTATACGCCTGCGTATCGCACTTGGTTGGTTTTTCCGAATTACGTTTGCGAATTATTGTTTCTTTCAGAGGGTCTAAGTCGCTTGCCGACGGTTCCAAGACAACATTCGTTCGATAATTTGATGCTCTTTTCTTATTTCTTCTTTATAAATTTGAATTAGTTTGTACAAATATTCAATACAAACATCCACTTCTTAATACAATTGCAGACCAATACATGACACAATATATATTTTCAGTGTGCTTAACTAATAATAAAATATCTACATACTAATTAGACTGATTAAAAGTCATGAAACAGCTTATAAAATTAAAATCCTAAAATATACCGCAAATACCTAATGAAAACGGCGAAAAACCACAGGTGCCATTTGACGTCTAAAACAAATCCCCAGCTTTTATTACAATATCTGGCCCCCTTTTGATAACAAAGTCCTGTATGCTGCGTGTGTCTGAATTATTGACTTGCTGTCAAACAATGTGCCTATAGCCTACGTTGAAATCCTAAAAGTCCTAAAAGTTTCATCGAAGATGTAGATTATTTTACATGTGTCCTGGAAAATTCGTTTAATTACATCACCATTAGAGTGCAACTATGCAAACGACATTCATTAGTAAGTAATGAAGTTGTTGTACTGTTTTTTGTTGAACCAAAAGTGCAGCCAAGAAAACAAAGGCTATTTGTCGCATAGAAATGAAAATTTTTAAAAAAGCCGCCAGCATAACTTTGGCTGGGCAAGAAAAAAAACTTAACATAAAACCAGCTAAACAGGTATTACGTTCTTACATTTATATGTTCATGACGTATATTTATTAGTTTTGTCTAATGAAATAATATTTTTCTGTGTGAAATGCAGAATTACAACCTATGTAAAAAAGGGTTTGATAAACTGTTAAAAATAGATTAGAGTGAAAGGGAGACAGCACGCTACATCGCTTGCCAGACAAGGGCGGCGATTGCCAGAGATAAATAAATAAACGTTTACACACTCATACCTCTGCACTAGGATTCCCTGTGTCGCAGATGGCATGGACAAACACAGAAACACAAGACAAACACCCAAGACCCGAGAACAAACTTCATGCTCACCACACAAAGTATGCCCCGGCCGGGAATCGAACCCGGGACCCCTCGCTTCGAAGGCAGGGCTACTACCAACTAAGCCACGGAGCCGTCTATTATTATGCAATTAATATACAATTGTAATTATTATACAATTTTTGTACTATGTAAATCAGCTGGAGATAGGCCTGTTTCGAAAGGTGTTAGCTTCAAAGAGTCCTAATGCTCTACAAGGCCGGTTCCAGGCTAGTCCAAGTAAGTAGTTGAGATATAATAAAATCTATTATGGAGCTGTCATGGTCTATGTAGCGATACAAAGCACCCAAAAAAATATTATATAACCCGTAAATATTATAATATCTGTGCCCAAAGTAATTCGGTGAGTAAAATTCAGTTTAGAAGAGGTAAGAAGACCAATAAACGTGTTTATTTGTTTAATATTGGGCAAAACCTAAACAATCTTCAAGCAATTTACTTACTTTAGCCATATGGCGCGGAGGAATTTAATATCTCAAAATGAATTTGGCTCACCCTGCCTTTGTTGCCAAGAGAATTGCAATAACTTAATCAAAGATAATGAAAGCTATAAAGAAAATTTGTTAAACCTATTAAAAGCATGGCGCTTTTTAGACATTTTATATTAGCCACTTAGACTTTTCCCATTGGAGGACCCCTGTGGGTGGAGACGGGTATAGGGAATAAACCTTTAGTTTTATATCGAAGTTCCTACAACTGTTCAAGCTTAATTTTTAAGATAACTAGTAAGGCAGAGTGTGATTGAAACCAATCGTTATTGGAACTGTTACTAACAGAATAATAAGTATTAAGCTCTTTGTATAAAATTTTGACATTAACTTCGGTAAAGCTTGTCTACACGTATGTTTGTTTGTGCAACCAAACATGTATGTACACATTTTGGTTTAGCCTTAAAAATATACAATATATTTTTAATTTATTTTATTTATATATAATATTGATTTCAAGGTAATATTGAATCAATCCATTGAAGGAAAATTGCATTATACCAATACTCGATTCAATAACGAAATTCGCAATCATACGCTTTCGCGCACCAGCTCGAATTTAAAATCACCTGTAGCGACAGGTTAATACTTATAGATCAGCCAGCCTCATTTATCCAATGATATTATTGAAAGCTGTCTATATCAACGTATTTATCCGTATTTGTCGGTTAGTGTTGCAACAGACAGATATAATCACAATTAACAACCACGAAAAGTAACTGTTTATTGACATATCTATTTACATGTAATTAATGCCCGTGTGTGCCTGTTATTTTGTTTGTTCAGCCTTTTCTTCTTTCGGCATAAAGGTGGTAGATATTTTTAGACTGACATTTAATAGTAATTACGGTTTAATCTGTTTTTGTATACGAAGCGATCGGTGCTTGATTATTGCGTTCGATTTTTTTAACTGTATATATGTAATATAATCTAATATAATTAAACGTTAGGCACATGCATAAATACGTGTACAATATTTATTTATTAAGGACTCCCAATACAGGATACACTGTTCATATATTTGAAATAGGTAAAGGTCTTAGATAATATTGGTCCCGCAGTTATAGGGCAAATATATTATGACAAATGGACAACTGTTAACTTGTCGTTAAAAATATTAGTAGTAGTTGTACAATATATAAAAACATTTTTTATGAACATGCGATGGGAGTAAGATCTACAGTTCGAGAAACTATTGCTTAATTTAACTTAGAGTAACAAATTAATAATATTTATGTTAACATTCATTTTATGCCTATGTTTACAAGCGCGTATAAATTTTGACGGGTCGAAACGATACTTGACGGAATCCTAAAGGAATATAAAAGAAAATATTCGTTTTGAGTCTTTAAATAAGCTAGCGCTGTCACTGCACGCCAAATGGCGATTATCTAAGAGGTTAAGTCTACCAACAACGGCATTCATCATTATCCTATGCTGGACATAGCCGATTCCCAAGTACTTTAGTCTCTCTCGAGCCCGTACTCTAGCAATAGTGGGGGTTCCTTGAGTTTAGAAACTGTTGAAACCTTTTACGAACTTACACAACACATTTGGTAAAATAAGTCTACAATACGTAATATAATATATTTAGGGTAATATAAATGTTTATGTAAGTTGTTGGTATTAGTTAGTTAGTGTTTACTTGTTAAATATCCTAAAGTAAAACACAAAGCATAATATATCTTTAATCGATTCAGAAATTCGAATATTCAAAACATTTGTTTATTAAAAAGGTAAGGAGTTACCTACCCGCCTAGATATGTTTAATGGACTGGTTTTCATTCGATTCTTAACTTAAAAGATTTGGATTTTGTTTGCAACGAATTTTACTCGTGTCCAATCAATGGAGGATAGTCGCCTCCTGAGATGCACCTCGGGCAATAGTTTGTATTAATGGTAAAAACCTGAGATCCGCTATGTGTATAGTTATACATAATCCACCACAAACTAGGAAACCTAGTAGTATATTCACTCTGAAATATCAAAATATGTTGCCTAAGATTTGATTTATTTTATATATTTTTTATTGTTCCAGGCAGAGCAATAGAACGTGTGTGCGCAGGCACGGACGGTGCTGGCATGGTGTCAGCAGCAAGGTCTCTTCTCACGGCTGTCACGCGAGTCCTACTGCTGGCAGACATGGTGGTGGTGCGACAGCTTCTCCTAGCCAAGGATAAGGTAACAAAAAATTAAGGTCCTTCCCTGAAATCATTCATTTAGCTTACTGGTTAAGCGCGTGAGTCACAAATATCACAGAATTACCTCATCTTATTCGTTGTGAACTCTAGTTCTTTATTTTGGATTACCATTTTTTTTTAAAAGTTGTATTATCGTTGTCTCAAAGGACTTTACCAAAACCACATACAGACAAGCGTTATACTTATAACGCTCTTCTTTTTAGCAATAGATAACATTGCAAATATGCTAATAACATTAAAAGTCCTTTTCCCACGATAAGAAATTGCTCGTAGACTTATTAACATATTCTTGTTCTGCAATGTCAGCTGCAAGTTTTACAAGAATGCTTAACAGTCTGGACCAGTTTCAACATCTGAAACTGTCCAGCTTCCTCTTAAAACTTGGTCTTACGAAATGTTTTCAACTAAGTTGCGAATGCGTTTAGTTAGTAATGAATACCGCAGGTGGCGCGTTCGCTCGACCGGCTAGAGTCGGTGTCAAACTTCGCGGAATTCGTGAGAGCTTTCACGGAGTTCGGTGGGAGTATGGTAGAGCTGGCCAGGCTCACTGCAGAGAGAAGAGCAGATCTCCGCGATGAACGACGGAGAGCACAAGTCGCGGCAGCCAGAAACGTCCTCGAACGCTCCACACTCATGCTTCTCACTTCGTCGAAGGTAGGATTTCAATTAAATCAACCTGTAGCACTCGCATAATAAGAAGTTCTCACTAGAGCAGATCCATTTTCCAGGTTGTTCGTTCAAACTGTAATCTTCATAGCATAAGTTAAATTTGATTTATCATAGCAAAAGTATAATTGCATTCGGAAGTAATTTGTTTAAAGCTATTATAGCTTGACCAGGTCGAGGGAGCGGTATTACCACCGGTGGATCGCAATAAATAGAATCCGGGTATCCGATTGTCCCGGGCCTCGTGTAAATTAGAGCCGTCAGAGCCCCATCGCTGGCCACCGCAGCTCTTATCAATTATGTAGGTATCAAACCAATTCAGGACCGCAATTCGTTGTTTGTGACATCACACTTTAAGACCACCTCACTCAACCTGAATTAATTTTGCTGAAGAACCTAATTCACCATTCAAATTACTGATATTAGGTACAATTTAACTATCATTTTAATGACCAGGAAACCGTTATTGGTTTTCAATTAATCCACCTTTTTGACGTGTCATGATAAAATCAATTTAATTTTGGTTAAGTATAGGCTTTTGGTTTTCATAATAATTATCGGATTCAATGGTAAAACTGATCCGAAATAAAATGTATTTTTGATGTTTGCTGAATAAAAAGTACGTGAATAAAATGGGTTATTTGAGGGCATGTAGCACAAAACTAGCGGCGGCGATGCACCATCTCATTTGCCAAAGGGAGCAAAAACTGCTCTAATGTAGTTAATGGTCCATTTATTGTGAAGTGTAGGGACGGACAAAGCACTGAATATTTTTTTTGCTGCGAACTAATGTAGTAGTTTAGACTATTTCTCATAGTGTAACCGTGTACTAGTAATTATATCTAATAAATATAAATAAATAATAAGTAATATATAATAAGTATAATAAGTAATTATATCTAATAATATAAATAGCTTTTAATTAGCGGAACCCTAGTTCTACGTATCGTAGAACTATATTATATATACGTATTATATATACCTGTATTATTATATAGGTAGGTACTTTCAAATGCATTTAGTAAAAAGCTGTTATTATGACATTACAAACAGACACTTTAACTTTATTTATTTGTATAGCTTACGTACCGCCCTTGTTTTTATACTACAGCACTGGGACTCGCACAGCCATGTCGCATTTGGCATGGACACATATACAATACAATACACAAACATCGAACACTTGATAAAAAACTTTTTAGTCATCGCACAAGTCCACGGCTGGGAAACCATCGATCCCCCTTTACATAATCAGATTATTCTAGTATTGCTAGAGCAAGTCGTCACTGTGACTGGCCAGTCACTGTAACTCAACGCAGTGTACCCCCCACACTGCGTTGAGTTACACGCGGCCTCCATTCGAAACCTCGTTGACCCCAATGGTTATTAGTTCTTTGCCATACGTGATCAATCCTTATGAATGAATGAATGAATGAATGAATAAATACTTTATTGTACACCAACAGAATTTTTAAATGGTAGCTTATTAAAAAAATAATAATATTCTAAATTTGGGACAACGGGCGGTCTTATCGCTGAGAGCGACTTCTTCCAGACAACCTTTGGATGGAATTAAACATTTGTGACGCTTTATAGGACGGCGGTGTACACATTTTAGTTAAAGTGACATATTAAAGAAAGCAATTTAACAAAATTCTAATACATACAAATAATATAATTCTAAATAAACTAATAAATATTTACCTAATACATACAAAATTTAACATACATTTACAAGGAAAAATAGTGCATAACATTAAATATATGAAAGATGGGGTTACACTATACATGACCAATAGATAAATAGTGCTGCTTGAGTTGTTCCTTGAACGTATACAAGGATGATGCCCGTCTGATTTCGACTGGTATAGCATTCCACAATCGGACAGCTTGTACAGTAAAGGAGTCTGTATAAAAGGATGTGCTGTGCACGGGCGTTTGAAGGGCTAAATTTTCTGACGATCTAAGAGAAAAGGTGTGGGAGGAGTGGAGGAATACAAATCTATCTTTGAGATAATGAGGAGTAGAAGGGTTGAAAAGTATTGAATAAAGAAGAGAGAGAATGTGAAAGTTCCGACGAAGCCGAATTGGAAGCCATTTCAGTAAAGTTCGATAAGGGGAAACGCTATGCTTAACGCTTATGCTATGGGCTGTGTCGATAACTTTGATCCTAGGCGTATTATATCTATTTTTCTTTCAAAAGTCGCAATTCTATAGGTAACAAGTCTGACATATGTGAAATCTGGTCTGGACCTACTGAAGACCCAGCAATTCGTCAGAATTTCCGGTCCGAAGCGTGCCGCCTCGAATTCAACGTTTCGTTCTATTAGTTGCACATGAAATGTTTCGCAAAACGTTATTTCACAAAGCGTTAGATATTTTAAATTCTCTTCTATTGTCAATAGTTTTCTTCTGTCACCAATTGTTTCATGATAACTATCTAGCCACTCTATAAACACTTGCTTTAGAAATCGCCCATTAATCTACATCAATATCAAAATATCAAGAACCAGAGTTACTACAAACCAAGCTACGAAGCCGTCAGTTTCATTTAAGCGTCTATACACTTAATTATGTGGCAGACTTAGCTCCGACTGTTCTTATGCGCCTTGTATCATACTTTATCTCGGCACGTAAACATCGGATTGCGGTCGACTGCGGGGTAACCGCAAAAACGTGCTGTAACCGCAAAATGTTTATTTAACCGTTTGTACAACCGACGAATGTCACCTAAGAAACCGATGATTATGTTGTTTCATTTCCCAACACCACTAGAAAAAGGATAAAACACATTCATACATGTTATTGATTAGAAAGATTAGAGGAAGATTTTATATACCAACAGAAATATAACTATTTAATTACATTCTATTTTTCGAAGGTTTCAAGAAAAATTTATAAAATAAATGTTTAAGATGAAGGCAAAGGTTTTTTTTTATTTTATGTGGTTGCCGGCTCGCAATAACAATAGTCGTCACGTTACGTCGCACCCACCATTCTGAGACAGGGATTTAACGACTCGTGAATTTCACTGGCACTAGCAACCTCCCAGCAGAACACACCAATGCGATTGCCTCACTACTTGGCGGTGAATTACCAGGTGGTGGAACTACTATTTTGGACGAACGTGGTACTGCCACTTTGGGTAGCTCCTTTCGCACCACCCGGGGGACACGTGTATGGACACTGAGGGTACTCACCTGCGGACGCAAGCAATATAAATATTACGGACCCAAGTACTGAAGAAAAGATCACTTTAGCATACAAAAAAGTATTATGATTGATATTCTATTTGATATTTGATCTGTTTTGTATTCAACAGACGTGTATGCGGCATCCGGGCAGCGCGTCAGCTCGGGAGAACCGAGACACGGTTTTCTGCCAGATGAGACGCGCCATGGACCTCATTCACTACGTGGTGCGCGATGGTTTACCCGGGCACGACGAACCAACACACGAGGTTTGAATTAATTATTAACGTTTGTGACCTAACAATAGAGTACAAAATATAATGAACCGCGACGATATTCCGTCAGATGCGACGCACCGGGGAGCTGGTTATGCGGGACTGCCTGCCCGGACACGAAGAGCTTTCACCTGAGGTTTGACCACATTGAATCTTATTTTCGATTCAATATAGCACATTGTCCTAAAACACACATTTGGTCGAATCAGTTTTTTTCTATACCAGAGCAATTCTGTAAATTGTGAATTTCCGGACACTCGTTAATTTCTGTACAGCAGAGTTAACACGAGTCAATTTTACAAGTGATGCCGCTCAACGTCTGTTAAAGCCCAAAGAGTACTCAGATTGCATCCAGGGCTTCTAGATCGAAATCTGGCAAAACTACTGTGCCTACAACTTGCAATGTACATTACTTGTATAATTTTCAAAACATTTTTAGGCAAAAAACAAAATACACAGATTGCCCTATAGCATCGAAGAATAAAGTCGTAATAAATTAAAACAACGACGCTTTATATTCGCTAGACGTAATTGCGAATATGAAATATTGATTAATTGAATTGGAAAGCTTCGTAGCATTATTACCTAAAATGTCTACGGCGTAGTAGTTTGTTTTCTGGGCGCAAAATAGCGGTTAACCACATTGTTCGTGTTAAATCCACCCCATTATGCTGCGGACAATTGCAAATGGAACGTATTTGCCTAAGTCCAAAACAATAGAGGCATTGCAACGGAATCTCTCTTTGAACATACTCGTACATAAAACAAAAGCTTCCAAATTTATATCCTTGCACTAGAATTTCCTGTATACGCAAGTGGCATAGGTAAACACAATCACGAAATACAAACAACCAAGAACAAAGTCACCATGCAAATGTTTGCCCTGGCCGGGAAACAAACCCGGGAGGCCTCTGGCTTTGAAGTTACTCTCGTAACTTAGCTACAGAGCTCACATATATTTTCAAATGTATACGCCATTTTGACGAAACCGTAACTTTAGTACTTCAATGTAGATTATTTAAGTTCGACTCGTTAATATCTTTGCTTCGCGACCGCTTCAGTATTATTATTCTATTAAAAGTAGTTCAGTGAAATAACAAAATAGTATGTCGGTAACTAACTTAAAAATTTTAATGTGTCAAGTTTAGTAACTCCTTGTACAATTGAATAATACTCTAAATAAGTATAATATTATTTTAACACTATATTTCTAACACATAGATTTGATATATTATTTTTGATGTATTAAATTTCTATTTCACACTGTAGCCAACTTATGAAAACATAAATTTACAAATAAATTATATCTTAAATGTCTTTTGTCAACATAATGTGGTAAACGTCTCGATCAACTTTTCATGCCAGCTTTTATTTCTATTAATTAGAAGTTGGAGCTTTTAGCAGATAGATAGACAGACAGCGGGCAACATGCTCGAAACATAAAACCGGGGCGCTTGCAACATCAGCATGGATTAAACAGGCTTAGGGGTTGGCATATTGCCATTCGATATACTTAGGACCAAGTCTATTTAATCTGCGAGCAGGTTGGCGTCCTTTTACCTTACTTTGACTCAGCAGCGTTGCCTTGAGATAAAATCGGCACCATAAGTTTACAAGTTCACGGTTTACTTAGAAGTCACAAATTAAATTGACCTGCAAATGTTTCGTACTATGAGTATTGTTTTGGACGTGATTTAAAATCAGTTTTTTTTTCTCAATTTTATTAATGTTTTTGTAGGGCTATTGGTCTTTCAGTCCACGATTTAATCCATTTTTATTCTAGTCTAGAGTCTAGATTATTGCGAAACTAAACTTCAATAGAACCTCTTTTGAAGTTAAACTTCAAAAGAGGTTCTATTGAAGTTTAGGCATTAAAATTCGAACTGACATAAATCACGATATAAATAATGAATGCGCGTACCGTTTACTGTCATGTTGCGGTATCCACTCGAAACACGTGAGTGGCTTCAAATCGCGGAAATGTAGATTTCCGGGTCAAGCTACGCTGTATCCGGATGGATAAAGCGTACCTACGGCCTATAACTAATACGTAAAACATGAAAATTATTTTGTTCTTTATTATAAATACATTCGTAGGTAATACTGATCCTAGATAATTTGGGATTATGCTTAAGACTTTTTTTTGAAGCGCACATTGTCAGAACTCCCTTCAACATTCTTCTCTACAAATATTGCAAAAAAATTGCGTCGGCCGCAGGCTAGATACGTATCGTCTTATCTTATTATAGTGATGTGCTGAGCCTGAACGCGACCCGGATATCCACTTAACTGACATTCGTTAGCTTTTACGATAAACAACTCAGCTAAATAATAATTTAACTTCAGATATATAACTAAAGCGATAAAAAATATAAATATTGCATGTTTCTATTAATGTCGCATTTCAAATCTTGTAAAAATCATTTAAGTTCACGGAGGAGTACCACAGGTAAGTACGTGAACTTCAGAAAGGGCTGTTTTATATTCCTACATTTATTCTTCTATGGGATGTTTGCATTCTATTAATTTATATTATATGCATAAAACAAGTTTTTCTTTTCTTGTAGTTGAAACCTTTCTCGGATAGTCACGAACAGGTATAAAATTGGTAGAAAATTGCCTTCTTTTACCTACAAATGTATATGTACAAATGCACTAGAACACAGTATGCTTCGTTTCAAATATTTTTCCGATTCCGCATTTGTAGTGTACGTCGCTTCTTCACACATTTGAAATGTAAATTTTTGTACGTAGATATGTGAAATAATACAAAAGTGACACATACACATGTGTCGTTTGCTCGTCTTTGCTCCAATAAATAATATTGTCTTTTGATGTAAATTTTGAATGGGATACGTAAATAATGTTTCACTTACTTCACTTCATTCATAATATTATTTTAAGCTATTTACGAGGAAGCATTGAAGCTACCACCGTAGGCATTTAGGCTGGTGGTAGTCGGTAGTTATCTGAGTTGGAACAAATTTATCACCAGTTTTGCTACAAACCACGCTATATAACGCAAACAATAAGCTTTTGCCCAGCTTATTGCAAATGCCAATGGGTACAATTTAGATAAAGGGAGAATTGAATAATAAACATTTAGGAGGTTTTCGTTTTCCGTCGTTCATGGCAATGGACGTCTCAATATCACATTTGCGAGGTGATTCAATGAGATGCACATGATCCAGGAAAATAGATGTTCGAAGTATGGTAAGTAAAGCTTGCTCAAGCGTCTTGGTAAGCGGTAGGTTAGGTGATCAATAGATTTTATTTATCTACTTCCTAACCAGTAGTTTTTAAACTTCGTAAATTAGAGTAAGTATTTATTCTTAAGCATTCTTAAATTAAAATAATTTATACTTAAGCATTCTTAAATTACAATTAATTTTAATGAATGAATTAATATAGACGGAGTTAAAAGTAGTACACAGCCCGGATTTTGTATATTAAAAGTTTTACGTCAATTATTTTCGACCGCTAAGGATATCTTATGTCTCTATACATTCGATTTACATACATTTTCATGCAGGCAGCCCAATGGGAGGCGGGGACAGCGTTAGGCGCACTACGCGGTTTGACGTCACAAGTCCGCGCGGCGAGAGCGCGGGGCGGTGCAGACGCGACTCGGAGACGAGCGCTCGCGTCTACGCTACGAGCGCTGGTCGAACGAACGCACGACTTCACAGACTCAGCGTATACGTCACACGAACACCGGCAGAGGATACTTACACTAGCAGAAAGAATAGCTTACGAACTGGAGAGGCTAGTGTCTGTCGCTGTTTCTCTTGTAAGTGTTTTTCATTTGCTTCAATATTGTGTCTCCATAGCCAATAGGGCCCCGGTATCGTAGTACCAGTTAGGTGTAGACTAGTGATGAATTTTACTTCTGGGTAATTATCGTTTGTTTGTTTTCTTCTGACTGTCAGAAAACGGACGTTGATAGTTACTGTTTGTATAATTATTTATTTCGATTTTTTTTATTTACTGATGAAAAGCGTTAGTCAATTTATGCGTTGGTAAATAATGGCGGCGATGAGTTCACCAATAATCTATACTCTAGTTTTTAATTCTAGATATTTTATGTAAACTAAAGGGTATCTTTATAAAATAAGTCCTTTTACGTAAATTTCCTAAAATAAGTCAATAACCGTGCTAGTATTGTTTTTCATACTCAGATCTAATCATCTATAAAATAATAAACATTAAACGATATAAATCAAATATATATTAACAATGTTATCAAAAATTTAATATTTATATTCATTAACAATGCATAAAATATTAAGTTTTAATATTCATGTCTAAATAAAGGTATACTATTATATAATTTTGGATAATCTCATAGTCATAGTCACTATCTCATGCATGAGATAATACTTACCTCCACTTTTGTCGGTGGAGTATCTTTTCTGTAGCGGCAAGTATGAAACCAGTCATTCACTGGATCAATACGATCTTCTGCTTCCTATAAGACGGAGACCCAGTCAGTAAGTTTGCTGCTGTGGTCATTTTATTTAGGCAGGACGTATACTCGTTCCTTCACTTTAGTCAGGCAAAAGTTGTAGCCTTGTACTAGGGTTTTCCTTTCGTTGTTGGCGCATCAGCTCACTCTGAACTTAGAAAGGACGGATCTTTCAGGAAGAGCAAGGCAGCAGCGGCAGTGGGGCAGCGCTAGAGAGCGCATGCGCCGGCGCGACGAGTGCGGCTGGCGAGCTGGAGCGGGCGCTAGTGTCGGCCGCGAGAGACCAGGCCCGCGACCTCGCAAACCTCGCCGACGAGGCCAAGCGCCTTGCCGCCGACCTTTCGCACATAGGTAACCCTCCAAGGATTTTAGGTACACGTCCTCTTGCTTGAGGAGAGAACATTTTGTCTGATGGATGTGACGGTCAGTACTTGAAACCGGTCTACTGCAGTCGTGAATTGTATCGAGATTCCATTGTTTGCATACAATATCTACAACTGTATTTATTTGCTACTACTATAGTAATACAAAGTAATTCGAATATTAAGTGACATTGTCTTCATAGCATTCAGCATTTCCTGTCACATCCACCGCCCAAAGTGGTTCCTCCGTCCTTTACTTTAATGGTCATTTGTTAGAACATATCCGACAATGAATAGTCACCTGATTACAGCTAGTTCCTGCGGTGAGAGAGAATCAGAGAGACTGCACAATATAGCCAGCCGGCTCCACGAACAGTTAGAACATATAATAGAGGTGAGTTTATTCTTTAGCTACTTGTAAAACTGGAACTGTTTGTAACACTTATTATTTTTCAGGTTTGTAAATTGCTCAGACATATAGCGATGTCTGAGACGCTTCAAGTGAGCGCGAAGTTCGCGGAGATCAACCTAAGGATATACGGACCACAAGTGGTGACGGCTGCGAGAACATTGGCGGCACATCAAGGCAGTGCCGCGGCGAGAGAGAACCTTGATGTGTTCATCGACATGTGGGCGTGGTTATTGGCCGATGCGGCGCGATTGGCGAGGGAACTCCTCGATTTGACAGATGATAGACCGGACAAACAGCAGTATAGCAGTTTGCCCAGGCCAGGGGTAAGAATCAAGAATAAAACCAAAGCCTCAAATCGTAATACTTTATTCAATATTGATAAAGAATTTACTTAAAAATTTCATTGTCATTTAAGAAACATGGTACAACGAGTAAACCGCTTAAAGCGGTGCGACTGGATTCCGACGAGCAAGCTAAGATTGCAAAATCGGGTCTGGAGATGAAAATGATGTCCTCTGAGATGGACGCCGAGACTGAAAAATGGCAGGGTGCGGCTGCAGACGAAAACAACGACATTGTGAAAAGGTTACTTCCTGTTCCTGCTTAGCGAAATAATTCCCTTATTCAATAAGATTTTTCAATGAAAAGTTTATATTCTTTTCGATTCCAGGGCAAAAAACATGTCTTCCATGGCCTTCGCTATGTATCAGTTCACGAAAGGCGAAGGCCGACTAAATACTACGCAAGACCTCTTTACACAAGCAGAGTATTTTGCAGAAGAAGCGAATAGACTGTACAAAATAGTAAGACAATTTTCATATCAGGTAAGGATATCAATATTTTATGTTGATAAGCGTGATTCAGAGTAATAGTCACTAAAAATATTGTATTTTGTTTCAAGGTTCCCGCGGGAACGACGAAAAAAGAACTGTTAGAACATTTAGATAAGGTTCCAACTTACGTGCAACAATTACAGTTCACGGTAAAAGAACCGACCGTAGGGCGCGCAGCAACCTTCAGCAAAGTAGATAACGTTATTCAGGAAACGAAACATCTCATGAATGTCATCAGCAAAGTGGTGACTACGTGCTTCGACTGTGCAAACAAGGTGACCACTCTATTTATATTGATTTTTAAAGCATTTTTTCTTAAGATCTTTTCGAGCAACACATCGCACATTTTTAACTTTAGTAAATTATCTAGGAAATATAAAGATTTTAGTGCATTGGAACGTAATGTTCCTTAGGTACCTTTGCCGTGGGAGGCGAGTGTGGGAGTGGTTAAAAGGCACCAGAGTGTTGCACCCGTTAAGTACTTTACAGACTATATTAATTCGTGATTGTTAGAGTTTCGGGACGAGGGTGAAACGTGTGATCAGTAATAAGATTTATCCTTGCGTCCATAACTGAACTGAAACTAAACAAAACGAGACTAAACGTTGGACCGTCCATGCACGATGCTAATTAACCAAGGATAAGTCTTTTAGTAACTTAGAAACTAGTTTGAAATAGAAATAGAAGAAGTTGAGAGACATTTACGTCCCGTTTTGGTTCTCATTACCTATATTTTATTTGTTTATTTCTGTTTTTCATCCGCCACGCACCGGGTGGTTCCCTCCACTCCAGGGTCTTATACCGCTGGAGAAAGCGATAAACAAATCATCAGTGAATACAAGGGACGACTCGGTCTGTCTCTATATGCACTATATCATGTGTACTTCCTGTTATTTATGTATTTTATGTGTGTACCTTCGTATTTAGTATGTCTCGGCATGTACTGTGTATCATGCTCATATCAAAGTAGTTCACTTCAGTTATTCCTGTATATTTATGTTGGCCAGTGCAATAAGTGAACAATTACACTTACATCATACAGCCTAAACAGCTAGAATATTACATGCAGTAAGCAGTATATCTATGCGGTTGCAAGCTAATACTGTAACTCTTGTCTATGAAAATATGCATAATATAAAATGTCATCTACCTCTACCTCTTCTTTCTAATTTTTCGCTTATTATTATTTATGCTTTATGTTTTGGTCCCGTTTTTGTTTATTTATTTGATATTTTCAGTATTCCCTGTGTATGCCTGAGAGAGTCCCTATGCATTGGAAGCCAAATTTACAAAAAGCATCCACATATAAAAGCGAAAATAGTGTATTGAATGGTTGAAGTAGGTATTTGATGTATATTCTATGTGGATTTGAAATTATGATTATCTTTCTAATCAGTTTGTGTCCTATGCATTAACAAACAAACTGACAAACAGAATATAACAGCTGTGTTTTAAATTAGAGTAGAATTGTTTGATGGTGTTTCTATAGCTAATTTGAATGTTGTTGATGTGTTGTTGCAATGATGGTTATTATTGATCTAGATTAGAATGTGTGGTATATAACTTATAATACATAATCCCCATCCACAAGTTTAAAAGCTTTATTCAAGTTTAAATATGGCGGTCTGGTTCATCTCCCCTTGATATATATATACCTTATAATATATATTGACTTACTCTTGCCTTTACATTTACATTAAAAATACTCAGTAAATAACTTTCACACATGCTTAGAGTCCTAAAATGCATGGGTGTTTGACAGTCCCATAGTAATAAAATGTGACCGCTTTTCGATTCGATAGAAGTTTGGAAATGTAGAATCCAGTGTGTGATAAAAGAGAGCCATCGTGAGATATGTGACGTGTTCTTTTATGATGCAGTATAAATTGGACTTCACTGGTCTATCGGCGGGTGCGGGCGGCGCGGGAGGCGGGCGGGGGAGCGCGCGGGAAGAAGACGGCGGTGGGGGTGTCGGCGGAGACGCCAAGCCGGGGGGGAGCAGCTCCGACACGGCCATGTGACAGTACGGCATGGGCCGGCGCGGCAAGGGCGACGCGCGCCGGACCAGGGTCAGCTTCCTCTTGTTTTAAAGACTTAAACGTCTTGGAACAACTCGTCGCCTCAAGTCGGAAGGCACAACTGATCTGTGTGCATGAAGTTGCGGGAAATACTTTTGAAGGCAAATCTAATTAAACTCTCGATTGTAGACCGTTACAAGAAACTTTAGTTTAGAAATAAAATAATTAAGATATAGCGCATTTTCAAAGCATTTTGAATATGTCTATGATTTCGTAGACATACTTAGCATTTTTTAGCAGACCAACTGGGAATGCCCTTTTAGATCTAGATTCTCCTCTTCAAAAAACATTCTTAATAAAAAACGCTTCGCTGAAGTGACTTGCGGAGCGAACAGCATACGTAGAAATAATTTGCAAAATTAACCTAAAAAACAATAAAAAAAATAAACATATTTTCCCGACAATTTTATGCATATAAGACGGATGCTTGCCTCGGGCGTCACATGCATTGCAGCTACTTTAAACGAAATTCAAACGAGTAGAGGTTCATGCATGTGATACTGGACACCGACAAAAAACGCTGTCAATCTGTTCATCATGCGCAAAATACGCATAAATTGCATTTAGCTATTTTTGAATAGATTGCAGTGCGTAATAGTTATATATAAGATGGACATTACGATATAAAGAGTAAGTTTCGACAGGGCACTTGCGACACACAATAAAGCGTCTAAGCTCTCTTACAATATTTTTATATTAGCAATTGGCGACGCGACGCATTTGGCTGTGGATAGAAATTTAATAATTATAATATGTGAAATGATTTATGATGAATAGGTACGCCTTATAAAATACCACGACGTCACACTTACGTAGAGTTCCATATTTTTTAATAGTATAGATTCAAATATACAGTTGTTACAATATACGAATATTGCCTCGAATAGTGTGATCAATAAAATAAGAGTGAAAATCGTACAATAATAAATAAATACTTGTTACACTTACATAATGTTACACATTGTTGATTATGTAAACAACAATACAAAGGAGCCTATTTTTTTTATGTTTCCCCTTCATTACCTTAGCTATAAGTACCTTTAGTACCCTTATATTTATGTATCTACTCTAATACCTTTAATGTCTTCTTGTTGTCCTGTTTCCATAGTTTACACCCTAGCATATGTTTATACGCACAGTCTGCTGCACTTTCCGTGGTCCTGTTGCACTTTATTTTTATGCACGTTTTGCTTTTCAATTTCTTTTGGCATCGGCGGCGAACGCTAGATATATACTTGCTGCGTACGTGTACATCACTACAAATACAGGACAGACACGGTGTTACTCATTCGATATGGCCGCATAACTAGTCGTGACTTCAACTATTTCGTGTACATACATTAGTCGTCTTACACTTAAAATTCATACTTATTATGTAGGTACTAACGAATGCCATGCGACGAGTGCATTGCATGATTGTGAAAAGAAAACCTTAGCTGTGTGTTGCATGTGTGTTTACGTGAAAATCGTAATGGATGTCGTAAGTCATCTTTCGACGGCAGGATGTTTAAGGTTAAGATGAGGGAAATTGACCTTGGTGGATGCTACTGCAACTCCCACTCGCCCTGCAAGCCAGTGTTATATAGAACCTACGAGATACCGAAACAGACAGTGGGCATGCTTTTGTCGTACCGTAACGTAATAGGTGTAACCAAAGCCCAAACATATTATTAAAACAAAAAATATTAGTTGTGTATTTTGGTTTACATTGGCAACGGGAAAAATTACACAACAAACAATTGAAACACAAAAACCACACAATATGGTTACACCTATACAGCACATGCATGACTATCTATGGCTGCTGGCTATCTATGGCTGCTGGCTATGTATGCGAGCAAATCATTGTCCGGCATGTCTAGGTATTTGTCTATCGCAAATGAACTTAGTTATGTAATCGAACAGGCAATAATAAACATATCATGGTAACTAGGTTAATTGTTATCGCTGCAGACTAACGAGTAAGTCGTTTTAGTATCTATAAGTATACTTAAATACGTGCCTAAATGTGTATGGTTCAGCCAAGGAAAGTACAACTATTGAACTTTAGCTGGCATCCTTAAACCCCGAGGTAAATTACTAAACAGTGTTGTGGCACCACGCCAAGAGATTGGGATCGTTTTTTCAACAACTGATTATTTTTTAACCTGATTTATGTACCTATAATTTTTAATGAAAGTTTCACATTTTGAACTCATAGTTTACGTATAGAATGCCTACCTCGTTGATTAAAAGTTTTGTAGCATTGCTAGAATTTCGGCGTGGATGTTTGTAATGTGTTCTAAAAGCACCTAGTCAATTAAGTGTTTATTACTAATGACAACACCTTTGCTTTACGCCACACTGCTACTCTCGCTCAAACGGAGATGCCTATCGTCTGTGCTCGAACTATCCTCTGTATCGATCTATATAACACTTCGCTTGTATACCTATTAATTTAACTTAACTCTTCGTGTCTAATAATGTTGGCTTTGTTTTAAAATTAGATAAGAAATTGTTAAAAATCGATCTTTACCTAATCTTTAATCTTATCGCCTTTATAGTTATCTAATGTACTTCCTCAATATAATGTCGGTTTCAATTGTAATAATTAATTAGGATACTTAATTTTAATTAACTTTAATTATGATATGACTAATGTAAAGAGCTTCAGTAAGCTTTATAAAGAAGAGTTGTGAATCGAACTTGTGGCCACGTATCTTTAGAGTCGATCATTAGTATAAACTGCTTTGACTGTTAATAGATCATTTATAATTTTTATAGGTAAATTGATTAATTCAACGTCAAAGCTCCCTGCTTTTGACATGCTTTTGTGCACCAATATTGGTTACTCTACATATTATACGACAATTTTTTTTTTTAAATTATAATTTCCATTGTTTCATTATCATGACCTCAGTTTTCCTTTCTTAAGATACGACATGTTATTTTTCGAAGACTTGGTTATAAACTATACAATATTTACTCCTCTGAGTTAGCTTATTGATGCACCGAAAAATGTTGTAAAAGTACGGAGACTTTCTACTTTAACGCGATAAAACTTAATAAGCTTGACTATGGTATATACATAGATCAATGTTTAAAACTAATTGCATGGCCTTTTAAGAAAATTGCCTCATTTTAAAGATCTTAAAACCGACTGTTTATTCAATCTTAAGATCTAGTTAATAAAATTTTAATTTTTTAAATATTCTCTTTTCTCTCGAATATGTTCAATATCAGTAAGCACTGTTACAATAATAAGCCTAATGATAATTAAAGTACAATAATAAAGTACCTAATATACCTTATGACGAACCACCCAAAAACACGGGCAAAAAAATATGATTGTTAAAAAGTATTTAAAGTGTTCTAATAGCATTCTAGATATCATTAGGAAATAGAGAATCATATTTTTACATTATTAACAAATCTTGGTATACGCAAGTTATACAATTCAATTATTACGAAGAAGAATAAAAAATAAATGAACTTGGAGAATGTTATTTTGTCAGTAACTGCAGTACAAACTATAAAATTCATAAATCCTTAAAATGACCGTATATTTAACAGGTGATTTGAACGGGTGTAATTGAATTGTATAATGTGCACAGAGTCTGATTTGTTACGTAGTTATATATAATAGAAAATATCAACAGCCATTGTGCCTCCTCGCGTAGATATATCAACAGAGCCTACATTATAATGTAATAACATTTATTTTTAAGCAATAAATATGCACCAAGCCAATGATTCCACGGAAATTATTTGTCAAAATGTTAATTGCTGTTAATTAACAATGCATTATATTATAATATTAATTACTATTTTATTGATTAGCATTAAAGTAGGTATAGCTATAAATTTTGTGATACTACAAGATACTTATTGAGATTCTTAGTACAACGTCCTTTGATTTCATGTTTTTAGAATAATTAACTTTAGATTGACACAAAATAACACCAATTACTTACATAATTATAGTTAGGTTTAGAAAGCTGTTAGGAGAATGGATGAAAAGTATAAGAAAAGAAGTAAAGAAATGCGTATCTACCTCCATTTATCTCCCAGATCTGCTATACTAAAGCTGTCTCTTTACTTGCGCAGAATCATTAATTATTCCTAAAGTGCAAGTAAATGGATAACTTCAGATAGGCTGATAGTCTTTCGGAGAACTGTTACTTCAGTCTAAAAGAGAAAATATAATATATTTCACTCTTCACCCTTAAATAATAAATATATTATCTCATATAATATGGTTGGTAAACAATAAGAAAGGAAGCTAACATTGAATTATCAATGTTTGCATGGGTTTGCGACAAAAGTATTGGCTTAAAATGAATTGGTGATGATAAAAACAAACATCTCTTTTTCTTATAATATTTCGGCCTATGTTTCTAATGCTTTACAACTTTCAACTTCAAGTGATTTTTCTCAATTTTGCAAGACAATACCTTGCCTCTATGCTTCAATCGGTAAAGTATGAGTAGGTATCGTGGAGTGTATATTAAGATTATACAAAGCGTGTAACAAACTACCTCTGGCTCGGTAACATGCCACCTTAGAGACGTGGTCGAGAACCATATAGTATATTTAGTAAATCTAGTGGTAGAAATTTAAGCCTTGCAAGACCAATTGCACTCTTACGATCGGGTGTGTTGACACTACATTGATCATTAACTGTGACGTGAGTTGAGGCCATAACATTGTTTAATCTGTGCTGAGGCGTAAGATCATGATAACAGCCCAGTAAATTGCAGCGGCCATATAATCGGAATCGGCACGAACGCAATGTCAGTTTTTTTGGGTTCTTGACTTGGATCCGGGTTGGACGTCGGCGTTGACAGAATTATATTCATTTCAATATACACAAAACAAAAAAATCTGCTGGATTATCCCTACTACTATTATAAGAGGCGCATGACAGTGATTCCTAGATTATTGAAGAGTCGATGGAGAACACAAATATACCTAATAGTGATCACGTCATTGGCATTGCCTTACAATATGCCATCTTGGCAATTTTAGTGTTGTGTTGGATTGAATTGACAGGGTCTTAAGCTCACTTTGATTATCCCGAATTGGTATCAAACTTAAAATTTATTCCACACAAAATACATCTAGTTATTTAACGGCGCATTCACACATGCCGCTGCCAATTGTACTACATAGGTATTTATTAACGTGGCGTATGTTTTTTATATATTATTATAGACCCAGGTTCAGAAAAAAGTGACGCCGTTCTATTTCTTTGCGAAGGCGAAACGAATTGCCGGTACGTAAACAAAGTAAAGAGGGTACTGAGCCGTTTGTCTGCTCGCCTAGAAGTGATACGGGGCTGTTAGAATTAGATCGTGCAGTTACTGTGCACAGTTTCCAAGGTGCACATCGAGATCGATGCAACATTAGTACTCGTAACTTTGGATCTTACTCACTGCAAGAAGCTAAGCCTAAAAGTTTTATCTTCTATCTAGGGCTTTAGAGCTTAAGTTTATTTCAAAGTTAATTAGAGTAATTACTCTTACCTGACCGGACTCGAGCTTGGTAGACATGGAAGTATACTATAGATCAACAACAATCAGCAATGTACGTCCATATAAAGCTTTTTTAATTTATCGGACAGGAGTCTTCTGTCCTTTCCGATTCTGTTCTCACCTACCGTAGCAGAGGTAGTTCAATTTGAAAAACTCATCAGAGCGTTCACTCCGGCAGGAAGTGACATCATATGGTACCGGTAAAAGTAGGCCTAAGAGTCGACAAAGATACCTTCTCTTCTAATTCGTAGGACAGATTGTGCGGCTAGGAAAATTGTATAAAGGTGAATAAACGAACCAAGGTAAATCTTATAATAGTTTGTAGCATAAATGACAAATCCCAATTTGAGGTGCAAAGTACCATTTCGTATAATAGACATTATCTCATAAATTTTATAATCATCGCTAACCTGAAGGACTAAAACCCCGGTATGAAATAAATATGTAAATAAATTACTGAATTTAAATCAATGATAATTAAGCGCAAGTCACACTGATTTAAAAGTTATTTATTTGTACTGGTTTACAGCACATCAAAGAACGCGATTATTATTGACGCAATTTTTAAACATTCTCGAAATATATTAGAAAGTTAGAGTGTATTTTCTCACTTAAGGGTGTGGTAACTTGGGTGTTATCTCGATGTCCAACTTTGTTCCTTCTAGTAGGACCACGACGATATGTTATTTTTATTTAAGTACCTGTCTGTATTCCTAAAACCAATTATTACTAGTACTAGTTATTTAAAATCGTCAGACTTCAAGTCAATTATGTTTATATAATTACTACTTTAACCCCCTTAGGGGTGAAATTTTTCTATGAAATTTCTATGGAACCACATCGGAGGTCGAAACTATTAAATAAAAAGAAAATTCTTATCTGTCTACAAACGGCGACAGTATCTTGGTATGTGACCATATATCAAATAACTTCCTACACATATTTTAATTTAACAAGCAGCATAAATAAAAAAAAAATATTTGAAATGGGGCCACGAGAAAACACCCAATATCCTTTAATATTAACTGATTAACTGTTGGTTGCTTCATGAATCATGATGCATCCGGTATGGCTTGCGCTTTCAGGCCGTTGCAGACCGGCAGTGCCGGAAGTACACCGCGATGCGTTGTATAAACGTTTATGCAAGTTTGACAGGGAAACGCTTGATGCGTTTATTTTAACCGTATATACTGCCACCGGTTTGATAGATAACTAATAATGTTTAAGCAGCGCAAACGCAAGCTGCCTGCTGTGACCTCGCGAGGTCGTACACCAGAGCAGCATACAGCAGATATTTTGTGAAATAAAGTACGCGTTCATACATTCATATATAAAGTGCACACACAAAAAGCATTTTCGGTGTAGTTTGCTGCGTGAAACTAATTCATAATTTGCTGCGATTTACAAAATAACAATTGAACTCTTGCATAATCCAGATTTGAATAATGATCTCAGTAACATTATTTCTTCTCGTATTTGTAATGAGGTACCTAATCTAGTTATTTTTATGTGGCCGCAGGATTGCCTTGACCACTTTACGCGGAAAAATAGTTTTTTTCTACGTTGCTGTGTGCAGCTCAGGTATACGGCCTTGCTCATAAGCGCCGGCACAGATGTGGTAATTTTTGTCTGCCGAGCCGGAAGAAAAAAGTTCCCAGTATAGAACGATGCCTGTTCGGTGGACAAGTTTATGCGCTGCCGATTATTCAGAGCCAGCGCAGGCACCACTTTTAATCAGTCCGACAATAGTCAGCAGTGGTAGAATATTATTCTTGTAAGTGCAAACCTACTGCAGAAGTTCGGTAATGAAAGCAAGTATGGCCAACTCGGTACGATTTTTAGTACGGTACGGTAGTCATAGAAATATATCTACCACGAGTGAAAACGCTCTAACACGACATGATAAGGTCGATTTCTTAATTTATACAATTTCTATTCAATGTCAAATCCGTTATTCACTTTCAAACTAGCGAACTAGCGAAAAGCCAAACCAGAATTCCACCTTTGCATAGAAACTAGCGCTACAGACAACTACAAAATAAAATCCTAAAACGGGACTGTACTTTTGAAATTGAATTCGATAGGAATTGTATGAATCAAAAGCTATGTATGTAAACCCGCTAGTGTATACCATGCGCGTTGAACGTAAAATCAGACACCGACTATGACCAAATAAAATCTGTCATAGTCAAGAAAACTCAGATTAAAATCGGTGATCTGCGTTGGGTCTAATTGTTAGGTTACTTTTTGTAAAGTTTGTATCGTCGAGGAAATGTTGTGATTGTTATCATTATATAAAGTTGCATTTTCATTAATATAATTAGAAGTATATTTTCCATAGTGCTGCCAAAGATATATTATCTAGATGTAGTAATGTTGTTTACATACAGAATATTTTGAGGTTGTTCGTGAATTTATGAATTGTATTTTGATGTGATCAGCAAATGTAATAACACAGTGTAAGTGATTAAGTGGATCACTAAATTAAAAAAATATATCTAAAGCGTTGTTTCATTACATCACCTAGCCAAGTGGCCAAATTACAGCCGAACATCTTTAGGAAACAAATAAATATTCACATACAACATATTTCACACAGCGCTATCTAGCTCCAAACTAAGCATAGCTTTAAGCGGCTTGTGTTAAAGGGAACTAGATAACGGATAGCATATATATACAATAATACATATTTTTTTGTAAACGTACTTATATTACATTAACACCCAGACACAAAACAAACATTTATGTTTTCACACAAATGCTTTTCTTGGATGGGAATCAAACCCACGAGCTACATTGCAGAAGGCCAGTGAGTATAGGTTAAAGACTTCTCCTTTCGCTAATATAGTAAATAAAACAATCGTGTCCTATATATTACGTATTTATTTATAATCAAAGGTACAATATATTACATCGCCACAACTCGAATTCTCTCCCAACAATCATCACATGTTCATAGAAATGACTAAGCAAAAAGATCAGTATTGGTAAAATGGGCCGAGGCCCTACACAAGATACAAAACTAAGCATAATCTTACGACCTAAAATACCTAAATATAATGCGGAAGTCAATACTGTAGTTTATAAAATAATACACAATATTCCATGGTATACGGTTAAAATTAAGATTATGCATTTTGACGAATAACTTGAAAGTTGTAAGGTATATCCCGTTGATACAATCGTTATAACTAAATATATTTACATAAAACGAATAGATTTCGAAGCAGTAACTACCTAATAATAGCTAGGTAAATATATGAAGCTAAATCTCATAGAAATTAAGGGTACCGTTTTTTATCCTTGCACGTTGAGAGACCCGTTACTCATTCCCTTACACATTAAGACAACTAACAACTAGCTAGGGCTAGAATTCTATTTCACAACTGAGCTATGAGCATACTTTACTATCACTAAGCAACACACTGACCCTAATTCTGAGGCGCATTCTCTAAATCATAACTAATCCTTTTCAACTTTTATTTTTATGAAAGGGATAGCAATACGACAATTAAGGTACAGATTTAGAGGATGCAACACTAAATTGGGCATAGATGTATCAACGCTATGCTGACAAACGTGTTGAAACCCACTGGTCAAGCCGTATTGTTGTAATCGTGATATAAAGGAGTCAAAAATATATGTTATTACGTCCACAATAAAATTCATATTTGTGTAGTCTAATCATCATTCAATTGCTACAATTATCTCTCTCTACTATTAAATATAGAAAATAAAACTGATACATTATTTATATCCACAAACATGAACTATTTATTATTTATCAGTAAAGACCCATGTATATTTTAACGATAACTCTTATTTGAGCTGAATATTAACTTTGCAATTTCTAGCTAGCTAGATGTCTACTTAAAGAATTCTGAATAGAATTAATCCTAAATAGAATCGAATTCAGACATATCTTCGATTAAAGCAGATCATTATAAGCTATTTGGCAACTTTATGGACGAAAACGTCGAATCATAAGCTGTATTGTTATGTTTTGTGCTGTACCCATTGCTCAGAGGTCACGTATTTCCAGTGCGATATTTCATTTAACACTAATAAAACATATTAAAATGTTATGAAATCAGAAATGATAAAAAATAGGCCTCACTTATATAATATAAATGCCTTGTCATGGAGAAAAATCTCGTAAATAAATAAATTCATACAAAAGTTTGCTTACAGTTTTGTTAGAACGGTTACAATGTTACCATATAACGTTCTATTCTAGTCTTAAATAAATCGTTGTTCGATTACTCTATATTTTTATAATAATACAATAGTGCGGTGATAAAGGAACACATGCCCTTAAATAGTGATCCCGGTCGCAACACTCTTAAAAGACCAATCTGGAAAGCACATACAAATGATAATGATAATAATAATAAAAATCTCTATAATTGAGTAATTTTCATAATGAAAATAAAAAGAGTGAAAACTTAGAACTAATCATAAATAAAACAGTTACTAATTTACAATCCCTTACTTATCTGGATGAACCTTGTAGTAGATACTAATTATGAATTTCATTGAAATGTATGTTTACTACTGTTATATTACAGTAATCAATCCAGCTCACCGAGAAAAATATAGGGACTTGTTTATATTTACAAAAGAAAACCTTCTACCGTGAAGTAGTCACAAAGTAGGTGTTACAGAGAAACAGTTAACAAGTGGAGTACAAGGTGACAAAGAAGTTATTGAACAACTGACTTGTACAGTAGACAAAGAATTATGAACACATAATCAGCGACGTGTACACGTATTGAAGAGAATATTAGCACTAATTAGGCCTAATTTCTACGAGGTATACGAATACGCGTGGCCGATTGTACACAAAGAATACATGTCACTCTAGAAATGGCACTTCAATCCCAAGATAAAGACAGAATACCCCACCCAAAAATGTTAGGAGTATTACATTGCCAGATATAAATACAATAGTCAAAACCCATGGTTCTCTGAAGGATATGTACAGAACTATGTTGTCAAGCTAATTCTCTATTAGCAATAATGAATTTGTACGAGTAAAAGTGACTGATTAGTCGGAAAAATTTGTATTTTGTTGTTTCGTCCATTACCACAATCAAACCGTAAAGAGAAACTACCATAAGAACATTAATTTTATGCAAATCATCGATCGATTTTTTTTTTACACATTAATTGGAAACACACAGCAACTATGGAGAAAATAGCTACAGAACCATTTGTACTCGTCAGGCCGGTGTTCACCAAACACCAATGGGGCAGTTAAACAGTAACTGGCCTAACCAAGAGTTAGCTGAGGTTCCGTAAATCATGTTTATCGACCTATTGGTTTATGGTGGACACTGGGCTTAATTCGACTATTGACTGCGTCAATCGTCCGTCGATCGATGATCTGTCACGGTGACGACACGAGTTAGTCACGCGTGAACAACGGTGGGTGCGAGGCCGACGAGGGTTCATTGATTTAGAACAAACCTTTCTTTTTCTTGTCCTTTTTTTCCTTGCCGTCGACTGTCCTGAAAGCGAGAACCCAAATGTAAATATAAATGGCAACTGAGTGAGTGAGTGAGTTATATGTTATCTGTCAAAAAATCTATAAATTTTTAGCAATCAATGTTGCAACATGTGTAATAGAACATGTGCTGAATTTTTTAGTTAAATTTAAGTTTAGATATTTGGTATTTGAGAAAATATGGCATAACTGATGAACATTCCGCCATCTCCTAGTTTATCTATGGTTATCACAGATAGCCTTTTGAGAGATCATAACATTCATTATCAGTTATAATTTGCGTCCATTAATCATTTATAATTCCTAGCTAGTCTAATTCACTCGAGAAGGCAATGCTCCCATTTGCTTTTGAACGCCAAACAGCAATGCATTCGTAGTACCGAGGTCCGTTATTAGGAAACTGTAGATTTTTCGACGAAAGCCCCGTGTTTCCTCTTGCTGTCACTCTCTCGCATGAATATTTCTCAGCTTACAATGCAAAATACTCCATATTAAATTATATTGCACTTACTCTTTGCTATTTGCCTCTAGCGAGCGGCGACGCAGGTCGTCCAACGATAACCCTGTCTCTCTCTCCCATGCAGATTTCTCGGCTTGCAAGGCGCGTTGCCTTTCCTCTAATTCACGCGCCTGCGCTTCCAAAGCGCGTCTCGTGGCCTCGTGCCTTCTAGCCAACTCCGCCTCGGATTCTTTCAGCTTGGCACGCTTTTCGCGAACTTTCATCTCAAACACCTGTGAAAACAACAATATTTACGTGTTATTATTTGAGTAGTATATGGCAACAAATTTTTAATTATGGTTCTTTCTTTAATATTCCTAACAAGCGAACGCCTGTAGGCTATAATCTATGAAGATTACTGTATTATAATACTGTATGCAATTGAAATTTAATCATATACATAAAACGCATAGGTTAGAGGGTTTTACAAAAATTCTACTAAAATTTCAAATCGTTCAACGGTTAAAGACTAAAACATTTCATTGACATCAAATTCTGAGTTTAGAGAACGGAAGTGATCCTCTTATTTAATAAAAAGTCGAATTGAAAGTGGTTTATATCACTTAGATGCCACTCATCACACTTTTGATAGCTGCAAAGCTGCAACGAAGATATGGCGTTCCTTTTAAAATAAAGTGCATGGTCACCTGTTCCATTTCGCTTTCCATCTTTTTCATCTTAAGATCATGTTCCCGTTTCTCTTCCTCCATTTGAGCCAAAGGATTCCTGTGAACAAATCGTACTATTAACTCAACAAATATTATTTTACCGTATTTCCGAACTTGTTCTGAACAAAGTTAAGATATCACAGTGTAATCAGTACTAAATATTAGTATTAAGTTTGAAATAAACATCAACATACCTTTTTAAATCACTTAATTTTCGGTTCACTCATAAATTTAGGAAATCTAGGTTAACTGACCACAAGCAGAAGCACATCAAACACCGAAACACATATTTGTTTATGCACAATTGCACACATTATAAAACACTTATTGCACGTATCAATACAAGCAAAATGCATTCATGTTATCATATTAAGCAAAACTATAAAGCACAGTTTCAGATATTCAAGGAAATAGTGTACTGAGTTTAATGAAAATGTATTACGATAAGTTAAGTGCTAAACAATGGAAGTTAATATTTAAATTGATACGAATTAATGGCGTCAAAGTATGAAATGTTACTGAACAAGAGAATTAAGAATGTAATGAAAGATAATGGTGTCGTATCTCCAACTCAAGGGTCTTACTATAATCAACTCTACTGGGTCCGGCACACGGTCTAAAATAGTAAGTCGCTCGGTCGAAGTGTTAGTAGAGAAAACGTCGTACGCGACGGACTTACCACACGGTCATGAAACTGTTCATCAGTCCTTGCGGGCACAAACTGAACACCAACACAACCATAGTTAACAAGTGGATGTGCGTGACACACCACAGCGGCAGAAGTAACAGCAAAACATGATATTTCGGATGGATCTAGCGTGAAATTTAGGATGGGGTGACATAAATTTCAGATTTGCTACAGCTACACAACGAAAATTTATTTCTTTGTTCAAGACTTCTGTGTCCAAAATGACACTGATTTATCAGCAGTTTCATAAATTGGGGCGACTCAATATAATGATTGGCTTTTGAAGGTATTTAGATAAACAAAACACAAAATATGTTATTTATTGTACTGCTTTTAATAAATAATGAGTAAAAGTATTTACTAAAACACAATCTAAATACAACTCAACGTACGGTTGCACCTCAGTACTCAATGTATTTTGTTTGGCAAATACAAATGTTCCTATAGTGATCCTGTGTGCATTCGTATTAGAGTTGGAACAATATAATAACTTATACCATTGTCCAGATAATTCAAGTCCATGCATTTAAACCAGCATTGTTATTCATGTCCAGATAACCAAAAAAGAAAATATGTGCTGGTTCTGGCAAACAAGATTAAAAAGCATATGGCGGTAATAAAATGTACATAAAGCTATTTACGACACAAAGACTTTATTGAAATGTGTCTGCTGATGGTAATTATAATTACCATCCGAGGCGACTGGCTCAATCAAAACGCAAACAAATCATAACAAAGAGTCAGAGATCAGGGAATGTGCAATCAGCTCGTAAATAGAACGCTGTCATCGGACCGATAAATAATGGAGAATAAACTGTTACTAATGCCGCTGTAAAAGCGCGTGAACTGCAAGTTATTATGATTCATGACACAAAACGTGGTTACATCGAAAACGACAGTCAGAATCAGCAATATATTCGCCGAGTAAACGACAACTCCACCAATAAAATATGGTTTTTACTATTGCATAATTTCTTTTTCTATTATAATACGTCGCCTCAGGCAAACAAAAAAAAACTCATTCATAAATACTTTACCGCTAATAACACTTTTGGAATAGCAGATTAGACTGCTATTGCAAAGTGTAATCGTCAATAGTCGCTCATCTCTAACTAAGACTGACTCATGACCTTGACTATTTTCAAAGTAAACCACGTGAAAATGATAATGTAAAATATGATTTCATTTCTGCATGCCCAAGCACAGAACAGTCAAAAAAAATCGACCGAATGTTGTATGCAGCTATGACATGACACGAATAAACCAAAACTCTGTACAAATGCGACAGAAAGAGAGTTTATTGAAGGTGACCAGACATGCAGCAATGAGGAGACGATGAAGAAAATTGTAAGATTACACAGGTTACTTCTGAAGAGCTCCACAATGTAAAAGAACATATTTATCTAGAACGGATACTACACCACAAAAAGTAAATAGGTACAGAAGGTGCTTAAAACGCAATAATACCGCGCACGTACACAAAGACACCCACCTACTTTCGGTCTGGAATCGAAGGTTCAACAGAGTTTATCCGAGAACATCGTACATGCATATCTCTGTCCGCTTGCAATTTTCACGCATTGTACGCAGCGTTATTCTCTGTGCCCATTTACTATGTGACTAGACCGACAAGAAAGCTATGTTGTATTCTCACCTCGAGTCGAGTCGGGTGTGAGAAATTCTCATGTAGTGACTTTAGAATTATTTTACCTGAACCAAAAGTAACTTCAGTGTAGCGCCATTAGAGAAACATGTTTTTAATTTTTGTGAAATGATAAAACTGATGAAATTATTAGTCTGGTCACCTTAGAAGCGGTGACAACAGTAGTTAACAAAAAACTAACAATATTAGTAAATTCGACTAACCCCGTCCAATAGGGTTGTATTGTAATTGATTATCATGCCTAATCTTTATGACAAAAGTATGCATTTTATTCGCTTCTATGTTACAAAATTTAACCAAATATTTAATAAACGAGATTGTGTGCTTACTCACATATATAAGAAAATTAATAAAAATAATAGAAATTCTAATTTATTTCAGGATATAATACATTTATAATGCCCATTAAACTTCAGTTATTGAATTATACAACACTCAAAATAATTAAATAAAAAAATATATCTGGACCCTCTACATAAATCATTTAATCCAAGCCCAAATTCTACCAGCCAAAACTTTTATTTAACTTTCGAACAATATCTTCACATATTCTATACGTATACGTTAAAGAGAACTAAGAAAAAATAGAAGCGAATAAATATACTAAACCCCCATTAGTGACTTAAAAACAAATATCGAAAGATTAGTTTATTGTGCCAATAGGGGAATGATCAGGTACGCGTACATTTTGCGGCATTGATGTTGGCAATATCAGTAACATCATTATTATGCATGTCACTGACTGGCTTTAAATTATGCTATAAGCTGCGTAAGGACAAAGTACTATTTTCTAAAGTATTATCAGCTATCTTCCTAGCGACCTTCCTCTGACACCGCCAATAATATATGTGCCATTAACATCGGACCGTCATGTTCTTTAAAGAAACAGGGTTCTCAAAATTTTTTTTAATCACCAATACCGCGTAGCGATGTCATCCCCGTATTAACATACCACGGATCTGATTCACCACTATCTGTTAAGTGACTGATAGCATTGTATTTTACGAATGATAATGGCCTTTTTGGCCCCAGGACCTTGTAAGAGTAAACAGAAAGACACTGCGTCACAGATGTCTGTTAGAAGCACAAAAGACAAAACACGTTGTGTTCTATGTTTAGATATCAGAGTATAACAAAGGATGGTGAAACAAGCCCTTTGTATTAAAATTAGTATGATAAAACGATTAGTGTCATTAGTATCACTCAGGATAGAAAAGGACTTACTTGTTGGAGTTGATCCTGTGGGGTTTCCCGTCATCAGATAGGCCGGCTAGTTTGCGGCAGCGGTAGTTCTCGTAATGCACGGAGCTGGTGACGTCCTTCAAGTCTTGGAGATGCGTCCGTATGACCATGTTACGGAGCGCTAGGAAATCGCAGTGCTCGAGGTTTTCCACTGTAAATTACAAAGACAATGTTTTGAGTTTTACTTACTTGAGTTGACAACTTATATATACGTTTTTATAACAACGGACTTTACTGCAATGCGATGAGCAATTCTGTTACTTGCGTCATCGTAATGCAAGCGGCTTTGAATCAACCTAAAGTGAGAAATTTTATCTTAGATATCCAGGTATCTACAGAAAAAGATATAGAATTTATTCACCGTTCAAACATTCGGATTCATTTGCTTTGCTAAAAGTGACGACTACGGCAATAAAGCCGTGGTAAAATGTGATATATTTTTTTAAATAGGTCGGACTTTCTATCACAAATTTACTCTCTGAACATAATACTCTATATGTGTGGCGAATGAGATTCGTTTACGTCATAGGAACAGGTGTTACTGCGTACTGCAGCTATAGTCGGCCATCGCATTCCAAAGCAATAACATAAACACCGGTACAATGGGGACTGATACAATACCATTGTTACGGGGTCAATGTTTTAATAATTGCAGTCAAATAATAAACATAAATATATCGAGAGCACACGAAAACGATCAGAAACAAAAATTGGTTCAAATATTTGTTGTTTTCTTTCATAGACCATTTACCATGTACCATTACTAATGTGGCTTAATGGAAATGGTACACAGTACCATACAAGATAATAAGTTGACCGAGTCCACTGAGACTGAGAATTGAATGTCTCTCGTATACCATCTTTAATCAGACATATTTTCTACTTTCCCGTACAAGTGAGTAAATTAAAGTAGCAGTAGAACTTTTACCAAGTTCTTCCGGAGAAGGACTACTTCCACACCAAGAAATCTGCCTCCAAGCAGCGGTGCACTTGTGTTGCTGTGTTCCGGTGGAAGGTTGTAAGCGTCAGCGAAATAACACTTAGAGCAATGGGATGCCACTTGAGTTTCCCATACTTGGGGAAAGGGGGTCCTTAGTCATAGGGCCGTTGCTACGGGCGAAGGTAAGCATTAAACAGGTGCTCAGGTCAGGTGGGCCTCCAGCCTTCAGTTTGCTTTCAGAGAGTTGGCTCACTTGCATCTTACTCGGTACCGTGAACCAATACGCCACTGGGGTTATAAGTCGAAGATCTTCCTTACCCCACTATATTTCGGTAAGTTTTTTCTACAAATCCTTTATTTTCAGTAGCGGGCAGACGAGCTGGCTGGCCACCTGATGCAAAACGATCACCACTATGGATATTTGCAATACCAGACGCACTGCCGATGCTAAAGCTTACCTTCAGCGATTCCCCAGGGATACTTGCGCCCCCTGATGCGTCTTCCGTCCTGCTCTATCACAGTGTTAGCCCCGACCACTGCGAAAGGGACCCGCGTGCGAAGTGTTTTCGTCGCATCGGCGCCCTCGCCCTCCTCGCCCGTGCTCTCCGGGAAATCGTAGATCTTGATTTTGTGCTGCGCTATCTCTTTCATTATCTGAAACATTTTGATTTACTGTTGAGAAACCTGAGCTTACAGTTATTTGGAATATTTGAAACCAGGTGGTATAATAGAACTGAGTGTAGAGATCCTATCAGTGATAAATAAAGGACCAAACCAAGGAGATATAACATATTATAAATGCCAAAGTTTGTCGATATGCATGTTTCTTTCTCCTTCACACCTCAACGGATGGATAGATTTAGCTGATTGATACATAAAAAGTGAAGTATTCTCGTAGGACGAAGTGCAGTTAGTTTAAAAATCAAAAAAGGTATTATTTACATAAAATTTATATTTTGACTAACCTCATCACTACTATAAACCAATGGCGAGATAGAGTTCAGTTTAAATCTAATATGGCTCTGCCACATATTTCAATAAAGCTAGTATTAGTTATAATTATGTACTGTGAATACTGACGTGAATTGACTGCAGCTACTAGATACTGGCCTTAATACGTACTATGGTAACAATAGATTTGTCAAGGATTGCTATGTGTATCAATTTACTAATAACAAGCTAAATGTGCAATTTTCAACCTCACTTAGAAGGCTGCCTGTGTCGGCCCTGACCAAACTGCAATCTTTATAAGGTAAGCTGAATACCAATCTAATCTAACAAATTAATGTATCCTGCCAAACATATAATTGCTTTATGGAGAAGTATTTGTTCGTGTACAGCTGTTGAAAAGGAGTTTTGAATTAAAAGGATTAATGGAAAACAGTCAGCTGGAAAAATAGGAATTAGATTGAACGCAGGTGTGGTTCATTATTTTCCTTCGGCGTCATGTTAGCTACCTTGGCGATAACGGATACGAAATATACTTCATCGAACGGTCGCTGCACATCGAAGGTTTTCAATCCCTGTTCACTCGGAGCTTTAAAGTAAAGACAGCAATGGACGAAGCCTGGCTTAACACTCGCAAACAGATCAAACATACCTGTTCCTTGAAGTCTGTGCATTCTTCCGGCGTCATGGTATCTGCCTTGGCAATGACAGGTATAATGTTTACTTTATCGCCGAGCCGTTGCATGAACTCTACATCGAGGGGTTTGAGCCCGTGGCCACTCGGAGCTATGAAGTAGAGGCAGCAATGTACGCGCGTGTCCGGTGGTGCTGCTTTGCGCGTCACCCGCGATTCTGCGTTCAGAAACTCTTCATACTTCGATTCAACGAAGTCGATGATTGGCTGCCAACTGAAAAACAGAATTATTATTAAAACTAAAAAAAGTAAAATTAAATTACAATCGATTGAAAATCTATGTAAACCTCATTTTCTAGTACAGTGAAAAATTATTACAGGTTTACTCAATTGTTGAAATACCCCACATATACCACTCTTATAGAAATGTTTTAATCTGGTATAAATTTGAGATTTATCCAAATCATTAGAAAATAAGTTGATCCAGTCATGACGAACTTTTAATAGAACAATAATATTTTTAATATCAATACGTCCACATAGTTGAGATTCAAGGTATGTATACTTATACAAAACTAATTTATCGCCGAATCATAATTGGCTCAATTCTAAGTCATGTACCGAGAGCGCAATCAATTGCAATCAAACTGCACTTACCAATTGCTATTATCGACCGCATAGTATTGTTGAAGGCATGACCGCAAGCGTGTCAACCTTAGCAATTGTCGGGGTCGAAGACACTGTTCTTCAGCACTATACTACATTTCTCATCATTAGTTTCGATCGTGTTGTATAGGATTGCAATAGAAATAGTTAATACGTCGGAAATATAATATGGGTATATACACAATAGAAACACATGATCACAAAAAAATCACAATGATGTTATAAATGTTAAATAGCAATCGACTCACCAATTACTATTATCGACCGCATCGCCGAAGCCGGGCGTGTCAACAATCGTTAGAGTGAGATTGACGCCATTTTCCTTCAACAGTACCACGCTGGTCTCCACACCGACGGTTTTCTTCACCCGGAGTGATGGCCCGGGGTGCTTATCTTTATCATAGACGTCAGTCAGGAACAGTGAATTTATTAACGTCGACTTGCCCAATCCGGTCTCGCCTATAATTAAAGAGTAAATGCATAGATTAAATACATATGTTACTGTAAGTAAAAGGTCAGTCGTTATCATCATTCACGATAGTTTCCTGTGATAAATTGAAGGCAGGATTTTTAAAAGCATTACGTGTTTCTTTTTTGACATAACCACGCCTTAAAACTACATCAGCCAAGAGATAAAGATAAATAACTAAAGTAGACTTCAATTGGTTTACGAAAACTTACCCACAACCATTAACGTGAATTCGAAGCCTTTCTTCACTGCCTTCCTGTACACTTGGTTAGGTAGATTCGCAAAACCGACGTATCCATCTAATTCTTTGGTTTTTGGCTTTTCTATCTTAGGTAGTTCGGGTTTGGGCGCAACCGGTGGGTGGTCAGGTTTCTGGAAATAAACAAAAACACATTAATAACTCGTACATAATATACAGTAGATAATTAGTATAGATAACGAGACAAAGGCAGAGTTGTTGAACCACTATCTTACACGACTAAAGTGATCATTGTGACGATATTTGTACGGTATTTTGTAAGGAATTGGCATAATATCTGAATAACCGAGACTACCACGTATCAGCCCGACAATATGTGTGGCAAATGGCGAAACTGAACCGGAAAATTAATAAGGATAAATAAATTCATGTCCTAGTTCATTTTGTTAATTATTTATAACATCATTTACATATGTATAGTTATCTACTCTCTTTACGTAATTATATCATATTCTTGATATTTATTTTATATTTATGAGTGAGTACGGCGTCCAGTAAGGTCATAAATTTCACTGAATTTGGTTCGTAAGGTTACATATGGCAAGGAGTGCCTACCGAGTTATGTCATTGCTTTTAATAATATATATAATACAACCATTTATAATCTGTCTTCCCGTAATTCTAATTTATTACTAGATTTATAATCTGTCTTCCCGTAATTCTAATAATAATAATAATCTGATTTACACTTACTTTTGACAAAACGATGTATAGCAAATTTTTTGATAGATTTGTGTGGCCTTGATTCATGATAAGGTGAAGGAAATCATCGTGAGGAAACCAGTATGCCCCAGAACCAAAAACTCGAAGACAAACGTCATCTTCCCATGACGACTCGGCTCCCGTGGTACTCATATTTTGAGAATAGGCTACGATGGGAATATTCGAGGCTAACACTGACAACTTGGACCCTAATTGTCAGGTAGGTCAGGTCACTTTTGGTTCGGTACCGCTAACTGATGATTTAGCTCTCAGCACTTTCTAAGCTGACTTACCTTGATGATGTTTTCTGTACTCCTGAGTACTGATCCAGGTGGCCCAGACGTTGGCACGGGCGGCGCTGGGTTCGATGGAGGCCCGGAATTCGGCAGTTTCGGAGCATTGTCTACAGAGGCGCTGTTGGTCAGTTTCGCAGCCGGAGTAGTTCCGTTCGGTTCGTGGTGGTTGTTCTCGAGATTGTCAGGTAGAGTAGCCGCGCGCTTAGCCAGAGCATCTTTGAGCGCGGTAGGCGGCGCGGGCGGCGCCGATATCGGCGGCCCGGTCGCGCTCACTCCGCTCACCGTGTCGGACTTGAAGAAAAGCTCGCGTTTACTTTGTAACTGGAAAACAAACATTGACGGTTTAAAGTTAAACTAACCAAGTTAATTAATTTCTGCTTTATACTTTATAAAACAGCAATTTATGTGACAGTCGTAAGGACGGAAAAAAATATCAATAGGTATCTAAATTCTATCGTATATCGCGCAGGCTTGTACATTTATTCTGTGGCTCTGTAATAGGACCCACTAACGAGACGCCCGCTGCGGAAAGACATAAATTCGCTCTCGAATGACGAGAAGCTATGGTGGTACGTAGAGTGAATACGGCAGGAGGTAAATATATACTTTGCAGAAGGCCGTCTTATACAGTTACAGCTTGTAGGTACTATGTATGCAACAGTCGGTTTAACCGCCTCCGGGCTCCAAGCTCCGGAGTCAGATGACTCACCGATAACGAGGTTACGTTTCCGAGGATCATAACAATAGGTAAGTAACATTTATACTAAGTTAATATTAAAAATAATTCATAATATTTTGACATCTTGTAATTGTAAATTATCTTGTCTTGTTTTTTATACGACAATATTCACGACACTTTCTGACAGCCCAATTGATGTTAAGTGGTCCATGCCACTTTATTCATCATAAACCAGGAAAATATATTTAAAATGAACAGAATGATATCTTATGTATAGAAAGGCAACATAGTTTCACCGTAAAATGAGCACATGTGCTAATCACGCACCACTGTTGTAAGTGCATACAAGCAAAACATAAAGTAAACCTGCCAATAACGAGTAATTACCCATGTGGGTGCGAAGAATGAAAGCAGTGACTCATACGGAACTCGGTACATCGTTCCTGCAGACATGCATTCGATGCACATTCCCTAACTTAATGAGCCCCAAAGTGCACGTTACGTGCTAATGAACTCGAAAGCCGTTATTGTACTGTCTACATAAAACAATCATTTTTAAAGAAACCGCACACAAAAGCATTGCCTCTGGCAAGCCTGAGACGATACAGAGAGGATGATTATTACGCGTTGATTGTTGCAGCCAGTGAGGCCATATTAAACTTGTAGAAGAGAAAGAATATGAATCAATTATGATCGTGTTGATATTAAATTTTAAGTCTATCAGATAGATTAAATAATAGTCTAGAAAAATAGAAAGTTGAGTATGCAAAATACCAAATTTGCATGTCTGATCACCAAAGTTTACTGAAGTGCGACGACCGTATAAAGGAGCGACGTTTGATTCTATTATTATCAACAATGGTGCAACTACACTAATATCAGTAACCAATATACCACTAGGTACATTGGTTAATTCGTACCCACAGCTTATTATCTACTAAGATATCCACTTATTTTCAACGTAAGTCGTGCTCTTGTTATGAGCGAAAGTAACATCAAGTAGGCTTTCAAGTTAGACCGTTACATTTGTCTTATAAAAAATCTAATCTTGGCTTTAAGGACTTCTACGAGTATGTCGTCGTATGATGGCACATAGAAGATGCCATCTCCTTTCATGAATGGGTAATAGTAACGCTGCCTGCAAAGCGAAATGTTCCGAGCAGTTGTGTGAAGAGCACAAACTTATAGTATAAATATTTATTTGACCTTAAGCAATCGTGTCCTATCGTAGTCCTACGCCTCTTTTTCATATACTAACCAAAATAATATATCAGATTAATAAAAGCGACTCATCAACGACTCTCGTTTCAACACTCAAATCTGCCCTGATTAGTGACCTAAAAAATTAATCCACTTCTAAAAGTCAATGAGGTCCGTCCTCAAGTAGATTAATGGGGTTACGTGATGACTACTACTGTTTTTACTAATTGTGAAGTGAAGTGAATAAGAACGCTCCGAGCATCGTCATCCGGCAAGTGTTTACCAGAGCACGGACGCTATAGTGCAATGTAAATAATCAAGCTGCCTAAACATTGAAATGGAATTTGTTTGTTTCCAGAGGAATGAAATAACAACAACCAAGCCATCCATTCCGTCAAGTAAAATTACTATATTTTAACTGACAAGTTGTTTGTGGCTTGGACTGAATGGAACCACAGGAAGCAACATGTACTTACGTAAACATCAGACTCTTGTCGAACAATCTTATTCTTCCGCTTCTTCAAACTCATGCGTTTCTTTAAAGAGTTAAACACTTGATCACATTGCATGTTTAGCTACACGAAAATACCTTTATAACTTTGCGCAATATTGCCTGATTTATTATTATTTATGTCTTATGATTCATGTTGCCTGTAAGTTTACTTCATGCGGCAGAGAATATCAAACCTACAGGAAAACATAACTGTCTACATGGACAACGTTTAGTCAACTGAATGGCATTATGGTCATTAGCTGCAAAAGATGAAATCATTGTCATTCTGTTAATACAATGACTAATGTCGCTAACTACATTCAATCTAGCTAGCATAACATTGCTAATCTATTATATGGGTTAAAATAATATCCCAGGCAGATATATAACAGACGTATATAATAGTAGTAATAAATCTTATAAACTCCGTCTGTTTACTACCGATTGGTTCAAATAGTGTAGGGCTTGACTATAGATACCTGTCCATTATTTTATTATCATATTTTTGGACCTCTTTACTGATCAACAACATTCGGTTTTTGAATTCCCCTTTAAAAAACATTGACTGCTGCCTGGTAAATATTAGTGACAGTAGTGAGTGTAATTATACGAATCATTGCATCCCAACAATGGCTCATTATTCGAAACTTCTATCGCCAAGCGTCAAAGTCAAAAGCTACGTTTCGGGATCGGCCCATTCGGTCTATTGTGCATTTGCATTTGATAGCTGTTTTAAATTACGAGTATAATACCAATCGAGTCCCAATTCTGTCAAAAGAAAACTATCAAATAAATTTATGGTACTTTAATTTGCTGCACCTACTGAAAGGTTTGATCTTAAAATAATGTTCTTACATCACAATTAGTTATTTTATTACAACTTTATAAAGTAAGTAAAACATAAATTAGATATCCATCGGAACCTCAACACAATTATCCGAGCGAGACATTACTAAGTTGAAGTATAGCAATACTTGGTCATTGGCGCCGCGCTGTTGACTGCTGAGACATGACTCGACGCCGAGAAAACGTGGTAGCTCTTCCTGTGTGAGTCATTGTCGCCTCATAAATTCACACTTCTCTAACATGAGATAAAATCGAGATATCCACAAATGAATAAGAATAAAATAAGTAGGTAATAAGCTGGCCCAGTTTATTTGAAGGCAGAAGTTTAAAAAGACTATTAAGATCTTTCTCAATTACTTGTACATATCGGGTGAGTATAATTTGGGTCGCTTATTACATTTACTCGCCTGATACTTTCTCTTCGTTACCCGTTGAGAAGAGTAATGACACAATTCATTGCATTGTAAAATTATAGATTAATTCGAATAAGAGCATTATGTTCTGTATGTTTTATCTAATCCAAACCGTACCAAAATATTTGACGTGAACAAGATTATGTTGATGGTTTTATAACTTGTTTACAATAAGTTTAAATATTCGCTATGACATTCACTTAGTGCGTAATATGAGCAATCAGATTAAAAGTACCTGATCACAATGTATTTAGTATTGTTCAAATTACCATATTTGGATTAACATGTTTTGCAAGTGAAATAGTCTTCTGTGAATATGAATATCCTTGAATAATGAGGCGATAAATAACATTGAGCTTTTAATACTAATTATTAACATCTTCATCAGCCATATTGTACATGTATATGATATTCATTTCAACCGACTTCCAGAGGTTATCAATTCGGCTGTATTTTTTTTTATGTTTTGTTACGAACTATCTAAATCGATGAAATAGTTTAGTTGTTAAATGAAAATAACTGGAAAAAATCAATCTTGTTCTCAAATCAATCACAAATAATAAAAAAACGTTAGCTATTAAAAATACGGCTAAGATGTCTCAAGCGTCATTCAGTTTATATTATACTCGATAACATTTCTGAGATAAAGTAGTAGTAAGAAGTACTCTGTTATACGGCTTGTCATACCTTCGAAGTGACAAATGGTGACAAGTATCATTTCAGCATGACGAAACCTTCTGAAACTTGGTTACTAATTCGGGGAAAAGAATTAATCAATTTTTTATACGTATTTTACCACGCCACCCACAATTTCTAAGTTCTAGAAGAACTTAGAAATTGTGGCTGGCGTAAGAAAGAATTAAATCAATTTTTCAGCAAAGTTTTAACATATAAATAAGAAAGAATGAATGCAAGGAACCGTATCAAACATTCACAGGTAATTTGGTTTCGTAATAAATAGACCGCAGATCACACGTAGGCCTACGCTCACGAAATTACGGTTTTATTAATCTTCAGATGCACGAACAACGAGGTTTTAAAGGTGGGCGTAGGTTCAGTTAAGTGTAGGCGAAACCAGAGTTGTGAAGAATAAAACGAGTGGCGCATACAATCTTAAACACAATGAAGAATATTCATGAATTAATTTATAATAGTAGAATAAAAAATAAATAAAGCTACACATAATATATGGGATTAAATTAATAGTTATTTATTTAAATTGGCACCCTTGTCGCATCAAATAGCATCTTAGCAAACTGAATTATGTTATATCACGATTGGAAAGAAGCCTGAATAGGTAGCTCGTTATCAACAATGAAACTGCGTGTCTGCCAACCGCCTGTTGTCTCATTCCCAGATGTGAAATTACTATCCGCGAGCACAATGGTAGCGGGTTTTTGTTTAGGTACGCTGAAAGTGTGATTATATGCGAGTTGCAATACCGCCTACAAATAAAGTAGATTTACAAAAATATATCTGTAGTTCGTAAGATGCAATTTATTTATTTATTTTAATAATCTAAATCCAGTTTCTCTTGAATTGAACTGAATAGATTGCTCGGTGTACTTACTGCATTATTCATACAGCAACGTGATGTGAAGACAAGTCTGGCAAGTTTAGAAGATACATATGGCATAACGTTAGGCCGAAAGTTGCAAGGATCGAGAATACACACATATTTACTAATCTTTATTTATTTTCGCAATCGAATCGTTCTCTTATTTTTCTCTTTTTTTATATTACTCGCGTATCAAAACAAATTTATGTTCCAATTAACATAAACCACGTCCTTCTCATGACCATGAACTGTATTAATTGAGGTTAAATTAATTGTCATACAAATTGGCGTAGTGTCCAGTTATCCTGCACTACATAATTGGCCAATTAAACCATTATAAGGGCTCTTAAACTATGATACACATTATTGATAATGACAGGTACTAATCCTTCTATTTTAAAAACAACATTTAAAACGATGCTATATTTAATGTTTTATCGGTTCAAATACTGAAAGAGATTTTATATAACTCTCCAGAAATGGAAACATCGGCGAAGACGACACTAGTGGTAACTACCGCAGTGATATTTTGGGCAGTAACTATTTAAGAATCTCTAAATCTTAAGAGTTCACACGTGCTCTTTAGTTCCGCATTACATTTGGAAAAAGACATCAAACTCAAAACAGATGGAATAAAATTACCTCTACGATTTCTCAGGAGAATAAAACAAGTGATAAATGGAAAATGTTGAAATTCACTGTTTAATGTTTTAGATGTTTAGGGAGGGGCCGATATGACTGAAACATATTTATTTTAAAGATAGTATAAGACGCCGCATGTGATTGTGACTTACGTACGCTATAGAATGAGTCAACGACCTAGCACCGAGGATTAGGAAATGGATACTTTGATTTGTTCTGCTAAAGGAAGTCGATCCGATACTTTCATATGAACATTTAGTAACATTGACACAATACAACAATTCACCTCACTAAAGTTGAATAAATCTATATGTGACAAATTAACAATAAATTTGACATAGTATACAGGAGGTGGTTGAAATTGTATAAAATATACAAATAAATAAAATTTAAGTGTCTGTTTATAATGTCAAAATAACATTTTTTTACTGAAAGTAAATATGTTACTTATAACGAATAACCATTTTTTTTTCTTTGTGTCTGTTTTTCCTGGTAATCTCCGAAACGGCTAGAACAATTTTGATGGGACTTTCATTGTCAGATAGCTGATGTTATAAGGAATAACTTAAGCTACTTTTATTTTAGAAAAAATAATTAGGGTTGCGCGCAAAAAATATGTTAAATTCCACGCGGACCAAGTCGCGGAACAACTAGTATTTATATGAAATCGCAAAATTTAGAGACCTCATAGAACATGTTATATGAAGTATGTAACTGATACTAACAGTACAGGTAGTGTTCATTTACGTACAATATTTTAAGGTATTGAACTACAACACTAGAGGTCTGATATAAAACTCACGAGTCTAGTTTATATTACGTATAGAATATTTTCACACTATTTATAGGTTTATTTGGTCACATTGCTGTGTCTCGTAAATACAATCATAAGATGTCACACTCACTCTAAGTTACCATAGCAACCCACTCACAATTTCCAACTTTTAATTCCACATGTACAATAAATAAAAACAGTTTGTTCTGACACATACCTACATATATATATCTCCGGCATCCAGGTTGAAGAAACTTTTATTTACTTATGCGTTGTCTATCTAGATTGAGACTTAAGTCGTAAGATAAGCAGCTTACAGGTATGAGCTTGGATTACTTATTCTAGACGAGCATCCAAACACAACATGTAATAAACTGTCTATCGACCATTTAAGATACAAAAAAGCGTTCAATGTTATTCACCTCAGCCTTCCGTCGCAGTGATAAGTTCCTCCAGATGTCCCGGGGACTTGTCCAGCCAACTTTGGATTTATCAGCCACACAGTCCGCAACATTACTAGAGCATCTTGTCAATTTAGTTTGCTGCCCATTGCCGTTAGATAACGCTCGATTTGCCATTCTGAGCGCATTCAGTTAAACGGACACAGATGAATCTAAATGTAAGGTGTGTTCACTAACTTTGCACTTAGCTTGGCGCGGTTCTCACACACATCCACGGCAACTCGTTGAGCATTTTTAATCACAAAAAATCTTTCTCATGCATACCGCATAAGTTTCGTATTCAACTTTGCATCCATTTATTCTTCATGCACTCACTGGTTACGGTTTAGCACTGAAGTTCTTCGGTTAAATTCTCATACAATAACATTTTCTCTGATATTTTACGAGTATATATCCCAAAGATTTTATTTTATAACAAGTTAACTGACGCAATACGAAGCGCCATTCACGACTGCTGTCAGTTTGAGGTTAAGTTACAGGCGATACCGGCTAACCGTAGCCGCTGCGCCGGTTGGCGGGGTAACACAAGCACAGTCGTCTCACACGGAACGAAAATTATATGTTCGAACGTAAGGTATTTGTCCCGAAACAGATCTCAAATTAGACGTAAAAAGTCCACTTCAAGTGGTATAAAGTTTCATTTCGTTAAGTTTCAAACAAAAACGCTTTTGGACAAATATAAAATTAGACGTATTCTGATTTCACCAAAAGGCTTTAAAAAACTAAATTAAGCTTTCAACAAATGATATAAAAGATTTCAACGCGTACTTGAACATTTCATAATTTCGAAGCGATTGACAAAATGCACCCTTGGATGCAACTTTATAAAATAACATTACCTAGGAAGGAACGTCTCTAACCAAATCAGGCTAATAGAGTTATATATTTTCATTACACTTATATTATAGAACTGGCACTTATATTTTACACACCTGATTACATTTTATAAGTGTAATATATTGTAAAACTCTAAAATTATCGGTAAATAAAAGCACTACGTGTGTAAGAACCGCTTTACTCAGGTACAACGGAGTTAATTATGTCTATATCTATATAGACGCAAAAGGATCGAGCCCGTCACACTTATGCCCACCAGACGCACAAAAGCAAGGGCCAATCGCTCGAAAGAAAACAAACTTCAAGCATGATAAAAGGCAAATTGAATCTTAATACGAGCACACTAAAGCCACAGATGCATTGCTCCTCCAAGTGCGCTTAATCTTATTGTTTAAAGAGGGTAACAATGCAGAAGGAGAACGTGCCCCAACCGCTTTTGCCAGTCGGCGAAACACGTAAAAATAAAAAATATGGATCAGAAGTAAAATTCCCTTTACAATTGACTTAAGGTTATCAAGGCATCTGGAATTACAAGCATTATGATGACTTATGTATGACACAAAATAACAGACAAAGAGATATTCTTGTTTCCAACTTTCTCGACACAACTGACGATAACGTTAAACGTTCTGCTGATAACAATTGCTAGAGACTGGAAATCTTTAAATAGAACATTAGTCCTTTGTAAACATGGTCGCTTCACGTTTGCACAACATGCTTCGAGAATAATATGCGATCCGCTCCGTAGCTCGGTCGAAATAAGTAATGGGGTGTACCGAATGGGGATCAATAATTTTTGGTGCTTTTCCACAGACGATATAGACCTAGTAATATCAAGTTCAAGGTTGTCCATGAATGTTATACGTAGTAATTCCAAGCATTTCAGGTCAGGGCGCGACCGTGAAACAGTTAATGTCTGTTTAGTGAATTCGACATATGCGAGCAGAATGGCCGGCGCGGCATCATAAGGATATTTTTAACCCTGTAGGCATGGGGTCAGTCACCCGAACACCCTCCCGCAACCCGAACCAGTCCTATCACATGAGGAACTGCGTGGGAATATGGTGGCATGCCATGTCCTTAATCCTAAGGAGAAAAAGTATTGTAGCAAAAACATTACTTACCAAGAAAACTGGGTACCATGCTCTCTAGTCACGATACGAGATTCGATACTGGATGCTGATGATTCATCTTAGTGACTACGGATATTTTTTTACTCCATATATTATAGTGTTTTATCATTATCATCTGAGTGCCAGGTTTGAGTATTTTTTGCACAAGACCGTTAAAGTGGTACGCGCAAGAAGAGAATAATTAATTGTAAAAGCTGAAATCCAACCCACAGCCAACACGATTTTATACCTTTCGAGAAGTAAATTACAGTACAATATATTTCTCAAATTACCATTACTATCGTTATTACGAGCAACATGTAATAATGACGTAGGTTGTCATAATGATAACTCCGATTAACTTTTTACTTGGCACGAAAACGTTAAAAGGGAAAGGACCTTACATTACAAAGTGAATATACAAGTCACGAAATGTGGCATAGCTCAATATGATATTAAATTCGAAATAATATATATTTATTAAATAATTAAGAAATACGATACACCTGGTAACTGTATTATGTAGGTAATACAACACCTGACTCAATGTGGTTATTGCATCGATGTAGCAGAATGTAAACAAACCGTGTCCATGTATAAGTTCTGTTCTTACTATGCGTACCATATCTAATAAATAATCATGTTCACGAAGTAGAACACTATTGTAATAAACACTACCATACCCCTAATTTACGCAGCAGTTACGATTTGTATAGTTTATAATAAAATTATTATTCTAACATCTATTTGAAAATGAAGACAACATACGGACATAGAAATTCAAAATACAACACTTCGGTGAGTTTAGAGGGTTGCATTTGACGCATTAAAACATCGCCGTAGCCCCTTCTCGGGGTGCAATCTACGATTAGGGGATTGTGTAAGGGTGCACAAGAAGTATGGGCAAGGGGACTCACTGTGGCAGTATCGGTGAGGGTAACGGTAGCTGACGTGGGACCGCCATTGGAAGGTGTAGTGACAGGTAATCCTGTGGACACCTGATTATTGGCACTCTGCTCGATAATTCTCTGACGAAGAGCTAGTCTTTCGAGGCTAGCTAGTCGATGCGATCCACCAGTGCCTTCTCTGTCACGTTCCCTAAGACCAGTGGTGCTGCCTGCGCTGAAGGATCCACTATATTTCGGCAAGGTTGGCGGTGGAACCGGTCTAGCGGCAGCTCCTCGCCCGAGCAGGGAACCGCTGGATGTGTACGCGTAACTACTAGGAGTTCCAAGGGTGGCTGTTCGTGGTGCGGCACCGATACCATTTAAGGCACCATTGGTCCCATTGACGGCGGCACCATTCACCGTCGTAGTACTTCCGTTCATCTCCTCAAATAGTTTCCCGTCATGCGAATGTTAGAACACAATCACGCACTGAGTCACAGACTGCACACTACTGTACGATAGCGATTTCGTGCGATTGGAGTAGGAGCGTTCAAGCCGGGTGCCCGTCGGAGGCGGTTTGACAGCTCTAGCGGTGCAGACGGAGGCGCGCGGGCGGAGTCGCCGGGCGCCCCGCACTCGACGCCGTCGCCGTCACCACGCGACCCCTCTTGTTTTCAGGATTAATGCCATACGACTACCCGGCCGGAGGGTTGAAAATGCGCTGTTGCATTTTTCTTTTCAAGGTCAACACATGAATGTCATGCGTCGTTTCGTTAACTCTATTTTTGGTGGCCACTCTGTATCTGGACATACATAGGTAACGAAGGAGATTTGTAATTTCTTAGTCATTAGTAGGTAGTTTATTCAACTATAAGAGAAGATATTAAATTAGTAATGCATTAGAAAGTAATAAATTGGCCACCAGATACAATGGATATTAATTACTTTGAGAAACGTGAATGGAATTTTACTGTTTGGAGTCTAGTAGAAATTTCATATTTAGGTTAACTCACGGATATATTCAGTTGAGAGAAGATTACAAACGACAATATTTGCTTAGCTTATCAACAAGTAGGTATGATTACGAGCGAACTAGAGGAAGTGGCAAGACGGCTAGTTCATCGGCCTGGATCCAAGTAGTGCCAAGGCAACTACAGGATAGCCAAGCGGAAGTACATTTATGGTATCTTTAGAGACCATTGTACCATGGAATATCCTTTCCAGTACTTTTGCTACTATTAGCAAGGAAAGAATTTTGATTTAGTAATTATTTTTACAAATATCTTCGAATATTCGAATATATTGGTATTTTATGTATGTTCTCTTATAAAAGGATATTATTTCTAGCACGTGTAAGTCTCATGTGGCAGTAATGTCCGGCAATCGACCGGCTCGTCACCGCGCAGGCGCGTCTGCACCCCCGGTGTCTGTACAACCCCATAGGATGGTGGTGGTTAATGTGTGTGCATCGTACATTCATAGTCAGGGCGACTGCTTGTTGAATGTAACTTTATTTGAATGAACTTCTTAAGGTGAAATATTTTTGGGATATTTAACAGTAATGTTTACGAAAATAAACGAAATAATATTATAACATTAATAAACAATATGTACGTACATATAAAAATTTTGGAAAAGAATATGTAAACTTGTCATACGCGTAAACGAGACTGACAAAGATAATTGTAATGGAAATGCATAATATACTACCGGTAAATATTTTTCGTACAATATTTTAAAGGTCTCTGTACGCAAGCAAGTGCAAAATCGCAATTTCGTTTATTAGGTCATTCGACAAAATGAGAAGAAAGTGAGTAAACTTGATTTTCAGGTCTACTTGCTTGTTTCGCAACATGTTACTTATGACACTTTATAAAGATCAACACAATTTCATACGTCGTTTAATATATGAAAACTTGACGTATTATCACAAATTGCAATAATAAAACCATACCTCAAATTAATCAAAATATAAAACTAACTTTCAGTGTACAGAATGTAGTGAATCAAATCAATAGAAAAGTAAAAAGTTTACAAATCTGGTCAATCTAATTAGTATTTGAATTAATGCACCTTGTATTTAAGATTATGAAATTTCATTTGAAACCAACAAGCGCCATCTAACGAAACCAAGTCAAGTTAACATGTAACCATAACCACGCTTTGCATCAGGCTTTTTGTTCGAGCAAACTGGTTGGTATGCATTGAAATGTATTCATTAAGTTATTCGCTTAGAGTAACCACTAGGTGGCGCAAGTTTTCGAAATCCATCTGAAATTTAAAATTACTGTAAGAAAAAGAGTTTATTTTCGTTTAAGTATTCAAGTGATCAATTTTCATGGGTTGAAGCTATAATCCAAAGACACGAGACAAGACAAGAGAGTAATATTTACGATTTCAGCAAGCGTGCCGATTACAAGGAGGGTTCAAAGAAAGTTTGTTGAACTGTAAACATGTTGAAAGATATTATAAAGATGTGAACCTGCGCACAACTAGTAAACATTACAGGAAAACGTAAACATAGCCATCAAACGTGTAATCAAAGCTATCTTTAGAAACAGTTACATTCAAATAAGTGTGAACGCCGCAGAAACCAGGGACTAACGAGAAAGAAATAAGAACAATGTTTCCATTATTGTGAGTGCCGTCGTCTCAAGAAATAGAAAAGGCAGGTCTCTCAGATTTGGTGTCTCACGCAAGTGCGTTCTACTCATTGTAATATGTAACCTGAATCGAAATAAATGGCAATGGAATCTACATTCAGTTCACTAGATTCATTACAGTAATGCAGTTGGTGTTTTCGTTGGCTGGTACAAGTGGCCAGTTCAAACTCCTCATTAGGATGCTCACTCCAGTTATTTGTAAGGAAGAGATACTTGAAAGTGATAAGACTTCGACAAGTCAATAATACGTGTGGACATTAGCGACAAACAATAAACATTTAGGTCAGTGATTAGTTAAAATGTGTGGACATCATTAGTTGTTAAAAAACACAGTTATATAGAGTATATAAGAGGAAAAACTTGAATAGTACGAACACGTTGTCGGCGGCTAGCCGTGACCCTGAGACTGAATAAGATCTAAGCCCGCGCAGCTAGTTTTAATGCCTTGTTTGGAATAAGCAGTTTTTAGAAGTGGTAAAAGAACAATAAACTCTTGATTTATCACAGTGCACAAATATACGATCGACGAACGTGCCTCTAAGCTAAACAGGCACGTGCGCTGCAGCCACTGTTTCTAAAACATTTCTCATTAAGCTAAACAATTGTGCAAAACTCGACCTCTATAACACAATTTAGAAGTATCAGTAAAACTACAAAACATTTAGCGTTTATTTGATGCTTTTCAATTTCGAAATACCTCCAAACGCCATCCCACAGGTGAATGGCTCTTCAATACACGAATCATTTAATAAACGATGCATTGCAACATCCTACATGAGCATTGATAGATGTTTTAGGATGTCAGGTCATCCCACTTAATAACATTCAACGGAGTAAAACAAGCTCAACCATGCCAACCTCTAAAATTCCACTGGAGACCAAACTCTCAATAGTTTAGAGTAAATTGAAATATCTGCCAAAAAAAAAGTAGTAACTAGTTATGATTAATTATCTGTTAAATATAATATAAAGCAGAAATTGGCAATAATATGAAACATTAATATTATTTTCAGAATTATATATATTATAATTGCCGTTATTATCAATATTATAAGCATATTATTACAATCTGACTTTATAGGATTGTAATATATGCTTATAATATTGATAATAACGGCAATTATAATAGAGCAGCTAGCAGCTAGTACACAATAATTGATACTGGCCCATTATATGGCCATACTTGGCCGGTGGTGTTCAGTCATCCCTTGTTCGTCACCGAGTCACCTTCAGCTGACGGGGTGGTGCGTCCACCGTTTGCGACATTTTTATTACTTTGTTCCGGTACATACACACTTCTGCAGTAATTAAAACCAGTAAACAAATAAGTTGTCCGGCCGTGATTACTTCGGCGTCCATCTTAAGTGTTTAGCCATGCAGCAATGGGCCATGCACCTCTGCCGAAGGGCGATAATGGTCCACTGTGGCGCATGCATGGCCCATTGGATACTGAAGCCTTAGTTTCAAACCATTTTAATGTAAATATCTCGCCATCAATCAATCATGGAACTTCAAATTGAAAATTTTCACAAGATTATGATGTACAAAATGTAATCAATGAAATAATGTAAATAAATTGAATAAAGAAAGAAAATAAATCCTATTCTAGGTATTAAAATATGCTTCAGAATTGGAGGCAAATTAAGACATATAGAATAGAATCGACATACGAACAGACCAACAGGATCTTTCTTGAAAGGTTCGATTTTTGCCATTTGCCTAGAGAACCTGTGCCAGAACAGAAAATGTGCGAGTTCATATAGCACGTTATTGGTTTAGTTCAAAGTGTCAGATGATCTTGCCCTCCCATGGCTCATTGCCTGGCTACCCTCTTGCTCAGGACTCATGACGTCATATTTATTGCTGAAATATGACGTCATGAAATATGTAATACAACAAAAATGTCAAGTTTAAACTAAAATTAATTACTAGTGGTCATATTTATGGAAATTTCATTTAATAACAGTTTTGCCTAGATCTTTAGATAAGTTATTGAATTACCAACAATCGTGATTAAATTTACAAGTCCGACGACATTTATCTCGCGTTATCATGCACCAATATACAAACTAATGTGCAAATTATATTGGTTCAATCAATAATCTTATCCAACTTAACAACAAACAACGTTAAGACACTCATACCTCTGCACTAGGATTCTCTGTGTCGCAAATGGCATGGACGAACACAGAAACACAAGACAAACACCCAAGACCCGAGAACAAACTTCATGCTCACCACACAAAGTGTGCCCCGGCCGGGAATCGAACCCGGGACCCCTCGCTTCGAAGGCAACGCTACTACCAATTAAGCCACGGAGCCGTCTTATTAATTTAAGTAGCATAAGTTTCTACCTATACACGGAGTAGTCTCGAGGGAATGAGAGTGGACAGTGATTGTCCTCACAGCCCAGTTGGTAGTAGTTCTGCCTTGTGCGCTATTGGTCGTGGTTTCGATTCCTACCCAGGAAATACATAAGTATATTTTCTGTTTAATTCTATGTATTAACAAAACCAAAGCATATTAGTTTCTTAAAAGATTCTATCAGTAATCTGATTTACATGCAGACTAAGCTTAGTTTTGGGCTCGATGGCACTGTTGTCCAGGAACATTTATTATTTACTTTAGTCGCTTTACACTTAAATTCATCTATGAAGCGATTAATTCGTGAATTTTATTTATTATTTAAAAAGAATACCGTTTGTTACTGATTGCAATGTATATGGTTGCATAATTGTTTCAATTATAAAAATATAATAACTCTATGTACTAACTACCTTACACATTTTCTACTTTTGTTGGAGCATGTTTGGATGTGTCATTAGTTTCTCACTGTAAAAGTACCTAGTATGTGTGCCACGCTATTGACCAATGACTAATTCGAAACAAAGTGGGCTAGGCCACTGATTACTACGAAGGTAAATGGTAAGCCATACAATGTACAATGTTAGAACAATGATAAGGTTAAGCCACAGATTAAATCATTATTTCTTTGTAAGCTAGCCTTTTTAGTCTTTTTAGTTAGTGAATCATGATTAATATAATCGAACGATATCGCCAAGTACAAAGTGTTGTATTCGGGTACCGAACGCAGAAATAAACATCACTTGGCTACACCATTTTTGCAGTGGGTTCCAAACTAGGCGAATCCTGTATTTTGGTAACCCTAGTTAATTATAATGAACCAATCTAAATGATAATTTCACCAACGCTTTGTCTTGAACTTATTATGTTAGGTATACATAAATATAACGCCGCTGGGGCCGCGGAAGAGAAACACCATTCCCTTAGCCCCAGCACTCAGGCATCAAGGAACACCAGGGTGGTTTTAGTGATTCACGCCCGACGTAACCACCCTGCCCTTCCCTGGGCGGGGTGGTATACGTAAGTAATGCCACACTGGATAAAAAAAAATTATATAATACCTAGTATTAAATATACATATATATGTGACGGATAGTAGGCATTCTAAAGGAAAACAAGATGAATAAATACCAAGGCAGCGCATCGTTTGACTCAAACGAGTTAAATATAGTTATGGCAAAAACGACTAAGTGCGATTTAAAATCGCACTTCATCATCATTGTTCAAAAGATCCGTATAATATTTTAATGTTTCCGTAAATTGTTGATAGTTCCACAGTTCCATATGTTCTGTAAAAATTGGAAACCACTACGGCTAATACTTCCAAATATATAGCCCTTTTAATGGTAGGACAGACAAACGGAGAGACACTTTGTATTTAATAGGGTTTCCTTCTGACCTCTGGGTATGAAACCCTAAAATTCTAATTGAATACAAGCATAATACCAATTTGAAAACAATGTTGCGCTTTACCCTCTACTAGATCCCTTGAGCTGCAGGTGGCATGGTAAAAAATTACAGAATTTAAATATTTTGCGTATTCGACATACCTGTTCGGTGCTGTTATTATTGGGTTTGTATCGAGATAGGACCGGTCTAGTCCTTGATCGAATCAACGGAGATTCTGATACAGACGTCATTTGTCACAGATATTTTACAACACTTTCACGATAGTCTATAGGACGAAATAAATGCAACAAACTAAACGTATGAAAGGATTTTAAAACAAACGCCCATTGAACGTTCAGGAGGAAAACATACTGATACAATTACTGCAATATGGGCCGCTACTACACTAGCAAACGCGATACCACATTTTTCAGTCGACAAATCACATCCGGGGGAGTCGAACGAAGCCCGTGCGGGTGAATCGACCGATTACGAGGACCACTTAAACAGTAAAAACACTGATAAGCTTTGGTTTGATGATAATTATACAAGAGGAAACTCTTCCCAGTCAAACTGATTTTAAATGAGGTCAGTGCCCCAGTACTTGTACGATGTAAATCAGGGTCTCTAAATTTCTAATAGACCGGACCTCCAAAAAAGGAAATGAAAATTAATAATATTGTAATTTAGAACACGCACAGAAATGTTGAGGTTCATTTGTTGCAATAAATATAAGCTTGATAATTTACACGAATTCACAATGCAACGACCGTTCTGCGATTACAAATTCGCTAACTGAAACAATAAAACAATCCGCGCGAAGTGGATAGCGAACGCGTTCGTCACTGCATACTGGAGCGATATGCAAGTGTCGCCGGGCTACGACGACCGGCCATAGGGAATTCGGTATCGGTGTCATGGTGTTCAGTTGTAGTAATGTAACTTCACATGCAATCGCCTGAGGGCCGAATAGCGGTCGCGAATTCCTACTCGTAATTCAAACGTCGCACGCAACGTATACGTGCGCTGTAGACAAACGGTCCTGGCGACCTAATAAACTGCTACTAGATGTCAGTTTATTGCATGTCCTCGTATGATACCAATGCATAGTCGTGCGATATTGTAACTGTACCTACTCAACGACCGAAAAACGAACAGAAATATATTCATTTTAAAAGGCAGTACGTACTACAAAGATATGACGTTTCAAATGCTACGATACATCTGTAAGCTTGATGTCCACTGTGAAATTTCGTTAGTATGTTTAACAGCCAAACCTTATAATCAACTAACAGATGACTGGCGATAGATTACCATAACAACATTATTAACTGTCAAAAAATGTATGGACCTGTCCGTCCGAATCTATCTCCAGTAATCTCCAGTGGGTTATAGGGTAGGATAGGAGGTAGATAGTCCAGTATCCGTAAAAATCAAAATATTAAATGAAAAAAAGCAAAATGTTAATAAAACTTGCATTACATGAAAAAACCATGTAACCTGTAAATGAAAGTCACGAAACAGCTTTTAAAATTACGTGCCTAGGTCGGCCGCATACAGCTAATAAAAATGGCAATAAATTACTTGATTTAATTAAAAGAAGATACTTACCGCTATATTTTGATTTGATTGATGAAGCAGCACATGAAACAAAAACAATGTTTAATGTTAACAGACGAAATATTCAAAGTCCACCTGAAAATGAAAGAATTTGAAAATGTTTACAAACAACATCGAATTCCTTTGATAAAATGTCTACATACCCAAACAAGGCAGACAACAAGTACCTACGTCTTCTAGACTATCTGTGCTCACGTAATCTACTTCCATTAACGTTTTTTTGTCACCCCGTATTTATTTTTGTTCATGTAGTATTTAAATATTCCAAATGACACGCAACCACGAGTTTGCATCGCAAAGTGAAGCATCTTACGGTGTTGGTCAACGCACCAAACAGTGATTCACTCAGTTTGTATGCTAGTATTGTTTTTAGCCACGATTGTTTTCAATCAATGTCGATCAAAGCAATATAGATGACTAAATAAAAATAAATTAAACATCGATTGCCATTATAATAATTATGGAAATATTTACGGCATAGTGTTGTACGTCTCATTATTCGTTATATGATATCAATACAACTTCTACAGTCATTCTTCTCTACAAATTCAATGCTATTAAGTATATTATTAAGGCAAATTGATGCAACTTACATTTAGGTAAAGTAACAATAAAAATCGTACAGATTGTTGCTACAATATGGCGTACTAGTTAGTATTACATAAATCTTACATGACTGACTGGAGCTCTCTATATTTTCCATTTTGCATAGATAAATCTTGTTCTCACAATTACATTTGCACCAAAATCATTGTCCCGCGCAACAATTAATAACATGTAACAGACAATCACTGCACTTTCTAAGCTAATCCATAACATTAGACGAGTGACGATAGGATACTGTTCATCGACCCGGTTACGTGTAAATATTGATAATTCACAAAGTTTATTTACAATAGGAGAAAACGACGTACACGCGTGCCTATGTTTACGTATGAGATGCGTTTTAACGGAGAGCAAGCGGTGTGCGCGGATGTCGACTGGTACTGAGCTGGCAGGCAGCAAAGCGCGAGCAATTGCACTAGAAGCTATTTCAATACATGCAGAGAATTCGCAACTCGGCGGATTCCGCACGGTCGGGGTGGCCGCGGCCGTAGCGTCGCATGCCCTCTGAGGTCAACCTTCTTCTTATAGCACGGGTACTCGTACTCACTACTGGCCACGCTGCATATCAGTTACAGTATAGCAGAATTAATTTATCTAAGGTCACTGCTTAGCGATGTGCATATATTGAAACGAAGTTTTTAAATATTATACTATATAATAAAATTTGCAAGGCACGTTGTTTACCCCGCAACCGATATCTAAAATCGACCGGTGCTGGTGTTACTTTGTCATAATATGATGACTGATGTTCTAAATCTAAATAGATGAATCGATTCCAATACGGTTTTACAATTAAAATTTAGTTTAATTTGTCCAACTTATGAGCTCTTTTCCATAAGGATCTCTATATGATGGATATAAATAATATTTTAAACAAGTTTAATTAGTAATAATATTTATTCAATTTTTTTATTATTTTGTTTTTTCAAAATTTCTCCTGTATATATAGTATATTATTGGTATATTTGGTTACCTATTCTTGAAATCTACATAAGATTTCAAGAATAGGCAAAATAATAAAAAAATTGAATAAATATTATTACTAATTAAACTTGTTTAAAATATTATTTATGATGATTATTATTGATGATATAACGTTTTGTAAGGCTCGAAAAAATTGTTTTTTTTTTTTTTTTAATTATCATTGTTTTGTACATAATTTTCGAGTTACCAGATATTTATCATATTTTCATGAGACCTGTCATGATCCCGGGTAAAATCACATAACATGGTAAATATATCGACAGCTCGAAAAATAAAATAATATTGTCAAGTAATCATTTAGCAAAACTTAAAATGCGTTAAAACAGAAGTCAAGAACCAATCAACATCTACCAGTAAAAAGGTCAAATTAATTAATGATGATACAGCATTTCGAAATGAATGATCAATTAATTTACGAGGACTTTGACTGCATGCATAAATACTGACATACATAAATGACATGATATAAATGCACGACATTATTCTAGATGGATTGATTGGACCGTTACGATAGCATTGTTGTGATGAACAAAATACATAGTGTATTGTAGAAATGCGGTTTACAATTTGGGACAAACTGAACTGAAAGGAAAAACTTCTTTATGGCTATTTTGGGCTTTGGTCTCAACTAAAGCCTGAAGAAAATACAGACGCGGTAATCGTAAACAAACCTGCATACATACCAGAAGCTCATTCAAAGAAAATTTAAAATCATTATTTTATCGCATAGTCAATGATAGAAAATAAAGGCATAGAATAGACTTCGTAGCATTCGTAAATTTTTTAAATAAAAAATATTACAGTTTACATTACGGAAAACGGAAGCTCTTCCAGCTTCCGTAGTAATGTGTGTATTAAAGTAATTTGGTATTAATATGTGTATTAATACCAAACACCTCAAAAAAATACAGTTCTTTCAAGAAATAATAAAAATTGTGACAGATGATGATGATTATGGTACGGAACCCGAAACAAAAATATTTGCATTCATCTCAGTTACGCAATACCTAAAAAAACCTCAAGACAATAATATGAATTTCCCCCGCTCTTATCCGATGCTTAAGTGGGGTTGAGCGCAGACCGACACGAGGCAAGATGAATCGGAAGTACTCAGGGATGGCCCAGTTTCAGTGTTCCAAAGGCACAATCCTGACCTCGTTTTAAGAAAGACCTAACGACGACTGATTAAAATTGACCACCGATTTTTGTCCTATTTAATGGGTGACGGGAGCCGATGTCCGATTTTACGCCGACTCAACCAACGCACAAGCTGCCTGCGTTCTTACTCTTTACTCGTTTGTTGTTCTTCTGTAAAAATGTCCGTTATTGAGACATTTTTATGGCACATCTGCGTTGCTTAATTAGAATTATAACATGATTTCTATCTTCTCAATCTCAACACACGGGTCAACAATTAGTCGGGTCATATTCACTGACCCTTGATGTGAGTTGACAAAGTATGCAATTTTACATTCACGACTAGTTAGATACTAAGAGGATAGTGGATGGTGGACGTTTTTTTATCTTAGTCCGTACTTGATTGGTGCCATTTTTGGCACTGAAAACCATCTAGAAAGATACGATTGTGTAAGGTGGTAAAAGTTGTGGCGAGCTAGTTGACAACCTGAGCAATTTTCAATATTAGTTGCAAATACACTTGCAATTCATACTACACTTGAACACTACACTTGCAATATTAAACAATAATTTTGACTTGCACGATTAATTGCTTTGGTTTTGTGACAATCTTATATTTTCGTGTAAATAAGTTGCTAAAACGTGTCACGTGACCGTTGTATGCGGTCCGAAAGCACGGATGCGCACCATTCAAATGGAACTAAACAGTCAACCATCCCAATACTGACCAAGTGGAGAATTCCTTAACTTAGGTGATAGTAAAGAACAACTAGTCAAGCTTCGCCACAAGCGCTCGTGTGGCCGTAGGTGACGCGCAAAAGAAATGGTGTCGGTTACAGTCACCCGCGGTGAGTTTCCGCGTGAGGGCGCAGGGCGCAGCACCCGGGATGAGGTTGCACGCTCGCTGAACACGACACAATACCCTTCGCGCCAAGATACCATGAGATCATGTTTAAGCTAGAATAATGCAAATATCCTACCCTACAATGCTATGACCATTCATAACTTTGTTGAATGCAGCAAACTGACCATAGCAATGGGACTTCTTGCGCATTATGAAGCAACCTTGTGAAAAATACTTTATTTACGAGAAAAGACGACAGGCCTTCAAAAATAATACTTGCTTCTCTGGGTCTCCACAACAGATGCTGCAACAGTGCTGCTACCACACACAAGACACACCAGTCATCGGGTAAAGTAAGGAGTTGGTTGCGCTGGACGACTTAGGGTTTGGGGAAACTGGGGGCCATTGGGGAACAATGCACAATACTTATCCATATATAGGACATCAGTACAGGCCTTGTCACCCCAATTAAGAGGCAAGCAGACAAATGCAGGAATTCCAAGATGCATCCAAACACAGAAAAGATAAAACTGCAGAAACACCTGCAGGTGTCCTTCTGTTTCTGATGCTGGAATTTTGCTTCCACTTGTTTTAAATCCATACATTACAAAACATATCTTATTACTTTATATAACCAATTCTTGTATATTTATTTATAATACAATATATATTTATTTCGGAAATGGCTCTAACGAGTTGGATGAAATTTTGTGTGTAGATAGGGTTTTGCTGTTTAAGTTTTTATTAATTTACCTTTGTAATTGTATTGTTTGTGAAAATAATATTTTTACTTCAGTTACTAAAACCCTATATAACAAAGCAAGGAATGCTTTGTTAAATAAATGGTAAGCATTAAGCCCATAGCAAACATCTGTGAGGTTTGTGTGATGGTAAAAATAATGTTTTTTCATGAATCTCAGATATATTATTTTTTGTATCTAAGAGTGTCCATGTAACCTTTGACACAGGCAAACAAGGATGCAGGAAGATTAGTTTACATGAGATTTTTAATTTCTTCAATCCTGAACTGAACTGAAGTAGGTATAAGTTGGTCAGAAATTAAAAAGCTTAATGATTTTTCCCTTGGAACTTAAAACAACTACAACTAAGTACAAGTTCAGTAAATTAACAAAAAGAAATCCCAAGGTAAACAAAATGTTCAAGGATACTGAGTGTAGTGTTACACATAACATAATTAATGATTAAAATAAGGTCATGCCAGTTTCACAGAAAAAAATGGGTTATACAAATGTAGACCCTTTATGATACCAACAACCAACATAGAATGGTAGTAACAGCATACTTCATAATGTCATTTCAATCAAAATCTAATAGAGATAATACAAAAACATGAAAAATACAGTTATTGACAGCTCCACAGCTAAGTTGGTAATGCCAGCCTTCGAAGGGTTCCAGGTTCACTCCCTAGCAAGGGCAAACTTGAGTCTTATATGTTTGTATTGTGTATGTTGTCTGTGCCCCTGCGACAGTGAGAATCTTCATGCAGCGGTATGAACATGTAGCAATATGTATTTATATTTTTTTTAATACCTTCTTATCTGCATCTAATAAATATGATTCTCAAAGCAGCGGTACTATTTCTATCAGTGACAGACATAAGGTATTAAAGTACTGGTCAGATAATATTATATGGTAGGACACATGTCTATTTTGATACCAAAAAAATTAATACAACTGTATCCAAAACAAGTATCTGCAGCATTGTGCTAATAAACAATGAAAAGCCATCAATATTGATTGATTGCATTGTGACTTTAAGTTGTATAAAATGTATCAAATAAACATTTGAAAATCTATTCTTCGGTGATTTTGTTGAATATTTGTCAAGAACTTGGATATTTTTCACTGCTAAATCAATTTAATCAGTCTAAACACATCCAGAGTAAACCACTAGGTATCCTAGGTGTTGAGCTGTAAGTTAGCATGCAATGTAAATAAACTTAAAATAAACTATTGTAAAAACAGGGTTATATTTTCATGATTTAGTAGGTAATATCTAGAGTTGATTTTATCATCCATAAAATGTCCTAGAATTATGAAACTACGGTTTTTAGAAGATTTTTCAACTAATTGTTGTAAAGTTAAGAAATGGTTATATATAAATAAGCCTTTTTATTATGTACTATTGATTACCAATATTTTATCAGATAAAACTTGTAACGAATATTTTGATCCTTGAGTAGCTGGTTTTCAATGGACATGGAGGCAAATAGTCTTGCCAAGTTCCTAAATAACATGATTTACCTGATCTCTGCATACTGATCGATAAAAACACTTCAAATTGCAAACATAATCTCACGGTCCCACAGATTTCTAACACTTTACCGAACTGCGAACTGCAACTCTACAATATCAATCTACTATGTAATAAACTGTCAACAGTTTAGTTCAACATGACGGTGTAGCCAGATGACATAATGGGAATTCTACAAACAGTACCCTGCAAAGTACACGAGTCATATCCGGTACAAAACTACAAAAATAGCGGACAGACGTAAGATATAATAATATTGGTCATTCCTATGAATGATTGATGATACTTAAATTAAACACCCACCTCGCCTGTTGTTGGTGGTAAATACAGTATTGAATAAACATTGCCTTTGGTGTTGCAGATGTCCATCAGGAGGCCCGTCTGCTCGTCTGCCCCGATTCAATAAAAAAAAAAAAATTATTGATATCACATTGAATGTAAACATATATTTGTATTTTTTTATTTATTGGATGGAATAATACAATATATAAAGCCTCTAACATAACATTAAATTTCCACTAATTATGATATACAATATATTATACACTATACATGAAAATATGGCAGACTTTTTATATAAAATAAAGATATTAATGCAAAGACATAAATACAAAAAATAAAAACAATGTAACTAAATAAAAATAAAACATACCTACAAAAAATTATGTTACATGTTTTAGCTACGCTGTTTTTATATTTGAATTTGGAAATAGAGAAATTACAATAAATATGTACATGAAACTAATTGAAACAAAATATCGTAAGAGTTCATGACATGGTAAATAAAAACATTTGAAGCAAAATTTGTTCAAGTTTTGTATGGCTGAAACAAATCGTTTTAGATCCTAGACGAGGGCATCTGAACAATTTTATTCAACAAGTATGAAATGTCTAAATAACTATTATATTAAGAGTCTAGAACAAGAAAACTTGGTCGTATTCAGTTCTCCTGTTTTCCAGTAGTGTCAGTCTAGCAACCGAAGATAACCCTTGCAGAAACGAACTACATTCTAGGTGCTTTTGAAATTTGGTTTGAATTATTTTAACTTATACAATATAAACACCATACTTTGGGTTAAAAACAACTGAGGTATATTTTAATAAAGCATTTACAAATGATTTGTTTAAAGTATGTTTAACCTCACTACTTAAAACAAAACCTAACATACGAGAGCCTTTTGTATGTTCACAAACAATAATTTAGAGTCCAAATAACAAATAAATAATATATGAAAATAATTTATGTAGTTAATATTATTCTTCAAAATATTTGATGTGGATGATGGAAACATTTAACAGAAAAAAAAAGTCTGAATTTCATACTTTTCGTACTATTCTGGCAATATTGCAACACGCTTCGGACGCTCGTGCGCGCTCACTTCACCGCCCACCCTTTGACGGTAGAAATTGATTTTTCGGATATTATTGCCATGTTCAAAAAAAGACTTGGTGCGAAAGTCTTGGTTTTGGCTTGGCGCGAAAGAACATAATTTAATCATGAATGTGGTTTTCGTGATAAAATTTGGTTCTTTTCTTATTTAAAAAAATACTTCATTTTTAGTATGTCTAAATTATTTACATGCACATAAATGCACATAAATTCTTTTTTACTATTTTTTTATATTTGCTGATGTTAATTTATATTTGTTTAATTTATTCAAATAAATTATGTATTAGCGCATGAATTAATTACAATGTCAAAAGTTTAAAGTTTATTATCTGTCTCACGTCACACTCAGACTCAGTCTCATGTTCTCATGAGTTTCAACTCACTCCAATCAATTCAATTATATGGAATAGTTGGATGATATGATACTATTCTGTTGTTTGGATGTAAATAATGTAGTTGTGTGGTTTTGTTTCGCTTAAAACACAGTTGTTCTTTTTAATTGCTCTCATATTTGTTGGCTAGTTAGTGGAAGTACGCTCAGATTACCCGTTTACTACCTACATTTACTATTGGTACGTTTTAACTTTCCTCAGTAGGTTCAGAGACCGAGATTCGGAAATATTTTATTACCTACGATTGAAGTATACTGTACAACAAGTTAACAAATACCTTAAACATAGATTTTCATTTAAGGTGATTTGAAAATGGGTTTTTTGGAAAAGTTTCGGCCTGCATCCATTACACTGGTGAGGCTCATTACTACTACCAGCAAATTCAGTAACGAAAACAAGAAACGTTTTACAAAGGTTCGTATATACCAATTTATTATTACAAATATCAGGGTTTGCTTATAAAGTTTTTTCAAAAACTGTATTGTACTACACCAAAAGAGTTATGCAGGTATATATATAACTAGCTGCGCCCCGCGGTTTCACCCGCATAGTTCCCGTTCCCGTGGACAATACGGGGATAAATTGATTTTATTTTTTTCGTTAATTTTCCAATGTTTTAATAGTTATTCTGCTATTCGGGACGGAAACAAATCCAACAAATCAAAAACCATGGCAATCGGTCCAGCCGTTCTCGAGTTATAAGTGTTGTAACAAACACGACTTCTTTTATATCTATAGATTTTATAGAAACCTCAAAAATTGTAGCCTATATGTTATTCTGATGTATAAGCTACATTGTGGTAAAGTTTCATTCAAATCCATTCAGTAGTTTTTGCGTGAAAGAGTAACAAACATCCATACATCCATACTTACAAACTTTCGCCTTTATAATAGTAGTAGGATGTACAGTCAACTGGGTGAAGATCGGCATACATGTTTAAAAGCTTTATTTAAATGAACACAGCTTATATATTAATTCTAGAATAAGTTTTCTACTATGATCAAATATTGGTATCATATTATTAAATGTTCTGTTGTTGGCCAGGTGAACTTCTGCAGCATACACATGTTGTTCTTTTGCTGTCTATGTAATAAGTAAGAAGTTTCCTGTGCATTTCATGCATATTGGCCCATAAACAGAATATTTATGTGCATGCCCATAGGTTTGACATTTAGACCTGAAATCATTTGACAGCTCCGTAGCTTAGTTGGTAGTAGCCTTTTAAAGAAAGAGTCCCAAAAGCAAGGGGAAAGTGAGCATAAACAAATTTAGTAGTTCTTTGGTTTTCTAACTCTATTATTTATATATACAGCTATTCAGAGCAATCTTGAATTTCTTTTCTTAGTTTCTTCAAATATTCTATAGGTTTTGCAAGTGGAAGGATAAATTTTCACCATCACTTGTATTGGTTGATCTAAGGTTTATTGGTATTGTTATATATAACAAAATGTTTTTTGAGATATTACATAAGTATTTATATGCATATATAAAACTCTTATTCTTATCAACAAAATTTATGACTCAATAAACTTGCAGCTGGTGTTAGTTACTATGGCAATTTTATACCTCATATTTATTATTTTTTTAATAGCCAAGCTAGAGACATGAGTAGGTAACTGGTAAATATGTAGTAAGACTATTGTTTCTTATAATGTGGGAACATGATCTAAAGATAAATCTAAATATGAATATTACATCATGCCTATAATCAAACAAAAAAATCTAGTCTCCTTGATTTTTCAATATTTTTAAAACAATGGAACTCAAGCAACCCACCTGATTTAAGTGGTTACCGACGCCCATAGACAACAGCTATACAACTCAGGTCTTTCCCTACTGAAGTATGAGAAGATCCATATCACATTCCATTGCATCATCTCTTGAGACGGGAAGGTCTGCCTTCTGCACTGTAGGTTGTGTGTTTGATTCCCACTCAGGACAAGCATTTTTGTGATGAACACAAATATTTGTTTTGTTTCTGGGTGTTATTATGTAATGTATATGTATGTATTTAAAAACACCATGTATTCTATAAGTTATTTCCCATAGTACAAGCTATTGTTTGGTGCTAGATGATGCTATGTGAAATGTCCTTGAATATTTATATTTATTTCAGAATGTCTTTTCCCAGTCTTTAAAGGAATATACAAGTGTTTTCACAATTGTAGCCAGTTGTGCTTTCCTTTGGCCAATAAAAAAAAACAAACAAGCAGTCACCAATGTGAATGTGGACAGATCACAAGCTATTATTCAAAATGCTGATCAACTATTTGAGAATGGTCACTATGAAGAAAGTTACAATATACTAAGTCAACACGAAGTAAGTATCTCAACCTTCATCAAAAAGAAGGAGTTACTTTTGCTGTTTATTTTTAATAATGTCATTTATATATATTTCTTTATTATTACTTCAAGTACTCCAAGACAGAAATTGAGGCTAAGAAATTTGAATTAAAAAATATCTGTGATGTTTTAAAAAAGGATTAAATACTCAATGAATTTATTAGTAGTTTTTTAATTTTTATTAAGTCCAATTTTTTAACTATATTTCACTTTTACCAATTATTTTAGGTCTAGTATTTTCTTAATATTATTATAAGTTTTTCAACAGCCACATCAGGGGAGTTATTGCTATGTATAATTACTAGTTTAAATAGGCAATGAAAAATATCTCAGAATAAATTATAATAACTCCTAATACATGAACACATGTTTTTGTTGCAGGATTATGAAAATCTTGAAGTTCAGTGGAGATTGGTTCGGGCTCTGTACAACATGTCCAAGGAATCAAAATACAATAAAGATCGTCAGAAAGAATGCATTTACTTGGCTCATAATATCATATCAGATCTACTGATCAGGCACGAGGAGAATAATATTGTACAAAAGTGGTATGCCTTAATACTTGACACCAAAAGTGCTTACGAAGGTATTAAAGAGAGGATAAAACAGCTAGAAAATGTTAAAAAGCATATGGATGTAAGTATTATTCATAAAATGTTGAGCACTTTGTGCTTGGCCTAGTTAAATTGTTATTGAACTCATAATCTCACAAAGACCATAGTAAGTATGCTTAATGAAATTGTCTCTCTTTTTGGCTAAGAATGATCAACAAGCATCCTATAACAACTTCATCTAGTCATTGTCAATATTTTCGCTTCTGTGGTATTGAAGTTTGATTACCGTCTATTATTTTTAAGAGGCTTGATTGCCGCTAAAGAACACTGTAATAAGCACTGTCCGCAATTTGTGGCTTGGAAATAGGGATTCATATAATAATCGGGCGATCGTCGAATGATTAACGCGGCTTAGCGATTAAAAACTCCCTAAATGGTCAAACGGCATCATTTTCATTAGCTAATTGTGGCTGATATATTATTAATTATTTTAATTTCAAAAATCATGAAATAGTCATGAATCAGTCTTTTTTTCGTAAATAGTAAGTTTATGACTTTTTCCACTTTATATTTTGGTAGGTAGGATCATCCTGATTTTTAATTATATTTTGATATAGCTGTGCCACGCGGTTTCACCCGCGTATAATTAAAGAAATCACTTAGAGCAGACATAATATCTTTGGAGTGCATGGTACTTACGTATAATTAGCCAATACCCCTGCGCACGCGGATAAAGCAGTTCGATAGTGCTTTTTCTTCCGACTTAGTACTTTACAAATATTAATATTTAAGGCTAACCAAGAACTTTATCGTAACTAGTTATCCTATACAAAAATATTTATTCTAATCCGACTTAGATTAGCGCGTTCAAACAAACAAACAAACCAACTTTTCAGATTTATTATATTAGTATAGATTGCTTGCAGAAGTTATTTACTTATAAAAGAAGGAAGAGAATATAATTAACACTTAAATCTCTGGCCATAATTATTGCAATTTGAGAGCGAAGTTATGCCATTTATTTGGGGCCTATGTTCGCTGTCAAATTGCATCCTTATAAACCGAGAATTATATATTTATATCTATATGCACTAAATTATAGATACATTACATTTTCTTATTTTCTAGCTGGCCGTGACCTTAAATCCCGAAGATGCAACCAGCTTACACATGCTGGGCGAATGGTGTTACCAAATCACAGAGATGCCATGGCACCAAAGGAAGATAGCAGAAGTTCTTTTTGCTTCACCGCCTCACTCGACTTATGAAGATGCTCTTGAATACTTTTTAAAGGCAGAGGCAGCGGAGCCTCGGTTTTATAGCATGAATTTGCTGAGGATTGGAAACTGCTATCTGAAATTGAAAAAGGATGATCAAGCAAAGTATTACCTGAAACTTGCCGCAAGCTATCCCGCAAAGTCAAATGATGATCATCAAGCTAATAAAGAAGCTGCAGAGCTGTTGAAGAAAATCATTTAACAACACTTATGATGAAGTAAAAATATATTAGTAATAAGTATCTTCTAAGGATACAAATCTCCAAACGAATCTAGGTGAATGGATATATTTTTTAATTATATTGTTATTAGCTTTAATAAATCTTAACTAAACTATTATATGAGTAATCAGGTGCTATAGAATATTTCTCCAGTCATGTATTTTTAGGTATATATTCTGTGCTCTAAACCAATTTTTACACTGCAATTGCATGACCGGCAGGCATACCTACTTTAAAATTTAATAAGACTGAAAGTAGTTGCTAGTAGAAGTACGTACATAATACTAGTGAATCCATCAAATGGCTGCATAAAAGAGATCACTTTTAGTGATAATGTCGCGTATTTTACGTTCTTTGTGTTATTTTAATTGATTTTATCATGATTTTGTTTTACTTTTGGTGTGCAATAAAGTGTTTATCTGTCTATTTATTTAAATACAATATGAGAATGAACTTATTATTTTTAGCAAATCAATGCCTTTGTCTCCCTTGTTTATTTATCTTTATATACCTTTAATATCTTTGTGGTAAGCGAGTCATTACTAGCGTGCACGCTGTTAAATACGATTCCGTTACATACATGAGGCGTATACATTAAAAATCAGCAATCTGGACTTTCAAATATTAAATAAACTATCGCTTAGAAATAAATAAATATTCTTGACAATTCACTTATCGTAAAAGGACTAGATAACAGATAGAATACAAATAGTAATTTGATTAATTAAATAATATTGTACTATAATAACAAAGTCTACTTTAGAACTAAGCCATCCATTTGTGTATATTATCAAGCCGTGCATTATTTGAATGTGACATAAGACCGACTTCTGTTTTGGTTTGGCTAACCCAATCAAAGCCATCCATACATCAAGAAAAGAAAGACTACCGAATTTTGAAGAAAACGGCTTAGCATTAGCAATTTGAAGTTTTGTTATGATTGTAATTATTTCTTGTTTGGGCAAAAGTCTGTAATAAAAGTAAACTATGGAAAACTTCAATATCGAGGAAGAATTAAGTGACGATGAAATACATTTCGGGAAGATTACTCTTAAAGAAATAAAAAAAATGCTGTGTAACCGACCCGTACCAAGTAAAAAGTAAGTAGCTTTCCCCGTAGTTAATCTTAGCGCACTGCACAAGAAATTTGCATTTTTTAGCGCTTACTTCAAAGTACCTGTTTGAATACGTACTATCTGTCCATCGATGTGCGAAAGGACCCTCCATCAAAACCTCTTTCATCTACATCTACATCAATTGCTTAATAGCACTGGATAGTTTGAAATATCTAGATATATGAACCGAAAACTCATGGAGTTAACAGGGAGATCATGAAACAATAATTGATGCAAAATATACTATGGCTATGTACAAGATCAGTGAGCAAAGACATGTCTAACACATGTTTGCAAATATATTGTAATTTCTCATTTTGTCAAATTATCAACCCTAAAATAATGTGTAAGATTGTATGGAACTGGCATTTTTATTTCACCATTCATATGCTCACTCACTTTTTAATATTGTGTTTATTACAGGCATGACATTGACTTTAAACAGGATCCTGAAGCAAGTATGAAGCTTATTCAAACTCATTCGCAGCCTAATTTAAGGACCAAAACAGATATTTGTCCAGGCTTCTCATCAACACCGGGCTCACCTGCTCTGAAAAGAGAATCTGATCAAAGTTTCATCCAAATGGAAGATATGGTATCAAAACTATGCATATCACCTCGAAACTCTGATAATATTGAATTAAATAACACATTGGAAGTTATTGATTATATTCTAAATCATGGGCCAAACCATGTGCAAGAAAGTAAGAAACATGAACATAGAGATGAAACTAAGAAAAATGAAGTGGCTGATAATGCTGATTTAAAAGTGTGCTCACCATTAAAAATCAATAGTACCTCTAAAGTGTGTACAACATTGAATCCTGGCATCCCTAAAGTGTGTTCAATGAAGAGTAACAACCCTAAGAATGAGGACACACAAGCAAAACAAACATGTTTGAAAATTGAAAAGACTGACTTTAGTGACTTTACAAATTATTGCACTCCAGCTAAGGCTGTTATGAAACATGATTTTATTACTCCAGCAAGCATTACAAAAACTAAAACACCTATTTTCAAGACACCAGCTAATCCTTCTGCTCTAAAAAAACCATTAACACCTAGAAATACACCGGGACGGAGTACTGCTTACCAACACATAGCAAGTCCAATTGCATCATACATCAAAAATTGCCCTCAAGTACCACTGGTCAAAACTGTGCTGCCAAAGAAACCGCTACCTGGACCCTCATCAATTCCAAAACTTGTTAGAAACCCTTCACAAAGTAAAATACAAATTAACAAGGAAAATATGAATCTTCCTTCTGTTGCTTATAAAAGTGCAAAGAAAACTAAAGTGGTAATTATTGTCTCATCTTAATGTTTTCTGTTATGCAAACAGTTCTCATGAAAAAGTAATAATCAAGAACATCATATTAATGACTGCCTCATTATTAAATTGTTCACACCACACACTACCTATCTCTTAAGCATGTAATATTGAATGTCCATATCAATTGTATATCACAATTTTAATCTCTTGTTTCAGATCAAAATGCCAGATGAGGATAAATTACCCCAATGCCAGTGGGCTAAGAAAATGGCGTCATCTGCTTCCAAACCTACAGTCATGAAACACCAAAATAGAGAAATGAATCATGTTAAAAAGAGATTACTGTCTCATCAAGAAGATAGCTTTGAAAATATGTCTTACTTGCAAGCAGAAATTTCAGTGTGTACTGAAAAAACTGCTTTCAAGTCTACAAACAAATATTAATTATTAAAAATATTTTTTATTTATGTGGGTTCTGCAGTTGTTTCGAACCATAATAATGATAATTAATGCAAGGTATTTTGATAATTGTAAAAGAGACTGAGACTTCAAATATACTATCTACTGCCACCACCCACAACTTAGTTTCGAATTGTTGTTATTTTTATATGTAACATCTTTCTGAAGAATAAATTATGATAATATTTCCAATACCTAGTTTATTTATCGTCTAAAGTGATTGAATCATCCATGGATTTAATAAATGACTGAATAAAAATTTTAATAAACCAATTTCGAAACTTTCATTTACATTTTACACCTTTAAAAAAAATGAGACCTAATGCATTAGATACCTAATACGCAATCCTCGTACAATCCTGAGGTCAAAACCATGCGGCCCACAGTTCTGTGAATATCTCTCCAAAACTGGGATATCGGGATATCGTATCAAGATATCGGTGGTCATATTAAAGTTATTGACGCCGGGCCAGTTCTTAATCAGCCTCTTTAGCGAGAACTGACCCTTAAAAATATTTAAACAAGAAAAATTCGGGTGAAATGAAAAAGTATCTTCAATTTAAAGCTTTTAATGTGTAAAATATTTCATAAGTTTAAAACTCGAATTTATTTCCACAATGTCCAACCAGTGGATTATAATGAGATTTGCACACTACTTTTTGTTACTACTATAACAAGCATTTAATAGTAGACAGGTGTCAGGTGTTCATCGGAGTGATTGATTTTAATTAAATGCATAATGAGGACAGCTAAATGCACATTAAGTCGTGAATTGTAATGAGGGAGATTCGCACACTACTTACGTTTTTGGCACCGTTCAGGAACTAGCAATTCACCGGAGTGATTGATTTCTATCTGCTGCGACTACAGAAGATGATTGAAATAACCCCATAGGTGGATATTAGTTATCACACATATCTCGCTACATATCGTCACACACTTGTGAAACGGCACGTGAAGTGACTAATAGTTAAATCAATTTGATCAGGCAGGACATCGTGGAAGAGCCTTATTCTACAGTATAACATTCGAAAACTGAGTAGGTATACGTTTTCGAAATATAACAAGTAATCATATTACCCTTAACGAGTTAACAAGTACTAAGTTATTAAGTAAATACGCATCTGGCATTTGAAAAAGCAAAGATTCATTATACTGTCTTTACTAAAGTTAGGCCACAACAGGAGTGTATTAGTGACTCAAACAATAGGTCATTAAGGTATTGCCCAACCTTTGGTGCGAAAAAGCATAAGTCTATTACTACACAGATTAATTACTAGGTAGTTGTCTTTCCGTATTAGACACCACTTGGTTGATGCGCAATTATCGTATTATAAAATAGATCCAACTTGTATACTTTTTATTTGTACGAGGAAATATCTCTAGATTGGTAAATATTAATAGAGGCGAGTTGTGCATTACTAGTATTTGTTCTGCCCTAAGAATCAGACTTATAGATTTTGTGAAAATCCATTACACAGTAAATGCCCAAAAATACCTACATATAAACCCTCGAGTGAAAAAACACCCAGCACCATTTACATTTTGTGCATAGTTATATTAGTGCCAGTGCTGTATTTGGACTAACAGGCTGGTCCCACATGCTCCGAACAGATGTTGAAACCACAAACCCTGCACATAATTACTTATTTCAAAGTTTTCAATCACTTAAAGGATGCTCTTTCTTAAATGAAATTTGGTCTTCTAAGTGGTCTTATGTTTGATATTTGAGTAGACGAATGTTCATTGTACACTCAAATCTCAATCGTATCCATAATAAAAGATCAGGTTAATTTTAATTATGTAAAGGAACATTTGATTGACTACAAACTGAGTTTGTGGCCTCCAGACCAAAGGTGCCATCCGGTAAAAAAATATTTTATTAGAAAGACTACCCCAGATTACGAGCATGTGAGAGCATTCAAATGGTTATGTAGGTTATGGTTATTATTACATTGGTTACGATAATAATGTACTTATACTGCTTAGTAACAATAGAACCATGAAAACGATGACTAGGACCAAATGCTTGCACCAAAGTGTAATGTATTCTTATAATTATAAGTGAACCAGCCAATTATGCTATAATTGAGTTTGTTACATAATGGCTATTGCTTAGTTCTATTACAAAACTTAGGATATTTATTCTCTACATATAATAATGAAGCCTTTACTTTCAAAATATGACAATATTTAGACAATATGATTAACATTTTAGAAAGCTTCTATTAGGAAGTCAAGCATAAAATTTTATATTAACATATATTACTTAGGTAAGTTATATAAATCTCTATAAAACACAGTAATCATTTATTTATGTAGAAATAATAACATCAATTAAGTGCATAAACCATATGGAAGAAACGAGTAACAATCGATAAGTTTAACTCAGAGATTCAAATATCAAATATTCTACAAAATCCAGTAAAAAGTTGTAAAAAAATATAAAAATACACAAAATAATTCAATTATATCTTAGCCTATTCATATCCTAGAATTACGTGAGATTTATTGACAAATCAATTTCATATAATAAAACTTTTAAACCATACTGTTGCATAGATCCATTAATTCGAATACATTTTCGTGAGATTATCTGAAGTTTATATAATAATCGCTAATGAAAAATCTACAGCATGCAGGGACGATCCGACTCCTTATTCCCTGCTTTCTCAAAGAACATGAAGTCCTGTAAAAAGAAATATAGATTTAATTTTTTTTAATATTCGTTTATATCGTACACCGCTCTATTTAGCTCCAAACTTAGTAAATTGCAAACCAGATTACTCATAGATAGAGGGGTTTATAACCCCTCGCGGGTTCGATTGCAGACGCGGTGGGGCCGCAGAGAAAGAGGAGGGAGAGATACAGTCGGTATTGCGAGGCGCCGCTCTCCCTATCCCCTGCGGCCGAAGTAGTTATGGGGCCACAGATCTGACCAATCTCATGTGGGATCTAGGGCGTCTAACGACCTTTCGCTGCCTGAATAGAGATTGCCTGATAGAGGGCTCACCTGTTGTTATCTTTACCACTGCTGATAAACAACAAAGTATCACCGTAGTACGGCAAGAGTCAGTGATATCGCATTGCGCTCCTCACTTCATCGGACATCAGCGAGTACTGCTGTACTCCCAGGTAAATTACAGGCGGTAAATTCCCAGGTGTGGTGGCAATACCTCTCTATACAAACCTGGCTCAGGTTCCACTGCTACTTTGGTTTGGTCCGTCGGGACGTGTAGACTAGAGGGTAATCAGTAATCACCTACGGACCCGAGCAACATAGAGGTTTCTTACCAACTCTTAGGTTCCAAAGGTTGCCCGGAAGAGATCGCTTTTAGCGATAAGGAGCATGTGCCACCTATCTGTTGTATTTATTTTTGTATGATTACTTTTGATGTTATGGTGTACAATAAAGTAATATTCTATTCTATTCTTAGTGGTATTTCTTATTGAACTTACAATCAAGAAGCAGGCACCCAATAGCACCGCTTTAATCTTCACGTCCAAGTCCATTGGGAAGCTGATGCCGAAGAGGTCGGAGTCGGTGAAAGCCTCGCGCGCCAGTCCCGACCACTGTTTCTTGATTTTGCCCACTTTTGTTTCGCCGTCTTTGGAGAACACCTAAAAAAGACACAACATATTTTTATGCTTCAGAATGGATAAAGCTGCCTGGCTTAGCTGATGGTAACTGAAAGCCATAGACAATAGCAATACGACTTGGGTCTTGGGCTGCTGAAGTATGAGAAGACCCAATTAATCTGTGACTCTAGGCTCATGTGCCAGTAATTTCGAACACTATTCAAACTAAATTATATTATTTCGTATGGAACTCTAAAAACTCCCGCTTGTCGCCTATTTCCATATAAAAATTGGCATTGAATTTGACGTCGCCTCCATCGAGAACTTGCAAGATGTCCCTGGTTTAGTGTTGGCTAGCGGATTCTTAATGGTTATACAGCTTACAGATCGACCACTACTCCTCAATTTATTTATCCTAAGACGGTGCCAGACGGTGCGGCAACTTCCATCATAAAGCTTGAGTACTTAAAAGTAGCATGATACTTACTTAGAGTAGCATGATACTCACATTGAATTTAACGTCACCGCACATAGAGAACGTGCAGACGGGGCCCTTAATTTTGAGTACGGTATCTCCTAGCGCATTCTTGATGGCGTAGCTCGGCTTGCAGATCGACCACTCTTGCTCAATGGATCCTATGATCGTGCCGGGGGGTGAGGAAACCTCCATGCTTTGCAGCCAACACGGGCAGAAGCACGAATCGCACGCGAGAGGACGGTTTAGATGGATCACCTGTAAATTTAATGATAGCATGATACTTTCAATTCTGCCGGTCTAGAATTGTATATTATCATCTTGCTATCAAATCGTACAACAATTCATAGTTTTACAATAATATGTATAATTTATTACGAGATTATGTGTATTACGTAGTATAAAACTATACATGTAAATTATAGTTTCATGTAATGTGACAGATGTTTGGTACCAAATAAATTCTTCTTATTTCCTTATCTGTATATCTTTAAGCAAAGAAACATCATATAATACCTAACTACGTAATGTGTTAGCCTAATATTTATTTACTTATGCATAACTTTATCTACAATGTAGAATCTCTCCAATTATCAGTTTTATCTTTAAATAATGTTCGTACAATTAGTAATGTTTCTTCACTCTTAGGAAAGTACAATTTGCTGTTTTGTCACGAAAATGAAATATGATTGTTGTTATATTATAAGAATTTGTAATGTATCCATCTATTCACTTTTATTTCTATACTATCTGTCCTATATAGGAGTTATCCTATCTTATCTAATTACATGGTATAAAACAAAGTCGCTCTCGCAGTTTGTACGCTTAGATCTTTTAAACTAAGCAACGTATTTTAACTACTCAATATGCCATAATGCGACAGGTGTGGCCAGCCCAATCTTTAGTCCTCAGATTTCAGGTTTTTTTTTTCAATTTGCGGAAGTGACGGAATGAGCAGAACCTGGTGGTAAGTGGTTAACCCCGCCCATAACAGCAGCAATACAACTCAGAACAAGGTCTTGGAGTTCGAGCCTGCTGCGTCTATCACCCGAGATGGGGAGCGCACGCCTCATGCGCTTGTGATTTCACCGGCACGCAAACCCTAGGAAACACAGTAATACAAACACTACGGTTGACGGCAGTAGTGAGTTGCTGCTATATCACGTCATTGATTTAAGTGGAGTGTATAATGGTTTTACCGAGGCGGTCGGTAAGTTTGACACCGAGTATACCATGCTCTATCACTGCTGACCTCTACTGAACAGTTGAAGTCTTAGCACCGTAAGTAAGGATAGTAAGAAAGCATTCTTTCCATAAATTGGTTGTGTACAGTGGCAATCCTACCAATAACACTGTTTACTAATGGTACTGTTTTACATCCATAGCATTGTATCCAAAATTAATGTTAGTTACCTCATGTCCAAAATTGTCCATAATTTTAATGTCGAACGGTCGCATGGGGCCGCAGCAATTTCTCGTGCAGCAATCGTTTTCTTCGATGGCATAGTACACTTTTTGTCCGATACTGTTCTTCACAGTATACTTATTGTTGGTTTCGAAGCCGACGAACGCCTCTAGTAATTCTACTTTCTGATGCACTAGCAACTGATCAATCATAGACAGGTATTCCAAACCTGGCGGACAGTTGCTGAGGCCTTGAGGTATAGTCATCCAGCCACCTGGAACCAATTAAAAACCGGCTCAGTGCGATTCGAATTGGCAACCCAAAAGGTTAAGTACCAATTGTTTGCTTGAGGATTGGGAGATCCGCAGAAATGTCACATATATTGTGAAAAATTTCTGATGGCTTCATATTCATAAGATAGCCCTTTACAGATAGGACACACCGTACATGCCCCCGGGGACGGAATGTAAAAGATAAACAATGTCTAATTCAACATGTTACTAAAAATAGTGTTGTTGTAAGATTTGTACTTTATTCAAATTAAATTGCACTATGATGTGACAAAAAACCCGCGAAGCAACGGGTTATTACTCGATATGAGTATTATGTCAACCATTAAGTTAATGTCTTACAATATTAGTTAACATAAATAGGTAATAAAATACTTTTCTACCCTTCGTTGAGTCTTCAGCGTAAAGATTTTAGGTTTGTGGGTTAGAAAGATCGATGTCGAAGGCTTAGCAATAGGGGTTCCTTCGAGCACGGAACCCTAAAAATGGAGACAGCTCAACATGTGAGAGTTAGTACAACCAACAATCATAAAATTTTAGTTTTTGGTTAAGAGGTCTTTAAATAATTCTGTTTTATTAACATAATATGTTAAACAGCGGTTGATGCCTTTGAACAATAATAATGTCTATAGTATTACTTCATAATAAAGTTAAAATTTTATGTTGTTTTGATCGTGACAATATACACACTGTAGTGCAAGCGAAATATTATTATTAATCTTAAGGTTTTTGAGGAAAATTTATGAAATGAGAGAGAGGATAAACTAGAAGCGTTTCGAAAACGACATGCTATCACTTTTAAAATATTTGTTTTATTTAAAACCAGATCCAGTGACACAACTTACCCAAGTTTAATGTTTATCAATTACTATAGATACACATACAATATTTAACTTGTACAACAGATAAAGACTTGAACAACACAAATAGTACTTATACAATATGCTCTAAATACACTGAGAAATCACCAACAAACACAACAGCTAGAAAACGTAATTAAGATTGACAAGGGTACGTAATATAACAAAACAGATATAAAAGTAATTCAGTAAATCCCCTCCACCAAACTGTGATCTATAGTAAACATCAACCTCTTTTCTTCATCACTCAAAAACCTGTCGTAACCACTGTATTTGGATTTAAAAATGCGTCGGCACACACGGTTAAAACCTCTTTTCACACTAGCTACGCTCAATGTGTCTAAATAAATCATTTTATCTTTCACGTCTAAGTTTGCACGTTTGTTTGCAACGTAATGCTTGAATTTGGACCACTTCGCAGATAATATTTTGTCATTTTTAATGGCACCCTCGTTTAGATCAAAATGTAATTTATTGCCAGAGTTTGGCATATTGAAGAGTTCACGACTATAACTGTTATAACACTCAAATCGATTGGAGACTCAATTAAGAATGAGAAAGGTGCCCATCGCTTGTGATAAGGAGCGCAGAAATGTAAATAAAGCACTAATCAGCACACTTGAAATGACTGTCAGGGCGTCTTCGGCACCTAGACTATTATCTGCAAATAAGTCATTAGCCTGTTAAATGTAACACAAATAAGATATTAAATTTGCTCAATCGTGTAAATAAGAACCTCAAGTTTGTGATTACAACTGTTTATAAGTACCCCGTATCAGCCTCTAATGTTCCCAGGGACAGGAACACCGGCCTACTCTCGATAATTGAGAGTGAATGGGCTGTGATCTACCACGGAAATCCAATGTATTAAATGTACAATAAAAAGTAAAGAACACACAGAAAAAACATCTATGTTAGTCACACAAATGTCTTGGGTGACGACAACCAAGTAAGCTGAGAGATTGGTTATCCCTTAAAAACTTAGAAATCACAAATCGGAGATTGTCTTTCGATAATCGTTGGGCTGCTGAACGCAACCCTGAACAGTACTTCAATCGACATTCTTCAAAAACAGGAGGTTCTTAATTCGGCCCTATGGTTTTTTTTTATTTGATGGGGTGTCATTTTGAAGTGCGAATAATAGAGGAAGAACATGAAATAGTGGTTCACAAGAAGCAAGTGAAATTGATTTATTATGAAAGCCCAGTTAGTGTCGAAAATGTCTTCAAAATTTTGGCTGTGGACATGCAAGTTTGTTTCCTCTTGTAATTTCCCATGCCACATTGTATTCAGTAAGCTACAACACTGAGTTTCTTCTTATTTCTGACTTTGAGTGCCCAATGGCTCTTGTACTATTCAACCAAGAGGACAGCATAGAACGGTTTATATCTTGGCTAGACCAAAGTTTAAAGGTATTTGTACCACCAGAAATAGTTTAGTTTCTCACCTGGAGTGGCTTGCGGCTGTTGTACTATTGGGCCTGGTGGGGCCGGATAACCTTGGGCATAACCTGGCTGATATCCAGGTTGGTAACCCTGCTGCATACCCGGTTGGAACCCTGGTTGCATGCCTGGTTGAAATCCTGGTTGCATGCCTGGTTGGAACCCAGGTTGCATGCCCGGTTGCATTCCTGGCAGTGGTTGCCCACCAGGCGGTGGTCCCGGATATCCAGGTCCAGCTTGCGAGTGCGGGTATCCAGATCCAGGTTGCGGGTGTGGGTACCCTGATGACTGGCTTGGAGGATAACCTTCATTCAGCTTCACATCTTCATACCCTTGTGAAGTTGGGAAGTTTGGTGAGTATGGAGTTGGTTTGTGCGACATTATGCCTGGAAATTAAGAAAAATATATTTTATTATAATATTTATATTAATCAGGATTTTGATCCCCCGCTGTCTGTCTGTAAGCAATAAAAGGATATACCTAACAGATTTTCATAGGGATGTCACCAATGGGTGGAGTGATTCTTGAGGAAGTGTTTTTTTGCCACGCTGGTTTTTGCGGAGAAACATGGCGTATCTTTCAAATAGGTCATTTGGGTAACTTATAAAATTAAATTGGCCCATTGATTTCGGTATTACATAGATTATAAATGTCCCTTTCCCAAACAATTCGAAACGAAAGTAAAATTTTTACAAGTGTGTTTTTTGGTACCAAAATTTATAACAGAATTTGCATACCAAAAATTATAACAGAAACAAAAAAAGGAGGCATATAATCCTGCTACCCGTGCGAATCCGGGGCGTAATAATGGTGTGATTTATCTGTAATCTTTTTTTTTGTTAGTAATGTTTGCTCCAAATCTTAAAATTTTTATTGTTGAATATAATGTAAATGTGATTCGAGTGAATGCCATTATCCTATACAATATCATTATCCTATCCAAAATCATTCACATCAAGTGACTAATTTAATAAACCAACTTCAATACTTTAATTCCCCATTAATTAATTTTTTTTTTAATTTGTTATAACACAATATAACACAAATGTTGGCACAGGTATTAATTAACTGATTTTAACCTCACACTTTTTCCCTGAAGGATATTACATAGGCCTTGTTTCACTGTGGATTACACTTTAGGGATATATTCTACTATGGTGGAAAGAGTCTGCTCTTTTCCCCATAGCAGGATACATAATTCAGGAATCATCAAAGAAATTAATAATGTGGCAGTGACATCACAGCATATTTAATTTTAACTAGTAGGTACTATTAGAGTGAAATCTATGAAGGTCAAGTTTTAAAAAGATGCTAGCAAATTATTTTATATTCACTATTCATATTACCTATGTCTGGGCACTGATCCAATATCCTAGCCTATTAGAATAGAATCTGTTATCATATCAATTTACTAATGGATTATAGGTATAAAATGTAAGTAGGTACCAAATGTAGTATGTAATGGGATGAATACAACTTATGTCAATAGCACAAAGCTATAATTGTAGTCATCTTTAAATGACCTTCAACTCACAGGAAGTGGGCCTGTTCATTGGACTTGATTGAATCATTTAGGTATAGCAAAATGAGCTTGAAGCAAAATTATAGTCACATTTATAAGTCACATTTTTAAAGTAAAATTTTTAAAAAAATTTTAAGTAAAAAAACAAATTAGGCTAATAAATTAGGGACTTCTTGTTAAGATAAAATTCAGAACAAAAATTGTTTGATCATCTGAGACATAATAATAAGTCTTGTGTTAAAAAAAAAACCCTAATTAATCCTAATTAATTATTAATAGAGTATGATTAATATTCAACCTGCTTTGAAAATAGGAATGGATAAAGAAATATGGAAAACTGTAATGTGACATGGAATAAAGTAGATCAAGCGGCGTAACACGACTTGTAAATTTCGCGGATGAAAATTTTTGAATCGCTTCTCAATTTGGATTTCCTACCTAACTAATAGTAAAATATGGATACCATCGTTCAAGGAATAAATTTATGGTTAATAACGTTTAGGACACCAGTTAGAGTGCTATACCTAACATAATTGCTTTTAATAGACTTTTTTTTAGTGCGCTCAAAAGCCCGCGGCTTCCCAGAATAGTGATGTTACTATGACCTAGACACAGTAACTAAAAACTTTTACAGCTGAAGAACACTTATCACTAAAAAGCAGATTGAAGCAATAAAAACTATAAATGAAGGAACAGTAAATTACGTACCACGAAATCAAAATCCTGCAAATAAATTATGTTTCTATTGGGCGTGTGATGATGTGACTATGTAGATAGATGTAGATAAGTAGGTAGTAAGTATACATAATATTACATACACTTAAAATACACAGGCAAAATATAGTATTTGACTTTGACATTGATAGAAGAGTTTAAGTTTGACTTTGACAACATCTTTTTTTTCTTATACATTTTGACTTCATGGTGTGGCTAAAGACACAAAAAAAAGGAGAATTCTTCTGTATGTTATGAGAGACAGTCATCTCATTGTACGCTACGCTCATCTCATATATCTTCTTCTTTTCTTGTTGTCTCTCTTCTTGTTGTATATCTAATAATGTTTGGTTACGACTAAAAAGCTGTAATTCCGAATGGGGTATGAATCATTCATGACACATGAAGTCATACATGGTATCGATAATCATAATTTTAGTTATATTAAATTACTGAGGTTTAACAAAGTCGACTGGTTGATGTATCCGAACAACTATCAGGGCTGACATTCTTCAGAAAAATTGTATTTCCGGTTGAGAGTTGCCATACTAACAATTTTTACCCGGATGGTATGCAATTGTCAGATTGCAACTAAAACAATTCCATAATACAATATAATAATTTTGTCCAGGTCATATGTTCCCTATTAAATTTTATTTCGATTTATTAGATTAATTTTAATTAATTTATTTATTTATTTGTTCAACAAAACCCACACCCCTAATATACGAGTATGACAATAAATGAATTATAAACTAAACCTACAACCAAAAACGGATTTACATTATATAAAAAGTAAACTTACAAAAGACAGTCAAGTCAATTAAACATACCAATAATTAAATCTAGTGTAAGTGCATATTTTCTTTTAATTCTTTCCTATTATGTTACGGTGAGCGATATGAAATGTGTACATTACGATTGTTATTTTAAATACCTATAATTGATGTCTATGCGCTTATTTAGATAAGAAAATACTGTGATATATATTTATATATAAAAAATATATTTTGTGTTTCCAATTAGTGTGATGAATTCTTGTTGCTCTGCTCCAATTGAAAGATGTGAATTAATAAAAAATTACGAACGAATCCATCATTATATTTTTACTTAACAATTAATCAAGAAGTCCAAGAAGAAAAGAAGTTAATTTAAAGCTATATAGCTTACACTATAAATAAACTTGTTAATTACTGGATGGCTGGTTTTCCACAACCACCCGCTTTTCGCGATCTTTCCTTCCGCGTACGAGTAAGTTGTGGAATGAGCTTCCTTCTGCAGTTTTCCCCCAGAGCTTCGATATGGGGTCCTTTAAACGACGGGTTAACGGCGGGCCGGCAGCGCATCAGCATTGCCTCTGGTGTTGCAGATGTCCGTGGGTGACGGTGACCGCTTTCCATCAGGAGGCCCGTCTGCCACCCTATTCAGTAAAAATAAAAAAAAATACCACAACTTATTTTCATGTGATTTCGTGTGTGAAAATAAACTATTCGTACCCTATCATATAATATTATAAATGTGAAAGCTTGGACGGATGGATGTTTGTTATTCAATCACGCCAGAACGGCTGAACGGATCGGGAGGAAGGGTGAGTGTGCTGATGAAATCACAGTTGCATGAGACATTACAACTTGGTCTCGGGTGGCAGGCGCATCGATCTTGGGTCTTTTCATACTTCAGTCGATATGTTATATCAGCTCATGTCAGCCCGAAAAAGAGAATTCCGACACTGGTGTTCTTGCCACGCACGCTTGTTGGTCACTCAGGGTGATACGTCGATCCTCAATGCCTGCATAAATAACTAATAGGCTGCCACCATATCAATGATATATTAATCTGAATAATATGGAGGGCCACCTTTTGATGTGAAAAATGTCTGTGGTATTAATAAAGCAACAGAATTTTCATGTTAGCAACTAGTGCACATTTCAAATATTGGTTGCTTGGACACTCGTGTCTTTATACATATGGTTCATATACATATGGACAGCTCCTAAATGGCGTCAATAATTTGGGACCAAGCAAGACAAAATGACAGTAGTAGTTACCATAACAGAAAACTGCGCAAGACATTTTATCACAGATGTAGATTTACATATTATTGGTAAAATTTTATTTCATTCTTGCAACACCAATATCCGGTGGGGAGTATTTTCATTCACCAATCAAACCAGTGCTTGCAATGGTGCATTGTCCAACCTGCTGTTGCCGATTTCGAGCAAGAGCTCCTCAGTTGAATAAATGTTTGTTTCCGTGTTTGTATCTTTGAAGTAACTATCATCGCGATGCAATCTGAGTTGTTTTGCAACTCGTCAAAGTAAAATGGCGTCGCTGTTTATCAATTAACTTGCTCTATGTGTATGTGAACGTTACTCAGTGATCGCATCCGAGTGAGTCATAAACCAACATAGCAATGACATTTTTATAGCACACAGTGTGAATACGTTTCTAAAACGTCGCGTGGAAGACTCGCAAGTGTGATTTACGGAGCACAATAATGCGCGAATTCAAAGTGGTCGTGCTGGGTTCGGGTGGGGTCGGAAAGAGTGCTTTGACTGTGCAATTTGTGTCCGGATGTTTCATGGAAAAATATGATCCCACGATAGAGGATTTCTATAGGAAAGAAATTGAAGTGGACGATTCACCATGTGTATTAGAAATATTGGATACAGCAGGTACAGAGCAGTTCGCGTCTATGCGAGATCTCTACATAAAGAACGGGCAAGGATTTGTAGTGGTGTACTCTCTGACGAATCACCAGACGTTCCAAGACATTAAACCCATGAAGGAGCTAATAACGCGTGTGAAGGGGTCCGAGCGCGTGCCAATCCTGCTGGTGGGCAACAAGGCGGACCTGGAGCACCAGCGCGAGGTGTCGCATGCCGAGGGTTCGGCGCTCGCGCAGGCGTGGGGCTGCCCCTTCAAGGAGGCCTCTGCCAAGAGCCGCACCAACGTTAACGAAATGTTCGCGGAAATCGTGCGCGAAATGAACGTTAGTCCCGAAAAAGACAAAACAAAATATTGTTGTTGTACAGTGCTTTAATATTTAGAGTGTAATGTGGCATTTATTTCTCGTAAGACTGCAAGGGCGAGGCGGGAGTGCGTCTCGGCCCGGAGGCGCGGGCGCGGGGCCCCGAGGGGCCGGCGGCGGCGCGCCCGCTGCGGCCCGCGGAGGCCGCGAAGCGCGTCATATCACGTTGTTAATATCTTTGATACATACCATTGTCCAAACGAGGTGCTTTATCTTATATTTTCATACTTTAGTACTGGTAGATACTCCCGCAGTTACAGTTATCAAGTGTAAAAATAACAACATTCAGTTAAAAAGTGTATCTCTGGATGAGCATCATAAGCTTAGTTTTGTTCCTGTTAAAACCAGAGGAGCGGGCAAGAGCCGCCTCCGAAAACAACAATGTGTAATGTAAAATAATGTTTAGTCAAGTTTGTATATAATTTCATGAGATTAATGTGGAGGGACTAGGAGGTTATAGAGAATGTAAAGCCATCCAATAAATATGCAATAACTATGATTGTGTAGAATGGAATGTGATGAGTAAGAGTTTACATCTAAGTCATGTCGCAGATTGTGTTTGTGTAAATTATGTTTATATGAAAAATCAGTAATCAAAGAACAGTAAGATTTGTCATTTGCGTGATTGTGTTTTAAATCTACCAGGATTTGTGATAATACAATATAACAAAGTATAATAAAAGTTTTAAGTGGGAGATTATACAGTGAAGTTTTATTCTTCAGATGCACAGGTAAAGAATTTCCTATCTTATTATCTGTAAGTCACATTCAGAATAAAACACTGTTGTTTGTTCTTTGTAAAGAAAACTCAACTCTTATGTCTGCCTGGGGGTCCTCATTGGCCTAATCTAATTCTTAGGCCTCTGCATCCACTTAAGGTATTTTTGTGCCTTATAAAACATCTTAACAATCTCATAACTGAATATATCTAAACTGATAAGATAGGTAATATCTCTTATCATTCAGTTGAATATATTGTATTGTATATTTCATCAGAAAGTAGTGTAGGTACCTACTTAGTTGATTAGTCAATAATTCACATCACAATTATAGACACCTAGATTTATGCCTAAATAATTCATTATTGTACAAAGATGTCTTTGTACCTTTTTATAAATGTAAGTAGTTTTTCAAAAGAAATCTTTCATTTAGTGAACTTAATCAACCAGGCCGTAAATACTAGTAAGTTATTTGTTATTTTCAAGCCAGTTGCATTCCATGTGGGCACTTAAGCATGTACTATCATTATACTTGCATTTATTAGATGCATGTCATGCTAGTGTGGCTCAATAACTCTGCTGCATATTTTTCTGTAACCTGACTAAATCCCAAGGAAATTACTGTTGGTTCAAGCAACACTAGTAAGTGGAATGAACAACTTTATATACAGTGTCATGCTTTAAAGCAGATTTAATTGTGTTGAAGTGAGTGCAAACTTCAAACTTAAACCTGTGAAAAATGTCTTTTAAAGACTAAACAATTTTAGTGTTTAGCAGAGTTGTACCAAATATGGATAATATTTGGTACCATTCTGCTTACCAGATCATCTCAAGATGAAGATACGCAAGGAACACCTGAATCCATTAACTAAACTAGAGAAAACTTGATATAAAAAAAAAATCATTCTATGATTATTCAAATGGAATCCTGGAATATGAGCATGTCGATCGAATCCTATCTGTCTTAAAATTCTCCTAATACTCCTGAAGGAGATATGATGGAGATATTGAAATTTTGATAATTAAATGTAGCATTAAACTCAAGCAGTTCTAACTCTACCTGCACTTTCAGCCTAAATCATTGCAAATTTTGTAAGTGACCGATAATCAAACCATATGCGACCTTAAAAACGTGTTCTCTCTTTGCTTTTTGATTGCGTATGTTTGCGAATTACACACGTTATAAAGCCGTGTTCATTCGTCCGATGATTGTTGTAACGGGACGTCTTACCGGAGTCGACAGCGAACGGTAGCCAGTAGCTAGTACAGCTCAGCTGTTGGACCGTGACGTAGTTAGGTACGGTACGCAACAATAGCTTTTTCTATCTATATGGATATGGCCTGGTATAAAGGGACCAATAATCAGCTAACAGACTGTCAAAGACGCCGACTGGTCGATTTTCAAATTTTACCGAGCGAAAATTTGATGACATGAAATTTGACGGTTTGGAAGGAAGTTACACGAGGCAGGCAGATGTAAGGGAATAAATCATTGTATTGAAGTGAAAACTTTAATATCGTCGTTCATCGAGGGAACGTTTTTATTGAAAGCCGTTTATTTATTGTTCGTTGTGTACAGTGTGGTGTTGAGGGTCTCTTAAAAATTCATTTTTGTTTACACTACTACTACTTGTAAATAATTTGCAAATAAACAACAATGCAGTGAAAAAAAAAAAAAACGAATTCAGAGTCCTTTTATTATATCTTGACAGCTCCGTGGCTTAGTTGGTACTAGCCCTGCCAAACAGTGTGTCTCGGACACACGGTTCGAACCCGGTCGAGACACACTATTGATGAGCATGAAATTTGTTCTCGGGTCTTGGGTTTCTCCATGCCATCTGCGACACAGGGAAACCTAGCGCCGGGGTATGAGTGTGTAAACGTTTATCTCCAATAAACCATAATTAAACCCCACTGTATCATATTTTGAGTATTATTTATTCATTATAACAATAAAACTCGCGGATTGGTATTTGTAGTTGAATTTACTTGTCTATATTTAATGAGTCAAGATCATGAAGCTGTACTTATCTGTTTTTTTTTTTTTCTAATAACCGTCTCCATAGAAGTATTTTTATACCATTTATCGTGTTTACAGCGTCGATCATAGCGTGTTTACTTCCTTGAATTTTATTTCTAGCCTAGCCGGCTAATGAGGCTTACCCAAGTGTAGTGACATTGACTGGTCGATTAAACAGGCAAAGTTTTCCTGGCCTGCCTGTACTCCGGCCAGTTTATAATTCCCGAGCCGGGTTTGGTTGCCATTTTAATATAAAGTTTGGCTGGTTTTCATGTTTTATTAAAGGCCTTTCAATTCGTTTTGCCAAATATGTTATGCAGCTAATGGCAGAATGCTTTGGCGTAATTTACATCGATTAACTTTTTTACTCGTCTAGTCATCTGAACTTATTGGTGCTAGGTATATTATATCTTACCTACCTTCATTATATTAATACAGTAATGTTACTAGGTTTACGAGTTTATATCATAAATTGTGGAGTAGCTGGATGAAGGGCAGAGTTCGTCGTCACATACATGACGCATGGATGCTCCAAGAATTACGTCTGTAGGTAGAAGCCGTTGACTTAATTTCATTGCTTAGGCGACTGGCCCTCTTCATCACAAATTATAATACTATTGAAAGGTTTTTGTTTACTAGCTATTGTGAAATATGCCTTAATTGCGTCTACTTTCGTCTATGTTACTTATTTCTAGAGTGTAGACGAGGCCACATAATGTGCTTCGGGTAAATTAGAGTACTTAGTAAAATTAGTGAAATTTTGCAAAACTCCAAATTTTTGTTTATGCTGGTGTAATAATTTAACATGCATGAATGAATAAACGCAAACCTTCAGTATTTTATTCAAAGCTCGATGTAACCGTGTCCGGGAATCTCAAATACCGATGGGATATGCGGCAGGATAAATTAGTGAAACCACAGGGGGTGTTTGCAAACGAGGTATATGTCAAAAGCTTCGCAGACAGCGGCACATGCAACCCCCAGGGCCCCGCTATTGATTACATTACACAAAGCGAAATACATAGTTTCTCCCCTGTCTAGCCGTTATACACCTGAATTTTCAATGCAAATCAATGCGCAGTCATGTTTACGACTGCAATTCAAATTTCTGCGGGATTCACTACTTTTACCGCTACAGAAGACTATTTTATGTTTGATATATATTTGAATATTCGGTATAGCTAAATTCTTTCTTTTAACTATTTTATCTTTGATTTATTTTTGTTTATTCGGTATAGCTAAATTCTTTCTTTTAATAAAATATGATATTATCTGCTCCAAGAGAATGTGTGTGAATGAGTGCAGGTAAAGGGCCTCTGAGTCGACAGGTACCTACTAACAGAAAAATTCAATGGGTATTTCTGTAAGCCATCTGTCACCGTGCTTTTGGAGTTGAAGTATGCAATCGCAGACTCTAATGTGCATAATAATAGAGTGTACATCAGCTTGCCTACCTTTCTTCATATGTAATCAAGTCTCATTGTAATGGCCTGGCTCTGCCGCGACCTATACTGCATATAAAATAACTTGCCATCTTGTCACTAAGAAACACCAATAGTAGGTAACGAATTGTTTCTTGTAAAAAAAAGTAGAGCAATGAACTTATCATGAGAGAACAATTTGACTGCGAACAATATACAAGTAACATTCACCAAACCTTACTAATGTGGCGCTCCATGGGCATGCAAGGTCTCGCTTGGAATAGAAGCGAGTTTGAGTCTCCCGCGCACCTCGCTGCTGCGTGTGGGGCGTCTATAAATACTTTATTAACATACGCTACACGTCCGTATCGTATCATTATTACTTTTATAATGTTGGTATGTATCGAGAAATAAGAGAGTAGAACTCTGTATTCAATCATTTCATCTTTTGTCCGTTCACTACAGTTCTAGCTATACAAAATGCAAATTTCGATAGAATTCATATTTATGGTATGAAGTTTTAAGTTCAATAGAGTTGTTGTTAAATCAGTCCTCTAACATGAATGCCCAAGTGCGCTCTCAAGTTCTCATGATTGCAATGTTCTCATGGAAACAATCGTCAGATATACTCGAGCGGCGGTTTTGTTATTTCAATAACAGTGCGTTTTTAATTATTAATTGGTATGCTTAAATTGCTTTATTTTGCACGTATGTATTTTATCAAACATGCGTCAGTTATCGTGATTGATACCTACTCCGTCACCGGCTTATGTAGTTAGTTCGATGTATAAAGACGTGTTCAAACAAAGGAACACGTCAGGCGTTACGTGTCTCCAAGTGCACGCATTATGTTGTGCAAGCAATGTGTAGAGTAAGCAGAAGCTACCTTGACTGATCTCCTAACAGGGTAGAAAAGCGTACATTCGCGTGGCTGCCAGACTTTATGTCGCAGCTTACGTCAGCACTGGGTTATCTTGGCACAATTTCTGCACTCTACTGAAATAACTATGCAACTCCATCCAAATACCTGCATAGTTTCCTGTTGAGATATTGCGTTTATAAGGCAAATTAGGTACACTTGATTAAGCTCTATCTGTGTCATCAAGCTGCTAACAACTTCCCAGAGCGGTTGCGCGATCCTCGATAAGTTGCGCAAGCGCACCTTGACTCTTATTACTTACATGATTATAGCAATGCGTTCATTATGGTGCAAACCATCAATATCTACGTCAGGGCATTACCGTAATCTCTTGAATACGATGACACAATATAAGCTGACTGGTCTCGCGGTAGTAATATCTCTGCCTTCTGTGCTGTAGGTCGTGTGTTTGATTTGCATTCAGGAAAAAAATACAAGCATATATTTACATTATTACATTTATTTTTACTTTTCCGGATACAATGCCCATAATACGCCATAATAAAAATAAATGTAACATCTTATTTATGCATAATTTTATCGCACGTGTTTTAAGATTCTCGTAAATTAGATAGATATCTCTCAATTCCAAAATAGGCAGGCATAATGTGGGTGAGTCCACCAATACAGAGTCGGATTACGCCGATGACTAATTTCGCAAACAAGATGCGTAAATTAAAGCATTTCTTTGCATGACAAACTTTTCTGGTACCCACAGATTTCATAATTTACTAGTTACAAAGGCTGTTTGGGATGGATTGTGTTTATTTGATGGGATGAGAAACACGTGCTTCTGAGCCTCGTCGTCCGTCCGTCACAATAACAAAGTCAGACCGCCATTGTTCTTTGCCCCCTCAACTTTGGAATGGAATGTAGACATGTGGCGAGCAGGTTTTAATTTCTACTAACTTCCGTTTTGAAAACGTCTGTGCACAAATCATCTCACTACCTTATATCGTGGTAGACATGCGATAAATGTAATCAGTGACGACTGACGACCTGCGCCTCTGGTGCAGTGCAGTGATTCGACCAACCTACAAAGACGTAGGTACCTGCCTCGCGCATTCACGGTATGATGGAATGATCGAGAGTTCGAGAGATGCCAAAACGTTTTATTCACGCTAACAGAACTGTTTCTGATAGTTTAATCAGCAAGTACTGTTTGATATTGATAACTCTCTACAGGTAGAGTTATTTTCAATTGTCTACATGGGCAGGACTAATCTAGAAGAACAAAACAAAATTATGTTCATGTTTCGAAGTGGCTAATTAGGCTTTTGTTTCTTAGTGTTCCTCTAAAGTACATGAGTGTTTAATACTCCTTCTAAGTGACATCCTGACTAATATAAATGCTAAAGTGAGTTTATTTCTTAAGTTTTCACGCCTAAACCATAAACCGATTTTAATAATTCTTTCACCGATGGAAGGCTTCATTATCAGCGAGTAACAAAGGTTATATTTTATCTCCGTATTCCCACCGAAACGGCAACTACGCGGGTGACACTGCGGGGCGTAGCTAGTATCTACTGTATAAAATAGTGAATTTCATAATCCCCATCAGGTCTGGCTACACAAATCTGTTTTAGTTATATTTAGCTATATTTTTTCTGTGGCTTCGGTCATTAACGTCATTTATCTTGGTCTTGGATGTGCTCTGTGCGAGGACTCTCAAATAGAGTTTAGTTAGTAACCTAGATTTTTTTGTAGCCTCATACCGCGAAATAATTTCATGCAATGACCTATAAGCTGGTCGCACTAAATCGAAATTAATGTCAGTTAAAGGTAGCTAATTATTTTCCGTGCAATCATATTTGAATGGTTCAATGAACCTCCTCATCAAAATACATAATCCCACTAATAAACGTGAATGTTTGTTACTATTTCACACACAAAAACTACTGTATGGATTTTAATAAAACTTTACAATACTATAACTGATACATCAGAATTAACGCATAGGCTAATAATTCATAAAGATATTATATAACAGTAAATACTTATGCTTCATGGAAGATGGTCTAGATCGTGGAAAGCGTCCCTGAAGAGGGTGATGGATTTTACTATGAAACTGCGGTTAATGATGGATTTTTTCTGCAACTGAAGGACACCACAGGTTAAATAATAGTTATGGGCAGGTACGGCATAGCATAACTCCTCACTACTATCATGCAAGCCATCACGGTTCGAGCAACAGACTGAGTAAGTTGGGGATTTAAATCTCTAGTGTGGCTGATTTTGGTATTTTTTTTAGATACTCAAAGACTCGTATGGCCTGTGTCGGTATATCATAACCATAATAGTGTACATGAAACCATCATGTAGGTACTTACACTATTATGGTTCATCAATCGTCACACATACAATATCATTGTACCTATAGTACCTACTATGTTTGCATGATTCTAATTTTCTAATTTCTAAATTTCTAAACTTGCAGGGTTATTATAATAACCCTTTTTTTCACAATATACTCCTTTGGTTAGGGGCTAGACGACCTAATTAATTAATGCCTCATACGTGCTTTCATTGTTCACTAATTCACAACTCAGTTTGCATGATGCAACGAAGGTAGAGTTGCAAGTGCAAAACCTGTCTGAGTATTACGACACGGAAACAACGGATTATACTGGCAACATGCTGATTTTTAGGGCCCTATCCTAAGCCCGCTTTGGTCATATGCGTAATCTGTAATTCATTATAATACAATAACGAGTTATTATTATATTATGTAAACCATTAAATAGCACCTTTTCCGGAACTCAAAGTTCGAAGTCATCAATTGTGTTGTCAAAATTTGGTTTAGTTTCATACAAAAGGGGCGAGTTTACCTACTCCGGGACTAAGATATTATGAATGTTCATGGCTACAATAGACAAGCAAATAAATAGCTATTCAACCTATAGTTAAACAATTCACTTCCGTTCTGGAAGGTCGACGGACCACTCCCGATTATTGTTAACCGCCTCAATTTGAATTGCCGTTTTAGTTAGGATTTTAGGACGGATTGAAATCTTTTAACTGAAATGACTGTCGGGTCGCGAGCATGGTGGCCCAGCGGTAACAGATACCGAATTTAAACCCGAATTTCATGAAACTTATAGGGGATGTGGTAAGGGATTAACTTTGTATGAAACAACCGGGACTGGTTGACAAATTCGATATTAACGTGAGCGAAGCCGCGGGTAAAAGATAGGAAATATTTTTACAAGAATTTATCGTATAAAGTAATATAAGATAATATGTAATTCATTTATTACTTTTCCCTCGTTTTTGGGCCACTGTATCAGAGAAGCAAATAAAATCAGGTAACTACCTACTAAGATATGCGTAGCGTCTTGCTGCGTAGACCGCCAAAATAATATAGGAATAGACCGCTTTACAAAAAGTCACATAAATAGGGTACCTTCTACCATAGTCCCAAAATTGTCTCGTCATCGCGAAGAGTGAATTGACTTCATCAGTTGCTTGATTGAATACGTAATGAGAATGACTCAGTAACGTCTAATAACGATTTCATAGTTGTTAAGCAGCTCAACAGTTCTATTATAATTTAGCTTGCGCAATATTTCAATTTAAGAGACGATAATCCAACTGCAGTAGTAATAAGAAATATAACAATACATTTGTTTACCGGCTTTTTTATTACCTTTTACTGGCTTTTTCCCGCGACTTCACTCACGATCATGCTGATCGCAAAAACCCAAAGTCGCTCCCGCTGTTTGTACGCTTGGATCTTTAAAACTACGCAACGTCTTTCAATGCAGTTTTCAACAATAGATAGAGTGGTTCAAAAGGAAGGTTTAAATGTGGTATATATGCATATTATAGTAGAGAAAAGCCGCCGCCGCACTGGTGCGAAGCCGGGACGGGTCGCTAGTAAATAACAAGTAAATAAAAAAATAACTAGTCCGCCATTTTGGATGATCCGCCATATTGGAATTAGAATGACGTCACATAGCCGTCCAAAATAAGTGTGTATTCCAAATCTCAACTGAATCGGTTAAAGATAACTGATTTAAAATTGAGTTGCAGGATTCCACCCGGACAAACATATATACATTGCAAGTTAAATAAACTTGTAAAAAAAACATATGCTGTAATAATTGCTTGTAAAAAAACATATGCTGACCATTTTAAGGACTGCGTCTGTGTCTGCGTCGTCTGTGTCGGCTTGTCCACTGAACAAGCAGCTACATTCGCCCCGCGCATTGAGGTAACATTAATCAAGTGAATCAAGTGAATCCATACGATTTTCATATGACGATGGTTATGCTATTACTAATTCTGTGGTTTAGTTTTTATTCGAGTTCGCGTGCATGCAATACTTAGTTGGTACTGGTAGGTTATTGTAACATGCAATGAACTACCTGTGCCTGCTACCGAAGCATTTATAAAAGTGAAATTTTTAACTTCAAAGACGCTGCTCTACTTACGAGTGTATTAACTTAGATCAGGACTTGGTAGGGGCTGAATAATTTATTTTAGCTGAATCATATTATATGTATAAATGTAATTCGAGTCACTTATTGGCTTTTTAGGCAGCTACAATGATGCCGGTAAATTAAAAGCTACGGATACCGTATCGTGATACTTTCGTGCCTGTTCCTAATGTTCTTCACTGGCTTGTGTCTTGTCAATCAATTTATTTAAGAAGTGATTTCAAATAAAAAAATAACCGACTCCAATTCTTTCACCTTTCTTTCTTTCAATTTATCGCCTATATAACCATATCATTTTAAAAAAGACACATCCAAATCGGTATACGACGGGCGGAAAAAAGTGACAGGAAAGCACAACATGAAATTTCGTTTCCTTGGATGACATATTTTTTCTAGTCATTTTGATTTAACTATTGAACCGATTTTAATAAAAATTCTATGGATTTTAACTAAGGAGAACTAAGGGTAACAAAAAAAAATCAATACAATTTATATCCTCCTCTAGAACTGTGAGAATATAGTAATTTATTGGTACTCTTTTGATTTGAACCAGCGACTTTCGGATTGAAAGCCATCTTGTGCTTGGCCAACACAACATGCTCGCAACAGTAGCTAAGTTAATTTTAACTGAGTGCTGTATGTTAATGTATTAAATTTACATTTTTAAGTAGGAAATTACTACCGATTCTGTTGAGTCATATTTATGTAATCATCTATTTTTATGTGGAGTACCTAACTTTAGGTAGGTAGGTGCGTATACATCGCATAGATATGAAACGTAGTGGTATTACAGCTCAGTTGGTTGTAGCTCTGCCTTCTGTGCTGTAGGTAGTGCGTTCGATTCCCACCCAGGACAAACATTTGTAAGATAAACATAGATATGTTAGGGTTCGTAATTTTATAACGATTATTTTATAATTGTTGGAATAAAATCATCGGATCATTCGATATATTTTGTTCTGGCAATTATTCCCGGTGAATGTCATTTGATTTTAGCGGAAACGGTTTGTGATTGGTCGCTGGATTGTCGAGCAATGACAGGGCTGTTTCCGTTGAGAAGAGAAAAAGCCAGAAGAAAATGGACGACGGAAAAAATGTTGGTCTGAGGAGATGCTGTTTTATATGTCTCGCAAAGCTGTAAATACCAATGCAATTGTAATGGAGTTGAATAAAGTCTTCTCCTTTCTTGGCATCGTTTTATCATTTCAGCTAAAATTAATGAGATCTTACATATCAGAAGTGGGATAGCAACTAACTTATTGGGTGTGTGAATATGACTCCGCCCCTTTTTGTCAAAATAAAACACATTTGTTCGCTTACAAAATTAAAAAAAAATTTATTGAAAGTATGCTCCATCTGCAGCTACAACCTTCGCCCATCGTTCAGGTAGTTTTCGTATTCCTTGCTAGAAGAAGTCCTGGTCTTTTGAGCTTATCCAGTTGTCAATCCAAATTTTGATACTTTCACATGAAGTAAACTTTTCTCCAGTAAGGTCTGTCTGCATCGTCCGGAATAGGTGGTAATCCGAAGGAGCTATGTCTGGTGAATATGGCGGGTGGGGTAACACTTCCCAGTCCTGTCCCTCTAAATATCTTTTTACGACTTCTGCGGTATGCGGTTTGGCATTGTCATGCTGAAGAACTAATTTGTTATGTCTATTCACCCATTCTGGTCGTTTTTCTTCTATGGCTCGCTTCAAACGCATTAGTTGTCGTCGGTAAACTTCTCCATTAATAGTTTCAGAGGGTTTGAGCAACTCATAATATACAATACCTTTCTGATCCCACCAAATACAGAGCATGACCTTGGCACAGTCAATATTTATTTTTGGCTGTGATGGGCCTGGTTCGCCTGGTTTCACCCAAGCTTTTTTGCGTTTAGGATTTTCGTAGTGTATCCATTTTTCGTCTCCTGTGACTATCCGATGCAAAAATCCTTTTCTTTGCTGTCTTTGAAGCAGCATTTCACAAATGGTTTTCCGACGTTCCATGTCTCTTTCTTTTAAATCATGTGGAACCCAGTCACCGGCTTTTTGAATCATTCCCATCATTTGTAAACGCTTTGCAACAGTTGAACGATCAACATTTAATGCTGCAGCTAATTCTGATTGAGTTTGGCAAGAATCTTCCGCCAATAATGCTTCCAATTCAGCATCTTCAAATTTTTTTGGTGGTTTTCCATGTTCTTTATCCTCAGTACTAAAATCGTTATTTTGAAATCGTCGAAACCATTCCTTGCAAGTTGTATTAGACGGAGTATGCTCACCATAAATCTCCACAAGCAAACGATAAGTTTCCGCTGCAGTTTTCTTCGCAATAAAATAATGTAATAACACTTCCCGCAAATGACGTTTATTTGGAATAAAAACCGACATTTTCGAAAAGGTGAAAACAATTGTTGCTTACACTTCAACCAAATATCATAAAATGCGTTAGATAGCTGACATTCAGTACTATCGAATACAAGTATGGTCATTTATTAGTACACGTAAACAATACTAAAAACGACATCTGTTGAGAAAGGGCGGAGTCATATTCACACACCCAATATTATAACGTAAGTACACGTCCTATTATTTCGATATTACGCATCAGAATGTTTTTGTTAAATTCTCAAACGTATGTCTTTGATGATCATTTCTAAATTTAAAGGGATATGGGGTAAACAGGGAAGTAAAAAAAAAAATCGGTTAGTATAAGCTTATATTTATATGGTGTTCTTCTTTCGTAAGAGTGTCGAAGGTCTTCGATATTGCTTAACGACCAGTATAGGCGAAACCGATATCTTAACGTGCTCCCCGAAGCACGGAAATGCTCTGCTCATGAAATGGTCACTCATCCAACGTCTGACCGGGACAAAAGTTGCTTAACTTAGGTGATCTCTAGAAAAACAGCTAAACAAGTTAACCACGAGCATTTTGGTTATCCAGTCAAGATATAGTTTAATGTACAATAACTTGGAAAACTACTTTCAGTATTAACGAAATCCTATATTTTTATCAATGTATACTTCGTATTTACTGTAAAGGTTTTAACTTTTTTATGAAATTATTCTCAGGCCTCTATAGTAGCATTTTTAATTAAATTATTAAAGTTTTATTTTCTCAGTAATTAACGTTTGTCTTGTATTGCGTTGCCGAATACCCTGCAACGCAATTTTTTCCAGATCATGGATGAACTTAATACTCAGTCGAGAAGTAGAACGAAGCAATCGAGGTTGCGAAAACTACTCGTGCTGGAGTCGGGTTCTGCGTACTACTTCTAGGAAACCGATCGCAGTCTCGGAGTCCACGAGCAATGTATCTAGCTGTTGGAGGTTATGCTGCAGCAGGAACGTGAGAGGCTGATCAAGGAGCGAAGACGTCAACAAGGATCGCTGAAACAGGAAGACGAGCGTCGTGGTAGGAGCTGCAGATGCAGTCACCGTGACCAGTAAGGAGCAGTGCCGGGCAAGGAGGATGATCGTCGTGGTAGGAGCAGCAGACGCAGTCGCCGCGACCAGCAAGGAGCAGTGCCGAGCAAGGAGGATGAGCGTCGTGATAGGAGCAGCAGACGCAGTCACCGCGAGCAGCAAGGAGCATTGTCGGGCCAAGAGAATGAGCGTCGCGGGAGGAGTAGTAGACGCAGCCATCTCGCGCCGCGTTTCAGCGCACGCCGATCCATCAGGTCATGTAGCCTTTCTCTTTTTAAAAGGATAAGTGGCAGGGCAAGTGAGTGAAAGATGTGAGAGATTTCGTTTTCGAAAAGAATTACGGTGGAACCTTGGAGGAAATTCTGAAATGGAGTAAATTTAATAAGGCTATAGAAATTCCATATAAAAAAAAAAAGAATATAAAAAAAAATACAACGAAATAGGTTATTTTCTGCATTTCCCTAAACTGTTTGCTCGATGCTTTAACATTTGGTGACTTGGTAGTTTTTGACAATGATGTCGCGCAAGTAAGGAGGAGTAATAAGGAGTTTATCATTCTTCACTTGGGAGTATTTCACAACAATATCGCGTCGGTAATGCAAGGTCTCTGGAACGAAGTTGTGCAGTCACTAGATGAGCTCACTCTTGACTGAGGTATCGATTATATTAATGCAAACATCATATATAAACGCGTATTAAAATGAAAATGCATAGCAATTTATTAACATTGGGAAAGAGTTCATATCGATCATAATTCAATCTGGAACATGCTGTCAGAAGTTCAATCAATGTAGGTTCAATACTAATGTTGGGTATTATAAATTACGCGTAATGTGGTCATATCAGTTTAGAGATTTTCCCCGTGCTTATATTTGACAATTTGTCATACTGAACATGAAGATATTGCGAATAGTAAAGTAAAGATATCAAAAAAAAAGGTATAAAGGAACTTTACTTGAACGAACTTGGGTAGGTGACCAAGCCACGGATAAAGTCAAAGTATTCATATTTGCTTATTTCTTCACCAAGAATGGAATTCAAAAGGTTTTACAAATTTAAAACTTAAGTTTATAGTAGAATTTAAAAAAATATATATATAATTTATTTTAGATTAGTTGACGCTTCTAAAGCATTGTTTTGTCACATTCCATAAGGATTTGGATTATATTAATATTGCAAAGATGCACATAGAACTGAACAACGATCTCCCTGTTATACGAGTATATGGTCGTAACGGGTTGTCTAACCATGTGCATGAGACGAGGTGTGCTCTATGGTAGTAGAGATATTGTAGGCGGTATACTTAGGGAATGTGTTCGAGAGTAGTCGAGCACACTCTTGCTAGCAGAAAACTAACGGAATGGATTGGTAAGGATGTGCGTAGATTACGGCACGCCTGTAGAACTTTGAAGCGGTGGAACAGTTTACTAAAATGGGAAACCTCATTTTGAACCTAGCTAGTATTTTCATTAAATTCATTAAAATTTTATCGTTAACCGTTTTTGTGTTAACAAGATTATTTAATGAGAGAACACTATGGATATGGTGACAATCATATGCAGGTTTTTCAAAACTTTGATACCGAACTCCATACGGACGCGAGTAGCCAATGCCCATTATTAGCGGTGCTCTTCGACGTCTTTCAGTTAGTGAGTCTTTTTCCCTAGTAACTTTGTATACCAAGCAGAATACGCCAGAGGAAAATAATTTCCGCCCCTAAGAAGTCGTGTATTCTCTGCGTAATAAACTTACGTCTTTAGTTATGAAAATAATTTAAGAACTTTCACCTATTATTGCACGCTGGTTTCCATATTTTTGAGACCAAACATAGCCCTAAATGTTATGGTGGCTAACCTTGAGAGAATTTGATTTAACGATTTAGTATACGAGTATAGTAGGTGTATTTATTTGAGAAGACTGGTTAACTGAAATATTAAGAGATAAATAATGTTTGCATTGTATCCATTATTAGCATTACATCAAGATATAATTCATTCTATTATTAAACTATAGGTCAGGTTAATTACATAAAATTCGAAATAATGCAGTTCTATACTAATTAATAAATAATTGACATTAACTTGCATAATAATATAGTTTGAATAAATATTAAATTTATAGGTTCATGCCAGTGAGATTGAATTAAGATTAATTTAACTAGAGTTCACTTTAATAGCTCATTTATGCCGTAGTACGTCTGTTCTAGAAGCAATGTTTTTAACTTGGTCTTAAAAACACGTAAGGTCAGACAAGTAAAAGTCTAATAAGAAAATTGTTAATCAGTTAAAATATTATATTTTTAATACATTACATCAAGACCATGAGTAATATTATATTGTTCATTAAATACCAAACAAATGCATACAAATATAATACATAGGATTGTTGTATATACATACATAGGATTGTTGAGTATTCTATCTAAATCTTATTACTCAAAATATATTTTTCAAATATTAATCTAGCTTGACTGCAGTATTTAGTTATTCCTATTATGTTTATATTATAACTATGGTTTGGGGTTAAGGAAATTCTTAAAGTTTTTTTTAAAAAAAAAATAGTTCATGAAAGTCTGAAGCTAGTTGGAAAGTGAATAAGTTTGAAAACAATGGGCAAAGTAATACTGACATAAGTACCGATCTTTTCGTATCACTGAAATATTGGGAAGGAATAAACACAGAGCAGCTTTTATCTCCTCCACTGGCACCACGGCTGGGCTGTTAGTAGCGTTGTCTTCAACACAGTAGGTAATGGATTAGATTTCCATTTAGGACAAGTATTCGTGAGACGGACATGTTGGTGACAGATGTTTATTTAAGTGCCAATATGTTTTTATGCTAGATGCACCCCCGGTGTTACCCGCGAGAAAGTCAATATGAAACGATTTAACAAGCAAAATAACTGTCGTCACTTTTTTTTTTCATAATTAAGGGAGGCATGTGTGTTGTTCTATAGTGTGAACTACATTCATAACAAATTTCATTCAAATCCGTTCAACCTCTTTCAGGCGTGTAGGAGTGACATACACACATACTGACAAGATAGCATACCTTGCAATGCCAAGTATTATAATAAAATAATTTATATTTAGATTTATTGGGCTAGAATAACCACACGGGCGTCTCCAGAACTCCCTATTAAAATATCTAATCAATGGTTTCGGAATTGATTTCTATTTATATAGATGTAGATAAATAGCGACTCACCCAGGCTTTTCAAGGGTTTAATGTAGATACTAATGAGGGGCAATTCCTCTACTATAATATGCATGTTTGTTCCATATGAGCCTTTTTATTGAATCACTCTATCTATTGAGAAATTCTGCATTGAAGTGCCTTACGTAGTTTGGGGAATTTAAGCGTACAAACAGCAAAAATGATTTTGATTTTTATTATAAACGTTAACGTTTAATAATAATAGGATATTAGTACGATGGATTAAAACAAAGTATTCTATGAGCAATCTTGTGCCCATATGATAAGCTATGCTTAGTTCGAAGCTTGATAGCGCTGTGTGTAATTAAGTAAATTGAAGTGAGCTATTTCCGACAGTGTGGATATTTTGATGTGTTTAGACGGCATTTCTCAAAACTATTTTATAGAGGCATGTTACTATAGAACAAATGTTTTCTTGTTTCAGATCAAACACGAGAATTGATTGGTTCGTGTTTTGATCACAATAGAGTTGGCACTCCATCGACTTCGATCCACGAGAATTGATTGGTTCGTGATTTGATCGCTAGTCATGGAGCAGGCCTGTGACGTTGGAAATCGAGCACGAGAATTGATTGGTTCGTGGCTTGATTACAACCTCTATCGACTACGGTTAACATGAAAATTGGTTGGTTCATGATTTGATCGTTAGTCCTGGAGAAAATGTGACGTATGTCGTACATCGAGCACGAGAATTGGTTGGTTCGTGGCTCGATTACGATTTATACGAGAATTGATTGGCATGTGATTTGATCGCTTGTCCGGAAGAAGACCCCTAAGACGTAAATCGAACAAGAGAATTGATTGGTTCGTAGCTTGATGAGCTATCACACTATCAACTACTATCGACAAGAGAATTGACTGGTTCGTGATCTGATCGTTAGTCTTGGAGCAGGCTGACCCTTCGCCGTTAAGAATTCAACACGAGAATTGACCGATTCGTGATGATTCGATGACCGATTCGATTTGATGGCTAGATCAGAGCATCATTTCCTAATACAATAATAAGATAAATTTGAAGGTTTAGAAATGTTCTCTGTTATTGAAACAAATTTTAGTGGTTTTCAAATTGTATATGTTAGGTATGCAACGTATTTTGTTCTATATAAATTATATGGTAATTCTGTAACAAACTAAATGTTCTAGGTGTAAAGTCTCTTGATGTAGGTCAGACCGTAACAACGCTAATGCAATTGTGTTTTTTTTGTTTAAGTTCTGTAAACTATCTAATGATATTGGTTATTAATGTTTTTGTTGTTATCAGTTAGAATATCAGAATAATTTGAAAATTTTAAATTATATTTCAAGTATGTGTTCGATATTTGCAAAATGTATGTAATATTAATGTAATTGTAACCAGGAACTTAATGTAGTGTGTGTTATTTTGTATATCGTATTGTTTTTGTTTGATGATCAAGATTTTTTCCGATTGTTAGGGTTTCCACCTGGAGTTGTGTGCGGGGACGCACACATTGTCAGGATGGTCGATTGTTAGGGTTCGTAATTTTATAACGATTATTTTATAATTGTTGGAATAAAATCATCGGATCATTCGATATATTTTGTTCTGGCAATTATTCCCGGTGAATGTCATTTGATTTTAGCGGAAACGGTTTGTGATTGGTCGCTGGATTGTCGAGCAATGACAGGGCTGTTTCCGTTGAGAAGAGAAAAAGCCAGAAGAAAATGGACGACGGAAAAAATGTTGGTCTGAGGAGATGCTGTTTTATATGTCTCGCAAAGCTGTAAATACCAATGCAATTGTAATGGAGTTGAATAAAGTCTTCTCCTTTCTTGGCATCGTTTTATCATTTCAGCTAAAATTAATGAGATCTTACAGATATTGGTTATGTATCTGGATATCAATGTGAATTATGTGTATGTATTGATGTGTGAGGTTAGATGGCGTGACATCGTACGACTACATTTGTAGTCAGTAAATTGTCGGACAAGCAAGGGTCACGAGATTAATCCCCGCAGTTATAGCACTTCTCCGTTTCATAAGTCATAACTGGCACGCATTAGTTGTAGACTTTCGTCTTGAGGCTCAACGCTAATTTTAGTATTATACGAGTATTAACCTTTTAACCGTCATGACCTAACTAAACTATAAGACAATTAACATCGTGCTCACAACGCCGCCATTTCATAATAAAGTAAACAGTGAGACAAATATCAACATAAGATATACTTTTGTTGATATAACACATTGGTTCAGATTACTGTTACTACATAATATAATCATTGGTAGAGGCAAATTCAGAGAAAAAATGTCGGCAGTTAAAAGGTTGATACAATTCTTTATTGGTTTATATAGCTTCCTGTTCAGATTTCATCTCATCGATATTCCAGGCCAGTGTCTTAATAACCTCCCTGTTGTTTCCGAAGTAACGAAGGGAACTTGCAGAATCGTTAAGCTCATTCATAAAACATGCATCCGGGCGCACGTGGCGTTAGCTGGGGGAGGGGTCGAGGGTGGAAGAGAGCCTAAAAAAAGTTTCTTTTCAACATCCTCCCCATTGTGATGGTGAACGATAATTGCTTTGTCTCCACAACTCCCCGGCCTTGGTACTTTGCCAATTTCCTTACACCGCAGAGTTCAATGTCGGGGCGACGCATCTTTGTTGTTGCCACATTAAAGCACTCGTTGAAAAGTTTGCGCTTTTCTCTCAATACCGTCTAAATAACCAGTGTTTTCTAGTTGGTTGTAACAAAGGTCACTGGGAAGTGGCACGCCGTTTTTACTGTTATGTATCTGCCGTCGAATCGAGCGAAAGGTATCATCATAGTGCTACTTTGCCCGGTGAAATCGCTTGTATTCACACGCGGTTTGCAAAAAAATCCATTGATGTGGCTTATAGACAAGACGTTAATTGTATTGAAATATGTGATGCGAGGCGCACGTTACGGCATAGTGGAGAATCGAGTGTTTGAGTCACGGTTGCTTCGATGGCAACCCGCCAATGCGCACGCACGACTTTATGCTGCTTTATGCCACTTTGTGCTGGGTTTTTATAATATTTTCGCAGCTGAAACCATCCCTACCTCACAAGAATACCATCATAGCAGCTTCATAGTTAATCGTCAAAAATTTTGAGTGTTACGAACTAGATTAAGTACCAAGCCTACAACGTCTGCTTGAAAAACTATTTGAAATTCAATCGGTGGAACTGAACCCTCCATGTGCGACGCCCAAGAATTTACCGGTTTTTTTACTGTAAAGTAGGTAAACAGCCCAATACTCATCACAAAAATGATTGCGTCGGGCGCGGCTGGGCCGTGACAGCTCAGTCAGTAAGCTAGCAGGAAGCTCAATAAATATTATATGTGCTGCTTCAATTTTTCACACAATATAAGGATAATTGAAGGATATATCCTATTTATTGTGTTAATTAGTGTTTTTCCCTGATCCCTGACTGTTTATTGAATAACCTCATATTCCAATTGTGATTAATACCTATGAAATTCGTTATATACTAGCGGCCTGCTCGCGCCTTTGCACGAGTAATATATTTTCACAAAGAAACGACAGTCGCCGCCGTTTTATACTTGAGTTCTATAGGAATGACCGATTTAAACAAGTTATTGATTAACGAGTGGCTGAAATAAAAAAAAAAACCGACTATACTTTTATCTCTTACTTCTCGCCCTTAAGAAGCCCTACCATTTTACAAAAGAAACATCCAAATCGGTATAATCTAGGCAAAGAAAAAAGTCAAAATACGCAATTTCGTTTACTTGGATGACATATTTTTTCCAGTTATTTTGATTTAACAACTAAACTTTTTAACCTATTTCTTGTATAAACTAAAAACGCATATTTTGACAATAAAACGTTTTTATAACAACTACTGAATACAGAACCGTTACAGTTTCCGTTTCCCTTACCACTATTGGTAAGGGAAACCGTTTTTGTCAAAATGGAGGGTGAGAGGGAAAAATGCTTGAATAAAAATATTATATGTATGACACAATTAAATTACATTTTCCTTCTCATAATTTTGTAATAATTTTTAACAACAAAATATATTTTCAGATTAGTTTCCCAAATATCGCATTGTCTAAAAAATAAATTGTTTTTATTCAAATATTTACCAGGGATACCCAAGGATCGTTTAACTTTATGTTAATAAATAAAAATTGGAACCGGTTCAATAGTTTCAGAGATTACATCGGAATGAACATAAAAGTTTTACCTCTTTATTATGTTAGTATAGAAAACTGATTAATATTTAACGAGATCGTTGGCTTGTTTGGTATGGGTAAATATATAACTACTTATATCCTTATAACTACAACTAAAATAATTCATAGCCTACATTGTCTGGTTGGTGTTACATATAATTTCTATACTCTGTGGACCGCATCTAGAAGGTAAACTACACCATAGGATATGTTTACATTTCAAAATGAAACCGTTAAAAAAATGAATCAAAACGTTCATCAATGAGCGATTCAACTACTCTTTAACGGACTTCACAGGTTCTCAGTTCGGGTGAATATTTTTTCTACGTTTGTTACGCGATGTCTTCGCCAATTGTGTACTGATTTGAATTATTACTTTTAATTTATAGGTGTTCCCATAGAATTTTTATGGAAATATCCCTCCTATACTATCCTCCTTCACGGAATATGTATCATTTGTCTTTTTTATATAAACTTCTATCACTCTGAGACGGGGATGTTTCGCCTGCAATTTCACCAGCACCCACACTCGTCAGTATTTCTCCGGACGAACTTGGCACAAGTTCTACTGCTACTTTGTATTGCTCCCTTCGCACCACGTTGGTAGTAGCTCTGCCTTCAGCGCTGCAGGTCGTGGGTTTGATTCCTACCTGAGACAAACGTTTGTGTATAGACATAGATGTTTTGTTCTGTGTCTAGGAGTTAATTATAGGTATTATATGAAACATGAAAAATCATATTACATATTCGGATTGTCATATGAGAAATCATATGACAATCCGAATTGTCATATGGCCGGTGTGGTTAAAATTGAATTCGAAATTTTGACAGTGAAGGACAATGACACTATCATTGTGTAACCATTAATTATGCCCAAATCTAAATAGTATTAACATTATTCAGCGTTTTAACCTTATAATGGCCATTAGTTATGGAAAGTGGACGCGGTCACCACATCCGCACGCTGTTTGCAGCATTTTAAATTATGAGCACGAAGGCCTAGTTTATGATAATGCTTAATAATACCAACTAAGCATAAGTAAATAATCATGCCCGACTGCGGCAGTAGTCACTTAACATCGGGTTAGCTGTCAGCTCGTTCAGTCACAAAACAATATTTTTGTGATATACAGTTTCCTTCTAGATATTTGTAAGTCTCAAGAGAGACTGATTGAGTTGATCTACCCACATACTGATTGAAGTATAATTTTACTTCTAGTCTTCTTTCATAGAGTCCTTCAAAAATCAATATTGTAATACGTAACTTTAAGATTTCCTTTGTTGCAAATAAATATCATTTAATTTTCATTTTCTTGTGGCGTCGATCTAATAACTATTGACGTTTCCAACAACTATAAGTATAAATAAAAATGAATTGCCATATGTATGAAACCATTTTTTTCCTAAGTAGGGTGGAATTTTTGTACATACACACATATAATTTTTTTATTATCTAGTAAATTGCTCCCTTGAAGAAATCATGGACAGGAGAGACTACTGGCAGTGCGATGGTGGCTTCGTTTCCTCAATGTATGTTCCTCAAACAATTTCACTGTATTTCCTGCTCAAATTATAAATAAAAATCAGAGAATTTCTATTTGCTAGCCTCGCCTAATAATTTCACAGCAGGTAGGTAAGTGCAAACGAACGTTATGCAAGGCCAGCGCTAATAGACGGAAGAAGAGCAATTTGGATGATAATTATAATCAATTTGTACGCGGGTAGTGGCAAACCGTTTGCCACACGGCCGTAATTACTAGATATTAGGTTATCTGTGCCGTGGTAAATTAGAACACCATCAGCCACGAACCTACTTACCTTCCCATAATGCCCGGGGGCAATACACAGAGAATACGATGCGTCATTCAGGCTTATTTGTTTTTGTAACAATACCTAGCTATAATACAATATGATGTATGTTGTTTTGTAGAAGTCGATAATACCTTCCATTTATCTGTAATATAAAAAAAACTGTCGAGATAAGGCACAGCTTTGAGATCCGAAACAGTTTTGTGACAACGTTTTGACGATTAATGTTGACATGGAAGAGGCTACAGAAATTAAAAGTAATTAAGCATCACTTTGGCGGCTTCGTAGCTTCGTCGGTCTATACCTGTACCTATTTACAAACAAAAGTTTGATCCCCGATTGGGGCAAAGAATAAGAAAATGTTTTTATGTGTTACTCCAGACCCAAAAATAACAGTGAACATATAAAATCTTGATATGAACAAAAATTGGCCGCCACTCAGTAATTGCTACAGCAGAATGATTACTGTAGCACTGGTTTTCAGTGGTGCCGTTGTGTGGGACAGCAACTGCGTTATACTATATAAATATATATATAATATTGGTATGATATGGACATACATTTTTTAATATTTTAGTTTGCATATTTTAGAGCCAATGCTTTAAGAAAATTAAATTTGAACTGATGAAAATTGTATCATGTGTTTGTATGACAGATACGAAATTACCGGACGAATATATTTTCTTCCAGATGTATTTTTGTTTCATTCATAACTCTTGTCTCATTAATTAACCGATTTGAAAAAAATCCTTTTTTATTTTAAAGATAATGCTTTCAAATTGGTCATAATTGTATTAAAATCGGTTCAATAGTTTGGTTGTTAAATCAAGATAACTAGAAAAAAAATCATCTAAGTAAACGAAATTACATATTTTGCTTGCCTGTGACTTTTTTCTTCGCCCGTTGTATACCGATTTGAATGTTTCTTTATTAAAATGGTAGAGTGCTAAGAATATAGGATGAAAGAATTGAAGTCAGTATTTTTATTTATATATTAGAACTGACAAGTTCTAATATATTAGTTAAATTACCGAAATAGGTACGGTCTTCTACGGGTTATCTCGAACAAGTTGAGAATTCTCTACCAATTTGCGATGAGAATGTCCAGAACTTCGGTCAATTATTTGGAAGAGAACACATAGATTTATTGACTACTTTGTGCTACTGTTACTTAAACCAGTAAGAAAATATTATAGAATCAAAATTATCATATATATATATATAATATATATATTATAATATCACTATATTAAACTTATCTACGTTCGATTGTTCTTCATAAAGGTTGAATTAAATGCATTTTGATATAAAAACAAATTGGGATGTATAAATAAAATTGGTTACCTAAACATTGATGCCTTATTGACCTATATTATCATTATCATTGATATATTTTACATATTTGGAACTACCTGTACCTACCTACATATACTTCGACAAACTTAAATTTCAATGTACATAAAACAATATTTGAACGTATTCTTCTCTCATTTATCCTTACATTTTTCATGAAGCATTTATTATCATGCTTTTCATTGCACTAATTACAGGGGTAAATTGGAAATCCGTAATTATTAAATCAAGGATTCATCTCGATAACGAAATTAATTGGGTGAAAACCAATTGTGATTTTGCATGAACTGCTTGCTTTTCATTGCAATACTCTGAGAGCCCGGGATTATTTAACTACAGCATATACATGGATGAGTAAATGAAGTATGAATTAAGACCCATTTAGTTAGCCAGAGAGCACTAGCTGGTAAGATCATTGATTCTTAATTTTGATAATATCATTAGCCAATACACAAACTGTTTGACTATATTAAAATTACAATGTACCTATTTGTGTAGAATAAATGTTTATTGCAGGTACCAAAAGCGATAAATAAATATGGACAGTATTATTTGCAAAAAACTATTTTATATCTACCACAAACGTATCTAGAAAATTGAGATGAAATTCGAAATATCTAAGAAGTTTGTTGTACCTATTTGTGTAGAATAAATGTTTATTGCAGGTACCAAAAGCGATAAATAAATATGGACAGTATTATTTGCAAAAAACTATTTTATATCTACCACAAACGTATCTAGAAAATTGAGATGAAATTCGAAATATCTAAGAAGTTTGTTGTGAACAAGAAGGTTGTCATACAATTCTTCAACTATATAAATATGTTACCTCCATGTTCAGGCTTATTAGATTTGCCTCGACGAGTGTTACCAGATTGATTGTACATAAAAAAAGTAAAACATGTTTAATACTTTTCACTTACTTTAAAAATTAATACCTTTTTAGTTATTATTCAATACATGCATTTTATGCATTATTAAATATTAGTTCAAATTCTATATCCTTGACTTAACATAGTTACTGTGATGAGTAACTATGTTAAGTCAAGGATATCGAAATACGAGTATATGATATAGATATTTTGGTACCTTGCTCCTAACTTAGCCTACATGAGAACCCAATCGGTAAACTTTGTCCAGCACGTGAGCCCGAGTAATCGAATATTTTAAATTGTATCGGTTTTCTCTCGATTGTTAATGAAATGGAACAGACTTGTCGATTGCGCAAGTGTTCTTGAAATCGCTTTCTACGTGGCGTCACGTCGCAGATGATAAGCGGACCTTTGCTTACGTAAAGATTGCCGATAAAGAAATACAGCATGCACCTTACTCTTACTTGCATGCGGGACACGTATTGCGCCGGATTAACTGTAAGTGTACTTAATTAAGACACAGATAATATAATACTTTACTAAATTAAGATTACCCTCTTGCATACAAATTTTGGTGGGACAAGTAAATGATACCTAACTAAATACATACTTACCTGAGTAGATAATTTTCTTTCCTTTGATTGTTTAATTGTTTAAGGCATAGCTATTCTGACCAGCTACTATACCTGTTATATTACATAGGGAAAGAACATTGTATTTATTTCAGATGATTCAGATTGTCGTGTAATTTAGATAGTAAATGACAATAACAAGTGCCTGATTTCAAAATTGAAAAAAAAAACTACTTCAATACCTTCTTCCCTTATTTCTCGCATTCTAATATTTAAAACATCTAAATCAATATCAACGGCCGAAAAAAAAGTCTCAGGGAAGCAATTTTTATAGTTTATACATAAAAAAAGAACGTAAAAAAATAAACATAAAAAAGACTTTTGCATTTATAATAAATAATGAGAATGAGAGCATGGACGAATTATTTAAGTTTGTAAATAATTAATTAAAAATATCTACGATGGGTCTACAGATAGATTGTACGATACATTCTTTTGTCGATATGCGTTTTGCCTGTACGCGCTAACGTTATCATTGTAATATGCATAAAATGTATTTATTATTATATAACCTTGAAATATTGTGATTGTGAATTATTGTTAATTGCTTGTGGTTTTTATCTGGTTATATTTTTTTATATTTATATAATGTGTTGCTTTAAGCACGCGCCTTTAAATTTTTCTAATTTTGATATATATAAATATTGTTCCTGCGTGCCGATGGTTTCTTTAAAATAAATAAATATATATGATAATAATAAATAAACGTTCCCACTGAACTATGCAGACATTTCGACACAGGATGACCGCGGAGAAGGTTGTGACTCACGAGTCACGTTGATTGGTCCATCCGGCTCTCACAGACGCCTCAACTTCTTAACTAGACTTGTTTTTAATGAACAAGGTGAGTTCATGGCTTGTTCTCAAACGAAACCAGATAGTGACAATGTACTTCTACTTACTTCAGTAAATACTTTTACAGGTGCCATATTTTGACTCGTTTATAGTTCAGGTACTTACGACTTCGACGGAAATGGATGTACTTAAAAACTAACATATGTGTTTGTTATTTTGTTGGAACATATGAATTACACATTGTGAGTGTCTACACTGTAAGCTCTATAAAGTGAAACTGATAATATTTCTTGCCCAATGCCAATAACTAATGAAGTCGCAAAAACAGTGGACATTAGTAACCGTGACAGTGACTTTGAGAAACTCATCCATATTCAAATCCTTCACGATAGTCGCGATGTTTTTATTAATTATTCAATACTTTCAGTTTGCGTCATAATGATCGACGAATCGAGTATATAAATATAAGATATATTGAGATTTAAGGAATATGGTAGCCCAAAGACATGGCAGTTAACATGGCGTCCATAGGGCATGTATTTAATTTTTTTTTATCATTGTGTAATTAACTCATCGAAGTAACGATCTTAGGCTCAACGAAGAAGTCGAAGAATACAGAATTTTAAATGAACATTTCACACAGCGCCATGTTGCCTAAAGCCACAAAGCAGATTTTGTACAATGGGAACCAGGTTACTGATAGAATACTCATAAAGTGTTTTTTTAGTTCATATTAACACACATCAAACATCTATGTTCGTCACACTAATGTTTGCTCTGGTCGGGAATCGACCTCACGACCTATAACGCAGAAGACAGAGCTGTGAGGCCAACCATAATACCTACAGATTCGACAAACTACTAACTTATGAGCTTATAGCTAAGAATTCCGACTGTGAACTTACTTTTCCCTTTTACTTCAAACTTTCAAATGACATCGAGTGCTCAAGTCAAATCCATAAATGTACTTATCACGAATAATACCGTAGATAGAGGTATGAACTTAATCTATGGTTAAAGATAGTCGTTTGTGAACACAGGCCTACTACTCATTATTGTTGTATCTATATGAGAGTGCGCGCGTCCTAACTGCTTCACTCATTTGTTTTTTTTTGTTTTTGATCTTCACATCGCCGCTAAGTGCAAATGCAAATGGCCCTTGTCTGGTTTACAAAGATGTTTTATGCACTGATCGGCTTAAAACATACCGCTTCTTAGAAACTTAGGTAAGAGGCAGACTTAATGAGCTTTGTAAAATTGTAGCGTTTAAGCGACTTTACTTTCGACAAGTTTACGCTCACGTGGTGTTGTGTTTCCATCTTCCACTTAAAATTATCGCATTATGGTATTAGGACAAGTTGCCTGTTTACTATGGTTTCTCTGTAGTTCGTAAACTGACGTCTCATTAAAACATAATAATAACATAACAATAATTTAGCTTAAGACTCACTCACCACACTTCGTGTACTCACCAATGTTGTCTGACCTGAACAAAAAAGATATTTGAACTCAGACAAAGTCGTAAATAAAGTGTAGGTATGCTATCTTTTCTTGTGAAGAAGTTTTAAGTACCTGTCCATTAAGTGTATGCAGTGATAAACTTTTTTGAAGGCTCTATCATATGCTCTTATTCGTTTTCCAGGCCCAGGCCTGCATTAACGTCCCGCGTATTTTGTGCATTAGCTTTCTTAACTAATTAGACCATATCAAGTCCTTGAAGTGCCGGAGTTCTTGTAAGCACTGTTTCAGCGTCTACTTTGGTAGATCAAAACTTAATAGATTTTATAAGCATATTTTAGTGTATGACGATATGTTCTACCGTATCTTGGAACAATTCATTGCCGGTTGCATCTTTTTTAAATATATTTTGTTTTGGTTCGCAATATCAGAGATGATGCTTACCTCAGATCACATTCTTTACTGTGATCTGAGATGCCCACCGTCGAACGCAGATTTTCACGTTTCATTTTCTACAAAGTATATATACTTGGACTACTACTATTCTATATATGTAGTTAGACTTTTTTGTATGTCAAGTTTTTAGTCGATTTTTCAATTTACTTGGTTATGATTTATCAGTATGATTTAAATTTGGAATGATATTAAAAAACAGAATCTATTTTAAGATAATTATAGAGCTACATATATAACAATGTTACTGTCGAGAATAATTTTTGCGACACCTTTCTAAACGACTTCACCCTTATAAATCCGTCGGTAATTAGAATAAGCAGTAATTTTATTACCTACGCAAACGAATATAAAGTAGGCAATAAAGACAGCCGGCTTCCCTGATACTAATCAGAAAGTATTGCGTGGGAGGATTTTCGCCGATCTGCCTACGTGTTTGGATCAGTGAGTGGTTGACCTGCTTGCACCATGCACCCTCTGGTCAAACCTGTTTGCAGGCCGGTTGAGACGGGGCGGGCTCCCGTGCCCTCACGCTCGCTCTCGATAATAAAACAATAACAATCAAATTTTTGACTAAAAATAGTCACGCCACCTGTCGACAAGTCCTAGATGAGACTAGTTTTATGGCGTGACCTTGAAGAGTTGCGACTATTTATGTATCTCTAGATAAATGAGTGAGTAAAATATTTCATAAACGCTTATGGATTTGAATACCTACTTAGCTTACTTGGTGTTTAAATAAATTCAAAATGCTGTAATGTACGAGTACTTCGGTAGTTTCTTTCTTTAAATATGAAATTGAGTTTGCTTCTGTCTTGTCTCATGTACAAAAAAAGGTACATATTAACATTACTTTCATACATACCTAATCACTGTTCTTGGCATAGACATTGACAAGAGAGTTAGCCAGAACCGAAATAGTCCAAATATATTGCATCCAAACTCCTGAGACATCATGATGCACACTGGCTTTCGTGAATCACTACGCAGCGCAAATACATGTTATGATAAAATATATTTACTGAAATCAATAAACCGATATATTTTATCAATGGTCATCGTTATGGTAGGGTGTAACCCCAAATTCTCGTCACCTTTTGGACTTGACTAAATAAACCGGTTCTGAAGTTATTTAATCAGTTCGGAATGTATTTAACAATTTGCTATGGACATGGTAACGTTACCACTGAGATTAAATAGCATATATCAAGCAAACTTAGAAAATAAAAGAATAATTTATGACAAAGAGCATTATAAAACTATAGAAATTTGGAGGTTTATAGGGGCATCAATAACAATACAACTGTTTAAAAAACTTATTTGCATTTCACTTGTATGTTTGTAAAAATATCAGTACCAGTATGGCAGTTTTTAGTATACACTACATTTAGTGTATAATCAAAATGATGATCATACACTACATAATCATCAACAATTAGCCTATTATGCTATTTTTGTAAATAACACAGTCGTAGAGGATGAAAGTGCTCCTTTGCACAAATTTTGTTTTCGTTTACGATGAGTGGGATACGTTATTGAAATCCTAAACAAATAAACCTTTCTATATGATTAAGTTTGTTTGTAGTGTTTACGGATTGAACGGACATCCCTTTGCAATCGTTTACAGAAACAGTTTGAACATTCTAATAACTAGTTTCTAGTCCGTAGAAGATTAGTTAAACGCCGATTAGAACGTCGGGTAATTATTTCTTATCTATGTAACAAGATAACAGACGGTTCTTTGATACTTGGTAGATGCCCACTCAATTTTCTATCAACATCTTTACTTATTCCCTAGACTTATTGCAGTGAATTAAACTAGGAATATTTTATAGGAAGTATTTCTCGTTGGAGTGTATGAGTTGGGTTAATTAGAGATTATAATCTGTGTCCCGTTAGTGGGAAGGTTGTTATCTGTGAGATAGGCGCGCGGCAATTATCCTGGAGCGCGCTGTGGACGGACGGCGAGGCGCACACGCAGCCAAATGATGCACGACTCGAATAATAAACCAAGCCACTTCCTGCCAGCGATAAGCTCGCCACAGAACATCACATCACAATACTACACGCACACAGCGATACATTCATGTCACATCTAATATAATGTTATGGTTTGACTGTACTTTACTTGGAAGCTAGTATGGACAATGCTTTGTCTACGCGCATTAGCAACATAGTATTTAAATTTAATTACATTTTTTGTGTGAGACATCATTTGTATCTTTGGAGACATTAAATAGCTTATATAGCACTCTTGGCATTATAGATTGGCACCATTCTTAATTTCAGTGCCTACCTAATGTAAATGTTGAAGACATTTTAAAATTGCACAGATGTCCTTCCGTTTTTCAGTTACAGGACTTCAATGCTTTCTCTAAACCACGCAATTACTCGATAGTAGATGTGAAAGTTAATTAAAAGAATCGGCAATCTTTAAAATAACTGTTGAAGAAACAAACTCTAACAGGTAACTCTACTATGACTACCATCCATCTACTGCTATTATAATATATATATCTTGACTATATCGTGACTATACGTGGCTACGAGCTCTATGGCATGTAAATAAAGTATTGCTTACTTTTCTCATATGTCAATATCTACATAACAACATTCGTGACTCAACGCTACCGTCCTCGGTATCAAACGAGAGGCGTTCGACAACTACACGAGCACGAAATCGCAACCAGAGGAAACGACTAGATTAGATAATGGGTGACTCAGCTGTTCGCTCGAAGACCTTGGTTGCAAAGTTATTTATCACTCCTATGATTAATAATGGACGAAAGTGACCACTCTTTACCGAACGATAAAACTGTTGGTCTATTACCTCTCATTATATATTTACCATCGCCCATTACATGTCATTACGGTTGACTCATTAGCCCCTCAGTAATGCTTTGAATGGTAAATGACACAATTCTCGGAAGGATAACTCAGTAAGTAGCTGCATAAATGTACAATAGACACATTACTATGTTGGTATGGGACACCTTCTATAAATCTCAGTTGGGGTGTTCTGCTTAAGGATTCATTCCCTATTAAAGAATGAACTGAAATATTATTACCTGTAGTAATCACAATTGTAGTTAATCTTATGTTGCCTGTTATAAGTTGATTACCAAACAGTTTGTAAACAATGATCGGAATGTCACTGGATGCAAACGAGACACTGATTGATAAACTCCTACTTCAGATGTAATTTTAATTATTGACTTATCATATCTGGAATTATATAGGGCTTAAAATAAGTGTCTAGGATGTGCATCGAAGGAATGCAAAAAATTCTAGGAAATCACAATGTTGGGTAAATAAGGTAATTATGAAATGCAAAATGATTTATTGTAATATTTGGTGACGCAAGAAACAACTATGGTATTTCCTCAATTTACTGCACGCAACATTAAATGCTATTCCACTAAATGTTAATAAAATCCCAATGTCAGTTTTATCTTTCATTAAATTCATTTTGCTGATTAAGAATTGTCACTATATTTTGGATCCATAGGATTCAAAATATGTTTTAAATATGGTTTGCTATCTATAAAAACTGGACAAAATGGAGCATAGTTAAAATCATGGCATCATGATACCGAGTTAGGTGATCCAATCACAAGTTAGTGGGGTGAAATAAAAGCGAAGTAAATGTAATCATTAATTAAGAAAATTATTAAATCTAATTGTTATTTAATTGAGCCAATTGCATTTTTGGTGCAAGTGTCTGATATTATTTTCAATTCTTAAACCTATATATTAGTGTGATTTTGAAATATTTATTTATCTAAAGGCACTTAAGTATCAAAAAGGAATTAAACTAACCGATGCGGGTGGCTTTAACTGTCGAATGTCTGATGTCATCTGATGGAATGTGATACCGGTGGTGATGCTTCTCATTTCCTAAAACTGTCAATGATGCGGGCATCGGTGTAAGTTCTTCGTTCAGAGTGTAGCCGAAACAATGCCCTCTATTCTGATGAGTCACATTAATTTTGGTTGCATAGAGTAAATATATTTCGTAACTTTAAATACAACAACATATAACGTCAGTTTCTCTACCGCCAACATACAAACTTAAGGTAAAAATAAAAGAAAAAAAAATTTGTAAGCTTATAACTAATAAAAAATCCCCTCAGTATTTTGTCATCAGATTATGATTTTATATAGACTATTGGACCGAGGATCGTCCAAGGTGAATATTACGCAAACGAATATCGCGATGTAGACTAATTAGTGCAAATAGATGATCGAGTTATTTTTTTTGTTCAGTAGCTAAGGACTAAAACGTCAGATGAAATCGGAATTCAGTAGATTCTGATTTTATCTGACGTTTTCTTTTTACATCCATCCATCATAGATATTACAAAAATAAAAGGTAAGGAAAATCGTTAGTAAACAACTGTGTGTGCTATAGTGTAGTGTTTCTGTATAACTAAGATTTGCGTTTTTCCTGTTGGAATGTATCAACTTATTAAATGCTCAGTGAGTTTTATTGAAAAGTGTATCATATGAATAATTGATTTTGTTAATAATTATACTCAAAATTTTGATGAAGTCGTTCCAGGGCGAGTTCATGCATTGCATTATTTAAACAGACATGTATAAAGTAAGTATTATACATACTATTTTAAGTAAATTAAAGCGTTAAAACAGGAACTTGTTCTTTAACAACTGCTACTTGTATTCAGTTACGTAAACTATCAAGTTCGGCATTCAATTCTAATTCGATGCGACATCGAATTATATGTTTGGTTCGAAGTCCATATTTTTGTTGAAGTTGAAAGTGTCAGTTTCGTGCACTACGAGTATATTTACCGAAATTGTTTCGTAATAAACTACCACCGCTGTGAATTTTATGCAATTTCCGTTATTCATATAAAACAGTAAATTATTTTATAAAGTTAATTAATGATTTGTATTTGGGAGTTAAAATATCACAATTAACAAGGAACAATAATTGCACATTGCCGATTGGCCAACTTTACCAACCAGCTTTTAAACTTAAAAATAATAAGTATATTTGCCCCAAATAACTAATGAAAACGGACTACTAAACCTTAATTGAACACAATCTTACTTCGATGATATTATTATAGACTATTAAAAAATAATTCCCAGACACACCTTGGACACAAGTAGGTACGCAGCCGGGAAAAAAGTATCACACTTCAATTACTCATAGTGAATAGTTGAGAGAATACTGCTGTTTACCTCTTCTCTAGAACTTAGAATTAAAAATGAACGAGCATCAGTGTTGTGAGTGGCATGTTTGTAATACAAGTGTGAAGCTTTCTTGTTTATTTGACAGGTGCGGCAAAACCTCCTGGCGCCGGATACAGCCAGATGAGAGCCGTGCAGTTGAGGTGCAACTAGACAGATCCTAAGTAATATTATGATTGTTGGTTTTGACGTAATCGACGTAATTACTTCGGGGATCAACAAAACTTGTTTTGTTGTTGTTGATCAAAACTGGAGTTTAAAACTGTTCAAATCCTTCATGGTTTCGGTAGCATTACATTTCATTTGCATTCAATATCAACATTTACGGTGGAAAATTATGGTGACGGAGTTTTCAAGCAACCTGAAAACCTCTTGGGTTATCGACTTGTAAAGCTCGGATCGACATTTAACACTTCTGTGTTAGATGTTGAGCTTCAGCGCTCAGTTAAAATGTCACTTAACAGTCACTCATACTAGTAATGTACTGGCGGAGACTTGCTTAACTTAGCGAGCGCTCCATACATCCAATTGATTACTAGTAAAATTAATTACATGTAATCGGCAACTCACCAAATATGTAAGTACTAGATCAATATCGAATCGAGTAACCGGACCTGGATTGCAGATCGCAGTGGTTTAAATTGCATGTGATTATTTATATAATTGGCCTTTGTAATCAGTAGAAATCTTCTCTTAGAGCTTCTCTCGTCGATATGTATACATTTTGTAGGTAGGTTGCAGGTTAGGCTTTAGCTACATGGACATAGAGTCGAAGCTTTATTTTTCCGCTAAAATGTCAGATGTCATCTTAACTTTATGTCCATGATGTAAATGTTACAGTCTTTGTGTGGAGTAAAGGGAACGTCACGCCCTGGTCACAGATGACGTCTATCCACGCTTCGCGTAGCTTTTACACTGAGCCAGTGTGCCTTTAGCCTTACTTGCATTGCGTGTATTTTCTCCTACATCCATCAGTCAGATGTCAGCTTTACGTGTTTATAAGTTAAGATATCGCGATATCTATTTCAAAAATATGGGCAGTGTTACGTACGTTACGACAGTTGTTATTCTGTCCAAACGAGCGCGTTCTGTCATAGTTGCTATCTGTCTTATTACAACCTTAGTGAAAACGTGCTTGGTGGTAGGGCAAATGCCTGCCTGGCTAGTTACCGGACTCAAATTGAAAATCTTCCACGCAATAAATAGTTTGTTCCGGTCCCTTTGAGAACTAGTTCTAATCCAGGTGTTGCGTGTCGCCACCTTCTGCCACGTGACCACTTAGCATGAGCTGACAAGTAGTCAAACACAACACTGCGTAGGAAAACGTGGAAAGATGGTATTCAATTGTAACAAACAAGACTAGCCTAAGTTAATATATCTTTTATTGTATTATATTTTACAACATGCTTCAAGCCTTAATCAAATTATGTTTAAGTCCCCTAGTAAAAGTAATAGTTTAAAAGTTTATGTGACGAGATTATTATCTGAAGTTATTCAAGTACAAAATTTGTTGGAAATGAACTCAATATTGATTTCAGTTTTCTACTTAACAGCGGTAAACTCTGTTTCTGTACCTACCCAACGTGTAAGAATAAAACTTATTGCTCATACTATAATAAAAAATACACTTCAGCTCCTTAAGCTATAGCAAACTGAAATGTTCACAGTATATTTGTCAATATGGCGAATATCCTAACGATTAGGTACTAAAAACTAAAATCAGTATGGTCAATCCTAATCCCTATAATCTTAAAGGAACGTGACCTACTTCGATCATTAAACCGACCTTGGCTCTGTTCAGACGAAATTATTTATTGGTTCCACTGAGACGGACGGTAACGAGCCAAGTCTGGCTGTAATGCGTTGCAAATTCGACAATTGTGCCATAGAATAAGGGTATGAACGAAAGAACAGGTTTGGTTCTGCCGCGCCGGTTCGTAACGAGGACACGATGACACGTCATGTCTAACGGTAATTCGATTTTTACACGGCCCGTAGATAATTATGCGTGTACAAAAGGAAAAAATAGGGGTGCCTCATTATGCCTCCCAAATTTAAACAAACTAAGTAGTAACCATCAGGCAAGTGCCTGTTATATTTCCACATAGTTCTGTTCTGTGCCTCTACTATGCTATCTTATTGTTGTACCAGAAACTACAGAGTATCAGTAACTACTCTATCCGAAATTTTTACTGATCTGTTTCGTGCGGAAATCAAACCCGGGAATCTAGCGTTTCAATTCGATCGAATAATTTTGAGTTGACCTTTTATTCATAAATACGTTACCTCCACTAACATTATAAAGACACTCAACACTACTTATCGGATGTCTCTCATCAATCTAATTATAGCACTTTTTATCGCAATTAGTGACTTGCTGGCAGATGTACCAAGCTGGTACTCATACTTTGTGGCCTCAATAAGGATTTTTGTTATGAGAATTAAAACATTGGAAGATATTAAATGAGGAACAAAATGAAACGGAAATATAACACGTCACCTTCTCCGAACAGCTCAATGAATGAATTTTCGGAACTTTGCGAATCATTGCACATTCATATCGTGTCGTCAGTAGAGCTGGTTTGTTTTCCAACGATTATCCAATACTCAATTCCAGTCATACGGACCGTTATGCAAATTGGCTAATGCGAAAAAACCAGTGTGACTCGTTGGAGGAAGAGCATTTCGCAAAGTAGGCAGCACATTTGGTACTTTCTCCGAACATGTCCCTACAGTAACATAAGGTTTTCGACATTTTAGTAACATATTAATCTTCCAATAGGTATAACGAGTCGAATGACCTATACCTGCTGTGGTGGCGTCTGATAATCTGTCATGTTCATGTAATAGTCTCGTCGCCAGTGTTGCAAGTTGCGCAGGCGCATTGATCTGCACAATAACATTATACATGCACGCTTGCGAGGGCTTTCAATTGATATATTTTCAAAACCGGTCTTCGTTTTCATAACATGATTCATATGACTCGATCTGAAACGGTCGTAAAGACTGTGGTCTATTTTAAAATTGAACATGTTTCAATTTCAACAGTCAGTTAATTACGGTGTCTATGAAAAACAAGATTCTCTTGATTGCATAGTGTTTATGTTGCTGTGGTGGTTATAGGAAGCTATGTGAGGTTGAATTATTGATACATAGTTAATTCACTTGTTAGTTGAGCCATCTAATACAACTGCAATCGTTCAAATTGACAGGTTGCATTGTGCACGCACACTGCAAGTGCTCTGAGTTGATTGGATTCGAGATAGTATCATAGACGCGTGCATGGAGCGGGCGGTGTCCCACTTCAGCGAAACGAAGGCCAGAAGTCAATTTGGGGCGAAGCCGCAGGCTGCAGGCGCCGTCATACGTAAATGTCAGGCTTACTGTCTCCAGCTATATCATTGTTGCATCATAAAATGCAATGACGTAACGTACAATAAAGGATTCGGGTGAAAAGACTTCTTTGTAAAAACATTATTGTTTTTGACGTCCACGGCGTGTGTTTGCGTTTACGAATACGGTGTTAACTGAAAGAAAAACATGTTCCGAATCCAACGGCAATTTCATAGACCTATTGCAACATTGATTGATTTATCCACCTAATGTATGGTTGTTCTAGTATCTCTACCACCACCATCACAGGCCTAATGTGAATTGATTGACATGCTTTTTATCTTTAGCGTGGCATGTATTTCGAGCGTAATGGGCGCACTGACGTAAACCATTTTGGTGGACGTGGGATGGGAAACACCGCGAAATCCTCGCGTTTGCCGCTGAATAGTTTTATGGTACATTTGGCAGATGTTACAACATATCGGCACGCGATTAACTGCGTTGTAATACTCAAATTAAACCGCTTATTCAAACCTTGACTGAATTCTGTCTTGCGCGTATTAGCACAATAAGTACGGATTGTGTCAATCGTAAACTTAATTTATAAAATCTCACGCTGCATGATTTCTTTCATTATATTCGCGATATTGTTTATTATCAACAAAGGTCGTCTCGAACGAAAACAAAAAGAACGTAGAGAGTCATTGTGTCGGGACAAAGCGTGTGAACCTAGAGTTGAAAGTGTGTGTCTGAGGGTGAACTGAATGTGTGGAACCAGATACCGACTGTCTTAAATGATACTGTCAAGTTACACAATACAGTTACTCGTCGATGGCGCAGACATTGATTGGCAAGAACAAGAACACTGAAGTGTCCCACATAGCGGACAGCCTGCAAGTGTTGAAGTCGTAACAAATGACTTAGGAAGGCGTTGCTACCTACTTGTCGGACCGACTACGACTCTGACTTGTCGTCACTCAATATAGCGCGTGTGAGCTATTTCCATATTGATTTTTTTAAGCGAGGTATTATTAAGCTGGCACCTATCTTAAAGAGCTTGAGTACTGAATTTTAAAAGAGTTTGTAAATAATTAAATGGAAATAAAGTATTTTTGACTTTGACTTTGAATAATAGGGTTATGTCGATTTAGTTGCTGAGAGTTTATCCCTATAGGATATTAGAAGTAATAAAACGTTGCTGTAATATTTAAAGTGAAATTAAAATAAAATCTGTTTGGTAAGCTAGCGATTTAAATGTCTTGTGGTAAAGTATAAATAATCCGATATGTAACTTCAAACACCACATATCACACGAAGAGAATGCTTATAAAGGCCCATTGGGCAGGACCACTACGACATTTGCATAATCCCTGCTTGTGGCGGACGGCCTGAAAGGATTGAATGGTTAATGCCTTTATCGTAGGTATTTATTACAATTTTGACTGTAGCCCTGTTAGATTGTCAGTAAGCACAAAAAGTTTGAATTTATTTCACTTAATAGTTTGGTTGCAAGAACACAATGACATACTTATTCTTAGTTTATTGCCAGATTATGATAGCCGTAACAGATGTATCAACCCATGTTAGGTATAATAAATTGTTATAAATCTATGAGGATATTATAACAATTTATTATGCCTAACTGTTTGAAAGGAGTCGAGAGTCGCAGAAAGATCGAACAACAAACAAAGTGAAGTTATTTCTGTATCCTAAAAGTCGTCCCTTCAAAGCGTAGCACGGACCGTAAGACCGTAAACAACAAAAATTAGCTATCTTTGAAGTACCTACCGTCTAAATATAAAATTGGGTTGATGTGTTTGTTTGAGTAGACCACGAGTAGATATTTATTTTCATTTGGCAACGGCCGCGGGGTTACCTACCGTTCTCACATCTGGGTGGAGCCGCGGTCCCAATATTGTAACCCACATTACGCATGTTTCTTTTTATTTCCATTTATTTGTAATAATCTGTTTATTTTCGAATGTTATGGTTTCTGTATGGCTTGTGTTTGGCCAGTACTTTTGCTATTGTAGTTTCCAGATGGTGGTTTAGACAGCTGCGATATTGGGTCATGTGAAAGTTTAAATGTGTGGAGCGATTGGCGGCAGGCGAGCAGTCAGCACAGCAGCGGCAGGTTAGGTCGAGTCTCGGCTCGTATCGAGGGCTGAACTGGAGTAGTGGGACGGATTAGGATAAACCGAGTCAATGGCCGGGTCACGTGGCTATTTGCGTACCACTCCTTTCGCGGCCCGGGCGGACGGACGACGCCCCGCTCCTTCCGTTCCCTTGTTTAAACTACCCGCAACGGACTAATTTTGGTAACTAATCGGTTTAAGGCACAGTTATCCCTCAAATCACCCATGTTTGTCACAAATTCGTAGATTTTACATTTATAAAATCGTCATCTCAACGTAAAGAACTTAAAATCAGATTGGTACTGATCATAGTACTCGTATTTGATAATTTGCTATTATTAGTTTAAAAAGGTATTGAATGATTTGAAATGTCCGTGAATAATTTTTTGGTTAGGTACTTAATTCTAAATAAATCGAGAAAATGGTCGTAATAGTGTTTGCCAAATCCTAGATATAGAAACAAAGAAAAATTGAAAAATTAGGTCTGCAGTTTGCTTCCAGTTCACATCAAACCAGTAGCCAACAGACAGAAAGCTAACAACGCCTTAAGATAGAGATGTTTAAGGGTGAATTTAAAATGCTAAGTTAAAGGGAACATTTAAATTGCTTTGCCAACTATAAACCACCATTAGGATTCAATATTTCAGTATCATAATCGGTTTTTGGCCTAAATCGGTTTTTTTTCTAATCGTCATTATTATTTGCATGAAAATGCGATTAGATAAATATGGTTGAGTTCCATTTTTTTATAAAATAGGCAGTATTAGTATATCGTATAATATACTTAATAATCAATAAAATTACTATAATTATCTAATCACCGTAATATTATTTGTAACTTGTATATCACACAGAATACAACTATCTTGTTTAATTCCGTGACTTTAGTGTAAAATGTTTTATTAGCTCAAATACTGTTGGAATTAGGCGTAGTTCAAGTATGATTAATTATCTAGTTTACGAGGCGGCAGTTATTAGGCAGAGAGCGCCAGCCGGTCCCCTTACATCCAGACAGACACTCCTACAAACAAGCGTTAGTGATTGTACAGTTTGCTTGTATATGAGTATCTACAGGGTATATGCGTGTGTTTGTACGAACACAACACCCAACACGAAAGCGAGGGCGTGAAGGTTTGCACTGTATATACGTAACCTACATATAATTTTGTGGTGTACTATTGTAATACCAACACATGATTAGGTTTATGTATGTTAGCAAAAATATGCAATTCAAATATTTGTATAGTTGATATTGAGAGCCCAGATGTCCTTAATTCGCTATCGATTTCCATAAGATTACCGGCTCAATATATAGGTTAAGTCGAAATAGATATGTGAATATCGCGCCTCGAAAGAGATATAATATAGCACCTGTAGATAAAGGGGTTGATGACCTACGAACAAAGAACTCTTTAAAATCAGGCGAACGATGAATACGGCGATAAGACAGCTTAAAATGTTTTGGATAGGATTCTAGAAGGTATAACAATAACTTTCAATCGTTCATCTTAGAAAAGGTACTGGCTACTGATTTTTGCAAAAGTATCACTGGTGCTACTTAAAATTGATATGAGTTAAAGTAGCGCAGATTTTGCTGATGATGTAGCGTGTAATAAAAGGTGCCGCCATTCTATTGTAAGTTGATAATCTCTAATAGTCTCAAATTCTTGTTTACCAGGAAGCTTTCACTAAGCAAGACAAGTGTCGAGTGGTATGTAATTAGCTGCAGAAATTGTGTAGAGTATCAAGAATGGATAAGGCTATTTTGAATAGCCTAGCGAGGCTAGGTTCCTTTTCGGGCGATAATCGCCTATTTAGAATGTTTTGCTTTTAATGGCCGACATCGCGACAGATAAGTGTATATCTACATAGCGTCAATATCGTCAATATCGTTGAGATTAACAGTAGCTTAGTTTATGGGCAGTATTAAGAAAGAAAAATAATATTTAGAACCGATTAAAAACATTAAATTTTTGAGATTCAGGGTAATGTTGCATTTCGGAGCTGATTCGGATATGTTCGGATTTTAAAAAAAATCCATACATATTAGTATGTTATTATTGTGTCCAGCTTGTTTATTCTTAACCAAGTAAAAAAGGAGGAGGTTCTGAATTTGGCTGTAAGTTTTTTGCAATATCTTCGCCAATTCATGATTATTTTTATATGCCTTCGAGGTGGTCCCATAGAATATTTTTGCCCTTAAGGGTGAAAATATATAGGTAAAGAAAGCATTGAAGTCGGTTCATTCGACTTTTAAATCAATCACTTGTTATTGAATGCGGTTTCTACGTCACAATGTGACAGGAAAATACCTCTTTCCGCGTAGGGTTTTTGTGATCTTGATACCGCGGATATGATTTTTAATGGTTAATGTTAAAAAATCTTAATAAATTTTAATTACTCGCAAGGACCACTACTACTATCGAGTGCGATAACATATATTATTATTATTAGTTTTAGTTAGAAATTAGTTTGCAATAATCCTTGTAAGTAATTAAACAGTTGGGTGAGGATCAGTAGCTTATAAACATCAAAGTGAATTATTGTAGGTACAAAATTTTAACTTAAGGTATTGATATTGAAGATAAAAACATCATGATGCCTTATTTATATATATGTGTTTCCATTTCAAAAGAACATCGAAGAAACAAACAAGGACTTGCATATTGCTTGGTTCAATAAATTCAGATTTGAATAAGCAAGTGTGGCGATAAAACTGCTGTGTGCGTGGGCAGCTACCTACCTACGTTACCTATCTCGTGTTCGCCGAAGAACACTGACACCCGACTTGGAATGTTGATAGACTAGTCGAAGACCTAGAACAATGGCGAACTTAGCTCCTGTTAATAGTAGTAGCTTATCGAATCTTGAGCAATTCGCTCGGCAACTAGTTACAAGTACCGAATTCCAATTAGACGAACAATTTCATCCTAAGGTCTGACAAAAGTATTCCGTTACATATTGTATACCTTCGGCGAGACTGGACATGTTAGTGCAGAAATAAATGATTACCTATGTAATAGGCCAGTCAGTCTATAGCCAGTTTAAATGCAGACATGCAAGTACTTTGGTGTATTATAGGCTCGTATTTAGGAGGTTATTGTTTTTCAATTAGCATATTGCCTCATGGTATAAAAATATGAGTATTGCTGTGCATTGGGGCGTCAAACACTTTATATGGAATTAACCGGAGAGTGGGCGGCTGGCGACCGTGAGCGTCGGTTGCACGATTAGCCGACTGGCAAGCAGCCTCGCCCGCCTTGCGACACTGTACCTACATAAATAATCACCTAATAAACTTACAATATCCTTGTTCGACACGCGATTATGATGTGCAAGCACTGAACTAGAAGTAACCCACTAATGTCCGACGTCATTACGTCAGTGACACGGCACATTCATTTGCCGCCGAAACGGTAGGTAGTCGCTCGTTGCATCAAATACTGGTTAGCGAAATGCAAACAAAACCTCATCAGATAAAAATGTTCAGACAGAGTTCGTTCTAAAGTACTCGGTAATGTGTGGGTGGATGACATACCGTCTATTACGTGTCAGCGATATGCACATGCGGTTGAACGACCTGAAAACCTAGAAAGAACCAATTACTGAGTTGGTGCGTGGAGCACTTGTCTGCGTGCATCGTCCCAGATTTGTGATAGTGCGTCGCACTACAGTTGCGTATTGTGCGACCCTCGCGGCTTGGAGTCGGGACGGCGCGGGCGGGGTGAACGCTCTGACGGGAGTCGTCGACACGGGCCACGATAATTTCTGTCGCTGCGTCCCTGCTCCCTGCTCCCTACTGCCTGCCCTCTAACCAGCTGCGGCTAAGTGATCTAACTCTAGCACTAGACCGCTAACGTTGCTAATTGAAACACTTCTACCAGTTTAGGCCTTGACCATATTAACGACGAGGAAAGTGTTAGCAAATCCTTGAAACGATGCTCTTATTGTACATTCGCCATTTACCCAGATAGTGAAAGTAAATAATTAATGTTTCAGGGGTGGAAGTTGAAATGACTGCCTAGAGAGTTTCTTTAATTCGCTTCAGCCGATCGATACAAGTGCCAATGCTCAAAGGTTAACGATGTCTTAACTATTTGATGTCGAGGTCGATTTGACCTGATCGTTCCAAGGTAAGGCGTTAAGGTTAAGGGGTGAAGTGATCCCTGGAGTGTGTTAACTATAGAAAACTGGCCATAAATGCCGTGTATGGCCAAATTTACGGTGGACTGGAAGCGTGAACTACGGACGATAGATGGATGAGATCTACGGAGCACGACCTCTGACCATTCTACCATGCAAGAGATATTACTGGTTGATTCTTTACAGGCAATAAAATGTATAGTAATTGTTGTTTTATTACCTGTGTGATCACTCGGGCACATTATCGGTTACAATATTTTAAATTCTGTGTTGAGCGTGTTCAGATCGAAGAGGGTTTATTGGGTGATTAGTTTATTGACCGATTCTGATAAGGATCTTTCGATTGACGCATACCGAAAGGCAGTGTCTTCTATCTCCCGTAAATAATGGATTGTAATCACTCTAGAGCATCTCTAGAGACATAAATTTTATTGTCTTCATTGAGTGAAATATCTTCGGAAAATTTAACAGTATCTTATAGTTGGTTTAGAGTAATTGAGTTGGAGTCCTTTTGTTGTCGCATTCCAGTTTACGCAACTATGTCAGCTGGCACGGAAAGCCATCGGATACAGATGCATGAGAACAACCTTCTATTAATTTCTTGTGTTGTTCGCTATTCATTCACTTTTTGTGATTCAATATAAGCGGTTAGATTGTCCAGACATGCTTATTAGTCATGTTGAGGAATTTCTGTTGTTGGAATGTCTTTAATATTACCCTTTACACAATGGCTGTACTCAGTTCGTAATTCTTTATTGGTTTCTTATAATATTTACAGAAAACAATTTATAATATTTTCCAGATTTCATACTTAAAAATGTGATGAAAGATATTTTTAGATATTTTCTGGCCTTTAATTGCATGGCAAAATATTCCGTCATACCGAATTAAAAGAATTGAACTGTATGCAATGAAATACAACGAAGATTGAGTGGAATATAGTAAATCTAAGTAAAATTATAATATTTGAACTGATATAGACTAATAAAGTAAAAAAAATTATAAAGTATAAATATGTAAATTAAAAGTGTTTAATAAATGACAATCTATGAGTGCCGTGAGATGTAATTTACTTTATATTTTCCTTTTCATTCTACAATGCAAGTTGGAATGACAGTTGATTCTTGAAAGGAAGTTGTAAATAGGCGGACTGCCGCCGTGAACTGATTAATTATTATTGCTCCATCAAACAAAACCCTTCAAAGTGAACGACAGAGCGGCCCAAATTCATTTCGGGCAATGTTTTGGAAACGAATTGATTGCGTAATTTATAAGATCCCATTGAAAATTCCCGTCGAAAATTATATATTGTATTCTGTATATTTTATACCAAAGCAATTTTTATATCTTACGTTAATAACGTTAATTATTCGTTATTTCTCGTAGTCCGTTTTAGTATTCACTATTATGATTCTCTATGTTACATTTGTTTTTTAAATCAACGTGTTACTACATGGGCTATGTGATAGACAACTGTAGGTCAAATATAAGTGGGAGAACTGAGCTAGCCGTATGCAAGACAGGTCCAGGAGAGTCACGAAGCAACATGTTAAGTTTATTGCCATACCCACTACTTGTATTATTCATCACCTACAGAAACTTCTGTCTGACCTGTTTCCGAGTTGATTCGTTCTATGCAAATAGCTATCACAATTAATCACAAAACATACCATTTTTTGTAATACTAAATGCGATAGCGTAGTGATAAAATATAAAAGATTAACGCTCCGAGATAATTAGAATTGCATCCTGATGATAACCCATCACAATGCAATCATTTAAAAGCATTTTTTTAATTATGAGGCTATTTAAATGTTGTATAAATATTGCCCGCCTGATGGCCTGCAATATGAGGTCCATACTCGATTTGTTAACAGGTTATTTTATTTTTTCTGTCATTCTGTCAACTGGCAGGAAGTTAATTACACATTGAAGCGTTCATTGTAAAGCTTGCTTAGATGGTCTTTGCAGATCATCTAAGTAAAGCAACTTTTGGCCCAGTCAGTACATACATGGACTTTGTAGAGTTTAGTATTCTAATATTTGTATGGAAGGATTCAAGTCAGAAAAAATTCAAATCCAAAGGTTAATCATAAAGTTTATATCGCTTGATAAATTTATGTGCAGAATACCACGTTCTCAAAACGGAATTAAAATATCGCGAGGATATTTTTTTCTAATATATTTTATTGCTTATCGGTTTTATTTTAATGCATTTTAATTGTATTATATAAGCGGCTATTGGCCGTTCTAATTATAATAATTAAATAAATAAATAAAAATAGATATCTGATAGATACTTAAAGTATTTTTTGTACATGCAAACATATAATACATGTTCGTCACACAAATGTTTGTCTTGAGTGAGAATCGAACCCACGACCTACAGAAACAAGAAACATGTTTTTTACCGGGGCCGAGGTCAACTTTAATTAAACCCATGAAAACATTTATTTTTTGGTAATTTTGAGTACACGTCACACGTCACATGACTTTTAAATGTTTGTAAAAGTTTTACTTTTCGATATCTATCCTGGTTTCCCCGTTCCATTATCCCCTTGCGCTTTTGGGGGTTACCATAGGCGCAGGGGGATAATGGAACTCCGTCCGATGGGATTTAAGATAAAGGTCCGCGAAACCGCGGTCACGTCATTCGTCTATTTACGCACGTCAATATGGGATGACATGGATCCGATCCTGCGTCCATTAGGTACAGATAGGGTTGCCAACTATACTGTTTTAAACAGTATTATACTGTTTTTCACTAAATTATACTTTTTACTGTTTAACAAAAATAAAGTATACAAAATACTGTTTTCAGCATCAAAATGCAGACACATTATTATAATTGTGATGAAGCATATGAAATTTTTAAAAAAGATTGTAAATTAGTAAGTTGTGCGAGAATCTCTAAAAAATATGTATTTAAAACAATAAATAAATAAAATACTGTTCGTTTTTTTAAAATACTGTTTAATAATCTTCATAGACCTGAATATACTTTATTCCTTGTAAAAAAAGTTGGCAACCCTAGGTACAGAGTTACAGAGTTTCGGGTAGTTATCTATTGAATTCGATAAATAAATAAGCACACAGCATTTCCCACAGCGCCATCTAGCCCCTACTAAACATATCTTTCACTATGGGAACTAGATAACTAATAGAATATTTATATGTACCAAACAATTATGTTCGTTACGCAAATGCTTGTGCTGAATGGGAATCTAACCCACGACCTACAGCGCAGTAGGCAGTACTACAGCCAACTGACCTGTAAGGGGAATCAAATTTCATTTCGATGATTGTTTATTTTGTACCATCGTTTTAGTACCGATATAAGTTATTCATATTTACTATTGAAGGCTATTGGTTTAGTAGGGAGGTTCCCTGCATTCAAAGCGGGTTCCGGGTACGATTCTTGGCTAGGGCAAACTTTGTGCGATGAGTGTAAAGTTTGTTTTTGTTATGAGTTTTTGTTTTGTGTTTGTGTGTTTGTCAATGCCATCTGCGACATAGAAAATCCCAGTGCAGGGTTATGAATGTGTAAATGAATGTGTAGGCGTAAACAATTGTTCATCTGACACTTACTCGTAACAATTACTAAAATCAAATAATCTAAATTTAGAACTCTATAAACTTATAAAAATTTTATAAACATTTGGTATTACTAAAGATGAACACAATATAAAATATGGAATACAAATAAATTGTTTCTAAGATATACTTTATCTTGAATGTTTCAGAAAAACATGTATGGTGAAACTAAATTAAAAAAGCTTTTTCGACACAAATTTTGCAAAATTGTGAACCTTTTAGCTCGAATGCAGAATACTTCAGCACCAATTATTGGGAAACCAGTTGCTCGTCAATTCTAGAAAAGTGGGAAGGCCTCCATTTGCATAGGCTCATGTCACTAGTCAAATTGAATTGTGTCCAGTGAAGCTTAACATCAATGAACATTATCGGAAGCTTAAAGTGAGTTTGGTTAAAAAGCTTCGTATTATAAACACGTTAAAATGTGGTTCCCAGCTATTCTAGCCGATAAACCATGTCGGCCACTCACTTGAAAAGAAGATGAAACAATTATCTTTTAAGAAAATCTTCTGATTTTCTCAATACCAATAAACTCAATATCAAGTAAAAACCAATAAAATTTATTGACAGCTTGTTTTACGTATTAATCAATTAGAAACAAGGTGTTAATGATATTTAAACATAATTGATTCAAAAATCGAAAAAAAAATCAGTCGACTTCAATACTTTCAAAGTAGCAAAATACGCAATTTCGTTTACTTGAATGACATATTTTTCCATTTATTGTGATATAACAACCAAACTATACCAAATAAACAAAATCGATTTTGATATAATAAAAAATCCATGTGACCAATCTGAAAAAAATATGCCATTTATCATTTATCAACCGATGTGCATCCGAGAATCCGAAAACCGAGAAATCCTTTTTGAAGTCGTTTAAAAATGGATTAGGTTGGTCTGAAAAATGAATGGTTTTAGTTCCAGTTCCAAAACTGCGTCACACGAGTGAATCATTTAATTATATAGACTACATGATTTCTCATTTAACTGCATTGTAAATGGAAGAGAATTAATTGTGATAGTTCAATTTCCGATGCGTTTGGAAAATGCCATTCGTTTGGTTGGTTGTTTGTAACAAAATGCATGTGCTGGTTACACTTAGGTACAAGAACGAACGAATGCAATACTAATTGCTAGTTTAAATGCATTAGTTCGATTCTATAAACAAGTGCTACCATAAACGTAAGCTAATGGCATTAGAGGCTTGGATATGGATTATGTTTATAAATTACTTAGTGCCTATCGACTTAATAGTCAATGCATACGTTAGTCGAGGACTCTGTATTGTGTTCGACCGTTGTTATGCATAACTATATTTCTTTTATTTTGAAAGATATTACAGTTGAAATGTTTTATATAATAAAGTTGACTTCTATTACTTTTGTTTTTCTTTCACTGGCTTCACAACTCAAATGGAAGCTCTGGATTCTGCGCTGCAGGCCGTGGATTCGATTCTCATCTAGGACAAACTTTTGTGTGACGACATATTTGTTCTGTTTATGACTGTTACTAAGTTATTACAAAAATATCTACAAATGTTAAGTTATCATAGTTAAATGCTTAGTTCGGAGCTAGATGACGCTGTGTGAAAAGACCATAAATATTAATTCACTTTTAAGACACTTTTTGTTATTTTCACAATACATTACTTCTTTAAAATAGGTGGTTAAAATTTAAAAATTGTGTTCCATCTACACTCGTAGATGGAACACCCGTTAATCTGTAGTCTATCTCTAGTCGGGGATTAAAAATAATACAGCTTTTAGATCTCCCGGCCGTGCATGAGGCTTTTCGTTAAGTTAATCCCGTTCCCGTTTTCCCTTATTTGTCGTGTATTTGCTTCTGTGGTCCCCTTTAATTTATTCTCATCGGGAGGTTTCACTCGAGCCTCGGAGGGGGATTTATCTTGCGTAAACATCTTCGGGCGGAAATATGGAATCGAGATACGGCTACTTCCATTCAGATTTAATGATATTTTTGGAGTAACTTCTCAAAATGCCTTGTTGCAAATTCTGTGTAGAATTGTCATTACATTCAGTCAAAGGTAGCTTACTTCCACCTCCAACTATTCGGATGTTTTCTTGCCATCCAGTCAGGAAAACGTAACTAATGTACCCTTGAACCGACCCTGCTGGCGGGAAGAATCCCTTTTACTGCTCGCCCTGGGCGAGTTTTAGTCCAAACGCCCCGATTAGCATGCGAGCCAAGCCGAGGTCCGTTCCTAAGTGGTGTGTTTGGTTTTTAATTGAAATTTGCTTTTGAGCCGGTGGAGAGCCATCCGCCCTCATCAAAAGCCAGCGTAAGTTGTCAAGGCCATCAGCAGCTAACAACGTATAGCCCATTCAAAAGTATACTGTGCGATCTGTTACTTTCAAATACATTTAGTAAACAGTTGTTATTTTGACATTACAAACAGACACTTCAATTTTATTTAAATGTATAGATTATCTGTTATTTGATAACTGTATAAAAAGATTATTGTATTATATATTATTAATTCTGCTGGACCGAAATTTCTCTATATTTATAATTTACTTCTGGAGAACTCTACCATTCGATTTGTTATCGATACCGTGCAGTTGCCATCGAAAGCCAATTAAGCTAGTTCTATTAACCCATATAAATACACAGAGTGGTCAGCGGGGGCAGTGGAACGATCTGTGACCGATCTTCGAACTCTCCACGTCGCGTCGCGACGGTTCTGTCTTTGTGACGCTGTGACGCAACTGTGCGTGACCGTGACATCAGTGTTTCACTTTTGCACGTGGTAGGTAGATGCGAATGTTTTGTAACAATTTCCCATTGATAAACTTAATACCTACATAAACGGGTACAGTCCAGGTAAAAGTCTTTGGTGATAACAAAAAATAACATACTTTAATCACTTTACATTATTAACCGCTATACTAGATTACTATATTATATATATTATAGATTATTAGAAACACTAATGTTATAAAGATGAAAATATGTTTGTATGTGCATGTGTGTGTGTATGTTTGTTACTCCTTCACACTCAAACGGTTCAACGGATTTGGATGAAATTCAGAACTAAGATAGCTTATATTCTGTATACGTAAGCCACTTAGGATGGCCAATCGCGGGTAACACCGGGTGCATACGCATATATCGTACACAGTTAGTTGTACGATATATGCGTATCGCGTGATGGTTATCAGATACGCTCGTTTACCACATCGTATGTTATATCATATATTTTTATATAAGTTTACTAGCGACCTCGTACTAGCACCTCGGCTTTTCTCGACTATAAGATGCATGTATATAACATATAAACTTTACCCTTGGATAACTCTATCTATTGGTGAAAACTGCATTAAAATACTTTGCGTTGTTTAAAAGATCTAAGCGTACAAACAGCGGAAGCGACTTTTATACTATGTAAGGAAGAGATCCTAAACTTATATAGAAATAACAGTTACAAAAGTATTCGTCAGTTTTACCCACAACAGTGCGTCAGAGAAGTAACAAAAATCAACTTCTACAAGAGTTTCCTTTCTGTGTACAGACTACTCAGTTTTATAGCTTGTAGCTACGACATTTTATAATGAATGGCTTACGTTTTCCATTTCATGAGAAAACACTTGTGCAAAATACGCAAGCAAACTTCCGTGTAATCAAATTAGAGACAGAAAATTCGACCGCGTTGGAACATTGAAACTTCAATGAATCACGTTTGACGCTCCTCGCTGGAGTGATGCCATCAGACTGAAGTAGCTGGCGAATGAGTTCAGTCTATGCATAAATGAATAGTAACCAAGTTGATTTCATTACTTGCCGAGTATTGCTTCATTGCGACTTCCTCCAGCTAAAAATCATACGACCTTTAGATTATTGTTAAAGCCAGTGCGAATTTAAACTTATACTGGTCTCAGCCAAGTAGATCATTTATCATAGCTAAAAGTGTATGTATGATGGTTATTAGCAATGATTAGTGGAAATTGGTGGAGTTGTTTTCAAAGTATCAGCTTTAAAACCTCTTTTTGAACTACTGTACCTACTGTAAAAACCCAATTTCAATGTTGTTCAATGTGTTGTACGAATACTACAATTTTCTGTTCTAAAAATACAATTTCAAATAGATTAACCAGAGTTTGCAACAAATTATTCATAATATTCATAGGTTTGCAATGTCTTGACTATTTTTTTTTTCTGATAGAGTAAATTAATACAATACAGTTAGCAACTAGGCTATTAAAAATGTATAAATTAACATCTTGAAGCGGCAACAGACGGGTATCATAAAAACCGGAGATACAAATAAAAAAACCGCACCAGTCAAGGCTGGAATCAATACTCTTATGTTTCTGACGTCTGCAGGTAGAGGTGTTTTTTGTGCTCGCTTGCCATCAATCAACCTATTACTTGTAGGAACTGAGCTGGAAACTACACTGATGAGAAAATATCTATACGGTCAACTGAAGATATCTTTGTTAATCACTAACTGTTGTGTTTCAACAATATAAAAAACTTCGCTTTCAATTATTTTGTCAATTGTTGATAGTTATTTATAACATAAGATATGCGCCCAAAAATGTCCTTTAGTTTTTGTGTGCATATTTTATGTTCCATCCACGTGTCTCAAGACACTGGGGTCGATTTTATTGTACTAGATAAGTCCAACTTTGATATCTATAATATATAGATTATTGGCCATCGCTCTTTGAGCTAAGTGTAACCGCACATATCTTACATACCTACAATTCCTGTAATGGTGTCAACAGATAAACATATTTAATTTGAATGTTTATTTTGAAGGCGGCGAAGCTAACGGTAGCCGGCATACTACAAACAGCCTTATCAAAGAATAGCCCCATGTGCGACGACAGCGACAATCTACCATCCCTACCAATATCAGTGCTTGTTTATTTCATTAGAATGAGATTGACCTACGCGACTGAAGATAAGGAAACAATATAATTAATAGTACAATACAATTTTCACTTATTCCTATTATTCTTACCGGAGAGGTTAGTATAGTTATTTATTACTACTCCTTACTGTGTAAATAAATAAATGGTTATTGATCAGAAACACATTATACAATTAAACAATTCATCAATATAATTATAATTATTATAATATAATTTATATATATGCACCTAAGTTGCATTCAACTAAGTTTGGTTGCGGCATCCATACTAAGCAAATACTTGTGTTGTGGACACAGCATATCCTCCCGAATATAATCTTGTTATATTGAGTTGATCATATATTTGGCCAAATGAAATAGCACCTTAGCCTTATTGAAATCATCCCTAGGGTACTAGATATCGATAATTATTATCTTTCATTATCGTTGCTAGAAACGGTATTAGTGAAGTCATCAATATGATTTCTACTTTAGATAACAACTTTTGATAACTGTGTCGCATTCAATTCACTGAAAAATAAAATCGTTTAAATATACGAGTATAACATTTTGCTTAAAAGCCACTGATCTCCATGAACATGTAACGGCTGACAAATGACAGATAAATTAATGGCAGAATTTGAAAACTGTTGGTCGTTTAATTCACTGAATGAAATGAATTGGTTCAAAATAAACATATATCACTCAAAACCACAGCCAAAACCGTATAAATGATATATAGAATTTTAAGCGTAATAATAAAGTGTTTGAAGGAACTAATTTTGGCAATAAGTCGTTTATATGATTGTGTGGCTGCCGACGAAAGTTTTCTTGGACACTCATATATCTGTTTATAGCGCCAAAATGGCGTCAAACAATTAGCTACCAACACAAAATAGCTGTCTATCTAGTATACTAGTAATAGAGAACAGTGCTAAAATCGACGTGTTCTGGAAAAATACTGAATACTTAGAGTGATTTTTACAAACTGTCGACAATTTATCTTCATAGGTATTTCATGAAGTGCTAAAACCACCAAGGTTGCTACTATTATAATAAGTACTTCGTGTCTTGTATATTGTGCTCATGACGATATTTAACTTGTTTCCGGGAAAGAAACTTTACAGATTATTTGAAGAGACGGGTCGTGTCAATAATTATTATATTAGTTTTAGAGATAAGAAAATAAGATGACTTACCCGCAAGTACAACGTCAGATCTAGACTGCGTATTTGGAATACTGACCTAGTCACAAGAATTACTGAGAAATTTAATTAATATTTAGCTATTACTTTAAGCACGTAGATAAGACATAAACATTCATAAACATGTTCTACGTTTTTGCCTGATATGTCAGTACTTTTGGATCATTATATATTTAAACTATTTCATACGTCAGTGAATTTTGATTGAAATTAAAAATGATATGTAGTCCCATATATAAAATTAGACTAAAAAGTGGTTTAAAAGTGAATAAATTTCACTAAAAGATATGATACATTTAATTAATTAATTTAAACTCCTTGTTTGTAAAGCTGAAACGAATTTTATAGTGCTTATCATTATTTTTTTCATTTTAATCTTAATTGTGTTTATCTCAAACTTGTTTTTAATCTTTGTTATGTAGTTTAATTTTGTATGTCCGAAATGGGCCGCCTGTTGTTCTACCGTAATTTGTAATCATCTGATCATCATTGATCACTTACCTTTGATGTAAATTTATATCAATCCTACTTATAATTTTATAAATGCGAAAGTTTTTATGTATGGATGGATGTTTATTACTCAATCACGCCAGAACGGCTGAGCGGACCTGGATGAAATTTGGCACAGAGATAGATTTTTGTCTGGAATAGCACATAGCTACTTTTTATCCCGGAAATATGTACGGTTCCCGTAGGAAGTCCAACCGCGGGCAACACCGTGGGGAACAGCTAGTAAAGAATATTTGTATATATTTGTATTTCATTTTACATAACATAGAACATCATTTTATGATTGAATTTATGAATCTGATTAAAATTACAAAATATGTAATATTTTTTTTAGAAATTACTTATCCAACCGTAGGCGGTTGCATTATATTTCTTCACGCGAGATTTAACAGATGATGTGGTGTGAGCTATAACAAAGAACGTTACAAATTATATACCTAACCAAGGCCTATTTGCCAATATTGTGTGAACTTGCTACTCGATGCGTCTAATGCGTTATATTCGACTATTTGTTTCATTCAATTTATGTCATGCTACATATGCATTTTTACAGCTCTCTTGAGACCCTAAAATAGCTTAGTTAGGACATATACCCTGCAAGAGACCTTGAGTTGCTAGAATTATATGAATAGCTACCAAAAATAATAAAACAGAGAACCATGTGGAGAGAGATACGAGCAGTCGGCAGCTAGGGCTGAAGAGAGAGGAAACAGCAGGCGATGCTGTGTCCAGGAGTATCTACCGCCTTCTGTATCTGGCCCTAGATTTTATTAATATTCATTGATTTTCTTCAACTAAAAATTCAAAATTTCAAATCAATGTCATATAGGCAGTACACAATATTTTACAGAATCGATTTGATTAAATGTCGCTAACGTGCAAAACTTAATTCCGTGACTTAATAAGTGAAGTATGGCATGGTATAAAGGTTCTCCGAAAAAATCAAGTGGCACCAAGCGTGCTCAACCCCGTTTTTAAGTGATTGAACAAGCAGGCGGCTTCCCCTGATGTTAGCAGTGCCGTCCACAACGGCAAATATAACTTTGGCCCCTCCCAACATGTTTTTTCATCAACTACAATAATTAAAAAAATGCACTTGATAAACATAGTTATGAATACTCCAATATGTGGACCGTTACCCGTTGTACTGAACACAAATTAATGTATTCGTATCTAACATACCCTCATTTTACATGTTGGTGGATACATCGGCGGATGTGGGTCGGAGAGAACGTTTATCGGCGCAGGCGGGCTATCGCAGGAAGCGGTCGACATGCCCACTGCAAGCTTTGTTGGCTCATTATTCTATACCCTCATCTAGTTAGACTTATTTACGCTCGTACCTACAGATTATTTCATGGATTGGGCTGATTTGGTACTAATATAAATTTAGCAATAATGTGGGTCACCCGTAATAGTTACATAGTATTTGAGTCAGTTATGCTATATTATATATAATATGTAATATATATTGTCATTGTCAGTTTTTTTATTAGTTTGAGGCTAGATAGCGCTGTGTGAAACGCCTATGTATACCTATTTATATATATTTGGGTCCACATGTCAATATTTTGAATCAAAAATTGTTTACTAATTTCGTCCTTGATGTCTTCTGCAATAACAATTGATCTTCGTCGAATTAATGCTTCCAGATGCACAATCATCTTTTTTTATCTATTCTATTATTGAAACTTTGTATACGTATAACAGTGATCAAATAATTATATATGCCTACCATAGAGTTGATATAGTCGAAGAAGGAGTATGTTAAACAATATTTCGCTCAATGATGAAGCCAAAATATTATGACTTAAATACATGGCCTCGTACACTTGAGTCGCCGCCATTCAACTAACCTACCAAACACTGCAAGTACCTACTAGGCTTCTAGTCACAGATATATTAATTCTATGATGCCGATATTTCCTTGTTTGTTCAATGTCCAGCATCAAATCGAAATCACGTGCCATTGCTATAAATTTTACAACCATTTTTTGTGTGCAGACGTTATCCGCTGAGAAGGTTGACATTTATGTTTTGTTGGTTAGCGTTTAGATTTATGAACATAATACGCATATACAGGATGTAGTTTTCGACATGGCTTGTCCACCGACTTCTTAACGTGCCCTTCGAAGCACGGAAATGCCATACCTATCCAACATATGGACCGGGCGGGGAGTTGCTTAACTTATGTCATCTGAAAAGAATAAATAATATTCAAGCAAGGTCATTGCATTATTGCGTATAACCCCGTTTATCTCCAAAGTAGATAAATTCAATAAAAAGCAGCAGACGACACAGTTACTAAACACTCACTCCTTTAGGTCTCAAGTATCGTTTGGATACGTCAAATTTTACACACACGAGTCAGCATATAACGAGTTACAGGAGCTCAATTGGCACATTACATGCACACAGATCTGTCAAATTACAGTCAGTTCTCATGTTCTAGCTAACCTATTTGTTAATTTTACATCTGTTTCAACCCTAACCAACCAACCCGATGGGAAGTTGGTATCAATCTTTGTATGTTACGAGTATTATTATAACATAACATAACGAATATAAGTAATAGCGTATTAGAAATTTTTCAGAGCAAAAAATGTGTTTGCATCTCCTTATCAAGCCATTTAAGCATTAAGTTTCGGGAAGTATAATATGCCATGTCTAAATATCTTTACATGAGTAATATGCTTATGTACATTTTCAATTTCATAAATACAATACACTGCATGTCGCTGATATCGATACATACAATAACAATAAATAATTATGTAGAATGAGAAGCTATGTAGGTACGGAATATGATAACATTGTTATTATGAATAAAGTAGAATTTATTATGAAATATTATGTCTGAAAATAATGTTTTCTTGCTTAATGTTGTAATGTTATTTCATCAAAATAATATCTAGTTACTATTAATGTTCTATAAATAATTCTTATTAGGTACAAGCGAGATAGGCTATTCAGACATAATCCATCAAAAGTTGTACCGTTTAATGTATTACATATAGAATATGTGTGTATAAGAAACTACATATCTGAAATTGTTGGTGTCATACCATACCATTAAATACCATTAAATTACTTGGACGTTATTTTTGTAATTCCTATTTTTACAGCCCCATCAAGCTACGAGCGAATGGAAAGCATCAAACACTAACGAGGGATCAGAGGCTGCAGCGTTTACGTACATATGATTTATAATGATCGTCGGTAAACATGGCAGGTCACTTATCGTACGCTCGGTTCCTCACCCCTGCTTAGTATGTACCGCGCGTGCTGACCCTAATGATCATTTCAATGGCTTATAGCGAATGTACCTAATAGGATTCCAATTCCGAGGAATATCTGAAAATACTTCGCCCGGGGTCGGGCATGCTCAGATTCACAAAGAGCGGCCCAGATTTATTTAGAAGACGAGGTGATTATTTTTGTTACGTCGACCTTCTTATAGGGCAAAAAATCTTGAACTCCTCAACCTCACCTCACCTCTAGATCGAGATGAATGCTCTTCAGACTTATAAATTTGTCAATGGTAGGCTCCACATATATAGGTACATATATTGATTGACGTGTACATATGCTGAGCGCCAGCTATAGGTATTTCCTTACTTTTCGAAAGCAACAACTGAAACTAAATCCGCTAAGATACCATCAAGTTGTCGTATGGCAAATCTTATAGGCTAAAATATTCATTTTACATAATTTTCAAATATTCATCTAATAATTAACATTTCATTTTTTTCACTTTTTATTGCCAAATAGTCCTAAATCCTCATGAAGACTTTCGTGGAATAAAATTATCATGACGGATTTTGTTTCGAAAAAAAGTTCAGTCTACACCTAACCTTATTTCGAAGTATTCGAATTAACATTTCAGTGTAACTCTGATTCATCATCCGGAGAACATCAATACAGCGATTATACTTACGGGAATTGAGTGATAATAAAATTATTTCAAACAAATTCTGGTTATGATTATTTTACACGCTATTAAACGTTCAAATGAAGCTTGATTGATATATGGACATTCACAATAATAACAAAAGCTTGATTTACATCAGTAATATTTGCAGCCACGGACAAGTTTATCACCGGGGTGATTGATGCTTCCAACTTGCATAGTGCGGTTCGCTGCGACACTGATACCAGCAGGATGTTACTATCGTTGAATCATTTCGCACCAGTCCAATGAACTGTGCACTTACTATTGTAATAACTTGTAATTGACGGCTCCGTAGCTTAGTTTTTTTTTTTTTTTTTTTTTATTAATGTATAGCCAAGCGTTTGGCCGCCATCTCACCTGATGGGAAGTGAAGATGCGGCCGACGATGGAGCACGCTTGTCTAGGAGAAACCTATTCACTCTACTCTTAAAGACTCCCAGGTTGTAATGGTCAGGGAACACAGACTCAGGCAAAGCATTCCAATCCCTTGCAGTACGCACAATAAAAGTAGTTTGAAATCGTTTGGTGCGTATTAATGGATTGTCGACTGTAAAGGAATGGCGCTGAGCCGTACGTCTGGTCGTCCGATAATGAAATGGTGACGAGGGAATTATATTATGCAACTCTTGAGCACACTCTCCAAAATGTATCCTATAAAAAACCGAGAGACACGCGACTCTTCGCCTGTGTTCAAGGCTTTGCATTTTTTCCTTTAAAAGTGCATCGTCACCAATCAGCTTTACAGCTCGTTAGTTGGCCCTGCTTTCGAAGCGAGAGGCACTAGGTTCAATTCCCGGCCGGGGCGCACTTGGTGTGGTGAGTATGAATTTGTACCCAGGCTTTGGCCATTTGTGTTGTGTAAATGTGTTGGATTCCATGCCACCTGCGACACAAGGAGTCCTAGTGCAGGGTTATGAGTGTGTAAGCGTTTTATTGAATTATTTAGCTGTAAGTTCATAAGAGTTAAAGGTCATGCCATCAAGCTATCCACCATCGGCTTTTAACTACCTGACAGCCCAACTGTTATTGAGTGGTTACTGCCATACATAAACAACAACGTGAAACGTTCTCACAGGGATTAAACGTCTCATGGCCCTGTAACTTCTCCGGCACCCATACATTTCCACCGGAACACAGGAACGCGAGTGCGTCACTGTTTGGCGACGAATTACCAGATATGATGTGCGGATGAAATTGACACAAGTTCTAAGTAAGTAAGGAATGTCCATAACCTAAATCGTCTAATAGTCTACTACCCCCGCGCATACGATACGAAATACAGTGATTCATAGTAATCCATGTAGAATCGGTTATTTTGATTAATTATATAGCTTGTAGAATGGGTTTATTTTGATTAGCATGTTGAAGGGCTTTCTGACTCGAGAATGCGCGCCGGATGACCAACCAGCGCGCGACCGCGACGTGCACCGACTTACGAGTAGGTACTTGCGATGGGTACCAATCTACATACAATCATAAATTATTGGGTATGATTCTTCTTATCCAGAAGTACAATTTCACTGCTAGTGATTATATGCTAGTATTTTTTACAAAACGGCACTATTTGTGAAGTTGAGCATCTCTCACTTTGTGCCCGAACGCTTGTAAAACTAATTGCTTGAAACATTGGTGCTGATTATTTTGGTATCAAACCACACGAAAGGTCTCTTTCTATTTCCCTACATCTAAAAGTACAGTAATATTTTGCCGAGATAAATCTTGTTTAGTTTGATGTGAACAGAATTGACACCATTGTCTCCTGCACGTGCGACCCCTCACGTGTTCGCAAGTTCGTCCTGATTCATACTCAGTTGCTTCGCACAACGACTGCCCCATGACATGACAAACCGGCCCCAAACGGTCATACTTTTTGTCGCTTATGCCTCAAAGAAGTTGATTGCACGCCTGCAGAATGACAGAATAAAATGTGATCTAGTTAAGTTTGGATCTAGGTTTAGCACAAGCATATGCATATCAAAATTGAATAGTTAAATAATCACAGCTTAGCATAAGGTTCACTGATAGTTTTACAGAAAAAAACTTGTTGCTAGAACGTGGTAATTAATAAGTGGGTCGGACGTAGAGAGGTCAGTTTTCATTAACGATGTTATCATTCCGATGATTTGGAGCCAAGGCTTAGGAAATCATACCATGTTTGACTATTTGTTAGCACTTACCTACTGTGCAACTACACATTAATAGTTGCGTTCTGTTAGCTCACACTGGGGCGACAATCACCCCTGAAAAATAACTCTTTGTAGCTTGACGGACATTTGGTAGTCAAATTATCTACTCCCACGTTGGCATCGATGGTAGCAGTTAAATTTAAAACATACTTTACATAATAGTATACAAATAAAAACTTGGAAAAGATAAAAAAAATCTTTACTTGTTAATTAATTAAGCAAAGCCAGATTCTTCCAAACTCTTCCAGATGTGAGTTCTCCTTTCAAGACTAATCACTAGTAATTTAAAAGTTGTTACTGGGTATACGCAAATTGCGTGTTGTAAGCGCGTATGTGGTCTACTTGATGGTATCTTCGATCTTCACGCAACGGACGCCGGGAAATCGCACTACAATTTGTGCCAATAGACCCTCATATGTGTGATTATGGCTTAGATGCCGTGATGACGTTGAATTTCTCCGTAGAAACGGAACAGTTCCTAGTGTCTTTGAAATGTAGGGTACCCTCTTGGTTACGTAGATAGTATTTCCGAACTAAAATAAATAAATAAACGTTTACACACTCATACCTCTGCACTAGGATTCCCTGTGTCGCAGATGGCATGGACAAAAACAGAAACACAAGACAAACACCCAAGACCCGAGAACAAACTTCATGCTCACCACACAAAGTATGCCCCGGCCGGGAATCGAACCCGGGACCCCTCGCTTGGAAGGTAGTGCTACTACCAACTCAGCCACAGAGCCGTCTAAAATCCTAGGAATAACTGTAGATACTGTTGTATAGTTTATGAATAAGTTCGACTCGTGAAATTAAATTACTCACATAAGCTAAGATTTTGTTCAATTATAAATAATACGAATTATAAACATTTGTGTGTACCTGTTTCTACTAGATTTAGAGCCCTTTGTCGACAGACTATGACCTATCCGTGGCCGTATGTATAGGCCGTGGCTGATCCAAATAGATCATGTTTACTTAGATGTTATGTATGCAAAGTGACAAGATAACTGATAATCTGCCAGCTGACGGTGGTAAATTAGCAAAATTTGTAAACTCTCGGTCTGGGCAGCGCCAGGCAGTCTTCGGGCTCGTTGCCAAATTCCGGATAAGCACACCCCGTTGTTGTTAAGGGAACAATGGAAACTTTTGCTTATTGCAAACAAGTGTGCAATGCACTGATCTTTTATTTGTTAGACCATTTCTTTGGTTTAGTTGGCGTCCTACTTTACTGTTGTAAAGTAAAAGGACGAGCTGATGTTTCACCTGATGTTCATTTGTTAACGACTGAATTACGACTTGGGATTTCGACTTCGCCCAAAGTATTTGTATGAGAAGACCAAGTCGCATTGCGTTGTGTCATTACTCTTAGACTCTCTCATACTCCTATTATTTCACCGGCAGACGAACCTTCCTTCGAAACACAGCAATGCAAGTGCTATGTGGTGGATTTCCAGGCATAGCACTACTTCTCCGGTCAACCTTGGCACGTGGGGGACCATCTTGGTGCCGCGGTTGAGCTTCAAAATAAGTTTCGCAGGGAACATTTCCAAACAGTAAGATTTGTCTGCTAATATTTATAACGAGTACTTTTTAAGTACATAATGCTAATATAATTCATATCAAATAAAGGACAAAAAGTCTCTTACCTACAAAAAAACTCTGTGATGATCTCGATGCCAGGGACGAATGTATACTTAGGTGAAATGTCCTTTCATTGCAACCCCTACAATACCACTACTCACCCCTCATGCCATTTAAACGATAAAAGTAAAAGTTTTGCCATCCATTTTGTGTGCTATAGAACTTGTGTAGAAAGTAGAATAGTTTATTGTATTGTGTTTGTTGATGTTATTATTCTATGTCCTGTACCTTCCTGCCGACTTGAATTAAATTAACCATAATTTTTTACGGGACTTTGAATTATCCCTAGCAGACAGCTTATTTTATAAGGAGTATTTTAGGCTCCTTTTTTTATTAAATGAAAAAGTAATTAGGGTTCCGCGCAAAAATATTGTTAACTTCTACGCGAACAAAGCCGCTGGGAACAGTTGGTTTTACATATAACATAAACATATTTGTTATATTGTATGTAAAACTATCCATAGGTTATCTAAAATATAGCCTTTGTGGATTTATTACGTCTACTCATTATAATGAGATGAGATTGTATTTACATATAGGTACAATAATGATCATGATCGAGCACATGGACGTAGAGGCGTCATGCGTCATTAATGACCTGCCACATTACAGATAATTAATTAGTCTTGGCATGTTGTGCCACGATTTCCATAATCTCAGCATGGTTGACCTTGGCTTTCCTAGATATCACAAATACCTGCATTTCCTTCTACAATTGTCGGACTATCAAGGTCTGTCTTTGCACACGATTACGCGCTGATAAAGAAAGAAAATCCGGTTCGGGGCGATTGAGATTCGTAATCCGATAGTGTTTTTATTTCGTGTGAGAAAATCGCCACAAGGACACATTTTTTGTAAAAATTTTAAAGATTTTAGGGTTCGAAAGAGCTGTGTTCCTTTAAAATAAGATAGACCGACGTATACGTAAAGGTATATTACCTTAAAAACCGTTATTGGCTATCGTACCGTTATAGGTACCTGTAGCTACAAGTTGGTATGCCTACCTGCGAAGCGAGAGTCCTAGGTTGGATTTCTAGACGGGGCAAATTTTAGTGATCGCCTATATTTGTATTCCCGATTTTGGATTTTTATGTTGTGTGACGATTATGAAATAGATTTTCTCATCACATGATTTAATTTCTGACTTCAATATCCAATGTAAGAAATAATAAAAGTTTCGTATTTATATTGTATTATTTATTATTTGTACATGTGAAAAGGAGACTTGATGCCGAAAATAAAATTATGCTTACTGGTTGTTATGTTGCAAAAAAATTTTACTTTATAACTTTATATTACTTAAACTGTATACAATGTAAACACTAATACAGTTTTATTAGTTTTGCAAACGGTACGTCTGAAAATCTGCATTGCATTCGGCATTGCAGCAATCTTATAGTTCGATTTCAATTTATTTATAGACGACTCTTTAGTTACAATATTGCCTTGAATAAAAATAGTTACATGGTGCGCAGCTCTTCTTAATTGATCTTAAATCTAATTTTGACTTATTAGTAATCTTAGAACATTTTCGATGAAGAGCAGATTCAAAATAAATTAGGCAAACCCAGTTTAAAGGGTTTTTGATCTATGAACAAGGGTCGAGTTAATCCCTTATCCTCCAATGAGACAACGTGGACATTGTAATTAAAATCTCATTGTAATTACTTTGCAATGAGATTTTAATTTTGAGATGAGATTTTGAGATTACGTGGATTATTACAAAATGAAATAGCACCAATTGAGTACTTTAAATGCTAGTTTATTTAAATATATACCCTCAAAGGAATGAATCAATATGAAATATACCCTGAATCTTTGGTGAAATTGACTTACCTTCGCTGAATGGCAATGCTTCTTCTTCTTATTTTGTGTGAGTAAGTGACTAACTCTGTTGTCGATGTTTTCGAGCTGTTCGGAGGTCCTCCGACATGGCTTATCGGCTAGTATTGCCGGGACCGACATTTTTACGTGCCCTCCGAAGCATGGAAGCGCTTTAATGGTTACTCATCCAAACAAAAAAAAAAAATCCACCAATAAAAATAATACTCATACGATCTGTAAAAAATATCGAAGCAAAACTTTACCATGTTGTTTGCTCATAAGGCCACCTATCTATAGCGTAGGACTTTTAAACTTAACATGTTTTTAGTGGTTTGTTAGTGTAGTCTATCAATATTTATTCAAATCAAATCAATATGTCTATGATGTTGTTTCTATGTGCTCGTACAAAAATAAATGTGTCTATCAATCCAACCACAAACTAAGTGCGTTGCTGCTCTTGTAGTAAAGCCAAACAAAACAATCTATACGTGACTATGATTGTAGAGACGAGTTTTTGCGATGATAAAGATCAAGTTGCACCAACCACGACACAAGTTTTGCGGTTCCAGTGTTCAATTTCAAATGTAGAGTCAAGGTTTAACCACAGATTCAATAAATATGTTTAAGTAAGTACCTATTTAATGAGTATTATACCGTAAAGCATGAATAGGAGAGACCTTCGTTCCATTGAATCGTCCGCAGTGTGACGTAGATTTTCAATGCCTCTACCCAAAGCCGAATGTAAAACGTTAATATCGCGTAAAAGGCCTTTTTAAAAATATTTATATTCACACGCAAGGTTGATGTATTAGATAAGCTCATGTTAGGTTTATTACATAAGTATTGTGGTAATTACGTTGGACGTGAGCCGAAGTAGGTATTGGTATATTGTTTCGATATACTAGATACAAATTATTGTAATATTTGGACAGTCCTGCCAAACATACTAATCCTATGAATACAAGATTAATACATTCTGACGAAATTATTAAGCGTTACAGTTCTAACACAAAGATAGACCAATCCATTTTGGGGTCCACGTTGGTCGCGTCCGGAGATCGGTAGCGTCAAAGTCTCTGCACGTATCCCCCAGGTGGTGCAAAAGGAGCAACCTAAATTAGCAGTGCAACTACTGCCAGGTTCGCCCGGAGAAGTACTGGCTGGTAATATACCGCTAGTACTTGCTAGTGTTCCGGTGGAAGGTTGGGGGTACCTATCAGATATTTAGTCCCATAGAATAGCTATGCTTAGTTTGGGATAAGATGGTGCTGTGTGAAATGTCCATGAATATTTATTTATTTATTTAAACTCATCAACTCTCAACAAATCTGGGCCAGCTGACGAGATTAATTAGCAAACTTCAACTCTAGCGCTAAACAAATCAGTTTGACTAGCCGTGTGCTATTTTCACATCAAACTCACAAATTTTAATCGGATTGGTACGTAAAGTGTTTAGACAAATGATAGTGTTCTTTTTTTATACACTTCGTTTATAACTCAAGACTCTCAGTAAGCTTACACATCGTCAGATTACAATATATTCGTTTTCACTCGTCAGCTAAATTTGAGAGATAAGTGATTGAGATACGTGAATGAATAAAATTCATCAGTATCTACGTTTTTAAATAAACGAATGTGGTATTCGTAGCTACGTAGAAAATTTAATTACGCTAGGTTTGTCAAAGCATGGAATAATTCAAAATATTCCCGACATGGGGCTGCTGTAGGAGTGACGTGCGTCACTGATTAAAAACTTGCGTTGTATGACTTTAAAAGAGTTCCGGTCTAGCAGTTTTTAATTAAAACATGTTTTGATTTGTTTGTAAGAAACTGCAACTAAAACAAAAATTTTACTATGTTTAACTTAACGGATTGCATCTTTCCGTTTTATTGAAATGGTCATTTCGGGAAACGTTTTAGGTGCTAACTATCATTATTAAATCATTACTTTTTTATTTGGGAATTGGTCGCATAAAGCTTACAATGGTATTCTACTAATTGCATTGTATTTTTAATTTAATTGGTTTTTGTAATGATTAAGTATTTAAATGGATAAAGTTTCTAAAGTTCTTGACGCGAAATTTAGTACTGGGAACCTTCGCATGGAGTTCGAGTGCAAATCGTCCATGTAGCGGTGAGTAGTCAAATGAGATGATTGTTTGCTCTGCTTGTAAATACGTAACGCAAATTTTGACCGGAATGCAACACGGTGACAGATTAAGATAATATTACGCTTTTAAAATAAGAATTCAGACCGTGTACGTAAAGCAAAGGCATCCTGCAACACATATTTTGTTCTAAACTGCGTGTCTGTGGTATTATAATGAATAAGAAAGGCGTGGATGAATAATCCCATCTGTCTCATGCGTATTGAAATAAAAAGAAAAAAATACACTAGTGTGTAAAATACTTTTCATTGATGCTTACCTGTGAAAACTATAGCTTTCCCTAAGGAAAACAAAAACCGCAGGAATGCAGTCAGATACAAAACTCAAGTTGAAGGTAACTGAACATAGTAATTGGACTCCAGGGTACCGGCGACATTGTTTGAACTTGTGCTGAGTATTAATTAGTTTGATTCCGCCGGGACCAGCAAGTAACTTGGAATACAAAAGTGAAACCGGATTGTTTGATTGGAGTTATTTTGTTGTAGGAAATTAACTTCCGAAAACGCTACTGGCTGTTGATTTTCTTTGAGAGTATCTTCTCTTTAAATTCAAACACCTTATTTTGAATACTTTGGTAGTAGTATAATATAATGGAATGCAGTACCTTAAGAATGAAATTGCTAGAGTATGGTACAGTATACTGCACTCCAAAACTCAAATTGCTGACGTTGGTCAAAAAGCTACCAACTAACTATAGTAGGAGACTGGGCCAGTCACGTCTGCGGCATGTCTAGACTTTTGGGTTAAGATAACCACATAGTGGATTCCACTCAACGGTATGCGACGACGTCGAAGTCCCCGAGTGCTTCGGCGGGAAAAACTCGACTGACACTTCACATTTTGGCCTTCTACAGCATTAGATCGCAGAGGGATAAAAAGGAGGCCTTTGCCCTGCAGTATCGTACCAGCCTCCAATGTTCCCACTGCTGGAACATATACGACATGCATGACATTCTCGACATGTGAGAGTGAATTGGCTATATCTACCACGGGGGTTCAATCCGGATTAGTAGATGCCACATGTCTGTCGAATTTTTGGTTGAAGGACACCACCGGTTTCCTCACGATGTTTTCTTTTACCGTTTTGAGAATCACATAATTTTTTTAAGCACACATCGCATTGGTGTTCGTGTGGAAGTAAATGTACTTTATAAGTATTCTACAATACTTATATAGCTATGCTTGGTTTGGGACTAGAAGGCACTATGTAAAAATGTCCATGAATATTTATTTATTTATTTTATTTAGTATGCCGTACTGAGGATGCATTAACTTGGTCACTTAATCAGAAAAGGGAAAAATAAAACACAGTTATGGTCATCGGCCACAAAACTCTTAGTCATAACGAAAGAATCGTTGGAATGCCTCATTTATGAATCACCAATGCACGGTACGGTACATAAAATGTCTCTTGCACCTTATTAAAAAATAGAATAAAAAAATATGAAATTGGTTCACAAAATTTAATAAGCAGACATTTTTCAGGTAGCAGACTTTTTTCAGGACCTTTTCAAGACTCCTTTTCGATTCCCGGCCGAGCACAATTTGTGTGGTAAGCATGAAATTTGTCCTCGGGTTTGGGTGTTTGTCTTGTGTTTCTATTTGTCCATGCCATCTGCGATACAGGAAATCCTAGTGCAGAGGTATGAGTGTGTAAAAGTTTGTTTATTTATTTATATTCAATTTTAATCTTATTGAACCTTATAATGAAATTATTTATATTTTGTAAAATTGTAATTGATATTTTTTAATATTTTTGTATATATCAATCTAATTTTTAAAACCTCAAAGCAAAACTTAAGTTGAAGTCGATTCTATTGAAAGAAGGCACTAATTAGCTGAACAGAGCTGAACAGAGTATGTTACAAAATTACATTGGTGACTATTGCCTTGAGGACGAGCGCAGGCGTCATCTATAAATTAATATCACAAGGTGGTTGTTATTTGTAATAATAATGATACACTTATAAAATACAATATAAGCTCGCTACGGCTTATGGTTCAAAAGATACAGTTTTGTTTTAAAGGTAGGACATACAAACAGGCCTGGAGGCTTTGCTTTTTGCTTTACTTTTTGAGTACGCAACCTAGAAGCAGAAGCGTCAAAAGTTGGGGAATTTTATTTTCATTTCCTGCATGGAGGAGGCGGTTCGCGAAAAGCTTTGCACACATCCTCTCTGAAATGGTCTCCGTCGTTTAGGACGCCGTTGAGCAGGATATACGGTACGTAATCTATGTTCCTCTTATGTGTCAAGTCCCCGTAGTATTTGAGAAGCTCTGATCCTCGGATGCTTTTCGCACATTGCTTTATCTGCTCTGGGTCTATCGACAATGATGCTCCACACTGAAAACGAGATATTATCCACAAAATATTATAAAACTTCAGTTGCAGTAGAAAATTAAAATGAAAGTCTTAAATCTTGTTGAATTCTTAAAAAAGACTTGGATACGTCATTTTTAATAACCTACGAGATCGTTTTTTTATAAGAATAAGTGATGGAACGAGCTGACTCAGTATAAATCTTACACTGAGTTGACGGATACGTCTCATGCGCAAGTATTTCACCGGCCCATCTACCGAAACACAGTAATGCGAGCACTACTGCTTGGCGGTAGATTTCAAGTGGTGGCAGCACCTCTCCGGACGAACTTAGCACAAGTTCTACTGCTTCTTTTTGTTGCTCCTTTAGCACCACCCAGGGGTATGAATAGGGAATCAATGGGTAATTAACATAACTATGTTAAGCGCTTGATCAAACCCTGTGCGACCCTCCATGGGGAAGAATAAGTAAGAAAAAGAAAGAATGAAGAGTTGCGGTGGACTTACATTGTCAGCAGCTTCATCGTTAGAGCCATGTTCGGGCTGAGAATAATCCATTAAGCAAGAGTTGAAGATAACAGCGCTGGTCATGTTATTCAGCAGATTGATAGCACATGCGTGCAGCTTATTCCCGTAGCACTCTTTAGGGCCGTGCTGGCATTTGAAATAGTAACTGCCATTGTTGTATGTAGTCTATAGACAAAACGTGTAATTTAGCATCTAATGTTGCCACTGTAGGCACACAATCTTACTCTCAACAAATGGTACTGAAGGTCTTTAGTCATCCACAGGCACTCAATACGGATGGTAGATGTCACATGACTTCAATTTGCTGGTTCTAGGAGTTTCCAGAAACTGGTACACAATGTTTTCCTTTACCATTTTAAAAATATGGTGGTACATAACATTCAAAATATCCTATGAATATCAAAGTTACTCGTAGCAGTCATGTACGTGGCTTTGGCGTGACCCGGGCGTAGGCAGCAGCCCTCCATCACGAATTTATTGCTCTTTTAGACATTTAATTATTCTTAATAATCCTCGAACTAGACAAAATAATAAAGCAAATAAATTTAACAAGTAAATTTTACGAAAACCCCCGATTTCGTGCAATGGTCTCCAAAAGCCTGAATAACTAAGAACTATCTCGCTCACGTCAGCTTTCAAGCAGAAAAACCCGCATCAAAATCTTTCCGTTCGTTTGGGAGCTAAGATGCCACAGACACGGATACTACCTCAAAACGTATACCCTCTGTATACGTTTTACGTTTAATGATTAATGTAAGCATTCAAGTAATTATTCTTAAACTAGACCTTGTGCTAAATTATTTTGTCTGTTGTACAGTGGGTACATATACTTTCATAATATTAATATGCTAAATAAGTCAGGTACCTCTGCATTTCCATAGGGTATAAGGTTAAGGTCTAAGTAGGGACCCAGATCCTGAACGATTGGCCTGAGTACCGTTGTGTCGAATTTTCTGCAATACGGGCAGAAGGTCTCGTAGAACAAATCTATTGTGACTCGATCTGTCTGTAATTGGCAAAATAATAGGAAATTATAACGTGTACCTTAACTTTAATCGGGACTTAGCTACTCTCGACAAGCGAATGTAAATGTTTGGAATCCAATCCTAATTCATAAATGTTCTATCGAATTTTTAGTTCTAGAATATGTAATAGTTCTTGATTTCAAATTGTATAATTTGTCTGTGTGTCGGATATAACACGTAGGAAATCTTAATTGTGCGAATTAATGTGTTTACGCATTGTTACCCAGAATATTTTCTGATGATGTAGCTGGAAGCTGGCCATACAAACTGAAACTCCTTAGCAAGATAGATGGGGCTATCTTGCTTGGGCTCATTATATAGGTTTCCCGGGGTACAGACTTGTTTTGAAAAATCTTTCTATATATATTACTTATAATGAAACTGTAATAGGTCCGATTCAGTGCATTGAGGATATTGTGTAAACATTTTTTGAGGGACACTCTATGATCGACAATTGAGAGTGAACTCTCAATTATCTAGAGGAGGCCGGTGTCCCTGCAGTGGGAATATTAGAGGCTGGTACGGTACTCTATGATCGATAGGTACTGAAACCAAAGCCGTAATTTTTTTTGGAATTTTAGGTCATACTACGACTTAAGACACAGAAGACTTCTTATTCCATAATTAAGCACGGTTCTCTTGGGAGATAAAATGATATTCAAATTGTGTTCTTCGTTGTAATTCATTAACGCGTTGTTCGATCTCATACATTATGTTTTTGTAAGTACATATTTTAAATATTGTTCCGTAAATAATTCAGGTAATCGATTTTGTAGTTCAGAAATTACGGACATCGCAACTGAGGGTTGGCCGCACATCACGCCGAATGAATTCGATTGAAACTTGGCATGATTTTAGCTCTACGAGGTAACTACTTAACTCACCTTACCCGTTTCGCGGTAATTGGCTACCATATAATAAGTATTCATTATGGGATTTTCGTCAATGTAGTTATCTGAAACTATAGATTTGATCATTAAATACAAATTGGTATTCATTATTTATAATCTTACTTATTAGACATTTGAAGATGAACCTTAGACTACTCAGTCGACAACTAATTACTGGTCATTAATTTATTTAGTAAACCGTTTAAAACATGCTATGCTAGCGTAAATAATAAATAAATATGCCTGAACATGTCACACAGCGTCTTCCATCCCCAAACATAGCACTAGCTTGTACTATGGGAATTAGTTAACTCATAATACCTACATTAATAGTATTTTTTTTGTAAATAGATGCATATAACACCCTGATAGAACAATCATTTATGTTTGTCAGACAAATTGTTTGTTCTTGCTTGTCAAGACCTAGAGCCCAGATGGCAGAGCTACTACCAACTGAGTTGTGAGGCAAAGTTGTCTTTCAATTGATATTCTTTTGTATCTAGTTTGTATGTTTATTATTCATTCATTAAATAAATTACCGTAAAATTTTCTTATAAAAATTGATAGGAATTTTAACTACCCGTAGTAACTGCATAATTATATCAGTGTAAGCATGTTTTTGTACCTGAACAAATGTTTTAAGAATCATAAAAATAAACTTCTTTATTCTTTAATTAAAATGTTGTAGATAAAAGTTCACTCACCATTTGTTTGGATGTTATTAATTAATGCACAAAAAATGAGAAAAGTGAAGCGAAACATCTCTCCCCTAGCTATGTTTAAATCGCAATGGTCTAAGATCCGAGACACACTGAGGTTATAAGTTAACTTAGTACTAACGAATATATTATGTGATAAAACTGTTTGTTTTAGGTTATTGATACGCTAAACAGACGCTTTAAAAATAAATTGGGCCGTTTACGATACTTATAAAATTAAAAAACCAATTGCTTGAAGTCAATTAGGCATATATTTATCTATAGGTATGTACTCATAATAAAATGGTAACAAGTCCAGTTCTGTACATTAAAGATATATAATTTTTTGTACTTTTTTTTGCAAATGAATTCAAATGAAACTTGACATGATTTGAGTTCATACTACGAGGTAGGACACTGGGTACATTTTGTTTGTTTTTTCGTCGTTCTCCATAATCTATTCCTTTAATTAATGGACGCCCCTTTCTGTCTTGAGGCCCAATTTAACAATCAGCTGTAAAAGTCGACGTGGTAGCAAACCTCCCATAGATAAATACACGTTGAATTTTTCCCCTATTTACAAATTATAATACGAACACAATGAAATAGAAATCGGCCAACTTGCGCCAAGTTTTTCGAGACGGCAATTGATTTTTACTTTTATAGACAATCTCATTATTAGAATTATTAATTTTTTTCTTCATATTTTGAATACTTTTACAATATGCAATAACTATTGTATATAACGCTCAAAAAGCACTAACGGGTTTCTTGGTGCATAGATTCTTCTAAGTTTAATGACCTGTTATCGCATGGCATACATAAACAACCGTGCTAAATTACATAGCGTAATATCAAAAGTAATATAGCGTATGTAACATATACGTTGATGCATAAATAATAAGGTATAAATGAAAATACATAATTGGATCGCGGTCAGTTCTCGGTTAGTGATGTGTCGTCGTGTTAATTTACGCCGTTTAATTACAAAGAACCTATGACCTAATGGTTTCTTAATCTTATGTTTATATTATATATCTTATCTTATATATCCAATATGTATATATAATACGTAATGCATAGGTACATTAATAAATTAGGGTATCATCACTGTTTTTATAATTAACGAGTAAATATATCTTTCCTTGTAAATCTTAACTTAGTACTATTGAAACTGTCTCATAAGCTTTCTAAATTCAAACTTGTACAACCAAATAGCGAAAACATCGCTGGTCTATGTATTTTTATTTAAATACTAGCTGCTTCCCACGGTACCTATTAATTGCGACTTTCCGGGATATAAATAATTAAATGTGTTAGCCTAGGATATAAGCTTACCTCCCCCCCGTGGGTTCCCGCCTTGTCGGGGCGGGGGGGCTTAGTAACCGTGGCCTGGTCCCCCACGGTGAAGCTAAGAGGAACCCGGGAGGGCCGCTCCTTTAAGCTTTGCCTCTAAGCCGAATAGGAGCGGCACAGTAGGTGGCGGTGCCTTATGGGGGGCACCGCAACTGAGGCGGGCTGCGGTGCTGTATGGGCAGCTCCGCAGCTGAAGGTTAGGGGCCGCGGCGGGAGAGGAGTGCCGGTATTACGGTGTGCCGCTCTCCCTACCTTCCGCGGCCACGGCGGGGTCGCCACCGCTGGATGGCGGACGCGGTGGGGCCGCAGGGGAAGAGGAGTGTCGGTATTGCGAGGCGCCGCTCTCCCTATCCTCTGCGGCCGTAGTGGTAGGCGACGGGACCACAGACCTGACCCGTCGCATGGGGACCTAGGGCGTCTGACACGGGGTAGTCTGACGTCCTATCGCTGGCATGGTCCCCGAGGTGGTTGCGACGCGCCTCGTGTCCTGGCGTGTCGTGGCGAGGGAGGATGGCATACATTGCCATCCCATGGAGGGTCCGGTAACGGACAGCTGTGGCGGGATCGCGGATGTGTGTTACAACGTTCCCGTGTTCCCGCCACTAAGCGGCAGAGGAGGACACCGTGGAGTTTTAGTGGGTAGTCCCACATAACCGCTCTGTTTCCCCGTGGCAGGGCGGTATGCTAAGACATTTCTCCACCAAAAAAAAAAAAAAAAAAAAAAAAAAAAAGGATATAAGCTTACCTGGTATTCAATTTCATCAAATCCGTTGAGCAGTTTGAGCGTAAACGAGTAAGAAACATACACACACACATAGATACAAACTTTATAATATACTTAAAGTATCAAATTTTATTGTATTTATGGCTCACTATTTTGGTACACATAAAAGATATATACCGTCGCGGACTTTTTTGTAGAACTATTTAGTCATACATTATGTTCGTATAACTATTACAGTTTATGCACCGCACGCCAAAGTTTATTTCCGACTTTCATAACACTTATCGTTATATTTTGGCCAATTTACACAATATCTTTATTAATTATAGGTGTTTCATTAAAGGATATGTAAGATATTTTAAGATATTACATGTCAAAACATGTATCCAAAAATGTGTTATGAAATTTGGAATTACCTACCATGTAACATACGTCGACATACCTACAAGGTACACTTTGATGTTGTTCCACGCCAAAAGTACTGAATCGGTAGATAAATATTTGCTATATTTTTATTTACGTTCCTAACATAGGCTTTTTTCCAGTGTAAAGTTCAGCAGTCCCAAAGGAAAACGAATAGGACATGCATGCAATCAAACTAAAACGATTTCCTCTCGCGAGTTGATGAATGTAATAGAATTGCAGGGATTCAGAAGTCAACGAACGAAGCCTTTTGCCTCAATCTCTTTTGCAATATCTCTTTTTGTCTTATTTTTACATTCCTAGAATGAATGAGGAAATCTTATTCAGATTTTATTGCAAAAAGAGATGATAATTAAGGAATACTAATAATTATAGCTATTTTGCTTTATTTTTCTTCAATTTTATTGATATAATAAGAAGAGGATTGTTGGAGATAGGAAAAGATTCTCAATCAGAGATAAGTTTTAAACCATTAACTGACATGTTTTTTATATCATTTATTTTGAATACTAATTAAATCAAACAAAGTTTAATAGTATTATAATGATACTTCCAAAACAATTATAAATAATTAATTATTAAAACGTTTTCATTGAATTGTTTCCAAGTGCAGGTGTAAAACAATAATGATTACTTTTATTTTTACTAAATACGTCCGTCATCGCTTGTATTATTGTATTAAAGAATACGTTCAAATTTCTATTGAGAATAACGCTACAGAAATCTTGCCCGTTTTCGAAACTCAACACCCGACTCCTGTTTAATTTCCTGAACTTGGTTATTTTACTATTTTAAACGACTAACTATGTTTAAAAATTCTAAAATTTAAAACGACTAATTTTTTGATACACCTGATATTAAGTGGTTACCGCAACCCATAAACAACAACTCAGGTTTTCCCCTTGTAGTATGAGAAGACCCAAGTCGCATCCGCTTGCACCCGTCACTCCGAGACGGGAATATAACGTCTCAATTACCAATAATTTCTCATTATCACCTATGGACGAGCAACGTGGTCCTCCACCGACTACCATGTAATCCACCGAGTAATGCGTTTTGTTTTAGATATGTGAGTGCAGCAGCAGGGGTCAACAGAGGGGTTTGTTGAATGTATTATGCGATTAGTAAAAAAATATCATTTTTTCATGCATTCTTTTTGTATTTTTATACAAAAAACTCATCTGAATGGATATTGGTCTAGACATGCAGTTTAAACAGCCTGTAGTAGACCGCACAGCGAATCATTTTTCTCCTTACGACCCTGACAATAAAGCTTAATTTAATATTTGTAGACTAGAAATATGTTATTCAATAATGATGTAGCATTGTGGCTTTGCTACCTTACAATATTGCTTTTCTGAGGAGGATATCAAGGTACTTTAGTTATAAGAAAATTCAATTTCGTTCAACGTCTCAGCAATTTTAAGTATGACTACAAGCAAATAATATAAGGTGGTTGAAATATTGCAATAGTAAAATGTTTATCAGCTCAATAGTTCCTTATCACATAAAATTAAAAATAAGTTTTTGAATAATCTACATTCCAATATACTAGAAGAATTCACTAACACTGTAGTGTTTAAATCTGCCCCAACAAAACGGTAAATAATCACTATTGTTATAGGAACTGTTAGTGATTCTTATCAGTCAATCAAGCTGAGGCAGTTCAGTCAGGCTTCCTTATCATAACAGTTCAACCGTAACTTTTACGGTTGAAAATTTATTTGCAAGAGTTGTCACATAAATATACAAAATCTCAAATATATTATGAAAACTGAGTAGCATAAAACTTAGCAAAAAATCAATATGAAGTAAAATAATATTAGTTTCATAGCTAGTTGGTATTAGCTCTGCTTACTGCGCAGTGGGTCGTTCATACATCATCAATCATACATGATTCACCCATACATTAAAACTAACGGAACTCTAAATACAATGATCATTGATGATAGTGAAATATATTTATACGCGCCGCCCCGTTTTTTTAAGCGAATCCCATGTTGCGTCCGTAGGTAAGTGTACCTACCGATCTCACTCCTTATATGTGTATCCTGGGTGGACAAAAAGAGCAAACTAAAGTAGTAGTAGAACTTGTGCCAAGTTCATCCAGAGAAGTACTGCCTCCACAATTGGTAATTCGATGCCAAGCAGTGATTCACTCGCATTGTTGTGTTCAGTCGGAATGCTGTGGGTGATGGTGGAATTACAGGCGCATGAAACTCAACGCGATGTAACTTAGGTCTTATAATTCGGTTTTTTGGAGTCTCATTGCCGTTGTGTATGAGCGGTATTAATAACTTAACTTTAGGTAGTCTGTAAATTCATACAGTCACTTTAGAAACTTAAAAATACCCTACCTTCAACGCACCCCTTGCTTCGGAGACAGAAATGTCTTACCAAACGTAGCCTGGTGTTTCTCATTCAAATGGTTGATTTCCTTCAAATTTTCCACAAATATCAGGACCCTGTCATCTTTTTCAGCGCCTTTGTTATTTTTTGAGTGGGATTTCATAAAATTTTCAAAAAGGTCTCGTATTAACGTCGCGTTTTCGACATCGTAGTATAGTTTGTTAATGGAGTTTTCGGCAATTATAGTTTGGCATATTACCAGAAATAATATTTGTGTTAACATGTTTAATTTTTCCTTGTGGCCAAACTGTGAGCAAACTGAGCAAGTTGTCTTTTATACCATTCGAAATGCTAATAAATACCTACTGATAAATATTGTAAAAAATGTTCGCTTAGCAATTTCAAAAAAATATTTTAATGCTTTATTTGATTTACGATCATTTAATAGTGTGCTAAAAAAATACATACTTTACACATGTTTTCTGAATAATTTATCTTGGTATGTCAGGGCAGTCTGAATCTAGAACCGACGGCTTTATCTGTATCAAAATCAATATTAAAAACAAATAATCATACAATTACTATCTGACCCGAAACAGATATCCAACGACGTAGTGGCAATAATCCCATAGAAAATTCCCCTAAATTAAAAATTAATTTTGGCTTTAGCCATAGCAATACCCGTAGCTGATTTAAAAAATCATAAAAATCGACTTCATATATAAATAAAAGCAGCATCCCAATTCTACTATTAGCAAATAAAAAGTAACAGGAGAGCAAAATACGCAATTTCGTTTATTTAGATCGTCCAAATTTGTCCAAGTTTAAAAAAAGTGTCGTTTCCAACAATTTTTTTAAGAATTCAACGGAAATTCAATTTTTATTTTTTTACTTTTCATATGTATGTATAATATGTACGAGTAATATGTAGAATTTATAGTTATTCAATGTTCATTACCACGTTTAAGTGTCACATTACAGCGACAATATTGTACTTTGATATACAGACGCTCCAGTTACTTAATACTTACTTACCCTGCTGGCTTAGTGTGGGCTTTCGCGGGTTCGATTTCCACCCAGCACAAGCATGTGTGTGACAAGTATAGATGTTTGTTCTGTGTCTGGGTGTTAATATGTATTATATAATATAATAAATAAATAAATATTCATGGACATATTTCATCAGTTAATCTAGTTCCCATAGTACAAGCTATGCTTAGTTTGGAGATAGGCTGCGCTGTGTGAAAAAGTCCGCGAATATTTATATTTATTTATAAATGCTTCTAAAGCAGGTTATTAACGGGAGTGATTGAAAGGCTTGTTCACAAAATTAAATGCAAAAATATACGTAGGAAGCAAGAAGAGTACAAGTATAAAAATGTACCTAAGTTTAATTTTAAATTTCTGCGCGATATCCACTTACCTGCACTCTACACTTTTGAATGTGCTCTACCTTTTCAAATGCGTGAGAATGTTTCTCTCCGTAACATTTATTGCAAATCAAAAGATATGTAAAAAGCATTGAAATCCACAAACGTTGCTACGTTTCCTATCAACCCCAAATTAGATTTCACCCGGACCCTCCCGCCTGATCACAAGCTAATAATGAGATTTAACATTCTATTGAAATACATTTTGCTTTTGAAAGAAGCCATAAATAAATGAAATCAATTGAAGTCAATAAATGAATGTAGGAGCTCTTGGACGGAAAATTTACTTTCAAACGTGATCTATAGGTAGTATTTCAGGCGAAGTCCCCTTATTTTCCAGATCGATAACTCACGAATAAAAACGTTTGCTTAGTGGTACACGCACGTTTTACTTTTTATTTTTCATTTTCTGTTACTACGTTTGAACGCAACTATAATTTTCTGAAACTTTAGAAATAAATATAATCACTTTTAATCCTGGAATACCGCGGGTAACACCGGTCATATATGAAAAATATAGTTTCATGGCCTCTTGTCACTGTGTTTCAAAACACGCAAAATAACTTGTTTTAACTATCATTTCAATATTGGCAAACAAGATTTATACGTAGGTAGACATGAGGAATATAAAAGAAAGAAAATATAGTTATACTTCCATCAGTTATCATTCTTGCTCTTTCTTCCCCGTAGAGGGTCAGATAGGGTTATACACGCGGGATATATTTCATATATATTCATTTTTATTTGAAAAAAGGTGCTGTCGCGCCTTTACTCCGTAAGCATGGAATATGTAAAAAAGCCTATGCTATATACTTACTACGTTTCGTCAAGAGCCCTAAGAAGATGACCCAGACAGCAAAACATCTTAGTGTCTAATCGTTTCGGGCTCTTAAGAGGTATGTGTAAGCGTTCTTTCCTAAAGTTAGTTGCTATGCCAAACTACTGTTAATTTACGTTTTAGGACTTCTTTACCAAGGGTGTGACCAAAGAGCTCTACCACTAATTTCACACCCCAACTATCACCAACACCAAGATTAGAAAATTTAAACTTGTGGTAAACTTAGGGCGAAATAAGCCCCGCTTTGAGTTCAGACTCAGGCGGAAATGTACTAAGTTCAGTCAAGAATCGTGCCTGTGCAGTTTTCCAAGAACTTTGTTGGTTTCAATAAGCTTCCCAAGCGGGTAGATGGTGGAGGCAATCCAACAAGCTTTACTTAATGAAAAGTTGGGTTAAACCAACTATCGATCTGGAAGGGTAGATGTAGTTTTCTGACGTCTACTATTCTACTTCGTTCTGTTCGGTTCCCACGTTCGATTTCTTGAGCAGAGCAGAGAAGTAAATAAGAGTGTTTAATTTTTTTATGATGACACTTTTTGGTATTCTTCATTGCTTCAATCATCATCATCAGATTAATATTCTATACCACCGTAGAGAGGCGATAGATTTTTTTTGCGACAGTCAACTATTAAACTGCTAATTTTATAAAAGTATTGATATCGGTTGTTTGCCATCGGCATTTTTTTTGCCATACAATATATACAAAAACTTTAATAAATGCCGTACTTGCTTATTTGAACAGTTTTTTTACGAAAACTATGCCTGCAGCTTGTAATTCTCCTTAAATAAATAATTAATTAATATTATGGACATTTCACACAGCGCCATCTAGCTCCAAACTAAGTTTAGCTTAATAATACTTGCATATAATACATTACCCAGACACAGAACAAAAATTTATGTTTTTCACACCAAGCTTGTCCTGAGTGGGAATCGAACCCACGTCCTACAGCGCAGAAGGTACTACCAACGGAGCTGTGAAGCCAGACAAATAATAAAAACAGATGCACAATATTTTCTGTGCAAAAAGCTGCAACCACCCATTTCCTCTGAAAATGCTTTAAAAGATTTCAGCATTACCATGAATGAGAAACGGAAAGCATAGAAACATTGAAAAGCTGCCGGCAGGTGGTCGGCGCAGTTTATTTATCTGCAGTGAAATGAAAAATAGAAGCGACTGCCGTTCTGTAGCAACCCAGAAACTAACCTCGAATGTAGTTTGTTTTACTTGGTGCTTGAATTTCAGTTGCAAAGTTGGTTTAGCGATTGAAGTAGTTCAAGTGGTTTAATTCTGAGTACCTTCGAGGCGAAATTTCAATATTTTTTTTAAAAACAGTTTATTATATTTACTTTTCTCTGAGTAGAGCTCAGTTTTATATGCTTTAAATTCGTGTGTTTTATGCTTTTTCAGCCTTGGTCAGCCGGGTGACCCAGTCCGTGCCACTGGCCACCAGGGTAATCCTAAGGTTATTAGTTAATCTCAGGAGTATTGCCAAAAGCTTTTCGCGTAATATATGTATGTGAGTAATAACCTTATTACTTTAAACAAGCAATTCTTGTATATTTAAATCACGTATCTCGGAAATGGCTCTAACGATTTAAAAAATCGGGCGATGCTCGGTTGCCCAGGTACTGTTTTCATAAAGGTAAAGAAAAACACATCGACTTCAATGAAAATGTGACATCGAGTAATTCATATTGAAATACACCAACTCTTGCTTGTTTAGTAAGCCTAGAGTGAGGATATACCAGGCAGGTACAGTACGGTACGGTATCTCATTATATTCTAGGAGACATCCTACTACTATTATAAAGGCGAAAGTTTGTAAGTATGGATGTATGGATGTATGGATGTTTGTTACTCTTTCACGTAAAAACTACTGAATGGATTTGAATGAAACTTTACCACAATATAGCTTATACATCAGAATAACATATAGGCTACAATTTTTGAGGTTTCTATAAAATCTATATATATAAAAGAAGTCGTGTTTGTTACATCACTTATAACTCGAGAACGGCTGGACCGATTGCCATGGTTTTTGATTTGTTGGATTTGTTTCCGTCGCGAATAGCAGAATAACTATTAAAACATTGGAAAATTAACGAAAAAAATAAAATCAATTTATCCCCGTATTCTCCATGGGAACGGGAACTATGCGGGTGAAACCGCGGGGCGCAGCTAGTATATAATAAAGATATCCCTTATAATATCCCTTGCTTTGGATGTCTCCCCCATAGACAAAAATCCCTAATTGTATCATTCCTACAATCATTACTTATGCCCTTATACACAGGCAGAATTCTTAAGTGCTCATGACTAAACATGCTTAGACGACAGATTAGTTAAGCAACTCTTCGTTCGGCCAGTATTTAGATGGGTGAACATTTAATAGCATTTCAAAGGAATGCTTCTGTGTTTCGGAGGACAAATTAAGATGTCGATCTCGGCTATACTCGTCTAAGCTATTTTGAAGGCACGGGTGGCTTGCAATTTCGTCACCAGAGATAACCACTCACACGAAATGAAGAAGCTTGTTGCCTCAACTTAGGCTAAACCTTAGGGTAAGCACGCTCCATCACTGCCATGTCTTAATTACACTATAAAATGTGAAGCTTGTTCAATCAATAATGTATACCTTACTTGAACTGGGCGACCGAGTTAGTTCATTACAACTACTCGTATTATTTTCCTTCAATCTTTGGAAAAATATACGAGATGTTTTACATATCACCACAGATATCTACCACAGATATTATAATAATAAACTAGTTCGTATACATTACATTGACTGGCCTCACGGCTCAGTTGGCCTTCTGCGCTGTAGATCGTGAGTTCGACTCCCAACCAGTACAAGCATAGATGTTTGGTCAGTATCTGGGTGTTAATATGTATCTTTTTACAAAAAAATACTATATAAATATTATATCAGTTATCTTGTTCCCATAGTACTATGCTTAGTCTGGGGCAAGATAACGCAGTTTGAAAAGTCCAGGAGACTTAGAAAAAAAAATTAAGAGTCATTAAAAACTGTTAGCAACAAATATCTTAATAAGGTCTATGCGAAATAGGATAATAAATTTCTATGTTGAAGATATATCAAAATTAACTACTGCTTCCGCTGGAATATATCATCCGTATGAGCAAGCAAAATTTGCAAGGTAAGATTTATAATATTACCGTTATTAATGCTTGTAACTGTAATATTTTTTACGTGTTAACACACGCATAGGTAAATTATCCAACACGTGGGGCCTCTCACGGTGACCGGGAATTACTGCCTTATCGGAGGGTTTCCCTGCTATTCACGTATTCTCGTTAAATATTAATTTGGTTCACCCTCCGAGGACTTTGGCCTTGCCTTCCATGTTTACGGTGTCCCATTTTTTACGATGCATTTTTTTTTTGTATCTTTTCAATATTTCCAATCAACGTAAAGCTCTGAATAAAAAATATGCTGACCTGCAAAATATTTGGGTCAGATATCGCAGTGTTTTTAAATTATCCAGCATATTGAGCTTTCAGCATGAAATGTGCTAACATAGTTTCGTTCGGAGCTACGCTCCCTTCGCCCCCGTCTATCTGAGTCAGGTCAAACAATGGCCTTTGTTTCCAACCCACTATCTGCCACATTTTATAACCCCTATACTCAGGAATATGCATCCAATTTTCATTGAAATAAAAATCTTTTGTTGTTTAATGGAATTGTTTTACGTTATTCAGGTAGTATTATGATGGTAGTTAAATTAGGATACTGATTCTTAATTTGACTGTGATAATATCTAAGTATTTCCGTGTGTCATTATGAGTTATGCGTTTGAACGCGAAATATTGAACGTTAATTCATGGCATGGGATGGAGGTTTTAAGAATGATTTGCGTAGGTATTTTGTTGCAAATTTTCAACAGTAGAAAAAATATAAATAAATCGCAAAGTACATTTAAAGGCAACTTTGTCGGCTGTACCTATGTGACATTGTTATCTTTGTGTTTTATTGTTTTTTTTTTTTGTGTTTTACTACTAGCTGCGCCCCGCGGTGTTACCCGCCATTTTCCGGATATTTTCTGAGCTACTTTCTTATTTATTTATTTCATAAGAGCCAACAATTTTGCTCATCCTTTTTTTGTTGTGATAACAACAACAGAAACAAAAAAAAGGATAAGCAAAATTGGTCCAGCCGTCCACCATTGATTATATCAAAATTATCTACCTTGTGTATTTGCATGAAAATACGCATTAAATATCATATGATTATGTATATTACGATAATAGTGAAACACACAGGAAGAAAAGTGGAATATTGAGTCTCTAGTCACTCAGTTTAAACCTACGGAGGTTTAGAGATATAGGAGCGTGAAATTATGAACGTATCTATGTTGCAGCAAGATACTAAGTATAGTCGTTTCTCGTTGATCGTAGCAGTGGTTTTTTATGAGCGGCGGTAACCACTTGACACAAAAGCTTATTAGAATCCTAAGGAGTGCATGTTCATTCTGCCAACTGAGCTACGCTGCTACCAGAATGTGTGGAAGCTGTGCAGCCAACAAGTTGTAGGAATATTGATTGCGTTTATCATGTAATTGAACCGAATGAATGGCATTTTAATCAATCGTCGTAGTGCCACCTGAGCGTGTTATACCTACCCCGTAATTCCGTCTCCGTTTCATTACCCGCTCCTGTGGCCGTAAATAACCCTCGAAGGACATACTCAGGGAAGGGGCAGCTACTGTACATCTTACTCGTACCGAAAGTTTATTTTTTGTTACTAAAATGACGTGGTGAGCTGACTCAAGTGGCATCACATTGCACCGACACCGTGAGACGGATCCCATGCACCTACAATTTCACCAGCACCCACACCCTTCCACCGGACAGCAACATGAGTGCACCGCTGCTTGACGATTGATTACCAAGTGTCGTGGCAGTATTTCTTCGGACCAACTTGGCGCAAGTTCTACTGCTACTTTAGGTGGCTCATTTAGCCCCGGGGACACGTTTAAATACGCTGCAGTTACGCACCTTTGGACGCGATCAACATGGACCCCCAACAGTTGTTTAGAATCACAACAAACCTACATCAATAAAAGAACAACACAAGAAAAGTTTCTTAATCACTCTCATGTGCTACGATATTCTGAAGAAATATAAAATGGAAGTGTCTGTTTGTAATGTCAAAATAAAAGCATTTTTCTTAATCCATTTGACATTTGACGAAGAAAATTTTATTTGTGAAAAAAAAAAACGTAAATTCCATGCTGACAAAGTCGTACGTATTATTTTACAGATGAGTTAACGGTAAGTATTAACAGCTAGTTAATACGTACCGTTAACTCATCTGCAAAATTGACCACTCAAAATTTTTAGTGCTGTATGTATTTGTTTATAGACATTAATTTGACTTTTACCTGTTCTAGAATTTCTAGCACCCCCCCACAAATTCTGAGTGCAGACCTAGAAGGTGATGTAAATCATGCCATTAGGCTGCTGCGATCGCCGGTCTAATTGAGAATAAATCTCATTAGTGGTGAGGTCGTCGGAAGAGCATTCTGCCTACGGTTGATCCAATTTGGAATGGCCAACAAGTTTTCAATTTTATTTGTCTACCTTCTGTTTCAGATTAAACCATAACTTTCCTGCTAGCGCGGCTATGTTCGCATTATCGTTAGTCAACTTAGTGTAATATGATGTTTTGAGTCAATGAATGAAGATTTATGTTTGTGTAGGTTTCAGATGTGTATTTACTTTTGAAGTACATGGGCTAACGAGCTTCGAAAGGTTTTTTTTTGTAAAATCGTTTTATTTCCAGTCAGTTACCACATAAAATTTACGAGATGGCGCTGAATTAAATTTTCAATATAGTACAACATATAAAAAGATATTGGCCTTTTTATAAAAATATAATTATACAAGTAAGCTTAAACAGCAAAACCCTATCAAAACACAAAACTTCTTCGCAAAAAATTTATCTATAACTTATCTAGATCCCGTATGCTTAGTTTGGGGCTCAAAATATGTTTTATTTTATTCGGTCTGTGTATATGAAAAAGCCAAGAAAATTGCATTCGTTACGTTATATTAATCTTTTTTAAAATATGCCATATTATCCTTATATTGATTATTATATCATTAGATCGTACCATATTTAGGGTATTCTGTGCCTTGTACTACTATTACTAATAAAATATTTATATTTTGTATTACGGAAAGGTCAAACGATATCTTTCGGTAGAATGGGGCGTGGGTTGATCTATCTATGTCCGCCCAAAATAAATTGTTTTGCATTACCGAGTTCCACCCGCCATAGATAAGGATACAATGTTCTTATGGTCTTGGAGATTTGAGCATTCGCATCGTATTATAGCCGTCAGTAATAGACAAATTGGCAAGTAATAAGAAATAGAATCGATGGTACAGAACCATCGATATGCAAGCCCGAATCATACTTGGCCGGTTTAAAAGTTTTATTTGTGAATATACTATATAAATTCGACGATATTCATTATCCATAATCAACGGTTTTCGAAATACAGCAAATTTTTGTTTTGAAAAGGGGATTATCTGAAATAATCCTCCTTCGTGGATAGAAAATTTTAAAACTCTGACTCAAACTCAAAGACTAGCAGTTTATCTATCGAGATGCTCAAAGGTTAGTGTCTATTTGTCAGTCTCTCATTCAAGGGCTTCGATTATTTCTTCTGTATTTTGTTCTATTAATGGCGATATTCTTTGTACACTCACCCAGTAATTTACAAAACCATCAGTTAAATACCAGCCACTGGTAGAATTTAAGCATAAGCCACAAAAGCTGTAACGATTTAATCATATAAAGAAATTGATGAAATGTAACTATCAAATATTCATTGGTATCTTTCAGTTTTTGTATTAGAATCAGCGTCTGGAGCGAACTCTTGGAAATAGGTTACTTACATACTTATTTTATACGAGGGATCCACAACATTTTCCCGTCAATTTAACGGCTTGTCTGATATAAGCGCAATATATCTACCGTCTAGAGAGGGAAGCTGAGATTGCACTATTACACGCATTTTATTAAAACAAACAGGAAGAGGTACAGTCGAAATAAGTTATTCTGCTGAAAATATCTAACGCGTGTAATTTTTCTATTAACAAAGTTTTATTTTTAAACAACTTCAAAAATTGTTACGTGTTAAATATTTAAAATAAGAATTCTTTGTTACGTTGTATCACCGCCATTTTGGACCGATATTGATGCTTATTTTTACTTGACCCCATAGAAAGGTGGTCCAATATAAATTAGAAAAAAAAAAACGGTTTAATTATTATTTTATTGATTGTCACTCGATTTGTCAACTGTCTGGCAAAATAAAAAAATAATAAATATATGAAAAATATATGAAGCGGTTATTCGGAGTTTCTAATTAACTTCTATAGTAGGATTGTTTTTTGAGATTAGAAACATAGATTCAACTTTGTTTCTATGTTGCCATGTCTGCTCTAATTGTTGAAGATATTTTCATTAATGGTCTGTTATTTAAACGCAACGCAAAAGTTTAAATTATATAAACAAAGAAAAAAAAAAGTTTTTGATGATGAGGTGATTGAGAGACGCAAGGTATGAACGCGTTCCTAGCAATCTGCTTTCTAGCTCTTTTTATGATCTCTGCTGTGTGCGTGCTATTGCACGCCAGTTATATGCCATGTCCAAGTGTATTATGATCCTAACAATATCCTGTGCATTTATTTTTCAGATCTAAGGCCGCTTTAGTCTGCCCACCAATCATTGATAATATTCATCAAATTTTGATGCCGGCTGTACCTGATAACATACTCCTCGAGACGGAAAGAGAATATCACTTTGCTAAGAATAACATTACCATATCTTTGCTGCTACAAAGAAGTTTGTTTTTCGTGTGTACCTAATTGATTCAGTTATTGTGTTAGAAGAAAATGTTAAATGGGAATAGAAGCGTGTAGGTACAGCAGGAGTTTAGAATTCAAAGCACTTTTGTTTTATACTAGCATAAGTTTCGGTACAGATTGTAAGCAATTTTTGTGCGGTGGTGCCCGCGGTTTTCCAGGATCATAAGACTATATGTTAATTCAGGATATAAACCATCATATCCTGGTACCAATTTCATCCGTTGAGCCGTTTGAGCCTGAAAGAGTAACAAACATACACACATACAAACTTTCGCCTTTATAATATAAGTGTGATAATATTATATGATAAGCGTGATAATAGAGCCACCGAAAGGCAGAACCGGGAATGTTCTTAATTCGAAAGTTCTCTTTAAATCAATTTAAACAAACAAATACTGTGAACATTATTTGAAATAGATTGAATTTTTCATGAGTTATGAAAGACCCGCCGGCTAGCATCTCGCCTAAAGAGTTTCGTCTCGTCGACTGCATAAAATGTCTGTGTTTTTTACTATTCTCACTCCCATAGGGAAGGGAGTTGGGGTGTGCGACACGAGGAAATGTTTCCGCGAATGTACTGTTTGATATATACATAGCTATATTGGTTCAAAGGATCGTTGAACTCGATTTGGAGGAAATTTCATGAATGTGTGCCATCGTTATTTACGTCTTGTCAACTTCTGCTGCCTTTGTGTAAGTTACCGACACTGGTGTCGGAATTTAGGTTTTTTTTACATCTAGTATATACAGGGGGCGGAAACCCTAACGTGCCTCGGGAGTAAGGTAGCGCTCAGTTTAAATGCTAATAACCACCCATTTAAGTACTGATCCGGTGGAGAGTTGCTTAACTTACATGATCTGTTAAAAACAAAGCAATAATATTTAATAAGTCAACTTACTGGTACGAGTACTTTATTTGTGCAACGTTTCAATTATTCCTAATCTACATTTTTTTTTATTTGATTTGATTGGATGATAAGATAATAAAAGCTTATGATGAACACACACACATAACTCGTTTAAAAGGTATTTAGAACTATCTGTTGCGTGGGTAAGTCGCGGGGAACTACGCAATTTACCAAAAGCAAAATACGCAATTTACCAATATTTTTATGCGGAGCCCTAATTCTTGTTTCTTTTTCTAAATCAAAAGTATCCTAAGTTACACCTATAATATCAGCAACATGCCAGTAAAAGTCCTGTCAAAATCAGTCCATCCGTTTCCGAAATTAGCCGGAACACACAAACAGACGACACAGGGACAGGACAGGCAGACAGACGAAAATTTTAAAAACTGTTTTTTCATAAGTACCCTATACACTTTCAAATGCATTTTGTCATAAGCTGTCATTTTAAAATTACAACCAGACACTTTAATTTTATTTATTTGTATGTATATTATAGATAGATTAATAATTTCTGATTTATGAGCAATCCGTAACATTACGACACAAAGCTCCCAGAAGCGGTTTTAAAGCCCCGTTTAAATTATGGCCCCGTCTCGGATCGTAGCCAACATTGATCTCCTCATCCCTTGAGGAAGCGTTTTGCGTGAAACAAAACATACATTTTCCTAATTTGCTCACATCACTTCTGCATGGAAGTAATTTCAATTTTCATTTGTGGTTTTTCCCCTTGCGCGCCAACTTTACCACATTTACCAGATCACAAGCAAAACTGTATCAGTAAAGTGATATTATAATACAAAATGAAATACATAGTTAAGTATGATGATGATTCATTTGTAATGATTATAATTCATAGGTTAGATGATCATTATGTAGAAGCTCTTTTCCGCCTGATATAATCAATCATTTTCTTATAGTTTCTATTAAAGGTAGCCCCAAAATACGCAAAGTTCGTATATCGTTCGTAGTTCATAAAAAAACCGACTTCAATACTTTCATCCATTATTTCTCGCCCTTAGAGGGTACCTTCCATTTTACAAAAGAAACAAAAATCAGTATACACTGGGCGAAGAATAAAGTCACAGGAAAGCAAAATACGCAATTTCGTTTACATGGGTGACGTATTTTCTTAAGTTATTATATTTTGAATTAACAACTAAATTATTAACCCGTATTTTTACAGGACCAATCTGAAATCATATGTATTCAAATAAAACAAGAATTTTGAAAATCGGTTCATAAATGATAGAGGTAACAAACATGAAAAAAAAAAATACAGCAGAATTGATAACCTTCTCCTCCGATGTCGGTTGAAAAGTAAGATAGTTTTTTAACGATCGCTCTCCAGGTTTCCCGACAGGTCACAAGAAGTATTCCTTGGGTGAATTTCCTAGGGCCTTTTTTGAAGTTTACAGTCGCGGGTGAAGGCCTCAGGACATCTACTCGTTACTAGAATCTTATAATAGTTTCTGAAAGCGTGCGAAACAAAATACAAAATATTTTTTATTACAAGATTTTAAGTATAATACAATATATAAGCAGAAATTTTGTCTTGCATCGTTAGAATGTCTGTAAGAATAAGCTGTAGCGGTAAAATGTTTTTCCTTTTGTGGTGTTCCATATATTGCGTGAGAGTTATATATTTTTATATAAATAGTAATTAAAACAATCGGTATTACAGAACACCACGCTTAGCTGTTGATTCGCTTTATTATTTGGTTCATTCTCGACTATCTTGTTATGTACTATTTGCCATATCCGCTTGGTGCATCCCGTTTTCCTTCACCGGAACCCGATCTCATTCTCAGATTCGAATCCACGATCGCAAGTTTTGCTATCAACTGAACAGTTACAGTTTCAATACGTCCTGGCCAAATCTAATGTTTCACCCAGTTTAACCTTTCTAATCTATCGTCCTTCGGTGCAATGCAGACGGGTCACAAGGACACTTCCTTGGGTGAATGTCTGGAGCGACGGACGCCTTAGGGGCAAAGTCCTGAGGGTCGACACCCGCAATGTCGTAAGGTTATTCAACGAGGGCGATTACCTACGTCATTGTGCACATCTGTTTCTACAATGATTCCATTTATTCGGCGATTAGCAAAAGGGTTGCTCGATAACGGAATAACTAATGAAATTTTTAATTTGAATTTGTGCGTCTGAAATTCTCGATTTTATCAAACTTAAATAGAATTTTCTTCTGCTACGGTATTGTTTTCACAATTATAACGAAGTAATTAAAAATGTTATAAACTAATAGAAAGCAGGACTGCGAAACTGTTTCTTTTCAAACACCGTCTCCAAGGCTGCACACTAGAGGGTTTTCATTTGACCAGATTTTCTAGCCTAAACCAAACAGGGTTCACAAACAGTTCAGACCAGACATAGAACAACCATCTATGTCGGTCACACAAATGTTTGTCGTGGGTGGAACTGAGCTGAGCTTTCAACTGAGCTGTGAGGCTCATCAAAAGTAAAGAGTACAGTTTAGTTTATTACGAAATATAATATTGTAGTTAGAAGTTTCCTTCCTATTTTACGTGTTCCAACTTCAAACTTTACTTGCGCTGTACAGCTACATCAATTTCAACAACGTACCAAATAGTTTTCCGAACTTCGATCGAATCTACTAAGTGGCTTTATATCAAAATTTAGATTGAACCGATACTGTTTCTATCGTTTTCAAATCTATAAATTCCATAAGCATTTTTGAGCTAAACTTTACGCATTTGTAAACAATATATGTTAAAATTATGGTTTAATATTATTCACCCTCAAATATCAACATTAGCTAAGCAAAGGTGATTTTGTTTCAGTTGAAGAGCGAGGGATGGCTTTGCACGGCTAAAATTCAGTAGTAAAAATAATGAGGCATATAGGGGTGCATGTCACACGCGAGCTTATATTTATTATACAAATTAAGTCACTTTTATAAAACTTTTGGTTATTCAAGGAAATTAGCTGATATTGAATTCCAATTAATATATTAAAAAAAGTGTTCTTTAATTTATTTTTCCGCAGAAGAAATAATCGAACTGGAAGACACAGATTTTTGATATTTCTTTATGACTCAAATGTTACTATAATATATAGGTAACACCTATAGATTAAAGTTATAGTTGGGAAATTATTATAACTCAAACTATAATTTGAAGGTAACACTTATTACAGTAATTTGAGTCATAAATAAATATCAAAATTACTGACCCGGTCTCTATAAGGAACCAAAGATGGATTAAACACAGACTCTCAAATAAATCTGCCGGACCACACTATTCTTCTTATTGAAAAAACTCAGCCTGTAGGATTCAAACCCACGGCATTAAGGAGCACCGTACAGATATATGTCAAAGATATCACTACAACTTAAGCCGTCACGGCTTCAGTCGTCAGCCGCTTTGGTAATTTGGAATGTCATATCTTTAGTTCTTAGCTCAGAGTGTCAGATATATTCTAGCTAAATAGTATTTGTGCGCATTTTGACCATATTCAATCATACACAATATATTAAACTACCTACAGCATGCAAAACATTAAATTCAATGGACTTTTGCTAATAATTTTTGCCTTTACCACCCAATTAAAAAGCGCTTTCTTGTCCAACTCAGACTTGTCGTAAGCAAAGCATCTATAATACAATACTTTCCTAAAGCGAAACCTTTAACTTCATAACGATGTTCACAATTTGCAGCCAAGGTGTTCTCAACAAAAAGCTTTAGCTGTTGCCTGTTTATTGTCTGTTGCAGTTCGAGGCACTTTTTCTTCGAAGCAATTCTCGGCCCGCTCAAAGTGAGTGCCCGGGTAAGAAATACCTACTGAGCAAAGGAAACAGAGCAGGATTGAGTATCTCAATTTCAATATTTATCTTTTTACTGCTTTTTCAAATAGCTACTAGTTTCTTATTGTTAAGTGGAGGCTTTAGAACGAAAGTATATAATAGTTCACCTGATCTCAGATTCCCCTATCTAGTGACTTAGGTCCTCCATTACTACCACCACCACGGTCCACGAAGACCACGGTCGCATCACTTGCGCCAATCACTCTTAGACTCGAAGATGTGCAATTTCACCGGAATGTGTGAGTTCTTGTGAAATTCGAACCGGAATATTGCTAGAGACGCGTGCGCTACTGCTTTGAAAGGGCATCAGTACTTTCCCTGGCGAACACAGCAAAAAATCGTAGTTCACATTCTATCTCACGCACTCCCTACAGATAATATGCCTAATACCTTACTGACAGTAAAAGAGAGTAAGAGTAAGCCGTGTAGTTTAGCTCGTAGACAGACATTTTGTTTATTAAGTTCAGGGTAATTCCGTTAGTTAATTGAATATCCAGGTACCTACTTACGCTTTGACCGTTCACCACTTTCAAATCCTCATTCATATCGGTCTCTCTCCCGCGATACAGGCTATAGCGGGGTCTACTGCATAACTGTAATGTAAAGATTATTAGATATAAATAACTTTGCATCTTTAGGGTTCCGTACTTGCCGCGGAAGAGTGCAAGCCGTTCCCGTAGCCCCAGCAATAGGCGTCTAGAAGGGACCGTGGGGTTTTTAGCCGGTAAGAATCCGGCATAACCCGTCCAACATCCCCAAGGGAGGGCGGCTACCGATGAAGGTTTTCCCCACGAAAAAAAAAAAGGGTTCCGTACTTCAAAAGTTAAAATACGTAACTCTTATAGTAATACCTACAAGTTACACATTTACCTAAATGTTCGTGCGGAACCCTTGGTGAGCTAGTCCGACTCGCACTTGGCCGCTGTTTTTTTACCATTACTTACTTGTCCGTTACCTCTGTCAATGTAGTGGAATTGAAGTGGATGGACTGTTACCATCGGAAACACTGCTGGTGCTAAGTCCTGAACTGCACAAGTCCTAGACGGTACCTAATTGGTGAGCGGATCTTCGCTCGTGCGGAATTAAACGCGAGCTGTCCAAAAGAACGTAATTAGGTTCCTAAACTTTTGCAATGAATTGTTTGATATACATAATTACATACATATTATCTTAAATTCACCTAATCGGTGACGAAAAATCAACTGCTTTGTTATTTTATGCCTGAGATAAGATTTAGCTATAATTGATTTGTTCTAGGTAAGGTCAAAGCCCTTGTAATTTAACTATTTGTTACGTTTAGACGAAATAATTAAACACAACACACATTGTACCAATTGTAATCAAATATCTTCCGTTAGATACATGCATGAGAGACATTGTGGTCCTGCCATCCCGCGGTTGCGGCTTGCCATCCATTGAACGGTACACCGCACATTTCCGTCCAGCCATTTGCCTGTGACAAGCCTGAATAGGAGAGCAAAGCTTTGAGTGTGTAGTAACACTTAGCTTTATTCATTTTATTCAGTTGTTTGGCACTGACGCGATACTCAATAGAACATAATTAAATTAGTCTATTCATCTTTCGCAGCTTAGTTTTCAGGATCCCTGCCTGCGAACCGAGGTGTCTCAGGCTCTATTCCTAGCGAAGGAAAATTTTGCGTGATGAACATGAAGATTGTTTACGGGTCATGGGTGTTTGTGTTATGTGATTGTGTTTATCCATGGCTATTGCGACACTGGGAAATCTAGAGTAGGGCAAAATATGTATAAAAAAAATTGCTGTGTCAATACTCCACAAAAACTTGAATTTGTTAACAAAAGAGGTCATTAAGTCAAGTTTTGCAGCAAGAGGGGGTTTTTTTATTCTGCGCAAATTCATAGAACACTTAAATAAATTTTAATGGTTCGAACTGGTATTGAGTGATTGGTTGGCATGGGCTATTCTGTATTCAACCTGATTGTCGGTAATGATAATGATGTATGAAAATAGCCCCATTCACACAGTGAATCGAGATAATAAGTTCTCTTCTTAAATAATTGCATAGGTCTGAGATAAATTGCTGTGCTGGTATAGCACTTAAACCATTCTTGAAAGATGGATAAAATTGCCAGTTATTTTGTAAAACAATCTACAGAATGCATGAAGTTATAAATAAATAGCGCCTCGCCAAATGGGATTCATTTTAAAGTTATTCTTCAGGGAGACGAGGTGAAAAATCCATCTCGGTAAAGTGGATAATCCCTCAACACACTACGACGTCATCTTGGGGCTGTATTGAAATATAATGCTCTGTAGTAAGGATGGATGGGTTCCCGACCAATTTTCTTCGGAAATTTTTCGATAAATCATAGTTCCACCCATTACGTCGGATATATTTTACAAAGGAATCTTTATGATTTCTACAGGAGTATAACAACACGATATACAATATACATTATTAAAACGTTATTACTACTATACGTTTATTCTATGAAATAAGCGTACCGGGCCAAATCCGCCATCTTAAAAGTTTGTTATTTCAAACAAAGTTAAACGAGAACCACTCAGTAAAGCACTTCCCTCTGTTTTCTTCATAACTTTGCAAAGTTCAATTCAGTTTGCGTGTAGAATCGATTGAAATAAGAGACCGCAACCTTAATCCCGTGAAATTCATTGACTCTGAAGACCTTTCGATGTCTTTTGCTGCAAATCCGAGCATTCGCAAGTTAAGTCCCGACGTTTTATGGTTTCCTTGAGATATTTCCATTTGTGTAAAATTGTGCATAAGTTCTTATTGAAAGTTTCCTCTTTTACTCAAATAAATTGTCGCAAAGTAGGAGATACATCGAAATTTACTTGTAATTATATGTATGGAAAATCTTCATCCTTCTGTTAGTAGTAGGATAAATTCCTAAAACGAAAAATTTAATGTAAGATTTATTTTTAAAGAAAATGGGCAGTTAGGAAGTACGACACAGTTTATGGTGTTTTATGGTTCGGTTCCCAAAAGGTTAACTTACTACTAAGCCTACAACGTATGTCTCACTAGATCCGTATTGAATCATAGCCCAGTAAAATTACCACAGATATAATTAAGGCGGATATCGCCTTTAAGACCGTAATATCGAGAGAGCCAATAAAAAATACGTAGGCTTTTTTTCAACAATGTACAGAAAGGTAGGTTAAATAGTAATTAAGATTGTGAACTGGTTGTATAAGTAGGTACTTAAATATATAAAGTTTCAGAAACTATACTAGTATAAAGAATACGAAGTGGCTTAGTTGGCAACAGTGTTTGTGTATCTTTAGAGCGTTGATCGTGACTAGTGAGGCTTCGAGCGACTCCCGGAGTCGTGAAAAGGAAACACGTCGTCTGATCCTTTTTATAGGCGTCTAGGTAATATGCCTCGAGTGCTTTGAAGTGTCAAGGAAGTTGTTTGTTTAGTCAACTCGAGTATCTACTATTACTTCGTGTTCACTCAAAGTTACGGATCGCAGAGTACCTATGAAAGTAAGTAAAGATTATAACTTAGATTTAGGCTCCTGTAGGATTTGTGGGTTGTATGGTTTTTATTAATTTCACGCAACGAGCAGTTGTCACCATATGATATTGCCGATAACAGCAATATCAAATGCCAAATCAAAAATTATTAAATAATATTATATATATTTCTGTTATTCATCATAATAGTTAGTACAGCTACTAGTCTATATGTTAGTACCTAACCATATAAACAGATTTCAATCATGTCATCTAAAGATGACCTAAATAAAAAATAAGAAAAAAATGATTGGACAATTATATTAAATTCATACTCAGATATATGATTTAGATGTAGTTGCATTGTGTTGCACTCATCACCGTGTCAATTGGCTTAGAGCAATGCGAGTGCGTTAAGTTCTGCTTGGCCGGAAAAATAAGGCACTTCTCCAGACCAACTTCGTACAGCATAATAAAGCTTATATAAACATATCTCACAAAGTTCATCTGTCGGTGATCGAATCTGGGTCCCCTTGCTTCAAAGGCAGGGTCACTGCCAACTATAGCAAAGCTGTCATACATAAAACTGTTATAGTATTATGTCTATAACAAGACCTTTCACAATAAAACACAAACAGGGAATTGAAAATTCCCGTTTCTCAATGGCGAAATACGTCAATAAACTCTTTTATTCCCGTATAAGTTCCCGTAGGAGGGCCGGCAGAATTGATGGAGCGCACTGCACTCAACTGCCAGGTTTGACCATGGAGTATAGAAACAATGAATTCGGTTTCCCAGCAGTAGTAATGTCAAAAGTGAAAGTCAACGTCAGACAGAAATCTTTATTTCCACCGTATACCTACTTTAAAGTTATTCAAAACGCCACTATTTCCAATAAATATTTACCTACAAGATCACGCTTTGATTGTTGGTGCTTGTATAATATCCTCCTTGAACCTCTGTGGGTATTATAATAATACAGCGACAGTAAGGTGATATGTAAAAGGTTTAGTTTAGAATTGGGTCGATATCTTATAATTTCTAATCGAAGCTGTATCATAAATCGGCCTTTGTTTTAATTTAGGTTTACTAGACGTTATTCATAAGAAACCTATAACTACCACAGAGCAATTAATAGTTTCGTTAACACAAATCTTAACTAGAACTTTGACAGTTCTTAACTGAAAATCGCTGTTTTAGTTCGTACGAATAGAAACCGCAATATGGCTTTACCATTCGAAGCCATAACAAAAGAAGAAGAAGAAGAAACGGACAGATGCCATTTAGTTTTCGTTGGGTTTGACAGCAACACGAGTAGACATATTACCACTCAAGTATGAGTAATGTCTTCGTTACCTATTGATTATTAGCGTGTATAAACCCCCTGCTATGGGTTATTATCACTAAAAAGCGAACTCTTCCAGACATCCATGGAGAAAATGAATGTAAATAATTAGCCAAAGTTTATGGAGGCTTTGTTATCGACGTTTTTAAAGTTTAAAAATTAACGCAGTATGTTTTTTTCTCTGAGTTATTCATGAGAAATTATTAGCGAGATCCCTGTTCTTGAACTCTTCTTGTAGAAATGATTGTACGTAAAGTAAGTATAACAAAATAATAAAGTATCTGCTAGCGACTCGCCACGGCTCAGCCCGGGTGCAAAAAATGAGAATTGCGCCAAGCAATTAGGTTTTTTCTTTCACATCTTGTCCAGTCAGGACAAGTCCTTATGAAAACAAAGAAAAAGATATCAGATAAATCAGTCAAGCAATCATCTCAAATGATACCTACTCCGCTATACATATAGCAATTTATTTATATATATAATAATTAATATTAACACCCAGACACATGACGAACATCTTTGCCACACAAATTATGCTGGTCCTGGAACTCACGACTTTCAACGCAGAAGGCATAGCAACTATAAGTTGAAATGTGAGGGTGAGGTCAGTCAATAAAGAATAGAAGCTAAGTGATAGTATCTACCACTTATCGTCTTATCGGAGAATAGTCATATCAGCTAGAAATCCTGTGATTGAAACACACAATAAAAGCAAATTTATTAAAACCGCACATTTACCGCTTCCAATAAAATTTCGCTTTTCCGTGTCGTAGAGATGTAGCCGGTCTGCCGCACAAATCAATGTAATGTGCTTCGCCAAAGCAATCTGAATGAGGAGCCTGTCTAGACATACCTCTCCGATCGAGCCTTAATTAATAGAATCAAAGTGAATGGCGATGCACTTAAAAGAGAGATGTAGGTATTACTAAAACGGAACATTTTGTATGCGGGGATATATCGACCGCTACACAAGTTGTCACTTAGTATTTCGCATTCGAAAAGAAGGGTTCAGGTTGATGCTTACTTACTTACTCGTAGAGTTTATATTGTCCCTATTTACCGTTGTATTTGTATTTTATTTATTAAGTATTTAGTAGGTTCATTTATTTTAACTTCCATGTATGTGTGGTTAATATATTTTTATTAATATTTTTTATTGTAAAGTTTGTTCTCAGATCCTTCGTGTTTTGTGTTATCTGTCCAATAATTGACTTCGATTTCCTGTTGTAGGTGCACTTCGCAAGTCTAATTTTAGTCAATATACAAAACATTCTTAACAAAATTAATACGTATAAATCCGAACCACAAGTATCGTTTTAAACAGAAGCATTGCTGCATTAGCACTGGTTTTCAGTGGTACCGTGCCGATACATCCAACCGCTTATGAAATCTCTAAAAAAATCTTTATGATACGCATAGTTCAATTACCCTTGTTTACGAATATATTTCGTACGTGAGCCTTCATGAATGAAGGGTGGAGACCCGGCGGACGCGACGCGTCGGGCGCCAACCCTGCTCCGTTGCCAGGCAACGCATCCCTCATCCCCTTTGACCCTGGAGCCTTGAGGTCACTCATCCCTGTGCCCCTTGAAGATAGGGACATTTGTTTGCTGATAGCATCGTATAGACCAAGATAGAAGTCTTAACAGCATAATATCCCTGTAATGTAAATTTAGCATAAATTGTATTAGTTACTTCTCTAAGTAGTGAAGGTGTTTTCAACCCTTAAGTCTCTTAGTATATTAAGATTCTTTTTATAGACATCATAAAAATAATCTCAATATTTTTAGAAGAAATTGAATGAAACGGGAAGTTTTGGAAATGCCAATTAGTACAGACCTACAATTATCGAATAGGTAACATTGAAGACCATTATGTGACTGTGATATTAACTAATAACTGTCTTCATTACAATAAATCTAAATAATAAATATTCAAATTAATGTTATCGGGTGTGCCGCGTGTTCAAAGTTTTATAAAAGCGCCATCTGTTGAGACTTTCTTGAACTATCCGAATTGGGTTCATCAACATGTTTGCAGTAGGTACGTGTCCAAATTAGTAAGTATTTGTGATTTAGTTCATAGTGTTTAACACAGATGTCAGAATAAATAATATTTATAAAGTTTTTAGGATTGTTGATTATACAAATTCACAATGAAATAATTTAATCATAAACTAATTTTGTGTTCTGAGAACTACTAACAAACAAACTCTTACAAACTCATACCCCTGTAATAGGATTCGGTGTGTCCCAGGTATTATGGAGATAATCACACTAAACACAATGCTCGGATAAAAAACTTCATGCTCACCATGTGCCACCATACTGGTAGCACGACCTTTAATAAATAAATTTTGTATAGTGAGACTTGGGTGACAAATAGTCGGCGTAAACACTGAAAAACTTAAAAATCGTTAAAAATATTAAGAATTTCAATCAATATTTCAAACTGTTTCATAACATTTTGTTATATGTAATGTATTTGTAAAATTCGACTTCACAATCATGTGACGAGGTGGCCGAGTGGTTAAGGCGTTGGACTGCTAATCCAATGTGCTCTGCACGCGTGGGTTCGAATCCCATCCTCGTCGTATTTTTTGTTAGTTATTTATAACACACTTTTTACTTTATTACCTTTTGTGTATTTTTTTGGCATAATGCGTCAGATGTGTGTAATATTTGTACAAAAAAATAAAAAATATTTTTTCTGTTGGTGAAACTTCTTTCTTCCACTACAAGCCTCTGTCAATCTTGCATGAACTAATTAGTACTATTAGTATTAGTATTGGTAGTTGCTTTTTTAATTAGTACTTAATTTAGTACTAATTACCAGGGATACCAACGGGGGAGGTTGGTATTCCTGGGGTATATAAGAAGACCTTCAAGCCGATGGACGCTAATTATAAATAAAAAAAAAAAAATAGAAACCAATGAATGTTTTACTTGAAATGCAAATTCGTTTTCATAGGAATTATAAAAGAAAGGAAGTGATTCACGTTCGTAATCGTGGTCCTAATTTACCAAATATTCAAAATTCAAAATACCGATAATCCCTGAATTCGCCCCTGTCGTGAAAATCTCTTTACTCTACTCACTTTTTTGGAGATCTTAATCTTAATATCAAGCACCTAACTATCGGTTCAGTAGCTGTAGAAACATTTAACAGATAAGTAATAGAAAGTTGATGGATTTAAGTGTTACCCTGCGGAAGCCCATGTTAAGATTATTTTAAAAGTATATTTGGTACATCTGCGCTAAACTTTTAATCGTTCTACACTCTTAAGTATTCAGATACTCATTTGTTTTTTAAATGATATTCATTTCATTTAAAAAATAAAGTACCGACGTAGCTTCGCTTGATATTTGGCTTTCTTTTTAAATAGCGATCTTACAAAACTTAAACAGCAAAATTCTATCATAAAAATTCATCATAATTTTTACAGTCGTTTCTGAGATACGCGAAATAAATAAATATACAAGAATTGCTCATTTAAAGTAGCATTATATGGTTTTGACAGAACAATTTATAGTCTAAGGATAACGCGGCTTGCAATTACTTTTTCCATATAAACTTTACCTCTTTATAATATTAGTAAATATAAAACATAGTGAGGAAACCTGTTTGTTCTAGAACAAAAATCCGAAGTCATGTGACATCGGCCAATACGGATCAGGCTCTGAAACCAATGATTGAACCTTCTGATTAAGAAAATATCGAATATAAGTTCTTATACTTTTGAGGAGTTCCATTTTCCAATTACGAGAACATCCTTTATATATTTTCATGGCATTTTCAGAATAATTGAGATTTGCTGAACAGGTTCCACTTTAATCAGGCGTTATCAATGTAATCGCCAGCGAAAACAGATAACAGGTAGGTATAACGTGTGGCTATCATTCGTTGGAATTTATCTAGACCTGCTTTTCATTATCTTATCACCGCCTGTGTGCCCTTTATTCTTTAGTTTAGTCTCAGATCTGTGCTGGGCGTAACGAATATAAAACCCTATTCCATCGTAACGAAGTTCTCCACACAACAGTGATGTGTTTTACTAATGAATAAGGATTTTATTGTTTATTTAAATAACATAGCAGTGAATAGTGTTGTGTATTGCAAGACTGGAGTCTCGAATGTAAGTGTCATTCTGTTTTTGAGTGTTGATCTACATCGATCGACTAGGGATGGGAACTCGTTCAGCACCCCAAAATAAAAATAAAACAGCAAGATATTAACAACTTAAGTGTAAGTACTCTCCTCGGTAAGTGTCAGTGTAAGTACCGCAGTGAACCACCAAAAGGGCAGTTTTCATTCAGTCGTGTATTAGAGGTAAATACCATTCATACCTACATACATGAATCATGTTGTGTGGTTAGGCGTAGGCAATATACATACTAACCTATACATATCTGACACTTATCGTTATCGAAACTAGAGCGAACTAACAACGAATTGGGCAACCTTCTAATTCAGAATCCAATATTACCTAGGTGTTTGCTTACTGATAACCTTAGATAATTTAACGACATAATTATATTTATATAGGCCCTTCACTTCACTGGAACAAATCGAATTTCTTACCCAGCAACCGTAAGCGGTATCCTAATTAGCCACCAGTCAAAGAACAAAAGGGGTATGGCGTTCTAGTTCAAACTTATCATTTTGGAGATACATCCTAAAGGACTGTCTTGATGGAAATAGGAATAAAATTATCTAGTTTGAACGCCAAAAACATACTTTGATTGGTAATGTTATACCTACCTGCGAAATTATCACATGCGAAGTTCTATGTTTAAGTCGCAGATATGGGTGCAAATGGTGGCACTTTGGCCATTTATAAGTAAGGGAGGTTCTATAATAAGTTCTAACCTAACCTAGCTAGTTCATATACTCGTTCACTATTATTACTGATAGTATCAGATATCGATAAAAATAACAATAGAATTTGAATCATCGATTTTCTTTGGAATTCAAAACATACAATACGAGTATGTTTTTTTCGGAATGTTATATAAAATAAAACATTTTTCACTTCCTGTGTGCTTAAAATCGTATGGACAATATTTTCTATCAGCTTTGATCGGCGTGATAATCTGGCATGGTAGTAAGCTTTCAAATTACTTAAACCACACATTTATATTGAAATTAATTTGAAGGTTATTGAAATTGTTAAAATGATAGTGTTACAATCCGAAAGTTAAATTTCAATCAATTTATTTTTTAAAAGGCGCCACCGACATTCTGCTCTCTCATAGATATAATTAATTTACCCAACGTGTCAAACTCTGTTGTCTTGTATTTTGGGGGTAGTTAGTAAGCTCATTTTTCCAAATTATTCATTGATCTAGCTGACTCAAAGGATATTGCTATCAAGACATGATTATCCAGTCACATGTATAGGAAACTCATAATTTTGCCGCACCCGTCGAGATAAAAAAAGAAACATATCGTAAAATGCCTTTCTAGCCTCGTAATCGATATTGTTTATCTGATAGTAGGTACCTACACATTATTTGTTTTGAGTTTCACTTCAATAGTTCAGTACAACTGCAATCAGAGTGAGGAATACGGCAGAAATAAATGTAAACCTAAGTATATCAGAGAATGTATGTATGGGTATAAAATTATTCGTAAAAAACACGAGGAATTTGAAGATATTCGACACAGTAGTAATAGCGGCACAAACTCTTGCATTAAAATTCTACCACCTACAGTTGCAATCTTTTTCTTTCACAGATAAAACTAGACAGAATGTATTGGATACCAGTTCTTATAGCGGCCATTTTAGGCTGCTCAAATGCACAACTGACGGCTCAGACCAGTGTAGCGCCAGAACTAAGAGAATGCTACATTGACCCCCTACTTATAAACAGAAACAACCTACCCCCGGCCACGACACAAGTCCTCATCGACATTATTCAGAAAATAGAAGACAACCCTAATGTGAACGTGGACTTGAGACAACTTTCTGCGCTATTGCTACACACGTGAGTATTATATCTATCAACGAATTTTAAATTGCTTTGCTCATCTTAAAATAACTTAGGAAGATTAATTCATCAAAAATAATTACCGTATACCCCAATTTAAAGAGGGGCGACGCATAGAGATGGTCATTGAAATTCTGCACTACATGTATGGGAAAATTGACAGATTTAAGTATTGGAAGTAGTTAAATGTTTCAGAAAGGACTAGCAAAATATGTCGTAGGTACAGACATACTTATAATAAATAAATTACTAGAAATGAAATGAGAAAAAGCCAAACAAAAATTTACGCTATTTATTAGCATCAAAAAATAACTAATTGAATTACCCACACTTAGCACTTATTTTCCCCAAATAAAGTATCTGAACTGAGCTCATAATTAGAAAATTCAGGATTGAATTTATATTCGGGTAATTTATGTTCTAGATATCGACAGGACGGTATTGAGTACCATCAACCGGAAAGCTTACTTTCGCCAGCATACATGGTACTACCGTATGCCCCTACCTTCCACTCATTCCATCGACACCGACTATTGTTGACTCGCCTTATCCCCAGCAATATGCTAGTGCTGGCTAACACAACTATAAACTCTTCTTTGAAGGTAAGTTGTAGTCACGAATGACATAGTAGGTCTATTTAAACCGATCATACAATATATTATAGGTTGGAATCTACTTTAAATAACAAGTGACTGATTTAAATATCAAAATACAACCGACTTCAATACCTTTTATCCCTTATTTCTCGTTAATAGGGGCACACCCTATCATTTAAAAAATAATCATCCAAATCGGTACACAACGGGCGAAGAAAAAAGTCACAGGAAAGCAAAATACGGGATTTCGTTTACTTGGATGACATATTATTCCAGTTATTTAGATTTAACAACTAAACTATTTAACCGATTTTGATAACACTGAAACGAGTATAAAAGCATATCCTTTCAAATAAAAGAAATAATATTCCAAATCGGTCAATAAATGACGGAGTACTTAAGTAACAAACAAAAAAACACCATTAAATTGATAATCCTTCGAAAAACGGTTGAAAATAATAAGTGTACCTATTCCTAACTCTTAAATGGAAATTAATAAATTTGATTTGATTCGAATAACCTAGCATTGTGGTAGTAGTTTCTATAAATTATGAACACGTGAGACATATTCCAATTTAAGCGTAAAATGACCGTTGGGTGAAATCGAATATTTTGCTTTATAATATCGCTTACCTTACAAAATAAGATTATATTTGCTACAAAATAACTATGAAATGCTTATATCGGGTTCCATAAAGTTCAAGATAATGAATTACTAGCGACCCGTCCCAGATTTGCACGGGTGCAATTTAGAAATGTAACTAATTAAAAAAAATTTTTTTTTTTTAAATGCTAAAAGTGTAGCATTTTTATACCCGTCGTATTCTAAGCGAAAGATCTGATTGGGATAATTTTAAGAGAAATTTACATGTATATAATTGACCTTGATTATGAATCTAAATTATATAATATTTTATTTACACATGAAAATTAAAAAATAAAAACATCATAAACTTAGAGCCTACTTAAATATATAAAACAAAAATGTAAAAATTAAAACAGAAAATTTTGATCGTGTGGTAGGGTGCCAAGAACACTGGCTGCATTCCCGCGTTGGACAGCCAAAGATAATCTTTGGGCGAGGAACGAGCCAGCCTTCTTGTCCCCAGTGGCCTCACATAAAAGAGTTGAAATTTTTTTAATAAATGATTTTGTAGTCGATCCCCATGGTCCCATAGTCTCAAAACCAAGCGGCGTAAATATGTAATCACCTGAAAGTATTTCATATTTGCGTCGCTTGATTTTTTCAGCAGCCTCCGCAGCAGCCCCAGCCTTGCTCTTGGTTCCGTTGAGGTGAGAGGGGGCTATCGTGTCGACATAAGTTGCATCCCACACGAGCGCTCGTCCCCGCTCCCAGGGTACCAAGGTCCATCTGGCCATCTGGCCTCTTGCCGTCGTCTCGTGCCAAACCGGGTGGTTCTAATACGCTGGGCACGTTGATGGTGGCAAGTGCCCGCCTCACGGTATCATTTAGTGAGCCATGGCGGAAGAACCTGCCTGCAATTCTTTGACATGAGAGACCATGGTGACCGTGTTGATCAACAGCGCTGCCACATGTGCAGCGATGGGGCTCGCAAAGACGGGTGCCGAGTCTGAGCCCAATTGCCACCCGAAAAGAGTGGTTGTCAAACAATGTCCCGATGGTTTGGGAAGGAATGGCATATAGCCATTGTCCAGATTCCCACTCAGAGACTGCTAGAAGGCGGGCATGGTCACGGTCACTGATTGAATTTTGAAGCAAATTCTTGAAAATTTTATTTACCAATGGCAAGTCCCACAGTTTTTGTTGATGAGTTTCCTGTGGGATGTCATCATTGGGGCATAAAATTTTCCAGGCTATAATCGCCTCCTCACTGTAATGAATTTTTGCTGAAGCTGATTTTATTATTTGTCCGCATAAGTCCGAAACACTGTGTATGGAGGACAAAAAAGCCGGTAAAGCTACACTGGAAATTTTGCGGATGCCAATGCCACCAAATCTAATGGGTAAACACGCTTGGGTCCACGAAGAATTGTCTAAAGATAAATTTAGAATTTTTTCCAGGGCTTCTTTTAAAATGGCATCCATGTCATCTAAAAGATCACGTTGAGTCCAGATTGGGCTTGCCCTTATTATATAGGTGAATTTTGGTAAGAAAAGGCAAAATTTCAGGATGGTGTATGAGATATGGGAATTTAGTATGCCCAATCTGCAGACGTTATCTTTGAAAGTTTTGATGCTTTTTTCTAATGTTGGTCTAATACTTTCGTCAAAAATTGGAGCTCCTAGAAGTTGAAGCGATTTCCGGTTCTGAATCAAAATATTTGGGGCTATTGCTTGAAATTGTTTGAGAATTTGAATTTGATCATTGCTATTTATTTTGTCTGAGATAAATACTTCACATTTGCCAAAGTTTAATTCCAGATTAAGTTTTTGAAACCCATCAATAATGTTTTTGAAATCTTTCAGAACTGAATCCGTTTTACCTCCTAGTGTTCCATCATCTAGGTACCAGACATTTAATTTTGAATTTAGGTTTGCGATTAGGTATTCAACCTAAACTGAAAAGTGCTGGTCCTAGTGGGTCTCCTTGTTGAACGCCAACTTCTGAAGAGATCTGGTGTTCTCCATATTGGAGCTTAGATGAAGAACTATAACACTGCCAAATATAATTATAGGCCTCTGGTATGTGAATAGAGGCTTCGTTCAACAATGAAGCCCTATCCAAAGAGTTGAAAGCATTTTTAACGTCTACTTTTAGCAGTACATCAGCGTCGTTATCAGTATTTAGAAAAGTACGAACGGAATGTACTGCGGCTTCACAACCTGTTTTGCTACCGAACCCAAGTTGTACGGGTTGGAAAATGGATTTGAGATATGTGGCTATGTGCCGACAGACAAGTTTTGATGTCAATCTTCTAAAAGTGCATCCAACAGCAATAGGTCGGATACCACCACCTTTTTTGTTAAAGGCACATAGCCGAGCTCCGACCTTACCAGCTAACATGAGGTTGCATAGCTTGGTGAGTTTTACCAACAACTCTCTACCGGCATCACCAGAGGACACACTTACCAAATCTTTGAGGTGCTGTGGCGAGATCCCGTCTATGCCACCAGCAGAGCCATTGGCGAACGACATGATTGCTGATAAGGTCTGCTCTTCGGATATTTGAATGTTAATGGCTCCTGGAACTGGAGGATTCGGTAGTAAAAGAGATTGGTTAGCAGGCGGGTGTTTATTTCGGAGGCCTTCTAGCGTCTCATTATTTATATATAATAAATAGTTATAAATATAATAAATAAATACAATCTAAATAGTTCCATAAAAATTAATATCATGATATGAATGCCAATCTTTCGTATAACCGTGGTTTGATTGACACTATAAGTCTACGAAATGTTAAGCATTGTTAAAATTTTAAAATTTTAAGATTGGTTAGCAGGCGGGTGTTTATTTCGGAGGCCTTCTAGCGTCTCATTATTTATATAAATATAATAAATAGTTATAAATATAATAAATAAATAGAATCTAAATAGTTCCATAAAAATTAATATCATGATATGAATGCCAATCTTTCGTATAACCGTGGTTTGATTGACACTATAAGTCTACGAAATTTTAAGCATTGTTTGTAATTTTGGAACTGGATTGCTGGCGTAGTATTTAAAAAAAAAAACTTACTCAAGGTGTGTGAATATGACTCCGCCCTTTCTCAACAGATGTCGTTTTTAGTATTGTTTACGTGTACTAATAAATGACCATACTTGTATTCGATAGTACTGAATGTCAGCTATCTAACGCATTTTATGATATTTGGTTGAAGTGTAAGCAACAATTGTTTTCACCTTTTCGAAAATGTCGGTTTTTATTCCAAATAAACGTCATTTGCGGGAAGTGTTATTACATTATTTTATTGCGAAGAAAACTGCAGCGGAAACTTATCGTTTGCTTGTGGAGATTTATGGTGAGCATGCTCCGTCTAATACAACTTGCAAGGAATGGTTTCGACGATTTCAAAATAACGATTTTAGTACTGAGGATAAAGAACATGGAAAACCACCAAAAAAATTTGAAGATGCTGAATTGGAAGCATTATTGGCGGAAGATTCTTGCCAAACTCAATCAGAATTAGCTGCAGCATTAAATGTTGATCGTTCAACTGTTGCAAAGCGTTTACAAATGATGGGAATGATTCAAAAAGCCGGTGACTGGGTTCCACATGATTTAAAAGAAAGAGACATGGAACGTCGGAAAACCATTTGTGAAATGCTGCTTCAAAGACAGCAAAGAAAAGGATTTTTGCAGCGGATAGTCACAGGAGACGAAAAATGGATACACTACGAAAATCCTAAACGCAAAAAAGCTTGGGTGAAACCAGGCGAACCAGGCCCATCACAGCCAAAAATAAATATTCACTGTGCCAAGGTCATGCTCTGTATTTGGTGGGATCAGAAAGGTATTGTATATTATGAGTTGCTCAAACCCTCTGAAACTATTAATGGAGAAGTTTACCGACGACAACTAATGCGTTTGAAGCGAGCCATAGAAGAAAAACGACCAGAATGGGTGAATAGACATAATAAATTAGTTCTTCAGCATGACAATGCCAAACCGCATACCGCAGAAGTCGTAAAAAGATATTTAGAGGGACAGGACTGGGAAGTGTTACCCCACCCGCCATATTCACCAGACATAGCTCCTTCGGATTACCACCTATTCCGGACGATGCAGACAGACCTTACTGGAGAAAAGTTTACTTCATGTGAAAGTATCAAAATTTGGATTGACAACTGGATAAGCTCAAAAGACCAGGACTTCTTCCAGCAAGGAATACGAAAACTACCTGAACGATGGGCGAAGGTTGTAGCTGCAGATGGAGCATACTTTCAATAATTTTTTTTTTTAATTTTGTAAGCGAACAAATGTGTTTTATTTTGACAAAAAGGGGCGGAGTCATATTCACACACAATATAATAGAGGTACTTGCTTATTAACACCCAGGTAGACAACATACATTTGTCCTGGGTGGGAATCGATTCCATGATCTACAGCTTAGAAGGTAGAACTATTATCAACTGAGCTGTGGGCCCAGTCATATTATAAATAATAATTCTCCGGTTTCAGTGCGCTCTCCATCACATGTTCTCTACCACCGTGGACGCCCGAGTTCGAGGCGACGAGAATACCTGCAATACCCTTTCACAGTACCGTGCCCTAAGAACTGCACGCTCCGTTAATGATGACGTAGAAATCTTGAACCTAGATCAATTGTAAGTTGATTCACATAGAATAAAAGAACCATAGAAGAAATCATTTCTAGTGATAATTATGCATTTACTAATTGCTTGATTGTTGTAACTTGCTTGTAATGTATTTTCTTTCTGGTAAGCAATAAAGAGTTATATCGATCAATCTATATTTATATTTAATCTCATGGAACGTTACATCCCCGTCTCGGGTGACGGGTGCAACGAGATGCGACTTGGGTCTTCTCATACTTCGGTTGTGGAGGACCCGAGTCGTAATTCTATTGTTATGGGCGGAATTAATCACTTAACATCAGGTGGCTCTTCAGCGCACCCCGTCACGTTTGTAATTAATATGTAAATAAGATCAACAATGTCATTGTTCCAGAAAATCTGCAACACATGGCAACATGCGCCAGTACAACCCCAATGATGACGTCGAATATTCGAGCTACGGCGGCTCAAAGTCCGAAAAACAGTTGCTCGGAGAAAGCACTTGTCCACTGTTGGATGGAGTTATGTTCACCGACGGTGTTGCGGTCTCCGCCGGCAATGTAATAGCTGGTATCGCTGCAGGCGCTCAGTTGCAGCAGGTACCAGTGCTGGAGCTAGCCAAAGGTTCCATGCTGAATTATAACAATGTGCAACAAACTGTCACATCAATTTACCCAGCTACGTTATCAGGTAATGAACGATCAGATTAGAAAAAGGCTAATTTTGTCAGAAATGTTCAGATATTTAAACTGTGGTAGCACAGGCGTTTCTGCCAATCGTTTAGATGGCTATATGGTTTCGATCCCTCTAAATACGTGTCGAAAACTATTTTCCTATAATTAACAAAAAAATGCATGCATATAGCTCGTGTTTAAACTGAAACCTTTAGCCAGTCAGTCTATAATATACTATACTTATGGTGCCATAAGCATAATTTGGAAGGTATTATAGATACAAACATAGCAACCACAGCTCATAAATATTTTGTTTCAGACAAAATTTAAGATTTAGCCTCAGCGAAAACGCGGTTAGTTATTCCTGAAAGTAATATTTTACGAAAACAATGCTAGTTTACATTCATAATTGCAAGTTTCTAAAAAATAGTACAATTATCAGTACCTACAACATTTATATAGCAGTTCGTTCTTAAAATGATAAAAAATATATTAACTTATCACCGCTGTACCAGCATCAGCAATTTGAAGGATGACAGCACCTTAATGATAATTTAGTTATTACCTTACCTATAACTATCATCATAACTCAGTTATTTCAGTACTTACTTTTCTTGAGTGCCTTCTCCGCAAGATGTCAATAAGAAACACTCAATCTCATTTATTCTTTTTAATCTCAAGTAACATTTGGACACGTCAAATAAATAAGTTAACTAGTTAAATCTATGTTTCTCTTACCAGGTGATTTAGCAGAAGCAGTCCTCATTCAAGGGACTGATAGAGGAAGTGTTTCGATTTCCATTGGAACATCGGGCAACTGGAACAGCAGTCAAGCTCAAAGACATTACATGCTACACAGCAGAAATAATGTTGAGATGACTGATCCTGAAATCCGTGGGGACATCGATGGTTTCCTGTTGGGCTCTGCCGTAACTACCGCTCTGAGCACTTACAGTCAATTGAAATTGTCACAACTTTTGGACATGTATTATAACTCCAAGGTAACAACCATAACCTCATGTAATTTTATCATAATTTGTCATAAGACGCTATAGCTTGCGGTTGGATCGCGTGTTTGTATTAATTATCCAGTATTTACAGCACTCATTCATTTGGGTTTTCCTGTTCTATGTCTTCTAGTTATCGAATCGATTTTGCTCTAGCTAGAGATATTGACTATTATACTTGCTCCGTTGAGCGTTTTATGATTCCTTACCCAGAGGGTAAAGGGAACCCTATTATTTACAACGTATGCCTATACTAATTAAGGGTGTATCTTCTGAACCATAAGTTGTAGTGAGCTAAAATGTACACACATTAAGTATCATTATAACAAATTACAAAAAAATATATACAATCGGTTTTATGTAATCAATCCTATACTGTATCAATCAATATTTTGAGTTCATCAGTACATTATCTACCATTACCCCAAGTCAGAGGATTTAAAAATTCCTAAAATGAACTTATTTATGCTGTCTGTTATAGAGTGGCGTTTTTAATATGCAAATTCGTGCATGCAACCGCAAATCCATGAGCACTCAGTCCATAACATATGACAACTTGGCGGGTGAAACTTACGCATTTGCAGCTGCTTTGGACACAAATATGCCACTGCGTGGTACCATCATTGGTGGCCTTGAGACTCTTGTCAACAGCGCTGTCACCAACTTCCAATCTTACACCAGTAAGTTTAACAATTATGAATTTGAAAATACCTCCATTAAATTCAAAAGAACATGGCAGGTGGCTAATTGTGGTTAACTTTTCAGGTAACACTTTAAGTAACATGGACTGTATTACCACTGACACACAAAATCCAGACTATAGATTGAAGACAAACCTCTATATCGTCCTCGACTCATCTTGGCAATATTCAGCTGTTTACCCAGCTATATCATATCTCTTGGATGCCATTGAAGTTGGAAAATATGGGTCCAGTGCCACATTACTCAGCGCTTTTGACGGCAGTATCGTTGTCAATACCACATTCTCTCCGGCTGATTTCCACTCTGAATATACACTTCTGAAACACCAATCTAGTAAGAAACATAAACATTAATTATCTTGCTAGGTGCCTAATTGCAGCCATGTGAGTGGATATAGCATGCCTGAATGACCATTTGCTTAATTGGAATTGATTAGTTTTGCCATGTTTTTGTCATGTTTTTGGTGTTCTCTCCGAATATAGGTACAATTTGTACAATTCTGAAACACCAATCCAGTGAGAAACATAAACATTTATTATTACTTGCTAGGTGCTTAATTGGAGCCATGTGACTGCATGCCTGAATGACCATTGCATTGGCTTAATTGGATTTTTTCTTAGTTTTGCCTCAATTATTTTGGTGTTTTTACAGCAGTAATTTTAATGATATAATATGTTTTCTTGTGCAGTGTTTACGGGTGTGAACCTAGAGACTAGTTTGACAAACATCCGTGTCATGATGCAAGAGTCACTTAGAAACGAATCCCTTAGAAACTATGTAGGTGGAAACTCAACAGTGCTGCTTTATTTAATCAACTCTGGTAATTTACAAAACAACGAAGCAGTTTGGGAGCAAGCACGAAAACTTAACAACACTGTTCCTGGTAAGTATCTCCCCATTTAAGATAAAAACTTACAATGTAGGTAGGTGAACCTCTTTTTAAATTAATTATTTGTATTTTTCTAGACTTAAGGATTCTCTTTGCAACAGCAACACAACAATTCGACAATTTATGGAACCTTGTTCGTGATATGCATAATGACATCAAGACCATTGCTCTCCCATCAACCGGAACAAACGTAGACATTGCAATGACTCCGATATTGGAAAGAATTCAACAAGGTTAGTTCAATAATCTATGCTCCAAATGCCTACAAGATTCATAAACTGATGCTCAGTTTCCAAAGCTGCCAAATATCGACAAAGCAAGGGCGAATGCGAAATCGGCGATTTAGCATTTTCGTATAGGCGATTTTAAAACGCCAAATACGTCAACTTTGCCTTAGCGAGTAGGTACATTTTTACGACCTAATTCGTTTCGGAGCAAAGAATTGTTTTTCTTGTATGACAGCTTTCTTATCGTGAGATAAATAACGCTTTAGCAATAGAACAACTATGTACGTTACCTACCTATTAAAAAATTCTGCAAAGTAAATTTTTTGCCATAATACCTATTAGGTATAGTTGTACAGATTTTATAGTTTAGTTGCTTTTATAACCCAGTAAAATATAAAGTGAAAAAGGTCAACTGTTTTTTAACAGACTTTAACAAAGTATCATTTTGGCTGTATGTTTTTTTTTCGTTTGTTGCGCGATTTCTTCGCCAATTGTGAACCAATTTGAATGATTGCTTTTTCATTTGATAGGATATACCTGCCTTCAAGGCAGTCCTATGAAAATTAAGAAAAATGTCACCCGAAATACATCAACTAAGTGACGAAAGGTTAATCGAATCGGTTAATTCGATTTTGATATTAGTCGCTTTTATTTGAAATTAGTACAATTCGTTAATAATAATTTCGCCAAATATCTAACTAAGCAGTTAGATATTTGGCTGCTTAGTCAGTAATTGTTGACTAAGCAGTTGTTGATTGGACATGAAGCGATAAGAAATAATAATTCCTATGGATATGAGTGAAGCTTAAATAATAACTAATAACGTCTACATTTAATATTTTTATCTACCAGTAACTAGATTTATTTAAGAGTTTTTAAAGGGAACGTATAATATTATCTAAGAGTTTAATATTATACGTTCAATGTTTGTTGGATTTGGTTTTATCGATTATAAACGGAATCATTTGCCCACTACAACGGCAATACTAATTTGGCCCAACCCTAGATGGAAAGATTTTCCAAGGGGCATCTTATTACAACCGTCACTTTGAGATGAAGATAAACGCCTGTAATTAAACCTAAAGCAAATCTTATAACTACCCATGCTTTGCCCTTTTTTGTGGAACTTTAAAAACCCAAATTTGTTATTTTTTTTGATTTGCCTCAACGATTTATTTTGGTTCAGTCACGTATTTTTTATATGATATTGTAGATTAAAGGCCTTGCCTTAGTAATAAATTAAATACTAGCTGTTCCCCGCGACTTCATCCGCGTGAAATTTTTCAAATCTATTTATTTTGCGAATCCCTAATTTTTTTCATTTTCTAAAATAAAAGTCCAGCAATAAATTGCTGGCCCGATTGCTGGACGCAAACAATGGTAACTACAACTTACTACAAGAAAATTTAACACTACTTACCAAATAAGGCTAATTATGTACATCACTACATAGTATAAAACAAAGTCGCTTTCTCTGTCCCTATATCCCTATGTATGCTTAAACCTTTAAAACTACGCAACGGATTTTGATGCGGTTTTTTTAACAGATAGAGTGATTCAAGAGGAAGGTTTATATGTATGATACACTAGTAAGTCACCCCGGCTTCGCACGGGTAGTTTCTGATACGACACTTATGCTTTACTAACCGTGCGAAGCCGGGGCGGGTCGCTAGTACAACATAAAATGTCTGCTTAGACCTATATATTTTTAGAAGCAGAAAAAGCAGAGTACCTAATATTAATGAAGGGCAATAATTAAGTAAATAGTTCTGAAAATAACTGCATATAAGAATTTACATTAAAAAAATATTGAGACAATAACTATCTATTAAGCCTATTCGTTAAAGAACAAACGCGAGCTTTAGATGAGCCGCACGTCCAAAGGTTCCAGTAAATTCCAGTAAAGTTATTTGGACTTAAGACAGACAGAATCGGACCGGTTACAGTTTTAATATAAGTACCTATAGATTTATTATATTTTTACAGTTGGCAGAAGAATCGTCAATCCTCTTTGTGGGTTCGAGTTCACCGCAGGATTATCTGGAACAAGACAATTTGATGACTTTGTTGAACCAGGATCCATTAATTTCTACCAACTCAGTCCCAACTATTTTTACCAACACCACGACAGCAGAAGAGTAAGGATTGCGAGGAGTAGCTCTGGCGTTGGTAGCCTTATAATTTGCCATTCGCGATTAGTTAACCAGCCAAGGTGCGTACTATGAAATCATTAATGAGAAGAAAGCGCCTTAGGCAGACACAATTATCATTTCTTTGGTTTTTGTTGTCGACGTTGTCGTGCCGTTCTGTCGTATGGAAATTCGAGAAATAGACATTCGCAGACAGATCATAGGTATCTGTGTAAACAAAATTTGGTAAATCAACTTCTGGTTTTGCTTACAGGCGTAACACAACAATCGTCGGTCTCGACGAGAACGCTATTATTTGCGATACTTTAGCATCAAACGGCAATATTGAAATAAATCTTCAGAATGCCTGCGATGGATACTGGACTATCAGCTCGTGTCCACCTTTGTATCTGTCAGTGCAGTCTGATATCGGTGGATCTGCAGCTTCTACAGCAGTTTGCACAGGTAAGGTTCAAACTGCTTTGTATGCGTACTTTTATGTTGAAGTCCGGATAGGTAACTATATGCCTATGAAGTATTAACACAAGAGTTTACACTCGTTTTCGAGCTATTGAATTCTTATTGAACATTTAATAATATTATTATATGTTATAGATAATGTATATTCCTTTAATGTTCTTTTTACAGACGGTTCAGTGTGCAGATTTCCATATGATATCAGATACCAAGTACAGGTCGAAGATTTGGGATGTTTTAGCGGAGCAGGAAACCTAGGGGCCAGCCTGGTGTTCATACTCTCTGCCTTTTTTATTACTCTCTTTATAAATCCGTAGAAACCTAGTGGTATACTTAGTAGGTACCTTACATAATTTACCGATTAGTTATGTTGTGTTTTATAAGAATTTATTTAATAGTAAGTTACTAGGTAAGCTGAATGACAATGATACGCATAAGTACCTACACCTCATATAGTATTAAGATTTATTTTTTGTGAAATAAAATCATGTAAAGATCAGTCAAGTCTTGACCTTTTATTATTATTTGGAGTTGTTATTAATTTATGTTATTCATTTACGCTCTAAAATGTAAAGTTAACCCAACGAAGTGCTGCATACAAATTTGACAAGCTATCTTTTATACACACATAAATAACCCACGGCATAATGTATTATACATAATGTACTATAAAACATTTTATATGGGATATAAGTAATTTAAAACTTATTTCATCTGTTTTTTTAACCTTTTGTTCTTTTCTGAATCAGGCTCATTGCTCATCATCATATATGTTACGGAAATAATATTATAAGGACAATGCCAAACCAAATTTTGGTCAATAGTGAAGATTGAATATAATATTGAAGGCAAAGCTGGCACACCAGATAATAGAGAATAGGGAAGAATGTTTTAAAGTCAACCATAAGCTTAATGCTCCATTTAGATTGCCCAGGATAAAAGCTCACAACATATTCAACTTTCCATATTCACAAACAAAACTGGGTGTAAATTCTTTGTAAGCACTACAACATACTCTCAAAAAATAGTGACATAGATCTAACTGAACCATTATACAAGTTCAAAAGACTTCTTAATAAAATCCATAATTTAATAAAAAAAAATCTGCTTACTCTTTTTTCCAAATTCTTTTTTATATTCTTATTTTTAAGATTTTTTCTATATTTTTTTGTTTCTAATTCATGTCGAATTTGTATTTCACAAAATATGCTTAGTAGTTGTATTTTAATTAGTGCATGCTGTGGTCACCTGTAATTGAGGGAGCACAGTGACCTAAATATTTGTAAATATATTTTGTAAGACTGTGTATCTTTCGTTGGTGATTCAATAAATAAATAAATGACTATTTGTCAACTCAGATTTAGTTTCATTATAAGTAAGATTTAGAAGTTTTAATCCAATTTTAACCTTACATTTTGTAAAGTGGGAAAGGGTATATATCCAGACTTTATTAATAGTATTATAGAGGGAGCCATTTAGGTAATAAAATTGTCGACTAGCAATTGCAGTTTTGCAAGGTTCCCTTCTTCGAACCTTGTCCGAACGGGAACTTCCCCTAGGGAATTAATCCTAAAGGATGAAAGTATTGAATATGATTTATTCGATTTCTAAATGTTTCGACGTGTGACGAAGTAGAAATTTATGCGGTAGGTTAGTATCATCACGCGTACATAAATAATATTCCGCGCAAATTTTATAATAACTAACGTACCTAATACCTATACGTATCTAGTATGTTGTGATATATTTCTAGATCGCTCTTACGAAATTAATTGGCATTTGACGGAGCAAACCACTAAAGTTTTATATCAACTAAGTCTAGTGATGATATAAACTAAAAGCTTAAAATGTCTTTAGATAAGTTTTTAAAGGCCTAAAATGTCATAGCCGACCCAAGTAAACATAACAGCCTATGACAATGACAACTAAGCTGGCTGACAAGAATAAAAGTTTCTAAAACAAACAAAACAAATACAAGTCTGAATGGTTATATCGAAAATATTTAATATATCATAATTTCGCTATGTCTGGGGAAGATTGTGATGCTTTAGATCGTGGTGACAGTGATGGACAAAAGCCTGATAAAATGTTTACTCTGAAAAAGTGGAACGCTGTCGCTATGTGGAGCTGGGATGTGGAGTGCGACACTTGTGCGATTTGCCGCGTCCAAGTAATGGGTAAGCTATCGTTATTTAACTCATATTGAGTACTAAGCTTCAACACGCTGACAAATTAAAGCAAGCATTCCAAAGAGTCAACTTATCTTTGTACTCAATTTCCTCCAGTAAGATTCACACTACCTCTTACTCTAGGAGGTATAGGTATAACATACGAGCTCAAATGTTAAGCACTGCTCAAGATTGATTAGGTTCACTGCCTCAGAAATTGAGTCAGGTAACTTATAATATCTTATTAAGAGAATGTAGTTGGCGTGGCTATCCTGTAGCCCACGGACTAATGCTGTATTTTGAGTATGTATGTCTCTATGTAAATATCAGCATAGGCCTTCACCTCCACTCAAATACATAATTAAAACAATCATCTTAACCCTTGCAACTTTAAAAAGGACTATTAAAGAAAGAGGTTACACAAATGTTTTTATATTCAGAATCAACACAATTCTTTTATTATATGGGTCAATAAGAAATACAGTCACTACCTCCTATATTACCATAGCATAAATAAATACTGTTCCTAAATACTAATTTAAATACTTATTAATACAATTAAATAAATTGTTACTTTACTATTCTAAGGTATATTTTAAAATTACTATGACCATAATTATCATTACTTAGTAACTGTTGTTCACTTATCATATTTAACAATCGCAAATTATAATGAAAAATAAAACACCATTTAAATCCATTACTAAATTTACATCCAATAATTGTTTGTTCAATCCATCAGATCCAGCGAGTTACCAGTTATTTCAATTTCCATTATGGTCTATATCTTATTATAACATGAATTATGTATTCTTTATATTTCATATTACATATTATATTAATATATACCAACCAATTTCTTACAACAAATTTTGCTGGAAATAAAAATTTATCTTATTGAAAACAAAATTTTTGATGAAAAGTAAATAGTATGATTAAATATTTTTTCATGGACTGACAACCATTAAGTACTGAAAAGGTGCTATACAAAACACGGACACTTTTTGAAACTGATATAGCAACAAGTTGTAAATATTTCCATAATATTAGATTGATATTTACAAAGCCAAAAATATTTTTTTGTCTTGAACAATAATTATAATTTGGTTGGTAATACCCAGTATCCATGACTTTTTATTGACAATTTACAGCCAGTATGTTTTTTAAGCTTTTAAATCATGATTTAGTTCAAAAAATGCATATTGTTACAAGACAATCAACCACTGTGTAGGAACATTAATATGCAGTCAAACATGTTCAGTGTTTCAAAACACAGATAATTACTTAATTAAATAAATTATGTAACACGCTAAGCATTCTAAAATTTATATCTAAATATATTTGTGCATCAATGCATTCAATTATATTATATTATTAAAATATTATTTATTTGATTTTGATTGAAAAAAAGTGTATTTACCCAACAAGATTTTCAAGTATAAAATCTCAAATAGGGTTTATTTGTTTCACATCACAACCAAATAAATCTTAGGTTCCCTATCATAATATATTTACTATACAGAATATTATACAGAAACACTAGCAACCACTAGGCATTGGTTTTATATTAGCAATAGAGCTCAATCTTCGTTGTCTGGTTACACCTTCCCTACCAACCATCTTATTTTCAATCTGCTCAAGACTCTTACCACGTGTTTCCGGTACGCAAATCACTACAAAAAACAAACCCACGAAACAAATACAGCCAAATAACCAAAATGTACCAGCTGGGCCGATACCATTGATGATATTGTGGAACGTCTTGGTCACTGTAAATGTGCACAACCAGTTAAAGGCTGTGCAAATAGATGCAGAGTTTCCTCTTATTTTCGCCGGTAATATTTCACCCATCATCAGCCATGGAATGGGACCGAATGCTAACGAAAAACCCAACAAATAAATCATGAGACTTGCTAGAGGTATCCATCCTAAATTGGACACGTCTAATTTTAAATCAGTCTGTACATAGAAGAAAGTACCCAATGTCACCAATGTCACGGTCATCGTTACTGATGAAATGTAGAGCAATACTTTACGTCCAGCCTTGTCAATGAGTGCCGTCGCTATAAAGGTCGAAACAAAGTTCATGACACCAACAATAATAGTAGATAATTTCTCATCTACCGAGCTTCCTGACATCTGAAATATTTTGACCGTATAAAATATGACCGCGTTTATGCCTGATAGTTGTTGGAAGGTCATCAATCCCAAGCAAATTAAAATAGCCTTCATGTATTTTTTGCTAAACAGTTCCTTCATGGCTGTTTCATCGGAAGCGCTCTGTGCATCCGAAAAGGCAATATCACGCAATTCGTTATCGATCTTAGCGTTTTTTCCGCGTAGCCACTGTAGTGCTTTACGAGCTTCAGCTTCACGACCTCGTGAAATATACCATCTAGGAGTTTCAGGGATCATCAACATAAGTATAAAGAATGGGATCGGCAAAGCTGCTCCCACATACGCAAGTTGTGACCAGTCGAGATATTTACCCGCCATATAACACATTAAAATTCCTATGTTCCCTATTGCCGTCGGGAATAATCCCAAAGTTCCTCGGACTTCTGGTTGAATTGTTTCGCCAAGATATACCGGAAATGCTAGTGATCCCACTCCGACGCATAATCCGCAAATAGCGCGTCCAACGAGCACCAGATGAACAACCGGAGCGCTTGCAATTATTATCCAAGCGACGAAAAATGGCGGTGCAGTGAATAGAATGGTCTTTCTTCGGCCTATGTAGTCTACAAGTGGTCCTCCGAATATTCCACCTGCGAGTGCTGCTAATGGCATCAGACTGCCGATCCAGCTGGCCTGTGGAGTAAAAATATGTATACTTAGCGAATTACAGTAAAAACGTTGCTCTGGAATTGACGAAACATATCGAGTAGGGTTGTTACCTGTTCAGCTGACACATGTAAAATATCACTGTCTTCCATCGAAGCTAGAGCTGGTGACGTGTACGCTGACGAAAATCCGACTATCATCGACCCCATGGATACGGCCACAGCAGCCAATACCTGAAACCGAATATAGTTGGGATATACGAAAGCATAAAAGCGTCAGTCTGAGACGATCGATTCGATCGATCGAAAATAGATTTGTTTTGTTGATCACTGCATCCGCGTGGCAGGAAGCATCGTTAAATGTTTGGTATTTTTCATGAACGTTGGCTGCATTTGCACATACTTAAAACATTTTCTACACTAAATTATATTTTATTTCCATTGTTGTTAACATTTTTTGAAAAAGAATTATTGGCGCAACTTAGCTGCAAAACTGACTCGTATACCGTGGCGGCAAACGACATGACGCTTTCTTGCCGTCATGTTTCACATCTGCCGGGCGTCCTGTGACGGCAACATTTCGTTTGGCAACCCATGGAAAAATTTGATTTTGAAACAAGCCTCTAAATTTTACAGACAATTTAAACGTATGACGATGTATTGTATTGTACAGGGAGGTGTGTGCTAGCCGAGCCGCCTACGATTCATTTAAACAATCATTGACTCTGATTGTGTCCACTTACTCTTCGTCACCATAAATAAAAATTAATTGTTATTGTCGCAAAAACATTCGATCGTCGAACCTATAAATTGAGTAGTAAATATAGTTTAAGGAAATTGTAAACTTAAATTTCTACTAAGAAAATTCGGATGCTGAAAGCAGTTTATGGCTAATTACCAGGAACTAGCATCAAGTAATATGTCAGGGTCAAATATGAATGCTATGCAATGCTATGTGGGTTCTAAATATGCAACCTTAAGTCACAAATAATTGTGAGGCAATTATGAAGTTACTGCTGGGTAAAAAAAAATTTTTTTTTTTAAGGCCGATGTCTCACTTCTGTATTTGCAAGAGAGGTATAATTATTTAGTTTTCTTCCCTTTGCCTATGAAATCCCAAAAATAATAAAATGTATCTTCTACCTCAAATGGAAATGACATGTAATCTAGCTATTTTCGGAAACTGAACTAAGCTGACTAAGATTCGTGATATAGCTTTATCACCTCCAAGTGTTACGTTAAATAAATAAATAGCTACGTTTTAGTAGGTTATGGATAAAATGAAACATGAAATCAATTAACTTGATGTTTATTTATGCTAATTATTATAAAATCAGAAACATTACTAATGGCATTACATTAATTGCTTGATGATAAAATGTGTTTAATTACAAAACCAATGCGCACATACAAAGAATAAAAAATGCTGACACCGCACAGATTTATGGTCCTAACCAGGTTATAAAATTTGGAATTTAATGACAATAATTATATTCGATAAATACGTGTTCCGCTCAAATTATCATTTCCAATATTGCGTTTTTACATGTTAGGTAATTTTCATCCCTTTCAACGTACGGGTAATAGGTATGACCTTCATATTGTAAGTTGAGTATTTGATATTTCAATAGCTCAATGTTTTAAACATGGATAAATATCATTGAAAGAATGGACAGCTATATCTAATTCAGATTGGAACAAAGGCCGGGCTGCTACTTTTTAATACTAAAAGTTTAACGATATGAGCTGAACACCCACGTAATGTTAGCGGATACCTCCCTCCGCCCATAACAACAGTAATACGACTCAGGTCCTCCTCGACCGAAGTATTAAAAGACACAGAAAGTCCAGAAAAGTCGCATCCCGTGGCGCCTATCACCCGCGATGTAGATTTAACGTCTCATGCAACTGTGATTTCACCAGCACCCACACCCTTCCACCGGAACACAGCAATACGAGTCCACCACTGGTTGGCGGCATATTACAAGGGGTAGTGGCGGTACATTTCCGGACGAACTATTATAGGTACAAGTTTTATTGCTACTTTTTGTTCCTCCTTTTGGGTGGTAACCCAGGGGCTCCTACGCAGGGAATAAATCGGTTCACCTACCTACTGCAACGCACGAGCAACTGCGTACATTTTGCTTAGTACATACATACCTCACGCAAACGGGCAAATAAAGTCGCAGGCAAGTGTATAATAATCAAAGGACCTAACGGACATTTCGGCATTCACCTTCTTACTACCTAATTGGTTTCGAGTAAGTTATACTATACAATTGTGATTCATTATTAATTTTCCTTCGCCGTCACAAGTTATGCTGACTAGAAGCTTGTCAATTTTAATTACGCTTCATCTATGGTGGCTTTTATCAGTAGTGTGTTTTCGATTAACTCTAGCTATTGTTGGCGTGTCCAAATTGAAATTTCACATAATAAAATCTACATCGATAAGTATCTTAAATGTGCATACCTGTGAAAATGTATATTTGGCCTTCTCATACTCGTTACTCCTCACTCCTATGCTATAATGTGTGTCAGCTCTCATCAGAACTTTCATTTTGATTATCAGATACTGTCTTTTTCATATAAAACTTCACTGCACAAGTGTTTGCACATGCAGAAATCGCAATGCACTGACCGCGAGCGCCACATAGGCTTCAGAAGAAATGAGTGTATCGCCACACAAGATGCCATTATATATGGGTACAATTGACGAAACTGATTGGCTGTCGAGGCTGTATTCAAAATAAACTGAAACATTGTGTACTCGGCTAGTATCAACATTTTGGGCGTATTGATGTGTGTGCTGCGATAAATGGTTTTTGATTTTTTAATCGTGTTGTGCACCATATTTATTATAATACAGTGACCAAATAGAATATCACTTGAAAGTGACAATGCAAAATGCGTGGAGGAAAAGGGAAACACAGATTCGGGGTAATTTTTTATTATGCAAAAGTCAAATTTGACTTTCCCGCGGTGTTTGCCTTCCCCGCTCTTCATGTGACAGACAGTATGGCCTACTTCTTAAATAGTTGCTTATGGTATGCTTTTTTTTTGACTGACCTCACAGCTGAGTTGTTTGTATAAGAACTTGTGTATATTTTATATATTTGTGGGACGATCATAGAATATAAAAAATATACACAATTTTTAGGTATTTCAATTTTTATATTTATCCCACAAATATAATAAATATACACCCAAAAAGTATAATTTTATTTTTGTATTTATCTTATTTAACTGCCATCTGATGTCAGTTCCAGACTGACGGACGTCTCAGAGTGACGGACACAATACGTTGCGACGTTACAAAATCGTCTCCGGTCCTTCCCTACCGAGTAGGACCCTAAGGTCACTCTGAGATGGGAATTTAACGTCTTATACGTCTGAAATTTTACCGACACTTGCACCCGCACCTTTCCACCGGAACACAGCAATGCATAAGCACCGCTGCTTGATTATGGATTGTGGTGGCAGTACTTGAACTTGAACTTGGCACAAAATCTACTGCTACTTTGGGTTGCACCTTTCGCACCACCCGGGGGACAGTAGTAATTCGGACGCGAGCAGCAAAGTCCCTTTTTAAAAGCTTATAACTAGCTTTGATATAGCTTTAATTCACTGAGTTAGTACAACTTGTATGTTATATCTGGGCTAATCTGAAGTTGGCTACACAAGGGCAAAATATATTTTTATCTCTTTCCACATTTCATTCATGGTAAGAGACAAATGCTCAAAAATAAGATAAATAATTATCTTACAGTTCTATTTTTTTTTTTTGCTATTATTACGTATTCTTTCTTATTATAGCTATTACCGACTTTGTAACCTGATTGAAAGTGAAAAAATAAGTAATTATTTCTTATGCATCTAGAATTACCAGTAGCGTCAAGTTTCTACATGTCTTTCTCCCCGCTAGGGCCATCCTCAATAAGTCTAACTATTGAACACGTAGTGTCCAAAATCAGTCAATCAGGAAACACGGCAAGGCGTGATCGGATTTTTTTATTTGAACTCTGCTATCTATACTCGTATACCACTGCTTGACCCTATTCCTGGAATAACCTGTATACTAAAACGCTTAAGATAAAAGAAAACAACCAACATCCTATACGATAAGAATACGTGGAATAGGTATACTTTGTATTTCGTTACGGTTAGTTTCGTTCTACCTGATTTATTAATCACTACATACATAGACTTACTTTTTGTAGGGTCGGTTGTAGTTTGAAAGATGATATTATGATCTAGTCTGTTTACAGTTAGTGAACCATGTCTCTGCTCAGGTAATGAATGTTATCATAAACATGTTTTGTAGCTACAATCGTTATATTCGTAGCACATGTCTATGTTTACTGATTGGACGTCGGCGCTGTGGAAAATAATATTTTCTTTTGCAAGTCGAGGGTGCATCAGTCGCTGACATCCAGACACGTCACTTGTATGGACTTTATTATTTTATGGCAAAGCAAGTAGTGTTTTTTTTTTTAATTTTTGTTGGACTTAAAAACATTACATTTCCAAGAAGAAAAATAGTAATATAATTGTAAAATATGCGTCTAAATTAGTCTAACCGAATCAAGTTTGTAATTTTAAGTCATGAATTAGCAAGTGTTCAAGGTTCAAATAATGGACAAGTATTTACTTTTATTTAACGCCCTCGGATAAAATCTTTAAAAAAACGATACAGTATTAGTTTCACCATATTATTAAGGGGTACTGCCCAATTCAAGGCTGAAAACCGGGACATATTGTCAGCCTAGCCCAAACAAGGCAGCGTGATATTTTTCTGCATCGAATTGTAGTAATCCACACAGACCTCAAATAAAATAAGCATTCAAACTTTTCTCCTCAGCAGAAATAGCACCTTCCAGAGTGCCAGATGTGTAAAAATGACCGTACATTTTTCAGCACCATCTGCCTGAATACCCTGTCAATAAAAACTGGAAGTAACCGAATCACAAAAGACGCACGATGAAGGCGTCATTAGTGCATGAGCGTTTGCGTGTTGATACCAGCTCATCACTCTGAAAAAGCAGAAAATAGTAATGTCATTCCAATCTACAAGTTTACTTTAAGGAGCGAGCGAATTTTATGTAAACTTATATATTCCATTTGTATTCCTGACTGTTAATCGTTAATCGCGATTCGCGCGGAAAATAATTTTTTTTTCTCGGGTCCCTCATATCTTTATTTATTTTGTTCTAATATAAAAATAGCCTAAGTTACTCCATATAACATTAGCTATCTGCCAGTGAGTCTCATGAAAATAAGTCCAGCCGTTTTGGAGATTAGCCGGAACAAACAGACTAAATATTTTTTTTTCCGTAAGTACCCTATATACTTTAACTTAGGTTTCGGGTCTATCACTATTTAGATCACTAGGGGACAGAAACAGAAGCACGAGCCGAACAATGCGTGCCGCAGTATTCATAACCGCCAAAGTGACTGCCAAACGCGAAATGTGCATTTTTTTCCAATAACAACCACTATAATCCGTCTACTACGGTAAAAATTTTGACTGACCATGAAAGACTGAAATTTCAAAAGTTGCTTTACTTGCAAAAGATGAAACTTTTATAGGGAAAATAAAATTAAGAATCAAATTTTAGCACAACATTACGTTAACTGACAATAAGAATAAGTTGACGTTATTTCAGAATATGCTTATATATTGTATATAGAATATAATTTATCTTTTGATAACAGAGTAAAATTTCGATTTAGGGAAAGAAAACTCCTAAATCTATAAAGTTATTAATAATATAATAATATACCTAAATACCTAATACCCTGCGGTTAAAACGCAACATGAAAAGTGAAGAAATTATTGTTGATCCGGTGTATGAGGAGGAGGAGAAAGGAGTTGAAGGAGTAACAAACATGCATTCCGACAAACCTTTGCATTTATAATATTACCCGTCCTAATAACCTTAGTGTTTTATTATTATTTGTTAAGCCTAAACTATGACCGAATGGTTTCGATGAATAGAAAATATAATTGACGTTTCGCCTAGTAGTATTGAGGTAGTACGAGTAGTAGAATTGTATTGAGGCTTTAACTAAAAAAATATTTGGATATATTAAACTATTAAATGACTCAGTAAAATTCGTACCACCATTCGTGGCCAATTCACATTCAAAATAACCAATTCTTTTTGTTTGTCGGCTTTTCGGCTGTTTCGTCGGGTTTACCCTTTTTTCATATTATACAGTAACGAATTTTAATTTATCTACTGTAACTATATATATATTTTTTTACGTTATCTGAAAAAAAAAAAAAACGATTTTGTTAGACTAACGCACCATACCATTCGTACCCTCAAATTATAATATTTATTTGTTAGCTTACTTGTATTGTACATTAATTTGGGTTTGTAATGGATTCAAACTCAGGTAAAACAATTAAAATAAATTGATTTAATGTTAGCCCAGCATGAAGCATGAAGCATGAAGGTGAATACAATTTATGAATCTCAAAATTTAAACAATTATAAGTTAAATTTATAAGTTTTCAGCAAGGAATTACTATCTGGGTCATAGAAATTATATTCCCATTTCTATTTTCCTGAATCCGGTCACCAGCTTATTATTATTTTATTGTTTGATCTTTTATACAAATTATACCAAAGTTTTTTGTGGTTAATATTAATCTGTACTGAATGTTAAGGTTATTACTTGTAGCTCAGTTATTTTTAATATAACCCTAAACATAGAAACACAATTAAATCAATATTACCAGTGTAGATCACTCGCAGAAACTTTTTATCCGAGTAATTCGTAGTGTAGCTTTGGTGCCACTGACTTTGACGTTTGTCACGTCTACGTGCTCTCAAAAGTGCCCATAGCGTGAAAGGGGCTTCGATCCGATTCGACTAAGAAGGTACATTATCCTTGAGGTTATTTTCCCCTAAAGACTATAAAAATAGTTTTGATGGAATGACGTAGCTTGCTGAGCTGTTCTTTACAAATCAATTTAAGCAACTTTCGGCTTGGTCAGAAGTTGAATGGGTGAACATTTAGTGGCATTTGAACTAAGCACGTCCGTGCTTCGGAGTGCACGTTAAGATGTCGGTCCCGCCTATACTAGTCGTTAAGCCATGTCGAAGGCCTTCGGGCGACTTGAAAACTTTGACACTAGAGCTGGCCACTTGCTCAAACGAAAGAAGAAGTAGAATAGAATGGATAGAATTTAATTAAAGAACAAATTTTCTTTAAGGAAAAAGCTAAAAAAAACAAAGTTGTTAGATATACGTTTAAATAATGCTATATAAAAATACTTTTGTAGCTATGCATAGCTTGTAATATGGGAAACAGATTACTGATAGAATAATTAAATAGTACTTTTTTTGTAATTACACATACCGAACTAGCATCTTCAAATGTTTATCTTCGGAATCAATCTGACGGCCTACAGTGCCGAAGGCATTGCCAACTGTCACAGCTCAGTTGATAATGCCTTCTGCACTCTATTTGATATAGTATAATTATTTGTATGTTTCAAATGTATTATTTAAAACAAACAAATAAATATGAAACCAATAAATATTTAATATTAGAAAGCATTTGTTAAACAAACAAACGCTAAACAACTGTTTAATACTAAACTGAAGTAAAATAAAATACGACATAGGTTTATCAAATAGTTTTATATTATTTCAAATTAATAAAAAATATAACAATCAAATAAATAATTATTCCGTAATATACGAAATCATTTTCATAGTCTTAAATTAAAGAATTCTAATATCTAAATCACTTACTAATAAACATTTGGTCTAAATATCTAAATAATCTTTTACTTGTCATGATCAACATCAAATTTCTATTACATCCAAATCCGCAATAAATGAAATATACAGATTGTAATTTAAATTGTTAATCAGAGTGTAAGTTTGCTTTCTTTCACATTATAATTACATCACGAATTCAATTTCGTTCGAAATGTTCGAAGGCACAGACAGATCTATTTTACGATCAAGGAACCAGTACAACAATAATTTATAACGCAGTTAGGGCGGAATGCAGTGTTCAATTTACATTCTAAAGGAACTATCACTTGCTAACTATCAATTAAATTTTACTATATATTACATTTACAAAATGAGAATCTATGGCTACATTCCAATCAGTCTTCAGAATACACTGAAAATTCAGCGCTTTCTCCATCCAAGTACATATTGTACAATATCTCACGCATTCATTAATTACATTAGCAAATGGAATGTCCATTTTAGTTGAGTTCCATCACTATGTTTCTAGCTTTAACATGGGTTGTGAGGTGTCTTGTTGATAACACGCACTTTTCTTGATCCACCGGTCAATTTCTTTTCGATTTCCTCTAAACTCTTGCCTCGTGTCTCGGGTACGAAGAAAATAACAAAGAATAGTCCAATTACACAAATTACAGCAAACATCCATACTGTTCCGTACAGATTTATGGCCTTGATGATGTTGTGGAACGTTTTAGTAACAAGGAATGTACACGTCCAGTTGAATCCGGTAGCAACAGATGCTGCAGTCCCACGAATCTTCGAAGGCAATATCTCTCCCAACATTAGCCATGGAATAGGTCCGAAACCGATGGAGAATCCCAATACGTAAATGACTAGACAGGCCAGCGGTAGCCAACCGAAAGAGCTGACGTCGACACCCGAATCTTTTACGTAGAAATATGCTCCCAAAGCAACCAAAGTAGTGATCATTGAAACTGAGGACACGTACAGCAGCATTTTACGCCCCAATCGATCAATAAGTCCCGTAGCAATGAATGTAGAGATAAAGTTGACTATTCCAATTATAATACTGGACAAGTCCTCATCAACAGTGCTGCCAGCCATCTGAAAGATCGATGCGGCGTAGAATATCACAGCATTAATTCCACTTAACTGTTGAAACAACATCAAACCGAGAGATATCAATACAGCAGGCATGTATTTTCTAGTAAACAATGTTCCGATAGCATTTCCCCCAGTTCTGTCTGACTCTGCCTGTGACCGTGTAAGGTCACGCATTTCCTTGTCAATGTTGATGTGTTTGCCTCTCAGCCATTGTAATGATTTACGCGCGTCTTCAGCGCGCCCCTTGGTGACATACCATCTAGGTGTTTCCGGAGTCAAAAGCATGAGTAAGAAGAATGGTACGGGTAGAGCAGCACCGAAAAATGCTAACTTCGACCAGTCCATGTAACTGCCAGCAAAGAAAACCAGCAAAATTCCAGTGTTACCGAATGCCGTTGGTAGCAATCCGAGTGCTCCTCGAACTTCTGGTTGAACTGTTTCGCCAAGGTAAACCGGAAAAGCCAAAGATCCAATTCCGACGCATATACCGCAAAGGATTCGGCCGGCGAAAATCATGTACACGTGTGGTGCGGTGGCTATAAGCATCCAGCCAAGGAAAAATGGTAAAGCAGTCATGCTAATTGTCAATCGCCGGCCAAGATATTCAATCAGCGGTCCTCCAGAGATACCTCCTAGCAGAGCAGCCAAAGGCATGAGTCCACCCACCCATGTTTTCTGAAAGTAAAATAAATAAAAATTGTAAAAATAATGATGTAAAAAATAAATTAAACCGACTTCAATACTTTCATCACATAGCATTCGTATTTCATTTACGCCCTTAAGGGTGAAATTTCTTTAGTAATCGCGTAGTAAACATGTAAAAAAACAGCCGAATTGAAAACCTCCATTTTTTAAGTCGTTATTACTGTGTGATAAACTACGGAATTGTATCACACACACTGCACAACCGTGCGAAGCCGAGGCAAGTCGCTAGTATTTTATGAACTGTTATATAATTAATAAAATGTTGTATTTTTAAACTGACCTCTTCTTCAGTAATTGCAATAGTTTTGTTCATGCCAGGTAAAGCCGGAGACGTGTAACCCGATGAGAAGCCCACTATTAAGGATCCCATAGATACTGCGAAAGCAGCCAGCAACTGTAACAAATGACATTTTTTTTATTAACATATAACAATAAATTAATTATCATCGCCAAATCTAACCTGATATGTGATAGTGTTTTTCATTCGTGTAATGTTTAATCCTTTGTATGACTGCGAGCTTACGTATTCGCACTAAGCTTTTACGAGAAGCTCTGAGGTTCTGCGGGGGTGATTCCGCTATATATGTTAGGCGCTCCTGTATTTTAAACTTGACTTGTACACAAGTCTTTAAGTAGGAAGATACACAATCGTATTACTATCAGGCATTCGTTCAAAATGCATTTGGATATTATACAATGCTGAAATTCTAGAAAAAAAAAAAATGTAATACCGATTCGAGCTTGCTGTAATTGTTAACGAGAATCAGCTGTATACTTCGAATAAAGCAAATTTTAATTACATCTCAGTGCGGCTTATCGGACTCGTTAATTCAACAACAGTTCAAACGTAATTTTGCGAGTTTTAGTCAAGAAATTACTAAATGGTTTGAAGTTAGAAAAGAGGTTAATATGGCTAAACCAGGCAAAACGTAACAACAGTGATAAGTGGTGAGCTTATGCCATTTTTATCACATAAATATCACATAAAAATCACATTGCTTTGATATAATTGATCATTCGTAAACAAACTTACAGCCATGACATCTTCATACTTATCAACAAAGTGAAGCTGATAAATCGGGGCCAACCCGATAAAGTCTTACCTGAGTTAAAATATAAATTTTCTGCGTGGTGGGTGCGTACGGAGTGTCGCCATTGACCGAGTAATCAGTTTTGACTTTATTGCTGTCCAAGCTCAACTGCTTTACAAATGGAATGGAATTTCGCAAATTCTCATCCTTAGCACTTTTGATTTCCATCTCCATCTTGTATTTGAATTCGTTTCCTAGGCTGACTTGGCGAAGCTGTTGGAAATGACGGCGGGTCTTTTCGAAATCCTGTTCGTCTTCGCTGCTGCTCTCGGTAGAAACGTTTTCTGGGATAGCCGCGTAGTTGGGCGCAAGGGTTCCCTGCGAGCCGCACGAGGTTGCCAACGATGTGCAAGTTGTTGACGCTGAGAGCGTTGCTCGCGAAGGTACCCTCGCGTACTTTGGACCACGAGTCCTGTAAAGCCGTTCTTCGTCTTCTTGTCCTCGGCGAGCTTGCTCGCTCCCGCCCTGGAATAGTCAGACACACTCTGTTAACAAAAATTTCACACCACTTTTATTAATTTTGTATCAACGACTTTTACTAAACCCTACAGTAATTACTACCTAAAATTAAGTAATCACTCAGGGACACTGGACATTGGATACTGAAGGAGTCGTTCGCAAACACACCCCATTTATTATATCCGCTATCGAGTGCGTAAGTAGAAACGATAAGACTTGTGAACTAGGGAGTCGGAGGTCAGATCAAGAAAACACATCGCTTATTGACCACACAATATCATACGGACACTGCATGTTCTCGATAACCTATTGATGATATGCGCAGTACCTACCCTGACCCCTAAACGCTTAGACATAATCCTGTATTCACCACTTCACACAGGACATTTCCGATTTGTTTACACGAAACACGCACAGTTTGGAAAACATCATTTCATCCGGCGTTCGATATTCTTGATGTTATCGAACGTTTGTCTGTTATTTTTAATGATGTCGAACCAAATATTGTATAAACATGGTAGTCATACCTGCTTGTTTACTTCTTTCGCGGTTTTGGATTTTACATTGTGAAGTAGTAAAACTGATAAACTACACATCTCTACAAAGATCAACGAACAAACTCGTACTCACCACTTCATTATTGAATGTATTATAATTGTAAAGGTTTTTGCAGTGCTGTTTTGATTTCATTTAGGAAACTTGAAAATTTTATTAATAATTTAGTTGCCGTTTTCCGTCTTTCAATTTGACAGATCTGCTGTTAGTAAACATAGAATCAAAATAGTTTCGGTATTCCATAAACTAGGTCTATGCAACTTCCGGCGATATTTAGGACTACTTCTCCCCATACAATTTATATTTTAACAAAGAGAGTTTTATAGTCTACATAAGTGTATAGTTATGTTTACATGGAGATATTGGTCTAACATTATTATCACATAAAGAAACATTTCCATTCATTAAAATGTGGTAATTACTACTAATGTGCATAAATTATATTTACTGAGAAATAAATATTACATTTGTGATTAAAATTAACTGCTTCTTGTTCCGAAATTTTTATTTTCTAAGTTTTTAGAAGTTGTTTCATATCTACTTAATCTTGAAATGATCAATTTACTTTATTTACTTTTATATTTTTATCATGACTGTCATCTCTTTTATCTTTACTTTTATTTCCATAACGCCATAAATCAAAGTCATTTCTAAAAGGCCTCTTACATATTTACTGTAAAAATCTTCCATCGTAGAAAGAAAGTGTGTACTGACCCTGAAACAGTAAAGGGAAGGGTAAAAGCTAACATGCAAAGACTTGCAAGGGTGAAATGGCTTGTTTCATGATTTATTGTTGTTTCCCTACCCCTGAATGTGCGAAAATAGAAACGCTCGGTACTACATTCGGTTGCTACATTCTATAACAGCAAGTAGTTTTAGAACGTACATATTTTCTCTACCTGTAATTATCAATTTAAGAAATAGTAATATTTATCTGAGCATTATTAACCCTTGCAAAATTGGTATTAAAGTTAATCTATTTCGCTGCTAAACAAAAAGTCTGCTGTATACTGCTGCCATCTGTTAGATTTCGATGTCATTAAAAAGTATAATGGCGTTAAGAGCCATCTATTGAAAGTTCATGGAAGCACATACACAAGAGGCTTGACATTCTGAAGCCGGGCCTGTTCGCGCGCTGCCATCGCTTCGACAAGCTAACGTTTTAATTTTTATCAAGCTAACAAATTGTCGAAGTTGTGTTTTTGTGTCCGTTTTTATCCACATCAAAAAAAATGACCCTTTTTTATTTAATCTGATATTATAATTAAGTTTCCATAATCATTTTCAATTTGAGCACAATATTTTGAAAAAAAATATAATAGTAAGTATGGTAATATATTAGGTATATAGATTTATCAGAAATGAAACGTGTATCTTTGTTGATTGAATTGACTCCATCAGGCAGCCGAATCGACCTTGCAAGGCCGTCTGGTTGGATCTCAAGCCGGCATTGAATGGAACCATGTCTTTGCCAGACGCTTTTATTATTTACTAAATGCATCATTTTTATGGATAATTTCCAATAGCCCTGCGTAAAGTGGTGAATATTGTGAGAACTGTTTAATAAGTATGCAAATATATTCTAAAATATATTATAGATATTAGAGGGTTGCCGGGCAACCCTCTAATATCGCACATGCTTGCGGTCGGTATCGCGCGCGCTCCAATGCTTTCTATCGTAGAACTTTCGCGAACATATTTTGTTAATGTTTGCAGAAGTGAGCGCTTCCATGTAAAATGCGTGTGAATGGTCGAATCCTAGAACCAGTAATAGGAAGTTACGGCTTTCAGTAAGGTATGCTTTACAATAACTTACCCTTTCGGCGGAGAGCTGCTTCAGGTATCCCATGATCTTCCCCACGGCGTTGGGGTTATTCTTATTGAAGCTCATCGTGATGCCTTAACTTGGAATAACCACTCAATAGTCAATCAAGGAACGTCAAAGTGAAAATGTCTATGAAAAACCACACTTGTAATAACGGTATTTTTCTCGAACTTTAATTGTCCCTTATAATCCAGGTTCGCGAGTATTACCGGTCAGGGTACATCACTCGGTTAACGGGAGGATGTAAGCCTACAGCGGGCTGTCTGTTGAGCGCTACGACACAACCGCGAATTGACACAGTTTTATCGCTAACACGTTATTTACGCATAGTGTAGAAGTTCACGTTTATAAAAATGCATTCGAAATTCAAATATTTCCCGCTGTTATCATGCAAGGGTGCACAACATTCAAATTTTGTAAACCGCAACGAAAATGTTGGCAGCGCGAACCGAGGTTTCAGAGTTCAAGTTATCTATTGAAACTTGCAGATGGCAGCGCCGAGTTTTATATAGGAGGTTGCGCGCCGGCTCCCCGCACGCTTCACCCCGCGGTGCGTTATCGCCGTAGCGCTTTTTCATGTGTGTGTAACAGCTCTGTGTGTGTGAGTTTCAGGTACACACACAATAAAACCAGTCATCGGTTTGCACCTGAATTACTTTAGGTGTTATATTCGATTCGAGTTCGTAATACTGTTAAATTATTAACAAAGTGTCTCAACCTAAAGTAATAGATAAAATTTCATGATTTAGTTCTTTACTAGTTGTATCTGAAACAAGTAAAATGGTATGATAATATTATAATAACACGCGAAACTATTATTAGCATTCATATTGTAATAAATGATCAATTTAAGGGTTGGGGTATAAAAGCCAATAAAAACTAAGGCTATAATTCAGGAAAAGACATTGGCGCTTTGTGCTATAATTAGCACTCCTGTACATGACAATTCGCATGGACGTAGTACCTACTTTCATAATGTGAAAATATGTTACATATTTTCAAAATGTATTATGCACAAAATAATATGACGCACTTACTCTTCTTGAACATTGAATACTAAAAGGTTGGCAAATTTATGCTTTGAGTTTTTACCTAGCTGGTAATTTACTCAAGAAGGCATATTGTAAAGCGTGGTAGTACAGAGACCGCATCAATTGGAAGGTCGCTGATTGATATTCAGAAGCGCACGAATAAGTTTGTAGCTTGAGAACAATATGTTCACAATACCACGTTCTGACGACGGTGATGGAAAATATCACGAAAAATCGGGCTTGTCCTTGAACCAAAAATTCAGACATGTGACATCTGCCAATCCGGATTTAACTAGCAAGAATAAAATACCTATATGCATACATACATGCAAACACACCTTGCCCCCCTATGCTCAAGGGCCAATGGATTACCTTTCACCTTGTGAGTTAGACTTACACTGTAAAATAAACAAATAATACGAAATAATTATCAACAATATTTCCGCCAGTGGTTGGATGATAACACAGTTGTTTTCAGTAAGGATATTATTTCAAGGCCTCCCAATCTCAGATCCGACACATTTGAATTTTTCCGCTAACACTGCTTCGCTGCACCACTGAATAATCACAAGCTACGATCGGAAAGCGGACATGATTTTTGTCTTGTTACAACCGACAACCGACAACCGGTTATGGATTGATAATATGGCCCATATGAAAAAAAACTTAACAACAAATTTGGCGGCCTTGATCTATTGTGTACTAGGGTGGATGCCCCTAATTCTGATCCCCATTCAAAAATCGGCCCTGCGTTCTATTTCTGACAAGATTAGCGTTTCAGTATTGTTAAGGCATGATTAGAATTAATTTGTACGAGTCTTAAAGGTCTATGTGTTCATTATTTTAAATATGGGAACAGTGCTCCCCATTGCTGTCTGTCGTTAGTTGTATACTACTGTTTGAATATCAGTTGATAAAAAATAAAATACGAATTATCGTACTTAGAGCAATTTCACTTTCGTGTGAGCCAGTAGCCAATTCTGGTGTCGGATCTTTCAAGCTGCCCGAAGGCTTCTGACATGGCTTACCGACTTGTAGCCGGGACGGATATCTCAACGTGCCCTTCGAAGCCTGGAGTAAGTTTTTATAGTGATACGTTTTACCGCACCGGAATAAGAGGTGCGAATTTTAAATATTTGGGTTATTCCTAACGTCGGTGCGATTCAGCAAAGTCAGGCCGCAACGCATATTTACCATCAGACGCCATTTAAAAAGAAGAAAGTAAAAATTGGAGATACGACGCTAAGGTAAATTAGTAAATTTTGGTGAAATGATTGATATAAATTACATTTCTTTTGCAACGTCAAGTTTATGTAAGTAAAATTTTTCTAATGATACGCACGTGACACAACGTAAATGGCAACTTTTTGGGCATCCACCCTATTTAAATGTAGTTGTATTATCCGATACTGTATTAACTACTTTCGAAACAATCAAGACTGTCTTTTCTATTAAAATCTTTGTTTAATCAGTATACCGAACAGAAATATGTGCGCCGGCGGAAACGACCTTGACTGCCCTTCTCTTCCCGACGTGCTTGCGGGTGTGTCATCCTTGAGAGACCGTCGTGGTTCGACGTTTGTGAATGAGTAGACTCGCTTGTCGAGTATTGACACACCCCCACGGCGATAACGCACTTGGCGTTTTGTTATGCTCTTTTCCTCGTGACCGACTACTACCTACTTTTATTGTGACCTTCACTATACACGGTTGACAACCACAATGTGAATGTATACTTATTTTAGGTTATCCAATCATGCTTTAGCTTAGCTATTTCTCTGACTGGATCAGTAACTTGTCATTGCCAAATTTCGAGATATGCGTCGGCGTCGGAAAGAAGTTGTGGTTGAATATGCTGACGTCAATCTTTGATATTATTGGCACTAGTAGGTGAAACATTCGAGTAAAATTTGTTTCATAACTAATGCAGCCAAATAGTTTTTGTCCTACGTGTGTATTGTTATTCTTTGAAAATACTACTTACATGTTTTTCAAGGATGATATGTGGCAAAATTATTGTGTACATATTATAAATCATCATAGCTTTGTGGAAAATAATCGAACAGAGAGAGAACTTTTGAGATAGAGGTTGAACGGGAGTCCAGTCCGTATTGTAGATGTTTTATGATTTTTTTTTTAATGTGGCTGTATCCACGTGATTTTTTGAAATCGGGTGAAATAGTATCTTAAGAATTAGAAATAGGATGAAATTATTCAACAATTTATTAATTCATTAATTAATTTATTTTATAAAATTTTATTAAATTTATTAATTAATTCATCGATTGTAATATCTTTTATATCCATCCGCCTCTTATCGGATTCCAGAGGTATATGCGCAGGTACCTAATTCATTATAAAATTCGTGAGTACTTAGATACATTTTCAAGAGCTCATTATTCAGAGTCAGAAACTTGCTTATTAAGAAGCAAAATAAACGTGATTAACACATTTAACATAAATTAGTCTAAAGAAGGAAGGAATCACTTATATTAATAAAAGTTCAAAAACGGCGCTATCAGTAAAAGGCGTTATAAATAAATTCTGACGACTGATTATCAATATCGTCGATAATAAAACTTGTACTTATTATGGCGCTAACAAGATCCAGGCAGCCCCGTAGAATGTTCTAGCATGTTCTAATACCATAACCTACACCATTGAATATGAGAATAAGCGCGTGTCTGTCGTCACGTGCGCTTTCTTACCGTCTGTTATCGCATGGCGGATGGCAGAGCGTTCCCTAAAAGCTGCTCTGCCCCGCCTTCGACACACACACACAAACAGAGCTTACGCATCACATCGCGTCATAGATGATTCACAAAAAATCTATCTCCCGGCGAATATAGGAAATAAAGGTAGTGTCACAATAGTGAGGTTTCATCATATACCCTTGAATTTGCAATGGAACAATAATTTAGCCTTAAATTTCATAGGAAACTTTGTTTCCCGTCATTCTATATACTACCAAAATGTATTTAAGGAAATATTTGCAGCGAAAAGATATACCTAGATATTCATTGTATGTTATAATACTATAACTAAATAAATGTAAATAATAAATATATTAAATACATATAAATCATTAGCTTTTAAAAAAAAATCCAAATATATTTCATGTAAAACCTGTATAAACCCTCATAAACCCGTTAGCAGCGTCACGGAGCTTCCGAAGTCGACGACCATCGAATCACATGACGATGACTCACACAAATGTAGTGCACACATACAACAAGTGTAGTCGCAGCTACAAAGTCAAAAATGCCAATGGAATATTACTAGCAAGAAACGGCTGTTCCCTTGCCCAACAGTCTCGAATGTTCTTTGAAATGCGCGCTATGGTGCGCCGCTGCGCATTCACGCAACTCGCATGCAATCGTGACGTAAAAATGTATCTTCCCTTCTCGGAAATTTATTTCAATTATTCTACACCTAACGCAACTTTACACCACAAACATTATCCAGTGAATGGAATCTTTGGTGTATTGTGTAAATTATGATATGCACTTCATTTTTATACCATATGATAACAATAATTTTAATCATACGCAGACTCTAATGTGTCACGCGTCTCATCCGAGTTGGAGTGTTTTATCTTATCAGCAACAAATCAGATAAAACTTATACACGATTAAAAATTTCCGCGGCAAATGAAAATTACGACACTAGTTGTGAACAATCTTAATTGGACCGAAATCTTCCGGTATTAGATCTCGAAGGCTTTGGATTATTCAATAAAAGTTACTCATTTATTGAATGAGTTAATTATAAGTTGTCGGTATTCGCAGAGACAATATACGAGTATATAGTCACTTGGCCACCGAAAAACCATCATAATAAAAATGCGGCATAAAATTAAATCGAATGACGCCGAATGCAACAGCACAAAAAATACTGCAATTTTCATTCACCTCAATTTTTATACATACCTAGTCAAGTTTGTGCCCGCGTGGTACCGAAATAAACAACCTATAGTGGTATTACCCGATCATCTACTGATGTTCTAAGTGCAATAGATTCATTAGTTTCGTGGAACAGCACCAGAGCAGCCAACGGACAGAGCATCACTGACCACATCCGTAAATCATTCCTATATAATCCGATAATAATATACATTTTTTTTATACATATATAATACATTATATATCTCCCTAAGACTCAATCTATACTTATATTCCTTTTATAAAATGATTTTATCCAAATTGTATTGTATATTGAACCAACAGTTTTATTATTCAGTGCGCGTTTTGTATAATACATCGTTGAAGTAAGTTTCGACCAATGGTGTTATTCTAGCCGTAAAGTATTTATAAAATCGATAGTAGCGTCCTTGGAAACTAACCTGAGGCAACTCGTCGTCCGATGGCAACTGGGACGGTCGATATTACCGCCTGCGGCTAGCTCATCAAATATTCAACGATTATTCAACAAAACTAAAATAACACTGTAAAACAAAGAAACCTAGTAAGGTTTGCCTTGCTTGCTGCCGATAACCGGTGAAAGGACAAGAAAACTGTCCTGACTGTCGGTTAAGTAAGTATTGATTTTTTTACTGAAAGAATGTGGAATCCCACGCACGCTAAAGTGGGTACATCTAGGATGATACATTCCTGACCTAGAAGTATTTCCAATAATATCCCTCGGCCTAATTGAAATCCAACTTATTATTATGAAAAAATAACAGTTTTATCCGAGAATAGAATAATTGCTCATCCATTACATTAAATTTGCGTTACAAAGGCTACGGAGGAGAATAACTAGACTGTGGAGCCGTTAATATTCCTTTGTAATGCGATGATGTCGCCTTTGGGTTTACGACTGAGCCTTCTCAAGGGTATTTTAAGCCCGTGGACCAAAATGTTTAATATCATAGGGTTTGAAGTAATTATGCAAAGTGCTTTGTAAATAATGACAATCAAATCTGATTATAATTTCTGATTTGGGTTCTTTGTTGTTATGGGTGATTGATCACATGACGTGCAAAAGACACTGTATTTTACACCGCCAATGATTGCAAAGGTCTACAATGTTCGGGAAGTTTGTTATGGAATTATAAACATCTTGTACAAGGTAAATTGTAATATATGTTAGCTGAAACAAAAAAGAGAGCAGGTTCTTTAATTAATACCTTAGTAGATTGTATTGGAATTTTGGCGTGATATAAAATCAGGTCCCCTTTTGAATACCTGATGTGGCATTTTAAAATAATAGTTTCCTATAGTATTTTATTATTAATTTCATCATACGATAATCGTTCTGATTTAGTATTAAAATCAGAACGTTTTATCATATAAAGCTGAAAATTTTATTTGTTTGAACGCGCTAATCTCTGGAACTACCAGTCGAATTTGAAAAATTTAAGTTATATGCGGGTGAAACAGCGGGGCATAGCTAGTAATTTGATCTATCAAGTCACACCGGCCGTAGAATAGGCCCCTGGTCTGCTAGGTTCATCAAATGTAAATATCACAATCCCATGTCGTTGATAATGATTAACACGATAATTTAACGTGTTTAAAAGCAAACGAAAACGTCTTTGCATCGGACTATACTACATTAGCACTGGTATGTTCATGATCACACTGTTTGTGTCGAGCAATTATTATACTTCATATAGAGTATGTATATAAACCAAAGTGTAAGGCTGAAAAGAGACGTCTGCAGATTTTTACATTCTTATTGCATCCGGATCATACAAAAACTGGCATTACTTATCTCTCAAAAAGTTTACTCAGAGAGATATCAGTTTTTTCTCTCAAAGTGACTTGTAAAAATGAATAAGATATTTCAATGTTGCGTACAAGAGTAAAAGGAACCGTACTACTGAGCAAACATCCGCCTCTCTGTCCGTGCACATATAGTATTCTATACTAGGTCTTGTCAAGCAGACAAACACGAACGCATAGCGAAGCGTTTTTGATTTTGTTCTCCACGTAAACGGTTCGAATAGCTTTAACTGAAATCTATTAAAAAAATATAACAAATTTGATATGTCTCGCCACACGTCCGGTTGACAAGGCCAATAATGGGCTGTATCTTTTGCACTAAATAACGTAACGTGATGAAATTTTCACACACATGTGGCAGTTACAACTATTTATATTATCGTAATAAAATCAAAATAATTACAATTAATATTAATTGATGTTGCAATCAGAACCCTCAGTGTGAAACCGATTTATAATTTTCAAATCATGCTTTTAAATTATGTGAAAATAGACCATGGCATCTTTATGGTGAAATACTCTTTGCACCACAAAACGTTTGCACACATGGTCATGATCTCACTGTTTAACCAGGCGCAATTAAGTGTATAGATTTTGTAAATCCACATAATGCCTGTTTGATATAGTTATAACAAAATAGGCTAAATAGGCGGCTTAAACCAATAACCTAACTAAATCATCTGTGAATTCTGTGGACCAACCGTTGCCAATTCGCCTTATAATTATTTTATTATACGAGTATGTGCCTACTTATTATGAAACAATATCATATTCCGGTAATTTTCGTAACATTTTGCTATGATCACTACGCATTGAATTACCTTCTAATAATGTTTCTAAGAACCGCTTAACAGCCGTCGGGCCGTGAACTGCTTATTCCGTGACTCCAACCATGTTTTTTTTCTTTTCAATGTAGTTATGAATAAACCTCGGATTTCCAGCCATCATCAGAACGGACTGTTGATTCTTGATAAATAGCTGTGTAAAAACTCGAACATTGCTCATGAATAATACCTCAAGTGCCAACACTTATGGTTTTGGAAGTGACGTAACAAATACGTAAATACATATATCGAAATCATTGACCTACAATAGATTTATATGGTAAGTCAATGATCGAAATAGAATAACTTGAGACGTAATTAGAAGGTGCGATGACACTGACGGGAGCAGGTTTTGTAAGCGCCAGACGGGCGTCCTTGGCTGGCGTCAACACGCTTCGTCTGTACTGTAAGGCGAATTGTTATTTAACCTGACATTAACTGAGTTTTACAAGCCCTTTTAGAGTCATCTACATATTACAAATTGTCAGTCTTTGAAAGTGCCTGTAAAAGTAACGGTTCATCCGGTACCTCGGCTTTTGATACCCGTGGCATTACCGATGTTTTTATTAAGAGTTATTTGTTATAATGTAAGTAATACAAATATGAATTGACCGTTATTTGTTATACTGATATAGTACCTCTTTCGCAATGCCTTTCGGAGGCGTTGAGGTATGTCTCATACGCTTGTGATTTCACCGGCACCCACACCCTTCCACCGAAACACACCAATGCGAATGCACCACTGCTTGTCGGCAGATAACTAGGAATGGAGGCAGTACTTCACCGGGAAAATATTGCACAAGTTCTACTGCTACTATTTGTTGCTCCTTTAGCACCACCCAGGGCGTGCGTGTAGCCCTACACGCACGCCTCCACAAAATACTCACCTACGGACGCGAGCAACTGGACCCCCCAAAACGAGTATCTTCCACGAGTTTCTTAGAATTCTATAAAACATTAACCCTTTAAACTAAAAATTTACCAATCCTAACTAGTACCACTAGTAAAGTCGCGAATCTTGTAAGTAGTAAAGTCATAATATACTCGTAGTTAAAGTTAAAATGGCGATCAGTGAGTGTATATACTACTGAGGTATGAGTATTATAATTTAAGCAACATCAATCACTTAACGTTTATGGTTGCTGCAGCATAATAAACCATTTCAAAATGCTGGTCTTGCATTATTTTTTATCCTGTACATCACATTTTGTCTGCATATTAATCTGCAAACCCTCTTTCCTCCCTCGACATTATTTGTAATTATACTATCGTTTGTTAAGTTTCATCCTGACTGTCAGATAATTAATTAACGCTAATATTAAGTTAATATAAGGAATATGATTTTATATTTGTATTTTTGTACAATATATTGTATTTATAGATGTGTATTGTGTTTTTATGTTGTTTTAATGAATGTTTGTATGCCTAAAAGCCTTGTATTAAGCTTTTAGTATAGTAGACTCATCTCAATTAAGTATCTATTGTAAATCCACAAACAACAATAAATAAAATAAAATATTACTGAAAGAAAGTGTTGCCGAGTTAGTGGGAAAACATTGAATGCGATGAGCTCACAACTTCTCACGTCTACGTTCCCACGATAGTTTAATATAAGATGAAGTGTACATTTGAAGCTCTTCTTAACTGTTTGAAAGATAAGATGGGAATGTATGTATTGAGCTATCATCGCTGCCGTAATACATGGTAAACGATAGAGCGGTATTATAAAAGCTGTTCCCGCTCAATAATTGCTTATCACAAATATACGAAAATATGTACATAATCCAGTGACCTTGGTAAGCGTGACCTGATCAATAACATAATCATTAAGTATTCCTGTGGGGCCGTGTGCATCTATTGTTTGGCAGGAGTACATCTCGTTATGTGTATTGTTTAAATATTTACATACACTGGTCCTGATTACAGATATGCCATGGCGTAGTATCTTGTTAATTCCATACTTAGATAATACATATCTATAATAATAGAGGTAATAATTATAAATAAAATAAACGTTAAATAAACGTTTACACATACTTCTGCACTAGGATTCCCTGTGTCGCAGATGGAAAAACACAGAAACACAAGACAACCACCCAAGACTTGAGAATAAACTTCATGTTCACTACACAAAGAGTGCTCCGGCCGGGAATCGAACTCGGGAGCCCTCGTTTCCAAGGCAGGGCTATTACCAACGAAGCCACGGAGCCGTTATGCATCATACATATGAATCTGCAGTCTGGTTCTTAAAATTGTAAAAGCGTAATATTAAATATTAGACTTCTTCCTTTCAACTACATTAATTTATTTATTGGGGAACCAACAGCTTATTACAGTTAAATTACACTATTGTAGTTATGGGGAGCCAATTAAAGGTTCTACCGTGTAGGTTTTTTTTTTGTTGTGTACAATTAATTATAATTACAATTATTAATTCAAAACGTATTACTGAACGCAGATACTGAAAAAGACTTATTTTACAACAATCGAACCCCGTGGGTTTACGTGGATGTTGTAAAATAAGTCTGGGCGTGTAATGTATTGTAATGTAAGTGTAAATGCATCCAAAACTATCGAATGCAGTTCTTAAAGTTACATTATTGAAAAAAAAAGGAAAAATTACACAGAAGTCGCCGTCGGAGCCGCAATCGCAATCGATAAATGTAAAATACATGAAATTAATCAAAAGCTGCATTATAGGAATGCCGTGAGTACTTAAATTTATTAAAGAAAGTAAATGCAAAAGTCCCGCTACTCAGTGTCGCCGGCGCGGGCAGTAATGAGTTGCGGCGATCACGCACGCGACGTGGTCCGAGGGTGGCGCCATCAGAATGCTTATTAATGCAGGAACACACATTAAACATTCCGACATGTGGAATAATTATGCATAAATCACGTCAGGATATCTTCGTTTCCACAGACCGAAACGCGAATGAAACTTTTCACAGGTTCCCGAGATTCATTCTTTCTTTAAGATGACTTGCATTCGGCGTGCAATAAACCATTCAATTTCCCAATGTCGTGTGTCTTGTCTATGCATAGGCAAGAACACGCGTGTCCATGTGTGGGAAAGAGGTGAATCTATATTCGTCGGCACCGAATGCGCCAAGGTTCCAATGGAAAAGTACTGGAAGAAGTATGTGCGAACGAACGGCTCACTGACGCACCAGAAGTGGGAAACATTTTGTTAAATTTATTTCTATTGTTATGTTATGGTTATGAATTATATTTACCGAAAACGAATTTATTTTGTTGGGTCATGGGTAACACACAAATTTCCAAATCTGATGCTTATTATTTTATTAAATTAATCTTAGTTTTTGGGTCTTTCTAGTTAACCAGCCTATGGATACAATTTTATAGTAAGGTTTCACATCTCTGACGAGCCTGAATAAGTGAACAAACACAGATACACTTACACATACATTCTCAATTTTTGTAATATGAACACATTGACGTTCATAACGTGGTTATTGTACACATACAACACGTTATGGATGTGTAAAAGTGTAAATCGAGGCGACTTTAACACTTAATTCGTGTGTCGACGCATGTAATACTAAGTACTATGTTTAATGTATATTATAAACTAATAATATACTGTCACAAGAATTTATGTTCGTAATTTATTGTAATGTGAATAAAATATTCATTAAAATCTTCTTCCATTCTGGAACAGAAATGAAAGAAATGCAGATTAAAAAGGGATTGTCTTATAAATATTCAATCTATCTATACTTATAATGAAACTGGAACAGGTCCATTCTGTACATTAGAGATAATTTGAAATTTTTTTTGGAGGGCACTTTATTCTATTATTATTCAATACTGAAGCCAAAACTGTATATTTTTTTATTTCCATCTGTCTATCTGCATTTTGGCCGCGCATTACGCCATAACTACTAAATGGATTCAAATGGCATGATTTGAGTTCATTTTACGACGTTAGGACACTGGATACTTTTTATCCTGAAATTCAGCACTGTTCCCTTGGGAGAAGGGATAAAAGGCAAAATTATTAATAAACAGATGATAGTAATAGCAAACACCCATTGTTATTCAAATGTGGTTTTTATTCTTAATGTGAGTTATTAGTCTGCAGGGTAGACAATCGCGAACAAAGTCGCGGAGACAGCTAGTAATGGAATAAATCCAATATTCAAATGAAGCTGATGGCTTAACGATTCGAGGCGCATAAATGTTTTGCCGTCATCGCACCAGTGTGATTTTCACGTGACTGATGAATGAGGGAAATATAGGGTATATTTCCCTCATCCATCATTTATCACTCATTCATCAGTTTATATAAAAAATATTTTTGTCGCTGACTTGTATGTATGCTTCATATATGTATGAAGTGCAAAAACGAATTAATCGCCTTGATTTGACCCAAAACCCTTTTCACAAGTTCTCAAACAGTGGGTATACACATATTTGATTAAGTACAAGATTTACCGGCCATTGCATAAGAAACATTCAACCATTTGAATTCCCGCCCACGGATCCCATGTTGTTATTTATAAATGTCGCTCTGTTCTATTTTAGACTTGCTACAAGACGTGTGTAGTAGATGGGAGCAGTCACCTCATGGATAGTGGCGAATCACAAGACGTTTTCACTTTATGATCTGGCACATGGCACATGCGCAGATTACGATTTTTCTGGATTAATTATTCATTGCGTTAACATTGACCATTTCGACATTCGAATTCGTTTGAATAATTTCCATATCGATTATATTAATTGATTAATTATATTTTCTTTTATTGTCCGTAATATTGTTATTATTGTATTTTAATATTCAACCTACACTCATCAAGAGTGGGTACGGCAACATCCTCCATAAAAACGCTTCGATTAGTCAATTTTAAGAAATGATTTAATTTCCCATCTTGGTGGAATGGAGAAGGGATCATTGCTTCGAAACAGCAACGATCTAACAAGCGTTAAATAAAAAAATCGACTGATACCATTTTTGAATCCATCGACTCATATATATAATTATATATATATACTTAGACCGACGGGCGTAACGTAATGCAACTTTGGACTTGTACTTCACCGGAGAGGACCCGAGTTGTATTTTATTGTTAATAGACGGCGTTAATCACTTAACATCAGGTGAGCCGTTCGTTCCGTTAGTTTAGTCGCATAGTATAGTCCGTTAGTTTAGTTATTTAAATAACGATATCATTGTTAAATACCTACCTATTGATCGAACGCGGGTGCATTGTACCTATTGTGTTATGTGTAAGTGCAGTTTGTAAACCAATTTGTGAGATGGTTTTGTATGCGATCTTTGAACTGCACATCGAACGGACGCACTGACACCATACCATACAATTATTGGCAGATAAATTACGAGTAATATTGTGTCAATTCAAATATTGCAAATAATTGTTCAAGTTTTCAAAGACCGTACCGGTTAGTGTGTAGCGCTAATATGGCGTTAATAAATTAAGGACTAAGAGGAAATGACAACTCTGATAGTGGATCAGATAAACGACGCATCTGAGTATCAGACCAGGTTTGTGAATCAACACAAACCTGGCAAGGTTCATATGGAACAAAACAAGATTCATGAAATTCCCCTATTTTTATTATATATATATCTCAATATATATATCAATTGAGTATTGATTTTTTTTATTTTATTGGTACTTTATTGATAAGACGAACAACAATAAATGAAATGTATAGGTTAGTTATAGAATCCCAAACATAATATTGTAATAAAAAAAAATTTGTTCAGGTATTGAATTATATTATAGCTATCGATCCTGGTATCACTGGATCGCAGCGCTACAAGGATGATGTTTTCTGCATTTCCCGTAAATACGCAGACAAAAACTGGTTAGAAGTGGTATTTTTGTACATGACAATGTACAAGATGAAAATGTACATATTTCAGTGAGCATATTCACACTTTTAAAGTACTAACTCAACAGTACTTACCGTATAGGAATAAAATGTTTGAATTAAATTATCGATACGCTAAAATATCTGTTTTTGCGAAAACGTTATTAATAAGAACCATATTCTACTGAGAATCTAAAATTTTGCTTGTAATGTTTACTGAATCTGTGCAAAAATGTCGCAGTCACTGATGTATTAAAAACAGGATACGGCATGAACTGAAACTGGTGTAGATACGAATACAGGTGAATTCACACCCGTACAGCTATATATCGTCGTGTTTTGTCATTGACTATAAATATGTAAAGAGTATTAAACGCATAATAATGTATTAGTCGTGCTTGACGTCTTGCATTTGCATGTGACGTACTTTACTCCACTACTTAACTCCAGTTCGTACAGTGACTCTAAAGCATATTGTGCACTCCCGAGAAGCTTGTTTTAATTATATTAAAGTTTAAAACTCCCCTTTTCCAGTATGATGTAGAAAATTAAATATGTTTGCACACTTTATTAAGTGTTTTGCTGTACTCGTATACGTTAACAAATTGAAGGTTAACATGGCGAATTGAAAAGGTGTCAAATTGCGCCTTGGTTCGGACGCAGGCACTGACGCGATCTGTGGACGCAGGCACTGATTGAGCTTGATTGGAGGCGGTGCCACGTATATTATGATTTATTGATCGTCATATCTCGATTAAATTATTCGTACCACACCCTCTATCTAGCTTACTGAACTGCCAGACCTCGACGACATTTAAAACTTTAGATTACAATTTATGATCGGAATTTTTGGTACATTACGATTATGAGTTCTTAATAGTGAGAGTGAAGTTTCTAGTGACGAAAAGATTGCAGTCAACAAGACTACGATGACGGATTTCCAGAAGCTTTCACGTGCCAAAAATATCATGGTACGCTGTTTATTTCGGGATTTCTCGTAAAGTCGATTCCGGACTAAACGTACCGACCGAGTAACCAAAAATGACGTAAATCGTTATGACTTTGCAGTATTTAACTTTAAATAAAGATGAAAAACGAATCGATAGATTAAATCAGCCCTCTATCATCGATCTACTTACTTTAAAGACACGTGCACTCGCACGTGCATGCCTACATCTAGGATTCGACAAAGGAAATGTTTAAAAGACTAGTCTTTTAAATCTTTTTGTGCCAAAATAATTAACTGCTTAGGAGAAAACCAATTGTGCTATGTGCCGTCTGGAAATATGACGGTCATGTCATCATCTTAAATACATCGTTTTTTTTTTCTTATTTCATTATGGATGCATATCTGTTCGACGGCACTTATAGATATAATGTATTTCTTAAACTTTTCCCAAACTTAGCATTTAGAGTTCTACAATTACCTGTAATCGAATACTGATACTTCACTTACCAGGTCAGCTTAAGCATATGACAGGCATCCGGCATGCCGCAGTCACATTAGTTATGTGCATATTAAAATCGTAAATCAATGTTTGCTGCGGTGTCTCAGTTCCTATTAATGCTTAGAAAGTGTTGAAAGCTTTAATTTCTAAACACACAAATATTTCAATACTGCCCTAGTAATTGAGACCATAGTAACGTCAGTTATGTTGTTATAGCTCGTCTTGTTGATTTAGTAAGACGATCTCGAAATTGTAGTTCCTTCGGGTAAATTTTTTGTTTGCTTGAAGCACGTATAATATACGATAGAGATATACACTATAAATAACTTTTGAAAATTTTATCATTTTCAAATAACTCTCGAGTAGAAATTACCTCTATACAGGGACTCTTGAGTAGAATGTCATCGAAAAAGAAATTTAAATTCAAATTCAACGTTCACGTTAATGATAAATTTATAACTCACACGATAAAAATATATAAGAAGTAATATACAATACTTATTTTGTATAACGTATGAAAAAATCCAATTGATTCTGTCCAGAGATTGCTCCGACAATACAATGAGTACACAGGAGCACTCGATGTACCCACATATTTTTTGATTGAAGTTGTAATTTTTATCAATTTCTCTTTCATACTCGCTACGTGTCAGTCATCACATCACAATAAAGAAGTCCGTGAAATTAATAAAAGACCATGAAAAATTATGAGGAATGAGAAATTAAATTTACCTACGGAAAAATCCGCTTGCACAGAGCAATGGAAGCATGAAAAGGGAAATCCATAATTAGTCTAAATCGGCCTCGATAACGGATTGATGTTGTAACGTTGGAATGTTAATATTCATGCTTGTTTCATTTAATTTTGTACGTATCGTAATGTTATAGTATAACCCCTAACACCAAGTTTTCTACCGTGTAATGTACCGTACCAACTTCTTACGTTTTCCCCTGCCCTGCGCCCTTTTATAATGTGTCACGCTTTCGACCACTGTTTTGTTGTTCGACGTTTCACCCCATGATATCTGCCTGTATTTGTGCCCCTTTTGCGTGTGCTATCTCACACTGTGCACGAGTACTCTTTTAAATACGCTTAAGGTCGAAAAATACATAAAATTATTTTAATATTGATGATATTGATAAAATCATTTTAATTTGGTTGAAACCAAATTCTCTCATTATGCAGTGGTTACTGTCAAACTAATTAAAGCATTAGGATATTACCAGATCAAAAGTGACATTAACAGATAATTTTATTATCTCTATATCTGAGCTGAACACGTAGGCTGACGCTATATTGAACGCATAATTACGAAAATTGCCTGTAATGCAGGTAAAATGATTATTATTTCACGGCTACTTGATTCTACCAGCAGCTGCACCAACAATAGTAGCTTCATATTTACCTCCTTTGTAAAAACATTAATAATTTAGTACTAGGCCCCTAGTCTATTAAATAGTCCATAAACGCGCATATAAACGTAACGACGTTACTTATCTGGATTCCATGTAATAATTTAAAACTCTATAAACATATACCACTTTTATAGCTTAGCTAGATACCAATAACCCTTTATTTAGTAGCAGTACAACTTATGCCAAGTTCGCCAGGAAAAGTGCTGCTTCTTGCGTTGCTATACCTATACTGCTGGAAGGGTTTACCGGTGAAAATACACATGTGAGATATTACATTCTCGTCTAAAAGTGACGGGCCTAACGCAATGCGGCTTTGGTTTTCTTATACCGTATCGGTATGGGACCGGAGTGGTATTGTTTCGCAGAGGCGGACCGCCAGGTTCGTACGACACCTTGGCGACACTTCAAAAATACCATTGTATCATGTCTTTATACAATGGCGCTTCAAATTGATTGAGATGAATTATAGAGTAACGATCCCATTAATTCGTAGCCTGCGATCTACCTTGAATAGTTCATCATTGTTATCTCCAGTCTGATGATAAGCCTCGCCAACAATTAGATACAAATCAGTCTACAGATAAACTCATGATAACCGCTAGGTACATTTTTGGTTCGATCAACTATAAAGAGTGTAGTAGGAAACAGTTTATAGGTTATATTGTCTGGTCGTATATAACGTTGATTGATTTTAGAAAATATTGGTCTTCCTTTCCTAAAGCTGGAACATTAAGACATTACATCTTCATATGACTCCGCGACCGATGTGGACGGTATTTCTTATCCGAACCATTGAACCGACGTACAGTCATGATCTAACCCATCTCGAACGTTCGAAGAAACAGCCTAACTTGGGGTAACGGGGGAATGTTGTATGGTGTATTGTGTTACAAGTGTGGATGCTGATCTTGTACTGTTACTTATTAATGACACATGCTACGAGCCGATCCATCAAAAGTCTGTATTTTTCAAAGAATATCATGACCAGTAGTCGTCCACACTTTCATACCGTCACGTGTTCAAGTGCGGTTGGTTCATTACTACGGTCACGAGGCTGATGAATCGTATCGTGACGTGCATTTGCCCGCTCTTTCACCCCTTCACATCGAGCGCCTCCTTCGCTCGCTTGCTGATTCGTATAGCGCCCTCTTGAAGGTGAAGTGTTTTTGTCAAAACAAATCGCAAAGATGGATGTTTTTTTTACTTCTTATGGGGATAACTAATTAATGAAATCTTTTCCTTTTCAGATGCATGTCTACGTTGCCAAGGAGAAAGCAAGAAAGACTCGTACGGCAAGCAAGACTGCGTGGTCGTATGGGGCGAGTGTAACCACAGTTTCCATTTCTGCTGTATGTCGTTGTGGGTGAAACAGAACAACCGCTGTCCGCTGTGCCAGCAGGAGTGGTCGATACAGCGAATGGGGAAGTAAGGATAGAAATCATTTTATCAAAGCAATAATCTCTCAAATAAAGAATGAAAATAACACTGACTTTGTTTTTACAGTCATCATCAACATTATCAGACTATACAAGTCCACTGCTGGACATAGGCCTCTCCTTGTAAGCGCCACTGAGCCACTGTTTTTACAGTAGTTCATTGTAATTCTGGGTGACTGGGCTTGCATTGACATCTCGTGTAGAAGATTTTTTGTGCATTTTCCCCTGTTTTTAATTTATCCCTACCCTAGCCAGTCCAACTCCTTGGAGTCAAGGATTTTCACAGTATCCATATACGGTGTTAAAGTCGCCCTTATTGTTTTTGATAATTTTGTTTGAAGTATGTTTTAGATGAAGAAGATTCAATGAATGATTTTTGATAAACTTCCCATTTAAATACATTTCATTCTAACATATAGTATTATACAAGGTACACTCAAGTTAATAAATGCACATATTCCTTTATAATTATGACATAATACAACAATTAAATGTTCGCATACTATTTTATTTCTCAGAGTTATATAACACGAGGCAATAATTAATTTACTGCATTGGTAATTTATCGTTTGTTGTAAATGGTCATAAATGCTAATTTTCACTATATAAATAGATCTAAATCAATGTGAATTTCCACAGAATACGTCAAAGCGATGTATGATAATGGCGAATGACCATCGATTGTACATCGTGATGTTAACTTTGTAGATGGCAACACTAATTACAGCTATTAATCAAGAATGTAAACATAGTTATTCATTGTTTATCACACCCTGTGTAAGTTTGCTTTGGTGAAGGAAAATTACCCGACGTACACACTGGCCTATTGTTATTCACCCCTTTTTATTTATACACTACATAGTAACATACAATTACAATGTACTTCAAGTACTTCATACTTGGAATTAAAGAATATTTTTTTGTCTACTAAGTCATGGATTTCGATGAGATGACGTTGATTATAAACGAATTGATTTTACATTACTAATACGATAACTATGTTTAGTTCGTAGGAAACATAATATATGGCTGATTACTAGCTGTTAAATATCTGTTAGCTCCTAGTTGCTATTAAACCTGCTTGCGAATCGGCCCCTCACTTCGCAAGCCGGGTAACTTACAAGGGTTCGATTACCGACCAGGATAAACTTTAGACGATAGGCATGATGTGCATGATGTTTGTTCCCGGGTCTTGGCAGTTTGACTCTTATAACACTAGGTGGTAATGAAGTTTATTAATTGGGTAATCTTTATTTTCCAAAATAGGGTCGGCATTTCACGGCACATTTAGTATATTTCTTTTAGCGCCTTCAAAAAGAAGAAATTTCTTATATGTGCTGTATACTTTTTTTACTCGTTATTACATTCAATTATGTTTTTTATTTGATAGTGTACCTTCGATTTGGTCCTATAGAAATTTCATGGAAACATTTTATCCTTTGGGTTGAAATATAGGGGATTTAAGACGGATCATTAGATTTTTAAATCGGTAATTTATTTAATTTAATTTAGTTACCCGTAATCAAATGTATGACCGTACCACCAGATAGTTATCTAGAACCAGGACCCAAATCTAACCCGTTATGACTGTGGTATCTCCGAATAGCCTGTTGATTTGCCCATTGAGCCCGAATACCGGCACGATGGAAGATCCTAATGCTGAGACCGGATAATACGGTAGAAATAGCCACTTATATAACGACAACAAAAAAGGAGGAAGCTATCGATTCGTTTGTTTTTCATGTTGGTTACGCGATTTCTTCGCCAATCGTGGACTGACTATTCATGAAGAAATTCCACCCCTATATAAAATCAGTAAATAAGTGATGAAACTATTGAAGTTGGTTTATCCATTTTTAAATCAGTCCGATATACCTTATTATTACTTAAATTTTTTTTGTTGTTGAGGCATTGACTTGTAGAAAATAAGAAAAGACGATGGTTAGTGATAATAGCATGGGTAAGTTTCTTCCTTCCAGAACTGTTTATAGTAACTGGTATTTATGTACCTCCTTCACGCTGAAACGGATGAAATTTAATATCAGGATAGCTTATATTCTAGATTAACACATATGCTACATTTGATCCGGGAAAAGCGCGGACACAGCTAGTAAGTAATATTATAAATGTGAAAGTTTGTATGTAGGTATGTTTGTTACTCCTTTAGGCCTCAGCGTTTGCACGTATTTGGATTAATTTTGTTATGAAGGTAGCTCATACTCTGGATTAACAACATATAGGCTAATTTTAAATAAAAAGTATAGTCAGCTTTATCGCATCGTCTCACGTTTACCGCGGGGCGCACGCAGCTAGTAAAAGTATAAATTACTTATTCAGTGGCTATGACGCAAATAACATATTTATTGATTTAGCATACATGCTGCGGTCCCGCCCCGCTTTAAAATATGTAGGTATCCACCACTATACTCGGCTACTTCCCATTTGGTAAGCTTCCCATTTGGTAAACCTCAAACTGTACCTACTAAAAAGTTGCGTTTGGTAAACATTTTATATGTCATACATTCAGTCCCATTTCGTAAACATTTAAGTAATGACATGTATTGTTTCCCATTTGGTAAACTTTCAATTGAAATGGGTACAGTCAAGTAAAAAATCAAACACGAAACTGATGATAATATTGTCACATATATTTCAATAAAAAAAATTATAGAGTAATACAAGCAACTCGTGATAATTGGTTCAAACAAATTTCCAATGATATTTTTTCACTTTTGTAATCGCCGAGTAGATTGTTAATTCGTATATCATTTTGGATAGACTTTTTTCTTCTTTTTGATATAGTTTCTTCATTGTTATAAAATCTGAAAAAGAAAATTGTGTGAATTAAAGAATATTGTACGTATTTGACGACCCTGTTGGCGTAATGGTCACCATGCCGGACTGCCACGCAGATCCCGGGTTCAATTCCCGGTACGGTCAACATCTATGTGATGAGCAAAGTTGTTAGATGTGGTCTGGGTGTTGGATGTATGTATTTATATGAAGTATTTAAGTATGTATATGTAGTACATCAGTCTTGTTGGTATTAGTAGGTATCCATATCACAATCTAATAAATAACTTACCATGGTACTAACCGGCCGAGTGTGAAATATTATATTATATATTATTATATTATGTATTTATTACACGTATCGCCTAAAAATACAGTTTATTGTAAGAAAAAACAAAAGTACCTTTTCAGAAGATTTTCATAATGTACAATATTTCCTGCTATTGTTTCGAAAAATAAAAGAGTTGATGGCTTTTTTCCAATTTTGCAATTGAAACTCCGATTCCAAGATTCCATAAGGTTTGTCGTACGGTGTCTTTGTGCGTAGCAGCACCAAATATTCACCATATCTTCATTTTCCAACCACTGATTCACAAAGTAATCATTGAATTCCGTTAAAGCTTTTTCTTCAAAACTGTAACAAAATGAATTCGTTGAAGATTAGTAAAAATACTTAAAATAATACCTACATTATGATTTCTGACGCATAAAATAAAGTATGTAGCGCCTTTCCAAAGCGGTGGTAGAAGAAAAATCCAGATCTAAACGCGTTCATTTAGATATTTACTGCAAAATTAATTTACCTTTGACTCATAACGTATAGCCAGCCATCGTTTATGTCCTCCCGTGGTAAATGTGCAAGAGCCATACATAGTTTGACGTGATTGTGAGATTCTTCATGTTGCAATAAGCCAAGAGATTTTGCCTTTCTTAATAGTGCTCTGCCAAAATGAACAAAACACCCTTTGACAATAATGTTTGGAAACGTCTTTTTTATTGCATTTATTGGACCTTTTTCGAAATCCAAGGTCATAATTTCTGCTGTCCACTCTGGTAAATGAGATTTTAGTTTGGAAAACAGCCTTTCATATGTAGTTTCTTCTTTATTTGTTAACACTGCGTAAAAAAATGGTACAATATTTGTTCCAGTTTCTGTACTTCCTATGTCTCCGTGTATAACGTAAAGTTGAAGAAACGGCTTTGCACAACATTTGAACGTTCCGTCTGCAAAGTAGTGACGGACTTCATTTAAATGTCCAATTGCGCTCTTTGAAGCAAACACAATAATTCTGTTTTCACCGTCGATCTCATCAAACAATAAATTGTCTTTAAAACGGTCAGGTACGACAATTTCTGTAGAGTTAGTGTGTTGAGATTTCTTGATGCCCAGTTGTCTATTTCTGTATCTATAAAAGCTGCTTTTAACTTTGTCAAAATTTGGTAATGCTTGTATAATTTCGTAACCATCATCTTTCAGCTTTTTAGTACAACTCCTGTATGTAGCTGGAATTGGCTTCAGATCGTCACACATGATTTTTTTACATTTTTCGATAGCTACTTTCACTTCATTTTTTTCAAAATTCGGAATGCAAGAATTGCAATGAGCAGTTTCTCTTAAAACATGGTTCCTATTCGAATTTAAAGTTACACTTGCCGAACACTCAGCTTTTCTATTTACACAGCGCCACCAACTTGAGTCCTTATTATTTTTCTGTTTATAATATTGATATCCACCACGTAATAAAATTTCACCGCCTCGTGCACTATTAACAATTTTTAATTTCACTGTACCACTAGAAGATCCCGCATCAGACTTTGCACTATGCATAACACGAGTAAACTGATAAGGAGAATCCTGTTTACAAATTGTAATGAAATTACGTGAACACCATTTATCTAGGCTTTATTCGACAAAGAAATGCAGTAGATAAATAAGTTTTTACATAATCGTTGACAAGGTTACCTAGGCAACTAACTACCTAATCTATGGTAGAAATGCACTATGATCTTATCCCAAAGAGTTCTCAAGTCATACCACCATGAACCCGCTCGGTGCTTCTTTTGCGGCACTTGGTATTTTGACAGACTTTTTAACGTTTTTTTTACATGCTTCTTGATTAGCCGTTCTTTTTGACGATCGAGATTCTAACTCAAGACTTTGAAGCATTTCAAAACCAATATCTCATTTCAATAAGCATTTGACTCTGACTGTACCGCACTAAAATAATAATACAATCATGGTTTACCAAATGGGAATAAATGTATGAAGTAACAAATTGTTTACCAAACGCAACTTTTTAGTAGGTAAAGTTTGAGGTTTACCAAATGGGAAGCTTACCAAATGGGAAGTAGCCCTATACTCAAACCAACAAAACAATTGAACATTGAACTCATTTGAATGTTCAATAATTTCTTTGCGGCCGCGTAGCTATATTGTTACTTCTTTCGAAGCATGCAGTCTCCTTGTCATTACTTGTTTAGAGATGTATTATAATATTATTGATATGTATTCGTAAATATTATATATACAGGCCAGTGAAACGGTTAATTGATTCAACTATTATTTTCCTTATTCGAATATGTGAAATATTCCACCGTTTCAAGGCAAGGGACGTGACGAATAGAGGGTGTGAACAGATCGCTTTCACTAATTAAAAGACAAAAAAGAAAGATACGCAAAGTCGTTTACTTATTTTTTTTATCGTTAATTTGGATTGTATTATTCTTTTTATTCCTTTAATGCACAAATACATTACAATGTACAAAAGTAATAACTTAATACTAAAGAATTTTCTGCCAGTCAAGCTTACTAATGATTTGGCGTGCTAACATTACCTAATCTTATATTAAAGAAAACGAAAGTATTAACAAATTAAGAAAAGAATAATTATCAAAAAGTAACAATAAATATGAAATATATAAATATATTTATACTAATATGTAAACTTATTTGACTATAATAATATCTATATACCGATATTCAAACTTCTAGTATACTAGCACCAGACGGCACTGCGAATCGAAGAAACACACACGCATATCTAAACTGTAATGAGAGATTTTTCCATGGCCGATCGAATACCTTCGGTGGCTTTGACTAGAGCGGCAGTGGTGTTGTGGCCGATTCAAAAGCTAGATTGAAGGGGATTAAACAGACCAGCTCTGGATAAGTACTCGGTGTACTTGTCCAGAGCTGGTATATTTATTTGTGGGAAACAAATTCGGAGGATTTACGTAAGTTTAGACTACTATAAATTACATTTTTAAATATTGTAATATTTTGTATTGTGCACCAAACACGACGTTCTCTAATAAATTATTTCACAAAATTATACAAATAATTTAAGGATATAACATAAGTAAAATTTCCATAAACGGTCTGTAAACAAACACCCTTTATACTTCAACCTTAATTTAACCTATTTTTTTCCTTAACTCTGCTTATGATATGAGTTTATATATGTAAAACTAGCTTTTGCCTGCGTCTTCGCTCATGTTAATATAGATTTTGTTAATCAATTTATTTGTGGAAGAAAAGTACCTACCCAATTGTGCAGGTAATTATGTAAAATTCCATGATCATCATGAAATTTTATATGACAAACAAACAAACTCACATTCTTATTTGATAATAATATTAACGGATATTTCACACAGCACCATCTAGCCTCATATCAAGCATAGCTATGGGAACTAGATAATTGGTAGAATACTTATCCTACTTAACCTTGTAAATACATACCTACATATGTCTGGGTGTTAAATAACACCCAGACACAGAAAAACCATATTATGTTCATCACACAAATGCTTGTCCGGGGTGGGCATTGAATCCATTATATATAATATTAGTTAGGATCGAACAAACACTATAAATATGGAGTAAACATATATAGGTAAGTTGAGGTTATGGTCAATCATCGATCATTACAATCAATGTCAAATCAATATGAACAACTTATTTTGTAGACGACGCATTTTCATCAATAAACGACCTGAATTTTCCAGATAGGTGCCTATTTGAATATGGCAACCATATAAATGTATGTGAAGCATAATGTATATTTTTATGCGATAACAGTGATAGGAACGTTCTGGCGGCGCAAATGATGTTAAGTGTATACCGCTGCCCATAGACAACCTGAGTCGTATTGCTATACAACTCAGGTCCACCACTACCGAAGTATAGAAAACCCAAGTCGCATTGCGTTGCACCTCTAATTCTGAGACGGGAATGTTTAAAACTCCTAAAAGTTAAAGAATCGATAAATTACCTATGTCATTATACAAATTACGACTTGTTGCGCATTGATACACAAATCAATATACCACAGATCATATAAGATATACCTAGTAATATTTAAGTGAGCGAGCTAAAAAGTGGTGAGTGGGTACCCCCCAGCCCATGATAACAGCAATCTTCAGAACGAGCCTTGGATATTAGACTAATGGTATTCAAAACGGGGATGTAACGTCTCATGCGTCTGTGGTTTTACCCACAGAACACAGTAATTCGGATACTTCTCCATGGCGACAGATTCCAGGTGCGGTGGCAGTACCTCTTGATGATCTTGGCACAAGTTCTATTCCTACTTTTGATGGCTCCTTGCGCACCACCCAGGGGACACGTGTAGAGATTTTATTCCTACGAACGCGAGTAACTTGGTTCCCCAACATTAATTATTCATTGTAGGTAATACGAGGTTTATGGTATTTCGAACTAAGTTAGTTAACCCGACCTTATCATAGAGTCAACAACTCGACACGATGGTGATAAAGATAACAAACTTACGATTATCTTATGTACTTTACTTACAATTAGTGTTTTTTTTTTTCATTTTTGAGTCGCAAATCATTGTCATATCGGAATTTTCTTTAAAAACACACTATTATTTGAAAAATGCTCATGATGCTAAACTTATAAATAACCGTTGACTATGACGGCATTGAAAGAAAAACTGCTCATTCATCTAATCAGTATCCAAAGTATGTAGGTTTGATTATATTGCTATGTGGAGAACGTCATATGTTTAGGGTTCCGCATTCAAACTAATTTTTCCGATCACTATACACAACCACTCTTTAGTTATTAGCATGATTGGTATTCATCAAACTAATGAAGAGTATGCACAACTGATAGGTATAACCATCGAGAGTAAACTATGGACTGGTTTTAACTGTTCTTTATTGCTTGTTGTAGGTTAGTTATTGTCAATCCAATCGCACTGAAAAGCTTGGCGTCAAACTAATTGGCTTCTGCTTGTGGCCGACTTACGAATATTATGCCATATTGCATAAGTAAATTAATGATGATTATGCTGGCTCATCTGACTGTATATATAATTGACTGATCCGACAGACATGGTATCTCTGTCTACGCATTGTCCTATCTTGATTTACAATATGGCAATCGGCTGTCAAACTACTTTGCGCACGTAATAGCAAATATCGCATAGAAAAATAGCTTTTATGTTCAAATAAATTCAATTTTACATTCCCCGTAGGAACATATCAGCCAAGCCGTTGATGCATATGGAAAAAAGTTTCTGAGAAATTGGGTGACTCTAAATATAGTTCAAACATTTAAATTCCAATTCATTGACAATGAGTAATTTTGGTCGCTATTTCAAACATTTACCCGACTACACCAGAAGGAGAGTTATGTTTTTCGAGTGCATATTTCTTTGGCACGCTTTGTAGCCTACGGCTTGACGGATTTTAGCTTAAGAGGTGTCTTTAGATTCGATTTAATTGTGAGAGTGACTGGTTATATAAAAATTAAAACGGCCGATTTTTGGCATGCATAATTTTTCTTCACGTAATCCTAATTACATAGATAAAATCTTCATACGTCATCGTATGATCTTTGTTTACAAAAAACAGCCAGAATATTAAAACGTGCGCAAAATTAATTTAGCTAACATCACGTCCTTGTCTAGATTCTGCCGCCTAGATCGTGTTTTAGCAAGAATAACTCAATATCGGCTATAGGTTGGACATGATATTTTCTATTTAGTTCCTGTAGCCTGTTTGATATTGAGCTACCTTCTTAGGTACTTGTAGCATTTCGAACGAGAACACGTTTCGCCACACCCGGCCAGGCCTCCACGAACAACCAATCACGGAGCTCCACTGCAAATAATAAGCAGTTGGCAACATGGAATTACCGATACATCGGACTACGGACAACCTTGGCTATAAATAAATGTTGCGTCATGTGACGCTGATAATTACTATTTTACATCAGAAACACTTGATATGAAATCTAATCGTGCAACATCTAAACAAATAACTAATTTTGCTAATCATCTTTAGTCAGACTTTAAGGGCCACACCCATTTATGCGTAATTGCACAAACAACTTGAAATCCTTGTATAATTGTGAAATAGGCTCACCAATAAATTAACAAATAAACTTAGTTAACATTTAATTAAAATTACACCCCTGCACTAGATGGCATGCATCCCAGTGTCGCAGATGTCATGGAAAAACCCATAAACACAAAACAATTTGTTTTTTATTAAGTTTATGTTTTAATGTCATTTTGTAATAAGTATAAAGTGTGTGATTGTTTTTGACATCACCTAAATAAGGGCACCAACGGAAGACTCTATAGAAGAGTCTATTTGCAACAGCTTTTTTTATATTGTGTATGTACTTATTTGTTGCAAATAAATTAATACTTATTTACGCTGGTCAGGTTTAATATGTGTGCCATAAGAGACTTTTCATTCTGAAAACTGTAGTTTGTTCAGACTCTACAATGTGCATTGTACACTCTACATCAAACAAAATGTTCCAGAATAAGCATTTCTCTGCCAGTTAATGTGACCATCCATTATTGGCCGATACAGGATCAAGTCAAACATGATAATCAAACTGCGAGTCTTGGACCGGTTTATTCCAGACGGATAGCGAGGTATATAAATAAACCCTTGGCTCTGCCTGCCTCTTATACCATTAGTATTAGTATCCTATCTACCCACCTCCGAGAAATAGTTCTGTTTTTACTGTACGCCAGGCTTCAATAAGTCTGGCCATAAGTATCTTGTTCTTTGACTTTAGCTTAGGTATTTCATAGAGCTAACTCTATAAACTTCTTAGGACATTCCGCACATAAACTTTTGTTTTAATATCTTTATTTATTAAGCTTTTTGCTCATGCGAAGATGTCGCTCTGTTTTACAATTTTCTTAAAAATATAATACTACAATTTTACATTACTATTACTAGCTTAAAAGGTAAAAGGAACTCCATTTATAGAACTATTGTAGTTATAAAAATAGATTCTTAAATAGTCTATCTCATTATCGTATCTTTAAAGGGCTGTATCTTTTGAACCCATTAGCAGCGACAACTGAAATTTACACAAAATATGTGGTATCAGACTACATACAATAGTAAATACTACCACTCAAGTGAGTTATAAAACCTGTTCTCTCGTGTCGGTCACAAATGTCATTTAGCCTTCGCGAAGTTGATGCACTGTGAGGCTCATACGATAAGAAAGGTGATTGCCGCAATACATAATATGTGAAATCATGCTTAAAACCTCAAGAGCCAGACACGAAAGCTCGCAGAGAGTAGCAGAGAGACTAACAATATACGTACCTACGTACGCCTACGTTTGCAGAAAAAATTACCTACCTAGGTAATTGTCTTATTTTTTCTGCAAACCTCATATTATGGTACGGGCAGCCAATTATGCTACAACGTTTGGTGATAATGGTCACTCTAGCCCTGTATCTTTCCACTCGGTCAATGAATAAAGCGATGTTTATGAAACAAAACGCCAAAGTATCGTCGTCGCCTGCCTACACTGAACCCACGGAATGCAATTTGATCGAGAGTCGAATCGAGAAAATTCTACGTGCGCGACGGATGGGAAAGCAGTCTGTTTCATACAAACACGTTTTACACCGGATCCAGCAACGATACGTTTGTAGGTAGAGTCCGCTTCGAAATAAATACAACGGTCAGTCTCGTGGTGAAGTTTACAGAGATGTTCTTTTGATCAATGATAAACTACTCGCCGGCCAGTATTGGATGGGTGACCGTTCAATGGCAACTGATCCGAGCGCTTTCGTGCTTCAGAAGCACGGAGACATCTCTCGGCTGTTGGTCATGTCAGTAGAGATAGGTCGGCTTGAAATCTCCTACACCGAAGAGACAGAGAAGTCACATGACTTTATATTTGTTTTAGTTTTGATTTTAGAATATTTAAGTTTTGATTAATTATCGAGTAGAGTTTAATATAACCTGTAATTTAATCATGAGTTTAAGATATCACGAGGCGCAGTTCTAGCGATAAATTAGAATATAGGTGGTGATATTTGTTAACCTAAACCATGAACCAATTTTCTTCTTTCAATATCCTAACCTCAAAGTAAGTTGTAATATAAATCATCAATCCTATAGTCTCATATCAATTTGACTTTTTTGAAAAATTGATTTTTCTAGGTGTTACTTCGATATATAGGTACACAATTTAGAAATAAGTAATTAGTTACGTGTATTTTAATTGTAAGTTCAAGTTTCTGAAAAATGGAAGATAAGTTGCAGATTTTCATATAATATATTATATCAAATACTATATAATAATAAATCTTATCATCAAAATCTGGTACTATTATTGTAATCTAAAAAATAGTAAAATTATAATATTATAGGGCAAAATAGAATTCGATTATCTTATGTAATTGCTTTATAGTATTTCACATTATCAATGTATACAATTTATCTTTAGTTTTGATGTATAAATGATAAATAAAGTGGTAAGTAATAAAATTGAAGAAAGCCAGTGCTTATACGAATGTAGGTCTCTACTTAAGATCATGAATTGAACTGATAAACTCCCATTAGAAACGCTATGAAATGACAGTTCGTGCTAACTAATTAGCTTCAATTAGAAAACTAGTTACCGACCGTTGTGGTCAATTATAATCTTATTAAACCAACAACCAACTCAATAACTGTATATAAATAAATAACGTTTACACACTAAGGGGTACCGTCACTAAGATGCCCTGTGTCGCAGATGGCATGGACATGCACAGAAACACAAGACAACCACCGAAGACCCGAGAACAAATTTTACGCTCAAGATACAAAGTCTGCCCCGGCCTAGAATCGAACTCGGGACCCCTCACTTGAAATTCAGGGCTATCTTAGCAGGTATTTTGACTTAGGAAACTTAGTAGCTACAGAGCCGATACATGAAAAGGTTTTGGTGGGAAGGATACTACTACTCTTCGCAACTCAGGAGCGAAAGTCGCTTTCCACGTCTGTCTGTCTGTATGTATATCTGCTAACTCCTCTTAGGTAGGATTTTGATACGGTTTTCACCATCACATAAATATTTTTTCACGGTTTTGATTATGCGTATTATAGTTTAGAAAAAACCGAAAATTCGTGAAAATATATTTTTGGGCGCTTACTTAGCCTTAATGAAGTAGATATAGATAGATCAAAATGATGTAGGTACTACGGAAATCTATTACGTACGGCCTACGTTACACACTATACAAAATGCGTAGATGGGGCGCGTAGCTAGTTTTAAATTAAAACGAATTAATAAAGTAGAATTCTTTCCTAACTCGTGAGGCTTCAAAATCCGTTTTGGATTTTGAAGTCCTGTCACGTAGGAGACAATGTCTTTCAGAAGAATTCATTAAGTTTCTGCTAAAAAAAACTATGTCTTTCAATTACGTATAGAATTGTGTACCTAAGTAATTATCGTGTGTTTCTTGTTCCTAAGTTGAAAACTGTTCCTTGCCTTTGTACTCTACACTAACTATTCCTAAGGTCTAGAACTACTCATATGGTCATTTGTGGTTTTTACCTGTAGCTGCAGTGTACATTTTTGTGGTCAATAAAGCTATACACATGCGTATGCGGACCTACTGAACAGTATTTGACGTCAAATAAATTGTATCAGTCGCATATAAAGTATATCTGAATATCTACTTACTATATCTACTGAAGCTCTTGACGCCATAAGAAAATAACCAACATCTAACCTATCTATGTCTATAATATCAACTCACCTGATCAAATTGTGCCTGATACATACTATTATCTATTCTATTATATCTTCAGTTTGAACCAATGTCCGAACAGTTTAGATAAAAAAGTTTTTCCAGAAGCATCGAATTTTATGTACACGCATCGCTGTACGATGTGCAATAACTCTGTTGAGGTGAGACAAATCACGTACCCTTACGATTTCAATAATTTGAACTTCGTCTGCTGCAACAACGCGCTGTGTTGTCATGACGAAAACATAACTGGGAGGATTTTTCTCATTATTACATCAGCGACTATATAGGCTACATAGTTTCTGTATGCGGCGCCACGCCACGCACACTTGCTGGGAATCGGCTCTCCAAGATAAAACGCTCTATACTTGCCGATACCGATAAAACAATAGGCTACCCGGTCAACGAAGTAGAAGTAAGGATGATCTTACGGTATTCTATTCCCCATGTAACATAATTCATCGTTTTTTTCAGCTACTTTCGTAATTAATTTGGGAATTTAATCCTAGTACCGATCAACGGCTAGATTTATTTTGAGTTTTTCCATAACATTTATCTTCAAAATATCGAAACATTTTGTATTAATACAAAATGTTATTGTAATAGTATCTGACATTTTATTTATGACAATTTTATGTAAAATGCAACATGATTAACTTGTTTGTGAACAATATCACGCTCGTGGAATTAACTTTTTTTTTTTTTTTTTTTTGTTGACGAAGGGGAATCTGCAACAGATACACCGGTTGCCCTGGGGGGGACAACCGAGTTATGTGGGACTTTTACCCTAACTAAACCCCTCCGGTGGCCGACCTCTGCGCATTCGAGGGTCTCTGGGCTCTCCAAAGGAACTTCACCAGTGACCCTCTCGCACTTTGCCATGAGGCCCGCTCCCGGGGAAGGGTGTAAAGATCCCCTCCCCGACTCCGCGTACCCTGCACGCCACAGTGCAGGGCAGCCTTCCCTGGGCCCGATAAGCACAGCAGCCGGAGCCCCCACTCAGGCTGCTTTCGGGCCCAGAAGTTCTTCCCTCTATGGGCAGGAGAGACACCGCAACCCCTATGGGGGTTGCGGTCCGGGCTGAACTCGGTGAGCAACCCGGCCCTGCCGTCTCCGAGCGGGATCGGACCTTTCGCGATCCCGCTCTGCGGTCTCTTTCTGGACCATAACGGTCTCACAGAAAGAGACCACCGCCCTCCACGCCGCCTCATCTTCCAGCATAGCCGCAACTACGCTTGGAAGAGAGAGATCTTGCCCGATCCGGTTTACCAGTATTCGTCGCTCAGCTTCCCATGAAGGGCACTCCTCGAGTGTGTGCTGAGCGGAATCCTGGTCCCCCCCGCAGTGGTGGCAAACCGGTGTCGGTTCGCGACCAATCCGAGTCAGGTACTCACCGAAGCATCCATGCCCGGTAAGTACCTGAGTCAGCCTGTAGGTGACGTTCCACCTCCTTCTCAGCCAGGCTTCGAAGACTGGCAGGACAGCTCCTACGCTGCGCTGGCGCAGAGATCTCGGCTCGTGGAGCCTCTCACGCCAGCGATCGAGCGCGCGTCGATGCTCCTGCCATCGCACTTCAGCAGGTGCAGTTCCTACATCTTGGCGGAGACGATCGTACACACGTGCGTCCATCTCCGCCTCGTGGAATTAACTAAATTAAGGTGGTAAGTTTTCAACTTGCCAGCTCGTTTAAGCTATGATTTAATTTTATTAGGTTTTACCCACCACAAGAAGCCCAAAAGAGATTTACCAAAGCACCATATTGTCAATTGACCCCTTGCGCCAACAGATGTGGAATTTATTTGTTGTGCCAATTTAGAAACAATCGGAAAATTCCAGTCCTGATCGGCAACAATTATGGCCATCAATCTCTTTATTACGGTTGGCGACGTGCCGGTGCTCGATTCTAGATCGCTCATGCCACTACCTAGTTGATTTTCATTTTGTCCGCTTGTAACTAGATCTCTCATTACATAATCCTAATGACAGGGAAAAATCAACTAAGCAAAATACCTACTCCATCAAATATATAATACAATACAATGTTTTTTTCAACAGCATATTCTTTTCACCTTGTGGTTATTAACTTTGCGTCGGCAAACAATAAAGTTAGGAAATTGCGCTATATGAATTTCACGGTAGTTTTAGCTACTTAGTGACTTTTAGTGGCTTTTAGGAACATTCTAGTAGGTGGGAAGCCACAGTATAAGACTCTTACACCTTATGATTTTGTGGAATGTTTGTTATAGGAGGGTAGAAACAATAGATAATTAATAATGAGATTCAGAATAATCTTTATTGCAAAAACTATTGTGCATAAAAGGTAGTAAAAATATACAGGTACAAGTTAATACAGTTTGTCCATTATCCAATCTTCCTAACAATAGGTAATAATTCTCCACATGTCATCAACTTTAGATATCAATTCGGAAAACTAGAAAACCTTCTGAACCTGTGAGGTCAGTGACGTCAATGATTAGAAAGTGGTACGTTGGCTCGATCATGTGTGTGGAGGTGTGGCGCCGGCGCACGCGGTTTTCAACACGTAACTCATACCGCAATACTGAGCGCGCGCGCCAACTCAGAAATACGCAATATTGCATCAGCCATTTAGCACAAATTCTTTATAGCTATTCTTCTACTAAAAACCGATGCCTACTAATTTATCTATTAGTGCTTCCAATCGCGCATTCTAACCTGTTTGAATTTTCATCATTCGTTAGGTAACGCTGATAAACAAAGTCCGATTTGAACGGTCAACGTGCCCTACAACCCGTTCCACATAGGACTGTTTTTAAATTTATTAGTTCCAGTTTATTTGTATGCAAATTATATTGTTATTTTACCTATATGACGTGTCGGACGGTATCACCCGATTGGCTGGTTGAACCAAGCCCCCGACACGTCATCCGGAGCGATAACAGTAAGTCATGCTGACACGCCTCGTGACTATAGGTACAGTACTCACCATCGCATTAGAGTTTAGTACAATCTAAGGATTTATTGATAAGAAAATTAGTGAACACGTGGAAGCCGAGTAACCCGATATTCAATCTTAGGATTCAATGTGGAGCTATTCGGCTCGGATGCTGGACTGGTGACTGATTATCGAGGAAATTTAAATATGTGATGGGAGTAGGCGCCAGGGAATATGTGAAACTATAAACATCTAGGGGAAACTGACATGTCCTTAAACCAAGGGAACGTGACAGCTTCCCAACGGGACTGAGTTTCAGAAATTCAGCGTTACATTGATCATCTTCCACTTCTCAAGATTAGTTGCATGCAGCAACTCTGCAGTTGCATCTCCAACGATAGGTTAGAAAGGAAAATTTTAGACCATAAATGCTTGACATCTTTGTTTAAAAAAAAATACTCAGGAAAATCACAAAGCAAAGCTAGAGTTTGCTTGCGTCATAAATTTTAACGCTTACACAGATTTATGTATAATAATATAATGTGTGTACCTATAATTCCATTAAACAAATTTACGCACCTCTGAAAAGATTGTAAGCACTATTTTTTTTCATTGGATTTGGTTGTTTTAATTTCATTTGCCATAATATCGTTTAAATATAAGCCGTTCAGCCTTACGGCGAGGTCCCCCATATAAGCATCAACCAAATTGTATCCAAATGTTTAGCCAATGAAATAATGCTCTAATATTATTTCCGTCACCGCTGACACGTGATAAGACACTCACGTTTTGTCACGTTCTCGCACTAGTTTTTGTTTTTAATAGTTATCCAGTATTCATCGATATTATTACATCCCTTGGGCGGGCAGAAGTGCAAAAAGGTGCAAAAAGGACGACAAAGAGTCGTCGCTTGCAAATTCCATAAACAAAATCTTTATTTTAGAATAAACAACGAAAAAGACAAAGAGTTTCACACAAAATCACGTGAGTAATCTGGAAGCAGGTCCTGTCATTATAGCAGTTTAATGAAGGCAGAGGCAATTAGCATGCCTAACGCACTTGCGCATATTTCCTGTACAGCCGACGTTGCTTTACATAAGTAAAAATATCTTGCCTATTAAAAAAACTGTTGTCAAGTCAATAGCAAGTACCTACATGTTTATTGTATAGAACCGTGTGAATGATATAGGCTAAGGATCTGTGTGCTCAGAAGTTTTGTTTTAAGTCAAAAAAGTACTGTATAATTTATTAGTTATCTAGTTCCCATAATACAAACTATACCTACTTATAGTATACTATACTTAGTTTGGGGTACCATCATGGGGCTGTGTGAAGTGTCCATGAATATTTAGATGATTTATTGTATATGAGATATACGAGTATAATTTTTATCCATGTACCCATTTTTACGTCAAACGTTTACAGTTAGTGAAAAAGTAATTTAGTGTAGCATGTCACTTGGGCCGTAGAATAAGACCCCTGGGACTCGGTCCGATGTGAGATGAGACTATATATTAAAATCAACTTAGCCAACTCAGAAAGTTTCGTGTAGCAGTGAGAACATATGTAACACAAAGTGATACATTAACATGAAAGAATAGAAGCTCTAGCAAATTATTAGTGTGTTTATTTCGAGAAAATAATACTAATTACAAAGATATTTATATCGGGCCGAAACATGTCAAATATAAATCATATTTTTTGTAAATGCGCATTTTAGTTTAGTTTGTAAGTAACTTTGCCTTAGAAGCAAAACGTCCTGGATCACAATGCCCAGCCGAGACAAACTGTGTGATGAGCATAACGTTTATTATCGGGTTTTGGTTATTTGTGTTGTGTAGTATAATATCTATCCATTCCACCGACACAGGGCAACCTAGAGCAGGGGAGTGTGTAATTGCTGTTTGTTCCTTTGTTTTAACTACATATATCACTCAGCAGTATTACATACTTCCTACCTACTATATGATATTGAAAAAAGAACTTGCTACCCGGAGATACATTATTTCAAGTTTTGTAAAGGTTATCAAGTTACTCAAGTGGAATTCGACTCGTGTATTCGCGTTAACATTTGGCGATTCATTACATAAGTATCTAGGTACTTCATGCCAAATATTTGCTGAATGTAGACTAACGTCAACGTAAATTAATTAGATTGATTTACCTAATTACAAGCTAATTTCGTTTCTTTCCTTGCGCTTTTGGAATTAAGTTCTACCATCCTATCCTAACGCGTAGGCAACTCTTTCCTGTCTACATTCTCCCAGTAAGTATAATGAGCCCCATTAACATTGCTATTTCTAGATCCCAGTGCACTTAGTGCCATGAATATGCATGAAAATGTACATTACATATAAAATACGTAGGTATTAAAAAAACATTGGCTTCGTGGAACACAAAGAAAAAATGACAGGAAAATAAATAAACGTTATGACGAATGTGACAACGCTCACGCACACCCAACAGAACGAGGGTCAATTGGTTTAAAAAGTTCACAAAACTTTAAGTGGACGCTAATGAATTTACATCGAAAACGTTAGATGATTTGCGTCATCGACATCAATTCAAGGAACCAACGCTTTCTGGTCCAGACGAAGGTCACTGAATGGCGGATCACGTCGCCACAAAAATCATTATCATAAACTGGTAAGGATAAAACTTTACGACAGGAATAATACAGCACTCGAAATATTTAGGAAAATTTCAGATGATAATATCGCTGAAAATAGCCAGTGACAAACAATTGAAAGAATCATCAGAACAATCAGACGGAACCAAATAGTGTTAAATAAAAGAACGTGTACATTCGTAGTTGTATAGATAACTAGTTAAACCAATCACTTTCTGACCTCCAAGGTGCACACAAACACATCCGGCATACACACAAACGAAAACAGAGGCGTGTTCAAATACATACACGAACTGGAAATAGACATGCAACAGGCACACAAGGATATATTTTCACAAGTGTGCTACGAGAATGCTATGTTCACTTGAAATGGCGCCTACCGACGCGTATAACCTGAATGTATCGACCACAACCCACCACATTCACATAATCTGAAAACGAAAATACGCTTACTAACTTGGCAACTGGATAGGCATTCTTTTACCCTAGTTGTAATCAATGAAATTGTGATCAGAAGTCTGAGTTTAATTAATCAAATGAGTACAGTAAAATATATAATAAAATAATACAAATCGTTTTTCTGTGACAGCATAGGTACACTGTCTATGCCATGATAATTGGGATTACATTCAAATCCGTTGAGGCGTTTGAGCGTAAAGTAATAACTTTGGCCTTTATATAAGTGTGATTAAAAGAATCCTATTTCTGGGTTACTAATTTATATTAAATCTACTTGTAAGGTATCCATCTTGTAGCATAAATCGCCCACGCATCTAGCGGTAAGTAGAGCAACCCCCGTTTGCCTATAAAGGCTATCTTATATTATCTGGGACAGAATACATATTGATTGAAGAAAACCATTTGAAAAAGTATCGAATTTATTATTATTTTATGTAAAATTACGTAGCTTGTTATTGATCGAAAAGACAATATATCAGTTTTGTGGATGTACCGCTTTGTGTGGTAAAGGCTCAAATTGTAAAACAGCTTTGCAGTATTTTGTGATGATGGCATGTCTTAAATATTTTGAAGATACATTAAAAAATTTCCACGTTATCGCTAAATGATGGAGTAAACTCGCCTCACACGACCTGGTATAGGGTTGCTTATAATTGGCTTACATCGACAAAATGTTAATCTGAGCATTATCTTTTGTTATTGGTCCGAGTCTGACCATTATTTTAAAGTTAAAGGAGTATATGCTGTTGTAGCTGCTTAAAGAAAAATACATACTGAACTATCTCCAAGTAACTAAAATGGGTAAGATGATTAAAAAAATAAAGTACCTAATAATTTTATTAATGCAAAAAGCATTTTGACCCCGACGTGATTTGAACACGCAACCTTCTGATCTGGAGTCAGACGCGCTACCGTTGCGCCACGGAGTCGACAAGAGTGGATTCGAAATAATAGAACATCTATCCTTGTATTTCAACGTTCAAGAAGCTTGGAGTTACAGATATTGCTATTTCTGAATGCACACTAGTATGAAATTGTACAAAACTGTCATAGGATTGTCATTATTAATGTTCTATTATTTTAACAAAGTTCTGAAGTTGAATTTCATACAACAAATACCTCATTTCAAATACGGCCTTCATTGAAAGGATCCTTATCCTTCATAAATTATTTAAAGTGACAGTCCCGTGTATGCAAATCAACAAAACTCGACAAATTTTATTTCAGCTCCACGTTTATAGTAGATATGATAGAAGTTATCAAATGGCGAACTATGCTCTTTAAACTTGTAACATTTACCTGTTGTATTATTTTTATAATGAGGAACACATCTTTGAAACACTGGTAACTATTAAAGCGATAGTAATAATAAGTAGTAATAATAAGTAATGAAACACTGGTAACTATTAAGGTGATAGTAATACATGAACGCGCCCTCTGTTGGTGTTGAAAGGAACTAGACAGCTCAATGGCGTAGAAATTGTTTCTAGCAAAATAAACTAGATGTCATGAAATAAAATTAATTTAATTAGTATTTTTCATTGATAGTTTAATTGTAGACGGTGTACTTAATTTTAAGATTCATTTTACACCCATAATTACACCCATATGAAAAATTACGTGGTCCAAATCTGAAACTGTACTTTCCATACTAATCCCAAGGAGAAATTCAGCATACTTCGAAAAGAAACATTGAAGAATCATCATTATTTGATTTAAAATGAATGATAAAATAATTAAAACGCTTGACAAATCATACAGTCCATAAATTCAACTACTTGACTATACGCCCCTGTGGCCTAATGGATAAGGCATCGGCCTCCTAAGCCGGGGATTGTGGGTTCGAGTCCCACCAGGGGTACAGTTTTTGTTCTTCATCACAAATACTTTTATTTTTATAATACTATGGGAATATTATATATTTTATTTTTTGATTCAGAAGTAAATTAGAAATCATTTGTGAATTATTTTGTAACATCAAATCATCTACTATTCGAAACTTATTAGACGACATGACGTGATGCCTAGAACATTCCAGCATGTCACCACTTTGCCTCGAATGCAAAGTGGTTTGAGCAAAGTTTTTCCTGGAAATAACGATCGTCCGACTATTTCTGTAACTTACATCTCTCAGATTACCTATCTTATTAAAAAGATAAAAACAAAACATATTTTAATTATACATGATATTGACGGAGATGTGACTGAACCTCGGAGCGGTAAACACCCGAGCCCCGAATGACGTATGTAGTATCCCACTTGGTGTGGGAAACGGCAATCATTATCTGTAACCAAATAAATTATAGTATTATATACCTGTCGTGAATAAAATAAAATAAAAAGTACATAACTATAAACAATATCAACTAAATATTTTTAACCTTTTAACGCGGTGTTTTAATTTTTACGGCTGTGTATATGTTGATATACAGGCAGAAGTATGTGGTTTTGTGGTCAATTCTCAAGGGCGAGGCTGCGGGCGATAGATCTTTGTGAAGCCTTGGCCTATGAATGTTTATATCAATGAGAATTATATAGGGCTACTGGTTCATCAAAACAAAAAAAACGGGTTGTTCTGCGCGGTTGCGTGACCCCTACAAAAGCAGGCCCTTGGCGGATGCCCTACTTTGCCTCCCCCTAAGGCCATCCCTGTCAATTCATTTGAGGCAACGTGAGGATGGTCCGATGTAAACGGTATTTGTACGCCATTTTTTGTACTATACCTGATTTGGGTAATTTTTCGGTAGGATCATCAGTCTTTAACTTTAATTTCAACTCTTAAAATAGACCTTCTTATAAAATAAAACCTCTAAAAATGTATCTCTGCTTTGGGGATTCTAATTTATTGTTTAATTACAAACACATGATGACCGAACTTCTATGTAGGTAGTGTGAGTACATACAACCAGTCAATATCAGTGATGACGCAATACTTTCTGTTGTGTTACTAATCAACTAGTTGTTATTTTTCACCTCAGAGATATCGGCGCCGTGGCTTAGTTGGTTAAAGCGCCTGTCTAGTAAACAGGAGATCACGAGTTCGAATCTCGTCGGGGCCTATCCGGTTAGTGGATATACTTTTTGCACTATTTTCGTTTCTAATCTTTTTTTTGCCAATTGTGTACATTTATAGAATTACGGTATATCAACATATACGCACTCGATACATTTTACAGTTTTTTTTTTCAACAGTATACATTTTATAGAACTACGGAATACCGATCATCAAATACTCACTCGCACACATATTCGCAGTTGATACGGCGGTGGCTACAAAATGCGCTGGTGGACAAAAATCTGGAGATGGGCATGGCATAGTAATGTTGAAAGTTTGGAACTCTCTCTCCACGATGGTTAGGCAGGTGTGTGACGCGTCGGCCCCGCGCCACATGCAAACCAAGAGTTGCCCTTGGCCATCGTTGCGAAACTAAAATAAATATCTTATCAGGCAGACCTTTGTATGGTAATTTGCTCGAGAATTATTATAATTAATGAGCATTGTGCATTCAAACCTTGTGTCAAAAAGGTTAAATTGCTATGTTAATAAAATGTAATTCCTAGCAAACAGAGTAGCGCATTTTACCTTTTTAGATTTCCTATTCATAGATGGCGCAGTTTGTTGTTTAAGCTACAGTACAATAGAGGGCAGCACATATAGTGCTGCCCTCTATTGCTATGCTATTTACATATGCTAACTTTTTTAGAATACTAAGATTATGGAATAGCAAACGAATTATTTATTATAAGGTCATACTATCAAATATTTAGGTCAACCGAAGGTCTCGGTCATGGTTAAGCGTTTGTGATCGGATGAGTCCGTTTTCCGTGTAAGTACGTACTAAATTTTAAACGTTCCTTACCTGAACCTCTATCATGGTTTGTTCTCTCATATAAAATGGATGTATTCTATAGTAAGTTTCCCTGTTTGGTAAAACATAATCTTCAAATTCAATTTGTGGGAATAATGTGCCATTAAAAGGACATTGGGCACCGAATATTCTTGTTGGGATCGTGCTTTTAATCACGTACATGTCCACTGCGCTTATAACATCCGTCACGCTTGCTGAAGACGTCTGCAAAGTATTATTATTTTATTGCATTTATTGCAATAAAATAACTATTACTAATAAATACTAATAATTTATTGCAATAAAATACTTAATTATTTATAATATTAAGTTCATTGTTCAATATGACAGTTGCAAGCGGTATAATAAATAAAAATAAAAATGTTTAGCTTTTAAATTTTCATGTAAACGTTCTATTAGTAGTTGATGTAGTTGTTTTGAGTAGTAATTAGTAACATTGACTTCTGTCCAGATTTGTCACAGATCACATATGGCCGCTTGAAATATCTTGAGACTTACTGTTATAAAAAGTTCGGAATAATCCAAATACTCGTTATTTATATCCTGGAAGTCTGTTATATCCGTCCCGACGTACGCGAAATACACGTCGAAATAGTTCCTTCGCAGTGATGCCATGAGATCCCGGACTCTCTCCAGTTCCGGGGCAGACGGGCGGTCGCTAGGACTGACAATAAGTACAACTGTACTGGCTCCAGCGCTGGCCTTATCTTCAATTTCTATCAAAGACTTATTTAAGGAGTGTTGAAGGATGGTCGACATTATTGTCGGCATATTTAAACGAGTTGGCCCTGAAAACATACCTAAACTAATTTTCCATTTGTATAAATAAGTGATTCATATTAAAATGACGCGGTCCAGATCCACTAATAGGGCACTTCACCTCATTCCACCTTGAATTCTCAAGAGTAAATGGGAAAATTCTTTATTTTTATGTTAACTGACAAAATTACTCTGCTTTACGGCTTATTTTGGAGGTGACAAAACATTCAACAGTCAGGACTAGGATCGTTTTAATATGCGCTACTGAATATTGACCAGTTGAATTACAACAGCGTTCGTCCGGCATCCTGTAAAAATGTAGGCTTACATTCGTCTGTAAAGTTGACTATGTGGGAAAACAGTGTGGTTAAGTTATTCGATGGAGGTACGATCCATCTTCCAGTGTTGCCGTGAAGTAACGATATGGTACTGCGCTGCATGTTTATCTCAAGCGCACCGCCTATCCAACTGAAATCATATGACAAGTATTTACCAGTGTAAAACGCCACACAATTATAATTTGAAGAAATAGATATGTACAGTTAGCATAAGAAGTTAATAGCCAAAATATATTTACTTACAAAATATGCTATTGCTACTAAAGGTTGAATTTGAATTTAAAGAACTAAAACTAGGAGAGCTAAGCTGTTATATTGTAATATGAAAAAGGCGTAAGGTATAAAAATAGTATCCAATCTAATCAGCTAAGAAAATAATTTATTTTTAGAAAAAATGATATTTTACTGATAAATCTTCCGAATACCATGGACCAGTAAACATTTTAAGTACCAGTAAATAAACTTGAGTAACTTGGATTAGAAAAGTACTTACGACATAAATTGCTCCACATCATATCCTTTCCAAGAACCATCGGTTGCAACCACCAAATCCATCACAGGAATATTATGGCTAACTTGACAAGATTTGTGAGACAGTCTCAGCAAAGACACTAAAACAAAAATAATGATTTACATATTTTGCCATAAAATTTCCCGAAATAAACACTTTATTTGGGAAAATAAGTATAGTTTTTCAGCAAAGGATTTTCCATCTACCAACAGTAAAAATAGTAGGTAGGTTCTCTTCTAGTAGGTAGGTACTTATCTCGAAATTGTGAAATGTTATTTGTTTTTATGTAAGTACTTACCTACTTACCTAACATGTAATGTAGGTATATTATTTTTTTATAAAAAGACGTCCTTCTTGTTTTGTACGAAAACTATCAGCAAATAACTATTTATGTTTAGTAACTTGTGGATATTTTCGCTGGTAATACAATTAGTTCCTATATTTACACCAATACTTGTAATTAAAAACATTGTATTACTATTATAAATCCCAAATAAATAAAAAAATAAAATCTTCTGAACCCCACTGTGTGCGTTCTGTGTCCATTATTTTATTAACGTGTCCAATATTTTATTCCTTGAACGAATAGATATCTCAGCTAGTGTTTTCTCACATTTTTAATCGACTGCACTAAGATGTCAATTTCTAAATGTAGAAGCACCTAGCCGAAAGCCTCACCATCCTAAAGGTCTATAACTAATGATATAGACAACTTGCGGTGCTTTTAAAAAAAATGTTGTAATAAAAAGCCATTTCAAACTAACTTTAGTACAACTTCGTATATATGGGTCGCGCTGGCAAAAAAGAGAATTAAAATTACTATTATAGGTACTCACTAACATATGACGAAAAAGCTGTAACCGCCGCTTCGGTGATTCGCTCCATCTCCTCCATCGGAATATACACAGTGATTTGCCTCAAAGACAGCACATGAGCAAATCTAGAAGTCTCCGTGAACAAGTCCGTAGTTTTGAATAATGTTTGATAGAGTTCTTGTCGATTACACGCTTTGACTCGGGGCTCGAATGACACCCCTTCGTGTGAATAGTACATCTCTATAATTTGCGACATTCGCAATGTTCGGCGTTGCTCCATCCATTTAGGCACGTAATTTGATAAAATCAAACCTATAAGATTGAATATACCTTTATAATCAACACAAAATTTTCATAATCGTTCGTTTATCTCGATTGTATTCCTATCGTTCTCTTTTTTTTGCATCATAATTCAAAAATATTGTAATGAATAATGTTTCTAGGAAAGATAAATTACCATCAATGCCAGACAGCATTTCCGCATCAGTGAGGTGCCAGTCGACAACAGAGCTATTCTGCGGAAATATGTAGTGTCGCCGTGGCAACAGGGTGTCATTCCAACGGTTGTTACTGCCCACTATCATTCTTTGAGCTGCCGAGCCCACTCGAGGTCCTTGGTTCACCACCACCTCTGCTAGATCACCTGTAATCAATGAATGTTTAAAATTGCCGAGTTCCGTGACCAAATCACGAGTAGGTACCTATGCAAGACAAAATTTGTCCAGGTGATGCTAAGACACTCACTCACTGCGATATTCCCAATACGATGTCTCAACGTCGTCTGTTGTAAGTGTTAATCAATCTAACTATCCCTCATAGATAGAACTCCTAAGACTATGTATATAACTTAAGATAGGTAGTTATATTCGATTGAATCCGTAAACGAGAAGGAACGCCGTCATACAACGCATTACTTACTTAATAATATTGATTATTCAGACCTAGTTTCTTCTGATGTCAAGGGTTGAATAAAATTCTGATTACTATATAAATACCGACAAATGCAAACCAACCAGCCAGGGTCGCCACCCAAACATTGCTGATGTCCGCGACATCCATCTGCTTTTGAGACGTAGTATTAAACGTCTCTATATCATCGAACCACTCTTGCATCGCTGACGCCATCAGTGGTTCGGCCACGTCTTCCTTGAATATGTTCGCGTTGAGGATTTCCGTGACCGGTACTCGTTGCGCTTCGAGCGACGCGGATATACCCGCCATAAGAATGCCGGGAGATATTGTGCCCCAATCGGTCTGGACAACGCCGTCTTCTATAGGACATCTGCTATATATTCTGCAAAAGATTTGGGTTTGATAATTTTTTAAGCTGATTTTTTAAGCTTATTTTACTACAAAATGGAAAGTCCCTCGATTAGTATGGAAGAATACAGCGTTTATGAGAATTGGCAAGCCCTGGGTGCATGTAACAACAACTCTGTATCTATTATAATACGTTAACTCACTCTCATTATTCAATATTTTATTGCTTATCCGTTAGCCGCCGTAACGCATTCCTATAAATGTGTATAAGCAATATGAAACCTAAGTTGCATGAGAAAAGTGACAGTTAAGGTCCCGTAAGGATGTTGAAAAATATCTCTACATTAAGTATTATAATTACAAATAAGTAAATTTTAAAAACCCTCGCATTTACTTGTGGGATGGATGGGAATTTAAATCCCAATCATCCCATCGATGTGGCAGATAGGAAGGTAATTGGGAGCCGAGAAATGCTGGCCAATGGCACAAATTATTTACTCACAGCAGGTGCATGAAAGAGTTGAAAGTATCTAGTATTCAACATTCTAATGATGGAGAAATATGTTCCCCATGAATTGATTTCCTTCTTGGGTTTCTTGCCTTTAATCATGATAATAGTACAATAATTTACGTTGTAAATAAGTTTTATTTGTCAAACAAAAGTCTTAGTGGTTTGTATGAATGTGTAAACTTCAAATGTTTTTTTAAGTGACGAACAGCTCACCCTACCGATTGTAGGTACCTACCTATTTAGGTCATCCTAACGAAGTAAGGTGTCATAATCATTTATAACTAAAGAGCCCGAAGATAAATTCAGTGCTGCAATGTTGTTGTTCCTCTATACCTCTTAGAGATGGTAAGTAATATATTTGCAATATTAGCAGCAGTATAATAGGAATATAATTTATCTGTACAATCTTGGCACACGTTCTACAACTACTTGAAGTTGCTCTTTTCGCATGACTTTTTTTACGGGCGGCAGTAACCACTTAACATCAGGTGGGCTGTAAGCCAGTTACATCACTTTGATCAGATAAAAAATACAGCTATATAACTAAAGTGATAACCTATCGCTACTAGCAGTCGCCATGTTCTGAGACTGCTCAGCCGACACCGGGCAGACCGAGTTTTCATCGCCTCTTTCCCACTGCCGGACAGCAGAACTCAGCATCTTATGAAGCAGACACTTCTCTTCTAGAGACAGTATTTCATCAATGTCTATAAGGTCCTGGCTGGGCAGGAACAGGTCCATAAGGAGTTTGTACTTGTGGAATTGAAACGACGAAGCGCGATAGGGTAAAATAAATTCAGTTTCGACTGCATTCGAGGAGGAATGTTCGATGCCGTCTAGACGAAGGCTGAAAAAAAATAATAATTTCAAGAATCAAACAGTATCAATCATCTATACAAGGAACTAATTATATTTCTATATAATTAGTTCCTGTTATGGTCTTATATAATTATTGGTTTGAGTAGTTTTTTTTATATGAATAAGTGATGAAATGAGCTGAGGGCCCACCTGGTAGTAAATGGCGACCCCCGCCCATGACAACATTAATGCGACTCAGTATAAGTTTTGGTTCTTACACCGAGTCGCATTCAACCTGCTGCGTCCATCACCCGAGATGGGGATGATACGTCTGATATGCATGTGATTTTACCAGCAGCCACACCCTTCCACGGGAAAACAGTAATGCGAGCATTACTGCTTGACGGCAGATTCCAGGTGTGGTGGCAGTACTACCTCTCCGGAAGAACCTGACACAAGTTCTACTGCTACTTTTGGTTGCTCTTTTAGCACCACCCAGCGGATACGTGTAAGGAATCAAGGGGTACACACCTACGGACGCGAGCAACTAGATCTGAATTTCTGCATTTTATTAAGGTTTATGTTTATTATACATAAATTACAATTCATGTGATGAAATTGCGACTAATTGAACCAGCATGCATGCAAATTAAATGCTCAGATAATTATGCCTTAGCTAGTTTACATAACCAGGATCCACACAAGGTATTTCTAGCTACAATCATACAATTTACATACCTTTAGGCCCGGACTTCTTAGTAACATACGTTGGTAAGTTTTGCCTCGTATGTCGGATTATTATGGAATGTATTTTACTGAAGGAAAATATCAACAGAGTTATTCGTGGAAAAACAATGGCAGCGATGAACCCCTGGTTACATATCTACGTCCCGAAAACAGTGTAACTCGCAAGGTTAAAAGTAGCACGAAAGCTCTGCCCGGCCCTTCGCGGGAAATAGCGTGGGTCTATAACATACCTTTTGAGTAAAGCAGTGTTTAGTAATCTCAAGTCTAACTGAGAGTTCAGCTCAATTTTCCTCAGAAGAGAAAGGAATACATCTAGACGCAGAGGCGCCTGCAAATCTGGCGCTCCGCTGCGGTAGCAATCCAGTAAATGTGGTGGTATGCTTGGAAGGATAACGCATTCTGAAACTAACAGTAACAACAAGTCACTGTTTAAAAATCAAAAATACCGACTTCAGCATCTTGCTCCTATATTTTTAGCCCATATGGCTGGTATAACAGGTATCCTATTATATATAACAATAGTCATCAAAATCAGTTCACAGTTGAGAGGTCTTGTTACGTAATCATACAAAAAACCCATGCAGGCCAATTGAGAACTTTCTTATACGTCAAGAACAAGTCCCTGAATCGGTGATGAACAATAAAATATGCACAGCAAGCTAACTAGAGTATGATTACTAACTGTGATATTGTTGTATAAACTTGAAGTTTCAAAGTTATGGATATAACATAACTTTTTTTCCTTATTATCTTTATTGGAGAATTCGGGATTTGTTCGGAGGAATGATTCTGTCGAAGCGAACTGAAATCTGAATCAATGTTCAATGTTCTGAAGAACAGGCCAAAATTCACCATACACTGGATTACTAATTGTTGTTTGTCTGCCGAGAAATGAACCCGCTATCCAACTGGTTTTTCATTATGAATGAATCAAACATTATTTCATACATGAATGAATGAACGCCTACACAACGGGTAAACAAATAGTGTTACACCAATTTTCAATATTCTAAGCAAATGTTCATCGATGCTTATTAAATAGTATTGAATAAAGACTTACGTCCCATCAATGCAAATAGACCATACACAGCAAACACTTTAGCCATGGTCACATTACACTAATCCATTTTCAATAAAAGTAGAAAACAACACAATGCGTGCCGAATACGGCAAGGAGTGCTACACAATATAGATCACTGCGTACTGATAAGATAGGAGATAATGAATCCCTACGGACGCAGTTGCGATTACAGATTAAACTTCAAATTACACAGAAGATAGTCAAACAAAATTATGAAAAATAATTTACCTTTATTCTCAAATCAAGTGCATAAAAAATAATTTGTTAACTACCTAGCTTCTTTTTGGTAACAGTGGGAGCGCATTATCAATTACTATGATTAAAAATATTACAGTCCTTTCCATATGTCTAGATGTGGCAATATTTTGCCACATGAAGAATGAAATTTCATCGCGTTGCTTACCCAAGGAATCAATGAGTGCAGTTTCTCTTCAAAATATATTGAGTATATGAAACAAAAACTTCCTCTTATGGTCCAAAGTATTGCCAAACCTGTATAGATTTAAACTTCCTTACTTTTGCTCGTGACATTGGGCGCGTGGAGTAAAACGAGCAACATTTATAATAAACGTCGTTATTTTACCATTAAGTATATAAAACTGTACAATAACTTCAATATCTATCGATGTGTTCTTGCGACTAAATAAATGCATTTAATTAATATGTCAGTCACTCCTGAAGTCTGGACTTCTTTTACTACTCGTTTTTATAGAAAAAGAGATCGCCTTATTTTAGCTTCCAATAATGTTACACTGAATCACTACCATTAAGTATCTTAGTATAAAAATAGATTATTTATTAAGATCCTAAGTTAAGAAATCAAATTGTGATGAACATCATCAAAAAGTAAAACACAATAGCTCACAAAAAATGCAGTACATATTTAAATGACTTTCATATTAATTGTTGGCGCAGTAATCATACATTCTGTATTAAAATATTAAAAATACAAACTATTTTACAAATATTAATAATTTTGATCATAGTTAGATTACCAACTGTGTTCATTTTGCATTTTCATCACATCACGCAGAATCAACAAGAGTCCAAATATGCTTAATTTCTATGGAATAAAGATTAAGCCAGAGCAGCGATTTCCTGTCGCCAAGAAAACGCTAATAGAGTAGAAAATTAAGGAAAGCTCTTAACATGGAGAATAATTAATATACCACCATCTTATGTTTCTTGAGCGAAAAAATAGTCTTATCTGCAGTTACTGACAGGCGGTGGGACATAAGCCTAATGTGATAAATAACCTTTAGAACCATCGCGAAATCTCATACATTGCCCGGTGCCACTATACATGAAATATTATCGTAAGACTAATTTGGCTGGCTTCCCATCTACTAGCCGTGAGGAACCGTGTTTTAAAGTAAATTCTCTTTTAATATATGCAAACAATACATCAGTGATAAGGAATATTTGTGCAGTAGCAAAAGAAAGAGTCACGCCGAAGAAGAAATTGGCATTGGCTGACCCGGAGTATATCCACAAATGCCAGACTGTAGGTCCAAGTGCGGAGGTGATGATGAAAGCACAGCCAACTATAAACTTTTGCTGCATAACTGAAATGAAAAAAAAAAAAAATATATATTTCACCTGACGTTATGTTACCATGCACCAAAGTAGTGAAACACAACACCTGCATTGAAAACTGGGTATGGCATGATATGAATCATACTCTTTACTATGAAAAGTGACTCTATTTTGAATGCTACTGAAGTGACGAGACGAGCTGAAGGCATACCTGATAGTACCTCTGCCCATAAAAACATCAATACCACCTAGGTCCTCCAACCAATCGCATCCCGATGCGGTTGTCACCCAAGACAGGGATGTTACATCCTGTGATATCACTGGCACTCTTACCATTCCACCGGAACGCATCACTGCTTAGCTGCAGATTACAGGTGTTGTGGAGGCAGTACTTCTCCAGACCAACTTGGCTCAAGTTCTACTCCTACTTTTAGTTACTTCTTTGACTAGTGTCAAATGGGATACACGTAGGGATAATACATTTTGCAGTGTAAACTTACATGTAAATAAATGTTTCCACATAGGCAGCAGCGCTAAGTAGAATCCCACATCACCAACACAGGGATAAGAACGGAATATTGTTGACAAGGCTATCAGGACCGTAGCCAACAACACTGGTTCTTTCTTAAATCTCAGTGTCAGCGGAACAATGTATAATGCTAGGGCATTTATTTGGAATGCACAGACAAATAACAGACGAAAGTGCTCAAACATTTCTGTGAAGAAATACCAGAATAGGCCAATGTTGGGCTTCAAATCTGGTACCGTTAGGCTGTAACAGAAACATTCAAATTAATTCATGAAGCAAAAAAATTTACATACTCTACATACAGCATGACATAAAATCAATTCATATCAGTGCATATGAAATCACCATGGCATTTTTGTTAGATGAAATAACAGGAATATTCATATCCAATACCTAATTATCCAAATTTGAACACTAACTTATAGTACACTCGTACAGGTGGGTACTATGGTAGGAATTCTTTTTAAAACTTATACTGTGACAAAACATGAGTGAGCATTGAGACTAAGTTTCTAATAATTTATCTCTTTTCTAAAAGGCTATATATAACCCATAAGTTTTATGTCCGGATATTCAATGTTGTTCTTTGCAATTAAATTCCTTATTGGCATTATTGTCTAATTACAGGTGGGGTAACTGATAATTTATTTTATAGCGGTACAAAGTATGACTAAATATTCTACTATTTCTTTATCCAACATGTTGAAGATACCATTGTAACCCTGATAGAAACAGATGAAAACATCTTTACATAAGGGTTTACCGAAACTCAACACTTGTGGTTAATTTTCATAGAATAATTTATAATTATACTATAAAACTCAAGATACTCAATTACTGTGGCCGGAAACTATCAATACAAGTAAGAAAGAAATACTTACATAAATCCATAAGTATTGTAAACATAGTCATAAGAACCATCCATGATAAATGCAGATATGTACACCAAGAATCCCCAGCTCAAAACAAATGCCAGTAGAGTTTTACTATATGAGCACTTGTTGCACTCTTCATTAACATCTGCCAGAAGTATTGCTATCGGTACAATCAATAACAATGGGTACAGTGCTTGGTGTGTTGCTAAAGCTATGAACACACATGCAATCAATCTGTGGCCATTTGATGCACCCCACAGTGATGTAGCCACCAGCAAATTTTGAACAACAGTTGTAGTCATCCCAACACAATTTAAAACAGAATAAGGATTGAATAAATATACCGACAAAACATACTCCGATGCCTCTTGCAATTGAATATCATTTAGTAACATATCCTTAGATTCGTCAGATATCTCTCTCATCTGTTTCTCCTGAGATTTCTTCAGTATGTGCACAAAAGCTTTCGATGTTCTGTATAGCAAATGAGCTGTCAGCAAGTCCAGCAAGGTAAACAACAGTGGCAACAAATATGGCACTTTTTTCATCAAGAAATGAAAGAATATGAGCATAATTGGGGATTCATGAAAAGAGTCTCCTTCATATGGGTTAATTCCACGGTCATACAGGTAAACTCCCTCGATTAGCCTCTTCCATGAGTTCAGAGGCGTTGCAATCTCAACCCGATTGGATATTGTTTGCCAGTAATCTATATGGATCAGCCAGAACCTGACAAAACCGGCAACTAAATACTTTACAAATACACCCATTTTGATTTTCATCGATAAGTATGTAACTTCAATGATCTTAGAACACCAATATTTTATTTTTTGTGATTGAATTGTATTATGTACTGTAAGTTAATTATATTCTGTACTGTAGTAAAAAAATGCCGGAGCCCGGAGAGCAATGTGTGCTGCCAACTAACATGTTAAAAACTGCCACAGGCAGTTACTTTATTAGCGGAACTTATTTATTTATTACTGTTAGCGGAACAAGTGGCTAACTTCCAAATCTAGTTTTAATGTGTAACAGGAAGCCGGGGAATAGTAATTTAATTGTACATGTCCAAACGATACTTGAGATTTAAAGGAGTTCATGAATTTGAATTTACTGTGAGGCTCACTCGTTTTTTTTATTCGGATTGAATAGACCGAATATTTTGATTTTAAAATATGAAAAATAGGGAATATGAAGGAATGAGATGGTATGCCGATTTTTGTAGTATATTGACCTGAAATCTAAAGATATCAAGAAACTGAGCCAAAGCTGCTTCATGAACACTGCCAGTGTAGGAACTCAAAGGGTTTTCAATCACTTACATACATTGCGTTCTTTACATTGAAACTTCCCTAAACTAGGTTAAAAAAAAGTGCCGGCAACATTGAATGTTCAACATGTAATTTGGCATTGACAATTTTTGACTTTGAAAGGTAGATTCAAAAGCAGAGAGCGTTGTTATAAATAACCTATTTTATTTAGCGTAACCATTGTGATGCCAAAGTAAAAAGACTCGGGCATAGGCAAGATTTATGTAAATAAAGACTCCAATCCAAAACTGAACTATTTTTTTGGTCTTAATTTTAAGTTATATTATTACTTGATTTACTCTCATACGTTTTGTAGTTTTGTACAGAGTTCAGCAGAGTTAGTACCTAGGGATTTTAGTGCAGGAAAATTTAGTCCATAAAATTTCCTAGGCCACCCACATCTACCCATCCGGTATTCAGTATAACATTCACTCTCGCTTGTCGAGAATACTTTTATTAAAAAGAACATTAGAGGCTGGTATGGTACGCCAACACAATTGTTTTCCTTAAAATTATTCATATTTTTTTCTCTTCTGTTTGTCTTTAATGTCTTATTGACGTTTGACATTTTGCGGACGTGGTGTCTTGCGATGGCGAATTTCCAGTAGGGATGAGCAAGTGAAAATACTAATATATCGTTATTTATCGTATCGAGATTTTTAAACAGTATCGATTTATCAATATAACATCAGATTTTGCATGATTAGTCATCAATATTCCCAAAGCATTCTAAATTCGTAAAAAAAACAGATACAACAACAAACAACAACGTTACACTAGGATTCCCTATGTGGCAGATGGCATGGACAAACACAAAAACACAAGACAAACACCCAAGACCCGAGAACAAACTTCATGGTCACCACACAAAGTGAGCCCGGCCGGGAATCGAACCCGGGACCCCTCGCTTCGGAATTTAAAATATCGACGATATATTTCGATAATTCTATGCAAAATTTATTTTTGCCCAAGCCTATTTTCCGGTTTTGAAGTACACGAGACGATTTGGTCCTTATACTACATTAATCGGGGTTTGGTCCGCCAAAACGACCTGTAGGTATACAACTTTGTGTATGTATTATGGAGAGTTGTAAATAAAGTGTGCTTTGCGCCCAAAGAGATTAAGGTCATGTATCAGAGATGTCTTGCAAGTTTTATTAGCTATTTGCGGTCTATCTAGCCAAATTGGATATTTCATGTTTAGTTCCCATAAATATTTTTTAATTAGCATAAACAAAATTGTTTGAAACTTAAAAAAGTAAGGGTCAATCTAATAACTTTACATGTGGTCAAACATAGCCAAAGAAATTAAAAGGACATCGGCCTTGCGACTACTTTTGTTATGGTCAGAAAATAGGATAACACATCCCATTCCATCAGGTTGGCCATTGGATCGTTCCGCAATTTCCAGCCATTTTCCAGCTCACTATTACTACCTATAATAATAATAATTATCATCATAATAATACTTTTATTGGTCAAGCAACCTATGTAAGTATTTCTATTTTATTAAAATCTATGTAACTTGTAACCTGCACTAGGGTAAATTTTAAGCAAACACATTCTTCATGGGCATGTGTTACATAAAGAAAACAAAATCTCAAATAAATTTTACAGGATTTTATTAAAAAAATAATCTCATCCGACGCATATCACTAAATAAAAGCACAGTTTATTAAAAATAACACTTAAATGAAACCTACCACTAATACATAGGTAGTGTGCAAAATGAATACCTACTTGTTATTAAACCCTAAATTCCAGTTATCACCACGTTTACCTATCACAGAAACCGGTAACTTTCTAAAGGTTAGTGTGTTATGACAAATTATCTAATTACTAGGAAATATTTGATCATAGGGCACTTTCAGGAAGATTTTATTTGCGACTCGGATACCGCTTCTATTCCAGTTCGACTGAGCAAAAGGTAACAATTCACGGTACAACACTCGCCAGTTTTGATTCGTAAATCTGTTGCCCAAATCAACTGTAACAAAAAGATGTTATTTTAAATAAATATTTCACGTAACGCCATCTAGGCCCAAACTAAGCATAGTTTGTACTATTAATAGGTCACAGTATTGTTGTTAGGGACAGAGGTAGGTACTTAACATCAAGTCGTTAGCCAGTCGCGTCACTTATTTTAAAAATAAAAATAAAATATCGGAACCACTTTGCTGATAGAATATTTATATACTTATTCCAAGTTTGGTTTTTCCTGAAAAAATGTCACACAAATTTCTGTCCTGGGTGGGTTTGGTATCTACTGAGCTCATGGCCTATAGAAGGCGGAGGCCGGTCATTATATATTTGACGCCCGTGTTATAGATTGACGACTGGGTATCACTGTTTCTCTGCGAGTATCTATATCCATGTACGGCCAATATATTTGTGAGCAGCTTCAAAACAAAATGTTTCATAAAATGGTTTGTGCCCATCATTGGCTTACATCAGTCCAATCATCTTCCTCAAGTTAAGCATCATCTTCCACAAATTGGCACTCCACATCGCTTGGGCGCCTAACGCTTAGCGCCCCAAGCGATGTTACCAGAATTTTCGATGGGAATCGATAGAGGTCATCAGCTTTGAATACTCTTGAAGGTACTATTTTAATGATTTTTGCCGCTTATAACTTGAGACTTACTCCCACTCTTAAGTATTTAACTACAGTCCGCGCCAAATTATTGAGGTTTTAAATTTTGGTACAATTACTGGTTCTTTAGTTGTGAATGCAGTTTCAGAGAATCGATTGACGATATATGTACCTCATCTATACTTACTCAGGTCTTTGCTCTCTGGATTTTCGTTCGTCAGCTCCGAAACCATATTTCCGACATCGGGCCTCATGTAGAACGATTTCACTCTGACAAAGGTGTCTGTGCCGTTTTTTTCGGGAATGCCGTCTATCTTCCAAGTCCATACGAGATCAGCTAAAAATATAACGTAACAAATTGATTACGGGTTATTTTTATTAATACTGCTGACGTGACGTCAAAAGCTAAAGGCCCACCTGATAGTAGTGGTTTTGTCCGCCTACACCTAAAAACGCCTCGAAACTGGAATGTTCTCTTATGCACCTGTGATTTCACCGGCGCTTACTCCCTTCCAACGGAACACAGCAATACGAGTGCATCACTGATTGGCGGCAGATTGCGATCAATCTGCACACCTATGTGTGGAGGCAGTACTTCTCTTCGGACTCGCACGCTGAAGTTTTCGTATAAACGATTGTATTAGGAAGTCCGTCAATGTACGTATTAACTGTAAACGTATTCTCTGAAAGTTTTATCATGCTACATGTTGTGCTTCATTAGACACAACCTTTAAAGGTAAGAGACAGACTGGAAGTTTGATAATAATTTCCTACTCTTTGGAGTTTGCACCCTAAAAACTTACTCAAAGTTGTGAAAAAGCCGCCTTTGGCCTTGATCTTGAGAGCGTTGTATTGCCCCTCTCCATCGTAGACGCCTTTGATCATAACCTTTGGAGCGGAGAGGTCAATCTCTATGTTGAGCCTATCGTCGTCGGCTCGAACTCTGAAACGTAAAAAAATACTTGAATCTTATGTAGCTTCCGCGAGCATAACGAATGCAATAATTTGAATTTTTGGTTCTAAGACATGTCCGGTTCCTCACGCAACGCATTGCGCAAATCAATTTCAAGCGATTTCAACTAACCTTGCATCGTGAACAGTTGCACCTTTTAAACCATTTACCTCCATGTCTCTCAAGTGCATTTTTGCAGTAATCTGTAACAATCAAGACAAAAAAAATAGAATCTAGTAAAAGTTTTGGCATGGCTGCAAAGAGTAGCACACATCACATTCAGTGCCGGATTAAGCAAGCGCACTGCTCACACCAAATTCTATCGGGGGCCGTGATCTGTTATGGGTTTATTAGTATTACATAAAAAATTACCCGGCCGGTGGCAATTGCTACTCTTGCTACGTAATTAATACCGATATTGCATGACTATCATGACATATTATGTCAATTTCTGGTCTGGCTAGATCAAGTTTAGGCATGTATAAGTTCTAAATTTTCCATTTTCATTTATTTGGAAACCACCTCATACAAAGATTACAATTGCCAATCTAGGACTTGCCAACTTAAGCCGCGCTTAAGTCAAATTTAATACATAAGCTAAAATAAAAAAGTGAATAAAACACTTTTTTTTATTATTTATTGACTTAATGACTAAATGTGTTCTGTAATAGAGAAGAAAATGGATACAAAATTTAAAATCGTTTACTCGAAGCGTTTATATAAAATTTGGCTGAAATAATTCATTTAATTCATAAATTTGTTATTCTCTTTGTTTTATACTAGGTAGGTATAGGTACAGCCGATTGATATGCCTGAAGTTCTTTAGAGACATCTGCATAATTATTTATTAAATATTTAAAAACATTATTAAGTTATTTATTCATATATTAATAATTATACCGTTTTTTAAACAATTTTCCGAGATGATATCTCGTTTCTTCTTCCTCAAGAACGTGTAGAACATTAAGAATTTAAAGGAACTCATAACAATTCTGTAGTTAGTAGCCCACTGAATAATAACCAGTAGGTTAATAAATTGGGTAGGTACTACTACAAATTCAATTATTAAATACAAAAGAATTCACATTCACACGATAGCCTAACAAATTTACTTTCAATACTTTCATCAATAAAATTAAGAAAAACATAGGTCTTTTATAAGTAATCTGATATTTACATTATTGAATATAAATTTATTCTACTATAGCTCAACATAAAGGTTACTAGATCTGTGAAAATTTCCCAATATACATGATATTATTACTGATTTATTGTAAAAATAGGAAAGCTGACCTTCTGCCTCTATTTTCTCAACTTTATTATTATCGCATTTTAGTTTCCACACTATTTTGTCATACGGGGGATATATTGTAGAATAAAAAGTTTTAAAAGCGGTGGATGGCTGTGTCTATCTGTCTGTCTAGTTTTCTGACAAATTCCTTTAAGGCAACGTATCTCCAAAAGGGAGGACCAGATTTAACGAAATTGCGTATTTTGCTTTATTTTGTTATACACCGATTTGAATGTTTTTTTTTAGCTGGTATTTCATCCGCCTATGAGCGAGAAATAAAGGATGAAAGTATTGAATTCGGTTTTTCCTTTTTTTATCAGTCACTAGTGAGTTTAATACACAATAGCAATAGTGTAGACTCTACACTATTGTGTATTAAACTCACAATACTGTCATTTAACACTGTAGAGTGACAGTACTGTGAACCTGTTTTAAAATACATCCACCTTCCAATAGTCTTCGGGTAAATTGGCACGGTCACAGCTAAAACAAACGACTGTTTGTAAACCGGGAACCTTATGTGGCGGTCAGAATGAAACTCTAGGGTTTATTTTTTTTTCCATTTGGTAACAAAAGCCAAAAACGGGCTTGCTGCTTTCCTAATAAGATCAAGAATGGTGTAATGTAACGTATACTAATGATTTTGTCATATGTTACTACTTGTAGTGTAGGTACTAGTACGCAACGGGTGCGGAAACGGAAAACTCAGCTATATAATTATGCTTGAAAAATAACAACTTATAATGTCACTAATTACATGCTGATTGAATCTTCTATACAGATTTTCCGCGAGCAATCTTCTTTGACAGCAAAATGTATTTTTCTGTTCACATAAGTGGTTGAATGATTTAATTACGTATACTTCAGTATAAATTATATCTGCCAGATATGCTTACCCAGTTCACATTGTTCAAGTTATGTTATGAAGTACTAGAGAACTTCTCATGTTTCTAACGTCGTTCACGTGGAACTAATTAAAATAAATAAATAAATATACATGCACTTTTCTCACATCGTCATCTAGCCCCGAACTAAGCATAACTTGTACTGTGGAAACTGGATAAGCTTTTCAATTGTTACCTTTTATCAACAACGCTCATGGCGACTTCCTAGACGTTATTTAAAGATCATCTAACCAACTCTCCGCCCGGTCAGTACTTGGATGGGTGACCATTTAGGGGCAACAGAGCGTTTCCTTGCTTCGAAGGGCACTTTAATATGTCGGTCCCGGCAATACTAGTCGACAAGCCATATTGGAGGTCTTCCGGCGACTTGAAAACTCCGACACTAGAGTTTACCACCCACGAAAAGAAAGAACCAACACTATTGATAACTGGACTGCCATGAAATGTACCTTTTAGTCTGGATAATTTATGTTTTTCTATCTTATATTTAAGACATCCGAGTTATTATTACCTACGCGAAAAACCGTAATTCAACGGTTTTTAAAATTCTCTTATTAATTGGAATTTAATTTTGATTCAGATTATATTCAATTTTAGTAATAACATGTATTTTTTCAACATGGACCTTAATATGTCTGAAATAAATTAATTGTAGAATTGAATTATATCAATTCCATACTACGGATGAATGCGAATTTTCAAAATTCTATTTTTAGTAGGTACCTACACACTGTCACTAATAGTCACACTAGTCTATATCTACTGGTTAGGCTGTGAGATCAGGACTCAGGACAATAATTCCTAATTAGAGATTGAATATTGATTGGTCTGTACTTAGCTTGTAGCTAAGCTGTACTTAGCTTGTATTTACTCATTTATTTACGAAAGACAACCAAAGAGGAAATATGACCATAACATAAAGGTCATAAAGTAATAATTTGGCCCTAAGTGACTTCAATCAAGGTGGACGAGACGGGATTTGCAGTTGTCTTTACTTGTTGACTTTGATCTTAAACTACCTAATGATAGGCCTTCGACCATCGGTAACCAAATAGAGCACAAATTATACACTATAGGAACAACATATTTAGGATTATGATAAAATGATATAGCTCAGCCAGTGAAGTTTCTTCAAAATCGTTCCAGCCGTTTCGGAGATAAGGCGGAACAAACAGACAGTCAAAAAAAAGCTTTTTGGTTGTAAATACCATATATACTTTCATATTAATTAAGTAAAACGCTGTTACAAACAGTCACTTAATTTTATTTATTTGTTTTCAATGTTCTGTTTCGTTTTAACATTGGTAATTATGAGCATTCAATTTTGACAGCTCGCAAGTTATCGCTGTTATTCAAAGTACAAATTTATTATAATAAAAAGTAAAGTTTACTTATTATGTGTGTATTTGTGGTCTTGGAAAACAATTTTTTGTAGTAATTATTATATGAAGTTATAAATCTTTAGAATCGGTTACAAAAACATGTTAAATCCGTCTGACATTTTTTTATAGCACAAACTAACTTGGGGTTCAAGGTTTATGGTAAAGTATACATAATAAAGAAAATATATTTAGAATAAAAGTGTGATGAAACCCAGCAAACCGGTAGGTTCTAAGTAAAAAACTTCTTAATATCCTTAGGTCAACAAGGTCTTTATAATATGTAGGTTGGGAAGAGTATTTTCGTATTTTGTATACATAAATATCCAATATAATCCAATATATTTGCTTGTTACCTATAGTTTGTATCTGGCTGATATGTTAATCTTAACAGGAAATTCGGTACGTTTTAAAGTTATATTACAAAATCGGGAAAAATGCGAATGGGCCGCGTAAAAAAATTTGCTAGTTATGAACCTAAGAATAGAACTGTAAGAATAGAACAAATTTGGTTTAAGCGATTTCATTCAGGAAATATTAATGTTAAAGATGCAGTTTATCTGGGCACCGTGGAAAGATAAAGCTAGTGCCTTTTGTGTAACAGTGGAGCATCGACATTTAAGTAGTTACGACGTTTTGACTCATTTGAAAAAATTGTGTCTTAATGATGTCTTTGTGTCATTGATTGGGCTTGGTACTCTCTTATGTCGACATTTTCCACATCTGCCGAGAGTTGGCTTTGGTACAGATTTGAAGAAGAAAATTACAAAGTTTTTTTTTTAATTGGTTGCAGCGTGGTTGCAGATGGATCTGGCTGATATTTGGTGTGGTTATGGACCGACCAGCTTAAGGGAGTCATGAAATTCTAGTTTTGATAGGAAGTAGGAAGAAAACCTATAAGAAGACATTAAGACAAACAAAAAAATGTACCTAGTAATCTCTTCTAATGATTTAAATAGCTTAATCATCAGAATTATTATTTATTTATTAATTATTAATGAATTTTCTTGCAACATTGCAACTTGGACTTGTCATATCATTGTCAAGGGTGCGCACATATTTAGCTGCCATTGTTTTCCCGCGGAAAACTCCGCTAAGACTCTTCTACGGTAGATTAATCTTTCCTCAATATGATATTATTGGCAGCCACGACAAAAGTTTTAAAAACGAAATTACCAGCAAGTCCGTTCGAAAGTATAGGTAATTAACTTGTTATATGACGATGGTGACGAAATGAGCTGAACACCTGATGTTACGCGGCTCCCTTCACCCATAACAATAACAATAAGACTTTCCTCCCTTTCCCGTACTTAGGTATAGGAAGACTCAAGTCGCGTCGTCCGTCACTACAACACATGAGGAATTGAGTATGGAATGCCGGGTTCGGACCTCCTCCGGTGCGAAAATTTGTGTGATGACTTGATGTGCATAAAGTTATTCTCAGGTCAATTCATATCAATTTTTTTTTTCATGGGTACATTCTCCGTGCCACCTGCGACACGTGGAATTCTCATTCAGGATTATGGTGTGTTGCTATGTTTTTTTTATTTGATACTTTGGTGCTGAAAAACTTACTTGATTATTTTTATATTCCAGTTTAAGCTCTTTCTGGTGGTAGGGATCAACGCCGGGAACCTCCATTTCCGGGATTCCATCAGCCATGGACAATATGCCGCTCTGCACCGCTTCTATCATACAATCGTTTAGGTCCACCGAGTTTCTGTTGCATACTTTAAGATACTTGCCTGTAAAAGATAATTTTACAAAAAATGAAACATCTTCTTTAGTACGACTTTTTGGCTGAAAATATGGTAATATCTGGCAGAAAACTTCAAACTTGACATTCGATACTGGAGTAGGCCTTTTTAATAATTTTTAACATTTTGGCGTTTCAAACGTTTACGAACTATATATAATTTTATATTGTTGAACTAATAACAATATAATGTTAAATTGTATGAAATTTTAAGTTTAGAGCATTACGTCATCCATAACAATCAATAAAGTCCCTTCCAAAAAGTACTCGAGTGACCCTGGAGACGGCATAACAGATATCCAACCAAGAACTATAAGTATTCCAAACACAAGCATTAATACAAAGAAACCGGATGCGACCGAAAGTATAGCAACCGTTTTTACTCGGAGGTTCAGGAGGATAAACTAATTTAATTGCCAATTTTTTTTTAATACTAGTCCTAGACCCGATAAACGTGCGACGAATATTCTTTTAAGAGTCTGTTTGGCATTTCAATTACCTAATAGACAATGACAATACAATAAACCGACTAAGTGCGATTAGGACTTGGACACTGAAGGTTCCAAATCTTTCCATCTCTGTCGTTGTATTTTTAAAATAATTTATTCTTAAATACCATACATCCACCATAACAACATATAGGTATTCTGTGAAAATTTCATAAACCTGATGACTTAGTACCAAAAAATGACGCTACTTTTGCAATAGATACAATAATGCAGTATTTGTACCTATGGAATTCTATAGAATATCTGTACCCTACTAAACATACATATATGAGGTTTCATGAGTAAGATGTACTACTACGCTTTCGTCGGTCCATGTTGCTCGCGTATCCCTCAAAGTCCGTACTCGTGTCCCTCGGGTGATGAAAGGGAGCATCTCAAAGTAGCAGTAAAACTTATGCCAAGTTCCTTCTGAGAATTACTGCCAGGTAATTCTCAGAAACTGTGATGCATTTGCGTTCTGCTGTGTTTCCCCCTCTCAGGCTGATGGGCGCAACGCAATGCGATTTGGGTCTTCCCATACTTCGGTAGGGGAGGACTTAATTTGTATTGCTGTTTTTTATGGGTAACCACTTAACATCATGTGGGCTGCCTGCTGTGCGGGTAACCACTTAACATCATGTGACGATAGTAACAGGACGTGTTACTATCGTTTCTTAAAAAATACTACAACGATCTCATGAAATACAATGCCTACCACAGATATGATTGGATAAAGAGAATAATCTTGATCTCGGCGCATATTTCGGGTGTTCAATTTGTTTAATGGAATAATGATCTCAGGGTCCCAAACGTTATGTCCCTTTCAAAACGATAGGAAACTTTTTCAATAAATGTAACGAACAACTCTTTTGACACTTTGAGCAGGTAATACTCTGACCTCATAAATAACAATACTACCAAGTAAATGTCAAGACTAGTTTTCTAGTTATCACTAGATCAAGCCCGGGGTTAAAATTTGCTTAAATGTATGTACTATATCAAAATATTTCCCTTTCAAACCGCTAGGATACTTTTACATATGTAGAGATTTTAATACAAATGTAACGGACAACTCTTTTGATACTTTGAGCAGATAATATCTACTCTAACCTCATAAATAACGATACGTCTCAAAACTATAGTTTACCAGCTGTCACTAGATCAAGACAGGGATTAGAATTTGAATAAAGCATCCTTGCTTTAGTGAAATATATGTATATCAAAATATTCAAAAACAGAATGCGCGATAAAATAATAGAAAGAAAATTTTACTTACTTATATCCGTGGCACCGTAGCAGAAAGCAAACACTTTTGTCAAAAACAGAACCCTTAACACTAAACCGGCCATGTTTCGATAAAATTTCTGTATATTGTTGTTAAAAACGCAATAAATTATAATCGCAGAGGCGAGTAGTGCGAGCTAGCTTGCGGCATCGTTTAACTCAAGCTCGGCTGGCTCAGTGTAACAGCGATTGCATAAACCCCAATGTCACGTACTGGTTCTTGGAATACATAATATTCGGTAATATGTTCATCGTAAACATCAACTTGTCTAACAATAACATAAATTAATTAAAGTATTCATTAATTCACCTAATAGGAAGTATCCTTGGCCGTAACAATCTAAGATAAACTTTTTGCCATTGAACCGAAATTGGGTAGATGTGTGAGATACTTCTTATGATACTTATTTTTTTTAAGGGCAAACCTACCAATTATCTTTAGCTCTTGAATGAAGGGTTGAATGGATTCAAAACCAGAAAAAAATAAAGTACTTAATTACGATAATTGTTGTATACGTCTGTCGTATCCGATTGACACGCGAATCTCACATGATTCGGGACTGGGCAAGCAGTGCGATCAAAATATTTAAAATATATATTTATTGAAGTTTTGATATCGGAAGTTAAACTGAAAATAAAGGTCGACGTTGGCAATGAAATATTTAGTTGTGGATTGGATCAGCGGGGCAAAATGCTAAGAGTTACCTATATTAAAATTCGGCTCGGCGCATTGCAAACCTTGTATTTAAATGCCCTGCAAATACCAAACACAAGCCGCATTCGAAATATTTGCACGTGAAACACAATTGTTTACCTTGCAATATTCTTGTTTTTACATATACAGTCTCTTCGTCCTCGTTCGTCAACAATACCACGCTATTTAGGTTTAAAGCTACAACAATCATTGAAAACCCTTCAAATAGTGTTCAGAGCTAGATAATAATGAACTGCACTGACAGGTAAGTAGGTTAGTATACAAATTTTGATATCGAACACATACAGAAGAAATTACTCTAAAGGTGTGCCTGTTTAGATAGATGTTTTTATGTATTTTAATCCTTTACTCCAAAACTGCTGAATTTCACTGAAATTTTCGACACTTGTAACTATTTTTCATGCCGGAACTCCGCGGGCAACATCATAGGTAGAAACAAGAAAGTAAATAATATTTTCATTATTCAAATATATTCAATATATCTGTAAGAAATAGATTTGTCATTGACCTACACTACACCTATTTATTTCCGAGGCAGACACACGGCCTCTGAGATTTAATATGGCAAACACAACGCCTAACAAAATCCTCAAGCAAACTAAATTATTAAATTTAAAATGTTATTATATTATTAGTTTATTTATTGTTTATGTATGTTGTTACGTCTCATGCGCAAGCGATTTCACCGGCACATCCATCCGAACACAGAAATAAGAGTCACCTCTGCTTGGCGATAGATAATGCGCTCACTATCCTATCAGGTCTATTTCTACACGATAGTGTATTTAACACTGTGAATGTGGCTGTTGCTATGCCTAGCCTTTCGAAGAGTAGGTGAATGTATCATGTAAGTAGGAGAACGAGAATGTAACGACTGAGTATGCGGACATACAAGGAGGCAGCAACCAAACAAAATATGCCTATCTTCGCTTTGATCAACGCTAGGCATTAGATTAGAGTGATCATAGAATACAGGAGTGATGTAAATAAATACATCTAACATCTATTTTAATAGAAAACTAGCTGATCCGACAGATGTTCAACTAGCTTAGAAAAGATGCAATCCCTTTGTAGCACCTGTACTGATTCATCGTTTACGAAATTGGATTGGTAGCCAACGTCAAATTTTCGCGGCGAACGCTCATTCTATTCGCCGTCTGTGATTAGCGTTAATCAGAAATATTATGCAGCGACGCAAAAAAGTTTCTACTGTTAAATATTCAATGCTTATTGGGTGTTAAAACGTACAAAATTTGATTTGATGACAACCTCCAACGGAGGCTGATCAACGCCGTGTGAGTACCGATGGTGGAATGTGATGGTTCATATATTATATCAACAGGGTATGCAGTAACACATTAAATGATAATACACCGCTCACATTGTAATATAAATCAAGGCATGCTCGATAAATCGTTATTTTTTATTCACAATATAATGTATTGTTTACTTACTCAGGTGACTACAAGGTGCAATTTTCTAGCGCCATCTGTTCAACACGATGGCCTAATGCAAGTTTCCTGACATAGTTTTCCTTCACCGTTAAAGCAAGTGATATTTAAATCTAAACTGCGAAAAGCGTGCTTTTATTAGTTATAGCATTCATTTAATTTTTAATTAAAATTAAATAAACAAATTATTTTAAGCGATGTTTGCTACCGTAAATTCGTGTTGGTTTTTGTTGCCTACCTACGCCGTAACGGCAAAAACATGACCGTACCTAGTGCTACAACGACATATCAGGCGTCAACTCAGATTTTGTAGTTATTTATTTTTGAATAATAACTACAAAATTACATCAAAACATATTGCTTATTTATTTAATTAAAAAAGTCAAACAGTGCAATCATTTCGTGAAAAACACATGATTCTGGGGTGTCTTCCGAAAAAACGCTCTTCTCCTTTGGGTGTGGGACTAGTTTCTTTTCTTATGTGATGTTTCTCTAAGATTAAACAAATTAAATTTGTTTTGTTTTTTTGCTTTTGTTTAAATGCCAAACCAAACAACCAAAAGTCTAAGAATTATAAGTTCTTTTCTACCAGCATTACCGTGGCCGAATATTTGCCTATGCAAACTACAAGGCACCGAGATCACTAAGAAATATCACCACTATTTTCTTGTCCATAGGTTATTAAACCGATTTACACCTATTCCTTTATTATTGCGCGAGATAGGGTCTCGCAAAATTTTAAGGTTGTAGTTCTTGAGATATCGCGAGGAGTGAGTGAGCGAGGGTTATAGCATTTGCCTTATATATATCTATAGATGCTTTAAATAGTTACTAAAATATCTGCTTGTTTTTTTTTATCATGCTACATGTTTATTATAGGATATGTATAGACCAGTTGTGGAGCAAAATAAATAAATATCTTTTATTCGTTGCGCAGTCGCGAACTCTTGTATAACAAGGAAAAGAGTCGTCAAAATCAAGACAATAACAGTTTCTACAGCTGATGACACACGAAACGACTCCACCAATTCCTTTCTGACGCCCTCTTAAAACAGCCTTGTTTTCTCGGGGGGGAAAAACTATTTATGACGCGAGATAAAGTGACGTTTGACATGATAGTTATCATTATTATTTTTATTAATCTGTATGAATTGTATGACAAAAAAAATATTAAGTTTGTGGCGATTTATTATCTTTGAGATGTCGCATCCCTAGGGACTCAAACCGGCACCTCCCTACGAGGAAAAAGGCGGGATTATTGACAGAGAGACCGAGAGAGTAAAAAGGGGCTCTCAGACAATTGTTTTTTGGATAATATTCTGGTGCCATGTTATATCACTAATAAACAGTCGTATAGTGTTAAACGCATAAGTTTGATTTCCGACTCGGGAGGGTCGTAAAATTCTCCCAAAAGTCTATGGCAAAAATATTACTAAACCCTTGAAGATATGATACTACCTTAGCTTCATACACGCGCAACTAAAAATAGGGCCATAGACAGAATGAGTCTGTGAAGCATGTCATGAAAGGGCTTACAATTGTTATACGTTTCGCGCCACTTAGCTTTCAAGTATAATGTAGTGTAGTATACATTCAATTCACCAGATATTCTGATCAAACTCAAAACCCGAGAACAGTGAGAAATGAGGTTCATATCCGCCAATCGAGAGAAAGTCAAAATAATATATATAACTATACTAACTCCTCCCTCAATTTATGTTCAATACTTCTCTAAAGTCTTAATTAGATCAAAAACCTTTAAGAAAATTACTCATTATTTAAATTTTGCGAACATCAAATAAAGGTTAGATAATTGCTAATGCATTAGTTGCGTTACAAACTTAAGTTTCTCAGTTCCATTAATTGTTTTCTACAATAATATAAATATTCCTAGTATGTATAATATAAATATAATATAGAATTTGGCTTATGCGAATACATAATTAGTTCATATAGAATTAGTTCCATACTTTGTCGCTTCGACACTGAATCAATATAATGTTGGAAAGAGTTTTTACTGTGAAATCACATGGGTATCCACTCTAATAAGCATTGATTAAATAGGTAAATGACTCATTTAAAAATAGAATTAACTGACGTCAATAATTTTAAATGTGCAATTTATAAAATGAATCCACGTAACTGTAAGAGAAAATTTCAAAGTAATCAATGTCTCAGTGTATCTATGAAAATGTATTATGTACACAAAAATATTTCAAGTTATGAGAAAAAGATAGATATTCACAAGGAATACAAATAAATTGATCATCCCGAAATTTATATTACAAAAGGTCAACGGATCTTTAATGGGCAATTGTGTACGTTTCTATAATAAACTTCCGGATAGTACTACCACAGATATAATAATACTATACAAGCTTCTAATCCGGAGATTTAAATCATATATCTACATATTAAAACTAATTTTGATAAGGAGTAGGTACTACATTGTTAATGGTTATAAATTTATGATAAAACGCCATGCCCTGTTGTCGCTCTGCCCCACGACACGCAAAATAACTAGTAATATGTATTCAACATTTCAATATTGTCTAACAAGATGTATAGGTACGTAAACATATGGAACATTTTATTGTTTGTGAACAGAATCATCGTCGCGAAAAAAAAAATTAATCCTTCCATTAGGGGTTTTGATTTTTTTTTTTAATCTGACTTTGTCTATTTATTGTACAGCTTTAGGGTTGGAATGTCTTCCTGAAATTTCTATGACCACCACCTCGGAGAGAAACCCTATATAATAAAAAAAAATACACATCAAAAAAAATATTTGGCTTAACTTAAACTGGCGAATAAATCTCGTAACCAACAACATGCGTTAAAAATTAATATACATCTATATACAATAAATATTGTTAAATTATTGTATTCAATACTAATCAAACAATATTTTTTTAGGTATACCTATTGCTATTTGGAAGTCGAGTTTAACTCAACGAAGCGCATAATACCGCATACACAAAACTGCACTTAGCTCCTAAACGTGATCGTTTTCCTCAAACTCGTTTGACAAATCCTGTCCTAAAGTTATCTTAAAACTCTTTCCGAAAAGTGCAGATCATCACTTCAATATCTAAAGCACTTTGCTGATACCCATGTCACATCAGAAAACCGGTAGGCAAGTAAAAAGTCTAGAACCATACCTGGGGTAAATGTCAGTGGCAGTGTTAGTGTTCCTTATAAAACATGGAAAACGGATAAACTATTTAATCGGTTTTGAGTTTTTGACGTAAACATTATCATAGCAATGCTTGCTCGTAAACTATATTTTTATTGCGAAACAGTTTTAAAGTTTGCAATTGATACTTTTTGGGATCCATGTCTTGATTGGAGCAACCGACTGAGTGGTACGGGAATACATCTACGAAACATTTTGAGTTGCCTAACCTCTAAAAAATAAGTGCTGGCCAATATCTAATGGATAGTAAAAAAAAGGAGAACATAGTGCTTTAGAAGAATGCATTTATTCTAATTTTTAAAAGAGAGAGAATTAAATCTCTTGATTAAACCATTAATATGACAACTGTCTTTTTCTAAATAATGTTTTACGGTGTCAAGCAAAACCCTCAACATATTATGATAAGCGGAAGAATTAAAACCAATACACTCGGTTTTTGAGGCCCAACTTGCATGTGACTGTGTCACATTTAGATCATCCACTGGTTAATTTTTCCTCTTCCAACATGATTCTGATCAACGACATTGACATAACGGTACAAACTTCTGAGATTAATGACTCGGTACATATCGTGCTCGTACAATTCTTATCCTCTAATATTACAGTTCAATGATAGCAGTTAGTATCGAAATTGCGTTCGTGTTTTAACGGTTTGTTGTTCATGGATAATTTATCATTGATTTTAGTTCATGCACATAAAAAAATATCATTTATATCCGAAAGTAGGTGATTGAAAAATGGAGGGATTAATATTATATTTGTTTTTAAAAGCTTCGATCCATCATCTTAGAAAGTAGTCAAAAAATAAATCGAAATTTAAAAAACATGTTTTACGTTATTAGCGTTAATTAATATTCAATTGCATACGATGCAATTTTCAAGGTATAAACGTGCTCCCTGTATTCGAATTGAATAAGCGGAGCCTTTATTTAGTGGTATAAGTGATTTAATGGCTTGATATAAATATGTTCCCGCCAACCTTCGCCAGCATTTCTTTTTATATTTTATAAAGATCATTGACATTCGAACATCCCATACGGTTTTTTGTATCGAAAAGTAAAGGGTATTACTACATCAAGTTGATCCAGCACGATAACTGTAAAATATGGAATAATATTTTTTTGTATGAATACCGCGTATAATATATTAATGTTAATTTTATATTAATCTTAATAGAATAATTGTTATTATTATGAGAGAATTACAAGACTTTCGAATCAAATTTTACATTTGTGTAGTCCACACAAATGTAAAATTTGAAGTGAATTAAATTTAAAAATGTCGCAAATATCTTCTAGATGAAGTCCTTTGAGACATTATTTAATTTTTCACTTTTCAATCAACAATATCGATGGTGAGCCTTATATAATGGTAGTTTTATGTTACTTCATAATCCGTGAAGCTACGAATACATAAACACAAATGATAATTTTTTCAATAATTTCTCGTTAAAAATTATAGAAAAAATTAAATTAATTTCGATGTTTTTTAATAAGAATTTTTCGCGCGAGTTGGGCATCGTGAAAATTCCGAATTAAATTTATACATGTAAGTTATTAGAATATATTTTTATAAGCCATTTATTATATAAAATCCTGTACTACAGGTTTTGCGGCGAAAAAAATAATACATAAAATATGGCGCCATAACATATGTTTTTTTTTTTAATAATTTTGATTTATCTTGTGTCACTTTCACAAGTAAGTCGAATCTAACGACTCCTCTCAATCTAAAATCCATCAAGCAGTTTAGGCTATAAGCCGTATAGGCGTGCTAAAGAAATCTTCATATATACACTAGAAAAACATAACCCCTTCTCGCCGTCGAGTAAAAATCTTATTTTGCACCCTTAGGGGAAATTTGGGAATTATGCCATGTAATTTGTATGGGCCACCTTACCCTATCAAATAAAATGAGAAATAGACTACTTGTAGGTTTATGTACCAACTGTATCACGTGACGTGCATAACCAAGGGTACATTTCGGTATTAGCATAATAATAATGGAAATTAGGTCTTAGTCTTCAGTTCAGGTATCGCAATATTCTGCTATAGAGCGCTTGAAAATTACAAGTAGTAAAATAAAGCAATACTTTCAAAGAAGCAAAATACGCAATTTCGTTTACTTGGATGACATATTTTTGTACATTTATTTTGATTAAACAACCAAACTAGGTATATATTAAAAATGATATAATATATTAAAAACTATGTATTAAATTATAATAATTATTAAAAAAACAACGTATCTACGTACTAACTACAATAATAATAAAAAATAGTTCCAAAATTAAGAAATCTCACGGTTACAGACCATAAATGCGTGACAGGCGAACAATGTCGAAGTATAATCAACGGTGTTACATGAAACTCAATTTCATGAAGCATAAAACATGCACGATTAATTTTCGTCAAAAATATATGTTTACACGTAAATTAAGCAATGTATTTTATGATGTAAATTCGTCTTAACAGTTTGCAATAAAACTGTATCAAGTATTGGTGCAACAAACGGTAGTCTTAAATCGAAAACCATTAAGGTAGGTACCTTAATTTGCTGTATCGAAATATTGAAGCTTGCCATCGGCAACTCGCCCTCAATTATAGGTTGCTGGAGGTTCATTGATCTCCCGATTTTTCCTTTGTTATGATGTCGTGTGAACCTGGCTAAATCCATCTAACCGATGTGTTTTTGCGGGCGCGCACACATACCTAATGGTTGTCATATTTTATAAAGCTCAGCCTCAGCTAAATGTCAGTACACAAAAGGATAAAAGCTCTGTTATCTTTTAACGTAATGTGGAGCGTCATTGTAAACATATTATAAAGGCGCGGAGTCAAGAGTCCGAAGCATTTTGCAAAGCGACTCCTTGCGGGCTGCACATTCACGCGACGCGTAAAACCGTAAATTAACCCCGGTTTTTAAATTGTAAAAAATCAGGGTTTATCTGTGAATGTATTAAACTTCTCAGAAAATGCAGATATGGACTCAAACACTTATTCTCTTGATGGGGATGTTGGTTTCCAGCCACGGTATTGGTTCAAACGATAATTTTGAAACTGGATTTTCCTCAAGGGATGGCAGCTTTTACACCGACGATGCTGTTATAATAACCGGTAAGTTAAATTAGGATTACTTTATTGAACTTTTGTATTTAACTTAAATGGCGTAATTAATTTTAAAATATCTCGTGATTCTAAATTCTCTAAAATTGTGCATGAGTTAAGTAACTTTCTTTAAGTGAAAATTACCGCGAGCTGCAGTTTCCGGTACTCTTAAGTTTCAATTGGTTTCGAAAGGGATCCTTCGCAATTGAAAGTGAAATTATTAGTTACATGTCTCATCAAAGAAAGTGTCAATAGTAACTGATAGGCCGATGTTGTTGCCCGAACGTCTCCAAACAATGCAAGCCACATGTGGATATGAGGTTTTGAGGCTAGAGAAAGTAAAAAATTTGCAACTAAGAATTCCGGCCACGGCGAAAACCAGGATCATAAATAACTATTACATTTACATTTAGAGCTACCTATTGGTTTTATATCAACCGGTTTTAGAGTTTTTGGTTTTGGGAAGCAACTCTCGAATATTTTGAATGGAGAAAAAAAATATTTCTTGATTTGTACGAGTTTGTCTCCGGCTCGATGAGGTCTACAATATGTTCGGAACCTTATACGCACGTGGGCTAATACTCAGAATATAATAAGTTAGGGATCAATTTAATGCAAATCTTCAGCCGCCCACATGTCCGCCGTCGACAACATCAATCAAAACCAAAAGCATTGTCTTCTTAAAGTTCGCCGGAAAGTAAGCCGTAAGAAGGTATCCACTTAATTTTTTGTTGCTCACATCGAGGACATTAATTAGATCGGTGAATCGATATTGAGGCTGGATGATGCCCCTGACATTTCATCGCGTTAGATTACTGAACCCGGAATACTTACAGCAATTGTCATTTAAAACCTTGTTAAAGATCAGTCGTTGAAAACACTTACTTAGTTGCGTCGTAAATCCTAAAGGACAACTATGTTTAATACTTAGTGAAACTCAAATAAGTGCGGGTCGAGCTCGCACGGAGGGTTCCTGACTACGCATTTGATATGGTTTTATTTGCTAGGATAATAGCTTTGATTGAATGGCCTTACAGCTCAGTTGGTAGTAGCTCAGCCTTCTGCGCTGCAGGTCGTGGGTTTTAACCCAGGACAAACATTTATGTGACGAACATAGATGTTTGTTCTGGTCATGGCGTGAAATGTCCATGAAAAATAATGACATTCTGTGAAAAATTCAACCGGCTACCTTTTCAAGTAAAAGAGGCATTTATATTGACGTTGAATGCTTAGTTTTCGTTGTTAATAAGCTTAATACGTCTAATATCGTAATCTTAGGTTTACCATGTAGGCGCAGGAGCTTAAAATCCTTGATGAAACCAAGCCAAGCATACTACCGAACAGGCAAATTAAATTACTTGTCAAGTTCAAGGCATCTACATCCAGCCAGCTAGCACGTCATGCTTGTTGTGTTACATACGAAATAAAGGATAAACTGCTTTATTTCTCGGAGATAAAGATTAAATCGTTTCATTGGTACCACATGTTTACTTTTATTTATTTTGGATCTAGGAACCTTTAAAGGCCCTGTTTTTTCAAAGTGTATCTGGAAACGAAGCTTAATTACTTAGTCCTGAGAGTCCTGAGTTTAATGTGGGCATTTATTCCAACTCCTGGCCAAGGCTGTTTATTTACGTTAACGTTTTTATTTATTTAACGGGTAGTATGCTGTCCACACCACATGTGCGGTCTCACAAACCGCGCCGCGCCAAAGTGTGTTTTCGTAAAATCACCCCATTTTCCGCGCGATTATTACCGGATTTTATAATGTAGCTGTACATTAAGTTGCAATCACTTAGCAGTAAATGCTTATATGATAGGTATAACTAAATCCTTAAGATTAATTTCTAAATCATTACCGGCCTAGTATTTACCGCAACCGCAGCCCTTGCGTTAGGTTTTTACTACACCTACAACTATTATACAAAAAACGGTGAATTTAATTGTATAAGGGTTGTTATATCGCGGTTATTCATAACATCAAAATTAAGAGAATACCTGGAATATATTTTTGTGTCGTAATAACGGGATTTATCGTTAGTGTTTAAGTCATCAACCGTAGCATGCCATGCAACTGGATTCCAAAACGTTCAATAAGACAGACGGAAACCGCTATACACCAATCCAAAATAAATAACACATGTTTACGACATTCACTTTACAATGGAATGCGTTTCGTCCTTTGAATAATAATTAAGATCGATTTTTTTCGATTATCGTCAAAGCCCGAATCGGACACTTCATGATTCATAATTTACAATAATTAGGTACAATTTTTTTTTAAACCCCAAGAATTTTCTTCTGGGCAATTGAATGTTTCTATGAAAGACTAACTTTTTTAAGCGGCAATTATCATCCATATCGCTTCAAAAAAATCTTAAGAGCTACCATACAAATGTATGTCTAAGAAAAGTCTTCCTACACCAATATAAAATAAAAACACTTTGAAATATCCCTTTTAGAGTTATGTTATTTCAAAGGAATTGACCACAAACCGATATACAAACGAAGTCAAAAAAATGCCAAAAGCTATTCCCCGAGGGTCCCTATCTTGCAGGGACCCGCCCTGGAGGCCCCGATTTATCTCGATCAATTCGATTAAAAGTACCAACAGCAGGAAAAGTACTTTTTCAGTACTTATATTTTACTTGACTTAACATTGAGAATCAAGAATAATCATGGTTAAGATTTCGTACATTATTATCTGCTGGAGTAATATTAAGATTAAAATCATCATTCACTTGTCAATAATAATTATGGTCAATTGAACATTTTAAATATTTAAATAAAAAAATAACAAAGCAAATTATAACACTGCACGAGAATGTACCTAGCATTATTTCAGCTTTTTTGCATTCACAATACTATATTCAAATCAAAGACGAAAATTGATGGCAAAAATGATTTTGTCTACAAGTGTTTCAGACGGGAATGTCGGGAACTTAAAAATATGCAAAATCAGTCTTCAACAATTATTTTTTTATAATTAGTGATAGTAAGTAAACCGCTTAATAAAGTTCCTCTTTTTAGTCGAGGATTAAAAAGTTATTTCAAAAATCAGCAATCAACTCCGACATCAAAAGCTACTGGATTAATTATGATGAACGAGACATCACGAGAAAAACTGGTTTTATAAAAGTGTATCATTAGCAAACTCGATGCATGGTAAATGATATGTGATCTGCGATTACGGTGCTTACACATGGTTAATGATTTGACCGTTATTAATTGACACGACAAGCGCTATCTGCGAATAAATTGCAAAAAATGCTATACGATTCATAATACTCGTAATGTACATTATACCTCAATGCTGTGATCCGATCTTGCTATTTAATATCATTGCCTATAAAAGCGCTCGTCGCGAAGTTAGCCTAGATGTTCTATATCGATCATCACATTCAGTAAGTGGATGGGTGGCCGTGTAATGGCATTTATAAACGAGCGCTTCAGTGCTTAGAAGGGTACGTTAAGACGTCGATCCCAGCTTAACTAAGTAGTCGATTAGCTCTATCGGAGGCCTTCGGGTGGCTCGAAAACTTACTGTCACGAAAGAAGAGTTGCCCATACATGTAACTGTTGTAAATTTTGCGACAGAAAACCATTAATTCAACTGTTAACATAAAATGTATAGGGTTGAATATATAAATTGTAGAAGAGATGCAATGCATTTTAAGAGCATAACACTCATTTTAAATTCTTCATCAGGTTTAAAATGTATTAAAGATATTGATTTGTTTTACTTGGTTTGTTCAGCTCACGTCGGACGTGTAAAGCGAGAAGCATTGAACTCCACACGCGATGGAAAACAGTTGCTGTTTCTTCGACCCAGACAGGTGGGTAACAAAATAACACTATTATTTTAAAGGGATTATCATGGTTACCTACCGTACCATAGAACCTGGTGAACACTTCAAGTTTTCATTTATGCAAACTCTAAGGTTACTTTGGCTTCCAATATTTGAACGGAGTTGCATATGCCGTTCACTTATTATCATCGAGTATGCTACGCGTCGCAAAATCGGGAGCTAATTAAACCTACTTTTTTCATCACTTATTTTTAAACACTCAAACTTTAGCAATAAATATTTACTTAAATCTCAAAATATGACAACTGGTTCTCCCCATATCAAACAACCATTTCTCTCCGATATAATAAGGTCGATGCATAGATAAAGAGCGTGGTGGCCCAGGGGCACAGACGCCGACTTTCAATCTGAAGGTCGCTGGTTCAAACCCACACGTGCACCAATGAGTTTTTTCACTTGAAAAAATGTATGTGCGCAATACCACGTTCTCAAAACGGTGACGGAAAACATCGTGAGGAAACCGGCATGTCTTAGAACCAAAAATTCGACGACATGTGACATCTACCAATCCGGATTGGGCTCCCGTGGTAGATCAGAGCCCATTCACTCGCGAGAGTTTATCGAGAATTATCGAGAGTAGGCCGGTGTCCCTGCAGTGGGAACATTAGAGGTTGGTACGGATAGATAAAATGTGAATATCAACATGCATATTACATTATTTATTCATTATATTACATAAAGCCCCTGTGATATGGATGTACGATCCAAAAAAGCAAAATGGGTAGTATGCCTGCAGTGCAAAAGGGAAGGTGGAATTCCTTTTTGCTCTTGGGTACTGAATACAGGTTGTGCCCATATACGAGACGTATACATGTTACAGTAAAGCGATTAAACCTCGACGAGCAGGACAAACAAGTAATTTTACAAAAGTTTAAAAATCCCCACCTGAGTTATTTGTTGCGTACTTCGTTAAATTTTATTGAAATTTTATTTTTTCTGTCAGCCCCTCATTTCCAGGCAGCAGATTAAGCGGCAACGTAATACAAGAGGCCAAAATAATTATAAAATATAATACCAGACATCTTTATAATTCCTGGACATAGGAGGAACATGCTACTTTCAGGGCAAAATTTTATTCGATAGTAGCTTGTCTTTGTCGATTTACAAGAGCGTTGATACGTTAACTTCTCTCAGAAAATATTTTTAGGACATAACAATTACGAATACACAATGTTTAGCGAAACAATAAAATTTAAATACTATTTTTCAGCATATAGATGATGGGGCATTCGGTGTCGAATGTCAAACGAATTTGGGTCACAGGGGGACTTGCAAGAGTTTTCGCGATTGCTACCCTTTACTCAAAGTGGCCGACATGTCGGGATGGGACGGATGGGTCATGGGTCACTATGACACTTGCAGCTACATCAGCGGGGATAATACTGAGGTAAGAAGATTTGAAACCAAATTACTTGATAGAGATAAAAATGTATTCTTTAGGATACCGGGCGTACGTTACCTATATTATACTATAAGCTATTTCATAACTTAAAAGTCTCGTTTACACAAATGGCCAGTTTACTTGTTTTCAACTTTAATTTTGGTAGCAACATGCTACCTTGATACTAGTAAAGTGCAGTTTGTTATCTGTTAGCAGGAAATAGAATCGGTAATTGCTAAATATGCCAGGAGACATGGCGAGCACAGGGACTCCGTAGAGAAGCGGAGCTTGTCTTGACAGGAAACTTAACCCAAATTGTTGACCCGAGTATATTTTTATCAAATAAAGAAATCATTTTACAGGTCTTCGGAGTATGCTGCACAGAACCCTTAGGCACACCACCACAACAAGAACCAGACGTACAGAGATTGGGAATTCTTTCACCAGTAATGCCTGTTCAACTGCCTCCGATGCATATGCCAAACGGATATGGGTGCGAATAATAAAAAAACTAAGGCTGAGTGTGATTCGGAATCACACAATGAGGGTTCCGAACTAGAAATTATATATATTCTTTTTAGAATATCGGCCATAATAATACACACATAATGTATTATGTCAAAAAAATGGCTTGAAATGGAAAATATCACATAATCAACGACTATTCAATCCAATTTTCATAAAACAGTAGTTCTTGGCAATACTATTTGAACAATTGAGGAGAATTCGTCACATTGATGAATTACACAAATAGCTTATTTAAATTGTTTAAAATTAATGTCAGAAATACTTTTACTAATCATATTAATAACAATAATATACACTGATTGCAAAAAATGGTGGTACATATCGCTCGCAGTGCGAGTACGAATCACATTGGGCTGGTTTTTATTATATCAAATACCTAACTCGCCTATGCATCGATCTTTACCATGCATTATTCAACTTTCAGTTTTCCAGCTCGCTTCGGTATTTCAGCATTAAATCCATCATGGGCTTTAAATCAAAATACAGATGTCAGACAAATACCCGCTCAGTGGCCTCCTACCATTCCCCCGCTGCCTACGCACCCCCCTGACCACGCTGCACCTACGCATCCACCGCCAATGGGTAAGATTTATGCGAAGCTTTTTAATAGTAATATATTCCCATATTCCACAGAATGCCCAATAATACTAGCGAGTCAACTTCGATCTTATTTTATTCAAATGTACACATATGATGCATTACACAATAATATTGTAAACATCAAATACGTCTATCCATTTTATTAACGTAATTATTATCAGGTGTCACTAAACCAACTCCGATAAACGGCAAACCACCAGTACAATCAACTTGGGCGACCAGACCACCTAGCACAACCAGACCTACCACAAAAGCAGTGAGTCAAAAGTATTATACAATTACATATCTATTGTATGCACATACTAATAATATTCTTAAAATATGACTGATTACTAAATATTTTGTAATTCGTCAGACATGGCAAACAATGGTGCCGTCCCAGCCAACGAAACCTACACAGCCCGCTGTAACTGGATGTGGTGCCAAAAATGGACCTCAGGTAAAATTTCAAGTTGGCATAATTTCTAAAACAAATTTGTCCCACAGCGAGCCCACAGAGCGAGTTGTTTGACGCCCACAGTTTTGAATACCGAAAAGTTGGATGAACTCTTTTCAAGTCACTGGGATTCCAGGCCATGTTTTTTGGCGATAGCTGGCTACACACACAGATAGAGACGAAACAGTGAAAAAAGGTCTTACTATTACAGGAGAAAATACGTCACCAAGTACATATTTTAATCTTATTAACACTACGAGTTCTACATTAAATAATAAATGCAGATTAATTACTACTAAACATATATATCTCCAAACGTAATTGAAAAACATTTATAGGAGATACATTCCTATAAATGTTCTAAATCTATTTTCTTTGTTTCCTGACGACATAAGGGCAATTTTCAATCTATTATAAGCAAAACGCCAATTAATTATTTTCATATCTAGACCTACGGAAGCAATGACCTGCAGGACGAAGAACGTATTGTGGGTGGTCACAACGCCGAACTCAACGAGTGGCCATGGATCGTGGGGCTGTTCAACAGCGGTCGTCAGTTCTGTGGCGGTTCCCTCATCGATGACCGACACGTTTTATCTGCAGCTCACTGCATCGCCCAGTAAGTATTGGAATAACAATAAAAAGTCGCCTGATTTATTTGAGAAATTTACGCAAGCACATACACTGCTTCTCAAAAATTTGGCAGTTCCGACAGTTCCTACGTTAAAAGTAAACCACTATAACAAAACTAGAGATCAATAATTATAATAATTGTTATGGAGGATGTCAAAATATGTATGAATTTGCAGTATCATGTCCGAAGTAAAAACGTAATAAAAATGAATATGGGCCGAGACTGTCGTTATTTAACGCACGTTCGCGACGAACATATCCAATAGTACAATTTCATACCAAAAGAATGTTTGTGCTATGGTGTGATGATGGAATATAGTAATGTGACTAGCTCACAGTATTGATTCATTAATCAGCTCATTGCTTCACTTGTATTGGTGCTCTAGAGATACTCTACAAATTATTACACTACCTCAGCAACCGTATTGTATACTAAATGAAAATCATAATTCAAATAATTTGGTCATTTACAGTATGACGTCATGGGACGTCGCCCGCTTGACCGCAAGACTCGGAGACTACAACATTAGAACCAATGCTGAAACACAACACATCGAAAGGAAAATTAAGAGAGTTGTAAGACACAGAGGATTCGATATGCGGACTTTGGTATGTGTAATTACGAAGTAGCTCTAGCTAGGTCTTTCTAAACTTATTGCTTTGATTTTTGTCCGACTTTTTTAATTTCGTTCACTTTATGAAACTTTTCGTTCAAAGAATATGGTTTTACAGTTACAACGTATTAACGTTTCAGTACAATGACATCTCCATCTTGACGATTGACCAGCCAGTGACTTTTACGAAGAACATTCACCCAATATGCTTACCGGGTGGAGCAAGAGCGTATGCTGGACAGATAGCTACAGTCATCGGATGGGGCAGCTTGCGTGAGAGTAAGTCAATCGACTGGCCTCGAAGTCAGTAGGTAGTAGCTCTGCCTTCTGCGCTGTAGGTGGTGGGTCGATGCCCACCCAGAACAAAACATTTGTGTGACGAACATCATATGCAAAAACTTGTGAGGATTTAATATTTTTATGTTGAAATTAGTAAACAATTGAATGAAAACTTATTATTTATACCAATCCCAGGGAACTTTTATGGATAAATCAAATACAGCATTAAATCGAACTGGAAGGGAATTTTATCAATTTAGTAAAAGTTTCCGTGATTACCTGCAATATTTTAGTAGAGGGTTGAACTATATTACAATTATTTTGTACATAGTATGTCCAGCGAATAAACTAATGTGGCCAAAATTTTTGTGTCGCATCGATAATTATGCACTGTTTAAAAATTAATTTTGATTTTAATTCGAAATACACTTTATTATTATGATACCTCACGTACCTACCCAAAATATCTGATACAAATATTATGTTGCCTTACCGCTTTCCTGTAGGTGGGCCTCAGCCATCGGTCCTGCAAGAAGTCTCCATCCCTATCTGGACGAACTCGGAGTGTCGCCTCAAGTACGGAGCAGCTGCGCCCGGCGGAATCGTCGATCACATGATATGCGCCGGGAAGGCCAGCATGGATTCCTGCAGTGTAAGTACCCATAGCCCGAAATCCGGCTGCAAAATTACTACGATCATTGAGTTTTTAATCGAATAATTATCAATAGGGGAACATATTAGGAGTACAAATAAGATTCCGCCGTTTTATTGTAGATGGCGCGGCACGGAGTTTCGGTTAGCTTTCGCAGATGATAACCGGCTTAAAAAATAGTTTGGACATTCAAGAACAACATAACCTATTAATATCATTGATTTTATATTGGTAAATTATAATTTTTATAAGTTGAAAATGTCAAAATTTGAGCCAAGTAAGCGTCATTTGCGGGAAATATTAGTTTACTTCTTTAATTTAAAGAAATCTGCTGCTGAGGCGCATCGATTGCTCGTAGAAGCATATGGTGAGGTTGCTTTGAGTGAGAGAACGTGTCGAGAGTGGTTTCAAAAGTTTAAAAATGGTGATTTCGACGTAGAAGACAAAGATCGCAGTGGAAGGCCAAAAATTTACGAGGATGCAGAATTGGAGGAATTATTGGAGGAAGATTCATCTCAAACACAAAAAGAACTTGCTCTAACATTAGAAGTCACTCAGCAAGCAGTCTCACATCGTTTAAAATCATTAGGAATGATTCATAAACAAGGAAATTGGGTTCCGTACGAATTAAAGCCGAGAGATATTGAACGCCGATTATGCTTAAGTGAAATGCTGCTAGCTAGACATAAAAAAAGGGTTTTTTACATCGTATCATAACTGGTGATGAGAAGTGGATACATTATGACAATCCAAAAAGAAGAAAATCATGGGGATTACCTGGCCACGCGTCAACATCAACAGCAAAACCGAATATTCACGGAAAAAAACTTATGCTGTGTATTTGGTGGGATCAGCTAGGTGTAGTGTATTATGAGTTGCTTAATCCGAGCGAAACAATTACTGGAGCCCTCTATCGAACACAATTGATGAGATTGAGCCGAGCTCTGAAGGAAAAACGCCCTCAATACTATTCTAGACACGAAAAAATTATTCTTCTGCATGACAATGCTCGTCCACATGTTGCGGCTCCCGTGAAAAAGTACTTGGAAACACTTGATTGGGAAGTGTTACCCCACCCGCCGTATTCACCAGACATTGCACCGTCCGATTATCACCTGTTCGGGTCCGTAGCACATGCTCTGACGGCGCAGCGGTTCACATCTTATGAGGATACCAAAAATTGGGTTGATTCGTGGATAACCTCAAAAGACAAGGAGTTCTTCAGACGTGGGATTCGAATGCTGCCTGAGAGATGGGAAAAAGTGGTTGCAAGTGATGGGCAATATTTTGAATAAATTTATATTACCGTTCTTCTACAATAAATATTTAATTTGTGTTAAAAACGGCGGAAGCTTATTTGTACTCCTAATATTTTTGCCTAGGTGCCAATCAACCAATCAAATCAGAAAGTGGCTGCTTGTATTTTTAATCAAAATAAAATTAGTTAGCTATTCCGAAAAAAAAAACGTTCACTTGATTTTCAAATATATTTTAGACCACTTTCACAAAATTTGGGTTGATGTTGCGCTGTAGTAAAGTGGATTATTGGGTGTGTGAATATGACTCCGCCCTTTCTCAACAGATGTCGTTTTTAGTATTGTTTACGTGTACTAATAAATGACCATACTTGTATTCGATAGTACTGAATGTCAGCTATCTAACGCATTTTATGATATTTGGTTGAAGTGTAAGCAACAATTGTTTTCACCTTTTCGAAAATGTCGGTTTTTATTCCAAATAAACGTCATTTGCGGGAAGTGTTATTACATTATTTTATTGCGAAGAAAACTGCAGCGGAAACTTATCGTTTGCTTGTGGAGATTTATGGTGAGCATGCTCCGTCTAATACAACTTGCAAGGAATGGTTTCGACGATTTCAAAATAACGATTTTAGTACTGAGGATAAAGAACATGGAAAACCACCAAAAAAATTTGAAGATGCTGAATTGGAAGCATTATTGGCGGAAGATTCTTGCCAAACTCAATCAGAATTAGCTGCAGCATTAAATGTTGATCGTTCAACTGTTGCAAAGCGTTTACAAATGATGGGAATGATTCAAAAAGCCGGTTACTGGGTTCCACATGATTTAAAAGAAAGAGACATGGAACGTTGGAAAACCATTTGTGAAATGCTGCTTCAAAGACAGCAAAGAAAAGGATTTTTGCATCGGATAGTCACAGGAGACGAAAAATGGATACACTACGAAAATCCTAAACGCAAAAAAGCTTGGGTGAAACCAGGCGAACCAGGCCCATCACAGCCAAAAATAAATATTCACTGTGCCAAGGTCATGCTCTGTATTTGGTGGGATCAGAAAGGTATTGTATATTATGAGTTGCTCAAACCCTCTGAAACTATTAATGGAGAAGTTTACCGACGACAACTAATGCGTTTGAAGCGAGCCATAGAAGAAAAACGACCAGAATGGGTGAATAGACATAACAAATTAGTTCTTCAGCATGACAATGCCAAACCGCATACCGCAGAAGTCGTAAAAAGATATTTAGAGGGACAGGACTGGGAAGTGTTACCCCACCCGCCATATTCACCAGACATAGCTCCTTCGGATTACCACCTATTCCGGACGATGCAGACAGACCTTACTGGAGAAAAGTTTACTTCATGTGAAAGTATCAAAATTTGGATTGACAACTGGATAAGCTCAAAAGACCAGGACTTCTTCCAGCAAGGAATACGAAAACTACCTGAACGATGGGCGAAGGTTGTAGCTGCAGATGGAGCATACTTTCAATAATTTTTTTTTTAATTTTGTAAGCGAACAAATGTGTTTTATTTTGACAAAAAGGGGCGGAGTCATATTCACACACCTATTATAATTTAACAAATTAATGATTTTTTTTTCGGAATTATCTAGTTGATAATTAATCTTTATTTTAATTTAAAATACTAATGGTCACGGTTTGATAGGCACCTAGGCAAAAATATATATCCTCATTCATAATTATATATATTATAAAAAATAGATTTCGATTCAAAACTCGATGAACGCCGGATCTCAGGCTACCAGAAGCAGTTCAATGGAATTATCGAATTAAAAACTAGTCACTATAATATATCCACTTTCTAGTTCGTTGATTTTTTTGATCTCGCTGAGTTTATATAGCCGTATGGCATTTCAATTCGTCGTGATTTTGTTATCGAAACTTTGCATATGTCGTTTGATGCCATTTTTATTGACGTAGTGCAGTCGGTCTAGGCACTGTGCTCGAATTTAAAAGCTGTTTCATGATCTAGTTTCTGCAAATAAGTAGTAATTTTAAATATTTTCTACTTTTATTTTGGAAGGTGCGTTTCTTTATTATTAAATGATATTTAGATATATGGCTCTCATAAAACAGGAAGATAACTATATTTCTGGCCGACAATTACTAAAACAAAATTGCATAATTGAAGCTGTTTCAAGTCCAAATTTTAATAATTATTGTTTTAAGACAAAGAACGAAATAGATAGTTTGAGTTAACCTTGGTGCCCGATTAAGCACTAGCGCCAATGCTTCCATAGGATAATCTGTGAACCTATTTATTTACCAACAGGGAGACAGTGGTGGTCCATTGATGGTGAACGAAGGCGGATCCTGGAAGCAAGTGGGTGTGGTCTCGTGGGGTATTGGGTGCGGTAAAGGCCAATATCCAGGAGTCTACACACGCGTCACCGCCTTCCTCCCTTGGATTCAGAAGAACTCTAAGTAATTTCACACACAAACATCTACACTAGTTGTATGAGTAGCTCAACACTTTGTAACACGGAGTAAGTGTTGCATTTTGTTGTTTAACATAGAAAAAAAACCCTCTAACTGTTTAGTAGTTTGCATACCATCATGTCTGAAGGCAATTTCGTAGAAATATGGTGGAGCCGTCTAAGTATTGATGATTTTCAGTTGAATATTCTAGATTCAGCGAATTACTGTCAACGAGCATCTACTAATTAAGATATTAATAAAAACCTACACTGCAAAATTACAATATTATTCAATGAATAATTTGTGGAACAATCATTTTGAGAAAGGCAACCCCAACAACTTGTTTTTCTCAATTGATTGATATATATTTGTGGAAATTGTGCCAATTTATAATAGGTTTATTATAATAAAAGATATAACTTAAGCGTATGATGTATTATTTCTGGACACGCTACATACGAGTGCGAATATAATATTTTTGAATTCAACGAGTGTTAAATACAAAATTAATAAAATGTTATTTAATAAAACATAAACACATCAACTAAGTTAAACAGCGCTTATTCAGTCTTCTTTCTTCAAATAAAGCGAATTACATGATTTAGACATTACATAAAATTATTCTAAAAATGGCATAAAACAACTTAACATTAATGGGATACCCTGTCTATCAATAGTTCATTATAATAGGTATAGAATTACGTATATTATGTATATTACTTCATTTAGTGGAAGACACGCAAGCGATATTACTAAAAGTCTGCACTAGACAACATAAACTGAATTGACAAAAAAAGTATTGATTGAAATTAGTGAAAAATATTGGAAATATAAAGCGTCACCAAATGTCATCATTATAGTTTTTTAAGTTTTTACAAATTGTGCTAAAGGCGTGTTCGGAAATAAAAACAATTATTTTAAAACTGAATTGACTTTTAACCATTATATTAATAAAGGGAGACAATATCTACACAATGTTAATTTCACAAAGTGAATGTCTTTAATTCTGGACTTTCTTTAATAGACCTGGAGACAAAACTGATAAAAATTCAAAATCTACATTTTACTTATTTTTCATATTATAACACTGATGCGTATCCACGATGACTATTTCTTACCAATAAAAAGTTTCAATCAAAGATAAAACACGCTCTAGCTATATTTATCTACTTAAATCAATAAAACTCACATAATGTCTCATAATTCTGCTTGACTTGGAAAACTGTACATTATATAACTTAGAATCATGAGTAGACTAAGGCAATCCCATAAAATAGCTTATCTTCATTATTGTCTATCATTGGCACCAGAAACTATAGCTATAATTATACTAAATGTCAAAGTTGGACACCTGTAGTTGCTGAAGAATGTTACGTGCTGAAACAAAGAAAAAGAGATTCGACAATGTTTTTTATCTTTTATATTTTATCTAGTTGTGATCTAACCATCATAAATTACCAATAGTCTAGAGTTTACGTAAAACTTTTAGACTAGACTATTGGTAATTTCTCTGATAACATTTTTGTCATGGCTATCGGAATATTATGGAATAACTTATTTGACTAGAGGAGTGTTAGCGGGTTAGTAGTAAAATATGGCATCGATGAGCGCACCACTCGTTACATGTTGTTACATGTTACATCAAGTAACATGTAACAACATGACATAAACCACCGCTGCCGAGAAACTAGTTTACTAACGAATTACCTTGGAAATATCCCGTGTCGTACAAATCATCGGGGGTAGGGATAAAAGGCGGTTCCTTGTTAAGCTGGCCCTCCCAGTCTACGTTTCTGAAAAGCGACATTTCGCGTACGTCCGCAGCCGCCGGTCGCTCCGCGGGGTCCATCGTGAGTAGAGCTTCGATGGCGCTCACAGCTTGTGTCGAGAGGGCTTCGTCATCTTCGGGCCACTCTAGGTCTGTAGATGGCACAGAGTTTTAATCCAGTAGGGAGCTCGTAGACGCAATTTCTCACGTAAACGCTTTTTATCTCTCCGGTTAGCCGGACAAGGTAAAAATACACGCTTGCGATTGGCGTAAGTACAACGCGTATAGCTTTTGAAGGGAAACTAAGTACAATACATTATAATTTTTTATAATGTACTTAGTTTCCCTTCAAAAGCTATAAGCTATTTCAGCCTTCTCGCTTGTTGTTAAGCGACGATGAGGCCGATGATGTCGATGCTAACAAGGAAGGTCTAGAAAAAGAAAAACTCTTGACGTCAAGAGGCCCAAGTTAAGTATCATTGGAGTAGAGCACTCGCATGTGTTCGCGTTAAGGTACGCGTCCTTATTATCGGAATCGGAACGTACGGAACGTCGTTTGTTATTTAATTAAATAAATACAAAACTAAAAATACAGACGTTGCACCACTAGGTCACAACCCTAATATCAATTATCAAAAAAAAGAGCATGTACTATTCAAACTAAAAAAATAACCAGTGGAATATTAAAGTACTCACTTCTTGATAATATATTTTTAAAGACGGCTTGTGGTGTTTCGTCATTGAATGGTGGTACTCCTGTCATGAATTCGTAAAGGCACACTCCTAATGACCACCAGTCTACTTGCGGACCATGTCCTTGCCTAAAATATTGTTACAACAAATTATCAATAATATAATAAACAATATAACATTAAGTCAATATTATTAGAATATACTATAATATATTCATTATAATATTATTAGAATGAAACTCACTTAAGCAGAAGTTCGGGGGCCAAATAATCCGGTGTGCCCAATATTCTTTGGTCTGACATTTGAACATTTCCTCGTCTGACGCTCTTCGGTGTACGATACGGTGTTTGTGCAGCTGCTAAAGGAGTTTTGCATAAATCCGTTGGCGATCTGTTGGCATCACCCTGTAAATTATAACGGACCAGAGTTGGTCGTGGCATCGGCTTCACATCGGAAGATAGGTTCCAATATTACAATGAGATGTTAATTGACTGTTAAACAATCGAAACAAGCAGCTTCATTACTTTCATTCCTTATTTCACCATGACCATTTTAAAAAAGAAATATGCAAATTGCAAAATACGCAATTTCGTTTACCTATATGCCATATTTTTCCAGTTATTTGGATTTAAAAACAAAACTACTGACACGATTTTTGGTGAAATTTCTATTGGAACAATTCGAAAATATACCCTTAATAAAAAATATAATTTTCCAATTCGTTTAATTAATGACGGAATTCTGATGTAATTAATTTAAAAAAAACATCCGATTGATAACCTTCTCCTTTGGATGTCGATTAAAACCATCGTAAGAAACCATAGCGAGTTGGTAGGGTAAATGCCCTACTGGTTTGATTCTACTGAACTGGCCTCAATGAAATATACACAACAAAAATAATAACGATTACCTTACTCATCCGTCTTATGGGAAATATTTCTAAACTAGTGGAAACATGTTTGCTGAAATTGAAAGACTTTTCCTTGACACCTGAAGCTGGATGGTCATCTGTCGGCAGGTTGAAGCGTGTTTCTTTTAATTGCTTTTTCGTTTGTTGGTTCTTGTTGTTCGATACTGGAGTTGAGAAGATTACGCCTACATTGAAATGATGGCTGTCGTTTTGAGAAGCCCATCTGGAATTTGAGAATCATACTTATTATCTCCGATTTCACGTCAAAATTTACGCGCACATGCAAACATATTTTAAAGTCAAGTCAAGTCTAAAATCTTTATATCTGTTAAATTCTTAAAAATTACTTGGAAACGTCAATTTTTTTTATATAATCATGTACCTAGTTTGCGTTCTTAAAACTAAGTTTAGCGCTTGTTTAAACCCTATCCGACCTTCCATGGGGAAGAATAAGCAAGAAACCGTCACACAGGTATGTCAATACATACCTCTTTTTAAGCACTCCTTTGATAGGGTTCTTGCGTCGGTCCGGCGTAGGATGTAAAGCCATACGCTTGGGAGTATTTTGACTCAACTCTAATGCCATGATCTCTTGAGTTAGGCCGCTATGGTTCTCTTTGGACTCTGCTAAGCTGGTTACGCCTGTTGGTGTATCGCCGTCTCCTTCTAATATACGCTTTCTCTTCTTCGCCCTAAAACTGAGAGGATAATATGCATATGCAGTGTCTTAAACTACGAAGGAATACTTGGATCGGTGTTCTGCGATTTTCTAAGGTTTCAATTATATATAGAATGTCTTCAAATATGGCAAAAAAATGTCAATGATATTACCTAATAAAATATGCATTTGCAGTATCACCAAATATATATTGCAAAACTTTTTAAACATTTTATATTTACAAATAAATTTGAAGTTTCTATCGGTTACAATCACCGTTTACAAAAACTTTATGCAAATAAGTTGCCTTACAGGAATATGCCACAGACAGACCGCTTACGACGAGGGGTTAAAAGAAATGAAATAAAGCTGGTATAGGAAGTTACCTTGGTATCCTCTTCAAGGAATGTCCTCTACATAGAGGGGAGGTTGACTGATCATGTTGAGAATCTGACATGACAGTTGATTCACTTATAGAGGAACCATTGGCGCTACTTATATCGGTGGACTTGGTGCTTCTTGAGTTAGTGCTGGTTTTGGAACTTTCACAGGTATGGTATGAACTTAGAGATTCTGAACCAGAATCATGGGACTGAAAGTAAATAACCAAAAAATATAGAACCGTACCAGCCTCTAATATTCCCACTACAGGGATACCGGCCTATTCTCGATGATTGATTGTGAATGGGCTCTGATCTACCACGGGAGCCCAATCCAGATTGGTAAATATGACATGTCGTCGAATTTTTGGTTGTTAGACATGCTGGTTTCCTCACGATGTTTTCCGTCACCGTTTCGAGAACGTGGTATTGCGCACATAAATTTTTCAAGTGAAAAAACTCATTGGTGTTTGAACCAGCGACCTTCAGATTGAAAGTCGGCGACTTTGGCCTTTGGCCACCACGATAAAAAGACAAAAAATGGTAATACTTACAACATTGTCCAATGTAATACTATCAGCACTCATAAAAGGATGTATGCCTGACAGTTGTGACTGATCTAACAAAGGCGAGTTCTCAAATCCGCCGACACCATCAAACAGTCCTTTTAATTTGCCTGTAAAACACATTCCTTCAGTACGATGTCCAATTTGTGAAAGCAAAAACAGCGATTCAACTTTCTAAAATCTCTCTCTAGATGGTAATGCATAAGCAAGCTTCATTACAGTACATGAGCATACAGGAGCAGGAGTACAGCAGTACAGCATGTGAAGAAGTTCAAAAGAATAATATTTCTAGCCTAGTGGTGAAGATTCTGTTAGTGACAGACCTAACTAAAACTAAACAGCATCCATCTCATTTTGTTACATATGGAGTAAAGGTACCAAAATATTTGAAACTGTTAACAGGTTTTTTTTAATTTTAGTTTCGACTTTCTATTTTTTATTTATTTATTTCTTTTTTATTTTAATTAACGACACTATCAGACTAAATTATGAATTTTAAATGACCTTAATATCAAATAACAAATGTGTTATAAAGTTATAAACTATGTACAAAATTTTATTAAAACCACTGGCCATCAATAACTAAATTCTCTTAAAAACTATTTATTTTCCCGTTAAGAAGACCCTATCAGAAAAGTTGAATCTCTGTCTAGTTAAATAGCAACAGTAACAGCATACTAGTCTGCTTAAGTTCATCAAGAAGGTTCTCACAAGCATCCGAGGACACAGTGATGTGGGTGCTGTCTCCTCCCCCTGACCCAAAGGACAGGTGAGAAGTGAGTGACAGGAGCTGACCGGGAGTTCTCATGTTCAAGCTTGGTGTTCTATTCACAAAGTCCGCTATTTCTAAATCTGAAATATTCATGAAAATTAGTAATATATCTTAATTAAGCTGTGTATCTTACTGAACAAATTTGTTTTATAAAACTGAAATAGCAAGGTGTTTTTAGATTGGATATCCCTAACCAGTCCAAATGATACTTGAGTGTTGGACTTAATGAGTTTGAGTTTATAATTAAATCAGCATTAAGATTTATATATTTATACTATTATAATCTTTATTTAGTGTGCAATAAAGTGTTATCTATCTATTTTGAATACCTATGTAAATGTGTTCATATTATTCAAGCTATGAACAGGACAGTGAAACAGCACAAGACAGACAACAATATTGGCTGATTAGATGACTAGTGATTTGAGAACTCATTTTCTTACCTCTGTGAATTTCAATTTTAGACAGTCCAAAATCAGTAAGTTTTACATGCCCAGTCTTTGAAATAAGCATGTTGTCAGGTTTTAAATCTCTATGGATTATGTGGTGCTTATGAAGGTAATCTAATGCCAAGGTCACTTCAGCAATGTAGAAGACCGCCATGGACTCCTCGAGAAACCCATATACCCCGAGAAGTGACTTCATATCACCGCCAACCATGTACTCCATAACCTGGAAGGCCAAAAAACACACTTAATAAAATTGAAAAAAAATTTATTGTATACAATCCTTTATTCCAATTCAAATTTACAGCTGAGTGTTTAGATACAATTGTGTTTTTGATTACTTGTCCCTTTATATCTAATAAAATTAAAGAGATATCGCCATTTAAAGGTAAGACAGGTTTGGAAAGGTTATGGCTTAGAAATAGGGTTCCTCGTATAAAAACTGAACCCTAAATTTCAATGTTTATGTATTTGAATTTCATACTCTCAAATTATAAACCAATAACCAGAGACATTTTATCTTTACTGTATAAAACAGCAATACATCTAGAGACCTCCTTCTGCCCATTGCTTCAATGTAATGTGTATTTTAGTTTTATTTTTTATAATACCAGGTATTTCAATTTTTTTTTTTGGACAGCCCTTATGTGCTGTCACTGACCGCACTCCTAATTTCGACACTTACACATGCATGCGGTTACCTATTGTACATCTATCCCCTAGGTTGAATCTCTGATGCTTTTAGGGTTGAACTTCTTCAAGTTAAGGTTATAGTTTAACTTGTGATAACTTGTGACCTAACATAATGACGATTGGGAGACCTGGTGGGGTGAGTTCTACATCAATCTAGGCATGCACTGTTTAAATACTGTAAAACGTTTTTGAAACACCTAGTTTAAAAAACTTTATATTATATGATGTTATTATGTATGGTAATATATTTCATAATATTTGTTTTATATTAATTAAAAATCTGGCAGAACCTATCTATGTTTAGATATTGATACATTCTTATAATTTTATACTCTCATAAAAAAAAAAAATTGTTGGCGAGTAAAAACCATTAATCAATCCCTTAGTTTTTTTAACTTACCAAGTAAATAGATGAGGTAGACTGAAGAGAGTAATACAAATGAACACAAAATGGGCTTCTTGACAAAGCTAAGGCATTTCTCTCTGTAACTACTTGGGTGACCATATTCTTATTGATCATATCAGACTTCTTCATAACTTTAATTGCATACATCATCTCCTTGTTGGTTTTCTTGTGTGCAAGGAATACTTTGCCGAAAGCGCCCCGACTAATAGGCTTTATTATAGTAAAATCATTTATATCAGGTAGCTGAAATGTAAAGTAAATTAATTACTGGGTACCTGGTAAAAGATTAACTGAAATTTATACTAAATATTATACCTTCGTTATGTTGTCGTTGTGCGAATTAATTTTGTCCAATATCGTATGGCATGGTGAGCTGTCATCGTGAGAGACATTGGCCATCCTGTGTAAAATAATTCAGGGTCTTTTAGCTATTTTTCTTACATAAGAATTGGATAAATTTTGATTACACTACAGGTAACTTTACGGGTAACATTTGATTTTTGAGCTTATTTTGACATTCGGCAATTTTTTAATTTGCTGTATTGAGCAGGCTATATTTTGAAATGATACCACCTAGTGTTACGAAGTTTTGACATTTGACAATTGGCGCGTCACATAGGAATGTTTTAATATATAATCGCTTTCTTGTCCATCTATGACACTTTTAGGCCATTCATTGCTAAGAAATACCAATTTAATACCATCACATTATGGACAATGTCACATACTCGTATATGTTACGCTCATTTATTATGTACATATATAATAATCCGTCTAAGTTCTAAGTATTTATTAAATTTTTTTGATAACTGATATTTCATTGTTTTACCGAGTTACATATAACTAATATGTTATTGATTGATAGAATAACATATTTTGCTCACTTAAAGCTGCGAAGCTCTTCAGCAGTTTCCATTGCAGTAAAATTGCAGTCAATGCAGGTTTTTTCACGACTATGACATTTGAATGAGACTTCGCAGTTGCTGTTTTTTTTTTTTCAATCTACATCAAATGGGTATTTAATTAGTGTTACTTTTAGGTTGTGGTCAAAAGCCAGTGTTACAAAAAATATATTTTAATAAAATAATTATCAAAAATATTAAATGGACGAAAACTATTGTTCAACTCTGCACGAAGTTACACATTTATTGAATGCTTGTACAGTTGTTGAACATACTAATGGTTGATGAGGATTATCTTCGTAACACTGCATGACCTGCAAAAAAATATTTTCGAGTGAAGTGTTAGTGTGTAACTTGTTCACCATTTGTTCCGTCTAAGTTTTTAGTAGAATCTAACGACAAGGTAGCCTACATTGAGGATCTGGTGAAACCTATTGGAACTTTGAAATTTTGTAAGAAACCTGTGTATTTCCTGCAAAGTTTTTTTCCAAAGGTGGTGGATGATTATTTCAAGTCGTTTTAATAATAGATAGGCACCTTTGCACGCAAGTCAAAACAAGGCTTAATTTTTTGGATTTTTTCATGTGTTATCTTGGGTGCTTCAAATATTTCGTTAGTACTTTCAATTTTTTTTTCATATTCAACTTCAATAACTTTGTTGATAGCTTGGTGCTCCTTTTTCAGGTTTTCAATTCGATGTGCCCAATAATCCAGTTCACCTTCTTCTTTTGTTTCAATGCATTTGTTACTATCAGTGAAAATCAAATCACCAGTTGCTACCTGAAAAATATACCAAAATAATAAAATATACTTATTTTTTTGTTGGGTTAGTCAATTTATTCGTCAATATCAGGTTGATAGGGTTGCTTACGATGGGCAACGGTGGTCGGTGATTAGGAATTCTAGTAAACTAGGAATTATTAAAGTGATATTATGTGTAACTAACATAACCATTGTACCTAAAAGTACTTATTATAGTGTACCTACCGTCATTCGCACAATTTCGTTTTATGTTAGAAGCTTTCATGAAGTGCATGTTTTTTTTTCATATCGAATTGTACTGCATTTTACTACATAAACTTGCGACTTAATCCCCTCTTGCATGTAACGTAGAAAGAAATATCTAATACTTACAGCGGCTATCTTGTCGAATTCCATTAAACTTTCATTTTCTAGGGAATTAGGGACAGCTATGGCAGAGTTTAACGCAAAATTGTTATCAAAACTGATACGCCTGGTATCCTTGCTTCCTATTGTCCCCATTGCACCTCAATAATTATATAATCTGAATTAACTTCAAATTTATAAAAGTTAGAGCTTAGAACAATTAAAATGTATGTAATGAGTTTTCAAAATTTATGACAGTGAAAGCAAACATGACAAAATATGACGTGCCAACTGATCTCATTGAGTCAATGGTTGTAACTTTTTGAGTTATTTATGAATTATTTATGAATTGTATAAACATCACCACGAAGTTTTATTTTATTTTAATCCTTGTTGGTATACAACTACGTTAATTAGAATGGGATTAGGTCGTACTTTTACACCGGTTTAATTTTATTCTCTTCTTCATGTCTCAGGGTTCACCTACGGACGCAAGCAGACCTACATAGCTGCATCACTACGTCCAAATACTAAACATGGCAATATCGCATCGCATACTCTTAATTTTATATTAAAAAGAGAGAGAGAACGATGTGGTAAATATGAGATGGAACGTGAAATATATTTTATGTCCAATATACCTGTATAATATGATACATAAATGATACATGATACATAAAATATATTTGTCGAATTGTTGTTTATTTTATTAACAACATGGCATCTCCCGTAGACAAAAAAAACTATCTACTGCATTTTTATTGGTATAGCTCTATAGTGTCATTAAACATCCAATACAATACTAGTACTAGTAATAATATTAGTTATCTGTGACAATACATCTGTGTTTACAGTGTATGTAGATGTTTAGCTAGGAGGTATTTATTTTAATTTGTGTCGTCTGTATTTTTGTATTTACGTCTCGTCTCATGGGTCTCATCAACATCATGGAAAGCATTGAGTTATTTTTTTAGGTACCTAATTCGCTAGATTTGCTGTCCACTCAATTAAGTTGTTTTACTGGAAGCCACAAGTGAAAGTAAATAACGATGTCTTTGTATGACGATCTTGATACAATCAAAGCCCGTAACACAGAAAAGGTAGCCGGGTGGTCTTCGGGAATAAAACTACTACAATCACAATTGCAACTTAAAAAGGCCGCAATAACACAACCAAAACGGGAAGCTCTAAGACGATCAACGCAGGTAATTTCCTGATATAGGTTATCATCCGGCAAATCGTAGATATAGTGTTATAGTTTCACTCAGCCACTAATTCATAAATGTCTGAGTGGTGGACTCAAAATAGTGAAAGGAATATTGTAAGAAAACCTGCATCTCTATGGATATTTTGGTATAAGTATGTTAATATGTTTGATTCATTTTCAGGAGCATTTTCTTAATAAGATGAATAATTTATTATGTTTATCATTCTTGTCAAATTGATACATGAGTAACATATTTGTTGATTTCTTTTTTAGTAAAGTCAAATATGGTAATTGAAATATTGTAAAAGTAATTATTTGTTGACCCCTAGAAATAAATGAAATTTAATATTGAGTTACCAATTGAGTTATTTTTTTTTATGTGTATAAGTGATGGAAAGAGCTGAGGGCCCACTTGGTGGTAAGTGGCAACCCCATCCATGATTTGGATCTTACACTGAGTCGCATTCATTCTGCTTCATCTATCCCCTTCCGCTGGAACCCCCCCCGGATCCTCCAAGGCCCATATGTAGATTTAGTACATTTTCAATGTTTTTTATAACTATTGTCATGGAACAAGATGACAACCTATCTGATGTTAAGTGGTTTCTTAAATAGCAATATGATTCAGGTATTCTCCCCTATACCTATAAATACTTTAATAAAATTCAATTTCAGGTTCTGACACCTGTTATAGATTTAAAAAGCAAAGCAAAAGATGATGAAGAATCGAATACAAACATTGCAAGTGTCCCATCTAACAATTTGACAGCTCTTAATGTCCGAGATTTTGATTGGAATGTTGCCAATGAGTATGACCCAATGTGGCCTAATGATTATGAAAAAGTAGCAAAGGGTAATATTTTTTTATTTATTTTTTTCATTATTTTAGGTAGTACTTTATGATTACTAATAATAATAATAATTAAATTTGTATCTACTGTTCAAAAATATCTGTATGTTGTCTAAGGAGGTTTGTATATGTTTATATAAATATGTTTTATGTAAAATTTACTTTGTAATTTTTTCAGAGTTACAGAATAAAAGGATTCATGATGGGGATAGAAGTGACAGGGCTGATAGGAAGAGAAAATCTAGATTTGGAGAGGATGAAGAAACTATACCTGAGAAAACCCTAATGCCTTTGGTAAGTAATGTTGCTGAATATTTTAACTAATTATTAAATGTAAATTAGTAATTTAACTTGATAATGTGACTTAAAGCGAATAATCACTTAATACCTTACATAATAAAAAGTTTTCAAAACGTCAACTGGACTCTGTTGGCATCAAACTAAACTGAAATTAATTACTATAGAAAAAAATGCAAAAAATGCTCTAGTAATTTAATTTCAGTAACTGTTAGAAAATTATAGGGTATTTTACAATCTCATTGACAAACCTATTTTTATCTCATTTTAGCCTCCTGAAGAAGAAGAAGCCATAGAAATATCCAAACGGGCTGCTGGTGTGGCGATCGCGCCGCCCCCCTCTCTCACATCGGAGACACAATCACCCCCATCAACACCAGCCCACACCCTATCCGCAGGCTTCTCTATTGGAGGATATGGAGCTAGCTCTGTGGCTGCTAAGATTATGGCTAAATATGGGTTCAAGGTTTGATGGATTTAATACAATTCGCAATTCAATATTTATATCAAATATTGAAGAAAATTCAAAAAGTGTCCGAATTATTTAGTCGAGTTTTTCGTGGGAAACAATGCCGGCGATGAGCCTCACCCCTTGTCATAGTCCACAAGGTGGCCCTTTGAGGCTCTGCTATTATGTCTGCTGTTTGAAATGATGTCATTTAAAAACTAAGACATTGTTCTCAAATTTATACTAATAAAATATTTTCTATATAGGAAGGCCAGGGCTTAGGCAAAAAAGAACAGGGCATGTCTGTAGCATTGCAAGTGGAGAAGACGTCGAAACGCGGCGGACGAATTATTCACGAAAAAGATAGCCCCGCTGTGGTGATGCCGCCGCCTGGTTTCGCCATGCCAGCGCCACCGGGGCCAGGTAAGCATTGGTTCACTTTTTAAACTAATTACATTTTATCTAATTTTTATAAATATATTCCACACACAATTGGCTGATTTATAAATCGAAAAAAAACGGATTTAATATTTTCATCCCTTTATTATTTATTTTGATTTAATAACTATTTAACCTATTGTGATAAAAAAGATGGGACCATTCTGAAAGCACATTCTGTCAATTCAAAATATAATTTTCAACATCGGTTCGTTAATATAGCTGATTTGATAACCTCCTCTGGAAGTCGGTTGGACAAAATGAGCTAAAGATTCTTCAATCTACAATCTTTTAACTAGTGTTCGTTATCTCCCTGGATATCACGTTTAATTCTTTGTCCCAGGAATTTGCCAGCTCTATGGATAAGCGTCGTTTCGACCTCCTATAAAAAATATTTTCAGTATTTTTTGACTGGCCTCTCAGCTCAGTTGGTAGCAGCTCTGCCTTCTGTGCTGTAGGTTGTGAGTTGATTCCTGCCCAGGACAAACATTAGTGCGATGAACACACCCAAGACCCGAGTACAAACTTTACGCTCATTACATAGTCTGCACCGGCCGGGAATCGAACCCGGTACCCCAAAGCAGGATTACCACCTGCTAAGCTAACGTTTTTTTTGTGTCTATAAGTGTTTACTAGTATAAAGGTAGGGTCTTTTCTTTATGGCTTAATATGCGGAAGGGAGTCCTTTTTCATGGAAATAGGTGTCTCAGACCCTTAAACGTTAAACTGGCAAGCACCAGACGACCTAGCTATTATATTATCAAAGTTTTTTCATTTATATTTCAGATTCGCCAAACACATCATCTAATTCACCGCAATCAGGAAAACAGGAGCCTTCTATTACGGAGATAATGAAATCTCCTAGTAAAGTGGTCTTACTCAGAGTAAGTATTCAACAAATAGCTGATTTTAAAATGGAAAAACCGACTTGAATAGTTCCATTCCCTATTTTTCCGCACTTATGGCTGTATTTTTTATGGTCACCATATCCGTGATGGACACATCACATTGACTATATCAAGTAAAAAAAAACATCTAAATCAGCCCACAATTTACGAAGATACAGAAAAAAGTTTCTAAACATACAAAAAAGAAACAGCCAAATTGTACAATTTTCTTAGTTCAATTGTAACATTTTTAATGGACTCAGCAGATTAAAAATATCTTTATTGGCAAATTAATATAAAACTTGCAAAGCTTTTCTACTGATATCAGCAAATTTGCAATGTATAGCAAAATTTATGATGAATTCTCTATATAATTCTTGTAGAATATGGTTGGGCCTGGTGATGTGGATGAAGAGTTGGAGCCCGAAGTAAAGGATGAATGCAACACCAAATACGGAGATGTAATAAAAGTTATTATTTTCGAACTGCCTAATGCACCATCAGATGAAGCTGTCAGAATATTTGTTGAGTTCAAACGAATAGAGAGCGCGATAAAAGCCGTTGTTGATTTAAATGGCAGATTTTTCGGAGGAAGACAAGTAAAAGCTGGTTTCTATAGTGTAGAAAAATTTAATCTATTACAATTAACAGAATAAGATTAATTAGCTATAAAAATAAATGTTTTTTTCACAATACGTCTACATTATGTTAAGCTATATCCCCCTTTTATGGTGTGAACTCGTGTCATAGTTTACTACATACCCATAGGTTTAAGCTGGCTTTTCAGTATGCATGTGCATGAACAAGGCGTGGAGAACGCCAATACCATGGCGATGGTGGCGCCGATTGCGAAACTATGTAATTGGGTAAAAATATGGCCATCCTGAACAAACAATATAATATAATAAGCAATTACACTTTTGTATTAATGAATAAAGCAGCTGAAGCCTTTTTATATAAGTGAGCTATCAAAGCTGCTCATTACTTCAAATATTATAATTCTTATGAACACTCCGTGTGACAGAAAGAGTAGCTCAACAAAGTAAGTTAATGTTGTAATCGATCGAGTATCAGCCCGTTAAGCCCAGACATATTTAGTTAGTAGAAGCTATTAATAAAATAGTACAAATTGTGAAAATAAGTAGGTAACAAAACTTATGTATTACAATACATAAACATGGTACATATATTATCCCACAAAATTACTGTAAAATGTGAATATGATACTTCTTTTATAACGAAATTATAGGCCCCATAACAAGTATCTTTCGTTATGAATATGAATTTTCACAAAAGAATAATTGACCGATAGCGCCCCGACTGCGCGACGCAAAGGGTATGTGGTTATCAACCTATTTATGTATACATGTACATGTGTGTATGTTTCCTTTGTGGCGCTCTAAAGTCCGATTTTGATGATTCTTACGTCAATCGATTTGAGTTATTAATTTAAATTAAAAAATAAATTATTAAGTAAATCTTGCTAAAAAAGAATAATGTCACTCGTGTACTCATAGTTTCACTATGAGTACACGAGTGACATTATTCAAAATTCATTAGTTGATGAACACCAGACGCCATATTATGAAAAATTATACATGAAGTCTACAAACTATGATAGTGGGAAGTAATTCAGAAAACTGACGATAACAAATATAATACCTAAAGAATCAAAGAATTCGTGATTTTGAGTGAGGACTGTGACGCATCGCTTGCTAGGGATTATTTTTATTTTTACTCTTATTCACGTAAAACATGCGATGTCCACGACACAGCCACGCCCCAGTTTTTGTGTCATGTTCAATCAGTTATGGTCTTTTTTTACATTCCACATCTATGGTTTTGCCTCGTTCGTTCGCAGTTTCGTAAGATTTGCCTTCGCTACGTAACATCTGGCAATGCTTGTATGAGCTGTGTGCACTTTGTACTTAACATCTGTCTGTGGTTGTGTGTGTGAGCGTGCGTGCCCGACGTTGACGTTCGTCGTTCGGCGACATTATTTGTTTCGTTCGATATTGTGATAATGTATTGTCTACTAATGACCACATTTTGTATAGTTTCAATAGTTTGATATGTCATATAAATCAACGTCTCATTTTACGAACATGTAGCTATACGATTTTCATTTTTATCCTTCATACGGCTGTGTTGAACCGATTTGTGGTTTATTTAATTCATGATAGGCTATATTTGCATTTAATTAGATCAAACATAGGTACAATGGCTTTCTATTCGTGCAATCGTTACAGAACTATAGTACTTATTCTTATAATACTTATAATGTGGCAAGTTTTTCGTTTGATGCCTAGAAATGAACCGCTGTTAACCGAGGTAAGCTACTAACTATAATCTACTAGTACATCTTATCACACAATAAAGTACTTGCGTTCATATAATTTTACTTATTATAATTATTTCATTTTCAATTCACTAATTCCAGCCTAATATATTGGAGCTAGAAGACGATAAGTATAATAAACACAAGCAAGATAAAGTTAAAGTGAGGGTTTATTATGAAGCTTTATGTCCTGATTCCAAACATTTCTTCCTGAAGCATCTTACTCCAGTGACTGAAAAGCTCTATGACTTTATAGATGTAGCATTAGTGCCGTATGGGAAAGCTTCTGTGAGTATAACTATTGAGCTGTGTTTAGAAACATCATAAGCTGACTGTCAACAAAAATCTTATGTGTTGTTATTGGTGGTGTGGTCTGGCTATCACCCAACATAATTCTTGAAAACAGCTCCTAATTCAAATATTACTTTAGTACTTTAATTAGTATGCTTATGATTTATTCTGCTTTAATTTACAGACTAAACAAGTCAATGGACATTACACTTTCCAATGCCAGCATGGAGAAGAAGAGTGTTATGCAAACAAAGTACACGCCTGCTCTATAGAAGCCATAGGAAATATGACCACATTGGTCAAGTTCACAGATTGTATGATTGCCGACAATATGGATCCTGATAAGGCTTTGTCCAGGGTACTACATTCACTACTATTACAACATTTTTCTTTTATATAATACCCTGGGATGGGTATACCTATTACTAAGTTTGCAATGTCAGTCTGTCTGTTCTGCACTTTAATAAGTATCTTTTGAACCATAATAAGCTGAGGTTTAACTAAACTAGTGACTTTTGTTAGAAAATTCACTTATATTATGAAGTTGTATTACTAGAAGTTTGTAATATTGAGTGTTTATCGAATTAGGACCAATTTGCAAAGAACTTGTAAGCATGGCAGATATTCTATTGAATAATAAAATATAGACTTCATAGCACAGAACCCTCAGTTTGCTGTCTTGAATCACACTTTACTGGTTTATTTCACTGAAACATGTAAAAATCCTTGAAAGAATTTAAGGCAGCCAACTAAAGCCAGGAAAGAAATAGCCAGTCTATATATAAATTGTTGTGCATAATACTAAATTGTTTATTCCAGTGTGCAAAAGTAATGAACATAGACCCAGATCCAATCAGCGACTGCGCAACCCATGAACATGGATCAAACTTGCTTAAAAAGCATGGTGATGATACACATATCTTAAAACCTACATTCATACCTTTGGTACTGGTGAATGGTTCCCGAAACAACCAGGCGGCCATACTGAAGAACTTCCTTTTAGAAGTATGCAAGCTCATTGACATGCCGTTGCCTCCTCCGTGTTTGTGACACAGGGTTGTCAAGAAACCAGGTGCTTACTACCTACAATGAGTGATTGAATAAGTAGACATTGACTAATCAAAATCATGTGTTATTAGATAAGCATTTGTATGCATAGATTTCATTGAAATGTGATCTTTACATTAACATTCTTTGTTTGTATAGAGACCAATTTGGCATATCATTAAGGAGTATTTACTCATGTACCTTGTTTAAAATGATATATAACCAGAACTAAAAAGAGGCTTGTAAGAAGACTAATATTTTGCTCAAACATGTTTGCTTCCAATTTGTCCATTTCTCTTATTTGTGAAAACACCAATGAAATGTTGGTGATGTACCAATGATGAAGCCATGTTAACCAATCAAATATATGCATTTTGTAAGTCACCTTTAGGTAGAAGTCACAAATATAGGTCTACAATGACATTATTAAGATATAACAAAGTTTTTTTATTTTTATGTATATTTATTTTTTAGAATGAACAAGCTTTGTGTTTTAGTATCAACTATTTAACGATATTGCCTTTCTGATGTTATGTATATTCATATAACTTTTTGTATTATCTGTGAACTGTATTCAGTACCAGACTTCCGTCAAATGTTGCATTGAAATGAAATGGTTGTGTTTTTTTTAATTTATTTTTTAAGTTCCTACACTACTGTTATCGACATAGGCTATGACTGTATATAGGCTATACTATGACCTACGCATCGCTTAATTTATACTTTGAATAAATAAAAGTTTGGTTGTAACAAATATTTATTTCATATCCATATAACCTGGAGCGGCAAGCTCCACTGTAAATATGCAACTTGCGTTATGGTGGTAAGAAGTAGTTATAATATTTTATTTAGATTTTTTTTTAGGATATCTTTTTCAGGGTATTAACTGAAGTAGGTTAAATAAAACAAGTTAAATAAACGGAACTAGTTATTTTTTTGCGTAAAATAACATATAGAAATCGATGTAATGCATGACTGACACAACGCAGGCATAGCCTAAACAGAGGTGATACCTAACATAGACTGCTTATACCTACTAAGAAAAGACGTTTAATAATTCCGATTAAAAATATTTCCTTAACCGTTGGTATTCTTGCTTGTATTATGTACCTTCAAATTACTCCAAGAAAAAACGGAATCTTTCGACATTTTGGTGACATTAGCGTGATATTACTCACGCTAAGTTTTCACCGGCTAGAATCAAATCTTTCGCTCTGAAGGCCTATTAATTGGCCATGGAGCCGTCAAAAAATAAAGATTAAAGTTCTATTTCATTACTCTGAATTTTTAAATGGTGAGCCAAGCTTTTTTCCAATGGTAATGGTGCAGTTTTATATTTGGGTCACAGATATTTCCTACAATCCAACTTATTAGACCGAATATTGAGACCGATGCGAATTCAAGTTTAATTAGTATATTATGAAGACCCATCAGATCAAAATCCCTTTAAAAAAATCAGTTAAAAAAATTAAGAGCTCATTTTTCGGCTGTACCTACGTAGCTTAATTTTTTTAGCTGTTTATGAACTTCTTGGCTTTGTTTTGTAGAAATCGGTAGGGCCTTTCCAGGGTTATCAGCTCTGGATAGTTTTTATGAAGGGATTTTGTTACTTTTTCTTTTTCATTTGATAGAGTAGATAGTTCATAAATGAATTTATAGAAAACATTTAACTTAAGCTGGGATTAAAATATTGAAGTCAGTTTATATGCGACTTTAAAATTTTATTTAGTCCGTGTTTCGTCGGGCGACTAGGTCGCAGAATGGCAACTTGCCTGAAGCGATGCGACGCGGTCGTAGGCTCTTGGTGAAGCTAGGTGCGGTGTCGTAGCTGTAGTCGTAGAATATAGGTGATTCGCCTGAAAAGAGGCGCTTTGACTGAAACGATGTGGTTATTGTAAATTTGCTTGGTGTAGGTTGTAGGTGTTGCCCAGCTATCTACCTATTTAAAAATCGTGACATTTATGAAAATATACAGGCCTCTAATGGCACATGTCTTGACCCAGTCACGTTCTTCCGGGTCTGAGGTCTGGCGATGTTCCAAAGAGTAAGGTGACGGCGAACTCATAAAATGTAGAGGATTTGAAAATCCTGTTTGGATAATTTATATAGAACAGTAGGATAGGTATTTGTATGTCATGTTTATTTTAAAATCTGTATATTTTCTACTTCTATTTTACTTGATAACCTTACTAGACAATACTTAAAATGTGACAGTATGAGCAAACGACCCACCTGACGGTCAGTGGTTACCGCCGCTCAGGTGTTCCCCTTCTAAATTACCTATGAGAGACCCAAGTCGCATTACGCTGCAACCCACACCCTACCACCGGAACACAGTAATGGTAGCACTACTGCTTGCTACCTTTTGCACCACCCAAGGGGTACGTTTAGGGAATCAAAGGGTACACACCTACGGACGCGAGCAACTGAACCCCCCAAAAACAAGAACTGAACTGAGAATAAGGCAGTACCCATTTATTATACTTTCCATTCAACATCAATCATACATACCAGACGAGGATCCTTAAAAACCTTATCTACTAAAAATATTGATTAAAAACATATCCAGGCCAAGAGCCCTTTGCCTTTGACTGGACGCATTTGGTTAAACCACCTACTGGCTGCTGGCTGTCAGTCTGTTTTCAGCACGTATTGGATACTTCTTGAATTCACCAGAGCGCGGTTAGTAGGTCGTATTTATATTATTTTCATCCGAGATCTACACCTACAACAGTGTTAACAACCTGACAAGAAGAAATCTACCTAATTAATTATAACAAACAACAAAAGTTTTAATTTGAAACCAGCCATAAAACAGGATGTTTTTATTATTCTTCATAACCCTCGTCGTGAAGTAGGGTGAAAACAGGAATAAATTGAGGATCTTGCAAAACAATAGTTGGAAATGGTGTACGCGAGAAAAAGCCGGATGCAAATGCCATTCATATTAATTAGCAAAGCGAGATGGGGCTTTTACGAAATTAGACCGTGATTTCAGTGAAGATTTATTGTTGTGTTTGAAATGCTTTTCGGGGCAAAGGTGCCATTTAGACGCAGGCAAATTTGTGTTGTCAGAGTGGGTTTTAAATTGAATTGACTCGAGTTGTTTGCCTTGCATGTTGAATTACGAAAGAGTGGAAAGCCGTTAATTTATTGCTTTCGTACACGTGTGTGTGTAGTGTAATCAATAGTAGTAGTAGTAGTACCTACCTACCTATAGGTAATCGATTTCACACGAGCTATCTTACTTATCTGTTTTTTGTTACAATAATGACGGGACGGTCTGAAGGCACACTTGATGTTAAGTGGTTACCCCCGCCCATAACAACAGCGATTCTCTACCGAAATATGTGAAGATCCAAGTCGCACCTCATTGCACCTGACGATCGAGACGGGGGGAGTCTGAAGCGCATGGGATTTCACCGGCACCCACACTCTTCCTCCGGAACATAGCAATAAATGCACCACTATTTGGCGGCATATTACCAGGTGTGGTTACCTAACCTAACCTAATCTGTCACTTATTGTTACTGGATGAATAGTAGGTATCTTATATTGAACATAATAGCCAGCTTTTGACAATCAACTACTCACTAATTGACCTTGTTGGTTATGGAGTCAGGCGAATAGCTACGCTACCTACTAATCTAGTTTAGATACAAATGGAAGAGGCAAGTGAACATGTGAAGGAATCACTGTTATTGCGAATATGGTGCGAGAATTGTATGATTCTAAAACAACTAAGGAGGTGGAGGTTTTCAATTCAGCTGTATGAGCTGTATTCAGCCAATTGTGGTTTGTTTGGATGATGATTTTTTTTTTTATAAGTTGTGAGGTGCTCATATATTGTCATGAAGAATTTTTATTCCTAGAAAAATAGGGGATGAAAGTTGTTGCTCTTACATGTTCGTTTAAAATATAATAATATTTTAAAACTGTTTGAATATGCTGCAACGTGTTGTGTTGTCCGTAAAGCTTGTTGTTGTACATGTCAATTTGTATAAAACACAGTTTAGGCTCCAGACGACACGTCAGTCACTTCAGTAGTATAAAAAAAACCATACACGTAACTCGACATTATATGAAACATTGATTAAAAGTAATTTACTTGGAATAGAAATAAATTGTACCTATGTCGAGAAAATAGAGTTAACTTTGTTGTTACCTTCACACGTTAGAATTGGCCATATTATATCTTCGTGACCAATTAATCCACATGGTTTCAAATACGCTAATCAACTTTTGTTATTAACAAAAGTTGATTAGATTGTACGTGAGTAGTTAAATATAATTTTTTCACTGAAGGATATATTTTCCCGTGTTCAATGCGCTTCCGGCATTGATAACGGGAAAATAAACTGTATAGCATAAATACATTAAGCATCCGTGAAATTGAACGAGATAGATACACGGAACTACTATCAAAATGTCTGTGTGGTTTGCAGCTCGTTGATGCTGATAGGAACGCAATAAAGCCGCTTACGCACGGTCAACTGAGGACTGCGAACGTCGAAATAGCCCCGGAGCTGGCGATGATATTCTAACCACATGAAAAAACAATAATAGCTTAACAAAACATTCAGAATACTAATAGGAAATCATCTTACATGTAGAAGGTTTGAAGTACTTAATCAGGGAAACACACGCAGAACACGGCTTAATTCATTACATGCGCCGTTCGGTAGAGCGAAAAAACCCAGGCATCAGTAAAATAACCTACGCAAACTTCTGCAATAACTAATAAAATCAATAACATCCGACATACTCCGACTCAGTTTGTGAGATGATACAAGACTAAATAAAAATCAACACTAGTTCCCAGACTAGAATCGGTCAACTACCCGATGCCCTGAGTTCGTTCTGCAGTCTCGTTAAGCCAATGCACAAATCTAATGGACTTTTTATGTTCCAGAAAATATACCAATATGAATAAAATTGGGAATGCACCTTGCCAAAAGGATTTCACTCTCCGGTTATAAACCAGATTTATTTTTATCTTCTTAATAATGTGAGTGAAATAGCAACTGGTATAAGTTATTGGTACTAAGTTATTGTTTTTTGGAGGTTCTACATGGGGCTGCCTAAAAATTAATTCATGATTCAAAATTGCAGGCACTCTGATGGGAGGTGTCAAGTATTCAATCTCACATTCGTCAATACTTCTAAACGTGTTCTACACTAACGTACATATTGATATAACTTGTTTGAAAATTAAATTAATATTTATTAACACAGCTGCTGTTGTAAATGCCAAAATGAGTCAATCCCAGGTAGGTAGTAGTTGAAGAACGGGGATCAAAGTATCATTACATGAAATTACTCTAAGTTATTAAGTGTTTTAATTGAAAAAGTATTCCGTAAAATGGTTAATTACCTATAATATAACATTAGAACTGAAATTAAACCGAAATACTCTTTGTACAAATTTTGACGAACAGTTCTATATACTTATTTGTGTTTGGATGAAAATGTGGTTGGGTGACTAGGTAAGCGACTGATTTAATGTACTGAAATTTGAAAGATAATTGATTGATTAATTTGTCAAATATTACACATATATTATTAAGTAACTGATCAATCGTTCATCGTCCTTAAAAATTTCAAACACACGCAACACGCAAAACCAACTGATAAGTCGCCCTTTACACTTATACCAGGTTTGTACATAATTTTCATTTTACCGCTAGCTTTTAACTTTTCAACCTGCAAATTCAGTAAGTAAAAACCTGCAAAATCGAGATATCCATACTATCTATCCCTGGAGCGGCGTGTACTCATTAAAACTTTCCTCAGGCTGGGCTTGCACGTGTTTTTAATTTTTATCGAGAGCACTCTTCGTTAGGGTCGTGGCGCGTGCTGCCTCGGATGCTTTGATTGCGGTAATGACGTCTCTCAACTCTCAGCTCTCACCTCTCACCACGTCCTCTTACTATCTTCATGATTATTTTCTTTATAAATTAATGACATGCCGTCATTTAATTACAGGAAGATATGTTCTGACTGTTACTTTCTAAGTTTCTAAGTTACGTGATTATATACTAAAGGATTTTTAACATGGAGGATTTAAATGTTAATAGTTTAACTTTTACGCAGGTTTTGTTGACTTTTTATCTATTTAACCTACCTAGCGTAGCTTTGATAGAATGAAAGGAACGTAAAAAGGAATACTATTAATTGTGTTATTTATATTTTTTTCCTACTCTATTCGGCACAAGAAATTTAATTAAGTAATATAGATAATATTAATTAAATTTCTGCGATAGAGAATAAAAACGATAGGTGAGCGCCCCAATTTTGTCATCATGCAGTCATTGGATAACATGTCTTAAATTAGCTTTTTACTTTTTTGGTGCCGTCCCCTATCGGAGGTTCGCAATCATTATTGAAACTTTAAACTTTGGAAACAGCAGCGCGCAAAAATAAACTGAACTACATAGATTACAAAATGGTTAAAAAAATGTTTCAATTTCGTAAACCTGGTGAAAGTTATGCCTTATGTATGATAATACATACGGCATAAATTTTTCGGACTGACTAGGCAACTTGTAAGTGTTATGCAACTTAAATTTAATAATATAGGTACTGGTAAGTCAAAATAACTCTAAGCTCGCAATTAACACAGAATAATTAATGTATTGTACATAGTCATTGGTGATGTGCACTTAGGACCTTTCGCTTTTGTGTCTATTTTTTTACACAAATTTATGATTCTAAGCAGGGATTTTCCTTCACGACTTTTAATTTCTCGCCGATTGATGTTACCCTGCTATTTATTTCTGCATTTCCTCGCAGACTAATGCAATATATCAAATGCGCAGATATGCAGCCCCAGGGATGCAACAAATCCCCTTAGCCACGGTCACTGGCGCCGCCTGCTGCCCGCGCCAGCACAAACAACTCTAATGGATTTTTCATGTCGATTGAACAAGCCTTTTAAATCTATGCGTGATGATCATTCAGCTAAATTGTTTAGTTTTTCGGTGCATTAGGCTGAAAGTTATTAATATTTTAGGCACCAAAATATTAATATTATAATATATTCATTCATAGTAAGGTTTTCTTGGCACGTCAAAATCAAAAATCTTAAATATTAATTTCAATTACGTTGAATGGCGGTAGATAATTACTTAACTACTGGGCTTTAATTCCTAATTCCTGGGCTTAACTTTTAATAAATGCTTTTTTGCAAACCATGAAGAGCAAAACAATTAATATTGTTAAAAGGCGTTCATCTAACTTTTTCGTATGGCAATTAGGTCCTTTCCAAGAAAGTACCTACTTACACGACTCATGATGCGGTAGTTAGATTTTGCAACCTTTTTATCAATCAATACGTTAATAATAATCATTACGACCATCATAAGATTTTCTTCTAAGAAGCTACAAAGGAGATGAACCAAAATTGTGACATTAATATTATAAATTACTGTAAGTTACAATAGAGGGGTGCCCCGAAAACTCGTAGGCTTCCATTGTTAGCCTCTAAAACAATGACTATTATAAAGTTAGGAAATGACTGACAAAAAAAATAATGGCTACTTATTGGCCTATTAGCCAATCAATTGGTGATGGTTGATATGACGATTATGATTTTCAACTTGTAACATATTAGTTCAGGAAATCGAATTTCATACTACCTACCTTAAATCCTTGTTAATCCAGTTGATTTGTTGCATTATTAGTATTGTTAAATTAAATTATTTATTTTGCATATATATATTATAGTTTAAATAAAAGAATAGGTAAGAATAATAAAATAATAAATAGGCAATGGTTAGTCACCCTTCTCTCAATAAGTTTGAGTATTCATCTAGTGAGTAATTGGCTTATTCTATTGGGTCTTTGCCTATAAAACTGGCGTTTTGTTGAACTGGTCTTGTGATTCTAAATTAAAATAAAAGTTACATTTAGGCAAGTATTACATTTTCGAAATCAGTAAGGTATAAATTTTTTACTTGGGATATTGTTTTTTTTCTGCCTTATCCAATTTAATATTTCGCTATCAACACAAGCACGTATGTAAATAATTTGAAGTATTCTCGCACTGTAGTTATTACAGTTCAAAAGTGGACAATATAATAAAACGGCAATTTGAGAGGTAAATAAAAATATATATCTAGGTACGACAGTGTTGTAATTGACATCCGTGTGAGTAATTAAAAATGATTAAGCTTGTTTATTAATCACTAACCAACGTTTGTTGTGAAGGGTATGTGCAGGGCACGTAATTACTAAAAATGCGCACTGTAAATTATTAAGTATACGAATGACATCATACAATGGTAGAGCAAGAAAATACAAGAGGTGAACGCATGTGGCAAATGATTTTTAATCCCTGACTTGAAGTTTGACGACTGTATATCTCTCTTTCTCCTTTGGTTCTGTCTTTTTGTGGTGGTGTGGTAAATTCCTTACATCCTACTACTATTATAAAGGCGAAAGTTTGTAAGTATGGATGTATGGATGTATGGATGTTTGTTACTCTTTCACGTAAAAACTACTGAATGGATTTGAATGAAACTTTACCACAATATAGCTTATACATCAGAATAACATATAGGCTACAATTTTTGAGGTTTCTATAAAATCTATATATATAAAAGAAAGTCGTGTTTGTTACAACACTTATAACTCGAGAACGGCTGGACCGATTGCCATGGTTTTTGATTTGTTGGATTTGTTTCCGTCCCGAATAGCAGAATAACTATTAAAACATTGGAAAATTAACGAAAAAAATTAAATCAATTTATCCCCGTATTCTCCACGGGAACGGGAACTATGCGGGTGAAACCGCGGGGCGCAGCTAGTGTAAAATATCTCTAAAAATGATGCTCCGATTTCCGTACACTTTTCCAGGATAAAACAAGCCTATGTGCTATTTCAGACTATAATTTATCTCTGTGCCAAATTTCATCCAGATCCATCCATCCAAACTTTCGCATTTCTAATACTAAGACTACTAAGTATATCTTTTTGTAAGATGAAGATATATCTGTCTATTCTAACGCTTATTCAATGAACGAGGCAAAAGTTTCCCCGTCATGATTATAGTTTGTGCGAATTAGCTGGCTTGCTGCTTACGAGATAATTGCCACTTCAGATAACTATCACCTGTACCCTCCATGTTACTGCTGCTGCGATATAATAGGAGATGAACTGTGCTCTAGTGAGGCTGTAGGCGCGACGGTAGCGCGGCCATGTTCTCCTCACTGTCCCTGTTGTTCTTACTGCTTGCCACTGCTTACTGCGGCAAGGATAAACCAGTACGTACACTGTTCTATATTATGTATCTATAGTTATTACAAATGTAACTAAAGATTTCGGGGTCAGGAACTTGTGTCAAGTCCGTCCGGAGAAGTACTGCCACCATACCTGGTAATCCACCGCCGGAGTTGGATTGGTGTAATGGCGGCTATAACCACTTAACATTGGGCTGGCTGCATGCTCGATCCGTCGCTTTAATTACATAAAAAAAAAGTTCATGTTGCAGGTGTAGTCTCTGGGGGCAACATTAATGATTCCTTACATTTTGGTGCTGTAGATATAATTCAATGTCGTTCTAGAGCACGTACGCAACATGCTAGTATTTTGATATTAAAACCAGCAGAGAGGGTACCTTCTGACATTTGGAAGTAAGCGGCAAGTGTACAAAGTGCCGTCAATTTGTCAGACGTAGTTTATGAAGTGAGCGGCGGGTGATGGATGGGCGTCTCTGCGGCACGCACGCCATGACACTATTGCTCAAAGTCGTCTCTGAGAAAGCTAATGCGTAGATCGTAGTGTAAAATTTTTATTAGTCTGTCGTGTTGAATTTATTGGTGTGAGATTGATTCTGCTTAGATTTATTAGGGAAATATTGATTAAGTACGTGGAACGATGAATGGCGAAAATCGTATATAGGGCGAGTGTGGGAATGATTGGAAGTTACCGAGACATCGGTGGACGTTCAACCAAATTTCAACCCAACATTTGGGAAAAATGCCATTCAAAAATACCCCAAAACGAGAGAAAGGAAGAATTATTTCGATGAGAGTTCATTAAAAAAATGTAGGCGGCTCTATGTGTGGCTTCTGAAAATCCATGGTCTTTACCTGCTTAAATATATGTATGTGCATAAATATATGTATGTAATAAAGTGGGTGAATAATATCAAGAGCCCTATTCTCGGTTGTAAAAACTATTTCCATTTCTTTATAATTAGTACTATTATCGTAAAAACTTTACATAGTTTTTTTTATTCTTATCGTTATTTATACATACAAAATATGTAAAGTTTATAAATAGGGTTATGAACTTTACATATTTTTAAATTCTTATCGCTATTTATAAATTCTGAATTGGCTTCAATTGAATTCAATGTGTCACCTGTCCTGACATCCCCCAGTGCATTTAGTAGCATATTATGCTAGTGACTACAACATATGAATTAATTTACTGAAATTTATTAAAAAAAGCGCACCTTACTCAATCAGAAATAGGAGGAACACTAAGGATTTTTCCCATCGTCTTATTTTTTCGTCGGATCTAGTTACATATTATTCTCAAAAAATCATTCGCTATCCCTCTAAAATTCAACAATTCTTACCGTGTGCTTTAGTAAATGTGGGTTTCACCGTCAGCAATGGAAAGGAACTCACCGCCTTTAAATTAATATTTAATATTATGACACAAGTTGAAGCAGATCGGGTGGTCTCCATGGAATAACGACTTAATATTTTCTTTGAGAATGTTTTCTTATTTTTAATATAGGAACGACTTATGATGTGGGAAGGAACCATGGGGAAAGTATGGTGTCCCCGAAGATGAACTGTGAAGAGAAGAAATTTACTTATTTTATATAAGTTATAATACATAGTGTAATTTTTATCTGTGGCATAAGTGCTGTTAAATTGTATGGGAATACAATTTGTTTCGTTTATATTTCTTTTTATGTCAATATGTGATGGGACTAGCTGAGGGCCCACCTGATGGTAGGTAAATAGCGACCCCCACCCATGACAACAGTAATGTGACTCAGTATAAGATTTGGATCTTACACTGAGTCGCATTCATCCTAATGTGAACAGTACTGCTTGCCGGCAGATTCCAAGTGTGGTGGACTCTCCGGGTGAACTTGGCATGCTCCTTTAGCGCCACCCGGGGGGTACGTGTAGGGCATCAAAGGGACACACATATCACAGGATCACACTTACGGATGCGAGCAACTAGACCCGCCAATCTGTTTTGTTAATTCAAGTACTATTATTTTTAAGGTATTCAGTGAAGATATCCAAGAAATAATAGACACAGTGCATGCAGAATGTGTTGTGAAAACCGGAGTAAGTGAAGGTGGGTTAAACACAAGTTCCAATTATTACATTTTCTGTTTGTGGCTTTACCCTTTGGGGTCGCCCTACAGCGTATTTCTGTACCTTTAACTATATTTCGAACCATAAATAGTAGCAGTTTGAACTTTTCAAGGAGTACGAGTATATTTTATTATGGCGAATATCCTGACAAATAATATGCAATGTATGTCACGGAATCCTAGTGTGCTAGTCTGAATCGCACTCAACCGGTTTATTGTATTTAGATTTGTAACTATGTATAACAATATTTAGATATACAAGTACACAAACAATTCTAAACATCGATATAGGTTCAATTTCCCAGTGGATCTTTGTGTGTACGTGTAATTCGCCAGATAATTTTTAGACGGCTCCTTAGTTGGTATTGCCTGCCTGCCTTTGACACACTTTTTGTGTGGTGAGAATGAATTTTGTTCTCGCGTCTTAGTTGTTTGTCTCGTGTTTCTGTTTGATCATACCACCTGTGATATAAGAAATGCTAGTACACGGGTATGAGTTTATAAACGTTTATTTACTTAGACATAGTCATGTTAGGGTACTTTTGAGTTATAATCAGACGATCAGCGTCTGATTATTAAGATTTATTCATTTTACTGGTGACATTTGTTTGATGAGTTCGTGTTAAAACCGAGGCGACGATGAGATTACCACTACTGAAGTCTGCGTTCACGAATCTATCTAAATATATTACGCTCAGAAGTTACTCACAATAAAATAAACAACAACATATATTTTAATTTGCTTCCAGAGGATATACATAATTGTGAACTGGGCATATTTAAGGAGGACGATAAATTGAAGTGCTATATGTATTGCATCATGGAAGAAGCGAGTCTCGTGAGTTATTTTATTTTGGAACTTCTACATTATTTTGCCTTTTAGTTACCATCTACAGTATACAGTATATATCTACAATATACAGAGGGTCACCTGTGCGCGTCTTTGTGTGCATTCGTTGGATTCTGGCGCTGTTCGCGGCAGTCCATCTGTAATCATAGATACCAATTTACTTTATGCTTTTTAGCTGTTCACGACATATATACACACACATTTATATTGCATCATTTATATTTATATTTATCACACAGTTATAAAACTTATGTCTTTGTCCAGATATTGTGAGCTTTGTTGAAAAAGTGCACAAGTAAATATTGTGCAATTTTTCAATAAAGGACTTTTTTCCTTTTGAAAAACCCGGCGTGTATAAGATACCCTCGAACTTTTCGTTTTCATAGATATGTCGGTTTTCTAACGATGTTTTTCTTCAGCGTTTTATGATTGCACAATGCGCATAATTATAAGCATTTCAAATTAAAATCTCATACTTGCACGTCTGGATATGAACTGGCGATTTTGGGAATGGACGTCGGTGACTGCGCATTTGACTTATTCCCTTCCCATGAACAAACGTCTACGATAACAGAAACACCTGTAGAAAATATTGCTTTTTAGCGTTATTAACATTATACTTATTGTAGGTGGACGACGGCGAAGTGGATTACGATATGATGGTTAGTTTCGTGCCTGAACATCTGCAAGAAAGATCGAGAAATATGCTATTCCCATGTAGAGTACATGGTAAGTTCAAAAACCACCAATAATGACCGTGGTCGTACCAGCTATAATAATAAAAGGTACCCTATGTTACCTGATTAAAATATATATTTTTAATTTTATACACCACGAGTTGTGCCCGCGACTTCGTTTGCGACAGCCATCCCTGCAGACTAATTAAGATAATTATTTAATTAATTAAGATAATAATAATTAATACACATTAAGAGAAAAAACACATAAAAACAGCAATGATGTTTGCCATTGCTTTTGTCTTTATTTTTAATGGTAATTTTTTTTATTACCTGTGTTGATACACAGGTAATAAAAAAACTCTTAACGAATAAAGCTTATTTTTTACAACAAAAGTAAAACAACTGATGTACCTACAACTAACAACTGACTACAAATAGGTCCAAAGTTTGCATGATAAACAATGGTTCAAACTGTAGTAACAATTGTGGTAGTCTTTATACATAATTATTTAAGTTTTCTTTTTTTTTTTAGACACACCGGATAAAACTGCTTGTCAGAGAGTATTTGATGTTCACAAATGCTCATTTGAAAGGGATCCAGACGTAAGTTTATGTTCCTATTTATTGTTGTCAAATTTAAAAAAGGAACTTATTAATTCATAGTTTTAAATCTGGTTACCATAGTACTGGTTACCATAGTACCGTTTGGAGGCTAGATTAAATATTTAGGAATATTTATTTACTATTTATTTTGTATTTTGTTTTTGAGCTAACGGGGCAAATTGTAGGGGGGTAGGTAAGTATTATAGTAGTAAGTAGGTAAGTGTTGTAATGTTACAGGCGGAGGTAATCATTAAGCATGAGTTGGGGCTTCAACTACTACAGGATTTTTTTAAATTCAAATAATTCTGTAGACTATTGGCCTCCAGACAGGAAATTGAAAAGTTTCGCGATTCTATGCCCCATAATGCACACTAGGCGGTGCAGAATATTTTCTTAATTTATTATTAAAATTATTGTTTCTCTTTGTTTTAGTTATATGTCTTAATTTAAAATAAATGAACCACAAGCGGTTTGGCAGCTAACGAGGAAGGGATTTATAATAATTATTACAGACACAAGGTCTATTTAATTTTAATGATAACTCATAATAAATACAATAAAATACTATACATGTATATAAAATAAAATAAAAATTAATTTACGACCTGACTATGCATTAGTTATAAGTACCTATCTTAATAAAAATTGTTGTGGCATGAAAGTAGTATTATTAACGTAAAGGTAAATATAGTATTACCCCTTAATATCTCATGTGTGATATCTGGTGTACTGATTCATTAACAAAGTAGTGAGGCTTAACAAAGCTTCTATCACCATCCAAATATTGTAGTTCATAATTACCGTGATTGGTTTTTATATGAACACACAATTCTATAACCATACTTACACAGTAAGCTTAGTGATAAAAAATATAATTGTAAAATTATTAAATTATTATTGATATGGTGTGTTCTTATTGACGTTCATTTTCAACATTAATCTTGAAGCTATAAGCGTCATAGAAACCTCAATTGTAGTGATATGCAGTGTCCAAAATTTTCTATCGCTACACATTACCTACTGTGATTACCCAAATATTACAATAATTTGCATGATTTGTACACGAACCCATAATCCTATATCCATACATAAACAGTAAGCAAGCTTATTTCTAAAAAAAAAGTACCAACTCGACTGATATCGTGTGTTCATATTGTCTTATTGGAACTATAGTTCCAGGATTAATGTTGAAATGGTCACTATAAAATGCTGTTTGAACTAATTAGGTAACTATTTATGACAAATCTGTTGGATAGATGCTCCCATAGATGGGTACCGAATAAATTAACTGATTTAGTTTTACATTACATCTCACAACTTTTTGCGGCAGAAGAAGTGCGAGACTTGCGTATTTGTACATGTTCTGTTTTTGATGGAATACATGTGCGTGTTTTGTCATAACACAAATATGCGGCTTCACAGATTAAGCTAAACCTCGTAGATTAAAGCAAATTATGTTAATATTTTATATAATACTATTTTTAATACTGAACTATTAAATATCATCCGTTGTTCCAAATGAACTTTAAAAAAAAATCCATTTTTAATGTTTTGTAGGGTGACCATAATTGATCATGTTATTAATTTTCAAAATTAGTATAATTAATTCCGTACGACAGAGTATGTAAATAAATAGGTTCTTCCCTACAATTACAAAATTTTACCATCAAATCATCATAGCAAACCATGCGGCCGTTTATAAAACCATGCCCCACTGAATAGGTAACAATTTATGAAAAAGTCATTTAACAATGTAGCCTTTTTACCCGATTAAGAAACAGAGATCAGAATCAGAATCTCTACACGTAACCCCTGGGTGGTGTTAAAGGAGCAACAAGAAAGTAGCTGTAGAACTTGTGCAAAGTTCGCCGGGAGAAGGCAGTAGCCTTGTACCTGGTAATCTTCCGCCAAACCGTGGTGCACTTTCAATGCTGTGTTCCGAGGATGTGAGTGTCGGTGAAATCACATGCTCATAAGACGTAACATCCCACGTGATGGGTGCAACGAGGTGGGATTTGAGTCTTTTCATGAATTGCTCAGGAGGAGCTAAGTCGTATTGCTGTTATTACGGAGGTAACCAATTAGCATCATGTGGACCTTCAGCTCATCTATTGGTTACATGAAAAAAAACCACCGACTGCATCCAAACCACCATCGCTTAGACATAGGTACTCATTCAAGTATTGCACGCTGTTCCACTGTCAATTTAAACTAATTATCTACTTAAGTAAACTAATGCGCGCACAAACATACAGACAAAAATTTGAAAAATTGTTTTTTTTTTTTTTTCATTCTATTACCCACTTATTCCTATTTATCGTTTTCCAGTACTTATTTTTCAAAAATCTTTAATGTACACATATGGCAAGTCTACGATTTTATTATATGTATAGATAGATTTGGTACATGAATCATATTTATGAGATGAGATTTTTATTAATCTTATTATAAAAATCTCATCTCATAAATATAATTATTATTCATTTTACTTATCTTAATTAATTCTTCATTTTATTTTACTAAGGTAAGATTAAGTAGTTTTTTCGGTATTTCGCTTTTTTTATATAAACAATATTATATTTTAATTCTATATTGAAGTTGAGATTTCAACAAAAAAATTAGCACTAGTAAAGTTCAAAAATGTATAATTTGCTAACCAAATTTCTCGATTGAAAATTATGTCCTTTATTAATCTTCTTTATAAAACACCGACAACTCAATAATTTGCTTTGAAAAAAAAAAAATAGGTTTGTTTTACACACATAAAAAAACATTTTCACTGATTTTTATGTTTTTTTTTTTGCGATATTTATAACATAAAAACCCAAAAACGGTTCTTTTTCTCGGTAATTTTGATGTTTTGTTGAATAATGTCCAATAAGAAAGTTTTAGATTTTTTCATTAACTACAACTTTAAAATTTAACGTTTTTCGATAGATGCGTAGTTTAGCCGCAAATCGCAAAAAACTAATATGCACCTCTAAACAATTATTAACACCCCACCGCCTCTTCCGAGACTTTTATTCAGTCGGGTCGATTTTTTTCACTACTTAAACCATTAACTACATTTTCCGACCATATGTATACTGTTATAAATATTTATTGCCTTAAACATGATTGGACCTGGTCTATAACCGGCATTTAATTACTATAAATGTACAGTGTAAATTATTAAGTACACGAATGACATCAGAAAATTGTAGAGCAAGAAAACACAAGAGGTGAACGCGCATGTATATAACTTGTAAACCCCGTCTTAAGTAAAAAAAGTTTGACGGCTGTGTAGCTAGCTCTCAAATGAATGGACCGAATTTCAACCGACTTCTAGAAGAGGTTGTATTTCTTTTTATGTTTGTTACCTCAGTTCTCCATCATTTATCTATCGATTTAGAAAATTTATTTTTTATTTGAAAGAATATGCTTTCAGGTTGGTTCCATAGAAATGTCATTAAAATCAATTCAATAGTTTGGCAGTTAAACAAAAATAACAAAAAAAAATATTGCATGTTTTGGTTTCCTGTCACTTTTTCTTCGCCCATTGAATACGTTTCTTTTTTAAATGGTAGGGTCTTCCCCCAAGGGCAAGAAATACCAATATAAACCAATATAATGGTTTTATATTGAAACTTGAAAGGCTGTTATTGTGGGCTATCGGTTAGTTCCATCACTTTGCCACATTATAAATCCACTGTCTATTCTAACGCTAATTCAATGATGAGGGAAATGTTTCTCTGTCATGATTATAGTTTGTGCGCATTAACGGGCTTGCTGCTTACGAGATAATTACCACTTCAGATAACTATCGCCTGTAACCATCATGTCATTGTTACTGCGTTATAATAGGAGATGAATTGTGCTCTAGTGAGACTGTAGGCGCGACGGTAGCGCGGCGCCATGTTCTCCTTACTGGCCCTGTTGTTCTTACTGCTTTCCACTGCTCACTGCGGCAAGGATAAACCAGTAAGTACACTGTTGCACGTACCCCAAAACGAGAGAGAGAGAGAAAGAATTATTTCGAAGAGACTTAATTAAAAAAAAACGTAGGTACGTCTTTATTGTGTCTTATAAAGAGAGTTGATATGTTGATAAGTATGTTTATTACTCCTTCACGCCTCAACGGCTAAAAGGATTTGAATGAAGTTTATTATTAAGGTAGTCCAAACCCTGGATTATAACATAGACTAGTTTTTATCCCGAAAAATTTAAATCAATTTATTCCCATAATCTTATTTTTTTCACCGCGGGTAACGCTACCCCAACGTAATATCCATGCATAATCCTATCAATATATCCAATATAACATAATATCCAACTATATGCGAACACTATGGGTCGCATATAGTTGGATATTATTCTAAAAACAGCATTCGCTATCCCTCTAAAATTCAACAATTCTTACCGTGTGCTTTAGTAAATGTGGGTTTCGCCGTCAGCAATGGAAAGGAACTCACCGCGTTTAAATTAATATTTAATATTATGACACAAGTTGAAGCGGATCGGGTGGTCTCCATGGAATAACGACTTAATATTTTCTTTGAGAATGTTATCTTATTTTTAATATAGGAACGACTTACGGGGTGTCAAGGAACCATGGGGAAGGTATGGTGTTCCCAAACATAACTGTGTAGAGTAGAAATTTACTTATTTTCTACGAGTATAAGTTACATATTGTCATTTTTATCTGTGGCATAAGTGCTGTAAAGTTCTATATACTCGTACAAGCTATTATAAAGCTTTTTAAAAGCCTTTGTATTTCTGTAGTTTAAATACCTCCTTCTATAATGTTTTGTTAATTCAAGTACAATTATTTTTAAGGTATTCAGTGAAGATATCCAAGAAATAATAGACACAGTGCATCAAGAATGTGTTGTGAAAACCGGAGCCAGTGAAGGTGGGTTACACACAAGATCCAAATAATAACATTTTCTATTTGTGGTTTAGCCGGTTTGTTGTACATATTTATATTTATAAATATAACAATATTTATTATAGTAATGAAGTACTGAACCTATATCGATGTTTAGAAATGTACACAAACATTTCTAAACATCGATATAGGTTCAATTTCCTAATGGACGTCTGTGTGTACATGTAATTCACCAGATTATTTTTAGACGGTTCCTGAGTTGGTATTAGTCCTGCCTTCGAAGCGAGGGGTCCCGGGTTCGATTCTCGGCAGAGAAACTCTTTTTGTATGGTGAGCATGAAGTTTGTTCTCGTGTCTTGGTTGGCACTAGACTAACAGCGCACGGGTATTAGTGTATAAGGTTTCTTTATTTAGACTTCGTCATTTTTATGTTATCTTTTGAGTTTTATCATGATTGTCTGATCATTAAGATTTATTCATTTTACTGGTGACATGTTTGATGAGTTCGTGGTAAAACCAAGGCGACGATGAGATTACCACTACTAAAGTCTACGTTCACGAATCTATCTAAATAAATTAAGCTCAGAACTTACTCACAATAAAATAAACAAAAATATTTTAATTTATTTCCAGAGGATATACGTAATTGTGAACTGGGCATTTTTAAGGAGGACGACAAATTGAAGTGCTATATGTATTGCATTCTAGAAGAAGCGAGTCTCGTGAGTTATTTTATTTTGGATCTTCTAGATTACTTTGCCTTTTATAATAGTTAAAAGTAAATCGGTACAGAGGGTCAACCGTGCGTGCGCGTCGTTGTGTGTGTGCGTTGTTTATTGCATCTGTAATCGTACCAATTTACTTTGTGCCTTTTATGTTCACAACATACATACAAAAGCATAACCGTATCGTCTCTAAAGTTCCAATTAAAGGGTTACCTATCCTATTAATCTACCAAGGTAACCCAATTTGGATAACGAGACGAACTTTTAGTTTTCTTCGAATTTTTGGTTCTAAGTTTTTACACGATGTTTTTCTTCAGCGTTGCGAGATTGCACAATACGCATAATTATACGTTTTTTTAATTAAAATCTCTGAGTTACACTTGTGGATTTGGACTGGCGACTTTGGGAATGAATGTTGGCGATCTCACATTAGATTTATTCTCTTCCCACTAAAAAATGCCTTTCGATAACAGAAAAACCTGTAAAAAATATGTTTTTTTAGCGTTATTAACGTTATACCTATTGTAGGTCGACGAAGGTGAAGTGGATTACGATATGATGGTTAGTTTCATGCCTGAACAACTGCAGGAAAGATCAAGAAAAATGCTTTTCCCATGTATAGTACATGGTAAGTTCAAAAATCACCTAATGGTCGTGGTACATGATTAAAATGTATATTTCTAATTTTATATTACACTAGCTGTTCGTTTTAAGAATGAAAACCACAATGGTGTTAGCTATTGCTGTGATTATTCAATGGTAAAATTATCATCATAGCTAATAGAAAAACTACTCTTAACGAATAAAGCTTATTTCTTTACAACAAAAGTACAAACCACTAATGTACCTACTACTAATTCATTGCAAACAATGGTAACTACAACTTACTCAAAGAAAATTGAAGATTACCGACCAAATAAGGCTAATTATAATATAATATTTACATAAAAAATGCCTGTTTCTTTGCTAACAAAATCCAATCTGGGGTGTCTAGTTGCTTGCGTCAGTGGGGGAACCCTCAAGTATCGCTACACATACCCCCTGGATGGTGCCATAGGAATAACTTTAAGTAGCAGTAGAACTTGTGCCAAGTTCGTCCGGAGATGTACCTCAAATTGACCTCAAATTGTGTCAAGTTTTATTTCAATTCAGTAGTTTCAGCGTGATGCGCGGCCAAGATAAAAAAATAAATGAAAAAAATAACAATAGAGTTTTGGCTACAGTATCGATTACGGAGAGCACCCCAAAAAATTTTTTCAAAATATTTTCATTGTACAGAATCGGTCCTGTTACAGTTTTATTATAAGTATATAGAGATAGACAGATTACTAAAGTTTCCTTTTTTTTAGACACGCCGGATAAACCTACTTGTCAGAGAGCATTTGATGTCCACAAATGCACATTTGAAAGGGATCCAGACGTAAGTTTATGTTCCTTTTTTAGTTTTTTTTCTCTTCCTCTGGCGTCGCACTTTTATGCATTGTCAAGAAATATACCTTTTATTAGTTGTTTCATTTCAAAATCAAACTATTATTAATTTATTGTTTTTAATCTGGTTACCATAGTAACCATGCTTAATTTTAGGTTAGATGGAATATTTTTTTTCTATTTAAGTTAAATTTTGTTTTTGAAATAAATTGTAGGGGGGTAGAGGTAACCACTTAGCATCAGTTGGGGCTTCCACTGCTATATTTATATTCCTACAGTTTTGGGGAGTCCATTTGCTCACGTCCGTAGGCGAGTACGCTTTGATACCCCCTGTGTGGTGCTAAAGGTGCAGTTTGTCCGGAGAAGTATTGCTTACACACTTGGTAATCTGTCACCAAGCAGTAGGGCACTTGCATTGCTGTGTTCCGGTGTAAGGGTGTGGGTGCCGGTGAAATCACATGCGCATGACATGCAACATCGGCCCGACAACCCCGCCTCGGGTGACGGGTGCAACAGGGTGCGGCTTGGGTCTTCTCATACTTCGGTCGGGGAGGACCTAAGTCGTATTGCAGTTGTTATGGGCGGAAGTAACCACTTAACATCAGGTGGGCCAGCCTGCACTGTCATTTTAGTTACATAAAAGAAAAAGGTTTTTTTTAATATAATATAAAATAATCCTGTAGATTAATCCAGACGGCCAAATTAAATGTTTTTGCCCCATAATGCATACTATGCGGTACAGAGTATTTTCTTAATGTATTATGAAAATTAATTATTGTTTTTTTTTTTGTTTTAGTTATATGTCTTACTTTGAAATATAAGTAAATGAACCACTTAGCGGATTGGCGACTAACAAGGAAGGGGTTAATAATATTCTTTAGTTGATACTATACATGTATGTAGAATAATATAAAAAATAATTTTAGATCTGAATATGCATAAGTTATAGGTGCCTTAATCTTAATAACATTTTGGTGTGACATGAAAGTACAATAGTATTATTAAAGTAAAAAAAAAATACAAATTACCCTTGAATATTTCATGTGTGATTTCTGGTGTACTGATTTATTTACTACTAGCTGTGACCGTGACTTCGTTCGCAAGTATCATCCCTATAGACTAAATATTCACATTAAGAATAAAAAACACATATAAAAACAATGGTGTTTGCCATTATCGTGCCCTACCCAAGATTCCTTAATGAGGACTAAGCCAAGATTCCCTAATGAAGACTTACCTAAGATTTACTAGTGAAGACATAGCCAAGATTTACTAATGAGGACTAACCTAAGAACTTAATGAGAACTACTATTTCAATATTATTATATACTCAAGATTTACTAATGAGAACTTGTCCAAGATTGCCTAATGACAACTAACCCATGATTTATTAATGAGGACTTACCCAAGATTCGCTGATGAGGACTTAGCTAAGATACCCTTATAGAGACTAATCAAAGATTTACTAATGAGGACAAACCCAAGATTTACTATTTTTATCAATAATAATTTATCATTATTTAAGGCTCACCAAGAACTGTTCACGTCGGACGACGAAAAGTGTAAATTTATTTAAAAGTCGTAATAAAATTTTACTGCAAATAACTAACATTATAAAACTTACGCTACTTTTGAATTCGTCACCTTTGGTATGAGTGAGTACCTATGGTTTCGTAGCTCAGCCGTACCGTCACTCGTCGCTTAGCTACCCCTCACATCTTTGGTAGGAATGCACCCTCAATCGCCAGTGTTGAAACATTTCGAGGAAGTGTTCTTATAAGTTTTGTAAGAAAGGGATTTCGAATGTTCATTTTAATTTTAAAGGGTTAATTTTAAGTTTTTTTCTCTATATTTCGAAATTCCCTACATAGGTTTATATTCCTACATAATTTTTTTTTATTAAAAGAATTCTTTGTTGAAATTAAAAAGAAAAGAAAACAATAAATATCTCTCAAATAATTTATCTGGGTAAGTTATTACTTTCCAAAGATTAAGTTACAATCCAAGGTAATCTATCTATAATGTAGAGTATATGATTTTCTATATACTCTACATTTTTTATGCTATAGAATTGACGGAACAATATAATTAAGCGCTTAACATGAGGCGGGACTGATGTTAAACGATTACCGCTGCCCCTACATCATCAAGATGCAGGTTTTCCTGTATCAAAGTAGGAAAGAATACAAGACGCATTGTGTTCTGCCCGTTACTTTGAGACAGGCAACAGGGTAGCCGCATCTTCCTTACAAGCTTTCATCTCCTATTTACCCCTACTCATTTACGTTATATAGGGACCCCTGTTTGACCCCAAATTTGTAGTCCCACTGGTAAAGTCCTAAAGAATTGTGATCTCTTAAAAATATGTAAACTAGTACCTCGGTTATTATAATTGGAATAAATATTGATTGTGTCTTATTAAGCATCATCTTTAGCTCTGGGGCGCTCAAGATTTGAGCTGCTTATTTTGACAAAGTAACTATAATTTTTTTTGTTTGTGATTTTACTTCTGAATGTATGGAATGTTTTATACCGAATATAAAAACATAAAGGCGGCGCGTCATTTGATATTCCCACTACGGGATTAGGCCTACTTTGGAAAACAGAGTGGATGAGCTTAAATTTAGAAAGTAAATCCGGAATAAATAGTACATATCCAAAATAGTTAATGTCACGTACCTTCAAAATGTTTGTTCAAGACATATTACGTTTTATAATGTGTTTATTTTTCTTGTATGTTTTGATATATTTATTATTTTATATTTGGTTCATGAGACTTATTTATGAGATGAAAATTTTATTATTTATGTAATTTCTCTTAATTAATTCTTCATTTTATTGAAATTAGCTATTTTCCGTGATTTCATTCGCGTGGTGATTTCGTGTGGAACTCTTTTTCTTGTTCTTAAATAAAAGTCGGACCAGCTGTTTTGTTAACGATAATTGTTGTTTTTATGTTTCATGTTCCGTATAAAGGTACTTTCAAATGTATATAGTAAAAAGCTGTTGTTTTGATATTACAAACAGACTCTTACATTTTTATTTCATAATTTTAATTGTACTTCTTTATTTTATGTAATTTTTACTATCTTTGTTTTTAGTAGATACATTTTAACTGTAATTATAATAGTACTCATACTCATACTCAGTTTACTACGGCGACATAACGAACATAATTTCATATCCATAATCGTAACTGAAAACTATAATATTATTCATATATCCGTATACAAATCCAGATAAATTTTATACACAACATATCTGTTCTGTATGATTTTCTGTGGAGCGTTAGTGTGACGTCATTTATAGGAGCTTGTTCTCGAATTCTGCCATTGGCAATAGTCGATCGTCATCGTCTATTACAATGCTATTAATACAATACTTTTAGTTAAAATATAACACCCAGACACTGGACCACCATCTATTTTCGTTACATAAATGCTTATCCTGAGAGAGAATCGAACCCACGACCTACAGCGCAGAAGACAGAGCTGTTAAGCAGGTACCGGACATGCGCTGAATCATGAAATCGGCCGTTACTAATAAAAATCAGCCGTAGTCGGGAACAAATCAGTGAACGATTATAGTCGGCCGCCTGCATCATGCCCTAAAAATCCCATATTCGGGACATGGAATAGATATTAGATAGTGAACATTTTTCAAGGGATTAAGTTTTTAGTACTTGCCTGCTCCAGATTTGAAACAGCAATATTTGGATTGAAAATCAGCGTCAGTGTCACTCGGTCTCCAAGCTCGTTATGAATGAAATACCTAACAGAATTATGAATGAAGATAACTACTTCAAACGAGGGGGGTAGGTACCTATTCATTCTAAATGTGTACTGGGCATCATTATTTCTGATCATGAATGGCATTGCAGCGTCGTAGAATAGGTAGGTGCAGAGGTTTACTACCAGCGCTTCTTTGACATCTTTGCAAATATTTTGATTAAATTAAAATAATTAAATACTTTTTGGTAACGGACACTGTAATGTTTGAATATCCGAGTTCGATTTCTTAATAAGCGTTATAAATCTTTTTTTAGTCCGTTGTTTATTTTAAACTACCTGTGCCCACAGCTTCAGTCGCATGGATATTAGAAAATATGTAGCCTATGTTCTTCTTTTAGATGCAATTTATCTCAACCCATCTCATTGCCAAGTTCCTCATACAAACTTTCATCCCCTATTTCACCACTTTCAAGTTTTGTTTTTGCGACAAAAAGTAGTTTATGTCCGTCTCTAAGGTCCTACTTATTTTTATCCCAAAATTCATCAAACTTGTTTCAGCGGTTTAGGCGTGAAAATATATCGGAGTTATCTAGGCATTTATATAATAATATTAGTTTGGATATTGTTTCGATACACAAATTTCAATGAAAAATTATGGGACTTAAGCTGCAAATTTTTTGTAGGACCAGTAGTTTTTTTAATGAGTTGAGTTTTTTTTAACTATAACCAAGTTTAACATAGTACTTTATATAGAGAGGTCCAGTTGCTCGTGTTGCTGAATACCCTCAGAGTCTACTGTCCCCCGGGTGGTGAAAAAGGTAGTAACCCGACCCAAAGTAGTGACTTCTTTTTTTAATGTTAATGGGCAGCGGTAACATCAGGTAGGCAGTCTGTTCTGCAGTCACCTTAGTCCCATAACAAAAAAAAAACTTTTTAGATCAATCATAGAAAAACAATAGTCTGTCGTATCTGGCACTTATTCATTGAAGGTAGGAAAAGTTTCCCCGTCATGATTACGGCGTGTGCGGAACAAGACCGCTAATGGGCTAATTGCCACTTCAGATAACTATCGCCTGCGCCCTCCTAACTATATTACTAAAGTTGCGTTATAAAATATGTAGTGACGAGGTGAGGCTGTAGGCGCGACGGTAGCGCGGCGCCATGTTCGTTTCGCTGCCTTGGCTGTTCTTACTGCTTGCTATTGCACACTGCGGCAAGGATAAACCGGTATGTCTGACACCACATGGTATAGAAGTTAGTAAATAAATAAATTCACACATTGCCATCTAGTTTGTACTATGGGGGATAGAATAGATAACTGTTATAATACTTATATAGTAATTTTTTTGTACATACTCGTACATAAATATTACATATTTTACACCCAGACAGAACCAGAAACTATGTTCGTCACCCAAATGCTTGTCCTGTGTCGGAATCGAACCCACGACTTATTGCTCAGAGGCACTACGAAATGAGCTGTAGGTACGCTACAACATTTTAGTTCTTGATTGTTCTGGTAATTATTATCACATTTATGTTTCAAAGATACTTTAATTAAACCCAACTAAAATAATAGTCGCTTTAGCTCCGCCATTGCCTGTTGGGAAAAGGCGTGATTGTATTTTTTTTATGGTTTGATAAGTCTACCAGATGATTAGCATGAAGCTGTTACTTTCTCACTGGTATAGAAGATGCATCATTGACAAATATATATTATTTTATATACAAGAGAATGAGAAAATCCTTATCGTTCTGTGGCGTCACCGTGATAGGTCACAGTTGCTATGATACCATATCATGGTATGGTGAATTGAATTTCAATTCAATACTTTAGTACAAATTTACTTTTTATTTCAGGTATTTAGTGACGAAATTCAAGAAATAATAGATACAGTTCACGCCGATTGTGTTTCCCAAACTGGGGTGCTTGAAGGTGGGTTACTAATAGGAAACGTTACTTTTCCTTTGTTCTACGTTAGCATGCGAATGACGCGAAACAATCGGCACGGCTAAGCTCTGTGGCATAGTGTTATGGAGTAATAGACGTGGCATTACCTACATCAGATTCACAACTATAACAATTGTTCATTATTATTTAGCACTATCTTAGATTGATTTCATCATAGTAATATTTTAGAATGTTGATAGTAAATGAGAAGATTGCCCGGGTACAGTGCTTTTTCATAATTTAAGCATATTTATGTTGGACATAAAATGTGAGATTCTTATTGATGTAAGGTTGTAAATAGTTTGACTCACGAAGTTCTATACTACATATACTCATTGAATTGATTTTAAAAATAGAAACACTACTAAATACTTGTTTGTGTGAAGTCACTATATCTACGTGTATTCTACACTTTATTTATCAACATGTGCTACATCACCTACAGTTGTACTACTCTATAGGTTCCTACTTCTATAGCTGTTTTGAAATACAATGTCGCATGTTTGCGTACATTAAAGAGTCTTTATTCTTACTTGCCCCCAGAGGATATACAGAATTGTGAAAAGGGCATATTTAAGGAAGACGAGAAATTGAAGTGCTATATGGTTTGCCTACTGGAGGAAGCGAGTCTCGTGAGTTATATTTGTTTATTTCTCTCTCCACCCTGGCTGAGACACGAAATTAGATACAAATAAACGTTTAATTTATTTTTAATTCGCTCTGTTTGCTTTGAATTCAAACTTTAATCATGTCTAGTGCTTATTCTGTGTTTTTTCTTTGTCTATCGTTTTAATTTAGTTGTTTGCTTATTCACAAGTTAAAGTGCATGCAAATAACGAGCTTAAAAGTCTTGAATATCATTTGCAGATTGAGAAATCGTAGCACTTATCATAATTGGGAAAGTTTTCTGTTTGATTATTAAGATATTATTTTATCGATTTAACGATTTGTGAATTTGGTTTTAAAGTAAGTATTATGTTAAAATTTTCAGAACTTTATATATTGGTCATTAATCGTAATGATTGGTAAGTCATATTCAATAAAAACCGATCCAACAGTAAACGCTTCAGACAAATGTTCTGCAATAGAATTGCGTTTTTTGAAATTTTTACTTTTAGCTAAGTTCTTTATATTGACTTGGAGTACCTATGTTTGTTCGACGAAAACTTACACACCGTTTATCGAATCTTGAAATGTAGACCTAATGGATAATTTGGACGATGCTGAGTTAAATCGGTGAAGTGGTTGTTGAGATAAAGGACTCCTTATAACAATGGAGAAAAAAGCATTTATCAAGTAAATCTTTTTAATGAAAGGACCAAAATGCAAAAGCCCTGGAATGTATCAAATTAGAGAACAATAATAAAAAAAAATGGCCTTAATGATAGTACTAGATTATAAAAAAATAATTAACTTGACTTCTAATGACATTAATTTTCAGGCGTATGAAAAGCTAAAATGAAAGACACAACAAGTCTGTAATTTGGAAACGGTTCCAATGACTCCACCGTAATTGTGCTCCTAAACGTTTACGCCTTCATATCCTTATACTAGAATTCTCTGTGACGCAGATGGAATGGATAAACACAGAAACAAAAGACACCCAAGACCCAACAAACTTCATGCTCACCACATAAAGTGTGCCCCGGCCGGGAATCGAACCTGGGACTGAACCTTCGAAGGCAGGCCATTATCAACTAAGCCGCGGAGCCGTCAACCTATTTCTCACAAGAAGATACTATATCTATTATTATATTATATTATTATTTGTTGTGTATTTATTAATCAACGGAAGATCGTGAGTTTAACTTCGGGGCGAACTAATATTATTAGTGATTAACGTTTTCAGGCCATTAAATACACTTATAATAAAGTTTCAACTATTGAATGACATAATATTTATTATTCAGATGTAATTTATGTGTGGTTACAGGTGGATGATGATCAAGTAGATTACGATATGTTGGTCAGCTTGATGCCTGATGCTCTGCAAGATAGAACGAGGACGATGCTCTTCGCATGCAAACATCTGGGTAAGCATAACCTTGTTAGGTATTATTGTATTTTATGGGAACATCGTGGTTAAAATCTAATAAAATATTAAAATCAGTGTAATAAATATCAAACAAAATGCGCCTTGTGATTATCATCTGTACATACGAAAAATTAACTGTCAAAGTCTTGATACAACGCGTACTATATATATATATATATATATATTATATATATTATTATTATTATTATATATATAATACAAATGTGACTCGTACTTTTAGAATCTAATAAAGGCTAAGCTAAAATTTTACATTCACTACTCAGCAGTAATAAAAATATTACTCTCATCAGTTTTTTCAACTTGGATTATTTATTACCATTGATTTAATTATCGAGAGTAGACTGGTGTCCCTGCAGTGGGAACATTAGAAGCTTATACGAATATCTATTTCAACATTACCATTTTCATATAAAATTAAGATAAAAAAGTAAACAAGTTAGAATTACCCACGAAAATTTGCGAATGATCATTTAAGGTAAGCATATTTATTTATCTTTATTTGATGTTTTAGACACACCGGACAAACACAAATGTCAGAGAGCATTTGATGTCCACAAATGTACCTATGAAAAGGATTCCGATGTAAGTATATATTTATCTTACAAAAAATAGTTCTAGTTTTATTTTTTTGACGGCAAGGATAGTGCTGGCTAAATTATTCAGTTAAAAACAATAAGCTTCCAGCTCGTCACTTCTATTTTTGCAAGGCAGTGATACGGATTTAAATATGGACAGTGTAACGAGGTTCATTGAGACTGTTAGCTCTTACGTTCATGAATGCAAGATAAAAACTATATAGGTTTCAAATTATTTCGGTATTTCAGTTTGAACTCCTCCAAAACGGTTCACGGGCTTGTGATAGAGACATTATTATATGATACTTGAAAGGCACTAGTACATGTACTTGTAGTATCTGTAGAGGCTGCTTGCCGTCTCTGAAGTTACTTATCGTGATTGGGCACCGTAATAATATTTTAACTTCGCCGAACGAGATTCATTTTTTTATTTTGAGTTTCGAAGTTGGATATATGAAAGTACCAGGATATTTTAAGATCTTAGAAACTAAATTGTTTAAACGAACTAATTTTTCTTTAATTTGCATATGGTTCACAAATCGTCATAAACATTGGGATGAACTATGAAAATTGCTTTATTTGTGTGCTGGCCACTATAAACTGTTAATAGCTACGATTTGACGTATAATTTATAGTTTTATAGTCAAACAAATGTTATATATAGGCTTTTCATTTCTTTTTAATTTAATTTATTCGTTTTTCTGTGGGTTGTTTTTATTACTTAAAGGAATTTTATACTTGAAGGTGGTATGACTGTTTCATGATGTATATTATCACTACAACCTAGCATATGAAGGACGCGAGTTCAAGACTACGGATCGTAGCTTTTGCTTAAAAAAATATATTCATCTTTATCACACTAATATTACACAGGCAAAAGTGTATGTGTGTGTGTGTGTATGTTTGTTACTCCTTTACGCTCAAACGGCTCAACGGATTTGTTAGCTTATATTCTGGATAGGCTACTTTTGATCCCGAAAAAATGCAGGTTTCCTTAGGATTACCAACCACCAAGGAGCGCAGCTAGTATATTAATATATGTGACTCAAATTTCCTGTACGACCGAAGTCCATGGGACAATCCATGCTATCGGTGCAGCCAGTCTCGTTGTTCATAACAAAGAACTCAGGTATGAGAAGACCTAGGTAGAATTTGTGCCATAGTACCTAATGTGCACAAATTCTACTGCAATTACTACTGCTGCACCTGCTATTACCTTAGTGTTTTAAATAACCCTATATTTATTGTTTCAGTTATATTTCTTACTTTAATATGTAAGTATATGGAAGAGATCGCTTTTAGCGATAATGCCATTATGTTATGGTATACAATAAAGTAATATTCTATTCTATATGCTGGCAGCTGACGAGAATGGGATTCAGTTTTATTTAAAATAAGCATATATCATTAATGTTATTTAAATAAACAAGGTGTGTTTAATAATATTCGTATTTATTTATATATTTAATCCTGAAATAATATCTAGAGCATAACATTTGAAAATTCCAGAGATTAACCTGGTAGATTTTTTCGCGAGATGAAAGTGTTTGAGGTCTACTTGTTAGAGAGTCGCAATTTGCGGGGGCCGCAGGCTACTACTTATATTAGAAAAAAATCTCGTTCAAATAGAAAATAAAACAGGCATCATACTAAGAAATTACTTTGCTACAATGTGGGACTTGGTATCATTTGTGTTATAAAGATTATCTGTGATCACAATAACAGAACAAGCTCACTTGTTGAGTGGTTTCTCAGCATAACAAACAGAAAAGCGAAGTACCCACTGTAATGCCCAAGTTGTATCTAATTGTGACCTTCACTGATAGATATGACGATAAAATGACCTGTAATTGTACCCCCACAAAACAGTTTTTTTAATATGGCAAAAGTATCGGAACTTGCTTAAACCCCTCTGATGTTAAGTGGTTAGTTAGTGGATTAAAGTTCCATTACAGAGACGGTGTATGTCTTAGTTTGGTATTTGGTGAATGGTTGTAGAACTGCCCTCGAATCAAGGGGTCCCCAATTCGATTCCCGGCCAAGGGGCACTGTGTGGTGAGCATGTAGTTTTTTCTCGGGTCTAAGGTGTTTATGTTGTGTGATTGTTTTTGAGTCTATGCCACCTATGAAACAGAATTATAGTGCATGAGTATGACTGTGTAAGCGTTTGTTATTATTCATATATTTATGTCAGCAGCAATACGACTGAAGTCCTTTCATAGTTAGCACGAGAAGACCCAAGTCGCCTCTGTGCCTCATCCAAGACAAAAATGTAACCCCTCATGCGTCTGTGGTTTCACTGGCATTCACACCCTTGCACCGGAACACAAAAACGCGCGTGCTTGCGCAGATTACTAGTGGACAGCTAACTATTTTAAAACATGCAGTAGTTCTACTGCTAAAAATATAAAAACGATTATGATGTATGACAAAAACAGATTTCAAAGTACGTCTGCAGAGCTGTTCAAGGTTTGTGGATATTCCCAAGCCAAATAAAATACGTTATAATAACAAAACTGGACTGAAATATCCATGCCCAACAGAAGCATCTTCCATTTCCGTTGATTTCCACGCCAGCTGAGTGAGTAAAGTCAATGCACGTAGCGACCGCACCGGTCGCCGTCATTACTGCCTGTGCCAAATTGTGATATCCTGCCTTTGCCCACTGAGGATCTGTAATTCTGATTCTAATTCCTCTGGATAGGACAAATTGGGCTCTATTAGTACGACAACAGCCTCGATTGATCCCACGCAGGGACACAGAACTACTGTCGACAAGCGAGAGTTAATTAGCTTTAATTTACCACGGTAGATTTATCTTCACATCTTCAGACTATTACTGAACATGTATTCATTATATTCTATCGCATTAATATACGTAGGATCTAAGATGACACCAAACTTGGAGGTTACGCGTGAAGTACGCTAGATTGGCCTGATAAGACAATTTTGCAATAATTCAAAAAACATCTTTGTTTAGTTAAAAGTTTATTAATTTTGTTTCTATAAATTTATACTAGCGAAAAGGCAGCGGCTTCACTCGCGCCTGTCTCATTCCTTTCCCGTTCCCGTTTCCATTCCCGTAATCCAATTTCTCTCGTGCGACAGTTGTTTACCGGCAAGACCTTTGACTTTTAGGCGCTACGCAAACGCGTTGATGCGTTGTCAGTTTCCGAAGATAGAAACTCATGACTAGCTGTTACTGACATGTTTCTTTAGACTTTAGATTCATAAACCAGCAATAGAATAGAATATCATGGCTACAACCATGAATTTTCTGATGTTGCTAGTTTGAAACAGTTTCCGATGGCTGTAATCGGAAATTTCGGAAGTGTGTTTGCAGCAACTTTGTATGTAGTAAGTAATTTATCACTTATCTGGTTCCCATGTTAGAAGCTATGCTTAGTTTGGGGCTAGATGGTGATTTGTTTTATTTTATGCTATATTAAATTCTAGTAAATATTAGCTGGCGTACCTACGTGGGCAAAGCCGCGCTGGCTGAAGTTAGTAATCGTAATAATGAAGGGTCCCGTACACTAGTGAGTGCCACACTCAAGTGTGATCGTTGCGTCCCAGTCCCAAGCTCGCTAGGCTCACTACTCTCACTGGCCACAAGTAACAAACCACTATATTATGCCTTATAAGCTAAATATTGTTCTGATAGTAATTATTGGTCGGTGTACGTGAGCAAAGCCGCGCCGGTAAAGCTAGTAATAATAAAGGGTCCCGTACACCAGGTGAGTGGCGCGCTCAAGCGTGATCGTCGCGTCCCGGTCCCAAGCTCGCTAGGCTCACTACGTTCACTGCCCACGAGTAACAAGGCACTCTTGTTTATTTTACCGCAATGAAATTCCTTGCAATATTTTCTCCATTTTTTAATTTTGAATACATTCGAGTACAATTCTCCGTGGTGGTTGTGCGCCCCCGGCAATCTCCAAATTGCCTCTTTATGTGCAGATGTTCCGACCCTCGGTTTTTCCGTCTTTTGAATGTCGTTTTGCTGTTAAATAACGTGTTCTTTTATTGTAATTGAGGTTTTTGAGTTACTTCCTGCTTCTCTCAGTTATCAATGTTGATTTATATTCATTACATACCCATTACCATTTTATGTATGGGGGTTTGTAGTGATTTATATCGTTACAAGTATAATATGTTTTTTGTGAAACAATTGAGCTAAATTGATTGTGACACCATCCGCAAAAGTTAACGTAATACTTTGTCAGATTTAAAACTAAAAATTACAAAGAATTTTGAAATTAGGGGGTCTTTGTTACTCGCGTCCAAAGTTATTAGTATTATGTTGTAACCGTATGCGGGAATAGCAAAGGAGCAAAACAAAGTTCGTCCGTTTTAAAAAAAGATAGCTTACCAAAATAAATAAATAATTAAATAAATAAATAAATAAATAAATATTGTGTGAATATGACTCCGCCCTTTCTCAACAGATGTCGTTTTTAGTATTGTTTACGTGTACTAATAAATGACCATACTTGTATTCGATAGTACTGAATGTCAGCTATCTAACGCATTTTATGATATTTGGTTGAAGTGTAAGCAACAATTGTTTTCACCTTTTCGAAAATGTCGGTTTTTATTCCAAATAAACGTCATTTGCGGGAAGTGTTATTACATTATTTTATTGCGAAGAAAACTGCAGCGGAAACTTATCGTTTGCTTGTGGAGATTTATGGTGAGCATGCTCCGTCTAATACAACTTGCAAGGAATGGTTTCGACGATTTCAAAATAACGATTTTAGTACTGAGGATAAAGAACATGGAAAACCACCAAAAAAATTTGAAGATGCTGAATTGGAAGCATTATTGGCGGAAGATTCTTGCCAAACTCAATCAGAATTAGCTGCAGCATTAAATGTTGATCGTTCAACTGTTGCAAAGCGTTTACAAATGATGGGAATGATTCAAAAAGCCGGTGACTGGGTTCCACATGATTTAAGAGAAAGATACATGGAACGTCGGAAAACCATTTGTGAAATGCTGCTTCAAAGACAGCAAAGAAAAGGATTTTTGCATCGGATAGTCACAGGAGACGAAAAATGGATACACTACGAAAATCCTAAACGCAAAAAAGCTTGGGTGAAACCAGGCGAACCAGGCCCATCACAGCCAAAAATAAATATTCACTGTGCCAAGGTCATGCTCTGTATTTGGTGGGATCAGAAAGGTATTGTATATTATGAGTTGCTCAAACCCTCTGAAACTATTAATGGAGAAGTTTACCGACGACAACTAATGCGTTTGAAGCGAGCCATAGAAGAAAAACGACCAGAATGGGTGAATAGACATAACAAATTAGTTCTTCAGCATGACAATGCCAAACCGCATACCGCAGAAGTCGTAAAAAGATATTTAGAGGGACAGGACTGGGAAGTGTTACCCCACCCGCCATATTCACCAGACATAGCTTCTTCGGATTACCACCTATTCCGGACGATGCAGACAGACCTTACTGGAGAAAAGTTTACTTCATGTGAAAGTATCAAAATTTGGATTGACAACTGGATAAGCTCAAAAGACCAGGACTTCTTCCAGCAAGGAATACGAAAACTACCTGAACGATGGGCGAAGGTTGTAGCTGCAGATGGAGCATACTTTCAATAATTTTTTTTTTTAATTTTGTAAGCGAACAAATGTGTTTTATTTTGACAAAAAGGAGCGGAGTCATATTCACACACCCAATAAATAAATAAATAAATAAATAAATAAATAAACAAACAAACAAACAAACAAACAAACAAACAAACAAACAAACAAACAAACAAACAAACAAACAAACAAACAAACAAACAAACAAACAAACAAACAAACAAACAAACAAACAAACAAACAAACAAACAAACAAACAAACAAACAAACAAACAAACAAACAAACAAACAAACAAACAAACAAACAAACAAACAAACAAACAAACAAACAAACAAACAAACAAACAAACAAACAAACAAACAAACAAACAAATAAATATTTTCTTCTATGCTTTTTTCATTGGTTTGTTCCAGCATGGGTGGCGGTGAAATCACAGGCGCATGAGATGCAATTGAAATTGTCTTGGGTGATCGTGTTTTATGGACAACCACATATACTCGTAATATACAGAATACTAATGCAATATCTAGGGACCCGTACTAGCCTTTAATGTTCCCACTACAGGGACACCGGCCTACTCTCGATAATTAAGAGTGAATGGACTCTGATCTACCACGGGAGCCCAATCCGGATTGGTAGATGTCACATGTCGTCGAATTTTTGGTTCTAAGACATGCCGGTTTCCTCACGATGTTTTCCGTCACCGTTTTGAGAACGTAGTATTACGCACATAATTTTTTTCAAATGAAAAAACTCATTGGTGCGCGTGTGGGTTTGAACCAGCAACCTTCAGATTGAAAGTCGGCGTCTATGTCCCTTAGCCACCACGCTCTCGACAATCTCGATCTAGGGACAATAATCTATAATTGAACTAACTGGAAATAATTATTTAACAGAAATAACTATATCTCTTTCCAATGTTCATTGTGTAGATATATCCAAACCAGTTTCTTTTCTACCTATTTTTAATGTTTGCTTCAGTATCAATCGTTCATATTGGATTATTAGTTTTTCTTAGTCAACTGCTGGACACAGGCCATACCCAGTAACAACAGTCCTTTTCCCAGTAAGACAGCGACTTTTTAGACTTTTTTAAAAGCGAATCCCTCTGGCTTTGCCCAAATATCTGCAATATTTAATTTAATTCTTTTATAATAGGTGTGTGAATATGACTCCGCCCCTTTTTGTCAAAATAAAACATTTGTTCGCTTACAAAATTAAAAAAAAAAATTATTGAAAGTATGCTCCATCTGCAGCTACAACCTTCGCCCATCGTTCAGGTAGTTTTCGTATTCCTTGCTGGAAGAAGTCCTGGTCTTTTGAGCTTATCCAGTTGTCAATCCAAATTTTGATACTTTCACATGAAGTAATCTTTTCTCCAGTAAGGTCTGTCTGCATCGTCCGGAATAGGTGGTAATCCGAAGGAGCTATGTCTGGTGAATATGGCGGGTGGGGTAACACTTCCCAGTCCTGTCCCTCTAAATATCTTTTTACGACTTCTGCGGTATGCGGTTTGGCATTGTCATGCTGAAGAACTAATTTGTTATGTCTATTCACCCATTCTGGTCGTTTTTCTTCTATGGCTCGCTTCAAACGCATTAGTTGTCGTCGGTAAACTTCTCCATTAATAGTTTCAGAGGGTTTGAGCAACTCATAATATACAATACCTTTCTGATCCCACCAAATACAGAGCATGACCTTGGCACAGTGAATATTTATTTTTGGCTGTGATGGGCCTGGTTCGCCTGGTTTCACCCAAGCTTTTTTGCGTTTAGGATTTTCGTAGTGTATCCATTTTTCGTCTCCTGTGACTATCCGATGCAAAAATCCTTTTCTTTGCTGTCTTTGAAGCAGCATTTCACAAATGGTTTTTCGACGTTCCATGTCTCTTTCTTTTAAATCATGTGGAACCCAGTCACCGGCTTTTTGAATCATTCCCATCATTTGTAAACGCTTTGCAACAGTTGAACGATCAACATTTAATGCTGCAGCTAATTCTGATTGAGTTTGGCAAGAATCTTCCGCCAATAATGCTTCCAATTCAGCATCTTCAAATTTTTTTGGTGGTTTTCCATGTTCTTTATCCTCAGTACTAAAATCGTTATTTTGAAATCGTCGAAACCATTCCTTGCAAGTTGTATTAGACGGAGCATGCTCACCATAAATCTCCACAAGCAAACGATAAGTTTCCGCTGCAGTTTTCTTCGCAATAAAATAATGTAATAACACTTCCCGCAAATGACGTTTATTTGGAATAAAAACCGACATTTTCGAAAAGGTGAAAACAATTGTTGCTTACACTTCAACCAAATATCATAAAATGCGTTAGATAGCTGACATTCAGTACTATCGAATACAAGTATGGTCATTTATTAGTACACGTAAACAATACTTAAAACGACATCTGTTGAGAAAGGGCGGAGTCATATTCACACACCCAATAACATAAAACTAGCAAAATTAAAAACATAATTTTAAAGAATGCTGTTTAGTAATGCTAATGGCTACGTATTTTTCTGGGTTCAAGATTCCTGTGCTACACAGTGCACAGCTACTTGACTATGCCAAGAGTTCCCTCACCCTAATCAGAATATTAATGGGTTCGCTGGTATGGCCTCGTGATTTGATAATCACAAACAAACAATGCCAATTGAGAATAAACAGTTCACGGGTAATTTGTTTACTATTATCCGTTATGTCAAAACAAACCAATTTCATTGTACCTACACAGATAAGTGTGTTATATCACATCCATTATGTGAATTATTAGAAATCTATAGAATACCAATGCGATTTTCAATATGGCATTTGCCAAATATCCCTAAGTTATGGATAAAGTTCGTTTTAATTGTTTTATGGCTTTAGTTCCTTTAGTTTAGGAAGCTCCATTTCAGTTTTTATAGCAGACTAAACGATGCGCCTAAGATTAATGTTGGCTATATAATATTGATTGGAATGTGTATTGACTAATTTGGATTCCGAAGAGGTTGTGTTTGCTCGCGGTATAATACAATAGATATTTCCAATTTCAACGGAGACAATACAATTTTACAAGTATTTTTTGGGGATAGAAGATTTCTCATGAAAACTTTGTCGACTATTAACTTACATAGTTTTATAAATGAATTTAATGTAGTGAATATTACAAGGCAGTAATCTGTATAAATTGAGTTACTGGTGTTGCAGTGTCACGGTCCTGGTGGCGGTCCCTTCAAAGGAAGCGGCGTTACTGAAAGGTGTTGTTTCTGGGGCGCGCCACAAAATGAATATTGATGACTTCATGGACCCAGGGTTGCCATCTGGCCCAAGTATATCTATTACTTCTTAAGAAAGGAAGATCTTTAATCTCACTATTCTCAGAAATACATAGACAAATACTGTTATTTGGTTTCGATCTTCTGTAAAGCTTGCCCAGACCAGCTACACTGATTTTAAGCAAGAAAATCTCAAAGCTTGGATAATTTAATGTATTTATAACAGATGTAGAGAACTTCTATATTTTAGGGATCCAAATAGAGATAGGGATTCTTTTAGTCTTAGTTTAGTTTAGAAACCAAAATATCTGTCTGTGCACTCTCTAGAGAGCCGTATCATACACAAATCCTTGGATTGTATTTTTTGCTTTGCATGAGTCGGTCTTGGTTCTATACGAGTCAGTTTGACTGCCGAGGCGGGCCAGTTGTCTCAGTTTAAAAATCCATTATCACATTATTCGAGCAAATTAAGTCATTCCATAATAGTAAATGATGTAAAGAAATCTGGAGTCCAAAAGCTGCTGGTTCTGATTATCTGAAGGTAACTGGATGGTTATAAGAGCGCGCAATACGGATAAATGTAGCAAAAATATTCTTTTGTTGGCTACACAGTATGGGCAGGAGATGATTTGCTGAAAAATTAGCTTCTTTTCATCGTTTTATTGCCCGTGTATCGTGAGCCGCTGATGAAGACTAATACGAGCGGTAATTTTGTTTGAAATGATTTATTGTCTTTATAAATTGTTTTGGTTACGCTATTGTACCGTCTTTATTTCATTAGCAGGTATTATTATCTATCCATACTATTAAGGAGATTTCAGCAACTGAGCTTTCGACTGATATTTTAGATCTAACGGCAAATTAGCTAGACTCAAAAATCTAATGTTATTTTAATCTATTGTATATTTTTATTGTAACTTTACAATGCATTTTTCTAAACTCTGTATTGTTTTTATAACGGTACGGTTTAGGGATATTTTTATCCAAATGGCAAAATGTATAAATGATTTTAATTTAGTTAGTACCTAATTTAGTACCTAAGTCGAATTTCTGTTGTTATGGGCGGAGGTAACCACTTACTTAGGTGGACCTTCAGCTCGTCCTGTCACATCAGTAGACAAAAAAAAATATGAAAGAGAGAGATATATACGCTTAACTGTTTCAACAAATAACGTTATAGGAACCCAAATATGAAGCCATATAGGTCGAGTGTCAGACGTGTCATCTTGGCCAGTCTGACCAGAAGATACAATTTATATGCTAATGCACAAGATACGGCCACTGATGTTGCTTGTCGCAACGCAGCGGCTCCTGATGGCCTTTAAAATTACTTTTGCGACCGGAATATTCATGCCAAAGGAATTGACAAATATGCATAGCAAATTTGCATAATTTTTCATAGTATGTTAAATGTATGCTTAAAAACCACTCCCGAATCATACTAATACTATAATATAAAAACGAATGCTTGTCTGTATGTATGTTTGCTATTCACGCCTCAACAGCTGAATGAATTTGGATGATATTTGTTATGAAGGTAGCTCATACTCTGGTTTAACACATGTTTTATCCCGAATAACAAAGGTATTTTTTACCACAAAACAACTTCTGTCCGTTTTTCCAGTATTGACTTTTTAACCGCGGGTAACACTTAGTTATATATATTTTTGCTAAACAGAATTAAAAATCCAAAATACAGATTTGTTGAGATTAAGGCCTATGAAAGATATGATTAACATTTTCATTTTTCTAAACATTCCGTCCTAATCGACCGATGAAAGTAATTTCCTTGAAAACTCATTTGAGGGGATGACCGTTTGTTTGTTTATTACGAAATGTTTCAGGTTTTTTCATTCAAAATTGAATCGAGCTAAAATATAAAACGGTAAGTATTTGTAATTGCTTGGGGGCACTCCGTCTTTGAAAGCCCAAGGTAATTTAGATGTATTTGAATTTATAATTAGTTTTATTATGTTAAGTTGGAACAAAGATCAAGTTTGTTAACGACGTGCGTCGAGTACAATGATTGCATCTTCATTCTAGAGGAGAGCTGCCCAAATCTGTTCGGATACCTACTGTGCACAGAGACGATATAAAGAAGATATGGTATAAAATAGAATTCAATGTGTTGCTTAAACAAAAACTACGAAAACATGGTACACTTTTTTTTAAGTTTGGCACTGGAAATAAAAATACTGCAGATTCATCGCTGGTGGCAGTGGGTCAGTTGAAGTGCGTTCGTTCGTATTTTTGAAAAACCTTTATTGCAAATTTTGGCGAGTTCCTTCAAAGAGAAAGATAAATGATTGAGATCCCATTATGATTCTTCTTCTGTTCTTTAAGTAATATTTATCTTTTTGAAGATATTTGAATTTTTATCAAATACCTTTAATACTCTGTAGCAAAACAGCTCTATTTGCGCCAAGTAGGATTGAATGTGGTCAGTCTACCTAATTTTGGGATATGTGTCATCTCTTTGAAGATTAGATTTGTATGAACGAGTGTCCATCCGGCATATTCAACATTGAAAACTATTTTTGACGAAAATTTGCATCAAAATAATTGAATGATGTTTAATGCAAACGTGCCACATCCAATTCTAAGGCGAGTTTTAGCGAATCCGTCGCCACCGCGGTGCCGACCGTTGGCTAAGCCAATTACTGTCCACTTGGGTAAACACCGGCTCGTTAGCGGACTGTGTGTTTTATTCAATTCAATTTGCTAACTCCTCACCTACTTATTGATAGCACATATCTACATTACTTTATCCACTCTAATTCTTTTAGACATATCGAACTCATGTAGTTTTTGCTCGTTCGTTTAGAATAAGAGACGAAAATGATGTTAATATAAAGTAGGGATGTTATGGGTTCATAAATACGATTGGATACGGATATATGGTTAGTATTATACAAGTTTTAGATACGGTTATGGTTATTAAATAAAATCGAATTATCCGTCCGATAGTTTCAGTAACGGATATTTGATTTTATATGAATTGTTAAGGTAACAATAAGCAAAGCACTATGAATAATAAAAACTATCTAAACAACGCTAGGGACGCGCACGGCTAGCTTTGTCTCATGTGTCTGCAATTTCATTGACACCAATTATAGCTTTGAACCAGATAAGTAGGTACAGTGAAGTATAATTACTGTTCCTTCGTCCAGTGTTCCCATTGCAAAATCACAGGCAAGCAAGAGTAAATAGGATTTAATACACCACAGAGGTCTAATACTGATTGTTAGATGTCATACCTTAGAACTTTGTGTTCTAGGACATTTTGGTATAATCACAATGTGACATTGACCGTATTTTATTTTTCACTGAGAACTTGGGTTGCGTTAAAAAAACGATTAATTGGAAAAAAATAACTGAAGGCACAATATATAATAAATTGTTTTTATAAAAGTATTGACCAAAATCAAACATTGCCATTTGTCGCAATGTTTATCGCTATTTTATTGAGCTTCGATAGTTATGGCATTTGTTTAGTTTGTTTGGTCTGGACGCCTTATCGATGTTTCAGGCGCATTACTTTTCTTTGTCCACGATTTATTTAGTGGATTCGGGCGGACTAACAGTACGAATAGTAGAAGTTACGATGTGACTCTGCTCTTTAACTTTTCCCGTAGTTCAGGATGCTCTGATTGGATTGCAAATTGGACTTTATGTCCTGTTCTTGTTTAGGAGATTAATGGGCTATTTAGTTAATTGTCCTTACAAATAAGGCTGGTTATAAATGTGTTTTATTGGATGGGGATTGCGTCTACGCCGATTAAATAGGCATAGTTTATACTACTTACAATAATATATTATGTCTTTTATTTCCTAGATTATTTAGTAATCAATGAATGTGATTGTCAATTAAACTTTGGAATTGGCATTTAATGCTGTACGTAGACCTCCCACTACAATCCCACCCAGCACAGGATCCAATCGGTCCATCGGCCGTCTTTTCCTAAGCAACGTGCGCCTGCTCACTTTCACTTCAGTTTCAAAACATACTTTTATTACGCGCTTTGAAACGCGTAAATAAGTGACTTTTTTATTTTTCTTATTCTATCGTATTAATATTACATACATAATGTATTTATATATGAATTCATGCTATATTAACAGATAGTGTTAGGCAGACCCTCGATGGCTCACTATTCACCTTGTGGATTATATAATGGGTACGTAGACGCGATAAGTGGTTAGCATGTCCCCGCCATTGTTCTCCCACAAACAACTTTGTTACTATAAAAATTTACCAACAAAAACATTATTAATACACAACATTAAAAACGAAAATCGTTATTTTAAGTAAACATCCATATTGACCAAATGAATCTAAAAGTATTTCATAATATGCTCAGAAATGTTGTTCAATAATTACATTGAAAAATGATTAATAAGTATATGTATTTTTTGGTTTTTATTATTTTACTCGATACAGAAACCTCAGGTTAGTCATTTCTAAGGAGTAAATATTTTATATCCCGGACACAATGTTATCCAACAGCAAAATAAATCTAGCAAGTCTGGGCGAGTAATATGGAATCACAACACGTTTTATACGAATTAAATAGGTCCATACATTGTTTTCCCGTCATGTTTATAAAGTACGAAAGAGTTTTGTTATGCTATTCCCGTCAGATCCGATCAGCGAGATGAGAATATTCGCATGTTATTGTTGATGCAAACATTCTGGAACTTTATGGAATATCTGGCAAACTTGGTCACATATCCGTTTTGTGCAAATCCAAACAAATTCCAAAAACATTTGGGAAATAATGAGCATCTGAAAGAAATATTCTGGGGTCCGTTTTGCTTTCGTTCGTAGGTAAAAAACTCTGAGATTCCTTCCTCTACACGGGTTCCTTGGCTGGTGCGAAAGAAGCAACCCAAAGTAGCAGTAGAACTGGTGCGGAGTTAGTCCGGAGAAGTAGGCCACCACAGTGGTAATCTGAGTGGTGCACTCGCATGTAGCTGTAGATAAAATTACAAGCGCATGAGACGTTACATCCCAGCGCCACGCGTTGCGTCTTGGGTCTTTTTTATTTCGATAGGGGAGGACCGGAGTCGGCAGTAACCAATAAACACCAGGTGGACTGTCTTTGAAACTCCAGTCACATATAATAAATACTCGAATTCACACTGTTCACCAAAAACAGAATTATGTTGACATAAAATAAACACTTAAATTTTAGAACTAGGATTAGGAAATAATATTTTGTATTAGCAGGGGTACAATTCCTATTTTTATTTCCTATTATAATATAATTTTAAATAGCGTTATTTTGTTTAAGATATTGAATGCTAGAACTATAAATATTGAGTGTAGCTCTGTAGATAACTGGTCGCATGCCGATCGGCGCATAGGAAGGCTGCCGCGATGTCCCGCGGTAATCTACTCCGTGACTTGCAAGTGGAATCCGTGGTTTTATTACCCTCGCCGGGTTAGAAGGGCCAGGGCCGGCGCCCTTACTGAGGGCAGCAGCGCATTAGCTTTGCCTTTGTATTGCAGATGTCCATGGGTGACATTGACCACTTTCCAACAGATGGCCCGTCGGGTCCGCGACTCGCTCGCGTACCTAGGAAGTATTGGAAAGGACTGGTTCCTTAATTTTTTTTCTCTTTGGAAAAAAATCATTTGTTGAATAGTTGGTTAGTTTTTAAATCAAAATACCTGAAAACAATATGTGTTGCTAGTCAACGAATTTGCGTATTTAGCTCTCCTGTGACTTTTTCTTTGTCCGTTGCATACCGATTTGGATGCATCTTTTTATAATGGTAGTGTGTACTCCATACCATTTTAAAAGACGTACAACGTAGAAGGCAGAGTTACTAACATCTATAATAAGTATTATGCCTACACAATATGTGCTATCCTCACGCTCACTACTCCTACTTACGTTTTAGTATTACATAAATTTATATATCTTGTTTTTGTTCATATGTCTTCTTGTACTCAGGAACATTCCATTTTTGCCATTTTTAAGTATTCAAGCTTAGCAAATGACAATATCAAACAGCCATAATATTAAGAAAAAAGGAGGCATCATCTTGTTAGGGAAAATGGGGCCAAGCAGATAGTTTGTTAAGTAATTTGTTTATTGGTTTAGTAATACGGGTTTAAACAGTAAAGATTTTTTCATTTTCCATGTGCTCAACTCTAGTGTTGGAGTTTTCGAGCCATCTAAGGTATGGTTTATCAACTAGTATAGCTGGAACCTAATCTTAACGAACCTCCGAAGCACGGAATCGCTCAGTTCACTCATTCTACTGACAAAACACCTACGTAAACATCGCCACGAGCGCTTAGTAGTTCTTTAAATTTGAAAGTAGTGATAAAACATCGTACCCCATTACCATTGTCTTAAGTACGGCCCAGAGAGGGGATTCAGTCGTTGTACCGCATTGTACTGGTAATTGCCGCACCCGAACCAATGTTATCAAGAGACGAAACGAAGGCGAAGGGAGAAATCACATTTAATTTGTAGCAATTGGTGTGACGCACCTCATCGAGCTAAGCTGTGCTAAAAAGCGTCGTTTTCGATCTTGTTTCCTTAACAAAAATAGGTATAAGATACAAGAGGTATAATAATTAAGATTCACGGCTCCGTAGCTTATTTGATATTCCTGCATTAACAGCGAACTTCGATCCTACGCCACGCCAACTACACCACGTGTAGTAGGATGTTTGTTCTCAGGTCTTGGGCATTTAGGTTTGTGTCTTTACGGCCTGCAACACAGGAAATCCTAGTACTCCCTGCACTAGGATGAGTATACATGATTTTATTATTACTATTATTCTTAAATGAAACTAACTTTGTACCAATAAGCTGAAATACAGGTTGATTTTCAGGTCAAGGAAATTAACCTTATTTTCAAGCCATGTGACGCATATATGAATCTATATATGAGAGGGGAAAAAAATATATCTTGGTTGGCACGTCCGTACCAAGTTTTTTTTTTCCAACCGGTCATCCATCCTACTACTGACCGGGCGGGGAGTTTCATAACTCAAAACATCTGTAAGAAACAGTAACGTATTCACTGAAACAGTATTACAGTATTATTTTAACTTTTTGTTTAGTTTTTTAGCTTTTGTCTTTATATTTTAAGGTAAAATATTATTTGATTTATCTATAGAAATATACCTACAAGTTAAATTAGTTAATTAAATTTTGTCCTACCATCGAGTTAGTAGTTCGTATATAAAAATAAAGCGAACTTAATAAGCTATATATTTAAAAGCGCTTTCATATTTCTCGATTCATTATCCAGTTTAGCAAAGAGAACGTAACGTTCATTGAGAAGAAAATTATATGCAAAATCACGGCGGAAGTCACGGACCGCTTTGCGGAGGTAGAGCGGGGAATAATTAATACTGAAGCTTTTATCATATTTTTTTTTTTTCATTATAATACCGCATATTTTACTGTGAACAGATTACACTAATTTTACGTAATAACATTGTAGTGAGGGATTCATTTGGAAAACGGCTATGCGCAATCCGAGCCGTTTTAAAAACATGGCGCGTCCATAATGATTGCTTGATGAGAAGAGCGCCAGTTTGCTGCACTTCCAGCCACCCCGCCGGTTGCCTCAGCCCTCATACAACGTATTTACGTGATTTGAATCTACCGAAAAATAAAGTTTTAATCACGTTCTCGGCGAACCATAAATACTTCACCTAACTTCAGAACATTCTGGAATTAAATAGATTTTCAACAAATCTGTTTGCAGAACGGTTTTAAAAACGACTTCGGATATCTAGTAAGAATTGCTAAGTAGGTAGATAAATTTACATAGAGATGATAAAATATTGTCGAAGTTTCGTAGTGCTGCAGTTTTAATAGCTTTAATATGTTGTGGAGTTGCGTCACAATTTGTAGACATACAATCTCTATGTTAACACGAGGGAGTGAAAATTAGAGGGCAAACGACGAACACTTCGTTTAGTGATAAGCACATAACGGCGATTTCCAACTAAGCTCGTAGTTGAGAATGTACTAACAAGGAAACTGTCCCGGGGACGCTGTGAATAACAATGTGCAATCAGGGCGCGCTATTAAAGTCTAAATACTTGCAACACAAGATTGATAGAGATAAAATACACGTTTTGTAGTTTACTTTCTTTGATTTTCTTAGGCATATTCTTGACAAACCATCCTCAAATAAACTCCAAGAAAAGTTACGTATACATTATGGACCATACGGTACGCATCCCAATTTTTTTTATTGACGAAACACATATTATTTTCCCTTGCAAATTTTTTACATATAACGGTACAAGTTGAACGGAGTTTTTCGAACTTTTCTTCTTTACTTATTTTGAGGACGGTCGTAGCGAGCTTCGAACTCCCTAACTCGTGTTATTGAATTTAATGTACCCTCGACGTACCTCTATTCAGTGTCGATAAAATCAGTTGTACCTGTTTTGTATTAATGTGTGTCGTATTTACAAGGCCCATTGAGCATTATGTAGAACTTAGTTTTCGTGCTTCGTGGTGAAAACTCAGTACTTCAGTCAATCTCTGTTATCCTTTAGGTTCATGTTCTTCAAACAGTTAGTACAATAATTGCAGATTTGAAAACATTTCATAAATATTTGGTGTTTAGTATAAAATAAATAAATCCAAACTGCCAGGGGCTGTGTGTAATTTTTCCTTTGGTTTTCCGCAAGAGGTTTCGTTAGGCTAACATTTACATTTGGCGACGTCTTCGAGCCGCGTGTTTGCAAGAAACACACTTTAATCACAGAGAACAGGTGGGAAGAACCGAGCGACTTTAATATTGGAATTTCTTATCAAATCCAGCTTTTTCTTGCGAAATAGTACGAAAATATTTGTTTTCTTTCTGGCAATTTTTAAAAGCTTTTTCTTTAGTGGATCTATATTGGTCTAATCCGAATACAAATTTGGACAATGTTATAATGGGAAGGTTATTATAAATTTTTCCATTTCTTTCACATTTAAAGAGAAAAAATATATCCGTAAATCAATTTGAGTTTTATAACAATAAATAACTGTCTATTGCTTCGAAATCTGAAAGTAAAGTGTTATAAAATACTCTGAGATAAGTACCCCCCACCTACAGTAAGTTACCGGGTTTAAATGCTTGCACGTTTTCCATTTTCTCAACAATATTTCACTCAATGGCATACGCCGGTACTTTTATAGGGCATCGTTCCGCCAGGCAAAAAAGCGTACGAAGCCTCACATTATTTTATATCCTCGGGAAGGTCTTAAAAATATATTCGTCAGCAGTGTTGTTTCGTATCAATATCCGGATTAGGTCGAAACAAATTTGGTTTGGATCAGGATTTATGCAGCGCTCTCAATTTCCTGCGAAGACAGTGGAGCATCCGGCGGCAAGGCGCCTCCGTCCCTGTCTCGTCCCGGCGCGGTCCACGCTCCGCCACCGGAGCCGTCGCCGCTGCGCTGCCCTCATCGGGCCGAGCGTAAAATGGAGATCGGGCATTTGCATAGCGGCTCTCGAACCGAGCGGACCGGCAAATTGTAGTCGCATCGATGACTCGATCAATATGCCGTATCTGTCTTCCACCCCCTGTTTCTACGGATCCGATATTGGTCATTCGACTTCGACAGTTCAATGATTATCGTAGCTGGATTTCGCTTCCCCTCGGTGAAGAGTTGAGGTGGAAATTTAATTGACTCTAATCTGTTTTAGCAATTATTCTTACGTAACAAGTTTAGTAGTGAGTTTGGCTACGAAAGTGAGGCTCTTTGAGATATTCAACCAATGGAATTAAAAGTTAATAGAAGTTAACATTATAGTAACTGCTTAAATTGAAGCTATCTTTGGGTAGACAACTACCAAATTCATATAATATCAGTTTCAGTTATAGATTTACACCCACACGAACCGGATTTTTTTGTTATTTTCAGTTCCACTAATGCATACCAAAGGACCGGGCCAGACTTAAGAAACCAAATATATGGAGGAATAATAATAATCGTAATAATTCATCAAATTAAATCACATTGTAAATTATATGCTGTTGTACACTTTCGTTTGTCAAGAGAGGCCTGTGTCCCTCCCGTGGGAATGTCGATCCGACACATGTACCGTTAGGTGTATCTGATGGATCGATAAGCTGATAGATGGTGGATTGAGAGATAATGATAATAGGTTATGCGAAAGTATAAAAACATGCAACCAAGTTTCGGTATAAGAATCTGAAGTTAAATTGCATCAAATTCTATTTGAGTTAATTAAATACTATGGTAACCTTGTCTCGTATGATAAACTCATTTTAGTTAATACATCACCGCGCATCGGGACAGCTGCGAAATGAAATACTATACTCATATGTGTAATTAAATACACGTTCGGAATACACAAAATGGCGTGTGGCTTATGATTAGTTCAATATCAAGACTTATTTTATTAAATTTTGCAGAATATTACATTCTTGGAATGAGATTTTAATGATCCAGACGCAAAATAATACATCATTGATATTAAGTTTATTTATTGAATTCTAGAATCAGATGAGCAGATGACTTTTAGTCTGAAATTTTGAACATAAGCCCATCGTCTACGAAATAATTATACTTACCTATATAATTATATATAATATATAGAATAAATATGGCAACACACTCATTCAGTATATTAAAACGAATGAAAACCATCAGCTAGTCAATGATTAAAATATTACTATTGATCAATCGGAACGCTATTTGTATTGGAGGTATCCGAGCCAAAATCAATGTTGTGTGTATCATATGATTGCCTTCACGAGTGTTTTGTTTTGTTTTGCAAACTGTTAAAGCTTTGAACAGTTGGTATAATCAGCAGTTTGTCGGTTCGTACCTCGTCGGCAGATCTGATTTATAGCTGAACAACAGATATGATTGTGCTGATGAATATATATTTTTGTTGACTATAATATTGTATGATGGTAAGCTGAAGGCCCTCCAGTTGTTACCTCCACCCTTAACAGCAATAAGACTTAGGTCCTCCTCGACTGGAGTTTGAGAAGAACCAAGATGTTACATGTCATGTGAATGTGATTTCACCGGCACCTTGCCACCGGAACACAGCAATACAAGTGCATCACAGCTTGCCGGCAGATTCTCAGGTACTAATACAAGAACACATGCTTGCTGACATAGGTAGTCAAATTTCAAAAAAGTCAAAGTCATGTTTTAAGGATGCAACGGAAATAAAGTACGTTTGACTTTGACTTTAAGAAATATTACGCATAAACGGTCTGTAATCTACTGTAAATCTACTACCGCAGGTAATGTTGTAGTGGTTAGTCGGTGGCAGGGCGGTTTTCCGACCTCATTAAATCCCGGTATTTGTTCAGGACCGCAGCCCAAACACGTCAGTCCGACGCGAATAACGGACTTTACGATTTAAAATATTTAGCCAGCAATTTTACTTCGCAGCATTTATGACAACAAACAGCGTTTTTGTCGTTTCAGCACACATAGATGATATTACCGGTGTTTCCTGTACAACAGAATTTATAACATCAACATGCTTTTTGAGGGTAATATTTTTTTAAAGTACCCGCTGGTTTCAACTTTCGGTGGTATATTTTTGAGTCGGAACAAGTCGATTTTCTTTAGTGTTTTCGATATGAGTATGAGAAGACCTAATTTGCATGAAAGTTTCAGTCTGAAATAAAAATTATTGAATTGCGTTGCACCGTTTTCCAGGGACATGAAGATAAACTTTAAACCTGAACGGTGGGAAGCAGAGCGTCTATAAAACTTTTTCCTTCTGTGTTACACTATTCTAGGACGATAGACGTGAAAAGTGGCGAGCTCACAGCCGCCATCGTTATTCTACGAACATATTTGTTAATGGACCTTTTTATGTGACTATAGTGACGGGACGAGCAGACAGTCCACCTAATGTTAAGAAGTTGCCACCACCCATAAACAACGAAAATACGACTTAGATATTCCCCTATTAAAGTATGAGAAAACCAAATTTGCATTGCATTGCGACGGGGATGTAAAACTACGGTTTTCGAGCTTATTTCGACTATCATTACATCTATCAAACAGTTACAACGCCGAAATCTGTAACTGCATAAAAGCGATATCAAAATGCATGAACTGTGAGTATCGATAGGAACGGAACATTTCAAGCCAGATGTCACTTCCCAATTGCAGTACACGTTGACACAGTAAATTTTCATTGCAAATTCTGGCCGTGCTACATGCGAAGGCTAAACAAACAGTCAGGTTTATACATGTCAAACTTAAACGAACCGAAGTCGACCTATCGACGCGTACCCTGCTCCTATGGCTTAGGGTGTTTTGCGAAGTTTGCTTGTCATTTTTGTTTGCGATCATCGCCCTGCCCTTATACGTGTGATTTTGTTGAGTGTGACCCTTGTGTATTTTATCTTTAGAAGGCAGTACGGCGCGATTTTTTTTATGATGCTAGATATGAGTTTGTGGCTTCGCCGATGTTGATGTATAGATGATATGTAGCCTATGTTCTTTCTCTGGAGAGCGTGGTGACCAAGGGGCACAGACGCCGACTTTCAATCTGAAAGTAACTGGTTCAAACCCACAGGCGCACCAATGAGTTTTTTCACTTGAAAAATTTATGTGCGCAATACCACGTTCTCTAAACGGTGACGGAACCTGGTATGGAAACCGATATGTCTTAGAACCAAAAATTCGAACATACGTAATGTAACTGTTATTATTGAGTGTTTTTACGTGTTAAACTGTATTCCGATTATGTCCAAAAATAACTGTATAAGTGTTTCGAAATCAAATACGAGAAAGCTGATCTGTGAAATTTAATTTGAAACAAGTATGAAATTCCAATACAAAGTAGCTATGCGGCTTATTCGGGGTATATATTCTGGCCCCGAACGACAACTTTAACGAACCACACAAATACGTGAGTTGTCTCAGCGATGCTCCTATGTTTTATATTTTATGAAATTGCTACTGACTGTTTCGGGAACACTTGACGTTCTTTTTGTGAGTTGGAAAATGAAGTTTATAGGATCAGACTGAGAGATTTCTTATTTTGAATGAACATTATTTTACTCTTTTGGAAATAAGGTTTTTAGCGGAATGATAAAAACCTTTATTTTTAAATACTTTTTCAAAATACAAATTAAGTACACGCTTAATTGGTTTTCTTAAATATATTGGCTGACAGTGGCTGGTGCATGTGTACGATATGTTTATTTGTCCATAATGAATGTGAATTTTGACCTCAAATGATACTTGAGATCTAAAGTAATAAATAAGTTTGAGTGCGATGGGTTCAATGTTACTCTAAATAAAGTTCAAACTTCCGATCTCAAGCGGTTTGGTAATTCGTTTATTATATGAAATTATTCCTGCCAAGAGCGACGGTACAAGTACAAATAATTAAGATGAGAGCTGGGCGGGCGGCGGTCGGTAGTAGCCGCAGAACTGGAAGTAGTACTTAAGAACAGCAGATGCCGCGAGCGTGGAGCCCAGACTAACACTTATGCACATTGAGCGGATGATATATTTTCTAAAACAAAAATTATAATTGTGTAATCAGAAATGTCTCATTTTCATATTAATATTATAAATGCATAAGTTTGTCTGTATCCATGTTTGTTTCTTCACGCTTCACGGGAACACTTACTTATGTCATGTTACATGTAATATATAATAAAATGTTTCTAACATTAATATTACATTGTTACAGCTGTAAAGGGGTTTCGTCATATACATAAGTTAAATAATCTATAATCTGAAAATAAACAAGTAAGTATTGAGAGGGGCCTCGACAAATTAATAATGATTTACTCAAATAATATAACAAATATTTGAAGTATGTATTTAATACCCTGGTTATTAAATATTTCGTTAGCAATTGATTCTTTCAGATAAAAAAAAGTATGTTATATAAAAAATTGAAAAAAAAAAAATCATCATCTCTAGTTATATCCATCGGTGTCAGGCTTTCATTAAAATCTTTCGTTTCCGCGTTATATGAACGCCGACTCTGAATACATGAAACTTTATATTAATTTACTTGAGAAGTTTGGTATTACTCTCCTGATTTATTTGTATTAATTGTCAAAATAGGTAAGATATATCTCTTGAAAATATGGGAATGAGCGGGGAATGAGAAACTACCGATATCGATGCCAAAGTAGAGTACCAGACGTAATAATTTGCTTGAATTTTTAAGTATTAAATAGATGTGCAATCGCTGAATTTTCCAATTTCGAGATTCAAATATGATGAAATACTTATATTGTAGTTCTACACATATAATTTTGGAAATTAAAATACCGTTCATTTTAAGCTCTTTTGTAGAATCAAATAATGAATAATCATTGTTAACTTTTATGTACAGACTTTTGTAAGCACAATCATTAATCACAAAATTAATCTCAAATAAATATAGAACTCTTTTCCAACCGTAACTGTAGCCGCAGGTGAAATTTAATTAGTTGCAACCGTTTGTTAAAAGTTGTTTGATTTTTGCGGTGACGTTGTGAACGAAGCCCAAGTTGGATCCAATTAAAGCAACAAAAGTAAGCTTTGGAAGCCTATATCCGGATGTTTCGGCGTTTGCATTATGAGTTCAGAGACTGAATTATATGACATTGATCGACCCGCCTTCTCAATATAATATTCCTTTTGAACAATAATAAACATATGAAAGGGTGATGCATACGTTTTCTCCCTGATGTCCCACAAAGTGGATGTTAAATATTAAAACACCATAATGGTTTTGCACACGAAGTTTGATTAAAGCAATGAATACATGTAAAGTTTGCCTATTGAATGTGGAAGTTCTTCACTTTCCTCATTTTGTTTTTGTAGAGTGAACCTCGGCAAGTTTAGTTAGCTCACCATCTGCACTGCTTTCATTTTTAATTCAATATCGTCAAAGTAAGTTCTCTGCCGCAAAATGTAAAGTTGTATCGATAACAATATCTTTAATTATGCACTAATTGGTGGGACACGAGATTCGCGTATCTCTTTGATCATTAATGTAAACAAGGTGAAATCATTGAGCATTTAATAGCCTGGCTTAATGAAGCCATTTTCAAGGCCTATTCGCGAAGAAGGCAATATGGCGTGTAAATTTTCTTTCGACAGTATTTCCCCGCAGTGGGTTTCCAATCGGCGCTTGCGGGTCAGCTGGGAGTCAATGAAAAGCGGTAAAGTGGTGCCGCGGCGCTGATTAAAGCCTGGAGCAATCGCCCCGGAAAGTATTTATAGGTACACCTGTTCGTTAGCGGCGCAAGTCTTGGCCAACTCCTTGATTAGGCGCCGACGGGCGATGCTTCTCAGCCGCAACAAATAAAAGAATTTCCTCCGCACGAGAACCGAAGAATTCAATGTGAAATGCACGGTGGCTGCTATTTTAATTTTATTTCTCTTTTATTTCCACGTTCTCTTCGCTGCATTTACTTTTTCCGTCGACTTTCTGCGAGGGATGATACTTATGTGTTGGCTTAGCTTTCATTTTCATGATAATTATACTAATTACGTTTTAAGATTATCTAGTCATAGAGTGGTAAAAGAAACCTTAGGAGTCAACCTGTACTTTTTATGGCTCTGGGCTCAGTGCTTGACAATATTTTTCTACGGCTCATCACAAATACATCTAAATACAAAAAAAAATGATAAAGTCTATATATTTTTATTTATGTAACAGAAGTGATGGGATGAACTGGAGTTAATCTGATGATAAGAGTCACCTCCGCCCATTACAACAGCAGCAATGCCGATCGTATTGCTGCTGTTGTTATGGGCGATCCCTGATCGAAGTATGAAAAGACTCAAGTCGCACACCGTTGCGCCCGTCACACGAGACGGGTATGTTACCTCTTATGTGCCTGTGATTTCACCGACACCCACACCCTTCCACCGGAACACAGCAATGCGAGAGCACCATTGCTTGGCGGCAGATTATTACCATTAACTACTTCACCGGGCGAACCTGGCACAAGATCTACTGCTATTAAAACTGCTACTTCTTAAACAATTTATAATACAAAAGAATTTGTCCTAGTTACAATTTTTAAGATATTTTTTCACAAGCGTCATATCTATCAAATTATTCAGGCATACATTTTTCAAACCGCCTTCGAACCCGTTGGGGTGCAGTCAAAATAGTGAGATTTATGTCGCACTTACTTCCGGTATGTAGGACTACGGACTTCGTATTCGATAAGCAGTTGATTTTGCATGTGAATGGTATATTCCGTCGTGCGGTGCGCGAATCGCCACCCCGGTCACGAACCCCTTTAATAACATCACGTTTGATGCGCCTCTATTATTATATTTTCTTCAGACGGTCCCATGACAGGTCGGTTGGTTTCATTCTCGACTCCGAAGCTTTCTTTTTGCCAGTAATTCAGTTCTATATAAAGAAATAAAACTTTTCATTATCTAGCAACACTAGCAATCTTGCATAGTGTTTGCGACATCTAATAATTATTAAATAACGTTTGTCTTTTTAGGTATTCTATCTAATATGTAGGTATGAATGTTTTTAAAAAGCTTCGTATTTGAGTGTAAAACCAACGCTATAACTATGTTACTTTATTTAAATTTAATTTATGTTAATTCCATTAGTGTACATAGCTAATAATAGTACTATACGAGAACGAATGCTATAAGAAATTATTGAAAAAAAAAAAACTAACTGCGTGTAAAATACCAAATTACACTGAAACATAAATATATATAATAATGTAACATTTAATATTTAGATTTTAAATAACCATTGTCACTCTGACAATTAAGACAAATTTAACGACACCTCTCGCTAAAATCGATCAAGGCTACAGAGCGTGCCAAAGTACAATAATATACATACATACATACGTACAAACATACATACAATCGAAGAACAACCCTCCTACTAACGCAGTCGGGTAAAAAGAGAATGCCAAACGAGAATGAGTTAAACGGTGGCAAACCCTTTTATTTTAAATTGGAATTCATAAGTTATTTAATATTTAAACAGAAGATATATAATAGATTCAGAGAAACTGTTTTGCTGTAAATTTCAAAGTAATGGTTATATACCCAGTTGAGAAAATACTGACATGATATTAATACCTATTTTTTGTTGCCAATTCAGTAGGTTCGGCATTTTTCAAATTTCGAGGCACTGTGCTTATACTGGACGGTTGATGGTTACTGTACTAAATACATGTAGTGTAGATAATCTATCTATTAGGACTCAGGACTCTTGCATTTACCAAAGAAAGGTTTCGTTTAGGTTTACCTACTGAATATATCCGTACAGTACGGGGAAGTGAAATCGTGTAAGCAGGACACGTCTCGAAAGAAGACGCTTACCTGAAACTTTCTTACCCCTTAGCACATTAACTAACCAGCCAGCTCCGATCAGCGAGTTTGCCTCATAGCAAGTATATGTACGTTAAAAATTCGTTAACACTGCTAAAAAAATATATTTTTTAGGAGGGCCGTAGGTGGGTATTTTTTGAATCACTAAACGTACCCCCTGGGTGGTACTAAAAGAGCAACAAAAAGAACTTGTAGAACTTGTGCAAAGTACCAAATTTTTACTAATATATATATATATTATACATATATATATATATATATAGGTACTTTGCACAAGTTCTTGTCCTTGACTGCTTCAAATACTAAACATAATTAACTTATTATGTAGTAGTAAAATAATGAAAAAGCGTGCAACACTGTAGTAGCCCGGAGTGACCATCTACTGTTTAATCTATCGAAGAACATCGAGAACCGTCGTGAAAAAAAAAATGTCATATCTAAATCACAGAGCAAGTGCAAAGAACATGAAAATTACAAGTCTGGAACATGGTTAAGCCAGTAGTACACTCACTTACTATGCTTACAGACAAATAAACTTATCTCAACATTTTCCGTCGGAGCTCAGCATTACATCTATTGTGTTCGAGCAAGGAATCTCGTATTTGCATCCGACCGTGTACACGAAACGAAACGGGAAATACACACGGCCGGGAGAATTGTTTTATTACTATGACACAGGTAATTTTTTTGTGACTCATGTTTCGGTTATCGAACTCTGAAATCAGAAGCTGCTAGCTGGTGTTACATCCATACAAGACACTGACTTGGCGAAGATTTGCAAAGGCAATGTTTGCGCATTTGCATTTAACATGGTGAATACTGAATTAATTCTTTTAATCTCTAAAATAGTAGGTCGCAGATAAAGTCTTTGCGTATGTGGTATATGAATTTGGCTTCCAATATCTGGTTTTTTGTATGTATCTAGTTGCTTGTGAAGCCATTTTAATGGAAGTGAAATGCTGTATCCCTCAATATTCTAAATTGTTTTTCTGGTCTATTGATTATTATTAATTATTAAATGAAGAAGTTAAGTATTATACATAATAAGTTTTGCTACAAAAAGTGAATACGTATAAAAGCCGTGAATTAAATGTGCCATTTGTGGACCATAGCGGTATTTCCAACACATTTTTCGGTGACGATAATATTTAGAGATTGTACTGCACCGTGTGTATTCTATTACATCGAAAAGGGTAGACCGCACATCACGACGCGAAAAAAGTGTTTTTTCAACCATCCAGTGTAGTTTCCAATAACACGCCATAGTTTTACGTCAGAATTGTGTTCAAGTAACATGTATTTAAGTTATTATGCAGGGGCAGATTAGTTACCGAATATTTTGATAAATTATTTATTTGCTATCTCTGGTATCTTATTATAAAAATAATTATATACATACTAGCTGTTTCCAACATTATTCGACTCGTGGCTTAGTTGGTAGTAGCCCTGCCTTCGAAGCGAGGGGCCCCAGGTTCGATCCAGGCCGGGCACACTTTGTGTGGTGAGCATGAAGTTTGTTCTCGGGTCTTGTGTTTCTGTGTTTTTCTATGCGCGACAAAATCGGTCCAGCCGTTTTGGAGATACACAACAAACCGCCCTAACAAACTAACAGACGGACAGACGGATTTGTTTTTTGTTATAAGTACCATGTATTTAGTAAAAAGCAGATAATTTGGCATTACAATCTTACTATTCCTTGTTTTATTGTAGTAAAATAGGTAAAAGGTTGTGGTTACAAATCCAAAAAGTTGTCTGATGCTAGTGCCAAATCTATAAAATAAATCGATTAGATTAATTATATATCGTATCATGACTGCACGAAAGAAATAATTGCTAGATTTTGAATTGAAACCGCGTCGTGCACCCAAAATATAAATTACACAAGGCGTAGATAGTATTTGTGAAAGCGCCCTCGACGGGCCGGAGTCGGGTTCGTTACGCGCGCTCCACTGGCTAACCGAGTGACACCGACGAGTCTCTTCACTGAATATCACCCGCAAAAATGTATTAAAAATAAATAAAAAAACACCACTTTCAACTTCTCAACAAGTTGACGAGGACAAAAAGCGGGACTTAGGTAGGTAGTTTTCATCTTCAAGTGGGTTGTTGTTCGCCCCGTGTGTAACTTTAAGAATTGTATATTGAGGTAAAGTTAGGTTGTTTGGAATTTTGTTTATTGCATAGAATTTTGAGTGTACCTATGATTCAATTTGTACTAATTTTTTTTCGCGATAAACTCGTTAAAATTTACTCTGCAATTTAAAAAGCCTGCTTAAAATAAGACACGCTATGAATGATTTTAAATCATATTTCAGCATAGCTTCCGATACGATCAACATAGGTTCCATCATAGCTCGTCAGCTAATTCTTATTTCCAACAGAAACGCCCGGAAATTGGATATAAGGATCTGCGCGCTCGGATCCGGCTACGTGACGTTTGTCGAACACGTCACTTCACTATGTGGTAATTTCCGCTCTGTGCTTGCGGAAAATTACTTTAGCCACATGAAATTTCCGATAGCATAAAAATAAAACGTTAAAAATCATAGATAAGGAAACTTCAGACATTTTTCCAAGAAATATTCAATCAGTGCAGCCGCTGGCACATTCATTAAAGGTTGTGTGTGGATAATGAAAATTTTCAATCAAGCGTTCGTTTACCCGAAGAATATGTAATAAGTTCATTTTACGAATACACTTATGAAAAACGTCCTGTTAAAAGAGTAATCCAGTTTTTTTCCAAATTAATCATATACCCTAGATTTATACGAAAAAGTTCCTTCCTTAGCTATTCGTATAAAAGTTTGCTATTTATTCGTAACTGTGAGAGATGTGACGTGTTGCAGTCAGCGCGGCAGCATCCGGAACGGTGACAAAGCGGCCTGGCAGCACTCATAAATCATGAAAGTAAAGCGAATTTTTCCACAGGTCCCTAAAACTCCTACTCAGAGACAAGGTATTTAAATTTAGATATGCATTTGATATTTCTTAGAAAAAGGATTTCTAGTATGAATATTTTAAATGCTTTTTATTTTCATCTTAATAAGGAAACATGTTTCGGGCATTGTAGAACAAACAACCAAAGCTTTGCAGTTGCTGAGAAGCCTACTCATTATGTATTACAATTCAAAATTAAAATCCGACAAGTAAGTCATTTCTAATAAGTATTTCAATCTATTTGTATTAATCCGTATCAACCTCTCATAATTAATCTAAATTATTTAAGAGCTTAACTATTCGCTGAAAGTACTCGCACAATTAGTAAATGATCCTACCTAAAGTGGAGAGGCCATAAATCCAATGATTAAAACAAACAGTAGTCTTTTCCAATTGCGGTGACAAGTGTAAAGCTCATAAAACGTTTATTTATATCCGTGATAGACGCGACGAAACAACGTGTCAGCAGTGTCACGTTGCGCCGCCCGCGCTACATGCCAATGAACATGTCGCGTATGTAACATGACGTGAGGAAATAGTGTTGCTTTATTTAATTTCGTCGTCTGCCAATCTGTGTTCCGGGTAATGTCTATGTTTATTAAATTTTCACTGAAATCCAGAGAGCAGTTTGCTAACAAAACGTTATTTAATTTAGGTAGCGCATATCCGAATGTAAGCTTTTATCTAAAAATAAATTTAAACTGATCTGGTGACTGAAGTTAAGACTTATTAGTTAGTTCGAATTATGAAGTTTCAATCAAAATAAACATCTTTACGCAGAAGCTCGAAACTAATTGGTCAGTTGTCTACAGAGCATATCAAAATCAGTTCTATTTATTCAGCCACAGAGACAGTAAAGCTAACTATCAATGCATAATGCATGGAACACACATGTTCCCTTGAAGAGCAGTCACGGTGGAATGACGATGAGCCGGCCCCGAATGAGCAAAGGCAATACCGGATAACCGGGGACACGCGAATGTTTGTTCCCATTAATATTACCGAAACAGAGCAGGTTTCTCAGATTACCATAATTTGCTTCAATGCATTTGAATAATGAGAACGTGTTCCCTCCAACTCTATTCGGCCTTTGTATATCTATCAAGGTTGCTCAATTGCGAAACCTATTATCATTATTTTGGTATGAAATCGGATAGAGGGATTAATCTCGTATCCATTTACGATTGTTGTTCGGATTTATACCTGCGTATTTTTCAGCTCATTTTCTACCATTATTCATTGAAGCCACGGACACAAAATAGTATCAACTATTTTGTGTCCGTGGCTTCCGTTAATGCTGGCATAGTAGATACCTGCTTATGTTTCTACTAGCGCACTAAATTTCAGATCTTGCTCCCATCAACACATATGGCTTCAGTTAGCTAAATCAGTTTAGTGGTATTGTCATGAAAGAGTAGGGTAAGCAATATTAGTTTTTCATTTAAATAAGGCTCCGGGATTTCTTTTCCTATAATATAAATGCCTCCGTAGTATATTACAGCATATTATAATAATTTCAATTTGGTTCCGTGTCGGTAAAGTGATGGCATCGCGGCGGGAAGGGTTATTGTGATATTGCGTCTCATATTGCCCCAAAGATTTATGTGCGGCTAGAACGTGGTGTCCGACCGAGCGGCGACGAGACGTCTACGTCTCACGTGCTAGCTACATCGACCGATAACGACATATATTTGAATTAAAATATTATGATATTTTGAACACTTTAGACACCTAATTTGAAATATGAGTTCTTGAGCTTTTTTGCTGCAATAATGATAGAAGTTTTGGAGTAATCTTGCTAATATTATAAATGCAAATGTTTGGATGGATGGACGGATGGATGGATATTTGTTACTCAATCACGCTCGAATGGCTATTCGGATCTGGATGAATTTTGGTACAGAGATAGATCATAGTGTGGTATATATAATAGTAAATAGGTATATAGATAATAGTAAATAGATTACCTATAATCCCGAAAAAATATGGTTTCCAAATGGAGCGGCTAGTCTAAATATATTTCAGAGAAGTGAGTGACCTACTGAATTAAGTTTAATAGGATATTATTTGGCATGGTGTGATGTAGTCGGGTGATCGCGACCAAGACAGATTAACTTAGCGGGTCCCGACTTGATGGAAGATCCGGCCCTTGGATAAAAAAAAACATATTTATTGCTTACTTTATTCAGATTTGTGTCCGTCTCCGTCTCATATCGCTGACTAATGTAGCCACAAAATTGCTATTAAGAAGCACAATTAAACCATACAGCAAGAAAATAAGTGACTAATTAAAAAAAAATCGAAAAAGCCGACTTGAATTCTTTCATCCCTTATTTCTGGCCCTCAAATACAATACTGGGTGTATTGGTATATTATACAACGGGCGAAGAAAAAAGTCACAGGAATGCAATTGTGTTTTCTTGGATGACATATTTTATTTTTATTTTTACTCTATTATAGTTTTGATTGAACCGATTTTGACAAAAACTATAATATTGTATATGGAACCTGAACCTATCTGAAAGCATATCCTTTTAAGTAAAACTGAAAACAAAGTTACTAGTAATATATAAATTTTAGCTGTTGTTCAAATGGTAGCATCGGTTACTTTATAGTTCAAACAAAAACAATATTTTTATCATACATGTAAGTTTGCGGCTTTCCAAACGTACCAACATAAAATGATAATAAGCAAAGTTTGTTAATGGCTTCGAAAACTGCAGTTGTACAAAAACTGACATCATTAAAATCTAAAACCATGTTTACTATTCCTAAACTTTGTTAAATTATCTAAAATCACTGAACCGAAGCTAGGTCTCTTTTTAACCCCAAACGAAAAAGTTTGTATCTATGTATTATACATGTATATCTGTATGTCTGTCTGTGGCATCGTAGCTTCCAAACGAATGGACCGATTTTGTTACGGTTTTTCTGTTTGAATGATAAACTTTAATTTATGAAGATCTGTTCCAGCGTTTACCCCAAGTTGGGGGTCGTTACATTTTCGTAAAATTAACTTGTGTCATTTAATAAATCAACTGACGCATAGACACATAGATTATTGTACTCCAAGTTACAGACATTACATAACATCCTTATACAAAATAGTACAACTAAATGGACAAGATAACATGGAAATCACACGGGGTATAAAAGATCGTCACGTGACAACTGTTTGTTATTTTTATTACAAGGATTGTATGCAAAAAATACATGGTATCTACCAAGTATTTCTTTGCGAAGTGCACTCATTCTCATTTTCTTCATTAGTATACCCGGGTTGGGTGGTTGGTTATATTATAACAGAGGATCTCCTGACTGTCGGTCAAATAAAGTTCAGGCTAATGGGTGTGTTTTTTAGAACGCATGATGTACACTAGGAATTTTTGGGAACTTCAGTCTGTGATGGGCCGAACTCAAGATAGATAGATAACACTTTATTGCACACAAAAAGATAATAGCTTAAAACTAGAAATCTTAATAAAAAGGTGACACAATGGGCGGTCTTATCGCTATAAAGCGATCTCTTACAGACAACCATTAGATGGACAAGAAGTATTAGAAATGAGATTATTTTAAAACGAAAATATGATTTCGTTAGAACCCGTTAGTCATTCCACGGCCACGGGACGCCTGACAGATGTGAAACATGACGCTGTAAGAGATCATCATGTTTGAAAAGATTTTTTCATTTCATATTCAGCGTCGACATTAATTATGTACATGATGTTCAGATTGTTTAAATATGTATAGATATTGAAACAATCCTAACGACCGGAATCTTAGTTGTTTACTACACCGTAAGTTAGATTTATTTTCTTTAGTCTCCCAAGTTATTAGTCTGATATCCTATATTCTGATCCAGTTTCCGTCACTGAGAGTAATTGGCCGACTTGGATCCGACTGGGGGATCAGACTGGAATAACTCAGTCTCTCAAAATGCAACGTTTGAGTGTTTGAACAAGTGCTGAGTAGCCCCGCCGTATTTATTTACATTTTCCGCAGGCAAAGCAGTGCTAACATTAACTAGTTTTGTCGATAGTTTATACAAAGGATGTTGGGTATTGCCATTATCACGGTAAATGTTATAAAAAAAATAATCATTACATTATTATAATCACATGAGTGTATCGTTTAAACGCGACGTTATCAATGCTATAAATGGAAGACTGTTATTACAAGGTTTTAGTATCATGCCTCCATCACTTGGAATGTCTGAGGATGCGCTGCCTTTGACTCCGTAATAAGTCACACACATATCAATGACGCGAGAAAAACATTATTCTCATACAATAATGTGGATTGAACCCGAGTGAACTCACTTTACAGACAGAGGTTTCCTTTCATAGCTATAAAGCTGTTACAACATAAAATAAATGTTGAAATAGAACCTCATTTTCAATACTCTGTATCAAATAAACATTAATTGGTCTGACCCTAGAACTTGGATAAACTGCAACAGACAACGTCAAGTTCGTTAGGAGCTTCGAACTAGTTTATTACAGTCGTAGTTGATAAGCAAAATATAGACGGCAAGGAGCAATATCGATCTCCGAATAAAAGTTTAATTGCGAAAGTTGTTTATAGTGAGAAGACGACAGCAGACCCGGCAAGACGAGCGACCTAGGAATTACCTATATACATATTATTTTGTGCTTAAGGCTTACTAGGCATCCGATTTTATGCGATACCTGTATTCTATCGCAGATGAATTTTGGCTATGATGTTTAGGAATATCCTTTGCTATGACAAATATATTATTTCAAGCTACAAGTAGTTAAAATGGTAGTACCATTTTAACTACTCGACAGTCATCATGGCTTTGACAGAAACAACACCAGCAGGAATTTAGACCTTAAATTAGATTTTTTTAATAAACATTTTATAATATTTTTAAGCACTTTATGTTAGAGGTACCATAAGTATTTTAATAGGAAATAAATAAATTCAGTCAGCTACAATGTAACTACAACTAAGATCAATAAGTACATACCTAAAGAAGCCACTACATGTACTCGTAGGTATTGTATAACCTGCACTCTTCCCATATTTTATTCTCATCTAATAAAGACGCAAACAGCACTTAAAGAAAACGAAAAGGTAATCCCAGGTAAGATCACCAGCGGGATCGTGGATCAGATGTGGGCAATGAAATCTGTAGATTTATGTGTCGCGGCGCTTCGCTGCTGCCGGCGCTGAGACAGAGTTTATCTTGTTTACGGACACGGCAATGGTATGTATGGGAATTTGTAGACCACCTTTAGCTTTTAAAGGTTTAAAGAGCTACAAATTGTTGCTACAATGTAACGTAAAATTTTTGTAGTACATTGATGGTACAGCCTTAAGAAAACCAGCCACCGTATGTTTTAGTCTTTTGTTTGTGAATCGAAAAGCAGCTAACAAAATAACACCAGAGTCAGTTCAACGAAACAATGGGTATGGCTCCTGTGAAAAAACAAATAGAAATTACTGCAGGCTCTTTAGCATGAAAATTATAAAGTTAGTTGCTTTAAAAATATCCTCAAATATTGCGGTAAGTGCCTAAACAAATAAGAAAATGGCTGGTTATTCGCGCTTCGGCGGCATTTTGCTAATGTTTAGCTTATCTAGTGTTCTCAAACGGCACTAAAATTGTTGGTTGCAAGGTAGTTAACCCTTTCGGGTGGCGAGTGGAGACGTGGGGCCCAGCCGCGGTCGCTGTAAGCCCCGCAATAGATAAAACAGTGATAGAACATGCACCGCGCCGCTGGCATGAATAATTCATTAGTTTCAGTTGCCACTTTTGTTGGTATCGGTGGATTTTCAGCGCTTCACACCGGCAAAAATATGCGTTGAGGGTCTGCTTATTGTTACCGTTTTGTACATTTTGAATGTCAGGTGACTGAATTATTAATTTGAAACGGTGGTAGGTTATGAAAAGTTTGTAAGAGATGAGTTTTGGGACTCATGGATTATATTATGAATACGAAGGCATTGAAGCAATGACAAAACGGTTCTTGTAATACAAAAAAAGAAAACATTATTAAAATATAAATAAAATTAAAAGAACGAAAGCAGCTTGAAAAGGCCATTACAGCGATACAGCTAGGTGCGACGTCTCAGCACCCCAGCGAATCCCGTTTATAATTTACGATCATCCCGAAAAATCCCGGGATTATTTTTATTCGATAACAATAAAGGTGCCGCAGAGGGTTACCTTTATTATCACTCAGTGCAGGACGACTCTTTTACAACTTTACACATGTTATGCGCCCGAATGGGTGAAATATTTTATAGTTATGTGTGAACGTTTTTATTTTGTAAAGGTTTGGTGGTATGTGGGGGAAATATAAAATTTGATATTTTAAAGCATTTAATAATATGCCACATTTTGATACAGGGGGGTTTGCGTACATACGTATATTTATTCCCGAATTTTTTTTTGGATCTAGTTCAACCAAGAGAAAATTTATTGTACTCACGAAAATGTGTCACGAAGGTCTTCGGTTCTTTAATATTGGTTATTTTGTTAGTACTTATTATGCTAACCAGAGTTTATAATTTGTCGTCATGTATTTTATTATTTATGATTTTCCCCATTAATATAACTAAAAATCAATTGCCAAATGTATTCTTTGAATACATCACATCTATTTCACTAATTCTTTTTTACTTGTATTTGTAATAATCAGGACAAGGATTGTAAAAAAGAACATTTTTGGAAAACTCACGTGTCAAGTCAAAAATTGGGAAAAAACTGTTAACCACATTCTACATTATTCTACGGGGTTATTTGCCAAGACGTCATTTGACAGCCTATTGTCAAATTGTAAATATATCAAGACAGGAAAACATCTATCTGGTTAGCTAGTAGTAAATAATTCAGTACATTATAATGTGTTTGGAAGCGATCAATCCAGATAATGTTATTCACTTTGAAACTTAATTACCAACCATCTTTTGATATCCCTCTCAATTACTCAAAATCTGTTTACTATAAAAATTTGCATGTTAATGGGAATCGCCGTGTAGAAGGCACGTGCGATCGAGCGTCACTGTCCGACGGATTAGACGATCCTGAAAGTGATCCGTTATAATTTCGAGGGTGGACATTGACGGCTGGGTACGCACAGATTAGCCCTCCGATAAACAATAGCATTAGTATGCGAGCCGCACTGACCGTCGCCGATCACCGCCCGTGCTCGGATTAATTTGCCTCCTGGAAATTATGGAGGCTAGAACGATCCTCCCGTATGTTATTGTTTTGCTTTTCCGTGCGGTCGCCGCTGTGCTGCTTTCAGAATCCGTACCGTTTCGATGCCAGTTGGCCGTTATTTCATTGCTTTTACGTTCGTATACATACCTTTTATTTCAATATCTGTTGTTTCGATTTGGCGATCTCTGTTCCTTATTAATGCTGATCTTCGAGTGGTGGAATTGATTTACTTCTAATTGCTATTTTGTAGCTGAGACTAGGTTAATCTTTTTCATTTGTCATTTGTATGGAGCCTTTAGCAACAGATTTCGGAAATGACTCTGTAATATTGTAGTGACAACTGTTAATACAAATTTATCACGAACTGCAAAGGCTTATCTTTTCTAGAATAATTGAATGTTAAGTGAGGTATTGTTTCTTTATAACAAACTGTCTGACTCTCGTCAATCATCTACCAAATCAAATGACGCTCGTAGTAGCAAAAATCAAATAGAAGAAGCAGTATCAGTATTTTCGAAATTTCCAAGCAACTTTTTTAACTTTTCTTTGCTTAAAATTAAATTGGAATTATTAAAAACATAAATAATGTTCAAATTGTAGTTCAAGTGAGGCGCTTTCTAACCAACACCACTTAATATTTATTTAAACCTCTATACAGATTAATGAAAAGGAGAGAAAGCTCTCTAGTTGGGCGTTACAGGAGGGTAATAAGCGTTAATTTTATTTGTCCGGCTCGCACCGTATCCGGTTGCGACGGAAGCCCACGCCTCTACTAAGTAATGAGGCTAATGTTACCACGGTGCACTCGTCAATAGAAATAAATTATATCATATTCGACATCAAACTTTGAACCCAACGGAGATAATCATAAAGTCCATTCTTCCGTGTATGATACTTCAGTAGCTATTGGAGACAGTGGCTATGGCTGATTACGAGCGATATAAGTATTCACATTCGTTTTGTATTGAAATTCAGTTTATTAAAATATTATAAAGGTCGTTAGTTTGGTAGCGAAGGTAGAGGTTTGGTAGGTTTTTTTGTATATATGAATTATGGGGCAAGTATTTTGTGCTAAATATTTGAGTTACAGACTATGTAAGAATCGAAGTAAACATAGAACAAACAACTCGCCTAAAACTATGTTAATTTTATTCTCGCTCAGACTGAAGGAACACTCAAGCGACTTCCAAGTTTAATGCGGTTAAGCTAGTATACAGTATACGCAACAAACTTAAAGTCCTATAAATCAAAAGCTAATTTGGTCCGTGATTTGGAAGTCGAGAAGCGATGCGTACGGTAATGTGTTCTTTACATCAAAAACACATTTAAAAGAAGTTAGATTGGCTTAGAGGAGTTGGCTTGTGGCCACGCAGGGAAGCTTTCGGGGCGCCTCCGAGCCGCGAGCCGCGAGCCAGCCTTAGGCTCTAGACATCGTTCACATCGATGCGTATCCATAAATCGGATTGCAATGCCTAGCATCATTAACCAATAATTTTCAAAACCGTGATTAAGGTGATATTAAAGATTATTAAAATCTGCAAAAAATATATATATTATGTATGTGTACTTTTTAATTTAATTTTAAAAACTAGTTTTCGAAGTTAGGTAAAAGTAAAACAGCAATTGTTATCTTTATAATATGTCATCGTATGCATTTTAGTATATGTACGTATTTTTAAGATATATTGTTGTATGAGTATGTTATGTAAAATATTTAGTTTAAACCCTAGTTTTATTTATGTCTTGTCCAATTTTCACACAACCTATCTCACCTCATACAATCGCCTCTGTCTAGCATCAAAGGTTTACTGGAAAAAATATATCTCAAGAGTTAAGCTCGCCTTTGTACATACCATACTCAGTAAAATCTGTATTATTTTATTTGTGTGCAAGAGAGTATTGAAGTATTAATTCTATAGACACGCTTTGTAATTCATTATAACTAGGTACTCTAATCTTCGTAGATCCGCCGCAGATTGTTTGTGCGCACTCAGCTTCATCAAAATATGACGAGGATGAACTTTCCCACATAAATTATAAGGTCGGTACATCAGCTACGTCTCGAATATCTCGTATTTTTGGAAAGAACTTTTCAAAAATTATTACGTAATGACTTTTTAAAGATACAACCGTTCGGTGGTACTACCCTTACCGCAAAAGGCAGATTCATGCGTTTACATGAATGCGCCTTTTGCGGTCATAAACGATCTACGTTATCTTGAGCCTAAATAACCAGGCCAGGTCAACAGGTAAATAATAAAAAAGTGTTCACCAAAGTCAAATGTCACTGATAGTTAGAATTTCCCTGAATTCTGATGATACTTTACTGTTCCTTATATATATTAACGATTTACCTTCATATGTCGATTAACCAATGGTCCTTTTCACTGATGACATTACTGTTGTTATCAAGCGTTGAAACCATAACGCCATTTCTCAAATAATCAACCGGTTGTAAGGCAACTTGATAGTAAATTTAGAAAAAATAAAAAAAATTGTCCCAGAGATTTCCAACACCGATTATAAATATTGTATATATGCCTCAAAAGCTAGAGAATGCCATTGATACAAGATTTTTGGGCCTGGTAATTAATGACAAACTGAAATGGCATAAGCAAGCAGATAAATTGTTTAAGGCCCTCAGTAACTTTGCACATATGCTGTATAAATTACGTAAGGTTGAAGGTTTAGACCTATTAAAAACCTTGTACCATAGTTACGTGTCCTTTAAGTTACGGTATGGAATTATAGTTTAGGGAAATTTTACAGAGAAAGATATGATATTCAAGTCTCAAAATAGGTGCATTAGGGAAATGAATGGTTTGAAAACGATTGATGATTGCATACCGTATTTTCTTACTCTTAAATTGCTAGTATATTTTTAAATGTAGGTACTGTATATTTTTGAGATGGCTTTATTTGTCAAATTAAATTTTGAACTTTTAGAGAAGCTTAGATAAAAAATAAAAAACTTTTTTTAATCACGTGGTAGGCACGATAAACATCAGATACGTGTATGCAGTAAAACAATACTACTCTTTTTCAAAAAAGTGTCTGTGGTATGTCTCCAGTTAAATTTGACCATTTACAGAAATTGCTTAATTTTTTACCCCTGAAATTTGATTATTCTGTCGACGGATTATTAATGGACAAGAATATTCAAATTTAAGTATAACTTACCTAACATTATATTCTGCCTTAGTTTTAATTATGATTCATTGTTTTATTTGACATATTTGACATTCATTTTATTATTTTAATTATTTGCTTTATTTATGTTGACTTATATTAAAAGGTTTGAATTACCAAAATATTTACATGCCCAAATAATTGGCTAAACATGTTAGACATCAATTTTAATTAATAATATTTGCCATCTTTCATGTACCTATGTTTGCAAATTAATAAATGATTTTTGAGACTACAATTAAACTGGTTTCTGCTTGTACTCATTGTCATCCCAATTCTTTTTATAGCGGATTTTGTTACAAATATTAATACATATAATCCGTCATAATCGCCGTCGATGTGAGTCTAAATCATATTTAGCCGGTATTGTAGGTTAATCTATCGGTACAAGATCAGTTAGGGAAACTGATCCTATGACGTCTACTTTTAAGTATAATCTTTTGAACCATAAAAAAATCAAGATTTTGATTTTCACAGATTATGGCGGATAATCACCACAACAATACTATTGGCAGTACGGAAACCCCGGATAAAGACTGACACATCACAAGTCGTTATAAAACTTAGAAGTTGCCCCATGTTCAAATTTTTTTGTGTTATGTAAATTTTTCGTTTATTTTTTTGAAAAATTTATATTTACTTCTGTATATTGTACTTATTTCTGATTCTGTATACAGAGGCTAAATAAATATGTCATTGAAAGTTTAATAAATAAAAGAACAATATTTAAAACAAGCTTTATTTATATATCCTATTTTTATTATTTATATATCGTAGGACTAATTACGTAGGTATCTCACACTCTTCCAAACACGTTCACATACGAGTAGATTAAAACTCACTTCCTTGCTTTGGCTTAAAGTTTTATATTTACATTATTTCTATCTGTTACGCTTATATTAAGCAATTTGGCAACTTTTACATACAATATACTATTATATAAGGATAATTGACACACGAAATATTGGATTTATTTATATGGTGAATTTTTCTCAGTGTCGCCGATGATAAGTTATATTGTAGAAATGAAATGCTTGAAGCATGGAAGCATCACTCAACATGTTGCATTCCTCAAAATTATCACATGGTTGACCACGACTTCCTGAATAAACTATATGGGATGGTAAGGAGAGTTTGATTCCCTGTAAAAACAATTATAAAAGGATTTTCAGACACACCCAGACCCAGCACAAAACAGATTTTGATAATCGAGACTAAGGGAACTCTATAAGTGGAAAATAACTTTATTTTAAATAATTTATCGGTTTTCAAAAACTTTTCTGAATAAAATTTCACCATATATTAGTATAAGTAGGATTTCAGAATGAAAAACACGTTCACAATTGAAATAATCGGAAATCTGTAAATATTAACCCATTAGGCATAACAATAGTTTTAACCTTTTTTTTATTAATTTCCTGGACATGGACTGTGGAATAAATTAGACATTTAATTAGATATCGCATCGTTAATATCGGGAGTTAAAAGAGTAAAATTTGGAATTTTCAAAATATATCATTAAATTAATAAATGTATCACAGCAAACATGAGGTTTATAAAAGCACATAAAATAATATAATTTTCTAAAGACACGATTTAATTCATTCAGTCTTAATCTACCTACCTAGGGTTTAAATAAAATAGACTATGATAATAGTGCACTATATATTAGTAACAATATTGTATGTGCAATTAATTTCTATGAACTATTAACGATTCAGAATAAACAATAAATATTTATGTGAAATGTTTATTTAGCAGCCTGTATCGAAAAAAAAAATCACCTTTTGTCATGTATATGATATTTCAGATTATACTGAAATCTGTTTTTTATATTTTTTCCCATTGAGTTGAAATTTGATATAGCTGTAACTCCTGTAGTGACAATGCATTTATATGGCGCCATAGTGATAGAAATTTAAATTAATAAAAAGTATATAAATCATATACTTTAATTAAAATCTAAAAAAATGGTGGGCATAGGATATCACCAAAAAGTGATATATCAGTTGAATTTGGGTTCATTCGATTTGTCTCATTGAGTTATTGCTGTGTAGCGGGTATTATTTTTTTTATAAAACCTTGTTATAATTTAAAATTTAATCTGATAATATCATTTATAAGTTGTTTTCGATGTTTTCAAACTTTATTACCATTTAATTCATTTACACTTTTTGTAGCGTCAAAAATCTGAATCATAATTCAGATTTTTGTTCCACTAAGTAATTGGCTTGTGAACGCAGACATACCTCTATTTTCAATTTTAGTGAATGCACCAACTAGTATTGGCAGCAGTGCAAACCTATACAGTGAGTAAGGCAAACGTTTTTACTTATACGCGTAAATTAAATTTTGGTTCCGTATTTTATTTTATAATCTGGCGTGATTTATTGATATTTTCTGAATCGTGATATCGTTCGAGGAACATCATAATACGACATACAATAATACATAGTGGTGTCGATATATTTCTAGTGATTTTAAGTGACATCAACAACAACGCTTACTTTGTTAGTATGGATAGCTTTCAATTTCGAAAATGATGCATCAGCTATTCAAATTATTACAATGTCTACACATATTAGTTATTCTAATTTACCTGTTTCAAGGACATTATTTTATTCTTAATATTAACATTGTGTATGTATTATATGTATATTTCCTTTTATAACGAGTAGCAGATAACTGTCGATCACTTTGGTCGTAAGCTCTAAGCTCTGTTATATAAACAACAACTATATTTGGGTTCAAATTCGTAAAGGGTTCTAACAGTGGGCATTCAAATATATGCAACCATATTGAAAGCCATATTTTATGAGAACTACAAACCACAATTTTAGTTTGTAGTGTACGTGATAAGCGTTTGATATTTAAAGTTTGCTTTTAACACATCATTTTTTTTTACATAATATCAGAAGTTAATTTTCTTTGTAAAAGTTATGTTACTAAAACAACTCTCTGATATTCATTTAACAGTGATTATATTAATGTGTGGATTAATTATAACTTATTTTCTGAATAAAATAACATTAGCTAGTATGGTAATGCATAACTTACAAACATAATAATTTAAAAATGATAAGTAAATGTTAAAAATCCTAAAACCAACATCCACGACTGGCTTCTTCTCCAATTAGCATCACCTGTAAAATAAAGTATCGATTAGTATTCAAGGTACTTTGGAATTTGGATTTTATCGGTAATACTAGTATTGTAACCCCATTTTATTTAATGGTAAACCTATTATGATACTTTTGAACCTAGAACTATGATTGTATACAGATTGAAAAGTACTCAAGTACCAACTACTAAATAGGCACAATACAGAGACTTATCTCTACAAGTCGTTTGTTTTGTTTCGTTCATTTATTAATAAATGAACAAAACTCAGATTTTATTTTATTGGATATAGCCGTATGGCATTGAGATATTTTTTTTACTAAGAGCCTTTCTTTCCTCTTTAAACGTCGATGAGTGCACTTGTAATCATTATAAGAATTAGATTATTATACAAGCAGAATAAAAAATGAAATATGTCATTTTTGATCAGTTTTTTTACAGTTTTATATTAATTGTGACCGCCCGTTTAGGATCAGAACCCCCGACTAAAATCGGTTGTAATGTTGCAATATATATTTGATACACTGTTTCTATTTTAAATGCCCCATATAATTATTAATTTATTATTCGACCGCGTAATTTTTCGTATAGTGATTAAAATCAATAAACAGTGAATTTAACTCACCTGTGGCGTGCGAAGCTCCTGCAGCCCAGTTATGCTGCATCTTCCCACCGCCCTCGTCGGTCTTCTGTTTCCCCTTGTCAATTTCATTCAGATTCGATTGATACTTCGTCCCTAGAAAAACAATATTAGTGTGCGGATACAATATTTTGGCTTTCCCTAAAAAATATACGAGGGGCGAAACGACAATGTGAACTGATCGGGCAAAGGATTCAATATGGCAAGGGATGGGCTGAGGGCGGGCGGTCGGCTAACAGTTATTGAAAAGTTGCGCAATATTGTCGAGTGGTGGGTAGCCGTAAATTCGTAATGGTTGCAAAAAATAAAACAGGAGAGCGTGCGCCGCCGCTCGCGCAAAAACAACCAACCGACGAACTTACACCCGCCGTCGCTACCTAAATGGATTTTTCAAGTTCATATGGTTGAAATATAATGAAAAAATGGTTTCTAAAATCTGTAGATGTGCCAACGCTGCCGGCGTTTCGTGTAAAACTCTGTTTTCTTCCAAGAATATGTTTTATGAGAGTGCTTTCTTTTATGCGGTCGTAGAGATTAAACTTGCGGCGTTTACAAAGCTTATTAAGAGTTTGTAACAAGAGAGCGGAGAACAGTTGGCCGTAATAGGTTGTCGGGCAAGATGTTGTCCGACGACATGTCCGGGAGAACGCCAACTTGCCAATATCGCCGCCCGGCGCGAGTAATGACGCGGAACTAACAACTTATGACGCGCTATTACAAATTTTAATACAGCATTCCTGTGGCTATTTCTGTTGTACTATTTAGACGAGGAATTTTTACTTTATAGAGCCCAGTTATTTTCAGGCAGCATCTTTCATTGATATTAGAGGTTAGGTTTTCTACGGTTGGAACAGATAAACTTAACAAGTAGCTAAAACATGGAACATGATTATAGTTTGACATATTTGTGGGTATGTAATGTGCTTAAGTCACTGACACGTTATATGCTCATGAAAATTATTAACTTGTGAGCGTAAAGTGTGTGTCCAAACGATTCTTGAAATCTAAAGGACAAATTTGAGTTTGACAACTCTACCTATCCCTTATTTTAATAATCAAGTAGCTACTGTGTTATTATCGCAAATAACCTAACCAAAAATAAATACAAAGAGAGTTTCGAGACCAACAAGGCCAGAATAAGTAAAAAAAAAATAATTATAATAAATTTAACTCTAATTAATGTATACACATACTGATTTTAATGAACCACTTGGAGCATTTTGTGGTCAGGTAACGATTTGTTTATACTTTACGTGCGGTCATAACAACTGGCAAACTAGTCGGACAAGCAGATCGTAACCGTTTACGACCTATAAACAAATAACTGGCATTAATAATAACTGAAACAGCAGCAAACAATGAAAACGAACCGAACGACTGGGGGATGACTCGTAAAGGTAATATTATATCTTAATAAACAGAATCGTCGGTAAAAATGTTGTTCCGATGCATTTTATCGCCGCTGTATCGGAAATTAATGGACTTTGTCCGCCATAGTCGTTATAGGTAACGCATTTTGATAGGATATAATATTTAAATTGCTCTGATTTGTGTTACTTGTACTATGGTATACTAAAATAAATGAAATATAGTACATAGAGAACATACTCGTACTTAGATTGGTAAATAGATCTTCTAATATTGTGGTTCAGTACCACAAATTGAATATTTGTAGATCAAATGCAATTTATAATTGAAACATAAATCGAACTGATGACGGACCCTAGCCCGTTTTTCGAACTGCTACGTCATTCAGGTTATTACTGATTCTTGTGTGTATTCTGGAAATCCTTCCATCCCAAATATTTTCATTTATTTCAAATAATAGTTGCATGAGACGTTACATTCCCGTCTTAGAGTGACGAGCGCAACGCAATGCGCCTTGGGTCTTTTCATACTTCGTAGGAACCTAGTCATATTGCTGTTGTGGGCGACGGTAACCACTTAACATTCTGATGGGCCGTAAACTCATTCAGACACCTTTGTAGCATAAAAATAAGTAACTTTCTATGGGATCATTTTTTTTTTTTTTTGAAGACTTTTGAATTCTTTCATTAGTTTAAAAAGTCAAATCAAATGTATAGCTTGAAATAAAGGGAATAAGTTCATAAAATCATTTTAAAAGGCTGGGAATCAAATACCTTTATCAGCCATCGGAGTATCACGTCTTGGTGGTCGCGAGGGGGGCGGCTGCGTTAGGGCTCGAGGATCTGGTGTCGTAGTAGGTGGTGACGAAGCTACAAAATTAACAAATTTCACTAAATATATATTCAACGCAGTCGACTGGCCTTGCAACTCAGTTGGCTACATGAAGTGGCCTAAAATAAATCATAAATAAAACATCCCAGTTGTACTTTTTCTGGGGAAATGAATACTTATGATATTTCATATGAAACAGTCTTGCGTTGTATTAAATATAGTCAGGCGTAAAAGTTTCAGGATCTTCAGGTTTTTATCCTTTAATTAACAAAATGGCGGTAGATAGAATAATTAGTTTCAAATTGTTATAAACAAAAACACCATTTATGTGCGATGCCACTACACTTTTGTCAGTAAGACTGTTATAATATTACTATGAACTTACTGTACAGACGTATAGTGCCATCAGATTCTCCCCTTGGATTCTTCGCTACGCATTTGTAAGTTCCATAGTCCTCGTGATCTATGCTCCTGATCAATAATCTCATGTGCGTCTTATATGCTGGCACTCCGACTGTATTATCCATGTGGTACTTGGCACTCTCGTGGATCATGTGGCCATCGTCCCTGGTCCAGTAGTTCAGGGAAGTTGGGTGAGCTTCCGTGAAGCATTCTAGTGTAACGTTGTAAGCTAATGGAGCCCCGACCAGCTGATGCGGGATCCAAAGCATTGGAGGAACTGTGGAAATGAATATACCTTTAGAGTTGAATAAAATAATTTGAGTAATTAAATTGTTACGTTCTGTTCTACTTTCTACTCGTAATGAAGACTTGTCAAGGGCTTACGGTGTAGATAAAAAAAAAACTTAATTATCCGCTGCAGAAGTTGGATAATAGAATAGCTATTATAAATAAAAAAAAAAAATATTGGTATTGTCAATAAATGTAACATAATCAAACACTTTATTTATGGTTCCTTGAAAAGCTCTGGTCTTCGCCCTAGGTCTCTCAATTAATCTCTATAATAATTAATAGGATATAATATAAAACATTAACTTACAATCAACACTAACTTTGACCCGCTTTGATACGGTCGGTGGAACACCGTTGCTGGCAATACAAAGATATGCTCCCATGTCGAGTCTTGAAATTCTGGCCATCTCGAGCATTTCTCCTTCCCATTCCGAAACTAGAAAATAATTTGAGTAATGTATACACGCAAACATAAAAAAAAATGGGTAAATCCATGGAAAACACTAATTAACCAGTTAGATTAATTAAACCTTTGGCAATTTGAATACCTATTACGCTGTTATAAAAATCTGTTGTATTTGTTTGGATGAAGTAAGCGAAAGACAAGTTAAAGCATTTGGAAACATATATATTTTTTCACAGGCAGAGAAAACCTCACTAGAAGAAAGTAATCAAAGTCCGCAAAAAATTAAGTCAGCAATAAGCCCCCAAAGTCTGAGCCCAAAAAAGGTAATAACTTAGCGGTCGTTACTAATTTCGACAGCTCACCAGTATGCCCCTTGCTGATCGAGATTTTTGAGTTGTCGTCGCGTTTCCACTTGATGGTGGGCTTAGGAGAGCCATTAGCGCGGCACGTCAGAGTGACGTTGGCGCCCTCTCGAACGATAACGTCACTCGAACTCAACGAGTCGTCGATCGTCGGCGGCACTGTAAACAAACATTGTACTCAGCCAACAAGTCAAACAAGTCCACTTGTCCAGTGTAGACGTCCCGTTTTTAATTAGCTGATGTGTTTCAGAAACTTGATTGATTTATTGTTTTCAGATATCGCATACAGTTTTGTTTATTTCTAAGTAGTCTTAATGTAAGTACTTGTTAATAATAAAATTTTCAGTATTAGTAAAATAGCAACTTTAAGTTAATTAATTTGGCTATTAATTAATTTGAACGAAAGCGGTTTTTTCAATTTCCGTTGCTTTGTAGCAATTTTGGTATATATAATTATTAAAATTAAAATTGTTTCACTGGAAAATTGAGATAAGTTACATTTGACTAAATTAAATTAACCGCTCCTGATAAACAGTAACAAGTAATTGTCCTTCATGGCAGCGATATCTCTTACATATTGCCCCCGTTAACGTAACTCTGAGATACGAAACTGTAATTCGACTGCAATATTATAAAAATTTAATGATCAATGATTCACGTTTGGGAGTAGGATTACTCACATCAGCTAATTACCAACCTCTCGAATCTCAAAAATAGCATAAAATAGTAAAGTTGCTTACCGACAACATGTAAATATCCGAATTGCGTCTTGGCAGTGACAGTGTTGATCTGGCACATGTACCGCCCACGATCTTCTTCCCTTACATCAGAAATGTGGAGGAACCAGGTTCGGTGCTTGTCGTGTGTCACGCTGACGCGGGGGTTTCGTGTGATGACGTGGTTATGGACCGTAAGGATTGCGGACTGCTCGAAGTGCATCCACGCCACCTGTGTACATTCAAGCAATCTGAAGATCATGGCATCCTTAAAGAAAGCAAAAAGTATGATTTCAAAAAAATCTTTTTTTATATGTGACTAAATTGACGGAACAAGAAACGTGATATTAAGTTACCGCCGCCCATAAACAACAAAAACACGGTTTTTCCCTACTAAAGTTTGAGAAGATCCAAGTAGCATCACGTATCGCCCATCACTGAGAGACAAAGATGTTACGCCTCAAGCGCCTTTATTTTTTCCGGCACCCACACCCACACACAGCAATGCGAAAGCACCACCAAAGGGCTACGTATAGGGCCTCCCAAAATATTAAAAACGGTAAGTACGCCAGGAAGGAACCAGTTATTGCGGGTCTTGGAAGAGAACCTTATTATCTTGAAAATAGCCTACCCATATCTAAAATTCGGTTAAGAATGTATGTTATTGTTACGGATATTCTAGGAAAGAAGATTTATCGTAGTTAGTTTTCAATTAGCAAGGCAGACACATAAAAACCCACCGAATTTAGAACTTCTTCCATTTTTAAAGATGGGTAAATATCGTGAATTCTTTTTATTATTATTTATTAGAATCTGTGTTCCATAATTTGGCTACATTTTATCGGAATGGCGCTTCATTCACTATAAAATTACAAATAAATTATCAATTCATTTTGTAGTAAAAATGCGACCATAAAAATCTGTAACTTGTTTTTTTGACTTACGTAAAATATCCAAGAAAATGTGATTTGGCTGAAACGAAACATCGTGTGGAGAACTCCCTGCTTGAATGATTTCCAATTTCTTCCAATTGGACGAGTGACGTAACGGAAATTAAAGAAACGTCGCTTCTTTTCAAACATACTTTTTAGAAATATTTCGGGCAAAATCTATCATGTTTGTGAAGGCTCTTGATTATTATCTGTTTCGATAATATTTTATATTTCTGATTTATTTTGAAAGCATATCTTTATAAGCTGTTTATGTAAAAAAGTATTAATTTGATGAGAAACTAAAATCTTACTATCGTTTTAAATGGTATCTAAGTTTCATTGTACGCGACGTTATCATGAACAAAGATGGAAAAAGTTCCGATACCGTTATAGACCGGGGCAGGGAGCGTAAACAGCGACTTTGAGTGAAATTCCGAGGCAGCGGTGCGTCGTCTCCGCGACATTTGTGTAATTGCATGGAGCTGCCATCGCGTCCCGCTTCACACCAATTTCCGCGGCATTAAGCGCTCAAAATGCATTTTACACAGATTGTTATACTCACAACGATCTCACCGCTTTTATCGTTGCCCAAATGATTTAATCTTATCAGCGAATAGAATTGCTCAAATATTATCATTTGAAATTCGTGAACTCTTTTCTTTTTACATTGAGATGACTGGGGTAAGTAATTCAATAAATAGTTCTAGATACATTAGTCGGTTTTACTTTTGTTGTAAAAAAATAAGCTTTATAAAACATAAACGCAATGAAAATCATCATTTTTTTTGCGAATAGCTAGTCTACAGAGACGGCAATCGCGAACGAAGTCGCGGGCATAGTTGATAAATAGCTCTTAAATGAGAATATATTAGATTCACGGACAAAGGGAAAATTTTTTTTAAAAGGAAGTAAGCCCAGTCTGAAGGCTTAGAAGTTCAACGGATACTCGTTGGCTCATAATCCAGCTATAAGTTTGAATCATGGCTAGTTAGTTCTTTTTATCAAGATCGAGCAGGCAATATACGGTAAGTTGGGTTAAAACTCTTGTCTGGGTCACATCCTTCCTATCTTAAGTGATGCGGCTCTCCTCTGCCTAATTTATAATGGACTTGTGGAAACTTTGGCCATTTTATTATGCAATGGGACGGTAACCCCTCTAATGACGACGACCTGACTCGCCGTAACCTGGGGCTCAGGGTTATTAAACAGGGCTTAGAAATATTTCTCATGATTTATTCGAAAATTCCTGTCCTCAATTTCAAAACGAAGTAGTTTTAAGCTTTTGAAATATGTTAACGATAAAATCTTTACTTTTCATCTGCAGTAGGATTCCTTGTAAAAATAATTAAAATATGACAAAAATTCAAGACAAAACATTTCATACACATTTCTCATAAATATTGGCCGTAGCTGAGAATTAATTCCGGGCTCTTAGTTTGCGTTAATTCTTTTATTATTTCTACTATTACTATTTTTTTTATTAAATTATTACTAATAATCTTATATTAAATTATTATTAATTATCTTATAATGGAGTTTACTGGCAATGCTCCTATGTAAAGTAACCTACGTAAAGGTGAACACCCGGGACTAAACAATAATTACAGCGGGTGTAGGGTTGAGTAGTCACTAATGCTGGTAGCCAGGGAGACGCCACGACACGGCGCGGCGCGGGTGGAGACGGCGGATGTAAATCTGATCTGCGTAATTGTGGCCGGCGTCTAATCTAATCGTGGCAGTGTCCCTCTGCACCGTACTGATTGAATTACGAGCCACCGCCGCCTTGACGCCTAGAGGGTCAGGCCGATATTTAAAACTATTTAGGTATTAGATATAAAAATCTATAAGAATAAAAATTAATAGCTGAATGTATGTAAGCGCATCACTTCACAACGGCTTCACGTATTTGGAGAAAATAATCAGGACAAGGTTTGGATAAAATATAATAATATTTTTTGGGAAACTCACGTGAAAAGTGGGAAATTGCGAAAAACAGGGACCACATTTTGCTATGGGATTTTTGTCACTACGGCGTTTGATAGCCGATTGTTAAATTGTGAATCAAGACAGGATAAGATTAGTCAAGTCAGCTAGTTTCCTATAAATATTAATCGACATTAAAAATAGGAGGATGTTCTTTACTCGTCTGTATGTTACATTTTGTTATACCATGTTAGTTACACGATTGGTGAAAATAGGAATTGCAAACCGATTTTTAAGATTTATTTTTGGTGATTTATGGTGCTGCCACATAATGTCTGTGGATGTCCACAGAAATCTGAAAACCTACTTTATAAGTAGTGATCGGATAATCGGTTGTATATTTATCTAAAGTTGAGGTGTTGGCTGTAATGGAATGCACTTTTGTATCGAAAACATCACGGGATTCCGGAATTGACAAATTTAGTGTTTTTGTTACAGAATCAAATCGGTTGTATATTTACTTACGGTAAAGTGTTACGTAAAATGTACGTTTCGGGAGACAGGCGCAATGAAATGCAACTTGGGTCTTCTGACTTTTGGGTCGTGAAGGACCTAAGTCGTATGGTTGTTATTATGGGATGATTAATCCAATTACCATCTGGTGGGCCTTCAGCTCGCCTCATCACATCATCAGTATAAAAAAGAGTGACATTTTTGACTCTGTACAACTATAAAATTCGGGAATATGACACATATCTGGTCCGGATTTTATCTAGAGGTATATCTGAATGTGCAATAAATTCAGTTAGTACCGCTCATAGCGGAGATTGTATTCAGATCGTAATACGAATAAGTTCTCCCTTACAATCGAACATCCAGCGCCGAACCACTTCAGACGACTATAATTTAACCCGGAGCGATATTGCACGAAGTTCTCTTTCAAATGAACAATTAAGATAAAATTAAATAGGAATCAAAATTTTATAAGCGGTTAAGAGATAAACGTTGAGTGTTAAACTTGGCGAAGTTTGCAAATCGCATTCGCAGGATTCGGCGAACTCTGGATTGAAGATACTTTGAAATTACATAAAGATTGTGAAATGGAATAAACTGAATGAGATATTGGATAAGATCCCGGAGGGATATATAATATATCTTCTCCTCTTATTGGTCGGTTAGGGTTGCAGCAGACGTTATGTTAACATAAGACTATAACTATTATTAATATTGTAATTAACTGTATGCCACGAATATGTTTACTTGTGCTTGTAATTAATAACTCGTTTAGGATAAATAAAACAAAAAAAACTTAATATCAATAAATATGAAATATGAACTCTTTAAGATTATCGGTGAGCGTTATGGTCCAGTACGGATGCTGATATTCAACACACGGGCTTTGATTGAGAAGCACAAAAATTAAATGTGTTGTATTACGCACTACATTTTCTAATTGATGAAAGAAAACAGCGGGGAAACCAGCAAGTCCTAACACCGAAAATTCGAAGTCATGTCGTTTATCATCCGGATTGAACTCCCGTGACAAGTATAAAGCTCTTGCATACTTGTTAGGAGTAGGTATGCGTCTTTGCTATGGGAATATTAGAGGATTTCCAGTGGTTTAACTCAATACATCCGCTTTTGATGGTCCTGAAATTGCTCTCCGCAGTCATGTTATCATGCTGGGGGACTGCTACTCATGACTTGACTTGATCACACGTAACGAGCAATTATATAACCACTCCGCATCAAACCAAACAGATTTAAATTAAAAAAAAAAAACATCTTTTTTCGACTAAATGACCAATCTCGCCGTAATAAAGCCAGGAAATAGCAGATGCAAATATTAATATTCGTAATGGCTGCAGTGCCAGTGGCTACTAATTCGATTCGTCTGCGGATCCTAAACGAGTTAGTTGGGACGGCGGCGTTTTACAGGCGCCATCGCGACAGCTGGACACACCTTGCCCTGATTTGAATTAATCTACTTAAATTATACCTGGAAATCTCGTTTTATGATGTTAATCTAAATCGTACTGATATAAATATTTAGACTTCTTTATGATATATTTACACTTAGGAGTCACATCGGGAAAAATCGACCACGTCCGAATTATAATACCTCAAATGTTTTTGCAAAAAAAAAAGCAATATTTAGCTAAGTGTTCTCCTGCGACGTGACCGAGTGACGTGGAAGAACTCGTCTACAGAAACTAGTATTAATTGAGCTTTACAGGTTATGGCTGCCATACAACTAAACCGTCCCCTATGGGAGCCTATCAGCATTCTGATCACGTGGCCTATGTAAGATGTTCCGCCGATCTTAAAAATGTTATGTGCCCTGGAACCCCAATGACCTAGGATCCCTTACGGATCCAATATTCAAGGAGACCAAGATCATAAAGAATAAGTTAACCACATGAATTATCGTAGTCATCGATGAAGACACGAACTCCCCGTATATTTTATAATCTAAGCCACGGTTCACCGACAAAGTTACAAAGGCCTATTAACTCGTTATCTCTGAACCACCTTTAATTTAGGCCCGTCTTTCTTTTTATCTTAATTGTTGAGGCATTAAGGAGGCAAAGTTGAAGTTCAGTGGCACAGTGGGAGATGTTTGCGTCCCTCAGGACATGCCTCCGAGGCGTCGTTTGATTTATAATGGACTCGTTGGAAACTTTGGCCATTCTGCCTGTGCCGTACCAAACCTCTTTAACGACGGACCCCATCGCCCGAGGAGATGATTCCTAGACGTGTTTAATAATATTACGACAGATTTAATTATGGAACGTTTAACGGGCTTCATCTTACGCTATTACGGCTCACTTTGTTTGTTTCGAGTTTGTTAGACTGTTCTTGTTTTTATCGTCTTAAGTTATTTATACTAACAAATGTTACGATGCTGTTTATTAACGTTTTAGTTTTTAGCTACTTATTACTTTTACGATGAGATGATTTTTATGGCTGTGTATATTTTTTATGTACCATACCTGAAATAAACTTCGATTTTAACACTCATACTTAATATTAAATTGTAAGTATATATCGTACAGGATGTCCTTACTAATTTATAAGTAAGTGAAAGACCAATTGGGAGATTGTATGACACCAGATTTATCTTCAATAATTTAATAAACTATTAATCTAACAATAATATTTCTATTTAATTTCATACTTTTTAATTAATTTTATTTTAGTAAATTCACCTAAAATCATAGTTTTAATTATTCGTTTATACCTAACGTTTCATAACTTGTAAAACCTCAAGCGATCCTTACCTTATTTAATCCATGAATATTTGTTTATTTATTTGACAATATTAACTAAGACACCCAGTATAAGCTTATAAAGCTGTCAATACTCGTGCGAAACAATTTCTTACGTATACTAAATACTTTTCCAAGTTACCACTTTACTTTCTGTCTTAAGTGAACTAGCAATATGTTGACACACTAATGCAATGGCGTAGACAGAAATGAACATCTTGCACAAGACGGCTTAGCCAACTCCTGCTAAAAGCCCACTTAGAGATCTCTTCGGCATCGGATTTACGCAGAGGGCTCTCGAAGTTTTCGCGGAATCTTCGGCCGATAGATAGGTGGAGATTTTGGGGTTGATGTAATCGGACAAGGGGCTTGAATATATTTTGGTTTCCAAAGTATTCTTACGGTCCAATTAAGTATTTAATTACTTTCCTGGGTAGATGTACATATAGATACTATCTATAGGTAAGATCCTATAAATCATACCTAAATACCTGGTTAGATGTACATTAAGATACATTTAAACAGAGTAAAGCCAAAAGTATCTAAATTAAAATATGAATTGTTATTGGCATTTTGTTGATAGGGGAGCACAGCATAATCACTACATTCCCGGTACAGCGGCGCGTTAGCGGGTGCGGAAACTAAATAGCACCCTGAGTAGCTGTATCTTCGGTTCAGTTTACTGGTACACTGCACAGCCTCTACTATTACGGCACGAGAAATATGCCAGAATTTGTACAGCCGGCGCTCGCATGCGGCGCGAGTGTAACATTGCTACGACTCGTTGTGGCATGTTATTGCAAACCCACATACGTGCTGCTGACTATCTGACATTTCATGCCGATGAACCGTCCACGTGCACATATTTACCAAAATTTCAACATGCGGAACGAGAAATCTTGTAACGTGCGCATCATGAATAAAATTCCACGTGGGAATTTTTCATTCGCCTCTTGTTTCGTGAAATAAAGAGTGATTCAGTTTCAGTTTCATTTATAATTCAGTCGCTATACGATGTCTGTAAAAAATGTGAAAGCATATAATGCGGGTAAAGAGTATCAATAATAAAACAAACCACGTAGGTAATAGATTTTTTGATCAATAGAAAGATGAAACGTTGGAAGCTTTTTGTCGTTTCATTGCTATATTTCGCATGAGACTATAATTCTAAATAAAAAATGGGGACGGAGAGGCAAATCTTTTTAACCGACGCGGGAAACTAATGGCCCAGGCGAGGCTTTCGGGAAAATCCGCTTCTTGTTGTCAATACAGGGCACCGTGATGGCTCCCTCTTAAGCCTTTATCTGAAGAACACTATCTCGGCTTTTATTGCGCTCGCACCGTCGACAACCACCAATGTAAGTAAATGCAATAAAATGAGCAAGAAAAGTCGGTTAAACGGAAATCGATAGGCATTCTATCAGAGCTCCGTGCTTTACATTCTAAACCAATGTTACCGCGTACCTTGTAAAGTTGCCATTGCAGATTAGGTCTGGTGCTATGCCTCGTGTACTTGTGATTGGGTCTGAAAATGGTAATCCGTTATTACGGATCACTACTCCTTTCCTATTCATTTACAAATACCTGCGTTTGGGGAATATTTTTTGTGTTATTCAGTAATGTACGTTATTATAAAACTGATCACACCTTCAAATAAACTTGAATAAAGTTATGTCAACAATGGCTGAAACAAATAATTTAGATGTCAACACTAAGTTAATACTGAACTCCAAAGCTGCAGTTACACGACGTTTGACGATTAGTCCCAACTAATCTGCGTTTCGGCTTGCAGTGGGTGCGAGACTCAAACCATTTAACAGCGGGACACGAAATGGAAATGTTTGAGTTTGCACTATTTAATTCCTTTACATAAGCATTATTGAAAACTGAAAGTAAGAGTTTTATTTGTAGGGTTTTAAAATTAGTAAATTAATGATTTCTAGTCAAATAATAAGACTTCTTATAGTCTTTGTCCTATAAAAACCTATAAATAAGTTAACTTCCCGCAAACTAACCCCACGTGTCTGTATATGTAGTGAACACTGCTTGTCCTTATTTCACTCTGTAGTGAAAATAAGGACAAGCAGTCTCCCGTTTTCTTCACCGTCACCCCACTAAAGTGCTGTTTAATTATACCGTTAATTCATCATTAAGGTTAACGTTCAGTAGTCATTTTTTCTTCAATGAGATTTCTTCATTCTACGTTTTATTTTAAAAGATCTTAATCAAATAATATTCAAACGCTTATTATACTTTAGAGTATTTAATATTGTCTTGGAAAGAGGTAAGGGAGGACTTTGTCGTGTAGTGGGAGAGTTTTGGCTTATAATAAAATTAATATATTCTCTATTTACTTCCATATGCACAACTATTAAAACGATACTAGACTCTCAATTTTGGGTTCAAATTTGAATCCCATGTTCATTACTCGTCTAGATTCACACTCAGAATTGAAATATCATTTCGACAATGGACTTTTCAGTAGTCTCAAAGAGACTTTTGGAAAGTCTATAATATATACTGAATAATAATATATTGAATAATATTTCGAAAGATTCGTGATTTTTTTCATATAATCATAAACTTATATCAATAAGTTATCGTTATTGTAAGTTTTGTCCTTGCTATCGCATAAAAATGGTTTATTTCATCAAAAACTAGCTGTTCCCCGCGAATTCGTAACTTATTTTTTATTGTGAAAGGCTAGCGAGCAAAAATCATGTAAAATTTCACGCGGGCGAAGTCGCGGTGAACAGCTAGCGCTATATACGTCTCGAGTACACTTCAATTAATTTTCAAAGTGCAGGTCCTCAATCTCGGTCTCATTGAAAAAAATACGAGACGCGTCCAGTGACTAAACTATCCTCGACGTGGGAGTTTGGACAGAGCCAAATGAACCAGCCCCCTTGCGGTGCCGGTAGTTAGCTGAGCGCGGCGTCACCTTGCGGCTTATCGGTCGTCCGGTCACGCCGGATGCCTCGCCGGCGACAGTCTATACTGTACGACTTGGAAATTGTAATCGATTTCGTCAAGTTACCACAATTTTAGTTGAGTAGTTTTAGAATTAAATGTTTATATACTGTTGACTGATGGTATGTGTAATTGAATACCTCCAAAATAGTAATTAGGGCCTATACCGCCGGGATACCACGGCGTAACATTCAAAGCAATGAATGTTTCGTTAAATTAAACTGTTCATAAAATTTACGAAAACTAAAACACATTGTTACAAATTACGACTTAGTAGGTAGTGTAGTTTAATATTTTGTATACCTTGTCTTGGATCATTATTTTGTATAACTATATGTTGTCTATGTCATTATCCGCTTATGTGAGTAGTAAACATAAATATTATAATCCTATTTTAATTAAATACTATATATAAATGTGAAAGTGAGTTTATTTCTTTGTTTGTTGCGCTTTCATGCCTAAACCACTAGACTGATTTTAAAAATTCTTTTACTAATGTAAACCTACATTATTAGCGAGTAATACAGGCTATATATTATCCCCGTATTTCCATCGGAAAGGGAACTACATGAGTGAAACCACGGGGCGGCAGCTCGTGTAAAATAAAATAACTCTTAATTTTTTCAATCAACTACTGTTGACCTTTATACTTAATTATTTTTGACCTGAGATCTCATCCTCAAATCATCATCAATCATTAAAATCATCTTTTACTTCTTATAATATTGATGTAATCGTTGCTAAGGATCATTCGTACCTCTTGTTTTTAATTATTTCAAAAAAGTCAACTGAGTGTATGATGTAGTAGCGTGCACTCAAGGTAAGCTTTTCATAAAAGTGTTTTCATTTTTGAACCTCTCAACCATAAGAGCGAGGTGCGAACTCAGCGTAAAGGCGGTAAATCATATCTTCCTCCAGTTATTGTATATGGACACTTTATTACGACGGCGCGTTCTAAATCAAATGATAAAATGCTTCTTATTTTAGTTTCCTCTCGCCACTATATGCATATTGTCGTCTTTCCTGTCGTCTCCGAAAAGTATGCTCGTTGCAAGTCAAGATGTTACATCAAAAATTTTGAATTTTCAATACAAATGCTAAATATCATATTTATAGGGGAAAATATTCATACATTTTAGAGTATTGGTGTGTGAATATGACTCCGCCCTTTCTCAACAGATGCCGTTTTTAGTATTGTTTACGTGTACTAATAAATGACCATACTTGTATTCGATAGTACTGAATGTCAGCTATCTAACGCATTTTATGATATTTGGTTGAAGTGTAAGCAACAATTGTTTTCACCTTTTCGAAAATGTCGGTTTTTATTCCAAATAAACGTCATTTGCGGGAAGTGTTATTACATTATTTTATTGCGAAGAAAACTGCAGCGGAAACTTATCGTTTGCTTGTGGAGATTTATGGTGAGCATGCTCCGTCTAATACAACTTGCAAGGAATGGTTTCGACGATTTCAAAATAACGATTTTAGTACTGAGGATAAAGAACATGGAAAACCACCAAAAAAATTTGAAGATGCTGAATTGGAAGCATTATTGGCGGAAGATTCTTGCCAAACTCAATCAGAATTAGCTGCAGCATTAAATGTTGATCGTTCAACTGTTGCAAAGCGTTTACAAATGATGGGAATGATTCAAAAAGCCGGTGACTGGGTTCCACATGATTTAAAAGAAAGAGACATGGAACGTCGGAAAACCATTTGTGAAATGCTGCTTCAAAGACAGCAAAGAAAAGGATTTTTGCATCGGATAGTCACAGGAGACGAAAAATGGATACACTACGAAAATCCTAAACGCAAAAAAGCTTGGGTGAAACCAGGCGACCCAGGCCCATCACAGCCAAAAATAAATATTCACTGTGCCAAGGTCATGCTCTGTATTTGGTGGGATCAGAAAGGTATTGTATATTATGAGTTGCTCAAACCCTCTGAAACTATTAATGGAGAAGTTTACCGACGACAACTAATGCGTTTGAAGCGAGCCATAGAAGAAAAACGACCAGAATGGGTGAATAGACATAACAAATTAGTTCTTCAGCATGACAATGCCAAACCGCATACCGCAGAAGTCGTAAAAAGATATTTAGAGGGACAGGACTGGGAAGTGTTACCCCACCCGCCATATTCACCAGACATAGCTCCTTCGGATTACCACCTATTCCGGACGATGCAGACAGACCTTACTGGAGAAAAGTTTACTTCATGTGAAAGTATCAAAATTTGGATTGACAACTGGATAAGCTCAAAAGACCAGGACTTCTTCCAGCAAGGAATACGAAAACTACCTGAACGATGGGCGAAGGTTGTAGCTGCAGATGGAGCATACTTTCAATAATTTTTTTTTTAATTTTGTAAGCGAACAAATGTGTTTTATTTTGACAAAAAGGGGCGGAGTCATATTCACACACCTATTACTTACTTGACTTTCTAAGAACATGTCATAGAAGTGAAAGTGAAATCATAAAAAAGGAAAAAAAAATATTAATAAAATATATATTTTGAATTTCTCTTACAAAATCACCAGGTCTTATTGTTAATTTTAATGCTACTTACGGCAAGGTAAAATTCTTGTCCCATATATTGTAGATACGCAATACTCGTATTTATGCGTGCTGATTAATAGCTATTTTGGTCTGGTTACTTCTTAGCTGTATTTGATGGTAATCTGTCCGCTTTTTTAAAAGCATATTTTCATTACCGAAAAGGAATATCGATTTTTGGACCAATAAATAAGTCAGAGTATTTAAATTTTGTAGTTTTGTGTTCACTGTACAATTGTCATAATCTATGTGGGACATTTGCATGCACATACAATGCTAGTAATCTGCTCTACTTCCTTTCCAACCCAAAATAAGTACAAGCTTGCTTACCTTATAAGATCCCAAGTTCTTGACAGAGCAAGCGAGGCGCACGCTCCGGCCGGCCGGCACCGTCACGTTCTGAATTACATCCGTGAACTCTGGCTCCTCCACCACTGAAACAATATGAACTGCCACTGAGTAACAATATTGATAAACATAATAACTTCGTCGTAGGTTAACCTAATTTCTTCCATCCGGTTCCTTTGTAGGAAGCAAAGCATATTTCAAAGACATAAATTTAGATAAATTGGAACAATTTCTCTCTTCAGCGTTATCAAGAACTGGCGAATATTTGCAGTTATGGGAACGTTTTGGTGTCAAAAATACGATTTGTAATTCTCAAATTATCAAAGCAGAACGCTTTTAAACAAATTGAGTGGGCGATAAGGAATAATGTCGTCGTTTATCAAGCGAGGAGATAGATGGCCGTAGCTATGCTCTGCCCATTTTAAATGCGTTTGTCTTCGACTTGCCAAATTGGCGTTCTTTGTTTTCTTCTCACTTTTGTAGATATTGAGTAAGAGGCGGGTGAAAAAGCCAATATCGATTGATTGTAAAGACATTAGTGTTTAGAAAAGCTCTGAAGCTGTATCTTTGTAGGGAAGGGGTTATGGAGGGGTGGAGTAAGTAAACATTTGTCATTCTACAAACGAAGTGGCAGACGGCTGAAAGGGCGAGCGGAAGCGTCGACGGTACGAGATCCCGAATAGAATTAAAGAAATGTCATACTGTAGAGGTTGCATTAAAGTTTTGTGAAACGATTTTAAATTTTGTTTTTACTCTCAGTAATATTATTAAGATATTTTTTTTTATTAAATGTAGAAAATGTTGAAGAGAAAGTTTTCTTATTAAATTTCATAGTTTACACATTAAAGTTATCCTTAGTTGGTGTACAAATTACTCAAAGGTGTAATCGACTAGTCAGACAATAGCTGGAACCTACATCCCTCCCGAAACATATTGTAGAAGTGCCAGTAACGCCAATAAAGTGTCACCCATTCAACTACTGACCAAGATAAGTTCCAAATAAGGTCAATTAAAATAGTAAGTGCTAGTTATATAACTCACTAACGTATTTGCTTCTCGGTTACCGATTTCTGCAACGCCATGACAGTTCGACCATGCCTTTACACAGCGCAGACCCTCTGTTTGTTGAATAAACTTGCTCAGTAGCGTTAGTTCGTCTGCTTACGTATCAGTCTTTTGCACACTGACAACAATACATTTATTTTATTCAGTCTTTGCACAATCACAATAAACATGAACAGATATGAAATTCTAACATCTTTCAGGTAAAATTATTTTAGGAGTACCATAAAAAGAGGCGATATATTATTGAGATATTTACTTATCCTATAGATATTTCTACAATAGTTTACTTTGCGGATTATTCTTAACGAAAGTAATAACAGATAAACAAACATTGCAAAGATCACAAACACCCATTTCGGGAAAGTAATGAAATAGATTAATATTATACATTTTAAAACACGAATAATGATGTACATAAAAGCCTGGTTAAGCATTAAGATTTCAGCAATGATAATTGCTAGACTTAATAGTATTACTATAATATAGGCCAGTGACTGATTTGAAAAATCGAAAAATACTTTCATGCTTTATTTCTCGCCCTTAGGACGTATACCATCAAAATCGGTATACAATGGGCTAAGAAAAAGTCACAGGAAAGTAAAATATGCATTTTCGTTAATTTCGATGACATATTTTTTCCACTTTTAATAATCGAATCTATAACCTCCTCCAGAAGTCGATTGGAAAAATTAATTGATATTTTTCAAGATACTAGTTGGATATGTTATTAAAAACTCATATTAACCATAATATTAATTTGATAGGTCAACAATCACTGATTTATTTCTAAATATTGACCGTAACGATTTGGTGAATTGAAAAAACAAAAAACCTCATATAGTTGCTGTCAAAAATAAAACCTTCAATTTAATCTTTTAAGTTTCATTGAATGACAATAATTTTTAATCAGGGAGTACAAATCTTAATTTGAATTTATTTTATCGAAACAACTCAACATACTTAGTATTATAGTTACCTAGTACCTACTTGATTCTGTATGCGAACGACTAAGAGATACCCGAGTGAAGATGAAAGCTGTGTTGCGTGTTTGCTCACCTGATCGTATTAGCCACAAGCGCGACGCTTCATTTTCTACCCCAATGGTTCTGACTCTGGTAGAATCATACCTGGTTACAGCCCACCCGATTAAATGTTTACGCGTTTCTATAACCGTGAATGTATCAATCGATTTAACAATTCTATGTTTATTTACTTTGGTCCAGTTGAGTCCAGCTGTTTTATTGAATGTCACACATAACATGGAGCGTTGTAGCCTAGGGGTGCAGGTACCAACTTAATAGTTCAAAGGTCGCTGGAACAAATGCAAAAGAAGTACCGACTGGCTTGGCTAATAATATTTAGAGGTATATACGGAATACCACGTTCTGTAAACGCAATCAACGGATTGTGTGGAGACCGACATATTCTAGAACCAAACATTCGAATACATGTAAGAGACAGAGATTTCCCTTAGTTTTTGGCACGGAACCTTAATAATCCGTTTGGGAGCTATAAAACTACAGACACACATAGGCGTCTAACGAGAACTAATAACATTAACACATAATCAAAGCTTTTTACACTCATAATCACACAATCGTAAACTCAAATACCCAAGACCTTAATAAAGAAAACTTAATGTTCATAATTTTTTCAACAATTTGCCCCGGTTGAAAATTTAACCCTGAAACCCTCAAACCTCGACCCTCGACACGAGTATTTACTCTTATTAAGCAGTAGGAAATCCTTTATAACACGTGAATGCGTTGCTCATAAGGCTAAAGAAGCTCGCTCCATTTCTATTTGTTTCAATAATACCGTACATTAAAATTAACAAGGGTTACGTTCGCAATAATCTTACACGCCGCAGCGCAGTTGCAAGGGTATTTAGGGGTTAATTAAGAAACCGCAGAAAGTGGGGGAGGGGAGGAAATCCCTTTGTCACCGGTGGCAAGACGCTCAATGGCTACATGATGTTATTACTATTGTTATGGCTACCTTTTGATTGTACGGTTATGGCCTTGTTGGAATTTACGCCTGTAATACCAGATTACGTATATGTAGTCTATAGGCTGAGAAAATGGATAAATGTTATTTTTGGCATTCGTGAATAGATCTTAGTCATTGACACATTCAGTCAAGGCCAAGGCGTGTTAATAGGTATTTCACGTAAAAAAAACGCAATGAGTCAAGTGGTACAAATGAATAAAAAACAAATCATTTTTTTATCTATGTAGAAAAATACAATATTTACCGTAAGACGTACAATTCGAAACGAATAATTAAACATAACGACGACACTGGTGTTTCTAACTGGGGAATAATCTCTTATTAAAACTAGCGGACAGTTAGTTCCTGGTCCTTATGCAAATCCTGAAGCGGTCACTCGGAAGTGATCAGGCGAGCTTTGGCTGACGGATAGCGAGACAGGACTGCCACAAATTGACAGGGCCCGTACCGCCAAATTGATTGCCGTACATACACCTCGTTATCATACAAGTGACATGACTCTGACAAATAACGTATCGTTTCTCGTACTGCTGTTTGGATCTTTCAGGAAATACCCCGCGCAACATTTTCCCGGTTGAAATATTACCATGATATAATAAGTTATCGTGAATAACAAAGCTGACAATTCATTTACGATAAGCAGAAATTCATACTTGCAATATTTGCTATAATAAAGGGGCATAAGCGGTCACACGAAGACAATCTTGTTTAAATACAATATTTAATGTAATGCTTTAAATTTCACAGCTCCTAAGTTACACAGTATACTCCACACTAGCTAAGTTGGTTAGTAAAGGTCCCGGGTTTTGTTTGTTCTCAGGTCTTGGTTATTCGTGTTATGTGTTATGTATGCCCATGTCACCTGCGACACAAGGAATCATAGTACAGGGGTATGAGTGAGCAAGTGTTATTATAAAAAAATAAGCTGAAAATATAGTTACTGTATACTACTGCTATAGTGAAAATATATCTTGCAGACTTCAATGTCGAAATTTTAGGTACGTTAAATGTAAGTTACCAAACAAAGCTACCAAAGTTATGAATCCAACTTTAACACTAAGCAAATTGGAAAATATCCAAATGTAAGAAAAGTAATTTTGTTTCACCACGTCACGTCAGTACTCTCTGAAATTTCAATTCCATATCTGAACTAATGTAAATTTCAAAATTTTAACAAACATTTGGTTAAAATTATTCGTTCGCTTTTAAGAAGTTCATATTATATGCACATAAAACAGTGATTTTATCATGTAGTAAACACTATTTTAGCCGTAAATAGTTGAAGCTCTTTTTATGGTTATTTTTTTTAAATATCCCAACATAATGGTGTTGCTGTTCAGGAACTGGGTGACATTGGGGAGATGAATCAGTAACTACCATTAAATTATCAATTTAAATTTACACACTCATACTAAACTGTACTATATATACATCCCCACAAGATGCCGCGGTCGAGAATCAAATCCGAGACTTCGAATCACTTTGAACGCCAGACTAAGCTAGGAAGCACCTAATTAATAATTTTTTTAATTTAATTATGACGCCACTAATTTTGTTAGCAATTCATTTCTTTTTTTTATAGAAATTAACTACAATTTTTAAAAAAGTGAATTTCCTCTATTACCTTTTTAAACTTTTAATTGACTATTCAGTTGAGTTTGTACTCGTAGTGTAGCCATAATAAAACACAAGCAACTATAATTAACAACGGACAATTTAAATGTTCTCTTAGCTATAACCAGTTTTTTGTGACGCCAATATAATTATCTCATGTATCGCGCAACCCGCAAGACAAATATTTTAAGTTTATACGTCCCTTGTCACAGATGTTCCTCGTAATATTCTCATATACGATCAAATTCTTAAGAGATCCTGAGATAAAGAACATGGCGGCGGGTGTTTGGACGGTTCGGACTTTCACTTATTTGTATTCTTCACCCTTCGCCGGCCGCGACGTGACTATTCGAGATACATAAACCCAGAGTGAATACAGAAAATAGAAATAAAGTTACATACGTATTATCTTTTAGTGGATGGATTGTGGTATAGATAATGGTTGTTTTGTTTTATTTGTTATCCGCTTCATATTGCTGTTATAGTTGTTTAGATGCAATCTTAATTAGCATCCGCTAAGGATGCTGTTGAACGCTGTAATTCATATTATTGATGTATACTGCGTTTATAGGCACGATATACCTATAAACGCAATATACATCAATACAATAAAATAAAATGAAACTTCATGAGACTGTGTTCGTTGATAAGATAAGATTTATCTTTTTTATTAGAAACTTAATTTAGCACTTGCTTGCTTGGAAAAAGTTATTGAAGCTGAAGAAAATTTAAAAGAATTTGAAACATCAAATTCAAAACAAATTCAATACTAAAACATATTAAATTGCAGAATGAAGCTTATAAATGTAGTGGATAACCTCCAAAGAGATTAAAAAAAAAAGGTAAAAGTAAAAGGTTTTTGTAAGAATGTTCAAGATTTGCTAGTTTTCATAAAGGCCTTACGTAATAGATTTTTTTCCACGATAACTTTAAAATTTTAGTTTTATTTTACCCTTTCACTATATTTTTTTGTTCAAGCCTTGTTATATTCCCTTCCATTAATATGAGTAACGGCTCTTGAAAGTCACCGAGAGACCGAGTGCAGTCATAAAACATTTTATATGAAATACTAGATGTTTCCCGCGACTTTGTTGGCGCAGTTTCGGAGATTAGCTGGAACAAACAGACAGAGACACAATATTTAAAAATATTTTTTTTGTTATGTATAGGTACTTTCAAATACATTTAGTTAAATGCTGATATGCTGATATTTTGACATTAAAAAGAGGCACTTAAATTTTATTGATTTGTTTAGATAATGAACAGGAGGTATTTGATTTCACAAATCCTTGTGTATCGTTGTATCTTTCTGCGCCCAAGTGGAGTCAAATCATTAAAAAAATAAACACTTATACCCTTACACACGGGACTGTGTTGCAGATAACATGGATAAACACAGAAACACAAGTCAAACACCCAAGCCCCGAGAACAAATTTCAATTGAACCCAGAACTCTTCCCTTTCAAAGCAGGGCAACTAAGCCATCTAAAAATTACAATCTTTTTTGTCATCAATAAAATATGTTAACGTTTGATACAAATTTTAAATTTATTTATTGATAGCTCTATTGTTCGGAACTTTGTTAAAAAGGGCAATTGAATTGATATGAAACCTTGAATCTAACCCATTAAAATATTGTTAAAATATACACAGCAAGTTTATTTTTATGGCTAATGTTTACATTGGGATTGTCAAGTTTCATAAACATACTACTATTTTTATATAATAAGAGTGTACAGTAATCGTAAAATACCCATACCAGGATAAAATTGTATACTAACTACCAACTAGTTAGTATTTGATGAAGAAACTAAGCTACATTGCAAAAAAAAAAATCTAAGACATCCAAAACCCTAATGGAACACGTCACCCATTACTCGCCAACATATTTGTAGGGTCACCGGGAGATGTCGCGGTCAGTTAGGCGGAAGTACGGAAGCAGATGTTGACAGGCACCGACTTCCCCCGCTTGTCAAACGTACTCTACCCAATACTGAACACCTATTCAATCCCTACACCAATATCAAATAACCGGTATTTTTCAGAGTCCATTTTTTTCATCTGTTTCTACTACAATAACTAAATCTCAGTAAACACGTTCATTCGGTTAACGCATTATACTTAGTAGTCAAAGCGAGCAAATAAGCCCTAAAACGTAGGTTAAAACCGCAAGTAAACCAAATTATAGAAATGTATTTAAGTATTCACACAGTGGCGCTTGAGCAGCAAATGTTTGCATAGTAACTTTTTAAAGCTAATCATTAATTGAACAAGTGTCTTGCGGCTTAAGCGTGAGTCGAGAGATCTAATTAAAGCACCTACCGTGGTGCACCGAACCCCAGCCGGAGCCTATTAACACGCCTCCGCTTCCTATTAGCATTGTCTCCTCGAGGGCGATACTTATCTTTATTTAAATTCACTTCTTGGTAATTGGGTTGACGAGTCGACAACGTGATTTGCATTGATGAAAATTGGCCAGCACCGTGGCCCTCGAAACTTCAACTAATTTGTTTTATTGCCTTTGTGAAAGTATCACGATAATATCCGGCCAAGTGCGGATCCGACTAGCGTATCGAGGGTTCTGTAATACCGATTGAATTGTTATGGCTAACGCAATTTTTTGTCTAGTTTCAAAAATTATTTTTAAGCTCAACTGTGATAGTTGCGGTAAAAACTGGCGAAAGAACACGTAATTTTCCTTTATTATGTCCTAATAATATATACTTACCGCATTAAAATATAAACATCTATTAACTTTTCAAACCAAGGAAGATATTATTATATATTTATCTTTAACGGATATTTATCTTTTACGGTATTATTTGAAACATTTTTGCGCTGTCTTTTACCATGTCAAGTTCAATACTGAACTTGATATGGTAAAAAATATTAACTTTTAAAATGATACAGTTTTGCTCTTTCAAATCACTAAGCCACACGATTTTTAATTTAAATATTTATGTATTATAAATATATTTCGTATTTATATATTTTTTATTTACCCTATTAAATACCATATGAGCGTCACCTAGATCTTTGATTATACTAATCTTCAAATTTCTACAAAGAAATCGTTCAGTGGCAGACAGAGGATACGGGATCGATGAATAGTTCCGTAGAACCATAAAACATCTTACAACATAATATAAACAATTGTACGTAGCTAGTCTACGCATGGGTCTACGGCGTAGACACTCACAAACATCGACGGAGCCACACACTAACTTGCCACTGCCGTAAACTTGTTATTAATTCATAGCTCTCGTCAATAAAGCTCACCAGTTACTAGTAAATAGTATAACGTGGTATCGGAATATTCAAATGGCCCGAAAGGCTCTGACTTGGTTAATCAACTAATATATCCGACATCTTAAAGTAACAAAGTACCCTTCGAAGCATGAAACACACATTTTAAATGACTCTAAACTGTCCTACCACAGACCAGGTAGAGAGTCATTGTATTTAGTTAATCTATAAAAAAATAGGCAACATTGAAATACTCATGTGTTTCATCATCTGCAAAAGGAAAAGCGTATTAATTGGGGGTGCCTGCGAGGTGCTAAGTTGTCACAGTTGTCACTTGTAGCATTTTTGCTGGTGGCTGTTGGTACAAAAAGGATGCGCTTGGTTATTTCTCATTACGGCATACGCGATAAAATCACACAGAGTTGTTGCCTCATTAAAATTTTCTGGTGCGCGCATCTGTAAGCCTTTTGTGAAGGCGGGAGCGCGCAGCTCTCGGCGCCTTTCGCGTGTCATTTGGGGCACAATGCTGCGTGGGGACGCCACCACTGGCAATATTTACCCTGACATGACACACGGTGATGCCAAAACACGCCAAAGTGAGGCCTTTTGTCAGATTATGGATAAAATTCAAATTGACAAATTTATTCTTATTCACATAAGAAGAACATACAAATAAATAAAATTGAAGTGTCTGTTTAGTCTTAGTTGGTAGCTAGAACACTGTCTTCGAAACGATTCGTCCTGGATCCTGGATTCGATTTCCGGGCGGGGCAAACTTTATGTGTTAAGTGTACATTTTTTTTCTCGTGTCTCAGCTGTTGTCTTGTGTTTTCGTGTTTGTCCATGCCATCTAATACAGGGGAATCATAGTGCAGAGGTATGAGTTTGTAAACCTAAATTATGTGATAACATTACGTACAAAGTTTCACGTAGGGTTGCTAGTCGGAAATGTTGATTCGTTCAAGCCGAGCTCATTCAATAAAATCGCCAACAGATCAATCATTTTAACCAATTTTGCCTAATAATTTTAACCTAAATTGCCATTTACTGAGTTGTATGGTGTATAGTTTTATTTAAAAAGCAGGAAAAATATTCTACATGCCAATAATTACAATTTTATATCCCAGTGGAATATTTTATCAACCTATTAGGTGCGATAGAGCCTTACTCGCAGAGCTTCAGTCACCATGAAATGGTAATGCTACCAATTAAGAAAAGGCTCGCTACTAATTACTTGGTTAATTTCTTCAATTACTTCACTATTTAACATATAGTTAAGTATTTATGTTTTACTTACTTTTATTATAAATATATACCTACTTATTTGGCAAAATACATTAACATAATTGATACGCAAGTTACGTTTCTAAAATCAATATTATACGAGACGTAGAGTCGCGATATGACTGCGGAAGCAACGATGCAGGTCAAAAGCTCAGCGACCTCGCACACATTCCACACCGACAATAACATTCACCACAAAACTACGCTTAGCTCGCCACAACAAATAAATGTGCGTCTATATACATTTTACACTTCCCGTATCAACTGGCTCTGTAAGCGTAGAATCACTACCGAAAAATAAACAAATTCCCGTGGCTGTTACATATACCATCATTATTTTAGGCTTTCCATTTTTGCCACGTTTCCGGCACACGTTTTCGCTGAAACCGAACATTATGATGCAATGCGCGACTGCATGACGCGGCATCTCTGTGGAATCAATGTTCCATATAAAGGTGAAACGCAGAGCTTGTGAACTCTTTGATTTTGCCCACACGTTGAATATAAAACTGAAAACAAGAAACCCAATTTTTCTAAGTAAACATTTGTTTTTTGCTAGTTTGCAGAATTTAAATTGAGATGGTAAATACATATACCAAAATATAGCTTTTATCAGTTTGGTAACATGACAAAACACATTATTCTGAGAGTCTATCAATTTCATACGTACGATTGATAAGAAAGCATAACTTTGGTATGCACGAAAGTAGTTCTACGTAGTTAGATAAGTACTAGTAAGTGCAGTAACGTATTCTGTCGTCGGCAGCGGATCGTTATCTGTTTCCACTAAAGGAAACTGGCTTTTCCACGAAAGAACCACCCCGACGGTTTCACCGTCCCCCTTCGCTCGGGTCGGCTTCTCCTTTTTGCGTTATTCCATTTTTCTTTGCTACCCCGCTCACCTGCTAGTTAGCTGCCTGGGGCTCTATGATGTTATTTGATCGGCTACCGGTTACTAAATTGGATCATTTTGTTTAATACTAAAAGTAAAATTTTAATCAAAACTCTTCAAATCCCAACTGCAGAAAAGACAACGGAAATACAAAACACGATGTCGGCTATGAAGTTTAATGTTAGATGTCACTACAAAGGATGGCGCTCACAGAAGCGCTAGAACACAGTTTCCTTGATACATTTGTATTCCTTACAGACAAGTAATCAATATCCGTTGAACACCGAGAGCATGGACAGGGTTGTCCTCTGTGAAGCAATTTTTCTTTCTATACTACATATGCAGCGTCGGGTATGTTTTGTATAGAACCTTGAATAAAAGTATGCGTGATTCTAGATTCTTCATGGCGTATCGAAAAATTAATTGAAAAAGGAAATATGTTAAAATTTTGATTGAATATGTTAACCTACATGCGTAGTGTATATTTTGACAGTGTACAAAAGAAACAGAAACGTACGTGCAAAATATAAATTTAACATAAACATACCTCAAATAAATATTAAAAAGTTGTTGGCATCGAAGGTTCACTACCTTCGATGCCAACCATGATATGATTTGTGATCATCATTGAATATTCACCAAGTTTTGATTGAGCTCCCGTGATAGATCAAAGCCCATTCACTCTCAATTATCAAGAGTAGGCCGGTGTCTCGGCTGTAGGAACATTAGAGGCTGGTAAGGTATGTTTACGTAAATACATGTTTTCAATATAGAAACGACAGACAGATTTATTATTTTAGTAGTTATTTAGTTACCTATTACTAATAAATTATAATAATAATAGCATTTCGTTATACAGAACAATTATTCAACTTTTGAAATCACTTTACTCATTCATTTTACGTTCCTTGTTAAGGACTGAACAGTGAAAAATTGACGCAAGTTACTTGAATAATTTTAGTAGTGGGCATCAGTCGCAGCAGTATGCTGTGACTTGTTTCGCGAAAAAATAAAGCTGGTGCGCCGTCACGCGTGTGAAATAAAATAACAACGGCAACATGGTGCGGATGGGGCTTGATACATATTTGAATACATTACCGAACACGAAGATAATACCGGCGACATGCCATACTTATTCATAACACCACCTCAACGCAGTGAATGAATACAAAATATACGAGTTTTGCTACGTGAATGACGAACCAGTCAGTGAGAAAACATTCCACCTTATTATCTTAATAATGCTCGGAGTTCCTTCACAAATACTTTAAACGAATGCCTGTCGAGTGCATTCAAAGAGCTCCACGTTTATCGAAGACCACTTTGAGCTAGCAATCATTTTACTGGGTACGATGGTACACGATCTTCAATTACATCGCGGTGAATGTGAACTTAGATACTTACTATATACTTAATAATGTGTAATAAAAAAATATTACAGAAAACGTTTACGTAACACATTAATTATCCAACTATACACTAATGGTTACCGGATCCTGAGATAAATGCTGAAACTCAATATAGTTTTATTTGGAATTTTTGTTACTAGTGACAGTAAGCTGGAGTTGGAAAAGCGTTGTTTTCATCCTGGTTTCCTGTAAACAAATCCGTTGCTGCGTTTCTAGTTCTCACCTCACAAACATAAAAGGGGTTGAGTTATAATACTATTTTAACCAATTACTCGAAAGAAGATAAAGTGGATTATTTTTGACAAGATTGAGTTTTACAGTATGTGACCATGTAAGTCAAGTATCTAGCTAGGGCAGTTTTTTTTCTTTTTTGATAGATATATTTTTATTGTTCGTGAAACTAGGAAAAGAGTGTGGTGGTAAAAAAACATGACAATAATGTCAGAGTCCTTTAGTCTTTACCTTTACGGTTTGTAAAATATACTTACACTGTTTAATATATAAAATATACAAACTGTTTCCATTCCCAGTTCCATGAATGTATCTTGAATCATTTTAAAGTTTAACACGACATTAGAAATCTAAAATTGGTCCTCATATTTTGCATATGGAGCACCTCTGGAATCCTTCGACGAATATGGAACACGTAACACCTAGACTAGGAACTAGCTCTTAAGTGTGGCTGCCGTAAAACCTGGATAACTGCTTGGCGGTAGATTTTCAACATGAAGGCTTTGTCCTACCACGGCCCTAGAAACTAAAAAGTGCTTTTTCATAATCCTGCACTAAGATTATCTGTATTGCAGTAGGCATGGACACATTTACACTAAACAAATACCCAATAACTGAGAACAAACTCCACAACCAATTACAAAATCAACAAGTTCCTAATATCGATGAAGGAATATTCGCGGATATCCAATGAACTCAATGGATAGAATCTTAAGCTTCGGAGATTAGACGGTGGCTGTCACCTTGTGGCTCTCTCGACCCAAGTGGCTCTCGAGACGAGACCGCCCGTCTGCAAACAACTCAAATATGCAGAACACGACTGAAACTTTCGTGTGTGCTATCCTTAGAACGGATCTCTAAAATAATGCAGAAATTACGACTTTTGATATATTTAAGTACGGCAAATGTAATTAAAAAGTTTATTTTCATAAAGTTATTAACTTTATAAAAATAAACGTATTTTCTTAAAACTTTAATAATTTGGAAAGTTATCTATAATAGTATACTTACAGATAGTCTTCAAAGGAGTTCAACCACACTTATGTAAACAGACAGACAAATGCAGCCGTTATATATATCAATCCAATTAATTTTAGTCAAGAGTATATAATTAATTAAGAAACATGACAACTGTTGCCAATCAACAGGACCTAGTGGAGGCACCTACATCCAGTTGTTGAATCCAAAAAAATTATCATAGCTACGAAAGTAAAATTTATTTTAGCTGATGTGTTTAAATTTCGAAAGTGTTAAGTAAGAATTCATCCAGTACAAAGCGAGGCGAATAATTAGAAATGTTCAGAGGCAGCGTCCGCGAGTGATTGATGTAGTGGAAGCGGGACCCCGCCGCACCCTCGCTACGACAACTTGGAGACATTAAGAATATTTAAATTTTAAATTGCTCCCTGCACTGAATACCTATTTGCCAAAAGTTTGCCCTTATACAATCGCCCAGAAACTGAACAACACAGTTAAATAAAACATACATAATACTGCTGAGAGCTACACGAAATCAAATTAATGCATTCGATGATGTCATGTCACGAATACAATTGAATTCCGCCCTATAAGAAGCCATCCGTCCTGATGCAAAAGGAAACTAAATTTGTGAGAAAAAGCAAAAACAAATGGAGCAAAACGACAACATAGCCGATAACAATAAGACTCGCAGATGGTGGACTGTAACATGAATATAACAAACTAAAGAACGGGGCTGATTGAATCATCCGCTGTTCTTTGTCATAAATCCGACAACGGGCGGCCGTCTAACAATGCGTCCTGAAATCGTTCCATTTCTCATTTTGTTACACTCCCCTTTAATCTCGCATCCGTAGAAAAGTGGATCAGCGTTGCAAAAGGGCATTGCAATGCAGACAGTGCTCGTAGACACGATTCTGATTAATCTATTGTGAGAGTATCTATTAGCCGCCCTGCCTCTGTTAAATAAGCAAGAAAGCTTTGGAGCAATGATTAGCTAAGTAAGTTGAAAGTAGGATTTGAATTTAATTTGAATTAAGTTGACAGTAGACAGACGTATAATTACTCCTTTTCCTCGCCGATGATACAATAATGGTTAAGCCTCGCTTTACTGTGGTTTATTATCGTGTGAATATGGACTTGACAAGTGGTTAGCTAACTCTCGTCGGTTGAATCACTGAGATAACTTTTTGTCTAGTAAGGGTTGACACGTATCTACGCGGTGCGGCACGGTACGACCAATAATATAAGGTCCTATAATAAATTGTATGAGTAGGAAGTACCACGGTGCAGATAAACTACCGCGGATTGTACAAGTTACCGCGACACACACTCCATTAAAATCCATCCATTTAACAATAATAAAAAAAAAATTTAATCTGTACAAAAACATATGGAACACATATACAACAATATTCATGTTGCTATCGCAGATTATAGGGATTATAGGGGTAGATAGTTATATAATCCCAGGAAAACAAACATATGCCACCACAAACTAATTGATCTTACTCGATGACAATATTCTTCTATATTCTAGTTCAATGTTAAAATCTGAGTAAATTTTCTTATTATTAAGATATAATGCAATTTTTGTATCTTAAGGATTTAATTACACCTCATTGATGAAAAGACGGTCACCCAATTATAAAAATCTGTTCTGTTATATCGCTGGAGCAATAAATTACGCAACCGCTTAAGGAAAGAAATCGTAACAGTCCATAAAAACGCCATTCAGCGCTCGAATGCGTAGTTAAACATTTACAAGTCTCATAAAAAACCAAGCAAGTGTTTTCACGACATAATGAGGGCAGATGGGAGGCCATTGGCCAAAACAGTATCCCCGATGTGGCCACTCCACCCGCACCCCTGTCAACGTCGCTCAGAAAAACAGGGGGTTTTATTTTCCCAGACTAATTTGAGGTTACTTTTCGACTGCTGCCCGCGCTACCGGAATTCCGACCAGTGTATCTTGGGTAACGATCTTTTGTTGAGCCAACTGCAATGATCTTAGTCGATGTTCCGGCGCAAGTTTTACTTTATTTTTATAGTTTCAAACATTTTGTATCAGGTAGTATTATCATGTTTGGCATTAGACGGACTTGAGATTTGGACGGAAAACGATTTTTAATATTTAGGTAGCTAGGGCTACACAATAAATATGTAGTTTTTATACAGAAACTTAATGTCTGCTGTAAAATATAATGTTTTGTTCTTAAAAAAGGATCAAAATGTATTGAAAAAATCTTACAATCGAAAAATTCTTTAGTCCTCATACTATACTAGTCTACAAGTCTACAAAAACTATAAACAGGCACTGTAACATCCAGACTATGAATAAGTCTAGAAAACAGAGTTTGCAATTATTATGCTTTGGTGTTAGAAGTGATTCCATCAACTCCACGGTGTGGCTGGAATGGAATCAGACAAAACGGCACTGAAGATAATTGTATCATACTCGTATTTCAGCTACTCACGTCACTGATACACATTCTCCAGCAACTGATTATTATTGAAGGAATTATTAGTAGTATTTTCATACTAAAATACACTCAATATTTGACCAGACAAATTAATTATGACGTTATGTTATATTTCATAACATTATTTATAATTTAATTAAGAGAGTTTGGTGGCCCATGCATAGAGACGCCTAATTTTAATCTATCGCTGGTTAAAATTCACACGTGCACCAATTAATTTTAACTTGAAAATTTTTTGTTCGCAACACCTTTATCTCAAAACGGTGACGGAAAATCGTGAGGAAACCAGCTTGTCCTACCAACCAAAAGTTTGAAGAAATGTGAAATCTAGAAATATGTGAAAACATTTTTGTAGATGTCATGGTGATTTTGATGATATGTGAGAACATTAGAGGCTGATACCGTACGGTATACCTATATTATTATAAGTAGTTATACGGTTTTGTGAGACCATACAACTGATAAAAAATTAATAACTCCAAGTCCACTTTAAATCCGCTCGACAACCGGAGTCATAAGGGACAGATATCTCAAAAATGTCCCTCATAAATAAAGCTGAGCGGAAACAACATGCGAATTCCACATAATTGTATAATTCCTGTTAGAAAAGCGGGGGAAATCCGAGACTGTCGAGATTACAACCGTTAACCGACTGATCCCGAGACGGAAGAAACAGAATGCCTCGTGACTTGGATAATGTTAAATTTATTGCAGCGCTAAAATGTTTACGGATATCGTTTCGCGGAAAAGAAACACCCCGAGGACGGCGAGTTCTACTCACCCTTGTAAACACGTTTTATTGGCTTTATAATATGTTTTACGCGTGACGTTTTACAAACGATCCCGAGAAGCGTCGAATTATTTTTACGGCACGTACTCGCACGCCGCGCGAAAACATCGGAAAATTCAGTACACGAGGGATTTTGTAATTACACCTCTTAAACAAACAGTTGTGTTCTCGCAATGGAAACCGAATGTTGGATTAACGGTGTTTTAATTGTGCACCGGCTCGGATTATTCAAGTAGAAACAACATCACATCGAGGATTTAAATATATTGTTCAACCCTGAACGTGTGTGCTAATTTGTGAAATCACAGAGATATAGCGTTGGTTTAGGTAGGTGGCTATCGAGTGAGGAATGTGGCGCAGTGGAACAATTGCAGGACGTAATACCAGTCAACCGCTTGATGAAGGTCCGGCACTCAGCCGGCACCCGGGCCGCGCCACTTCCTGTCAGCCTCAACCCACACATTGCCACATACCTAATATCTTACTATTTATACAATAGACTACACCTTTTTTTAAGCAATATTTTTCTTTTAAAGATTTTAAAAAGATATTGTTTTTATTCTGGATATTTTTTAATTTACTTCACCTTATACGAAAAGTGTACAAGATCTCTTACCTTGAATAGCACGACCAAATCATGAATCTCAACCGCTTATAGGTAGAGAAAATGGTAAAAATGTAAGGTAAAGTTTATAGCATTTACGAGATATATTTTTGTACAAGTGTAGTTTTGAATCGAACGGCGAAAAAAAGAAAACATTTTCCAGAAGTTTTTCTCACCCTTGCATTGCGTATGTTTAGTGTTTTCACAATTTTCTAGAACTGATAAATAAGCATTCTCAAGTCTATAAATTCAGAATGCATAAACCCACATAAGCTACCTTTTTACCTTGTTTCTAGAGATTAACTCTCACTATAAATTACCAATATTTCGATAGAAAACTAATTTACCACTGGAGCTGCAAATCAAACTCGCCTGAAACGAAAGTGTCTGTCAATTCCAACGAAGCGCACTGGTATTAAGGTAAAGAGCTGTTTATATAAATGCAAAACAGATCGGCAGCTTGTCAGATCGGCTCAGTGCAGATCCCGCAGATCGAATATGGATTTAGAGTCGTCCCTATTTCGTCCGCTCCGACTCACACCCTCTTACCGTCTACCGACGAGGTCGGACAGCCGAAAAATAATCCCTACGTTCTAATAACACAATCTCATTTTTCATTCAGGTTTTGAATATTTGTCTTGACTCTTTTGACTTTACTTAATTTTGAAGTGTCTAAAACACTTGAGATCTAAAGGAAGGTATTACTTTCGGATAGTAAGCAGATCATACGGCCAACATTCTTCAACGTTCTTAGTTCAAGATTTTATTTTACCTACGTAAATATTAATTATTATTATTATTATATAATACAAAACTGCTATCTACAGCATTCAAAATCATAATAATGTGAGAACAACCTACGAATGTACGAACTAAAACCAAGTCTGCTTACATTGGATTACACAGTGTTTCGAATTTATAGCAGAAATAAAATGATAATAAGCAAACAATTTTAATCATGCCAATCTCAGCGAAACTCAAACTTACCTTAACACGCAAATCAAATGAGGAAGCAATTTCTAGGATTTATTTTTTCCAAAGTTCCGAACAAGATAAACGACGGAAGCCGGGCCCTTAGTCGATTTCCTTATCGTCCGATTTTCGTATTAGTTCAATGGTGAACATTTCTTTGGAATGTACGGCTGAAAGTACCTACTCCCGTCCCTGGTTGTGGTGAATCCAATCGGAGGGATATTAAAACTTTCCAACCGTCCTTCGCCGTGCTCTTGCCCTTTATAATAGAGCGCGCCTCGCATTTTACCGAGCTTGATCAGCTTCTTCAACGCGCAGATTTATTTATAAATTATTATAGAAAACTTGTTAAATAAACAAAACTGTACTGTAGTTAGTAGGTATAGTAGTTAACTAGCTGACCGGGCCACGTGTTGCTGTGGCTAACGTTTTTGTCATATGATATTATAACATACAATAAAATAATATTGCAATCATAAATTGAGATGTGAGTTATCCTATCTTTCAAGTTGGATCAAACTGCACACGGTGTACAAATTTGATACACAAAATCGGTTATTGTGATTAAACCATGATAGCTAGATATATGTTCTCGCGGACATTTTTGTAGGTCTTAATGGGATCTACAAACCCGTAGTACATCATTTTGTTCTATTGTCAATAGTTTTTGCAGCGCACGCAAAAATAGGTTTTCGATTTTACACCTTGTGTTATAAAATAGCAATTTACTTACGGATCCCTAATTTTGAAAAAAAAACATAGCCTATAGTCTTCCTCGATAAATGGACTACCCAACACTGAAAGAATCATTCAAATCGGACCAGTATTTCCAGAGATTAGCGCGTTCAAACAAACAAACAAACAAACAATCAAACAAACTGCAGCTTTATAATATTAGTATAGATAAGCATTATCATAATAGTTATAATTAGTTTATTTAAATATGGAGTAGAAATGTTTATCTAAAAATTTCTGAAATAAAAATTATTGAGTTAAATTGGATTGGAATTGGAAGCAAGTAAAACTTTTTCTAAGTCAATACTTTTCGTTTAATTTTGGCGCAGTGTAACTGGAGTATGTTCTTTATTCAGCCTGCAGCGGATAAATAATTAAGAAAACGTTCGACGCAGCTTGCCCCGGCCCTGGCTCGGGAGGTAGATCCTAATTAGTATTTTTCTTTCATCTCTCTAGAATTAAAAGTGAGACGTACCTACCTACGTCTCCAATAAAGTTGGGTGCCATCCAGTATTTTTTGTTGTGTTATTTGTTTATTGAAGTATATGTTATAGAAATACTTGAGTACACAAAAATAAAGCGTTTCAGATGGACAGGTAATATCGGATCTGGTATACCTATTCGTCGATAAAGCGAATTATTTGCTTTTACAAATAGTGGCCGCTTTCAGGACTATCTCAAATCCAGACGTTGCACACATTAACTAGTTCCGTGAGAAGCAAGTCTGCCACTTAATTTGTATTCGGCCCTCGGACAGCCGAGAGAGACGAGAGTGGGCTTCTTTTGTAGCTTCAGAAACCAATTTGTATACCAGTAAGAAAATTAAAAAGTTTTGGATGCTTTCGTATTTACCTTTCCGAGGTAATAAAAGCTCTTAATCCGGGAGCAATGTTGCGAGATTCTTTGCAATTTAGATTATTTTTACGCTAGGTAAAATATGCACGCGTGCTCTGTTCTTGAGTATTCATCAAATTAAGTTGTTATTGAAAACGTTTGTGAACAACTCAAAATAAATGTGGAAAAGCTACTTAGTAGAATTTATTTCGTAGTAGCCTTTCCTTCCAAGCGAGGCATCTCAAGTTTGATTCCTAGCCGGGATAAACTTTGTGTGATGAGCGTTAAATTTGTTTTCAGGTCTTGGGTGTTTGTCCATGCCACCTGCGATGCCGGCGTCGCGCTTCCATCATCATCAAGCGTGATTTTGATGTGGCATATGCATGATCTAGACAGTTCAGTACATTTCAAGAGGACGAAGCCCATTCACGTTCCGTCGAAGCCACACCTCACTCTGGGTTTTTAGCTTAAAATACCAAAAGGCGAAGAATTCCCGAATTAAACGGAAGTGACATAAAGACAGATGTTAAGAGCCGGAACAATAATTAAGAGGCTGTCGGTTTGAAACCGCGGCGTCGTCGAGATTTAATTAGTGCGGGAACAATCCCAGCTCTTCGCTCTCTGGCCATGTGAACAAACGGACATTTTACCGTAATATCCATAGCTATGAAATTATGATATAACTTGGCATCTTAATTAGTTATTAGGAGGGAAATGAAAATATATCGCGCCATACGTCCAGCGAAAGTATTATATGTAAATTTAATATTACTATTGTAGAGTGAGTTTATATGGGTACATTAAGTATCTTCCCGCAAGGTCTGACAAATCAATCCTTGCACTGCGAGTCTTAGTAATAGGAACCCGTTTTACCCTTTGGTTACGTAACTCTAAAAACGTCACAACCTTATTAAAAATAAATGATAAAGTATCTAAAGCGCATTCTTGCAAATGATAACAAAATTATGAAAATAAATTCCGGTCATATATCCATAGAAGACAAATGATACGAACATGATACACTAGTGGTGGGGTTGTCTTATTAAAATGTGATATGTTTAACAAAAAGAGTCCGATAATACGACACGTCTGGGACTACTGGCAAATCGGATTTCCCTATCTCCCCATATTTGTATTCGAAGCCCGATCCATCTAATATTTCCTTCCAACTCCGCCGACGCTATCTGCGTTCCTTCCTGACACTGAATCTAATCGGAATGGATATTAAAACTTTTCTTAGAACCGACTCGCTCTTTCTATTATATTACACGGTAAAAATTATACGGTACGCAATAAAATTTTTGTTATTACATCCATATCTCTTACAAGTTATGTTATATAAAGATTGAATTTTGGTTAGAAATAGTGTACCAAGATTACATTCTATCTCCATCTCATATCAGACAAATATAATTTACTAAATATTATGACAGTCTTGTTGTAGTTATAGCCTTAATAGCTCTACTTTTTCTCTTACTTATGAATGCATATTATGTATATAGGAAATATAAATATAATTTCCGTAAACCGACTCTACCGACTTTACTTTTCAACCAATTTTTTTTTATAATAAACTACCCTGAAAATTTAATACCGTGCCATCTCGTCATTTTATGTGGTATTTGATTGATAATAGATGGCCCTATATGACATTATCCAAGTATGAATATGTTTGGCTCACATCCAATGGTAACAATCTTATTGGTATGTTAGTCAATATGTGATTCGTAGGTATGATCAAACATAATTTTACAAAAAAAAACCGTGCGTTACTCGGTCGCCCACGTACTATTCAAATCGTTTCAAATCGTTTATTTCTAAAAATATATTGATACATTATGGTTGTAACACTGATTCCTGCGTTAGTTTAATATTGTGTTATTATTTTGTCAAGTACGTTTATAACTAGTATCTTCGAAATACGAGCATATACTAATCCGACAGAAGGTTGAGTATATGCTCGTATTCCATTTATATGAATTAAATTAATTAAACATTTGGTTTTGATTAGCCACAAACTCATTAAGCGGCTTTACCACAAGTATATTTGGTAACGATACCAAGCATCGCATTTATAATTATGACAAATTCATTCAAAATCAATATCACTTTGTCACCTTTGTCGCATAAAAAAAACGGCCACAGATTTTCTTAACAAGTTCCTCGTTGTAATATTATTACATTCTAAATGGCTTGAATGGAATTTTTTTTTTTATTATCTTTAAATATTTCTGCGCTATGAAAATCGAATCATAAGTTAATCTGTTAAAAAAATACTGTCCATACAAGATCAATACAAATAAAATATGTTGACTACAGAGAAAGTTGCTGAGTGCCTACGTCAGCGTGTATCCCGTCTTATCTAATTTATTTAACTGTTACCGAGGCCGCATGAAAACAAGTTCCTCGTACGTTAGAACGTTAGTCTATAGGCAATTATTCTGTCGTAGCTGTAGCCATACAAATAGCCGAGTTTCATTACTGTGTGGCTGTTACTACTGTTTTAACATAGATAGATACATACATAGATAACTTCCTCATACTGGTTTCGTCAAGATGTTTTCCTTCGCCATTTTGTGAACGCATTATTGTGCATCTTTCAAAAAGATTCGACCGACCTTCAAATGACCTTCGGATTCAAAGTAAGTATCTGTGATACTGGGCCACCGCGCTCGCATTGTGTCAAAAGAAAAACATATTTTCACTGATATCTGTTTTTGCTATTTCCACTTTATGATGGGACGATACACAAAGAGAAGCCGTATGAATATCAACGAGACACATAAAAGATAGCAAAAGAAACTATTTTAATCTAAACAAGAAGAAATATCACAAGTTATGTGTATAGAGTCGGAAGGAGCATAAAATATTTATCAAAAGACTCCTGACTGCGTCCGCGTCCCGGGGGAGCACCACGTCTCGCCTACACTCGCTCCCCACTACTTAGCACCTTTGAATAACGATTTACTTCACGTCACTTGTGACAAAACTCATATAGAAACATGACAGGAACTGAAGTGCCTCGTACTTCAATCGAAATTCTATTATTCTCCTTCAAATAGGTAGCGTGTTTAGTGAAATATAGGTGCGTGAAGGAACACGTACAACACGACTACGTGAAATAAGAATAATTCATCGTGTTTATTTTATTTATGGTTTGGTCATCGGTATGCGAGGCAATTTGAACCGTGTACGATTTTGTTTCAATTTAAAGCTTGAGAGGCGGAAAAACGGTGCACCGGAGCGATGAATGGCCGATGCTCTTGCTTTGTACGCCACTGTTTGGTTGAGCGAACCGCCCGTGTTTCGCCCTTGTTCGAATTCAAACACGTATGTGACAACCGTAGAATAAATTATTCACACTTCTTTTATATTGCACCTTATAATAATTCTAATACTGACGGTCGGTACTTGGTTGATTAAATTAAAGTGAACGGAGCTGTCAATAAAGCGTCCTATTCAATGGACGAGTAAGTTATTGTGCGATATCTCGTCGTTAGTTCGATGGGTGCAGACGTTTACGTTCGGATGAGTACGCAGCCGCTTTCAAGTCGGAGGTGGTAAAATCGAACTTGGATTGAATAATTCTAGTAATATTATTCTTCATGCGGATCACCATTTGGAAGTAATTGGTACATCAAAAGCAATTTCAATTAGGTATTTCACTCTAAAATGAAAGTTGTAACTGGATTGTTAAAATACTTATGTCACCTTATGTATATATTTTTTTAAAGTTGACTTTTTAATGTTCGTGAAAATAATAACTTGATGATATTTGTATTATAAAAAGGGGCCTTCGAATAAAAGTGTCGTTTAAATCCAGCCATATCACAGTTAGTAAATATGCTAGTTATAATAAGTGACTTGTGTTTATTTTCTTCAATAGTAATGGCTGTTCCAAGCTCACCACTTATCACCACTTATCTAATTAACGCAAGAAGGTGAAAGTTACCCCTTGAAGCTCTGCATAACCCTTCGGGGGAAGACTTGAAAGTATGTATGTACTAGCTGCGCCCCGCGGTGTTACCCGCGGGTTTCCAGGATCAAAAGTAGCAATATGGTAATCCAGGATATAAGTTATTCTGGTAATAAATTTTATTCAAATCCGTTGAGCCGTTTGAGCGCGAAGGAGTAACAAACATACATATACACACAGAGAGAGAGACACACAACACAATACACAAACTGCACACCAAGATAAATAAATGTACAAGGAATCTTATACAATAATGTACAATGGGCGGCCTTATCATTTAGAAGCAGTGTCTTCCAGGCAACATATAAACTTTCGCCTTTATAATATTATTGTGATGCGAATTAGGATAAAAACAATAATTGAATCCATGAGATCAATCATGCCATGCATATGCTTCATTTGGCTAATAATTTGTGAATATCAGCTCTAAAATAAATATTGGTAAGAAATTTATAGATCTTGGTTGTGTGTTGAGGTGTGTCTCGATAAGTACCCCTCAACTCGATGAAGGATCAGCGTCAAACTTTTTAATTAGTTTAACGACAATAATCGAACAGCTCCTTTAAGAAATCTATTTCGTTCGGATTTTTCACAACATTGTCATGAAACAGATTACTTTATTTAAATATTTGTATTCTATATACTTATTTTCATTCATACTTTGATGAACGTGGTACAATAATACAAAAAAAAATTGCCGGGAAAATAGAACATTTATTACTCACTAGCTGTCCCCGTGACTTCATTCGCGATTGCTATCCCTGTAAAGTAACTATTCGCATTAAGAATAAAAACCACATTTGAAAAACAATGGGTGTTTTTTAATGGTAAATTTAGTCGCAACGATAATCTCGAATATTATAATTTTGCAATCAAAAATGTACTTCGCTACCGTCTAATCTAAATCAGCCATTACGACTATTCAGTATCAAGCTTTACTGCACTGTCCCAAGAAAAAGCTATCAACAAAAGTTAACTTAGTAACTGATTGTTTATTTCACAGCACAGCGCAGACTGAAAGCTCTAACTCATAAAAAACAAAAAACTAGGGTTGTGTGTCCCATCACTTTCATTAATATAAGCTTGAATTTAGTCACATTTTGTTTCGATACGTTATTTATCCTCGACAAAATCTAAATGCACGGTATTTGCGAGTTCTCCCTCAACTGTACCGATACACGGGTAAAACTCGGTATGGATTTAGTTCCTGGCTACGAACAACGTGTATATATTGACGGTATTGTAGCTTAGTTGGCAGTAGCCCTGCCTTCGAAACAAGGATTCATGGGTTCAAATCCCGGCCGGGTCAGACTTTGTGTGATGAGAGTAAGAGTAAGTTGTTGGGTCTTGTATCTTTGTCTTGAGTTTCTGTTTGTCCAAGCCACCTGTGACAGCGAATGCTAGTGTAAGGGTATGACCGTGCAAACAATAAAAAAACACATATATCTTATTTGATCAGGCCCAGCCACAGCCCTGAGTGCGGCTTCGTTTGGTGACCATGAGCCAGTAGCGGGGTGTCCACGAATGAATGGCCATTGAAAAGTCATCAGTTATGTAGGGCGTGTCGTTCGCGCCATGTGGCCGGCTCGTTGCTTCTCTGAGTATTTTTTCCGCGGGAAATTTTCAACGATTTCCCAAACAACCAGCCCTGGCCCTTTATTTAAAAGCACGCGAGTGAACTCATCGTAAATGATAAACAAAAACTTCGCTTACCATGAATGATTAATCTTTATCAGTATAAAGCAAGACATATGATACTGGAACCCAAAAGGTGAACGAGGATTAAATAGTATCTGCTTAACCCTTCAGCAAAAAGGCGTTATTCTATAAATGTGTTTTAATAAAAAAATATATATATATTGTATATACTAGACATGTTATGTTCCCCCCCGTGGGTTCCCGCCTTGTCGGGGCGGGGGGGCTTAGTAACCGTGGCCTGGTCCCCCACGGTGAAGCTAAGAGGAACCCGGGAGGGCCGCTCCTTTAGGCTTTGCCTCCAAGCCGACTAGGAGCGGCATTGTAGGTGGCGGTGCCTTATGGGGGGCACCGCAACTGAGGCGGGCTGCGGTGTCGAATGGGAGGCATCGCAGCTGAGGGATAGGGGCCGCGGTGGGAGAGGAGTGCCGGTATAACGGTGCGCCGCTCTCCCTACCTTCCGCGGCCACGACGGGGTCGCCACCGTTCGATGGCGGACGCGGTGGGGCCGCAGGGGAAGAGGAGTGTCGGTATTGCGAGGCGCCCCTCTCCCTATCCTCTGCGGCCGTAGTGGCAGGCGACGGGGCCACATATCTGACCCGTCGCATGGGGACCTAGGGCGTCTAGACACGGGGTCGTCTGACGCCCTTTCGCTGACCTGGTCCCCGAGGTGGTTGCGACACGCCATATGTCCTGGCGTGTCGCAAACAGAGGAGTGGCACCCGATGCCAACACAGGGGGGTCCGGAAACGGACAGCCGCGGCGGGTTCGCGGATGTGTGTTTTAGCGTTCCCGTGTTCCCGCCACTAAGCGGCAGAGGAGGACATCGTGGAGTTTTAGTGGGTCTAGTCCCACATAACCGCTCTGTCTCCCCGTGGCAGGGCGGTATGCGAGTGCATTTCCCCAGGTATGCGAGTGCATTGCAAAAAAAAAAAAAAAAAAAGACATGTTATGTTATTTATTTAAACACGTGCCAAAAACTCAGCACAAAGTTTGAAAAGTCACACAGTCGTAATGCCTGCCTGGATAGATATTTCCCATGCAAATTGCACTCACATACGAGTCTGATACTAATAGATACAGATGGACCTAAAACGAGGAGGCAGCTACGCATATCTAAATTGGCATGCAACAAACCGCGCATCCAAACGTATGGACCATTATGAAAGAGTCATGAAACCGCAGAAACTAAAAGGTTGCAATAAAAATGGTCAAAACACTTTGCAGTGAACTGAAATGTATGCAAATTGACTGAAATGTATTGATAGCACTGTGCAAATATATTTTTGTTTTAAAATACGAATAGTATTTTTGTTCATGTCTAGAAAGTACTCGAGGTAATCGTATGAATTGCTATAATACTTATAAACATCTATACATAATATTGTTTAATTTTGTGACTTAGTACATTGTATCTTTCAAATCTGACGATCCATAACATGTTTAGTTTGCATAGGCTTCGGTCTGTCTTTAACAAATTTATAAAATGATGTCTTAATTAATTAATTACCGGTACAATTGATTCAAAGATATGTTTACAGATAAAAAGTTCGAGATAAAGTGGAATATACTTGTATGGATTGTATTGTATTGATTTGATTTTGATTACTATTTATATATTATTGTATTATATTTATTATATATATATTTGTTTGTATTGTATGTTTAATTAAATCCAAGAAACACACACATTTTTAATGCACGTTTATTTTATACACATAACTTATGTATTAATAAATTTATTTAAAAGAATACTTTGAGAAACGTAAAACGAACTCGCATGAAGTTAAAAACAATGTAACAACATTCTTATATCATCACACATCCAACACTCGGCTGGCGCAATCTATTGTCATGTAATTAATGTTAATAAATTAATCTCCAGTTACGGCAGACAAATTAGACGCAGGCTGCTCGACTAACGACGGACTATTTGGATTAAATGGGGGTTGATGTTTATGATTTACAGGGTGGTGTAATTGTGGCGCCTGACTGTCGCGGCCTGCACGTCTCTACTGGCGTGAGCAGCTAGATCACTCACCGAAATACAGCGGTGGAACAAAGTTGCAAGTTCATCCTCGATTATAATTTCTCTCAATTGGATTTTCTTCTTTGTACAGGATAAAAGCAGTCTGGACTGATCTAGCTGTTAGCTTAAATTTGTAACGTGTCGACGACCTTGCTGGCACTTGCAAATTAACACTATGATTACACAGCTCTCAAGAACAATTAATTTTAGCTTAACACAAGCTTGTAATAAAAAGATCGGTTGATGAATTACAATTACTTTGTTCTGAGTATAAATATCACCATGATGGAACACTTATTATATGTAATTAAGCTGATATCTCTTCGTCGAGATAATGTCTGAAGATACTTTACTAGAATAGTCAAGTAAGAATAAAATCCCACACTCAATTCGTCATAACAATAAAATTGTTTGCTTTGTTTTGATAAACTCTTAACAAAAAATACGTTGCTGTTATTTTTGTCATTATTAAAGCTTTACACGTTACCATAAATAAAGATGAGCCACTAAGATAGTATAGTTTGTTGATCAAGTGTATTATACGAGAAGTTTCACGTAGAGGCGCCTACGATACATCCCAGTTTATATTCACATTATAACGTCTCGAACTAGACTAGGTTTAACATTTCGTAACTTTGTTATGATAGCTATTGTCGTAATAAAATAGCAATACAGATAGTTCCTAGCCTAGGTACGATGGGACCATGCCAGTTGTTGACTATTCATTAAAGCGTCTCCCTAAGACAAACATTTCTATTATGTTATTAGATTTCCTGCATAGTTGCCGCAATTCTGATACACGTACATAATTATTACGTGGTTAATTAATTTGCAACTTTGCAGTGCCTATACCTCGAAGTTTAATTATAAAATTGCCGTTGAATTTATCGGAAGCAGTTCATTATTCAATAAATCAGTGACAATAATTGAGACCGAGTTCTATTTGTAGAGAGCGAGTGTACGTACAAGAACACCAACTAAGAGACACAGCTTGTTTGTCCTCGCAGACTAATTAAAAAGTTTGTTCCTAGAACTTCCGAGCGGAAGTAGAGGAGAAGTAAAACTGGCGTTGATTTGATTTTGAATTGTAGGTATTTATATACCAATCTATTACTGCAATTTTATCTTACCCCAGGATACAAATGAAAATTGATATTGGAAACGTTTCATCGAAGTTTTATTTAAACCGCGAATATGGCTTTAGTAATCAATATTGCCCCAAATGAATACCGAACAAAACGGAGTAAAAAATAAAATAAAGAGTTCTCGTAACGGAAACCCTCAAAAACTGTAGTTGATAACTCCATTGATTTAGCCGCTAGCGTGCGAGTCGGAACGTATGAATATGTATGGACGATGAGCACGATCCTGCAGATAATGGAATCTGCACACGGAAGCGGATTCGATTAGTCCTTGCCGCAATTAGCAGGCTCCGCTCAAAAAGTTGCCTGTTTCTCTTCGGGAAATTTTAGCAACAAAGCTTAGCTTGGAAATGCCATAGATATCATTTATGATGGAGATAAAGAACTTTAATAAAGATGCCACAGACATAATGATGGAATTAAATGGTATACTATGAGTTTAGAAGTCCTAGTTATAAAAAAACTAATTCGCTTAAATAAACGATCTGACTTTTTCTCTTTTTGTTGTTTTAATTAATCATTTCAGTGCAAAAATATAACCATTTTTTACTTAAATCATACATACCAATGGGAGCTTTCAGACTCACAAGGCTGATCTTCGCGTATGTTTGCTGTGTTATGGGTGACGGTAACCACTTAACAGCAGCTGGGCCGTCTGCTCATACCATCACTTTAGAGCAACTTGTAACTTTTGTAACTTGATGAGAGCTCATAAACTACTGCAGAGTACGTACGAGTAGAATCAAATATAACAAAATAAATAAAGTTATCAAAACCACGTCCCTGAAATTTCACGAAAAGCAACAGAGGTTCCAGGAATGAGTTAAAATTTCTATGAGATCTTATACTCTATTCAATAAAAACAGAAAACAAAAGAGTCTCCTCCTATTGTGAATTATGTTAAATAAAATGCCAAGATGTAAAATTTGGCGTTAGGCAAGTAATTTTGAAATCATATAGCATAGTGTATTTTAACAATATCGCTAGAATATACGGGACATGAATAAAGGTATGGCGAGGCTGGAGATGCGCGATAGCGGAACCCCGACATGAGCACGCACGACGCACCCTTGCAAGTGCACTATAAGTATTGTAATAAACAGAATCATAATAAGAATATGAATACACAAACTGCGAAAGTTTCTCTGTATGTATGTTTGTTACTCCTTCACACCTCAACGGCTGAACGGATTGGATGGAATTTGGTGTGAAGGTAGCTCATACGCTGGATTAACACATAAGCTATGTTTAATCCCGAAAAAGCAAAAATTCTTTTTTTGTGAATTTTTGGGATACAAAATACACACCTTCTGTCAGATTTTCCCATCGCCCAAAATTTTATCAGTTTTTCCCATAATTCGAATAAAAATAAATAGTTTCATTATAAGTAGCAATTACGTGATACTAATGAAATTGAGCATTATGGCTATGAAGGAGTTAGTCTTGGTTTAGTTATTTTCTTTTTATTCGTAGTACGTTTTTCCAAAGGATTTGGTATCTGGGCGTAGGAGAGCAGCGATAATGTCGTCGCGGGTTCCCGCGCCGGCCGGTGCTAAACCCCCACTACGCCCTAATAAATTGCGATTTAACTTGTCTCCCGGATAACGCCAACTTTTTCGCGTTTGTTCGGAGCCCGACACTTTTTCCGCCTCTTCATTTCCTATCTCTTACTTTTGTATTTTCTGTTCTCTCCTCGCTGAGATAAACAGGCGAGAAACGGTGAAAGGGGCTTTACAAATTCAAATTGAACTTATCACACAACTTTTTACATTTGTTTCTGGTCTCGAATTCGGGGGAAAAGAGCAAAGAGGCATTTAATAGTACAATCTCGGGAAAGATTGATGATTTTGTATCACACCTCGCTTCAGGCGGCTCGTAACGAGTCAGATGGCTCTCGACGTGGGTCGTGCTGCGTCTTATCTGGAATGGGATGCCACGTTATCTCAAATTACATATTTTACTTGAGACATTCCTGGAATCACAGACGTTTCCACGAGGTTTTATTAAAACAATCCAAAGAAATTACATTACTCGCGGCGATATGTGATTACATAACACGCGTGCTCTTGTCTCCAAACTCAATTATGGATTTCAGAAATAAAGAATGTGAATGTGATACGAACAAAATAATTTTTATCTGTATAAAACTTAATCTTATCATACAAATTTTCTGTAAGAATTCCACTGTTCTCATGTAGTCAGAAGTATGCTCAGTGTTCATTCCACGATATGGGTAATGCATGCAGGCTAGGGTAAGCGCAGTCGCTAAGCGCTTTGCGTCTTTTACCGAGAAGCATATTGCATGTAATAAGCCACATCTAAAGGTAAACACAATCCAGTTAATCAAGCGGGTAAGGAAGTTTTGCCGCATGCAGAAAATAGCGCTCACTTAATTTGAGGGCCATGTGTGGGCACATAACCGCAGCATATTTATCCCATTATGCACGGCACGGCGGGTAGCCGCGGTGATGCGAGTCACGTCGTCTGAAACGAATCGCATGTGACATTATTTGTGAAGATCGTGCTCTATCTTCGTCGGCGACATGGCTGGGACGTGGAGGGATTACTCACAAAGAAGTACGATTTCAACGGTACGATAAAGGAGGCGAAAAGTTACTCTCTGTCTATATTCTCCTCGGGATTAAACGCACAGTTACGCGTTTTTTTATCTGAATCGCGAAGATTGTGATCTATTATTTACTCTTGATTTAATGTTCTAAGAATGGCTTATTTCCGCAACTTTTTAAAAACCGTGACATTATTTGTTATTATTTAAGTCAATTACTGTTGGAGACCTGTTTGGAAACTGAGATGGTCTCAGATAGTTCAAAAATATTTAGGAAGCTCGTAAACTAATGAAAACAAATACCATTTTACCACACGGCAGAAGCTGTCGGCTTTTGACCAGCAAAACGTCATATACTCGTGCATATATCGTGACGTGACGCGGCTTACTCGCCTCCGCCGAGCTACACGCTTGTATACACGTATACGTATTATACACGTCGTCGTATATTTTGTACTACTACAACTATATTTAATATTGCTTTGCGATTTCTGTCAATAGACCGGAAGATTTATCGTCATATCTCGGAGGCTAACATTATGGTACTCTTGCCTTTGAAGATCGTCCCTAATCCATAGACATTTTTTGAACATACATGCGAGGACGTATCTTTACTATAATTTATTTTTAATTTGGAAGAAACCTTAGGCTCTTTGGAACCAGGAGTACACACAGTTTTCAAGGATTAAAGAGAGTCTACGTGTGACCAAAATGTTGCGTTGTGTTCCCGAAATTCAGGCAGCATTGCCATTCAGCGTGGCAATGAGCGTTTCGGGCACGCTACCGTTAAGTGATGGCTTGATGATGAAGAAAGTGTTTTCTTTTAACGAAATTTTCTAATAATTAAAGTACATTGTACCTACATTCTTGTTAATAAAATTGTAGAATAAATTTATTTGTATCGAAACAAGAATTTCAAGAAGCGATTATATCTAATAGTGTCCTATTAAAATAATATGGGCAGCGATTCAGTAATGAACTCGTTCAATCACTTAAGACTATCTTTTATATTGATTGCGATTCTATAAAACAAAGTAGCGAAAATGATTATAGCTTACACAATTTCACAACACCCCTTTTCAGTTCAGCAATGTTGCGTTGTCATTGTGCCAGCCGAGGGTGTAATAACAACGGAGTCATGTGACACAACATACCGCGCCGCATATCGGGCTACCTACGGACAACGTTATTATTGCTAACAGAAATGCACAGAATTCATTTGTTATACTAATGAATTGTTTTTCTATAATAATAAAACATGACGATGCCACTAAGCATTTTAGTAACTTGTTTTACATCTGTCAGACTAGTTTTTCGTTAAAATATAAAATTGTACCCGCTTGGTACAATTTTTTATTTTATAGATAAGTGTTTATTGTTTTATACAAAAACTTGTAACAAAGTACGAGTGTAATAAAAAACACTCAATACTATCAACTTAAGTTGTAGTAATCTTGAAATACTATTTATTTATAAATTGTATTATTTGATTAATTTTTGTTCAATATTTTGCAGTACTGTCATTATTTACACGTGTAGCTAACCTTAAGTGATTTGTTTAATTTTAGACAAAAAATTTGGATTAAAAAAATAAAATGACTATATATATATATATATATCAGCATGTAATTATTACAATTAAATGTGTTAATTGTGTGTGTGTAATCTAGTATTATAATTTTGGCAAAGTTTATGCCAAAATTACTAGATTTTCCTCTACATATCCAGTCTTAATTAAAAGTCCCCGAATGTTGTTCGTGTTGCAGTGCAAAATAAAAGTATAGATAATGTTGTATATTAGCGGCACGGTATGTGAGTCAGCACAATATTAGCGTCGGCCTGCGAGGTGGGACTGCTTGGTATTCCTTGCACGACACCTCGCTCGTCCGGTGACTGCCTCGCGCCTCCTATTCCAACATTAGCTACAGTATTACGTATTAGCTGGCATGTTACCTACGCACCACATAAAATTTTATTTTATGTGGTGCGTAGGTTTATTTTATTTATTCGATAAAAAAATGAGGTTATAAAACTTTAATTACAAAAATTACAAAGAAACATTGAGTCAATCAATTGAAACATCTTAAGAAAATACAGAAAGTCTGCTTTACTTTTCATTTTCAACGATTTGCTTATTTCACCTTCAATCACTTGCTTGGCATATTCCTGAATTCTGTGAAGTAAAAATGCACAAGCAATTTTAAATGAAAAACTATTGTCTACGTTAAAATATCTTTTTAACACTTATACTACCATATCCGTGTATAATGCTATTATAATAAAGAGTGTATTGTGTACATATGTCAAAGTTATGTTATAGATTGATAAATTGTTAGAGCATAATCATATAAAACGCAATACTGTTTCTGTCTGGAGTCGCAATTATGCCAAAATATCCATTCATTTTTCCGGTGGCTCATACCGGCTCACTCATGCGTGGTTTTGTTTCTGTGCATTTGTTCAGTGTCTGTGCGTTTTACTGCGGTCATTCGGATATCCCAAAGCTATTTGTACGAAATAAAACAGTCCATATTGGATCAGCTCGGGCGGGCTACTCTGCTCGCTACTGTAATATTCAATCACCTTTTTGTTTGTCCAAATTACTTTTATCTCTTCGTATTATTTCGATGATGTAATATGCCGACAATTAATAGTGTTTTCTAAATAGGAAATGGAATCCTAAGTAGTGAAGCGAACGTTTACGAATGCGAGTGCGATAAAAAGATTGTACGATTCAATAGATTCAATAGAGCAGATCCCTAAGTCCCAAATTAAATCATGAAACATCTTTGCACCTGGTGGAAGCCCCGCGAGACGAGTTTGCCTTGAGCGCTCACTGGCGATTTGTTTCATTATTTTTCCTTCGATTTTTATTAAAACTACATTTATTACTTTTCTTTGATTTTGGTTTTCAGTGCAACGTTATCTTCAATATATAAAAGAAACTGTTTGATGTGAATTAAGTGGATACCTTCTACTTTTTTTGCACACTTTAGTCGTACCACATTTATAAATAGTATGCCACGATTAGAAGTTAATTTTAATTTACCCTCTTAAAATCATTTCACCTTTCTACTTTGTATCCATGAGAAAAGGAAAAGCTGCAGTGAAGTTGAGTGTTAAGGATTTACTGTGGCCATTCTTTGAAAGGGACCACTATCTCTATATGTCCATCGAATGTAGGAAAAAGCTGCGGCTTTAGCGGACAAATTCGTTTTGATTCAGTCACGTGCCAGCGGGATGGGCTCTTAACAGATTTGGTAAGCGTATGTTTAGATTTGGTCGAGCTGCTTATTGAATGGATTGAAAGCACTAGTTTGATTGTGTCTTAGTTATATTGTTTTATATGTTGTGACAAAGAAATGGGTTACTTCCATTTAATGTAACATGTTTTATCAAAAAAGTTTGGAATAATATCCAACTCTCGCCAAATTGGAAACAGGGCCACAGAGTATTGCAGCTACAAGCAAGATTACGGCTGTATGTCATTTGGCATGTAATTGCAACGCACAGCTGACGCGCTGTCTACGCTTCCTACCTACGGTAGTGCTACGAGCACGCTACGTCGTAGACATGGAGAAAGTAAAAGAGATTTTTCTTTTTAAATTTAATGTATAAACAAGCCTTAAATTTATTATTAAAAAATAATACTTTCTAAGAATGAGAAACAAAAACCGAAACGTTTTTCTTGTTGTTTGATTGTCACGCGATAACTATTATATCAATTGAGAACCGATTTAAATGCTTCTTTTTTATTTGACAGAATTTACTTCCAAGGCGATCCCATAGAAATTGAAAGAATAAAATCCGCTACATATTGCAAAAATAGGGAATGATAGTATTGAAGTCAATTTATTCGATTTTTATATCAATTAGTCGCATCAAAAGAAATATGCCGAGATATTACTATGCCGTTTTTTTTTTTTTTTGCTTTGCCATTTTGAGAATATGGTGTATTTATCACTCTCATATTATTTTGATAACTCTTATTCTGATTTGATCAGCTCAGTGAACCGTCGAATTTATAACACCCCTTCTTATTAGTCGGCTGCCGGATAAATGTAAAATTAATCATATGCCATTTATTCTCCCCACAGATCACATGCTTTACAAGCTTCACAATAGCCTGTTATTACGGTGATCGCTGGTAATATTGGATGTTCGATACCAATCTCTGAGACAAAGGTTTTTTCCTCACAAGCTCGAGTAGATGGATTTTTACTTCGGGCTTTACCACGAGAGCCTAATTCGAATTGGTAGATGTCACACGTCATTAAACTTAGCGTTCGGGAACATTCCGGTTTCTTCACGATGTTTTTCTTTGCTGTTTTGAGAAAGTGTTGCAAATGTATTTTTCAAATGTAACCCAGTCATGTATTGGTACATGACTGGATTTGATCCAGCGACCTTTGCATTTAAAGTCAGTCACTAGGCCACCACACTCTTAGTAAAGAGCTAGTGAGTAGCTTAGTCGTGGTGGCTTAACAGCCACCACGACAGAACTGTGAGCTAAATGAATAATGTTATCTCTTGTTTCTCTTCTGATTCGCAATTTAAGCAGAACAGATTAATCAGATTAGATTTTTGTGAGATAAAATTATTCATATGGGATGTAAATTATTTTTTACCTGTTAGGCACCATATGGTGGTCATGTAATAGGTCACAGTAACCAACAAGTGCGTCGTTGTGTTAGACCTCTGATTTTGTATATATTCAAGTCAGCTATTTTTTTTTTGAGGGTGTAAATGAACCTTTCCTAAACTTACATTTATACATACATATTACAAACTTACATATATACATATACTCCCGTATACTCAACCATTTTTATTCCATTAGATTACCAGTATCGTTGATTACTTATCCTGCTCTCTTGAAATAGAAGCGTAAATTGGTCATACCATAAACACTTATCTCAAATAACTATACTGTTGTCGACTAGTCGCTTTACCACCACTAAACAAAACAAAACTGAACAAGCGGTGTCTTGCGACTTTCATCTTTTGGCGCGATATTCCGCAGACTAACTTTTGTCGTAAATTAATTCGCAGGCACGAACAGCATTAGCTTATTACGCTGAGTGTACACCGATCATTTGTTAAGAGAGATAAACTGTCGGTAAATATGTATTACTTAGTAAGTGTAAAATAAGTATTAAGCATATTTCACAAAGCATATGGAAGTTTCCGTCGACCGACAAACGCAGATAATTAAGGAACATGAAACCATTTTGAATATTTTATGAATGAGTGTTTCATATGTATGAGAACATACACTGTACGGGTAATTTGAGAATTTGCATTTTTAATGAATACACATTTATTTAGTCGCCTTAAAGTTTTACGCGAGATTTTTTTGATGCTTGCAGATTTATAATAACTGAATTAAATAATAAGTGGGAAGAATACTTTCTTTCTTCTATTTTCTTTGAACAAGTCATCACTTTTTTTATTTTTACTCTCGTTTATTCAGTTTTCATGAATATTGGTGAGATGATGCAAACACAGTTCATAGGGTGTTAGAGTTGAATCGTTCGTGTGGTTGCTTTTACAATTTGGTCCAAAGGAATAAAAACAGCGATTAACTCTGCTCCTCCAATTCAATCCTACTCTGACTGGCTCCTACATATTGCATTTTTTAAAACTGAGATCGAAAACCCGCTAGCAAACTTTATGCTCACCACACCAAGTTAGCGAGAGTCGAACCGCTAGAACCTTTTTATTTTTTTTTTTTTTTCCGTGGGGAAATGCACTCGCATACCGCCCTGCCACGGGGAGACAAAGCGGTTATGTGGGACTAGACCCACTAAAACCCCACGGTGTCCTCCTCTGCCGCTTAGTGGCGGGAACACGGGAACGTAGCACACACATCCGCGAACCCGCCGCGGCTGTCCGTTTCCGGACCCATCACCTTTGGCATCTAGTGCCACTCCTCTGTTTGCGACACGCCAGGACACGTGGCGTATCGCAACCTCCTCGGGGACCAGGTCAGTGAAAGGGCGTCAGACGACCCCGTGTCTAGACGCCCTAGGTCCCCATGCGACGGGTCAGATATGTGGCCCCGTCACCTGCCACTACATCCGCAGAGGATAGGGAGAGCGGCGCCTCGCAATACCGACACTCCTCTTCCCCTGCGGCCCCACCGCGTCCGCCATCCAGCAGTGGCGACCCCGCCGTGGCCGCGGAAGGTAGGGAGAGCGGCGCACCGTAATACCGGCACTCCTCTCCCGCCGCGGCCCCTAACCTTCAGCTGCGGTGCTGCCCATACAGCACCGCAACCCGCCTCAGTTGCGGTGCCCCCCATAAGGCACCGCCACCTACTGTGCCGCTCCTATTCGGCTTGGAGCCAAAGCCTAAAGGAGCAGCCCTTCCCGGGTTCCTCTTAGCTTCACCGTGGGTGACCAGGCCACGGTTACTAAGCCCCCCCGCCCCGTCAAGGCGGGAACCCGTGGGGGGGAACCGCTAGAACCTAACCTAACCTTTCGCTTTGAAGGCAGAACTACAATACTTCCAACTAAGCCTTGTGTTCTTTGGATAAAGCCAATTGAACTGAAATAACCTAAATAAAATTTTCATTAAAAAAAATTAAAAAATGCCTAGAGTAATTCCAATAACATTACAAAGCTGAAATCTGAAACGCGTATAGCTTTTGTTAAGTTATCACGGGAAAAACAACATGATCTCCGTAGAAATGTAGTATGAACGTGATAGACAAATGGTCATACCAATCAAATCAAACATCGGTACCAAAAAAATATCCCAAAATATAACGTGACTACAGTTTTTAGAAGAGTCAGCAAAAATTTACAAATTTAGCAACTTATCCTCATCATTGGCCAATTTCCTATTATGGCCTTACAGCTCGCCTCATTTCAGATAAAACAAAACCGTGTCGCAGTGGCATGGCATATTGCGCGTGTAATTGCCGCGCTTGGTGCGTGCGACACCCGCCATTAATCTCGCCAACACTCGATAGAATGCAAGTCATCACACACTGTTCGTCTACCCTCACCAGTTATATGGAATATTCGCGAGTCACAAGTGCGCCAGATTTATTAATATCCGTTGATCTCAAAAGAAAAGCCATTTTTAAAACACAGACTAGACAACGCATAAAATCACAAAGCTCTGACATTTTTATTTTATACGGAACGACCTCCTTTTGCTGTGTATAAAACTAGTCCATAAAAGATATTCAGGTAAGCTGTAGTAACCATTGGCAACATGTAAGGTAGGTACAGCAGTGTCCAGCCGGTTGCCGCTACCGTGCTCCACTCTACTCGGAGAGCATTCGAGACAAATTCAATTTGCGCGAACGCCGACGACGAGCGAGTTTGCGCTGCTAACTAGCTACGACGTGAATGCTGCCAACCCTGTCTTTATTATATCTAACGATTTTTTATACGCTTTGTCACATTTCAACATTCTTACCTTTTGTCACAATATTGTTAGCACATAAATTATCTTGATAGAACTAAAAGCGTAACAAACAAAATGCTAAATAAATTGACTATATCTGAGCGATTCAGCCGTTATATCCTGAAAATAAGCTATAGTTTTCAATCAAGATCCAGGGGGCGCATGAGAGAGCCAACGGAAAGTTGCTATTAAGCAAGCGAGAGAAAACACATTTGTCTTGTCCCGGGCCGTTAGCGTATATTACGTTGGGCTGAGACATCGCCCGCTGCGTGCTTCTTTACTCAGTATCCAAGCTAAGTTGCGTATTATTCGTCGTTTGCTGAAATTAGCCATTCAATGGCGCAACACAGAGTAATAAAAAAACTATTCAGTTTACTGGCAGCGAACGTGGCACTGTAAATATTGTTGCTGGGTGGCAAACTTCAACATTAAGCTTGTTCTGCAACCGCGGCTCTACCAAAAGTTTATTTTTCCACAACGAGCACAGTTTGGCATTGTGACCGAATAATAGTGTGCTAGAATTGGCAGTAATTTGAAAACCTCACGAAATTAGTAATGTAGAGATAATAGTATAGAGGTTTTAGAAAGTCGGCCACAAACTGTCAGTTAATAAAAAATATAAATCTAGATTTTAGATTACGCTTACCTAATTTTACGACAGTTACAAATTCCTGTTTTCTATTCCAAATTGCTTAAAACCTAAATCTAGTTTCGGAACAAAAATTAAAGTCCCATTTTTCAGACGGTTCCTTTCAGTAGAGACACAAAACAAAACTAGAAATATAAGCATTCAAAATATGTTTTTGAAATGGCGAATCCTAAGATGTTTCTGATTTAATAATAATGATAATTTTGGCCCTGTTTTCATTTGTTACAACCTACCGTCTATATTGGCATATCTATCCAAGTATCAGAAAAATTGGATACAACAAATGCACATGCATACATACATATACACAATGCCGATTCGTCTAGTTGGCTAAGAGAACTCCACTCGCTTCGCTCACTCCTCCAATAAGCCTAAAAGTAGATAGACGTACGTTTTTCGGTACCAAACGGCACATTCATTTTCCAAAAACATAAATTATAAAGAACCTACTAAATCAGAACAAATTATCTCAACGCCAATAAATAACATTACATTTCCATAACACACAATACTGGAAATATGACAAAGGCATTAATATGGAAACCCTGTATCTAGGTTCTCTAATAACCTAGAGAGAGTGGTATGGCTGAGTGGAGAGAATGGATTATTCGCATTAGACTAGGAGAACACACTTCCACCGTAAAGCAGTTATGACGAAGGCTCCGGCGCCACAATGTCTCCTCACTTTTGTCCCCTCTAAATCTTATAGTACCACGGTGTCATAATGCAAGCAAGACGCAAACATGTCTACGTGCGCCAAGCTTGTTAAGTGGTTTGGAAGAAAAACATCAGAAAAACTTTTTTATTGTCGTAAGCCATTTAAGGCATATTTCTTTTATATAGGTGAGTACCATTTGTACGGGTGGAAGTCGAGCGTGTAATAATGAACTATTTCTTTGTGTGCGCTTTTATAAGGAAGGATATATTTTTCTCTTTGCTTTGTGGATAGATTGAGATGTCAGCTATTTTGATATGATATTTTGAAATGGTATAGAGCTATAATGTAAATATATACAATACATACATTTACTGTACATTCAGTTCTAGCTTTAATTTAACTTTAAAAAGTTTTTTAATAATAAAAATAGTGTAGAATAATTCATATTTGTTTTGGAATAAAACGGCAATAAAACTTAACGATTGTCAAATAGTCATTAAGGTTGTTTGTTCAAATGAAACAAAATTATTTACTTTACTTTAATTTAGTTGAAATTTTATAGCTACGCTAAAATATATTTGATTTCATATATCTTTTTATTTATTTGAGGTCATGAAATATGCTTATATTATTTCATCTCAATAAATAATACCTATAAATCTATATTATACTCCATATAAAGCTGCAAGTATCTTTTGTCTGCAAAGAGGAATTCAACCTCCGAAGGCATATTTTTGTACGATCAATGAAAAATTCATTCTTATGTCTTTAGTGTTTGCGGGTTGTGTATGTTGTATCACTTACATAATAATAGGCAATCTAGTATATGAGCAATTGATTCTAGTCTAACTTTAGTTGATAACTATATATTTCAGAGAAAACTAATCCCTTTCCATGTTTAACAAACCTTATAAATCTTTCTATCATAAAACACAGGCGTAAAATTCTCAATACCAGATAACAATTCCGCAAACGTGACGCAATATCGAAAAGCCGTCTTCCCCTCGCAGTGTGTAGAAAGTAACTGGCATAGCGAAGGAACCAAGGGGTGAATACGGTCGGTCCGAGATGAAAGCACATCAGACGTTCATTCGCCCCTCTTGCCCCTGTTGCCCCGTAGACCCATGCCACGCCGACCTGGCCCCGGTACATGACGAATATTTTTTGTGGGGACATCATAATAATAGCTCTGTATTACTTCAGGAGAAATTCCAAGAAGTTTATAACTCGAGATGAGTTTCGTGTTCCTTGTCATAAATAATAAAGCGGTCGTCGACTACCGCGTTGTGCGGATTTTAAGTAAAGTAAAAATTCAAGATGTAATTTTTCATTTTCGGTGCCCCAGTCAAAGGGACATTGTTGGAGTTTCATAAAATTAATGAAGATTTTATGGACAATGGGCAGTGAATTTTAATTTTTAAGAATATTCAAATGTTCTTGTTTAATACAGTACGAACATATTCTGTAGATTCTTAAAAAAGACAGTACATAATAGAATTTTTACAAACTACTTCTGTACAGTATTTATTAATCCTATTCTTAAAGTTATATGATTATTAGCCCAGAAAATAAAACAAAGGAAGTTTACTCCTACACTTTCGCACACTACCAATCAATCTGTTATCATAAATTTCGTTTAACGCTCAAACTAACTCTAAGACGTCGGAACAGCCACTATTCTCTCCTTGCTGTCTACAGATTCTACTTAAGTTAATGGATAAGTTGTGAAGGCACCAAGTTTACTTTGTGTTTTCAGGTAGACAGACTTGATCGAGAAGTTTTCTTTGCTAATTTGAACAAGGCACGGCTTTACAAGACTGCCAAGATAGTTATCGAAGCAATGGTCGTTTGATTTCAGGATGGAAAATGTATTATTATTATGTAAGTATCTTTTTCCGACGAAGAAATATAATTATGATTAATAATATTATAAAATATTTTTATAATTTACTGAGATAAATTTGTTTCATTCCAGTGCGTGAGCATTCAACAACCTAACAAATTACGACAGAGTTACAACTTATTTTGAAAAAGTTACTTGGTCAGAACTTTCTCCGCCTGAAGAATTATGAAGATTAGCATAACAAAGTAAGCTGAAACTGTATTCAGTGAATGCGTCGCCTTTCGCAACATAGAAACCACCGATAATATTATATTATTTTTAGTGATGTTGAAAACTGTGAGTTGAATTCGTGAGCAATAACTTATATTAATATCTAATACAGTTACGCTATTTCGGCCATATGGGTGTATGATACGAGTCACCATAGTTTGGGCAATAAATGAGACGGCTCCAATAACTTGCTCTCAGTTCCAATTACGTTAATGGAATTTATTTCATTTCAAACCCTACTTCTGACTGGTCCACTCTAAGCACTCGCCGGTATTCGTTGCAAAATATGATTCTGAACTAAACTTTTGCGTCCCACAAACAGGAAATAACTTAAGGAAATGAAATCTATCTTACCGTGTTATAATTTAATGAAACTGGAATAATAAATATTCATATATTATATTTACATGATATTTATTTATATCTACTATTCTAGTGTAAGAAACGTTATCCAGATTTAAGGATTTACTGAAGACGAGTCAAACTAGGCTTACGGTATTGAAGTTTTAAAAAGTGGTTAGTTCATAGGTTGGTAATTAAGCTGGAACTTGATAAAACCGCAACGAGTGTACCGTATCGTCCAAGTTCACGTATTAAAAGTTAAAAAGTAGCCCTTGCAAAGCTCGTACGTGTTCTTTGTCCCAAGTTTGCGCTCACCTATAAGGAAGTTCTCCCTCCGCAACTAATATTAGTCAATTAGGTATTCAGGACGCGATCGCGCTCGCTCGTTGCGTCTAGCTAGACGCTGCGCCCCGACCGGTTCACCCCACCGCATTGCATTGCCAATTAAAGACACGCTTTGTAATGTACATTATGCTGAATAAGGATAATATTTAATTCTCTTACGTCGCTACCCAATCATTTTGTGTAGCATATTTCAGTAATCCTCTGACTGTCTAGTGGACGAGCTAGCCTACAAAAATGTAATGCAACATAATGAGTGAAAAAAAGGACAATTTATGTATTCTGTGTATAACAATATTTCAAAGGAAACTGATGAGTCTTTGACGTTACACAAAATCGCGAGCAAAATATTTATATCAAAACAAAGATATTCGTAAGTTATCTGTTCGAATATACCAACTGTGCCCTATCATATCCTAAGAGCTCTTTTTAGAACACTCTTGGGTGTTACGACTTTTATCGCAGGAAATCCCTCTGCTCTCTGCATAATTCATAGCTATGAAGTTGAAACCGAAGTCGTAAAAGAAATCGTTCTATGATTTCATGTCTTCGGCGGGAAACTTTCTACTTGTCTTTCTTTCAAATCGATGGCCGCCACGGGGCATGATGTATTTACCGTGGATTGTAGTTTTCGTACAGATTCACTTGTACTGTGATTGTTCCGTATGGATAATAGGAGACAAATATAGTTTTAAAAAAAAATTGTATAATATCAATTAAAGGTGGGTTTTCCAATAAATCATTGTACAATATGATTTTCAAAGGATTTACTGAAGACCTTTGAATTGTATTTTGATTACGTAATATATGAAAAGTATATTACGGTTACGGTTATAAATTTATAAATTTTGCAAAAACTTGATTTTGCAAAAATCAAGTTTTTGCAAAATTTACACGATGATATGTGTCTTTGTAACAATATACAGGCTGGCAAAATAATTTTTAGGATTCAATGCCCAAAAGTGAAGGGAACCCTAGTACCAAAGCTACAACGTCTATCTATTGGTTCGTCCTAAATTTGAAGAGCTGAGTTTACCTGTAATCTAAAAAATTTAGGCACATTTCAGAACAAAAAATATTTGTTTGATAATAAAAAAAGCATTCATACAAAATTATTTTTCAAGTTCATTGACTGTTCAAATTAACGGAATATAATTGCTATTGATATCAATGGCACAATTGAATAATTAATATATTTTTTTACTATTGAACAAGCGAATGAAGTGAAGTTCCCTAATTTGACTTGGGCGCAATGGTATTTGTAGGTATGTCATACATATCTACAAATACCATTGCGCCCAGTTTATTTGACCAAAACTATCATATCGTTTATCCAATTTTGCTGAACTTGGACAGTGAATAGGTAATGTTGGCACAATTTGGATAGTGGTTTAGAAACAAATCCTTAGGGTGGTTCTTAAGATAGACTTATTGATATTACCAAATGAAAAACTTCTATGCTACTTGCAATAACTAATACAACAAAAGTTAAATTTGGTATTCGTACTAAAACAGTTTATTTTATTTATGCCTTGGATCTGGGTGTTTTCATTTGACTAAAAATTATTTAACTCTCTTATCGAATGAAACCAGCGACTCTAGCGAGTCTCTAGTGAGCCTTTGGGTCTAAAGCTAAGGTACATTAATCTCGCTACTTTCACGGGAATGTTGTTAGACTGCCAATATAGTTCGTACGCTTGATGCGTGGCGGAGGAGTTTTTTCACATAGAACTAACGCGCACAAATTTTTTATATTTTGGCTTCGCCATGTGATGTGAGTATAATCATAATATAAATGTGAGTATAATTTTATTTGACATTCTCTTTTTTCATTTATATTTCTCATCATACCTTTACAGTCGTCCAATATCTATCTGCAGCATACTAACAATACTAGCATCATACGTCAGCTGACGCTGTCACACAGTCAGTTTTCAGGCAGCGGTGAGTTGTTCCTATTTTACTTGATGTTGTGAACCGTCTAACTCCGGGAAACGTCGGAAGCTTCTTTGCAAGAAATGCTTTAAATAAATTCCGAAAATTTCCCCTCAACAACGCTGCGATTCAAAGAAACAAACTTATATTAAAGTAATTTAAATGGCGTCTTTGTTATTCTTTGGTTGAAGTTAGAAGTTATGCATTTTGTATTTTCACGTAGATAGGTAGGAAATGCAAAATAAACTTATTAAAAACAATTCCTTCTAGAACTTTTGACGGTTATCCATATAAGATTTGGTTTTCACCAAGCTCAGTATTTTCATCCGCGCGCGACCGAAGTCGTTAGTGGTTAACTTATTAGTTGCGAGCGACCATTCAAAGACTGCGTGTGTTCGGAAGAATATCACTCCTGACTGACTTTATGAAATAATAATTTCTTGAGACGTCCACCATAGTAACACACATTTTGTGTACATTGCGCACGCTACGGCTAATATACCAAAGAATGAAACAGGTAGGACAGTTAGACAGTAATAGTTTCTCTATTACTAAGCCTACACCGTTCTTTAAGTCGTGCCTAAAGAAAAAAGGAAACTATTATATTAAAATTAGGGTGATAGAACTTGAATAACATATTCGAAATAAATTCGAATCTTATACTTTGTATATAGTTAGGGGTTTTTTTTTTAATATTCAATTTGCGTAAATACGTTTTATTTACCCACAGATTGTTAGTACGATTCCACTTGAATGATTTTTTTAAACTAAATAAAATTTGGACAAGAAGATTAAGTACTTGCTAAAGTCATATAGATTTTTTTGTTGATACAATCTATAAAAGAATAAATTGTATACTTGCTAAATTGTGGCAAATTCGCCCGCTTGGTCTGATTAAAACTTGCGCAATGAATCTCCCGGAGTCCTTCTACCGATATATTTAGTCTTTTTTTACCAACGTGAATGATAGATTTCCATTCAATTTACCTTTTCAATTATTCGTAGCTTTCCACTTCTAAGGTCTTACATCTTTTAAAAGAAGAACACATAGATTTAAAAAAAAATGTGTGACAGTCACACATATAAAAAAAATTACTAGAAACGCCCCGGGGTTACAAAGTCAACGATGAGACAATGGGACAAAACTGAAGGTTGCTCCTGGATTAAGACATAGGCTACCTTAACACATGGTTTTTTTTTTCTTTTAATTAAAGTTGTTTGAGACACACACATATAAAAAAAAAACTAGAAGAGCCCCACTTTTCTGAAGTCAACATGATGATAAAATAAAACAGACCTAACTTTTCGTAGTAACTAAGTTGATTAACTCGCCTGACCTTTGAATTGAATCACTATCTAAAACAAATATCTGCTTGTAATTTATTTCAACATAAAGTTGCCGGCAGCCAAAAATATTGTCTCAAATTTAATTTGATTAGCTTTGTCCCTGTAAAAGAGGGAATTGTCTCCTGAATTATTATTATTTACCCACTTGGAAGTCCAACACAAAACCAAGGGTCTTTTATTTCTTACCACATTTTTCGTCAAATCATAATTTGATTATCTTGTTCGGGCTTAAAATTATGGTAACGAAAAAAGCATCCGTCCATTTATACAAGCTGCTGCCAATATTAAATCTTAAATCTCGGTAAGAGAGTGTATTAAATTACCAAGTTTTGAAAATATCTGCGGGGTTTTTTTAAGTATAGGTTTTCTAAAACACAATATAAATTGCTCTGTTCAAACTGAGAAAGTGCGATTTGGACTCTCACACAGAGGGTTTCGTACCAACATTTGTTTTTTTTATTTGTTTGTTCAGGGGTTGTTCCCCATTTGAAACAAATTTCCGTAAGAATCGAGAATCTGAGAAACAGAACACGAAGTTAGTAACAATTATTATTACCTACGGCCATTTCTTGACAAATTAAGAGATTAATTCTTTCATTTCAAAATCGAAGGATATTTCAGTTAAGGCAGAAAACAAATTGGTTATCATAATGAATATGTTAAAATCATTAATACAATGGTACAGCCATTTTATCGTATCAATTTAATTCAGTGTAAATAAAATATTGTTATTATAAATAAAGCTAATATCCCCACGAAATGGACCGCGTACCCGGATTATCCTGTAATAAATCATCATTTAGATAGAATAATCATCATAAACTTTAGGTTGGTGGCGAGAGAGTGGCGATCGCGACGCGTCTGCGAGCGACGGCCGCTCCGATCGCTTCAATACATCATGTGGCGATTACATGTATCAAATAAACATTACGGCAGACTTGCCTTCTCATATTATACCGAGGGAGCGTATGCGGTTTCACCAATATCGATATCGCCATTTTCGTCCACAAAATTGATTTACGATTGGATTCATGGCCGCTCTAACAATGTTTTTATACGTCAGTACAATTTGGAGGATCAACAAACAAAGCATATTTTTATTCGACAATCAATTTAATATTACGTACACAGATGTTTGTTATAATAGCTTTCCATATGCGGTAATCTGTTATATTAATTTTGTGATGGAGGTAATTTGCATACATAAGTTAGTACACACAAAGTACACCAGCACGTTCGGGCTTGTGGGCTGTTGCTTGAGGCGCCTCATCGTCCACAAACTCAATCAACGAAGCTGATTAAAAATTCGACACAGGGCCGCACTCACATCAAAATATTAATCGATTTTTTTGTCAAATAAGCCTAAGGACGGTAGCGACGTAGGGCGCAACCCCTAATTCTCGCAAATTAAAAGACGCGGTGGTCCCCGGGGCCTTCTATTTTGCGTCGACAAAGATTTGCGGAGGGTTCCAGTCCATTCTCTATGGTCGACAAGCTACAATCGATCATTAATTACGTTTAGTCACATTTACACGCCACATGTCACTGTATATGTACAACTTTTGTAACTCGTTGATGACTCGTAGTAAGTAGTTCAAAATATTTTAAAGTTGTTATGCTTGGAGTATACTGAAAAAAGTATACAAATTTTGTTCGTCTCCATGTACCGCACATACAGTTTCACCATGTATAGAACCAATAACAACTATCGAACGGCGGTCCCCGAACACAACACCCGCTCGGAGGAAGAGGTTACATTTTCTCGGAGAACTCAGGTTGTTCTCCAAATATTAGATACTAGCTTTTACCCGCGGCTTCGCTTCATGCTCACCACACAAAGTGTGTCCCGGCTGGGAATCGAATCCGGAACCCCTCGCTTCGAAGGCAGGGCTACTACGAACTAAGCCACGAAGCCGTCAATAGATATTATAATATGTCAACAGATCGTATAGATAAACAATAATAATAATTTAAGGCTCATCCAGCTCACGTCCGTACATGAGAACCCTATCCTACACGTACACCCAGGGTAGTGCCAAAGGAGCAACTAAAAGTAGCAGTAGAACGTGTGACAAGGTCGTCGGGAGAAGTACTGCTACCACACCTGTTCACCTGCTGCCAAGCGGTGGTGCAATGGTATTGCTGTGTTCCGGTTGAAGGGTGTGGGCTCGAGTGAAATAACAGGTGAATGAGAAGTAACGTCCTCGTCTCGGGTGAGGGGCCCAACGGGATGCGACTTGGGTCGGAGGACCCAGGTCATGTTACTGTTGTTATGGACGGAGGTAACCACTTACCATTAGTTGGGCCTTCAGCTCGTACCGTCAATAAAGTAGTATAAAAATTGAAAAAAAATATTAGTTACAATAAAACGATAATGTAAAATACAAGTGATCAGTTGTAAGAAACCAGCCAGCTTTAGCAATATTATAATATATGATAACAATTATCGGATGCTCGTAAAATATTGGAGGATACAGAGTTGCGTATACTAATATGGTAAATAAAATAATAAGCAGATGTACATTGGCACGGAGAGTATGAACAGAAGCGGCGGCGGCGGAGGCGGAGGCGAGCTCGTGTGTTGATAAGCATCTGCTGAGTGTTCCCCTTGTGTTTTCGATCGACACACGCTCAACCTTGCTATTAATTTCTCCACCCTGTCACAAAGCTAGGGCATAATGTGATTGTATTTGCAAGTAAAATGCGTATTATAATATAATTTTATGCATTCCCATTATCATGTCTGAGGAAAATCCCTGTGTGAACGTTGATGAACTCTCTAGTGACATAAAAACCAGCATGTACTAAGAAAAATAAATAAAATCCCAAGATTGATACGCCATTAGCCAGTATAATTATCTAGGCAAACCCTTTCTGATTATGTTTCGGTAGTTAGATACGTCACGTGATACAGTCAACCCCAAAATATTATCAATATTAAATGTAATAGTATGTTTATTATTTTATTGTATAATTAAATAGATATCTGTTGAGTATAGTGTCGAACCGTATACCAGAGGACGGCGAGTGCTGGCATCGGGCCGCCGCGCGCCGGACCCGCGCAATCGTTCAGCTGCCAGTTGATCGATCAAGTGGCAGCAGGTCGATACGCAAATGGCAAAATCGACGATCGAGCATCCCATTTTAATTTCTGTTCAAATGGTATTCAAATTTACTTTTATTGAACCAACCCGCTTTATTTGTATCAAAAGAACCTGAACTCAACTGAACATTGTCTACGCAATGCGATGCCATGCGAACATAAACAATGGATTTGAAATTAGATTCAACGTTTCTGTGCTCAACCAAACAATGGATCGGAGTTATCTTCGCTTGCAACTTGTTGCTACGTCATTTAAGACTGTATTGGGACGTCCTAGGTCACAATTAATGGCATTATGTCATCTATTCAATTTTACTTGATACCTAGTCATGTAACAAGAAGAAAATTAATAACATACGAAACAATGGCGGTGGAGGATCCACAACCAAACTAGTGTAATGTTTACCAACAAACTGGAATGTTACAGTAATGTGTCTTAGGCAATCTCGTTTAGTATTTACAACATGCTGCCATAAGGGAAACTCAAAAGAAAAGTGAAACTTTGTCTTCACCTTACTACGCCAATAAGAGCCACGTCCCTAAAAATGCAAAGTGAGGGGAGACGTTAATAAAAATTCCACGCTGAAACAACAAATTAAACGAAGCCGAGCCACTCGAAAAGCCATAAGTACTCATCTCAATTGCTACCGATAAGAAATCCAAGCCTCGGCAATGTATTCCAAGCACGTTTCGGCTCACGGTTTTTTCTCGCTATGCTGCTGTGGCGTTTAAAATGAATTGACTCTTAAATTCTTCAGAACGAAATGCTGTCGGAGTTTTATTAAATCGAGTGTAACCATTCCTGACATTACGCAAATGGCGGGTCCTCCCCTACATCTGTCGCAGGGATGCACCCCCTTAATAAGTGTTAACGCTCGCCGGCTGCGATGAACACTCCGTCCCGGCTCAGGCTAAATCTCTACAAATTCTTGATACAAATTAATGTCGCGGGAGGACTCCGCAACTCTAGCAATTTAATTTTGCTATGTCTATTTATGTGTCACTCTCTCCGCAGCTTCATCCGTATGGACGAAGTGAAACGTATTTACAAAAAATGATATGTGATTACAGCACACGTTAATAATTAATAAAAAATGTTATTAATTATGATATACAAACGTCTCACATATGTGTCATTCAAAAGTCAAAAGAAGTCTCGCTGACTACACCAGGTTTTTATCTACCTATACATCTGTAGTGCAGACCTACGCTTTATCATAGACTGCATGGAAATAATATTATACTATAATAATATCGCACGTATTATACTATAATAATATCGCCACATAAGAGGCAAAAAGTGGGGCACAGAAAACTATATATTTGATCCTATTTTTGTTGGTCCACGATGCGCAATCGCAAACGGTAATTGAAGTTAGACACAATAACCGACAAAAAAAGAGTTACACTATCAACCTATCGGTATGACCAAATGCAAACATCACCCTACTGTTATCGTTTTTTTTTTTTATGTGAATAAGTGACGGAACGAGCACAGGGCCCACCTGATGGTAAGTGGTGACCCTCGCCCATGACAACAGTAATGCGTGCGACTGAGTATGAGATCCAAATCTTTACTGAGTCGCATTTATCATGCCGCGTCCATTACCCAAGACGGGGAAGATATGTCTTATGCACATGTGATTTCACCGGCAGCCAAACCCTTCCACCGGAACACAGTAATGCAAGCACTACTGCTTGGCGGCAGATTCCAGATGTGGTGGCAGTACCACTCCGGACGAACTGGACACAAGTTCTACTGCTACTTTTGGTTGCTCCTTTAGCACCACCCAGGGGGTACATGTAGGGAATCAAAGGTGTTGACGCGGAGCGGACCTACGGACGCGAGCAACTGGACCTCCCAACCCCGTTAACTGGCTAGTCACAAAGTATTTAGTTGTGAGTTGTCGCGTACAATGAACGACGACGACGTTTTGGTTACGTACCACATATACCATATTTAATAGAAGACAAAGAAAAGAATAGCAAAATATTGTGTTTTAAAGGCGAGGGCTGTATGCGCGGCTGGATCAACAATACACTGCTTCAACCTAATAAGTGTAATCGGAGCAATACAATGTCTTGCCCTTAAATCGTGTCTGGAATCTCTAATATGAAAAGTGATATTGATAAACATATTCCAATATAGCAGAAAACATGATATGGATATTGCAAATACTAAATAGGTATTCCATTAGTTATCTAGTTCTCGTAGTACAAGCTATGCTTAGTTTCGGGATTTTTTAAGTAATATCAGTAGATCAATAATATCAATATCTTTCAATCAATAACATCTAAGATTATTATATTTGATCAACTTATTTATAATATTTAATAAACTATTATTAAAGTCAATATTATCAGAATGAGCAGATTTGTATAAATGAACACTATCGCCGAATTAAACGGCATCCATAGATTAAGTATACCTACACTTCACTCGGTAATAACATCACCTACAAATTGCGATTCATTTCTATTTTTCAGACCATTAACTCTGAACAATAACACGGGAGCGGAACGGGCGAGAGTAAAATAAACGTCGAGCGAAATAGTTCGGAACTGGTATCATCGTTGCAAATGTAAATGAACAATTAAAGCTCTCGCCGTGGCCAGGGACAATGATGATAATTATTTTAGTTTGGTGTTGGCGGGTGTCACGAGGCGCTTGCGCCCGTCCACTGGAATGCTTCTCGGGACCCTGTTTTCACCATTAAACAGCGACACTTCTGCTGTTCGTAAATTATTATCAGCTAGCGCTTTCATTACTTCGCTTTGTAACAAAGGAACTCCCCGAATACGTTGTGATTCAACTTCGATTCAAATACGCCTCCACTTCTATTGTTCTGCTGAAACCGTGACTCATATTAGGCCCGGAGGTGAAATTTTGATTAATTCGTTACACTGTTCTTAGTTGTCGGTTGCTCCGGCAGACGAACTTCATTGAAAGGGATTTCAGTTTTAGAATTATTGCTGCACCCGTTGACTTCTGAAAGTTATGCTGCGCAGAGCTCCTATCTCACTCTGGAATCAATAAGGTTTCAAGAACAATCACGGCTATTGTACTTTTTTAATGATTTTCATTTATCGAAAGTCAAAACGTTTTTTAATATAATATAATAGCTTTTATGAAAATCAATGTGTTTGTATCTGTTTATGTAGGTGTGGAAAATCTTGCAATTTAAACATTAAAAAATCTCGCCAAATTTCTATTCATTTGATTATTCTCGTTGAGTTAGTAATAAAGTATTATAATAACTCAAATAGACGACGTTGAAATACTCGAATTATTTTCTTCATTTGTTCTGATGACACATCAAAATATTGCTATCCTTGCATCTGAATACCTAATGGTTGCTCGAACCACTAAGCCACTGAGGTACTTCTTTGTCGTAAATATATTTAATTCGTAAAATATATCGTAAATATAACGTACCATCACTAGGTATATATCAGCTATAACCGTTTGACGCACTCCTATCGTCGGGTAATCAAGCTTTACGGTATGACGGAAATTTCGCCAGCTTCTCGTCGCGACTTGCAACTCATCGCCGCATCACCGCGACGAATATTTACGCATTATATTTTTTTACAATATACGCAGCCAGTATCAACCACAGTTTGCACACAATAAATTCTTAACAGAAAAACAAAATGGAAGGATATCGTAATTTTATTCACTCATAGAAATAAAAGAAAAACGTCAATCAAAATATCAAAATATTTACATATTTTGATCCCACGTTTTTCTTTTATAATATTTATAAATTATTATTTTAATATTAAAACAATTTGTTAGCAATGGATAAAGTTTACAACCATATTAATGTTATTTTGTTAATATACGTACCAGCCTCTAATGTTCCCACTGCAGAGACTCCGGCCTACTCTCGATAATTGAGAGTGAATCGGCTCTGATCTACGGGAGCCCAATCCGGATTGGTAGATGTCATATGTCGTAGAGTTTTTGGTTCTAAGACATGCCGGTTTCCTCACGTTGTTTTCCGTCACCGTTTTTGACAACGTGTTATTGCGCATATAAATTTTTTCAAGCGAAAAAACTCATTTGCGCACGTTTGAACCAGCAACCTTCAGATAGAAAGTCGGCGTCTATGCCCCTGGGCCACCACGCTCTCTTATTTTGTTAATATAATAACCGGTTATTAACTTAATAACTTGTTGCTTTCGAAGCGAGGAGTCCCGGGTTTGATTCCTGGTTGGGGTAGACTTTGTGTGATGAGCACACAGTTTGAGCTCGGATCTTGGTATGTCTTGGGTTTCTGTATTTGTGCATGTTGCCTGTGACACAAGGAACCCTAGTGCAGGGGTAGGAGTGTGTAAACGTTAACGTTATATTCAATGGTTGGAATACTATAGGTAATAAGCACATTTTCAATAGTTTATATACATAAAGAATTTTTGCCTGTTTATATTTTGGCAATATCAGCAATCAAATTTTAAATTGCAAGATGGTTAAGTAAATTATGTTCGAGGTTTGGCTATTAAATTGTATAATTCCTTATTTTACACCATAAAATTATTTAACACAAACATGAAATAGATAGGTATGTACACAGTCGAACTGAAAAGAGTTTTCTTCGAGTATACCAGTGTGCTTGAGAGATGTGATAGAAAAGGTAGGTAAGTATACATTAACAGGTACCTAGAGGAGAAACGCTTAAAGTAATATTCTATTCTATTCTATTCTTCTATAACATATACCTTTACGATATATATATAAGTAGTTAATCTAGTAATAATAAATACTATTTAACTTTTTTATTTTTCTTTGTAAATAATTAACCTTATTTGATAGGCAGTGTTCAGTTTTCTTTTAGTAAATTCTAGTTACCATTGTTTGCGTTGAATTAGGTAGGTACATTAGTCCACCCACGGTGAAGCTAAGAGGAACCCGGGAAGGGCTGCTCCTTTAGGCTTTGGCTCCAAGCCGAATAGGAGCGGCACAGTAGGTGGCGGTGCCTTATGGGGGGCACCGCAACTGAGGCGGGCTGCGGTGCTGTATGGGCAGCACCGCAGCTGAAGGTTAGGGGCCGCGGCGGGAGAGGAGTGCCGGTATTACGGTGCGCCGCTCTCCCTACCTTCCGCGGCCACGGCGGGGTCGCCACTGCTGGATGGCGGACGCGGTGGGGCCGCAGGGGAAGAGGAGTGTCGGTATTGCGAGGCGCCGCTCTCCCTATCCTCTGCGGCCGTAGTGGCAGGCGACGGGGCCACAGATCTGACCCGTCGCAGGGGGACCTAGGGCGTCTAGACACGGGGTCGTCTGACGCCCTTTCGCTGACCTGGTCCCCGAGGAGGTTGCGACACGCCACGTGTCCTGGCGTGTCGCAAACAGAGGAGTGGCACTAGATGCCAAAGGTGATGGGTCCGGAAACGGACAGCCGCGGCGGGTTCGCGGATGTGTGTGTAACGTTCCCGTGTTCCCGCCAATAAGCGGCAGAGGAGGACACCGTGGGGTTTTAGTGGGTCTAGTCCCAGATAACCGCTCTGTCTCCCCAAAAAAAAAAAAAAAAAAAAAAAAAAAAGGTAGGTACATTAGTCGGTTTTACTTTTGTTGTAAAAAATAAGCTTTATTCGTTAGGAGTATTTTTTTTATTAAATAAGCTGATTAATTTACCATTAAAGAAATAATGTTTTTATTAGTAAAAACTCAGTCCTACGTCATTTATCAACTGATTTAATACATATATTAGGAGTACAAATAAGTTTCCGCCGTTTTTTAACACAAATTAAATATTTATTGTAGAAGAACGGTAATATAAATTTATTCAAAATATTGCCCATCACTTGCAACCACTTTTTCCCATCTCTCAGGCAGCATTCGAATCCCACGTCTGAAGAACTCCTTGTCTTTTAAGGTTATCCACGAATCAACCCAATTTTTGGTATCCTCATAAGATGTGAACCGCTGCGCCGTCAGAGCATGTGCTACGGACCGGAACAGGTGATAATCGGACGGTGCAATGTCTGGTGAATACGGCGGGTGGGGTAACACTTCCCAATCAAGTGTTTCCAAGTACTTTTTCACGGGAGCCGCAACATGTGGACGAGCATTGTCATGCAGAAGAATAATTTTTTCGTGTCTAGAATAGTATTGAGGGCGTTTTTCCTTCAGAGCTCGGCTCAATCTCATCAATTGTGTTCGATAGAGGGCTCCAGTAATTGTTTCGCTCGGATTAAGCAACTCATAATATACTACACCTAGCTGATCCCACCAAATACACAGCATATCGTAAATTTTTGGCCTTCCACTGCGATCTTTGTCTTCTACGTCGAAATCACCGTTTTTAAACTTTTGAAACCACTCTCGACACGTTCTCTCACTCAAAGCAACCTCACCATATGCTTCTACGAGCAATCGATGCGCCTCAGCAGCAGATTTCTTTAAATTAAAGAAGTAAACTAATATTTCCCGCAAATGACGCTTACTTGGCTCAAATTTTGACATTTTCAACTTATAAAAATTATATTTTACCAATATAAAATCAATGATATTAATAGGTTATGTTGTTCTTGAATGTCCAAACTATTTTTTAAGCCGGTTATCATCTGCGAAAGCTAACCGAAACTCCGTGCCGCGCCATCTACAATAAAACGGCGGAAACTTATTTGTACTCCTAATATTTTTTTTTATTTATTTGTAGGTATATGCTTTCAGATTGATAGAATTTTTATTAAAATCGGTTAAACGCTTTGGTAGTTCAATTTAAAAAATGGAAAAATATGTCATCCCAGTAAACGAATGTAGGGCAGGGTGGCAGAGTGTCCCCCCCGTGGGTTCCCGCCTTGTCGGGGCGGGGGGGCTTAGTAACCGTGGCCTGGTCACCCACGGTGAAGCTAAGAGGAACCCGGGAGGGCCGCTCCTTTAGGCTTTGCCTCCAAGCCGTCTAGGAGCGGCATTGTAGGTGGCGGTGCCTTATGGGGGGCACCGCAACTGAGGCGGGCTGCGATGTCGAATGGGAGGCATCGCAGCTGAGGGATAGGGGCCGCGGTGGGAGAGGAGTGCCGGTATAACGGTGCGCCGCTCTCCCTACCTACCGCGGCCACGACGGGGTCGCCACCGTTCGATGGCGGACGCGGTGGGGCCGCAGGGGAAGAGGAGTGTCGGTATTGCGAGGCGCCGCTCTCCCTATCCTCTGCGGCCGTAGTGGCAGGCGACGGGGCCACATATCTGACCCGTCGCATGGGGACCTAGGGCGTCTAGACACGGGGTCGTCTGACGCCCTTTCGCTGACCTGGTCCCCGAGGTGGTTGCGACACGCCATACGTCCTGGCGTGTCGCAAACAGAGGAGTGGCACCCGATGCCAACACAGGGGGGTCCGGAAACGGACAGCCGCGGCGGGTTCGCGGATGTGTGTTTTAACGTTCCCGTGTTCCCGCCACTAAGCGGCAGAGGAGGACATCGTGGGGTTTTAGTGGGTCTAGTCCCACATAACCGCTCTGTCTCCCCGTGGCAGGGCGGTATGCGAGTGCATTTCCCCACGAAAAAAAAAAAAAAGGGTGGCAGAGTGTATCCCACAATCTGCCACAAAAAAAAAATTGTACCGAATTGATAACCTCCAAAAGCCGGTTGATAAAAAAGAGAGAATATGCATATGAAATCTTTTTTTCTCATAATTCGCTCCACAATTTTCACCACATTGTTCTAACTGTACAATACCCGTTAAATTATTTTTCCACAAAACCCAAAGGTACAACTGGAAGAGAATGCATTAAATTTACCAGTGTCGTTTATAATCATGTGTCCATTAAATGTTTTTCTAACAATACGTCTATCTACAGAAATAAATCGATTACACGAGAATAATATTACTTAGTGCATTTTAATTTTAACTGTTTAAAAACATTTATTGAAATACTCTAAAAACATTCAGTCTCGTACTCTGTGGAAAGGTGATAAAGTGTGACACGTCGACAACAAACAGTGCCCTAATTAATTCAATCGATTCAAAGCTCATTTGTGAAGTGGCTCGCGTCGTGCCTACATATCAGTGGCTACTAGCACGGTAACCAGTTCCGACAATGGTGGAATGCTTTCAGCTCGCGTAATTCAGTTAAACGAGTAATTTATGACTGGCCAAATTACTGGCATTACTGTTTCTGGCTATTTGATGCATGATCCCAGCAGTAAAACGATTTCATTTGATGAAATTTTAATTGATTATTGTTAATTCCGTTCAGGTTTTTGTGCAGTTGAGGTACATTCACATCCACACACTGTAATTCACACATTACAGTTTGTTATATCACACGCATGTTTTTTTTTCCTATAGAACTAAAGTGAGCAGCTGACTCTCCTGACGTTAAGAGGTTACAACCGCTCAAAAACAACAAAATATTACTCAGGTCTTAAGTATGAGAAGACCCAAGTTCATCCGGAGACGTACTGCCACCACACCTGGAATCCGCCGCCAAGCAGTATTGCTCGCATTACGGTGGAAGGGTGTGGGTGCCGGTGAAATCACATTACACCTGGTGGTGTAGAGGCAGTACTTCTCCGGACTCCTTCTACTGCTACTTTTAGTTCCTTCTATGCTATCACCTAGGGAGACCGTATAAAGATGGTGGTGATGAAATTAATGGTTCTCACCTGCGCACACATGCAACTATATGATTCTGTTTTAATTTGATAGAAATAAAAGAAGAATAATAAATATGTGTTTTTTTAAAGCTTCATTTTTCACGTACATACACACACACACACAACACCTTCGCATAAACGAGTGCACGCACACACAACCCACACTCAAAGAATATTAATATTTTTGTAAAATTTTCTTATTGTTTCAGCTCCCCTAAACCAGCTCAATCAAAGAGCGTACTATTTTACCAACAAACAGTATTTATCTTATATTTCCATGGATATGTTTAGCTTGGTTATAGAAAAAAACTAATTTTTTTAATTTATGAAATAAAATATATCTATTGATCGGAAATAACACCGACACCATTTCAATTTGGCAATTCATGTACCATATTTGTGATACCACGAACTTTATAACTATGTCTATGAATGTGTGATAAATGTTCTTCACCTCAGAACTCCATCGTTTATGAACTAATTTGAGATAAATCTTTCTTTTTTATTTAAATCGATATGCTTTTAGATTGGTCCCATAGAATACTTCAACATCGGTTCAATAGTTTGGTTTTTGTTTTTAATTCAAAACAAATGGAAAAAATATGTCATTTATGTTTATAAATTTGCATATTGCGTATTTTGTTTTCCTGTGACCTTTTTCTTCACATTTCAAGTTTTTTTTTTATGGCAGTCTGTACAAAAAAACCTTAAGGATGGGAAATATGGGATGAAAGTATTGAAATCAATTATTATTGTCTGGTCCTCATACCAAGAATAACAATTGTATCCGGAGATTAAAATATCACATGCTGATTTCACGTCCGCTATGAATAATAACAACAACTCTGATAAAACATATGTTTAAACTATGATTCACTTCCATAAAATACGATTATGAGATCCAGCTGCAAGATTACTACGTGAAGTGGAGTAAACAAGCGATTGATTTTTCTTTTCGAAATAATGAATACTAAATAATAATGAACGTTTACACACTGATACCTGTGAACAAGGATTCCCTATGTCACAAATGGTATAGACAAATACAGAAACACAAGACCCGAAAACCGTCGCTTCGAAGGCAGGGCTACTACCAAATAAGCCCGGAGCCGTCATTAATCGAAGCAATTAATCGAAGTGCTTGCTTGGCTATGCGTTATCCATGTCATTGAGACAATGACATAGAAAACGCACAGCTTAAACCGGTCGAAAAGATTTGTAAATTTGGGGCCTGCTACCATAGGCATCCAGAGGCCTGAATCTTTAATAAAATATGTAATACTATAGCGAAAGTCCCAACAAATGTTAAATTTGGGATACAATGGTGAATAGTGAATTTCTTAAAACCTTAAAGGGCAAAATTGTGCCTCAAAACTGAGAAAGCCCATTTAGGTGTCATTTGGAAAAGCATAAAAAAATAAATACCTTTTTTTAACAATTACAATATGCGCCCCTATTTCTAATATTTCCAAATTACGGCACCTGAAAGGACAACTTGACTGTAGGGGGTATCGTTTAATTTGCAGCACAAATTCGAAGTTTATGATAACCGCTGACAGATTCACGGTTTAGATTCAGAATGGCGAAAGACAACTCTCGGATTATCCTAACTGTCTAGTCGGGCCTAAAATCCAAATCGGTTGATAAATGACGGAGATATAATTTAACAAAAAAAATATTACAAAAAAATACAGCCGAATTGATAATCTCCAGGAGTCGATTGAAAATAGCGACGTATCCAAGTCTTTTTTTAAAGATTCAATTAAAATAAAGGTTTTAACTTGACTGTGACTTTATCCGATATTTCTCTTAGTTTGACTATACCACAGTCACCACTTTTTCAGGTTTCACGGTAAATTGAAAACGTATTTTGCACGTCACAGTAACGCCAAAAAACTAATGCACAGACGAGGAAAAAATCTGTAAAACTGTTTTAATTAGTAAAATTAAGAGTTTATATGACAAAGTTTTAAAAATCCTTGAGCACGTAATAGATTCAGTTTAAGAATCAACACACAAATGTCACGAATTTCCAAAATACACGTTGTATTTTATATTTTTGTTTTCGTTATATACTAAATTTTTTTAAACGAGCCCATAAGCTTTGAATCTCCAAAATTCCTTTTTAAGTAGGCACCTACGCTCTTCAAAATTTAGAAATTCATGTATCATCATAATACCTTCAAAAGAATACTCAAAGTTGATCCTTGACCACTTCCATACAGGCTTTAATACAAAAAGACAGCTTTGAAATCGAAATATCCCATTTGGATACGTTGAAAAAAAGGTCACAACAGCAGAGAACGACAGACAAACACATTGGTCAAAGTTATAACATCCCTATTATTTGTCGGAAGCTCAAATTACAACAGAAACCGTATATAATATAAAAGAACTGTAGTAACTTTCACTTCAACGTGAAAAATACCTATATCTTGGAGAGAAAATTATATTTTCTTTATCATTTATGTTCAGTTACCGTAAGGAAGGTGTTGTTCTGTTTAGTCGCCGCCCACCATTGTCTTAGTAAATCATGAAATTATAAAAAAAAACATAATATTTCTATGTACAGTCTAAAGTAAAAATGTAATTACTGCGCCAATTTTTTATTTTAACACATTCATTCATTATGAAAATGGTGGATTTCTGTAAAATTCAGAGTCAAATCTTTTCTAATTACCTAATCCTTCACCTAATTATAATGTATTGTATCTAATAATATTTAAGAATTAAACCTGTGTTACATATTTCATTTCTGAATATATCACTTAGTTCATTTAATTATTCTATTAACTATATTTTTACAAATAACATTGAATGATTATTATATATACCTAGGTTAACTGTATCCTGTTAAAATATCTAAACACAACCAATTAATGTTTTCAAACTAATGTGAACGAAAATTTATATAAATAGTTATTTTCTAACACACCTAAAAATATCCATTATAGTTATAAACAAATATAGGATCTGAAATTCCATTATTATTTATCTCTACTACCTATGAGCGCAATACCTGCCATATTTTCCATTAACTGTGCAGAAAGTACCCATAACAACTCACTACACCATACCATTATTATTACCTGGGCCATTATTCAGGTAAATAAATAAAATATGTGTTGCACATTTGTTTTATACACTCACAAATTTTATTTTAGGATTAACCAGAAATCTCAAATTTTCCTAAAACACTTCCCAAAAACCACTCACCTGAATTAGTAAGTGTGTTGTCCCCTAGTCCCGTGGAGGTGTCAACATCAGCGTGAGCCTCCGTCACGGCGGCAAGCAGCGCGCAGGCCCACGCGCACCCGGCCAGCAGGCGCGCTCTCTGCACCGCTCCGCAACCCTGCTGATTCCTACGTCTAGCCATAGCACATCACCAGCTAAATGTCCAAACACCAACTTTACTACTGACAAAAGTTTTACAAACTACTTCTAAATTAGTTCAAAACTTTTTAAAACAAAGTTTGGTCATCAGAGGCATGTTCATGTTGAGTGGATAAGTTCGTTAGCTACAACTGGTGCAGTTCGAAATGCAATCTCGCATCGGCGATTGCAAGTTGGAAGTGAGTCTGAAGAGCGACGACAGCGCGGGCGTCGAGTGCGGCGGCGTTTGAGCGTGGTCGCGAGAGCACTGTCCGCGGACCCGCATCGCGCCCGCGACCGGCTCCTTCGGAGTCGCAGCATCTCACACCAGAGTGCTAGGAGGGCCGGTGCGCGCGCACCCCTCCTGCCAACCAATAGCGCCAAGGGGGTGGGACCGCGCGTAAGACGCACGGAAGTATATGCGAAGGCCTATGTACAGATGATAGCGGACAGGTGGTTTCGCGGCCGTAATTAGCCTCCTGATAACTTATTGCTACATAAATATGCTTAAACGCTGGACGATTAAGATAGCGCCCGGAACGGTGTCGAAGTGCCGACCCTGCCTCGAGCCATTACCTGCCTACCAATTTTCCTCTCTGTAATATTATGTACTTTACAATGAAACTCCAATATTTCGGAGTGGGCCCGTGGTAGAAAGGCTTTTTTATTATAAATGACCTTGCAGAATCTCTTTAGAAGTTGGGCCGGGGGCGTATAACGGCTTGAGAACCTGGCAGTGTTTTTATTTCAGGAAAGGATTTTCAAAACAATCCATTAGAGAGAGAAGTATTTGTTTAAAATTAAATACCCATTAACTGAGATGATGGACGTTGAGATACCATTAAATAGATATGAAGATGTTAATTCCTAAATATACAATAATTTGTTTGGATCTGTCAAGCCTAGTTAGTGGTATAGTGAAATATTTGGTAATGAGGTGTGCTAGCACGACCTGCACCTTCGGCGTTATAAGGTTCTGATGTGCCAAACGAAGACTTTAGTAATTAAGCACTCGTTATATTACACATTCCCTCAGATTTTATTAGTGTACCTCGTTCGTTACTCAGTTAAATATGAGACTATGCACGAGGTGTATCTCAGGCATATCAGAAACAATTATTTTAATTTTAATTTATACTCTTTAAATAATGCGGTATCATGAATTCAGGCCAATAACGTCGCATGTTCCTGTAATTTCATCGACACCCATACCCTTCCACTGGAAAATGGCAACGAGAGCTTACGCAATTGCAGTTCCACTAAACACGGTGGTTCCAATTGAAAATAGCCCGGAAATAGTGCCTTTTTCCCAAGAATCTAATCTATGTGCCAAGATTTCTTACATTATTTTACAGTAGAGGTAGGTACTGTTATTAAAATGTAACAAATTTTAATTTAAAAAATTAATTTACAAGTACAAAAGTCCATTTACAAATTATTTTGATGTTCTCATTTAACATAAACATAGCAGATAACGATTTTTTTATTGTGAATTTATGACGGAATGAGCTGAGGGACCACCTGGTGGTAAGTGGCGACCCCCGCCCATGCATGACAACAGTAATGCGAGTTGCATTCATCCTGCGGCGTCCATCACCCGAGACGGGGATGATATGTCTCATGCGCATGTGATTTCACCAGCACCCACAACCTTCCACCGGAACATAGTAATGCGAGCACTACTGCTTAGCGACAGATTCCAGGTGTGGTGGGTACTGCCACAACTCCGGACGAACTTGGCACAAGTTCTACTGCTACTTTTGGTTGCTCCTTTAGCACCACCCAGGAGGTACGTGTAGGGAATCAATCACTGGATACGAGCAACTGGACTCCCCAAAGTCTAGTTTTTCTTTATTAGCTAACAATGCTTTTAACAAACAAAGTAGGGGTAAAAATTAAATTAAACATTGCATTAAAGAAAATTAGATTGATTGGGATCTTCAGAGTACAATATTTTTAAATTATTCTCTAGATTTATGTCCTCTTATGCTTAATTGTTTGGTGAAATCGAGTACCTAATGAGAAAAAAAATATATACCTACAGTATTTTTTTGTTAACAAAAACTTAACCAATTATTTAAAGAACATGCTATGAACTCTGCCAACACCGTGTGAATGTACTCGCTGACGAAACGCCTATTATCTGGATCATTAATTTATTAAGTAATAATTAATATATGTTCACGGACGTTGTTCACAGCGCCATCTAGCCTCATATTAAGCGTAGCTTATACTATGGGTATTAGATACCTTTTTTGTAAATAATCAAAATCCATATTAACACCCAAACACAGAACAAAAATACAAACTGGAAAAGAAGAAATTTGATAACCTGGAAACAAAATGCACGTTAATATTCAAAAGCACAAGTATTATTCGTGTCTTAACTATGCTTGCACAATTTACAAAGATTTTATACAACAATCTTATTAAATTAAAATCGGTAGCAGCACTAGGTCTCTAGGGCCCTTTGTTACGTCTTGACCGTAGTGGCAGGGTAATATCCAGACCATAATTTACATTATATAGATATATGTATGTATATTTAGTTATAATTTAAAGTCACTGTTTTCGTCTGTCTGCGTCACCGCTAACTTCTTCTAAACCACGCGACGGTTTACGCATTTTCACTCTCATTTAGAAACCTTACAATGGAGACCATTCCACTACCTGGGTCCAGTAGTTTGCGTCTGCAGATAACCCTCTAGTACCTATTCCTACACTACACCTACCCACCCCCTGGTTGGTGCCAAAGGAGTAACTAAATTAGCACTTGTGCCTAGTTCCTCTGGAGAAGTTCTGCCTCTACACTGGTAATTTGCCACCATAATTTGCACTCGTATTGCTGTATTCCGGTGGAAGGGTGTGGGCACCGGTGAAATCACAGATTCATGAGACGTAACATCCCTGTCTCGGGTGACGGGTGCAATGGGATGCAACTTGGGTCGGAGGACCTATGTCGAATTTATATTGTTCAGCTCCTCTGAAACCTAACAGTGCAAGTGAAGCTCTAGATCTAGAGAAAGTAAATAAATGAATCTCCTGCCGGTGGCGAACTGTGCCGTGATAGAAATTACCAGTATAAATAATTAGATCATTACAGATAAATAATTAATTAGATTCACTCTCAATTATCGAGAGTAGGCCGGTGTCCCTGCAGTGGGAACATTAGAGGCTGGTACGGTAATTAATTAGATTACACAAATGGAGGCAAACACCATAATATTATCTACCGCTCGTGATGTAGGAGTTAAAAGGTCCAATTGTTAAAAAAATTCTTGGAAACGATAAAGGCCAAAAATAAGAAATAAGAATCCCTATCCGACTGACCATGGGGAAGAAAAAATAAGAAACTCCTAATGGAGGGATTACTTTTCATCTGGATGTCAATTAGTACAGCAAAACCTGAGTTCGGACTTTTGACTTATCCAAAACTATAAAACTTACATGAAACTATGAAATTTAAAAGAAAAAAAAGTTTACTGATCGTGTCACTATTGGCAATAAGGCTGACTTTCTCAGTCAGCCTCCTCTTTTTTTCGATGCCGGTTAAAATGGTGTTGAATACGATACGAGACTGTACGCCTACGTATTACCTACATTACAATGCTTTTCTTACACGTAACATAAGTAAACATATACACCAAAACCCTATCTAATCCTTAATCACGAAATTTCATAGAAATCGTTAGAGCCATTTCCGTAAACTAATCTATTCGTTTTAGCTAGTCTTATTTGTTGAGTTTAGAGATACGATTCAAGATACGTGATACGCGAAATAAATAAATATGTATACAAGAATTGCTCATTTAAATTAATAAGGTATTACGACTTGTTTAGAGTACAAAAAGTCACCTGAACGCCTGAACTATTAATATAGTTATCTTTATGTAGACTAGATCCCACAACCGGTACCAAGAAGTAAGTCATCAAACCAAACTACAAAAGTATGTCAATGTCTGTTAATGTCTGTTGTCACTTTTAGTGACATCAATTAACGTCAACGAACCTGATACGATGATGCCAACTTAGGCCCTTCGGAGCTAGATCTAAGTCGGATTTATTCTTACTAATATTTATCCCGGTAATTATTTAGGAGAAAAATAAAAATCTACACCACACTAAATTTTTGAATGAAAGTGTCCTAAATGTATCGTTACTTTAAATGAGCAAATTTGGAACAAAAATAAATTATAAGCTAGAAGGTTCAACAATAAGCGTTTGCTTCCAATCTCCGTACATTACCAAATTCAGAAACATTTGAAAAAAAAAATTATTTAACTACTACGATTTAGAAACCATTATTTGGTGAATAACCCTTTTTAAATTCCATTTATCATGGAACAGTATTGTTAATCAGCTTCTTTGAGGCTAGACTACTAATTTAGTCCCATCGATTTTGTTCAAAATTCAGTCAATTACTCTTCTCTCATTACTAATTAAGTATTACACAGGTATTCACAACCCTAGGAAGAAAAATATATTATTATAACAGTAAAAAAACAACAGATTAAGAACATGAACATAAACCAATTAACTTCTTTTAGTTAGTCTTGCCACGAAACACAATAATTAATCGCTAATGCTATACAGTACCGTAATAATAAATATAATATGAAGTATTTATTAAAGACCCAATATTCAGTTGTTATTACTATTATTTAAATTAGCCCTATTTTGACATTTAGACTTTTTTTAAGTATCCTTTTGACCCGAAAATTTTATACAGGGCTGGCAGCACTGGTCTACTTGCAGCAGTCTGAGCATTACGTGACGTCATTTTTGCCAGATGGTGAAGTAAACAGAAATGCTCGGACGGTAGACAGATCAAACAAAACGACCTCTCTAAGTGTAAAATATATTTAAATGTGGTGAATGTAGAACAAAACAAAGCCAACATGGACCAAAGCAATCGACAACGAAGGAATGATTTAGATATAGACAGTTTTCGTAGTGAAGAGCCTGGGTTTGACCGGGCGCGGATGAGAAGACAATCGGGTGGTTTCGTCGATCTGGGAAATGAGTCACAGTACGGTAGTGGTGGCCACCAAGCTTCTGGAGCCAACGAGATATTTGCTGACATTCAGGTACCTAAAGTTTTTTTTTACATCATGAGCACACCCTGTGTGAAAAAGTCATCAATGTTTTCTTGTTCTAGGGTGATGTACCTTGGTGGAAATCGAACTTTTTCATATCACAACCAGTACTTTTTGGAACATGGGATGGAGTGTTTACCTCATGTCTTATAAATATATTTGGTGTGATTGTATTCCTACGTTCTGGTTGGATAGTGGGACAAGCAGGAGTTGTTAATGCTGTATTAATAGTAATTTTTGCCGGTGAGTACTAAGGTATTATGGGTTTAAGTAACATATACAACTGTTTCCCTTGTGAAAAAAGATGGTTCTTTCTTGGCCGAGTAGATCTAGTCAGTTTCTTTTAAACCACAACTCCGAAAAGAATGTTCATATTTCCAAGTTTTTTTCTTGTATTTTGTTCTAGTCACACAAATTTAATGTAAATGTATGTTATGATTGTTGTAGCTAAAAACTTTAGTTGTAGCTCTAAACTTACAATTTCAAAACAGTTTTTGTTCTAAACTCTAATATAATAGAATTTGCAGTAATAATGCCCGCTAGACTAGAGATAAAATACTAAATGATAGTATTATGTCTACTCATATGATAAGAGTATAGCTATAATAAGTGCAATCTTTAAAAAAAAAGTAATTAATGGGAAACAATACAAAACCGCATATATTGGTATAAATGGAAGACAGGGAACCATACTCAGACATCCTATCAAAGGTACAACAAGTTTGGGCCACTAATAGAACATTAAATATTGAAATTATATATAAATTTTGTTGGTCCCATCTGGCCATGTGTTATACTAATAGTTAATTTCCTTTCCAGTTTTTGTAGCACTCATTTCAGTACTATCTGCTGTTGGTATTTGTGAAAGATGCAGGATAGAAAGTGGTGGAGTGTATTTTATATTGGCACATACTCTAGGCTCCAGAATGGGTGGGGCTCTGGGCATGATCTATTGTTTTGGACAGGTATGTCAAATAAGAAAAAAAAGTATTCATGGACATTTCACACAGCACCATCTAGCCCCAAAATAAGCGTAGCTTGTACAATAGGAACCGACTTAATGATAGACACAAACATTTCATTACATGTTCATCACACAAATGTTTGTCCTAAGTAAGTAATTAAACCTGCAGCTCTAAAGAAGCTAGCTACTGAGCTATGAGGCCAATGTTACAGATGCCATGTAGATATTATTTTCATAAATAAAGTAACACAGTATGATTTGCATTTTAATAACAACAATTATTATTATTATTTACAATATCTTCCATATTAAAATATTATATATATTGTGAAAATTCAACTTGTCCAACCTAGGGCAAACTAGACTACCAGGCATTCTATGCTTAATATGTAATAGATATCCTGTAATACAGTAAGTTTACACATGCATAAATTTTACATAAACATCTAACACTCTTTACACTAGTTGAATCTTTTACCTGTGTGACTATTGTTGTAACCCTATTCATCTATCTTTCCTTCTATGATCAAAGAACATATAATAACTACCCTTTTCCATTTCAGGCTGTTGGCTGTGCCTTAAATGTGTTTGGTTTCGGTGAATCTATGGCAAACTTATTGACTACCGACAACACTTGGGCGGCTAGGGGCTTTGCTGTTGCTGCTGTGATACTCCTAGGAACTATAAATGTAGCAGGAGTCAAGTGGGTGATCAAACTACAGTTTCTCCTGCTTGTTATAATTTTGTTAGCTGCATTGGATTTCTTTGTGGGATCCTTAACAAGCATGCCTAGTGAGTATTCAAGCATTCAATACAAATATTCCATGTTTATAATGTTACTTCATAACAGATACTTTACACCCTCATATATTATACTAGCTGTGCCCCGCGGTTTCACCCGCGTTTTTTTCTTCAGACGATTTAATAATTATTTTGAACATAAAATCGGTTATTGTGATTAAACCATGATAGCTAGATATAGTTCTCGCGGACTTTTTTGTAGATCTTAATGGGATCTACAAACCCGTAGTACATCATTTTGTTCTATTGTCAATAGTTTCTGCAGCGCACGCAAAAATAGGTTTTCGATTTTACACCTTGTGTTACAAAATAGCAATTTTATTACGGATCCATAATTTTGAAAAAAAAAAAAAACATTGCCTATAGCCTTCCTCGATAAATGGACTACCCAACACTGAAAGAATCATTCAATTCGGACCAGTAGTTCCAGAGATTAGCGCGTTCAAACAAACAAACAATCAAACAAACACTGCAGCTTTATAATATTAGTATAGATTATATTATAGGTCATTGCTATAAGGCTAAATATTCATATTGCTTTCTCCCTGCGGGCGTGCTGGTTGGGTCTAATATAACCAAATTTACTAGCCCCACTAGTATCCACACAGTCACACTGATCAATCTAATATTTAGTACAGGTTTGGTTTATTTGCACATATTAACAATGAATAATTCATATTTACAGCTGATGATTTCAAAGGCTGGCTCGGTGGCACAATAGCCAACAACACATGGTCCAATTATCAGGACAATTATACATGGTTCAAGTGCTTTGGAGTCTTCTTCCCAACCATTACTGGTATCTTAGCAGGAATAAACATGAGTGGGGACCTTAAAAATCCCTCTGTCAATATCCCAAATGGCTCCTTAGCTGCTATTGGTACTGGGTATGTAATTCAATATAAGAATACATACATCATAACATCATAATGGTTATGTCATGTGTTTTGTATTCATCTTTATTGTTTCGCAGAACGTTTTTGTACCTGATGTTTGTGATAACATTGGCGGCAACGGTAACAAGAGAAGCTCTACTCACAAATTATTCGATAACTGCTGAAATATCTGCCGTGACTGTCCTTCTGTTGGCTGGATTGTATGTCAGCTCAATGAGTTCATGTCTCGGCGCTATGTATGGCACTCCCCGAGTCTTGCAAAGTATTGCAAATGAGAAAGTCATCCCTGGATTAGAATTTCTTGGACATGGTGTAAGTTTCATTGAATATTGTACTGCAATGGCCCAGTAAATAAAGATAGTATGATCCCTAATTCAACCTAGTGTGATTTTATCTAATATGAATGTTGTTAAGTTTTTGCTGCACAAATACAGTATATATTAAGTGGATATGCATGCTCATTCCTCAAACGTTTATTATTTCAGAGGGGCCCCAACAAAGTGCCGATATACTCAATGGTTGTAGTTGCAATAGTGACAGTAACATTCATCATCATTGGCGACATCAACATACTCGCACCCATTGTCACAATGCCGTTTCTCATCACTTATGCTAGCATTGATTACTCTTACTTTGCTCTGGCCCAAACATTTGATTTACAACATAAGCGTGAAATGAGGTATGTTTTGTTTATTTTTTTTTTATTTCACTCAAGGTTCGTTTTACTGTTCTAGCACCTACAAGAATAGTGACAACGTAACGCCTAGATTGACAACTGTTAATCCAGGAGTTCTGTTGAGAGGCATCTCAAATGAGACTGCCAGAAAACACCGCTTAGTATTTGGTGGAGGATGTATACTTCAGGTGGCAAGAAAACGTTTTCTGGGTTGAATGAGTTGAGTTTTCATAAAATCAATGAAATTTTAAATCGAGACAATTTAAAAAATGATCTAACAAAAAATTAAAAACAACTTTTGCTTGTAGTTCTTTTACCGAGAACGCGTTTTTCGAGGCGCTAGAAAAAACTTAAGACAATGTGTATCGACAATATCACAGCGCTAGTATTTCAATGGTCGTTTTCATTATCTGTCTAGGATCTAGGCATTATATTTTATTTTTAAAAGCTGTTTATGACTCTATAATGTATCCGCAAATAGTATACATGATTTAACCATTTTCATTATGAATTATATTTTGATATAGTATTTAGTCTCCAATTAATCAATTCCCTTCGGTGGAAAACCGTTAATCTATGTTACATAAATTCCACGCTACACTAGATTATTTGAAACTTCATAAAATCAGAAGGTTAAATAGTAGGTATAAAATTTTGCTTGCTTTATTGGCCGAATCTTGCTCACGAAAATTACTAATACATGACAGGAGATATCGGTCTCAATTACACATACGACTATGACCATAGTTGGTATTATAGTCAGTAGCCCTGCCTTCGAAGAGAGTGGTCGCGGGTTCGTTTCCCGGCTCTTTTCACCTAGTTTGTCGCGGGTCTTGGATCATTGTGGTTGTGGCCATGCCACAAGCGACACAGTGAATAGTAGTGTAAGCGTAATCGTTTACTACTATTACTACTACTACTTTCGTGTACACTTTTGTATACAAAAAATAAACGCTTACACTAGGATTCACTGTGTATACAAAAGTGTTTGTATAAACTTCTACTAAAACCGTTTAAACATTATTCGTTTTCGGTTCAGAAATCAATGTGTGTTATTTACTTTCAGATTTCAGGGCCATTCGCCACGAGATCCCCAAGTATATGGTGCCACCGGTAGTGATCTCGACTTGTTATTCCCGGAGCGGATTCGCCATAAAAATGTCGGCGTGAGTACTTTACCTTACCTTATCTGCTAATTTATACCGGTATGATTTTAATTATTCTAATATAAAATACATATTTTTTTTTCTACCTATGTCCGATATAGACCTAGAAGCGATCCAACCCATGTGCCCCAAACCGGTTTCATTAGAAAGCAATAATGCGTGGATGGTTTTAGACTACTATACAAATTAGGCATTAGGCATAAAATATATTTCTTTTTGAACGTAGTAGCATCCGTAAGTTTTTCATGCCTCCTCTACACGTTGACAGATGCTGCCGCAGCTATTTATTTAATTAGTAACTACTACTTAAATACATCACCTTAATGTCATGTTGGTATTCAAGTTTTCTTAATTTCAACTTAAATAAAAGTTACCTACCTAGATTTTGTTACATGTCCAATTTGCTAAACAATCTAGACATGGCTTTTAATAATTAAGATAGACACCAAATAATAACGTACATTATAATCTTTATATTCTGGCGATGTACTTATTTTACGTGCTGATATTTTCACTAATAATAGGACGTGCCACAAAACCCGACAATAAACGGATTGGTGGCAGGGGCACCTGCAGACGTTGAATCCTTACCTCAGGCGAGCAAATTTCCCCGTCTACACGTCGGCGGACGCATCCGCAGATGACATCTGCTGACGCATCTGTTGACGTGTAGAGGAGGCTTCATGAATGTCATTGCCAGATGTTTGTCCGCGATCTCATTATTCTAAGGGTTAAGAATAATCTAAAATTAATCTACGTTGATTTGAGAAGTCAGTAGGTACATACCTACATACTTTGATTTAGTAACTCCTGCGTTTTTCAGGACTTCACGCCGTCACCAACAGACCCTGCGATAATGAACGGGAGATCGTCGAACGGCGACGTCCGCCGGCCAAGTATCAGCGTTCACTCCAAGAACAAGAACTGGTATTCACATCTCTGTAACAGATGGCTGTCTCTTATCGGGGTTAGTATTTTTTTTTGTAAGTACATATTTATACTTCATATTAACACCCAGACACAACAAACATTTATGTTCGTCACACAAATGCTTGTCCTGGGTGGGAATCGAAACCACAACCGACAGCGCAGAAAGCAGAGCTACTACCAACTAAGCTATGAGATCAGTCAATTTGGCATCGCCAGGTTATAAATTATATAGTTGTCTTGAAACTGGCACGAATTTCGCGAAGCCGGGGCGAGTCGCTAGTTACCGATAATATGAAGGTGTTCAAAATTGCAACACAATCGTTTCAATTGTTTTGGCACGGAAAAGTAGCAGCCATACATTAATTCATACAATTCTGCATTTATAATAACCATATTTAGATGATGGTCTGCAATAACGCTATAGTCATAAATTACATAAACTTGCTTGCGAGATCAAATGATATTATAATCTATTGTTCCAGGTGGCAATAAAACTTTTGCTCATGTTTCTGGTGAATTGGGGGTATGCGCTTGGATGCCTCAGTATTTTGTGGTTGCTTTGGTTCTACATCGGCGCCGCGAACCCCGCTGTGAAGCCCGGGCGCGCTTCAGAGTTCCGCTTCTTCCATTGGCTGAAAATATCCTTCTTGCAAGCCATTGGGTAAGACTACTTCATAGGTTCTTCAGTCACCAATACATCTTTACTTATATTATAAAGAGTTAAATTTCTTGGGATGTAGGGGTAATCTACAAAATATTTCACTAATACACAATAATGAAAATATTGAGTGCTGAGTGCTATTAGATATATGTACATTATATTAGTTTCATAGAAAAATTATAGTTTTTTAACTCTCTTATTTTGTAAAACATTTAAAAATACCGCTTTAGCTCAACGTCTTTATCGGCGTGCGCTGGTAGAATGTACGTTAAAATAATGATGTACAAAAAACGGGGCCGGATTTATAGTAATCCTGCCTTCGAAGCAAAAGGGCCCTGGGTTCTATTATCGAAAGACACAAACTTGTATGACAAACTTGGTTTGTTTTCAGAGTTCAAGAGTATGATTGTGTAAGCATTATTATAATTGAAATTAAATCTTAAACGTATGACAATGATATGTGATAAAAGCCATTTGTCACTTGAAAACATGTAGAGTAAACAGTATTTTTCTGATTCAATTTCAAAGAGCCATTGCCAGAGCCAAATAAATCCAATGCGGTTAATAACTATTAACCCGTTTATAATTATCATAATCCAATTATGAGAATGATATTGCAAAATAGCTGTTTCCTGCGACTTTGTCCGCGTGGAATTTAACATTCCTTTGCACGGTATCCTATTTCTTTATCTAAAATAAAAAAGCCTAAGTTACTTCTTATAACATCAGCTTTCTGCCATCGGTGCACCGGTTTTGAAGATGAGCCGGAACAAATTAAAAAAATAGCTTTATTTTATGTATCTTGTATACTTTCAAATGCATTAAGTACAAAGCTGTTATTTTAAAATTACAAACGGACACTAAAATTTTATTTATTTGTTTATGCTACTTGATATTTAATGACATCGTTTTTGTTGTAGGAAGAGGCCACTAGAGTATGAGCAGTTGGTAGTGACGCCGGTGCACGCAGACATATCTGTGGAGCAGGAGCGTCTGAACGACGACAACGAAGACTTCGCGTCGCGCCGCCGATACCACCAGTCCACCGCGGTCCAGAGCCATCTAGTCAGCGTCGATAGCTAATTAATACTATTTATTTGTTATCATTTTACTTATAAGGTTGCGACTGCAGTATATTGAGTTAATGTTGCCGTATGATTAACTTGTGAAATTAATATTGCTTAAGTGACCCGTTAAAGTTTATGTCTATAATGCAATCGATACCCACTATTAACCAACAGAAACATACTTAACTTAATTATATTGCTGTTTATATATGTTTTAAATAGTCTTTCTTATAATAACTGTCTAACTTCCGCAAATGACAAAATATCTTTAACAATATGTAAAGTTTAGTAGAATCAATTTTAGAAAGTCAAGTGAGCTGACGTATTGTACGCATAGCATACACGTAGGCGTTTATATTTGTTAGCATAACATTTGCGGTTTAAAAAAGGTGGAATTAGTGGCACACCTTTTTGGGAGGTTGCACAATCACGTTTTTATAAAAGCCTTCGTGAAAGCATTTATTTTCTCTTTATTTGTTAAAAATTGTAAAGTGCCTGTGCCCTTTGTGAGGTTGTCAATAGCCACGTGACGTCAAACTTGGGCATCGTCGGCCTTAACAATTATTAAATACTATAGGAGCTCGGACTGACTTTTTATCTATTTGTTTATTTTGCATCGTATTAGTTTTCTAAGATTTACTTTATGTAGATAATTTATCTTTATAATTGTAGTAATTAGAATTAATGTTTTACAAGCCTACATTGTCAAGAGAGAAATATACTGTAAAAACAACAAGCTGAGTATTGAGTATGACAGTACAATCGATGTCTAACACAGATTACCGTTTTTTCCCACTATGGCTATGGTTATCAGAGTTTTTAACCCTCGAGACAATTTTTCAGGTACGTTGGGTTGACGCTCGAAAAGCTTTAAATAGTAAATAATAAATAATCATATTGTGTAATAGAAAAATCATATTAAAAAAAAACATATCATACGGTCCTTTGAGTTGAGAGAATGACTGGCTATTACGCCTTGGCTAAATGTCTTGAATTGTAGTTTACTTTGATAGGTGGATGCGAGTAAGCAGAATGAGCGAAAGTTGAAGGTTGCGCCACTAATAGTTTGTACTGCTATAAGCCGATCTGTAATGAGGCATTTAAAATCTGCTGCTTCATGGCGACGCATACCAGAACGTACTGTAAAAACGATGGACCATTGGACTTCGTGTTTCCAACGCGACGACCAAGCTCTATGTTACTTAATGACCTTCGTGATGGACTCTGTACTGTTTAGAACCCAGTGATGGCTAAAAAAAATTTAGAAGTTTTCAGGCACCTAGACCAGATCTCTCGTATCTGGGAAAAGACCCCAGGTAAATTCAGGTTTTGTAACTAACCAATCATAAAAAATCGCTGAAAAAAGGTATCCCTTCAGAAAGGTCTAAAGAATACAGATTTATTGTAAACAATTATGCATAGTTTTTATTTAGTTTGTTGAAAACGGCTATCCGACTGGATAAAATGACGAATGTTACTCTTGTGTTGTGTTGTGGCTTTACTCTTCATTAATTTATGCATTTCGGCTTTCTATGCACAAAAACTTGCGCATACAAAAGTTAGATATTATTGTTGATATATGAAGTGTATATAACATTAATGATGATATATTTTAAATGTAATAAATTACAGATAAATAATATTTTTACATAACTTATATATCTCATAGAAAACAGAATAAAGCAAAAATTATTTAAGAAAAACTTTTTTATTTTAAAATACAAAATGATTGTACAAAACTCATAACAAACGATGAATGCTTTATCTACCGTGTAGCAGTCAGCACTTCCAAATAACAAGACACTTTAATTACTAAAATTGAATTTTTAATAATTAAAAAAGGCACTGTTGCTATTCCAAGCACTATTGCAATCGCTATAGTTGTATTACTGATTAATGGTGGCGATAACCACATAAAACCAGGTAGACCGTTAAATATCACTTAAAAAACAGCCTATATCAGCAGGTCATCAGAATGGATATTTATTGTCCTGCTCATGTTTGAACTTTTTTACGGAGCATATGGTTTAGATAATATAAGATAATAAACTAGTTAAAAACCGGAAAATATTCATGGATATTTCACACAGCGTCATCAAACCCCAAACCATAGTATTATTATATCTGTGCCCCAATGAATCATAGCTTGTAGTTGTAGATACGAGTAGAATACATAAACAGTATTTTTTGTCAATTAAATACAGGCACAACAACTATCTATTTTTGAGGACAAACGTTAGTATCACAAACAGATATTTGTTGTGCAAGGCCCAGGGGTAGGAATCAAACCCACGACCTTCAATACAGAAGGCAGAACTGGTAGAGATAAGTTAGTCAGTTAGCCAGTTGGAACAATGTTTTTCTTTTCGAAATCAAAAAAGTAACCCCTCCACGCCCCTTCGAATAAATGGCGCAATAATATTTCCATCCTCTTCTTTTTCTTATTTTTGGCCTTTTGTGTGATTTATATTTCATCCTCTCTAGAGGGACACTACGTGACAGTGACTATTTAACTGAGGACAAATTCTTCTTCTTCTTCAACAAGTGTTGTTATCGTAAAAATCTGGAATGCCGTATGTCACATTCTGATTTGCCTTATTTTAAGGGAAAACATACCAAAATGCCGTATATAATTTAAAAATGTGTATTCCTCATTTGTTTGTTCTTCATACAGGTTTATAATCGTTTCTATAACTTCAGATTCATTCAGATTTCCCCGGCTATCTGCTGTGAGTGTGCTAAAAAACGTTTCGTTTTACTTACATTTTTCTTGATATGGCATTGAAAGGCCTGCCGTATACCGTATTTTGTAAAAAAAAACGGTGAATTACCGTATATTACGGCAATTGCCGTATCAATAACAACGCTGTCTTCAACTGATTCAAATAAAGTAATCTTTGCCAGTGACACTGACGAGTGACGGCTGACAAACTGACATGACATGACAGTTCGCATTTTTCTTTCCATCCATCTATTCAATTCATTCCATTTTAGCATTTTACACATTTCGTGTAAACAATAAATCACTCGGGAATTTGCTTAGTGTACATAAATAACTAAATCAATTTCTCGCCTAATTTTGTTGTTGTCTATGCATTAGGTGGTTTAAAACACATTGACAATGGCTGACGATTTGAGAAATTACAAGCTTCAGCTGCAGCAGGTAAGCTAAAACCTTTGCAATATCTTACACTTACCTCTATTATAACTTAGCTCTTTCAATGTATTTATTTGATTCTTTTGTTTTAGGTAGAAGCAGCCTTACTGACGGATCCAGATAATGAAGAACTTCTGAAGTTGAAAACTGATCTAGAAGAAGTAATTGAGCTAACACAAGATCTTATAAAAACTCAAGGTGAACCAAAAGTGCCTAATATTCATGGTTCTAGTAATGATGATGATGTTACAGCTTCTCTGCTGGCGGCGGAGGAAGGGGCCAGCTATGCTGCAGACAAACAATACTCTAAATGGCAGGTTGGAGAGAAGTGCCTTGCCAAATGGAGAGCTGATGCTATGTAAGTATATTAACCTGTTCTGTCCTGTCCTACCAGGATTTTAGATTTATAATTAATTGGTCCGTGTCTCATTAATAGTACTGCATACAATATGATCTGAAAATGATAGCAAAAAATACTACTGAAGTGGCAAAATTTTAATTGAACCACTTTACAAAAATTACAATTTATATACAATTATGATGGACTTATGATAGATGGATGACATCATTAAAGGTCATGGTAAGACAATGGTGGTCATAAGATAGATGGTGGCTGAATGGAGGATCAAGACCATGGTCCGGACTGCTTGGTCTGGACATTTATGGGGGAGTCCTATGTCCAACAGTGGATCTCTGTCAAATGATAAGATATTATGACAAGCAAAAGCTATTTAGGTTGTATAAATATTACTATTATTTTTCTGTCTATATCTTGCAATAATTTCCTTCACTTTCCTAAGCATCTGAAACGCTAAGTGGACCCTGTGGAAACCATACAGCACCATACAGAGAATGTGTCTCATATTTGTTATTATCAGAGTTTGTGGAACTTGTTTCAAAAGTCCTGGCTATCTGGATTAGTCAGAATATGTCTAGTTTATAAAAGAAGTGGTGACACTGGTAAAGTATTTTTATTGTTTTTCAGGTTCTATGAAGCCTTGATTGAGGAAGTTTCAGAAGACAATTTAAAAGTAAAATTTGATGGATACTCCTCATTGGAAGTGGTGTCAATCAATGATGTAAAACCTTTGGGATCAGCAGTAAAACGAACTTTGAACCAGGATGATAAGTAAGTGATTTAATAATAACTTCTTATTGTTTAATTACATTGGTTATATTTATGTATATAATATAATATAGCAACCTCAACACAATACCGTTGGTGCAAGTTATGGCAAATATTTTATTGATATTGACAAGTGTGAAGACAAGGTTATCTTGTCATAGCCCATGTTATTCTTATTCTTGATGGCTGTGTCTAGGCCTGCACGGACGTCCCACATTGAAGTGTATTGTGCATTGTCCCCCAATAGCTAAACCTTACCCCATCCAGGATAGCTCCTTAAAATACCAGAAAAGGACTCTGGGTTGTCACTGCTGCAGTGTCTGCTGTGGAGACTCGGAAACTGACAGCTTATGAAAGCCTGTTTTGGCTCTCACTTGCCTCATAGATATGCAGTGGACGATGATATGCTCCACTGTTTCCTCCTCCAGCATGCATCCCTGGCACACTCCACTATCCATTGCCCCTATTTTGAATAGATGGTGGTTCAGTTCGCAGTGACCCATAATGATACCCAATGTGGTATTGTCATGTGATGTGTCCAAATGATACTTGGAATCTTTAGATTATTCTTTTAGTTAATGACATTAGGCCTTAGAACGAATGTTTGGCGAGTGAGTGGAAATGGCGTCCGCATATAATTAATCACTAATACTGAACTTACTTACGTGAAGAACAGCATCTGTTTGATGGCGTAGCACCACACATGCCGTCACGCGACTCCGTTCAAACACCTAACACCTTTAAACCTGACTGTGTTTTTTCGGCATAACAATATAGAAAGACATAGCCCAGTGATGAATATTTCTCTTATTTAAGTTGGATAAAAAATGTTTTAGTTAAACCTATAGAATTAAACACTTATTAATTGATATTTTTTTAACAGACATGGGAAAGGCTACAACAGAGAATACTTAAAAAAGAAAAAACAAAAGAAGCAACAAAGATTCAAACAGATTGAAGAGGAGAGGGAGAGCGAAAAAAACAAATGGCTCAATTTCCACACAAAAGCTGCAAAGAAACCCGGTGTTAAGGGAAAGAGTATATTTGCATCTCCCGACAATTTGACTGGTAGAGTGGGTATTGGCACTTGTGGAATATCAGGTAAACCTATGACGGAATACACACCTGGCGAGAAATGGAAGAAAGGAGGATAATACTTATTATTTACCTTTAATTTAGACTAATTAAGTCAAAATAGTTACAATTACAATATAATAATTAGCAGCAATGTTATGTTTTATCATAGACAGCCCCTGACCAGACTTTGATTTTAGTTTTACTTATATCTAGTTAATCATGTAAAAGAAGTAGGTTATTTTTGAGTAGAGACTGACTTAGAGGTACCCTATGTTCCTTAATGTGTTTTTGAACATTTGCGCTATGAATATGGAACATTATAAGTAAAAGTATTCGTCACTGGGGCATACTGCATTGTGCCATGGCTTATGCCTGACCGTCTTTGAGGGCTGTTACAAAAAGTAAGTACAAAGAGCCACTACATATACTTTGTATTGAGTTAGAAAATGCCACATAGAGACTGCAGCCACAGAAGAATGCCGGCCCTGAACAACGCGCGGAAACAGGCGCATTCATATTTTTGTGACGATATCGAATCAAGTCGTACGAAGTCAATGGTCCAATTGTACTAGGCCGGCTATCTGTACATATTTTTTATCTGTGGGCTCTGCGGCAATTTCTTAAACAAGGATACATAAAGAGCAAATAGCGGCGTAGAGAGCAACTCTGCTCTCTACAGTGGTTTTTCTACACGCTAAGTAGCCCCAAATTCTACAAATACAGATTGTTCATTATCAAGGTGATTTCCGATCTCTATAATATCTGCTTCACATAAAGTTACATAATAATATGTATATATGACTAGCGTTGTGTTAATGTTGTATGACTCGCATTATCAAGTAAAGTTTTGATATTAGCTTAGAGGCATCACAAAGTTTAAATTCAAGATATTCGCGGAGTATGTATGTTTTTATAACAATGTAAATATTGATTTTTTTACTACCATTAACTTGGGTACTTAGGTTGATATAGTAATAGGATTATTTAATTCAGGCATAATCCTATTACCTATAAAATAAATTTCTAGACGATCGAACTTTGCCTTTTTATTATGCCATTATATTTACAGTATGAACTGACGGCCCACCTGATGTTATGTGACAACCTTCACCGCCGCCTTTCTTAAAAGCAATATGAGCAAGTATGAGAAGACCAATGTAATTTAACGGCATCTTAACCCTTCCACCGGAACACAGAAACGCGAGCGCACCACTGCTTGACGGAAGATTACTAGGTGTGGTTATAGCACTACTCCAGACAAACTTGGCACAATTTCTATTGTTATTTTTTTCCGCTCCGGTGTTTATCAACCAATTTTGAGATAAAATTCTGTAGGAATTTGTGTAATACAAATCTGAAAGTAGTAGGATACTTTCATCAAAATCGGTTCAATAGTTTATTTGGATAAAGAAAATATTAAAGAAAATATATTTATTTATAACTATAACAAGGACATACATCATAAAGTAGGATAGCTAATATATAAAAAAATAATAATAATACAGTACGACCAAGTTATAACTAGAAACTAGGATACGACTCAGCATGATGCGCCACGCACAGGTACGTACGTAGTGCGCTGATCTTCCGTCGGCTCCTACAAACAGTATCTGGTAGCTTATACTAAAAATTGACTTATTTTTATGTTACATTTCCTTATCCTTTGAAGTAATTATAAATTAACAAATATATTAGGAATAAATAATTAAAAAAGAAGAAACACATTACAGCAACTAGTATACTATGAAACGATCTAAATACTATTTATAAATAGACGCTATATAAAAAAAAAAAATTTGAAGATTCAGGTGGACATAATGTTTACCTGGAGGCTGTTTTCAACATCAAGCCATTTGAGAGCACAAAAGAATTATTTTAAGTTTACTTTTAAAGGTAGACTTTGAAAGTGGTGCTCGTAGAGGAGGCGGGATATTATTCCAACATATTTTTTCTAGTTTTAAACTGGGAAAAATATCATCCAAGTAAACGAAATTGCGTATTTTGCTTTCCTGTGACTTCTTCGCCCATTATAGACCGATTTAAATGTTTATTTTTTTAAATGGTAAGTTGTACCTACCCCTTAAGGGCAAGAAATAAGGGATAAGAGTATTTATGTCGGCTTTTTCGAGTTATTAAAATCAGTCGATTATCTCTTACTCGTTTCTGGAATGTAATACATCAAGAAGTTTTGTTTTCGTTGTTCATCGTATCCGCTCCACGTTAAATTGACTTCGGAATTGTCAGATTGACGTTCAATTGTTTAGTTTTTTACATAACGTGGATGGGACCTGGGTTACATTACCTGGATGGCTACTTTTTTGCCGAAAAAGAGAAGTAATCTTTTTGTATGACTTGCTATAAACACCACTTCTGCCAGATATTTCCCATCGTATCATGTTTACTTTTTAACCGCAAGTAATACCGCGCAGTAAGTTATAATTAATGTGACTTTTTTTACGTTGTGGAATCAACGGATTACACAATGACCCTTCCTCTTACGGGGGCAAAATAAAATTATGCCTATTCCAACCCTTACTGACCGAGCTACTCAACTAGCTGCGTCCAGCAGCGTTACTCTCGATTTTCCGGGAATTTTCTGCGCAAATTTCGTAATTATTTCTTTCATAAGAACCTTCTCCTGACAATAATAACAAACACAACAAAAAAAGAATTGGTAAAATTGGTCCAGCCGTTCACGCGTGATGCCATAACCAAAGGAAATAATTAATTTTTACAATAATACCATAATACATAATAATACCAAAAATTGGGTTGATTCGTGGATAACCTCAAAAGACAAGGAGTTCTTCAGACGTGGGATTCGAATGCTGCCTGAGAGATGGGAAAAAGTGGTTGCAAGTGATGGGCAATATTTTGATTAAATTTATATTACCGTTCTTCTACAATAAATATTTAATTTGTGTTAAAAAACGGCGGAAACTTATTTGTACTCCTAATAGAAATAAGTGGTAATCCAGGATATAAGCTGTCATAGTATCAAATTTCATCCAAATCCATTGAGCCGTTTGAGCGTGAAGGTGGAACAAACATACACACACACGCGAAGCGGAGGTGGTTGGGAAACCACCTCCGCTTGCAGATGCACGCACTTGTTTAAGCTCACTCGTCCAGATCTCCTTTGAAAGATAAAAAAAAGTCTTATTTTCTTTTCTTAAAAATGTCTACTTAGTTCACGTCCTTACAAATATACATTAAATATTGCTGTATAAGTAATATTCACTGCATAAAGTTAGGTATGTGTAACATTTTGTTGGTTGGACTTGGTTAATATAACAGTTACCAATTCAAACTTTGGGGACACAATTTCAAACAAACAAGCATAGTAGAAATGTTATTTCGTTCCTTATATTAGCAACTCCACACATGTTTCTAAAAAAATTTTTTTTACTTTTATACTGTTAATTTGTATCTGAGATAATTGGCCAACATTAGTCAAGTAAGATAGTCTCAACGGGCCACTTTACATCGCGGATTTTACTATCATGAAAATTATACGTTTTCTGCTTCGAACGGAGCTGTGTTTGTGAGAAGCCCATTTATTAGAAATTTGGCGGAGATGTACTAAATATTGTCCTGTTCAGATCATCTTAAGATGGACTTTCGCAAATTAACGCTTGAATACATTAGCTATCTGGAGAAACAAGCGTATCGATAGAACCATAAGTCGAAAGGAGAATTCTCCATATAGATTTGCACAGGCCCTCCCAATTTTGAAAACAGGTTTTTATCAATAGTTTAATAAGCTAACTGTCGAAGACAAAGGCCTTATTGTTGACTCGATGCCGACGGATCTCCGCCCACGACTAGCGGTGCTCCAGCGGATGGCAATCTCCGTGCCCGTCTTCTTCTTATCGTGTCAATGTTTCTTACAAACTAAATGATGTCGCTATAAAATTTTGCCACCTCAACAGCTCTATTGGTGGCTTGGTACAGATCATTCAATGTGCAGGTCGCAGGGCACAGGGGGCAGACAAGTAAATGGGACATGGACTGAACTGGGGCTCCACAATCGCACCCAGTTAAGGTGGAGTCTCGCATGCCCCATTTACACAAGTTCTGTCTGCACCGACCGACCTGAGTCCGGAGTCTGTTAATGGACTTCCAAGTGGACCATGTTAGGTTGTGCCCTGGAGGTAGAACTTCTTGCGGTTGGATGAAATGTAGTGGTGGTGAGTACTTCTCTTTCCAGAGTTTGTGTCTAGCTACGATTGGATGGTCCGATGTAGATTGCGTCTTTTGTAGAAAACTCTTACGGCTCTTCAAACGAGAGCTTTTGATTGAGTGGCCGTGTAGGGGATGTCGGTAATCAGACTCTTGTTTTGTCTTTTCGGTGGAACACGCAACATCCCGTCGTATTGGTGGGGGGGCTATACCTGCTATTGGGAATAGCATATTTAACGGAGTCGGTTTAAGGCAGCCCGTTATGATTCGGCAGGTGTTATTAAGCGCAATATCAATCTGCTTGCAATGTATAGACCGATGCCATACCGGGCAAGCGAACTCACCAGCGGAGAAGCAAAGAGCCATTGCAGTTGTCCGTAGAACATCGGGTGCCGCTCCCCATTTTGTTGTGGTCAAACGACGGATTAAGTTGTTTCGAGAGCCAACCTTGAGCTTTGTGTTAAAGCAATGTTTTTTATAAGTCATAAGTCCGTGCCCGTGAAAACACACGAAACTTGGACTTACTTCCTAACCAAGTCGACATATGCAGCAGCTCAATACTTGGGCCACTCCCGATGTCACGAGGATCGCCGCATTCCTGTATCCAGTTCCACGTGCAGCCACCAGGATGTCTTGTCTATAGCCTAACAAAAATAATCAAGAAAATTATTTATGCTCAGCTATATCATCATTATGAAATATTCTGAAATTTATGATAATTTAACAAATAAAATGTTTTGTCACTAAAGTATCTAACCAGTGTGTACAGAAATCTATACCAATTCTTAAAAGGTATTTCTATAATTATACAGCTAATATAACTCTCCTAGGACGTCCCACTAATACAATAATATCAGAAATGTGCCTGCATTTCAATTTGACTCGTAAACAATAGGATTACCGACGGTCCCTCGAGCTTTTCCTTTCCGCGTTATTAAATATTCCTGCAGGCAAACCAAATATCATGGATCGCATTGCAGAATTGGCCTACTTATGTTATGCTATGGCTTTCATTGTTCATTGTTTCTAGTTTTTAATACGGTCGGTAAGAATTAGGGATCAAAACCAATTCTACTGTTTCGAACGTTCGTTACGGGCTCCTCTTATATAAAATATTTAGGAAAGTTATGGGATGGTAAATTTTTATGAAACTCTTGTTAGCGCCGTAATCTCAGCATGAAATGAATTCCTTCATGAAATATGCAAATCCTATCTTGTTTCTCCAATTTGGGAAAGAATCGAATGCAGGTACGATGACCTGATTTGTTGGAGTTAGTGAACAATTAGATAGAATTATAGTTGCGGGCTACGGGTAGGTGTAGGTGTAGATATACGGTGCGCAAGGCGGGCGGGCGAGCGGCGGGCGGGCGGCTGGCGCGGCGCGCTGGGTGCGTCGAGCGCGTCAGTCGGCGCTCGCGTACCGCGCGTCTCGTCCGCGGCGCGTGCCGTGAATGCTGACGAGTGGCGGGTATTATGCCGGCGCTCCGGAGACGCTACCCACGCGCCGCGAGCTGCCGCCGCCGGCTCCCGCGCCCCGAATTCTCTTAGTTGATCTCGCGGCCGAGCTCGCGCTCAACATCACACGACTTACGTCTATCGCAATGTAAATATTTATGGATGTCAGTTTTCAGTTGTTTAGATTGGCTGTGAATTTTAAGGTACGTAAGTAATTACTGATGCTTCTATTTTGCACGACGTCATTTTACTACAGAAATGATAACAGACGTGTCATAAACTGCCGAATTATTAATTTAAATTATGTTATCAGTAAGAGTAATACGCCTGTTCAGTAACGTAGTTCTTTGTGCCTCTACATAAATAATTGCTAACGATAACTTTTGTTTTAATGGCGTTCGAAGCGGCCTTCTAAAGTCACATATTTGGATCGATAATTTACCATTAAAGTAGTGGCTAGCTTTCTAGGCCAAATAGATTTTCGCATTATAATATACACGATTAAAATATGAGGGCTGCAAGCGCCCAACACTCACAATGCGCCGCCGCGAACTTGCTAAATTGAAAGACTAAATATTCATAACACACTCACAAGTTAACTTTTGAGCGACAATTGATAAGAACAATTTATAAGTACTATGAATCGTGTATATTTCTGTAACGTTTGCCAATTTATTATTTTTATATTGATTCCATCCCTAGGTTATTCAGAAGAGCAGGCAGAGATTCTGCTAACTGACCTTTTACTCTGACCCTTGTTAGTACTAAGCACTTAGATTAATTCAGTGGTGATAATCTTGTAATGCGTTCACTCAGAATACGTTATTTGATTATGTCAATCACTCATTAGTCTGGAATACTGCATAGTTGGATACAGTTTCTACCAATTTCAAAAGCTCTTTGTTCCATATCAGGTTTCTTACATGTTGTTTTCGTACACAAATTACAATAAAACAACATTATTAATAGTTTTGCAGAATACCCTTTGCGACGTCAATGAGCTAAGAGTATATCGCAACTTTCTTTTGAAAGTTTTTTGTATCTTCACTGCATTCTTATTATAATCAAAACAAATTATTTATTATGTTTACTTTACATACCTATTATAAGTAATTAAGAAGTAGGTAGGCACTTAAAGAGGTCCGGTTTGAAAAAAAAAACTTTATTTATTGATAAATCTCGAAGGCCTGTGATTAATAAACCCAAAAAAAAGCCAATATCTAATATTTCAAATCGTTAGGGCTTTCTCATAACCCATTCGGAAATAATTTTATTCATTGGCATAAAATGTTTAGGTGAAAATGAAAACGTCCAGGCGTGTTCGGGTACATGAAGATGCTATTCGTCATAGGTAATACATAATCTGTACTTTATATTATTTCTTATAATCTTATTTGAGTAGTCTTATAGTAGACTCCTATTTTGTTTAATTGATTTTTTAACATTAGAATAAAACATTAACAAATTAATTTATACGTAGCTAGTGTAAAATAAGTAACCATTTACCTAGACTAACATTAAACCTAATACCTTCTATTTTACAGATGGAAATGTTAATACCTACAATCATTCCTTTTCTGATTAATTTACTATCAGCACCTTAGCATCAGTATCTGAATCCTATATTAAAACCGTACAAAATATTATTCTGTTTTCGTAATTTATACTTACTAATATGCATTATATTACCTATAGCTGATTAATAAATTATTCTTCTGTATCATAAAGGGTGTTAAACGCCGGTGGATATCTGAATAATTATATTATATTGACAAAGTTACATTGAACTTCCGTAACCTAATACATACCTGGTATTACCTATTGATACCATATAATGTTCGGATTCATATTCAAACAAGATAGCTACGCTCCGCCGCGGGTCAAAAGTTAACATGAGACGATGTGAAACTGAAAGAAGTCGTGTTTCTTTGCAAGTCACAAATAAAATAACTTCCTTTTTTCGGGATAAAAAGCCTATGTGTTAATCCAGGGTATGGGTAGCTATCAAATTTCATACAAATCCGCTCAGCCGTTGAGGAAGGAGTAACAAACATAGGTATAATACATATAGACAAACTTTCTCATTTATAATATTGTATTAGGTATGATATTAGTATGATAATGATTGTATCAGCTAAACTAACATTTCCACCATGTATAATACAAATTAAAAAAAATATCTCCAACTTAACACATAAGTAACTAAAATAAATTTGCTTATTAGATGTTGGATTTCATCAAGCGCTTGTTATATCCCCCATTTATGAACTTGATCAAATCAAATCAATGAATTGGTCTGGTTTGATCTAATAAAAATACCTTCATTTTCGCGTCTTAATTGCTGCTTCTACTTAAATCAAATAAATATTTCCAAACAATGTCAAATAAAAATCGTTATCATTGCAGTCACGGTGATCATGTTTAGTGTGCGATAAGCATAGGCCTTTAATTATTATGCGTCAGTGGTGGCAAATAAAGAAATTACCTAGCTATTATCCATCCATTACCTATATAACCGCAATTATAAAATTTGAGATAATCGGAATAGCTCTCCCTGCATACATTCAAGTATGTATGTGCTGCAGCATTCTTGTCTTTTTTTTAGCTTATGTGACGGGATGGTCCCACATGAAGTTAAGTGGTTACATTCACCTTGCACAACCATAATACTACTTGGATCCTCCCCGCCGCAAGTATAAAAAGACCAAAGTCGCGTCGCCTTCCACCCATCACCTGGAGGGGGATGTAATATCTCATGCGCCTGTGACTTCACCGCCACCCACAGCTTTCCAGCTGAACACAGTAATGCAAGTGCACAGGTGCTTGGCGGCAGTTACGAAGTATGGTGGCCGTGTTTCGTCGAACGAACTTGACACAAGTTCTACTGCTACTTTGCTCCTAAGCACCACCCGGGAGTACGTGTTGAGATTCAAAGGATATTTACCTACGGACGCGATCAATATGGACCCGCCAAATCCTGTTTGAAGGGTCATTTACGAGATCATGACAATGCGAATGAACACTAAAAAAGTATGAAGGTTTTTATAACTGGACGAATTTACAGATACATTTACAGCTAGTTCTATTAATTATATGTGTACGAAAATAATATAATATATCATATATTTATAAATAATTGTACAACAAATTATTTTAAATGCTTAATTGCTATGACGTGTTATTTAAGATATTTTGTTATATATAATATAAAAATGAATCCTTATTTCCCTTAGTCACGGCATCACGCGTGAATGGCTTGACCAATTTTTTGTTGTGCTCAAAACAAAGTCTGTCCTGGCAAGGAATCAAACCCGGGCCACTTAAGAATACGAAACAAGACGGACATTGGAAAATGTGGACAATGTTATGCTTCAAAAGCTGACAAATAAATTTACTCATCTATGTTATTCGAGACTATGCTCATAAGTTATATCTATATTTTCAAACTAACCGTACTAAGTCTGGTATATGCAAATATATACGTACAGATCCCGATTACTCAGTTAGGGGGGAACTTTTCTCATTCACTTCAAAACGGGTTTCGTAACATAATTGGTTACAAATTCATAATTTAATTTAGTTGAGATTTTTAATTTCAGATTTTTACCTGAATAAATTTCCCGCCCGCAAGCAAAAAAATTTTGCTGTAGGGACAGAGAATTACCTTAACGACCGTCTGAAAAAATGTTGATTGCAAAATATATAACCTAACCAAAGCCTTGTACCGTTTGCAGGTGAAATATTTTCCATCACTTTTGTTAAATTTGTATACGAGATTTACAATAGAGCTACGAAATATAAGTATTGGGGTTATTTAGACATGCAATGATGAGTATTGTCATTCAGATTTTAAATTATTTTTACTGTTAGCCCGAGACCCGGCTACAAAATTCTCTATGTTCATCTAGTTTGTAATCAAATCTTTTTTATATATAAATAAATATGCCTGGAGGAACATGTTTTTGTCGTGGTGCCTATCAAAAAGTGAAATAAACGAAACAATTTCGTTCGCTTGTTTTGCAAATAAATTATGATACAAATTTATGTGAGCACTCCACTGCAATATGTGTAAAAATCTTGAAAAAATTCGGTTGCTGTTGCGTAGTTGGCGGTTTGCGGCCAACTGCGCTACTATACTACTTAAATTTATTTTTCTTATTTGGTTGTCTTTTCATATTTGGTAGGAGCTTATGTAGTAAAAAAAAATGTATCTACCTAATGGGTGAGTGCTAATGATAAGTGCATTTTATCAAGTTGAAATTAATGTGAGGTTAGGTATACACGTGTGTGTATTGATGGGCACTATTCGGGCTTACTTCGAAGGAAAGTACAGTAGAGCTAGTAGAGATACCCATGTATCATTTCGCTACTTTACCATTGTATTGTCTTTATTTTTATGATATGGTAAAGCCATATTATATGGAATTGAATTACTTGCACTAAATTTGTTATTGGATTGAGTTTAAGAAGCACCTTTACCTGATCTTCATATTTTGGCTACCACTTGGAAACTATTATTGAGGCTACTATTACAAAAAGTTTCAGGTGTTCAAATGAACACCTTATAATTTTCACTCTAAACGTCATTAAAATATACAATGTTTTCCTCGAATCCTAGAATATTAATTACTATTAAAACTGCCTTACGATCATCCTATTATTTTGCTCTGGGTTCAGCTGCCTTCTAAGCTGTAGGTTGTGTTCGCACAAGCATTTGTGAGACGATGAAGATGTTTGTTGGCTATAAAATATAGTTTATATCAGTTTATAAATATTGTATCAGTAACCTGGATCACACAGTACAAGCTATGCTTTGTTTGGCGTTGTGTGAAATTTCCACGAATATATTATTTTTTGTCCACGTTAATGAAGTGTATGGAATACGTGGTATCCATTTATAAATTTTGCAAAAGGCATAATATGAAAAAACAATTCTGGCTCCAAAGCTTGAAATCCGTTTAATCTTAAATAGTCCGACTCCCACACCGAGGGTGTCGTGAAAAATGTAAAGTACCTACAATTCAGGTGATGTGTGTTGGGTACTCTGAAATTGCCTGGAAGAAAATAACAAAGAAACTAACTCTTTGTCTTTTGATCAACATTGGAAATATTTTTTGGTGACTGAGGATAAACAGTATGCGCAATCAAATGGTTATATTGTAATCGTCGTTACATAGTTTGTTGAGCTGAGGTGTGTTATATATATACCTTCCCAGCTCAACAAACTTGGTATTTCTTCTTTCATAATAATAATAATAATAAATAACTATTCATGCACATTTCATCGAGCCCCAAACTAAGCATAGCTTGTAATATGGGAACTAGATAACTGATAGCATACATATAGCACTTTCTTTTGTAAATACATACTTAACACATACAACAACTTTTTTGTAAATAAATACATACATAACACCCAGACACAGAACAAACATTAATGTTCGTCACACAAATGCTTGTCCTTATAGATAATTTCCTTATTGATGTTTAAATCGCCATAAAAACTTTTCAAATGCCCTTTAATTTTGAAGCAGTTCCATGGCGACGTTGATAAACTCTAATTCAGTTACTTCATAATCACCCTATTTCCAGATGGCTTGAGTCCCACGAGTACCCGATCCATCGATCTCAATAAAATAATTCTCCTATAAATTGTGCTTCAGTCAATGCCGTGACAATTTAATTGACACGTTTGGCTAAAACATTGAAGCCTAAAATTCAATTTTAATATAATTGGCTTAAACAAATCTAAAACACGGGATGAAAAAACCACAAATTAATTAATTTGCGTTGAGTTCTTATTTGGCCCTGTTCCTTGCCAACGTTAGTGAGACGTTTGGATTTTTTTATGACTTAATCCAATATCATGATTCTGATAGAATCTAGGCTGATGTCCTTTATATTTTTTTTTGTATAATAATAATTATTTGAAGACATCAGAGATATCATTATTTATCTTCCTGTCTCTATAAGTTTCAAATAACAACATAAAAATATCACTTTAAAAATAACAAAACTTACCATTGGTAGTAAATCAGGTAAACACCCTGTTTGCAGAGGTCAGAAAAGAGCTTTTCAAAACGAACATTTAATCCCTAGATTGGGCGCAAATAACAATCCGTTTGACCTTAAATACCGCTTATAGTAGCGCGTGTGTGTTACAGCGTAACTTTTCATTAGATGTGAAGATTTGACGTAATGAGCTGAAGGGCCACTTGGTGGTGTTTACCTCCGCCCATAACAACAACAATACTACTTAGGCCCTCCTCGACCGAAACGTGACAACCGACAAGACAGGGATCTTACGTCTCATGCACATGTGATTTCACCGGCATCTACACCCTTCCACTAAAATTCCAATTCCAATTTTTCAACTAAAATTCCAATTGTGTTCTAAATCTAATTCTATTATAATTTAATTAGTCAATTTGAGAGAATGAAGTCTTTACAATAATAATGCCAGTTAAATACATTTAGAGCATCAATAAAAAATATAAATTCAAATCAGTATAAAAATACAAAGTCAAGAAGAAATAATACCTATTTGATATTATTAATTAATCAAGTTTTTGTCATTCATTGAATGATCATACAATAATAACATTTATATTCCAGTAATTGGAACTTGTGTTTTGTATGAAACATGGCGTTGTTTCGGTGTGAAGTATCGCTTTGGTCTATTAAGTACATCGAGCTTCTTAGGGCAGCTTTACCTTTCAAATGACCTCTGAACTGATCCTAGCCAAAAATGTCGACACCCAGGATCCAGAGGCTATTTTTAATTGGAAGGTGAACGTTCAGAAAAATCGGAGAAATTGAAATAGGGGCCTTTTTTGAGGTTCTAAGTTGTGATACTACGCTAAAAAAAATGAAATGCATTGTTTTAATGGTCTAAAACCATCTTCGAATTATGCATATCTAATGAAACCGGTTTGGAGCACTTCGGTTGGATGATTTTAAAGTCTATAACGGACATAGGTAGAAACAATTTTTGTTTTATATATTAGGATTAGACGTTTGAGGACGTATAGCCATCATTAAAAAAAAATAATGTTTATTGCTGATGATTTAACGAAGAATGAGCATTTCGCAAAAAAAGTAAAGTCCAGTAATTTTAAGTGATTTTGTATTTAAAGAAACATTCTGATGGCTTCCTAAGTTGGTGGTAGGCTTGTTTGCATAGCGTAGTGGGTTCTATTGCCATCTGAAGTCTTGTACATATGAGTATATATAAATCCTTAGTCTTTTTTTATACAAGACTAATGTTACATATTATTTTTCTTTTCATTTCATATTATTGTTATAAAATAGGTTTCCCGTGTGTAGGCGTCTTATTTATAGGATAATAAACTTAAGATTGAACCAAACTTGATCCCTGGAGGAAAAGTCGGCCCGAGGTCATTACATCCATTGACTCGTGTCTATTTTATTACTAGAATATACCGAGGGTACTGTAAGGGATATCCACTGTGTATCCACGGACGTGATCCCAAACAATATAGTATTGTAACTTGCACACATAAATTGAACAGCGGGTACTTGGTTAGCGTACGTATTGTATATTATATACCTGTTTCTTCTTGTAAAATAGAAAACTTTATTTGGAATTCATTAAAAATATTTATAAGATTTTTACTGTTTCATGCATTTGAACAATGATTCCTTCTAACGCAGGTGGCGAAGGCATACTCGTATAATTATATACAACACAAATATCTAATACTCTATTGCTTGAGTAAATAAATAAATAAATAAACGTTTACACACTCATACCTCTGCACTAGGATTCCCTGTGTCGCAGATGGCATGGACAAACACAGAAACACAAGACAAACACCCAAGACCCGAGAACAAATTTCATGCTCACCACACAAAGTGTGCCCCGGCCGGGATTCGAACCCGGGACCCCTTGCTTCGAAGGCAGGGCTACTACCAACTGAGCCACGGAGTCGTCAGGCTTGAGTATTATATATTTGTGCTCATCATACAAATATTTTCCCCGGACGACAATCGAAAATGGAACCTCTAGCTTAAAGAAAACTTTTTTCACTTCTCTGAGGCATGACAGCTTAATATCATTCCTAATTGTCTACAATTAGGAATGATATTCCTATTATGTATAAAGTGGCAAATATCTTCATCTATATAGAACGCTGAATTGTTTTTTGTATTGAAATAAGTATTTATTAGTATGTGCAATCAGTAGGACCAAATCCTGAAAATTAGACAACCTTGAAATGAACATGAATCTGTGAGTAACCGCATCTCGTTTTGATTAGAACCAAGCCGATTTTCACACCGAGGTGTAATTAACCTCTTGTGTTACTACTTGATATAATATTCATTGTATGAGAATAATTAAGGGAGGAACTTTGGAGCGGACTTTGATAACAACTTAGTAACTCCTTGTAAACAGTATTACTTGGTATTGTAGTATAAGCTTTTGTATTACACAGCAGTTCTTGCAATGTAAATTATTAACAAGATTGTTTCGTTTATATCTGACATAACACGTATGCTGAAAACTAAATCAATCGGTTAAACCTGTTTTTGATATGAAACATCTATTGGCGTGCCTTGGCAGTAAAACCGACTGGTATGGCGTGATAGCAAATAGCATGACGTTCTCCTTAGCCGTCATGCCCCCCTTCGATATTTCACATCTACTACACGTCCCGTAACGAACAACTTCTTTTTATTTCGGAGGATAAACTATGATAATAAAAAAGTAACTTTATATACCTACGCAAAAATCCCATACTAAAATATCTAACATTACTTCGGAACCCACACTAGGTATTAATGTTATAAGAATTCTTAATTTAAGTGCAAAAGTGAAATCACACAAAGACTTTTTGTGTTTGCCAATAATGGGACAGATCAGTAGGTTTATTTTTACTGGACCGATAGCTATTATAAGTGTGACTTTACCCGCTAAAACAAAGAACACAGCGTTTACAAAGTACAAAGTATACCTAATCACTTTAATCTATTCAAACTAAAAAAATATATGTAGAAACGTCACTTTTTTAAATAAATATGTACCTACGAATCACGCTTTATTTATTAAACAGTATGGCTACCTGTAGGTTTTTCTTACCAACTCTTTTTAAATGTTACATACTTCAGAAAAAAAACGATCCATACTATATTAACCCAAACCGAAACTGAAATACCTTTCTATTTTTGAAATTCATTAATGTGACGGGACGATAAAGATAATCTTACATTCTGATTCAATGACTTACATGTTGCTTTAGCAAAAACAAACTTAATAGCGCTTTAACATCTTTCCTTATAGACATTTTATGAAATGTCTATTGGTATGTTACTAAATCTATTATGATTATCAGCACATAACATACTTTTAGGCGTAGATAGATATGTTTTCTAAAAAGTTTTTTTCTCCATAGTTCGTCAATAAAATGAAAATTGTAAGTACTAAATAACTAATTGTAAATGTATAATATTGCGCCTAATATTGCGACACTTGCGCCTTGCCAACACAAGCAAAGCCAGGGTAATTTGATAGATGTACTTAATCAAACATTATTGAATCGTAATTCGTTTGCAGCTACAACTAATTCAACCATTTACAACGGCTTATATGGAATATAAACTACTACTAGGTATGTTTATCCGACTTTGCCGAGCGAAGATACATTAAAGTCTGCACAAATAACATACACCACAAGACACACACCCAAGACCTGAGAACAAACTTTATATTCATCACACAAAGTTTGCCCTGGCCGGGAATCGAACTCGGGACGCCTCGCTTCGACGGCAGCGTAACTATAAAACTCCTTATTCTGCCTGGGTTTTACTATTTCTTTCAAAGTCGGTAAAATAACTAAACCGTGGTAGTATTATTGAAACTAATAAAACTCCTTATTCTGTGTTGTAACATCGAGATAGATCACATTTATGGCTAAGGTTTAGCTCCGAAGGTTAGTTACCTTCGGAGCTAAACCTTAGCCATAAATGTGATCTAGTTAACTAATAAAACTCCTTATTCTGTGTTGTAACATCGAGATAGATTATTATTTATTATTAGCCATTTATGGCTAAGGTTTAGCTCCGAAGGTAACTAACCTTCGGAGCTAAACCTTAGCCATAAATGTGATCTATCTCGATGTTACAACACAGAATAAGGAGTTTTATTAGTTAACTAACCTTCGGAGCTAAACCTTAGCCATAAATGTGATCTATCTCGATGTTACAACACAGAATAAGGAGTTTTATTAGTTTCAATAATACTACCACGGTTTAGATATTTTACCGACTTTGAAAGAAATAGTAAAACCCAGGCAGACTTCCCCATTAATATGATGATGACTCAGTGCTATATTTTATAGCTGTCTACGTAATCATAGTTTTATGGGATCCTGAGAATCAATATCCTATTTCAGAAATATAAAAGTATGTTTCGAGTTATCTGCGCCCGATTTCCCTACAAGTTCGATTGTTGTCGACTCAAAAGTTAAATTGTTTACAAAGTTGCGTTTCAGTTGAATGATATTTCATATTTGCCACAGAGCGAAAGTGGCAAAAGCAAACTATTTAATCAAACAATATGCACACAGACAAACCTCCTCGTGAAAGTTACGATACTAGTGAACTAAATGTTTGTAGATCGGGTCGTCTCCATTGGCAAGAAGGCAAGTTTATCGCTACGATTTCATCGCGTTTCCGACGTGTTGATAAACTCAACTGTCACGACTCACAACTACGATTCTGGGCTAAATGAACCTAGTTTAAAATTGTTTGTAGCTACAAATATGAATGTTCATAACAGTTTCTACTTTTGTATGATATACGTTTCACCGTAAATATGAACCACTCTATTAGTTTCATATATCAATAGGTCTAAAACTTATTTGTTACGATATTATTATACTAATGTGTAACACAAAACAATAAAATAAGTTACCAAGACGATTCAAATTAATAATTAATTTCAAATGATAGATTATGAAACTCCTAATTGCGGTTGCCACACGATCACAGCACATGTTTTGACATCAGGGCTATGAAAATATTTATATCTACATATAAGAACATAAATAATATTTTCCGCTCTAGCCATACTCGAAAACGCAACTCTGATGTACAATAGCTCTGCCAATACCTTGTATGATAATCATTATGTAACTAGATTAAATGGCCAGTTCGGGTAAGCTGAGCGCAGTGGCGGTGTCGTTGGTTGCAGTGAGTCTAAGAGTGGCGGCGGCGACCGGCTGGCGACGCCGCGGATGTCGCTGCTGGGCAAACCACTCAGCTACCGCGCCACGCGACGCGACGCGCGCTACCGCAGGATACAATCCAAGATCTACAACTTCCTTGAAAGACCGCGAGGGGTGAAGGCAGTCCTCTATCACATGATTGTGTAAGATTACACTCATAATCATCAGCCCATTACCACTGACACAATTATCAAAGGTTGAATGAATAATCAACTATAAATATAAATGATAAATATTTAAAATAATACGCGTCACTTATCCTACAATTTATTCTGAGATATGCTAATGATTATTTAGATAGAGATCTAATCTGAATATTTAACGAACTGTATTTGGCAATTTGATGCTTATTCACCAGAAGGTATCTCATCATGAAAGCTTTTAATCTTACCGACAATTTGTAATTAAATCATTTATTCAAGAAATATTTTATATATTTGGCTCACGTTTTGCAATACACTGTACAATTTAGTATGGTTTGTATGTTTAAATTATTCATGTCAGTCACAGCGATATAATCATGGTCTGAATCTCACACACCAACTATTAAAATTCAGAGACAAAGATGACCTGGAAGGGGGTAATATTTAATACACCTTAGCTAAAATGAAACAACACAGCTCCGTGCACCTTAGCGCGTTTGACAAGGCAACATCTCAAGTCAGCGCTCCTTCTTCTTTAAGTGCAAAAGCCACAGTTATGGATTATATGATGTGGATGTGATACCACAGTTATGGATTATAAAGCTTTGGCCGCACAATCTCTGCCTGTACGCACCGTTCACGTCACTAACTAAAACTTGTACAACGTGTTTGTAAAAACAAAAGTTGTTGTACATATCCAACGTGTTGACGTCAATTTTGAAGTTAATTTGACGTTAACATGTGCTTAGGGTTACGGTTCGTGCTAGGTGTTATGTTATAGCGAACTAACGCATGATTTTACTATTGCAATGTCACTTGATGCTGGTGCATAACTAATGATTCACTCAAGTAGTAGTAGTAACGTTCACGATTATAATTTGCCCATATTCATATAAATAATGTATAACGTAAGAACAACTTATTACCGAACGAAACTATATATAATGAAATTATCTTGTATTCAGGTTTCTGATGGTGTTCATGTGCTTATCGCTGTCGGTATTCTCAACCATTGAAGAGTACGAAGCAAAAGCGGGGCTCGTCCTATTCTACATGGAGACTGTAGTTGTCATCTGGTTCGCGATTGAATTCTTTTTAAGGTTAGTAACATTATACATTAGCAATCTATTTAACAGATTTAATTACGTGAGTCGTCTAGTGGGAGGTCCTGCCGATTCTCACGTGGGGAAGAAGAGGGTCTCGGCAAGTTTCACGTAACTTTTTTCCTCAAGAAACAGTGTAAAATTGCGAGAAAACTGGGTTAAATTGAGTAAATCGTGTTTTCTTACTGGAATATGGCTAAATCCTACACAATAATATTTACACCGACCAGCCTAACTCGCGATTCGAGGAACTTCTGTGTGCAACAATGATTTTGAGTGGTTAAATGTGAGCGAGGTTGAAGGAGATGATATTTGTGAAAATCACATTGACATGTTAGTTTCAGTAAACCGCACATGTGTCGCCATGAACTCAATGAATTTTCTTTTATTAATTTTAATAGGTTTCATTTAAGTATAATATATTGTATTGTATGTTCAATTTTCCCTCTGTGATTCAAGACTACTGTTTTAGTAATCTTAAATAGTACCCTTAACTAGTCCTAAATAAAAATATTTATACTAAATCCAACGCAATTATGTGGAGATTAACGTATTTACTCTTAAAGCGTTTCGAACAATCTCACGTGAGATTAGGAGTGGACGGGGGTCGGGCCTAACCTCACGACATTTAACAAGGGGGGGATGGTCTAAATATTGCTATAATCACCTCAAGTAATTATGGATGCCCGCAACAATAGTATGTACCTCGCTACGCGATGCTACGAACGTGCTACGGTACTTGCTACGAATATGGCTCAAGTCGGATCGATGATCTTATTACTGTAGCTTATTCATCGTACAACTTTATTATATTCTAAATATCTCAATATTAATATTATATGAGTGCTTTAGTGCATGTTCTGTTCAATCTCGATATTGGAACTAAAATAATTCAAGCGCTAGCGAAATATTTTGAAATCCTGACTTAACTTTACCCGCTATTTTTACTTTCTGTTTTTGTGGGGAATATAGTCAATCCTTTTATTACCTTAAAAGCTCTAAAAACTTCAAAGCTGGTGTGATGGTCGATGACCCTAGTCATCAGCTCTGAATATTTTTTGGAGAGTCTTGATGACTTGATGTTTGCTTATAGTTATATAATAAATAAGATTATATAAATTTCTAATAAACTCGTTGTATTCACTACTAGGCTCCACGTTAGCAATTCTTTTGACTGGCCCTCAGCTCAGTTGGTAATAGCTCTGCCTTCTGTGCTGTAGGTCAGTGGGTTCTGTGTCTGAGTGTTATTATATATGAATTATTGTATATGTATGTTTCTTCAAATAAAAACTTTATAAATATTCTAATTTCCATCTAGTCCGCATTAAAATTCAGAGATTACGTCCGGGAGGCATTTTCGTTGGTGGCTATATAAGCCGATGCGTGATCGCACTGAGCGGCCGCACCCTGAGCATGTGTACTCCGAAGCGGGCGTGATAGTCGGGTTAGTAGTAAAGCGTGCCTTTTTGCTCTGTTGCCTGCAAGTGAAACAAACCAAACCTAGTCGTGTTGTACTTTACCTTCCCGCACACATCTTCACTGAGTTCTGTCATCATCAAGCTCTTTCCATTCCTGGTTGATGTTGTATGTTGAATGATATCATGTCTCTCTTGGTGGTATCTTTGAAACGTAGTAATGGCCTCCCCACGGCTCTCTTTGCATTTACTATTTCGCCATGTAAGACACGTCTTGGAAGGTGACAATCACTCATTCGGTGGACGTGCCCGAGCCAAGAAAAAGCGTCTCTCTTTGAGGATAGCTGTAAAACTAGATAAGTGAGCTAAAACCAGTACTTCTTCGTTAGTAACTCTATCTTTCCAAGAGACGTGATCTTCGCATGTGGAAAGCGTTGAGCTTTATCTTATCCTCCTTTTCCGCAAGCCCTCATATATATTTAAGAAAATTTCAGAGAATAATCTTCAGATTATTTACTTTGCGTTCTTTCGTAGTTATCTTATTATCTTTGGAAGCGTTCTTGGCAGATTTTCAGTGTTTGCCATTGTTCTATTATTTTCCGCATGAATTTGCTATAATGCGGAAAATGGCATAATATATTGAAACTGAAACTAAAAAGTGCAAGTAGTCAATTGAATTATCTTACTTTTTACTTATATTTACGTGAAAAAGATTCTTGGTCTAACTTTTTAGTCGATGAAATTTTACAATCTTATTGTAAATGTTATATTTGCACAGGCAACAAGTATACTTTCTTTGTTACAAAGCCGCTCGTATAAAGAATATCTCTGCCATAGATAAACTTTGAGTACCTGAGGCGCGGAGTAGGTGATTCGTCACTCAGCGAAGACGGATGGATCAATGCCGCTATTGCCGTGTACATACTATTTTTCTTTTATTTATTTTCAAAACGATAGAGAGCGCTTGCTTCCAATGCAGTGAAGGAAGTGATTCATCGATTCAATTCAATATAAAACCACGGTGATATGTGAATATTCTTAAGCTACTATGGATATTCACATATCGGACTGGTTTTATAGCGGCCCTTTGATTTGAAGGTGGCTTTACAATAATGCATGACCGTATTAAATATAATTCATTCCTTAGTATTGGTTAATTCCATTAATTTCAAGTTAATTTAAATTTCTAATTACTAACCATTTACCTACTTCGGTATTTTCACATAATTGCTTGACCCCGATCTGATGATGGAGCAAGGGGGCAAAGAAATGAACAAATAAATATGGCATTCCCATCAACTTATTTGAAATTGATGGTTTAGTCTCCAATATCTCCATCTACATTGACCTATATGTATAATACTTAACTTATGAAGATAGGGCTTACTATTAAAATGTAACCTATACACTAAGTTACTAAATTACTATATGTTATTTATATATCGAAACAATCTTGCGATGACAACATCCCAGAATGCTGGCAGCATTGTCACCTGAGGCCTCTATTAGGTGCTTCGTCAACTCAGTGAAAATTGTATATACCTCGGCTCCCCAGGTGCCCCGATAATTTACTCCAAACTTAGCTTAGCTCAAATATTTATCCACTATCAAGCGATGAACATGTGCCCCGTTTGCGAATGAAATCAACTTCTATTTAAAATAGGGGCAACCGATATTGGTTTGTGCAGGGGATGCATAATGGAGGAGGAAACGGTGGTGCATGTAGTCATACATTGCGCAACTACCAAATAAATGAGAGAAAAAACAGGCTTACAAAGACTAATAGAATCTGATTCACCAAAAGAACAGCTGAAACAGTGCTGCCAACAACAACCAGAGTCTTTCTCCGGTTCATCATGGAACATAATACTAGGACGTGAGTGCTGGCCTAGTCACACCCACCCAAAATAAGAATTAGATTAGCTAGTGTATTACCACATGTAGCGTCCTACACCAGAGGCCATCCCAATTTTCAGGTAATTAATATCATGCCATCGGATCGTTTTTCATCGTCACGCATCAAACTTATTGGTTCTAGAGTGGTGGTTTTAGTGTCGAAAATATCTCAATACAAACTACATTATTGTATTGTATTGTATTGAGTTATGCCGGAGCACACGACCTGTACTTTTCACGCACGTAAGTGCAAGGTGACCAAAGCGGTCAGCCATGTTGCCATGTCACTTGGCACGGAGCACCGTAAGGAAGAGCGCTTCTCGTTAAATTGTTACTCGTAAAGTATTATTGTCGAGCAGTATACCAATGACATTGACGGAGAGCGTGTTGACAACATCCAGATTCCCACTCTGAGACAACAATTGAATATGTACGCTCTTTTGAGCTAATGGGCGTTTCAACAAGCTGATTCAGTACCAACTCGCAGAGCGGCTCATCCCACTGCCTCTGGGAGGAATGGACCTTAGATTTGTTGTTTTTCGAGGGGACACTTTCCATGTCCGTTAAAGTAAACTGAAACCGCTAATTTAAAAATTATGTATTTATGTTTTTGAACTTGCATGAAGCGATATATTCTTAATTTTGCAAATAAAAAGACCACTCATCCTAATAGAAAGTGAAGCTTGGCATCAAGAGATAATCTAAGGTATATTGATCATAGAATTGCGTATATCACGCGTAATGTTGTGCAACTGCTGTGGAAGATTTGATTTGACTTTCAGATTTGGGAACATCGAAAAAAATATGTAAACTTTGGGACAAATAATTGCTGGATTACGTCTATGAAATAATTGATGCGAAAGTTAATATGATCTGAAAAAGTTATTTAAATTTAATACACCTCCGCTAAACTCAGATGATGACTAAATATTCAACAATACAATCGACACGTTTTCGCCTCTCCACGAGGCATCTTTAAGAACGTTGTCTTGAGACAAATAACAAAATCTCAAAATGACAAAGGGCATTTATTGTCAGAAAATACATGATTTTTTTTTTCTAATCAGGGAAATTTATATAAAAAGCCCTGATGAAAATTAAAAATAAATATGGAATGTTAATTAACAATTTATCTGTTAAAGAAATTACTTTTAAGTGACAAAATCGTCGTTAAAGTTGTAATATATTTATAATAACTAGTTATTATACATTCACAACTAAAACTTTACTTAATTCATAGCAAGTAACGCTAAGTGTTCCACAATTCATGTTTATTATTAACGTAACGTTCCTAAACTAAACTCATCACTGAAGAGTTAATAAATCAAAATAAATAAGTTATTAAATGATTCAGTCATTACCAGCCAGTGCGTGGTGAACCACGCGTAATAAATATTTTCCAGTGTTGGATTTATGTGGATATACAAACCCACTACTTTACTAATTCAATTATTTTTTTTATCAGATAATCAAGTTTATTCAATGAACCTAAAACTAAAAACCTATATATATTATTAAAAAGAGTCCGTTTAGGCAAGGTTCCGAAGATACTGGCAGCGTTCCTCCTTTGAATAGCTAGACTAGTTCTTTGTTCTTCGGTCTCCTGTGATGTCAACTAACCTATTTGCTATTTCCTTAAAAAGCTTTATGGCGCTAGGACCCCACGGACCAAGGGTCTCGACACCGAATGGGAAAAAATCATATGTACTAATCACAAGGGCTTTATCAAATTAGATGGTTAAAAGTTTTTCTCTTGTTTTAGGTTATGGTCGTCAGGATGCAGGTCCCGATATCAAGGTTCAATGGGCCGCCTGAAGTTTCTACGGCGGCCTTTCTGCATCATCGGTAAGTTTATTAGAATTATATTTATAACCATGCGCTGTCCGGTATAGCAAATCAAGGAATACATTTGCTGAGTTGCGTCAATTATACACAGATAACCTACTTCTTGTTCATTAGATTAGGAGCTGCGCAATTGTGTTGCCAGTATCCGACTGGCTGGCAACAACTATTATTATTGACGTATTTCATATAATTTCTAGAGATTCGGCAACAATTTCATACAATTCATGGTTGCGAGTTTTTGCAATGAACACCAGTTTCCAATTACCACAACATTGGATTCCTGAACATTCATGGAAATATGATTGCAACTAGCAATAAAAAGCATGAGTTGCTTTTATTTCATTACCGATGAAATATTTAGTGACTGAGTAGAAAGAGAAATACAAATAGGTCATATTTCAGAGCGAAATTGCATTACAATACAATGGAGAAGCGAAGTAAGTACTGCAACAGGCTTCTTTGCATGCTTTAGAATTCAAGAAACGTTTCGTGACTCCTCGTTGTTACTTCTTGAATAACACAAAGGACTGTAAAGTATTTTTATACATATTGAAAAAAAGTACATTGCAAACAAAAAAGCCTAATTGAAAATGGCTTACCGTGTGTGCCACCAGATGTACTATAATTTTGTAGGATATCCACTAATAGTAACACATATTTTGTAAAGTTTTCATCATAATTATTTTATATAAAGTACATTTATTTTAAAAATGCAGTCATAAATTATTCTTTTTAAATTCAAGATTAAGACTTTTTTAATTTGACACTATGACTTAAGATCCTTTTATAGGTTGGAAAGATTGACACACAGTCGTGGTAGCCTTAATAGCAGAGTTCCCCATTATCCATAACGTTAAGGGAAACCAAAATTTAAAAAAAATATAATATTCTGGTCTGGTTATGATGGCTTGTTATGATCGTGAAGCAAGTAACTTGGATGACTCATTTTTTTTTTAATATGTCTAGGTGTTTCTGAAACGTTTTTCTTCTTAACTGAAATCATACAACCACTGCATTGGTCTGAATAGGTTAGAATACGCGTAATTAATTAGTGCAATAAAGAGAGGAAGATTAGCTACTCACCAGTGGACCACCTAAATCTGGTGTATGCACACAACCTTACCTTCCAGTCACAATCGGACTGAAATTTGTAGAGTACGTCAAGCCCGTGTGAGTTTCAATGAAATGCGTGTAGTAAGATGATTTTGTAAAGTTTATATGACCATGACTTAGTAAAGTTAAAGACATTTACGGCATGTAATGTTATATGTTAATATTCTGTACGTGAACCTCAAATATAATATAAAACACTACTGATTTACCACACTGATACATGGCGCAGCTCATATTTTACGGCATCATGCCATTTTGTAGCAAAAGCCACGTTCCGCTAAGCGTGACAGACTGACCCTATTTCAGGTGCTAGCAATCTGCGATGACCTTCGCATTTTTGGTGTGCCCTCCCCTGTCCCCAGACGCGAGTTCGTGTGACCGCTTTTCGAGTCTCGGGGGAGCTGGCCGGTCGCCTGAGACCCGCCAACCTGCCGTCTAACGTAGCCACGCGATATATCCAAACAGGACTATAAAACAAACCTTCCGCAATTATTAAGCCGTCTCTGAATTATTAATGATGCGTTTCTTTGCACTGGGCAAACGATGCGGTGTTTGTCGGCTGTATGAAATTTAAAATGGCATTACCAATGCAAAACTAATTACCGAACGTTCGGCGATTCATTGAAAGCTGAATAGACAATTTTAATATTACAAAAGGGTAATGGAATTTCGCAACACAACTCATTAGCGGTCTATCGATTCACGTATTTTGAACGAGGCAATTATTACTCGGAGTAGTTTTGCGGGTGGTTTCAGATGATGATTATGAAATCTGGTGAGGCTCAGTGTTTATGTGCAGATGTGACCACAATTCTGGCGTCGCTGGTCGTGCTGGGCATGGGGTCGTCGGGACAAGTGTTTGCCGCGTCGGCGCTACGCGGCCTTCGCTTCTTCCAGATCCTACGCATGGTGCGCATGGATCGTCGCGGCGGTACCTGGAAACTGCTTGGATCGGTCGTCTATGCTCATCGACAGGTTCACGCAATATTATAACCATCGATATAAATCACTTCAGTCGTATGTAATGTCCGTTCAAGTTCTCATTACCGACACTATTAATATAACTAACATCGCTGAAACAGTCACATCTATAAATATCCCATTATACAATATTTACAGTCGGTCGGTGTATCGGTCAATGTATATCGTACAGTTTATTTCTAAAATACTCATGTATGTACAGTACCTTATCTCTTACAAGAGGAATGATTGAATTTGTAATGAAGGACAACTCTACCGTAATCTCACAGGCGAACATATGCAAAACAATTTATGTGTACCCAAGTAAATAGTAGGTCACAAAATTATATAGTATACATTAATGTCCCCTGGTAGGTATGTGGTAATCTATAGGATATGACCCTTCAGCACGCATCGCATCGCGTGAATATCCTCGGTAGATGGAATATCCGTAGTCGTAGGCTAGAGAACTAGAATTCATTGCGGAAGTGGAACATTTTTCAAGAAATTTGCATTCCTAGGCCACGCTGTGACCCGCATCGGCTCGCGGCAGAAACGTAATCTAGACTACGTAATAGGTAGAAGGTAATAAAAGCTCGCTCTTTATTTGCGCATTGAGTCATAATTAAATAATGAGTATTCATGAGTACTCATTCATGTAGTACCTATACTAAATAATATTGGCCAACATTTAGTGTAAAAGCTATATGAATTCTTATATTTTCGTGTCTGTCAAACTGTGGTAGATTTGATATGAACATGAACAATCTTACTACATACAACTAAGTGGTTCGCGCGAATGTACGCCTACGATACTACGCAACATTTACTATCAATAAATTAAAACAGATGCTCCGAGCAGATTGATTTATACTTAAACAAGTTTACCTTATTTAATTTAGCAATGCGCCTAACCATTTGTTAATTATAGTCGCGTCAGAAGTTTAAATAACAATTCATTTACTAAAATGTATGACTTTTGATACGCAAAAGTTGTTTTGATATGTATTGTAGATGATTGTTTTATTAAGTTTCCTTCTTGTTGCCCAATCTCCGAAGGTAGTTGTCGATCGGACAACGTTAATGTTTAATCAGCCAGTACTTTAAACAAAAATGCTACTTTAAACAGACTCCATATTCTAGTGATTTTTAGCGCTGGCTCTGTTTAACAAAATATGCCAAAAAGGAGAAATATTTGCCATATTTCGTATAACAATGGCTTTACGTCTGGGCTAGTTTTGAGAGCTTGCTCCCTGATGAGCTATCGCTGAATCTTGTTGAAGTATCTAGAGTCGATATCCGAACATTGCTTGAGAAAAAAAACGTAAATTTTACCGCGTACCGCCTTAAGAAAGCCCGGTATATATATCAGGTCTTATTTTGTTCAGATGCTCTTTAAAAAGTTGCCCTGTTTATCGCCGATAAATTCCGAATCCCAGACTTCATTAATTACTATTTTAGCAGTAGTTCAACTTGACCCCAATTAAAGGGTAAATGTTTTTTGTTCTAGACGGGATTTCGTAGGATTTGTACCTGCACCGAGTTGATGATTGCTGGTATTCTACGTAATGTGGTTAGCCACTCATTTTTAAATCTTCAAAGCTTGAATCTTTGCGATATGAAAATGTAATAAACATAAAAACCTCAGAGCTCATTTTCAAAATTTACAGTTTCACTATAAAAATACATCCAAATAGGATGTATTTTTAATTCTTGAGCAGTATTCGAAATTCATAATAAATAGAGATATGATTAAACTTAAAACGACACGTAACAAGAAGAGGTCGATGATTTTATTTATTGTAAACAAAAGTGGTAGTGCTCATTTAATGCGATTATAAAAACCCGTGTGTTTATTTTTGTAGCGCACTCATCCCGATTAAACGTCTCCGAATGTTGAGTCTATCGAAACATAAAAAAAATTGATGTGGCACTTAGAACTGACAAGTGGCTGTTGTGACTACTCATACCAGACATTTTTTTATAAAAGTATCTAGTAATTTCAAAACACTTCATGTTCATATTTATGTCTTATATTTACTTACAGATTTTATTGATAATGTGAACATACTGTTAGTTACTAATAAACTACACATATGTTGCGAAACTCAAACCAACCCTGCATTGAGTTATTTACTTTAAATAATATAATTGTTTATCCTAAATATATTAAAAAAATAAATCACCAGCCAGCACTAATAATTTTGGGAGTACATTAAAATTATATTTTAATAAATTTTCTTTAGACCGTTTCTGACCGCTATGTTATTATAATAAATCGTCTGACCGTTTCCTTGCTATGCATTGATTTCTAAATATGTGTGTTCACTCGAACGGGCTCGACAAATCTACCAGTGAGTGAGTCAGCCGGTCAGTAGATATATAGAAGATAGATATTGACGTACGGAAATGGATTCTCTAGTATGTACGATTTTTTGTAACAGAAAAATACGATAAAGCTACTAGGCTGTCGGTTCCCTTTGCATAACCATGCTGAGTAAGCAAGCAACTTTGCGGGTCTGACCGCAATTTCCTCTGCCACGCCGCGCCAGTCGTGTAGTTAGGTGTATAAGTAAGTATATATATAAACTCAACGCAAACCCAAACCCAAACTCAATATCTACTCACAATCGGTTCAGGTTAAAGTTGCATGATCACAATGCAGAGCAAATAAAACGAAAAACCGTATTCCCGTTCTCAATGTAATATTTATTTTGCACACGTTTCGTTACAAAGAAAGTACCTCCTCGACTAACTGCAGATGTCTGTAATAAATAAGAGCTAAGCTTGGAAATACTATGACTACCTGAAACTGAATGTCTATACTATCTTTATACTTGACCTACTTACTACTTACTTAATAGAAAAATAGACTTCTCTTTTATTACAATATTCTGCACCTGCAAAATCAGGAAAATAAAGTTCCAAACTTATTGATTAGTTACTCGTTTATTTGTTCGTCGATAAGCTATCTAGGTTAGGTCCCTAGAAGAATGCGACAATGATAATACACGATTTTGTATTTACAGCTACAAGAAAAACAACTAAGTAGTATCGTTAGTTTTTATTTTGATGCTTTATATTTATCTGCTGTCTTTTCTTTTCTTTTCAGGAGTTAATAACAACTTTATACATAGGATTTCTAGGGTTGATTTTCGCGTCATTCTTGGTTTATCTAGCAGAAAAAGATGTCGTCGACACAAAGTTCAAAAACTTCGCGGAAGCTTTATGGTGGGGTGTGGTATGTACCCGATTTGTAACTATCTTTGACATGATCCAATTTTTCTGATAAAAGACACATTCTCACTAATCCGGCGCAATAGTGAGAATGTGTCATTTATCAAAATACCAGTAATCATACAGTAGAGGGTATGACTACTGGTTAAAATTAATATAATGAACGTATTGCAAATATCAAGAAGTATCGTTATGAGGTTATTTTAAAAAGTTACGAACCAAAATATACCTATTTATATTAATGCAGCTTAGAACAAAATCTCGGTCACAGGACGGCTGGGTATGGTGGCGTCACGTACGAAGGGTATTCACATAAACACTACACTGGTATTCTAAATCACGTAATATTTTTTATCCTTATTGTCTCGACCCATAACGATATTTACCGTACAGTTTAATATCAAAGACCTTGCTGCCCGTTCAATGACTTAATCACTTATGAACATTTCTTTTTATACGAGAATGTCGGAAATATCGTATATACTAAGCAGTTATTTGTTTTAGATCACGCTGTGCACTGTAGGGTATGGCGACATGGTTCCACAGACGTGGCAAGGAAAATTCATCGCCTCCTTCTGTGCATTACTGGGAATATCGTTCTTTGCGCTCCCTGCGGTGAGTATCAGTCACCAGCCTCATTTATTTATTGAACCAAAAATCCGTTTTCGTTTGAATTTTAAAACATGGGGCCTTGGTTCTTACAACACTACACACTTTAGTAAACGTGGATGGTATACTTAGGTCGATATCGTTTAATCAGTAATTTGGTTCCCATAGTACAGGCTTTGCTTAGTTTGGCGCTAGATGGCGCTGTGTTTTTTTGTTCTTGATCCCGATACTTTGGCAAAATATTAAAAAGTTGATTATTTAAGTACAGGGTTATAACTAATATGACCATAAACAGTTAACAACAACAAAGTTGTTAGGTATGGTAATGCATTTTATATGTAGTAATAAGTAGTATTGATTTTTCTAGGACTTCTGTCTGTTCAATATATATATACGGGTAATTTCTCTCCAGGGTATACTGGGTTCTGGTTTTGCCTTAAAAGTACAGCAACAACAGCGGCAAAAGCACATGATCCGACGACGCCAGCCAGCCGCCAGCCTTATCCAGGCACTCTGGAGATGTTACGCAGCCGATGAGCATTCTATTAGCATAGCTACATGGAAGATTCATCAGGTCCCGTTGCCTAGTCCCCAAACCAGGTACCTATTAATTTTACTACTTTGTATTTTGCAGCAGTATATTTTAGTGTTCCGTATTTTAGAGCTTAGTAGTAGTAGAACCCTACTAAGCCTTTTTAATTTCTAGGTGCCAAAATATATTGACTCATATCGCATAAATATTCACCGGACATATGTATAGCGTACAGGGAAGCCTTAAATTTCTACGTTAGACTTTGGTTTGCGAAACTGTGACAAGAACACTTGTTCTAAGTTTTCTTTCACGGCCTTCCAAGGCCTTCGCCATAGTTATATCCGATCCCCAATACTAGACATTCATATTTTCAGAATTTGCTATAAACCCTGTTATAATTTCAGTAAAATTTAAACATAACACCAAAAAAAAATTTGATCATGTCATTGCGTGTTAATTTACGTGCGATTTCTTTTCACCAACACATTATTTCAAAAATGGTCACGACACGTACACGCAAACGAATTCCATTGGCTATTTTAGCACCATCCCTACTTACTCGCATGTACGACAAAACGAGTGAAGATAACCAAAAAGCTAAAAAACTGATTTTTATCAAGGGAGAAAAACCCACCGCCAAAATTTGGTATTTGTTACAGCATACGTATCAAAGGTAGGTTGGGATTGATTTAGGTAGTTTAAGAAAAAGTATAAACCTGAAGGATTCCTCAATAAATATCCATTTAGAAAGGGTCATAAGGCTTAACCTTATAGAGAGTGAAAAGAAAACTCAGCAATCACGACGGAGTTGACGAAGTATCCTTGCCACAGTTCTATTATAGGTCAGTGCAGAAACTAAGGGTGATGTTAATGCGATATCACTTAAATGTACCAATTTTTGTTGCTCCTTTAGCACCACCCAGGAGTATGTGTAAAGATTGCTCGCGTCCGTAGCAACGCGAACCCCCTTAAAAGAAATATATTTATTTACAAATCCGTTCAACCCCTGAAGCACTCATAAAAGTAAATATGTTTGGGATTTGCTATATGGCATGTTATCATTCCAGTTATCCGTACGTTAAGTTCTAAATAAATAACATTTCATGATCAAAAAAATTATTCAAAAGTATGCTATGACATTTATACAAGATTTTTTTGAAAGTAGACTTATTTTATAACGTACTAGCGACCCGCCCCGGCTTCGCACGGTTAGTAAAGCATCAGTGTCGTATCGGAAACTACCCGTGCGAAGCCGGGGTGACTTGCTAGTGTATTATACATATAAACCTTCCTCTTGAATCACTCTACATATTAAAAAAAAACGCATCAAAATCCGTTGCGTAGTTTTAAAGATTTAAGCATACATAGGGATATAGGGACAGAGAAAGCGACTTTGTTTTATACTATGTAGTGATAATTCGAATCATCAACCTACTAATTTGAATTATCTTTCTGTTTTATTGACAATATTTTGACCCAGAACAGTTATCTCGTAACGTTTTCCTTCGGTATCGACTCATACACACGAAAGTAACAAGCATTGATTACTTGAATGCATGGACTTGGTACGCTTTCGGCCGGGTGGCAGAATACTTAGTACATTTTTGGAGCTACATTTATAAGGCTCCTTGCCTTATAAATGTTGAATTGAATATATGATTTCGAGAGTTCGAACGAGAATAAGTAACGATGACAAGCATTGTGTATATTTGACAGCCGAGTGATGAGTGCGTCATTCAAGAACAATGCGTCCTTTGTGTCGAGGCTGCCTACGATCCGCAGGCACAAGAGCTCCTCGCTGCACTCGCCGGCGCCGCACTCCAAACCCGCACACAGATATGACGTCAACGCCAGCGCTGAAAATCTCGGTAAGCCTTTCACAATCACTACTTCTATTGAATATTCTAATTACATACACTATTTACGAATTGACCAACAGTTTGAATACCTACATAAATATATATAAGCTTACATAGTATAACTTTATCGACAAAAGTCGTTGTAGCAATTACGATAACGAAAGAATCTCAGTCACCACTTCACTGATCAAACAACGCTCAACACAATTCTCATTCATTTTTGTTTATGAGTAGAAATGTTCACTACTTTTTAGTTCGAATATCGCTGAGTTGATTTACAGGATAAATATAATATAATTTATTTTAATTATGATACTATCATTCGAAATCGCGAAAGTCATCATAATAATTTCTTAGACAACCAATACTCGCACATAAGTTATTAAGTATGTGTACTGACACAACTTAGATTATTACCATAATCATTTTGTAATTAGGCATATATCGGCTAAAATACAAAAACAAACAGGTACTTAGAGTGGCATCTTACTATGTAAAGCTTACAAAAGCTATATCCAGAACAAAATGCCTTTCTCAAATCTCTGTACGAATACTTTGATGTAGGTAGGGCAATTGAACCTCTAACTATAAACCAATTAAGATTTTGTACAATACTCGTACTATTTAAAACCCTCAGGAAGATCACCATGTACAAAAATATTCACAACAACAAAACACTGAAGTCTCTACCACATATCCCAATTCAAGTAACATTTGAACAATAATCACAACAATAGAGACTCTAATGTGACAAACTTGTTGGAGTGGAAAGTGATATTATTTGTTACCCTGTTCCGTAGATAATCATACATCCAGAGGGGACCGTGCGTGTTGCCTACTCCATTGTTGGAAAAGCTGCTTTAAAGGTTCTATTCCAATATCTTAGACGGCACTATGGCATGAATATATTACAGTCCATGAACTTCTGCTGCGTTTCTTATTAATTCTTATTAGAAAAACTTTCCCGAAATATGTGAATACACAAATATGAACTATTAATTAGTAGCATTTAGCTCGGACAGATCTGCAGCCTACCGGCGATAATGGATGCGTTTCATAGCTCCAGACACGATGCTAGTATCTTAACTTTCTACTTCCTAATTTGTTAAGTATTTATTTTTTCACTTTTTGAAATATGAATGCACTCGCGTAGATTGAAAAAATCGCTTCGAAATACTTAATGAAATACTTAAATTGCAATAAGAAGCTTCACGTATTTCTATTTAACGAGGTGGCTTCTATAATCGCTTTCGCGTATTGTAAGTGCTCCGGTAGAGACTTGAGATGTTTTACAAAGATTGCCCAACTTGTGTTCATTTAGCATCATAGCCTGCGGATCACATGACTTTTAAAATTATTACAAGCGTTTAGTGTAGGTTAAACTCATGTTACTGGAATGGCTTAAATCAGAGCTTGGTCTTTTAAGTTCGGTTACGTACTTGTTATATAAAGAAATAATGGGTACAAATTTCACACTGCTTTGCATTTTTTTATTATGCATGCCAGATAGTATATAGGAGATTGTAAAATATAATTTTCTGATACTGTATTTAAGAACAAAATCTATCTATGTTAAGAATTATCTTGGCAAAGTAATAGGTACAAAATCTTTGATGTTCAAAGAGCAACTATTATCATCTGATATCAGTCCTGTGAACTCCAGCACATAAATAGATATAGTAAGAAGAGGGTCGTTTATCATAACTTTTTATTTCGTGGACAAGGGGTGAGCTTTGCTTTCCCACAAAAATCTCTTATAAAAAGCAACCTACTTCTCCCTCCATTCTTGGTCATGATCAACATTCGTAGGAGACCCATTCTGAGTGGATACTTTAAATACCTCTTGTTCAATCAAAACTTAAAATGTTGAATTTTATAAAGCAGGTATGCGACGGCGTTCTAATTGTGAACAAATTATGGTAAGACGGATATAACAATTTCCATTGACATCAATTATATTTTATGAAATCGTGGATTTAAATGAATATAACCTTATCTAAGTTTGATTGAGTTGTTTATGCTACGAAAACAAATTTGTTATTACCCCATGGCTATTCCACGGTCACAAAAACACAAAAGGAGTTTGACGATAGTTAACAACCTTTGCTGTCATAAAAACAGAGTCAGCCTTCCTATATATTTCTGTTTAGCTATGTACAAGGAATAATACCTACATAGAATGATTTGACTTCTTCGTTATGACTTTTTGTCCTAAATAGAGTGACGTACTTGTTATTTTTGACTTTGAAAGGGTCAGAATGTTGGTTTTTAATATCCATGGCAAACTGGCCATACTTTGTTTTAATTTATCCAAATGCAGAAAAACTTGTAATATATTAACGTTGGCAGAATTTGTGTGGAAATATCCATGGCGACAACATCAACATTACGTTACACGCTAAGTATGTCACAGGAGAGATAGCGATCTCTTGTACAATATCTGATAGTGCTAGCGACATGCAGACTGATATTCCATTCGGCAATACACCTCTTGCCCAAAATAATTTAAAACAATTAATCTTAACAAGCCTATGAACTTATAATCGTTTTATGATCTTAGAGCCAATATTATTATTACGACTACGTATTAATTAGAACGTTGTTACAATTGCGAATAGGTATTTTGATATATTTGCAACGTTTCATTCATTAAACCGATTTCCAGGAATAGAAAGAGACGACAAATGGATCGATAGTGGCTCGACAAATTAAATAGCTACTACTGCACTGACCTTATTAAACAGGTGTTTCTTTATTACAATCATAACAAGTAGACCTACATTGATTTTATTGGGTCAGCCTTAACTAAGTTATGGGTTTATGTAAGAATGGTATAAGTATTGCTTGTTAAAGCTCAGTTCTTCAAATTAAATTAATTTTTGGTTCTAAACTATATTCATTTAAAATAAGCAAAAAATAATAATAATTCAGGTCATTACCATTAGTCATGTTTATTACTTGAACTGATATAATCAAAAACCTTTTACTCCTTTTACTTTTGCTGCTGTTGTAAGTTCCATTTTCGCCACATTGTAAAATCTTAAAGCTTTTCCTCAGTCTTATAAGTCCGCACTCAAGTTACGTTTTAAAGTTGAAAGCAAGTGGTTATGACCTAAATGGGGATGATATCTACTAACTCTCAAAAGAGTCAGCCTACTATGGTCAATCAGTCTTTAGTACGAAAAATTTATACCTACCTGCCTTCTATTGTGCAGTGTATAATAACCGACATCAAAAAAAGAGCATGTTCTCAATTGAAGTCGGTTTATTCGATTTTTATTCTTGTCAATCATTATACATTAACACTAATGTTACTACAACGTGGGGTACGTTTTTTACTCCCGACAGGATTGCGTTTGACATGACGCTAAGCTACTGTAACCGATAGTGGCGCCACGCAGCTTTCGCAATAACGTGTAGTGAAAACCATTGGAGGGATATATTAGTATTTCAAATACAGACACTCAATGTTGATGATCCATCCAAATATATCTAAATTATAATACAAAACTAAATGTGCCATGCACCTGCCCCGGAAGCAATTCCAGAAAAAGTTGTATAGTTGCATTACCTATAAATGATAATTTGTAACTTAAGAAATTGAACTCTTCTTTCAAATGTATACTCTGAAAATATTAACTGGTCATTTAATATAATTTTAACAATAATTATTAATATTATTTAATAAGTACTGGATTTCGAAATGTAGGAGGAGGAACTTCCATTGTTTTACGGATTTACGAATATCATTATTTCATAGAATGGAAAACCAAATAACTTACCCATTTTTAGATAACAAAAGCGAATTTAGATTTGTCTTTCCTTTATCTTGCGAATATATTAATAAAGAAGGACAAATGATGTCGTAAAGAAGTAATCCAATTTCCTTACGAGATATATAATTTTCCAAGAGAAATATAACAAATTACGATTCCATATCATATAGCAATTACCTCATGACGCAGGTCCGTAATGACATGTTCTGTGAAAGAAATCCTTTTCACCCTAAAAGGTTCTCTACAGCCCTGTAATATAAATCAAGATGAAAGACGAATCCTACTTAGCATAAGCTGTGACAAAATCTCATTTATTCTAACTCGTTTTGAATTAGATGGTATTTGGAAGGAAATCAACTCAAAGTAGAGTTTTCACTCAAAAAGAAAATGTGAAATTAAACTTCTGAAAGTTCAAAGAAGGGTATTTCTCGGTGATGAAGGTTCACATACAAACTTAAAATACCTACTAAAAATGTTTTCTTTTTCGTAGTGTTCCGTACTCATATATTGTAAAAGGAATTCTATTACTAAGCTTACAACTTCGGTCTGTCTTACAGTAATTCAGTCCCAACGACTGGTTTATATCTTTTAAATATGAACTAGCGGTTCCCCGCGACTACATCCGGGCCTAGATAACTTTTCTCTATGCTTAAAAATATTTTTTATCTATTGTATAGTCTCAGTAGTTAATATCTATAATACCTACGTTGAAAATGGCTGTGTTTTTATAAATAAAACTATAGGATAAAATTCAACGCAATCGTATATTAGCTGTAGCCAATTCTAAAATTGAATTGAAAAAGGATTATAAAGCTTAAAAAGTTGAAATGTGGCTTGCATCATAAGTATACGTTCCAGATTGTTTTTAAATAAGTAAGTAGTGGAGAGCCAACGGCATCTTAACAGAGCAAAATCTCTCGCAAGTTTCGTATAGACGTGATTAGGGAGGGATGGGAACATCGCGATGGGAATAGCAGTGTCTAGTTCAGGAGTGTTGTAGTAAGTGCTGAAGTGAGCATTGTGTGGCTCGGCAGGCGCGACGCACAGGCGCACAGGGCGCGCGCGACCCGTCAACCCTTCGCACAGCGAGGACTCGGTGGCTGAGACAGCGCTCTCCAAGAAAAACTCTGACGGTAAGATCTTGAAAACTCAGATGTGATTTGCGACCGCTCCTAAAATTATATTTTCCGTACTAGATATAAATCTGACCGTCACTGATTCTTTCTGTCGCTTTTGAGTAGTTTAACCTTCCCAAAATTAGATACGGGTGTAGTAAATGTGAATTTATGTGACACCGGCTCCACTTTGAGACACTTTTCCTCGATAATATCATATTTCACTTCACTTAGATTTAGTAATTGTTGTAACTAACGTCCAATTTACGTAGATAAAACTGTCCGTAAAATTCTTATGTGCTACCCATCTACTTTCTAAAGATCTATGCACCTCTTAATTGTATCTAGATATAAATCAACGCGAAGTATCGGCGTATATGTAGTTTACCGGAAAAACTGTAAACATCAACATTTTATAAATTAATCAAGTGCGATTTGTCCTCGCACTGGTGAAATTCGGGAAAGGTTTGTGAAAATTGGTACGGAACTCCGATTCCCCAACTTTCACAAAAACATCTTTAGAAAAATACTTATTATAATACGTATTAGTAACGAAAAGTAGATACTTAAATTGGTCCATAGATCCATAGAAACGGATATATATCTTTCTTAGTTTTGTGATTTCTGTACCCAAAGGAAACCCTGTTACTAAGCCTACAATGTATGTCTCAAAGTCAAAGTTAAAAATCTTCATTTCAGTTTAATTCTAAAATAAATATTGTAAACGTCACTTTTTTTTTAATAAATTTGTACACACGAGATCACGCGTTCTTATTACTAAGTCTAGGGGAAAATCTAGCAAGAATCCCCTAATGGAAGGATTTCTTTCTTTTCGTGAGCATGATCCCTTTTACAATGTAAGTACGTAAATAAAACTTTAATTACATTTTTCTTATTACTATGTGTGTGTGTTTGTGAAAACAGATTTTAAAATATTTTGCTGGTCGTGGAGCAAAGCGACTTCACACCATGGAGTTTTATCTTTTATTGATCATTAACTAACTAATAGTCTTATCTTATCTTATTTATCTTATATTGAAAGAGCCGTATATTTTGAACTTTATATGATATTTGTTTGAAATATTCACAGAATTCGTGTTATTATTGCGGATAACCTTACAAATATTATACAGTTAGTGCTACGGAACCCTTGGTGTGCTAATCTGAATCGTATTACCGGTTCATTTAATAAACTGTAGGTGTTTACAATTTTCTGGTGACATAACACTTTCTTAGATTTTTCGTAAATAAAGTAGTTAAGTGTGTTGAAAAGAATTCTTAAATGTTTGTTCAATTCAAGTAGGTAATTACACGTAGTTTGTAACAGTCACGACTTTTATAACGTGATTTTTTAGTTCTCGTAGATTGCGTAGAACTTTTCCAATCTTACTACTGTAACTATTTGATTTTCTTCTACCTACTTAGAGAACATGAAACGTAAAAAATACGATAGAGCTACACTAGTACATAGTGATACGAGTGTCATAAATAAGCTTTTTCCTATCCAAGTGCCGTAATGTAAAGCTGAGTCGTAGACGAGGGTTACCTACGTCACAAGTTTGTAAACACGTGTATGTCAATGTTCCACGTACTTCAACACATTGGTGTTTTTGTATTTAAATACACTTCTCAATGCAGAATGTTCTAAATGTTAAAGCTATCGAGATTTTGTAAAACCAACATTAGCAATCACTCTTTGGTAGCTCATCAGCAGAGTAAATCTATTCGAAAAGAATATCTCAAGCTTTTACGAATTTGTGTAAACAATAAATATCTTCAAATACCTATGTTGTGTGTGTTCTGTAAGGGGATCTTTCAGAAATCTTTAAAATCATGCTAAAAATTTATGTAATTTGCCTGATGATCTTACTTCTAATGGATATCAGTGGATAACTCATGAATACCTGCTTATGATTTTAAACGATGGACGAATTATAATTCAATACCAAGAAGGTCTTATTAGATACACAAGGTCTTATTTATAAACATATATTTGTACCATCTTACAAGGTTGAAAAAAATATATTTTGTGTTATTTTGTGACAGGCAGTTTCGTATTGTCAAAATAACAATATAAATTAGCTAATCTGTCGCTAATATGCGTTTATGAATTATGATTACTGCGGCTTTGTCCGAATTTTTGAAGTGTTTTCGTGACGGCATCTGTACTATAACCTAACCAATCGCAGAGTAGCAAATTCAATGAATATTAATATTTCAAATATATCAACAACATGTAGAAATAAACGATGAATCTTTTAGATTGATTATCAAATTCGTGACAATTTTACTAAAGCGTTCGCTGTGTTCAACAGCATTGCAATAAATGTAAGTATCTACATTGTATTTGCAATTTCAATATTAAAGTTGTGAGTATTGGAGTAATGTGTTTTTTAAGTGTTTTCGTTCATGTAGCCGGATCCTAAGTCTGTCCTAACCTTTGTGTTTATTTATTTATTTGGTAAGGAGTCCACAGGATGCACTGTATATACAATGTCAAATAGGTAAAGATCTTAGATAATAGTGGTGCCGCAATTATAGGGCGTCACAGCATGTTATGAGCATTAAGTTTGTTCTCGGATGTTGGCTTTTTGTGTTTTGTGTACATGCTATATACTCGTACGATACAGAGAATCCTAGTGCAGAGTAAATGAGAGTGTGAGCATTTGTTAATTTTTTTTTTATAAATGCACTCGATCGAAATCCCTTGTTGCCACTTTTTAGTCAACGTCATAAAATACTACCTACTACGTATACAACAAAATAAACGATGCATTACATATGCGTCGATAGCCGAAAGTTATTTTTCCACACTTCTGAATTGATTGTGACGTGCCATAATAATATTTGCCTTTATTAATTCCCATAACCATGATATCGTTTGCGTCACGAATCGCATAGTACGTTACGCTGCGATTATACCTGTCATCGGCACGCAAATAGTTAATCCATAATATATGAACGTACTCGTTTCTCTTCTTGGTATTACGGTATTGTACGATATAGTAGACAGTATACCATTTTTTCAATTCAGTACCTATAAATAAACAAATGTATTTATTAATGACAGTTCACACAGCGCCATCTAGCCTCAAACTAAGCATAGCTTGTACTATGGGAACCAGATTACTGATACTTACCTATATAGTTCTTCTTTGTAAACAAATACATACTGATTAATACATTGGAACAACCACAACTTCGGGGGTCCAGTTGCTCGCGTCCGTAGGATGAACCCTTTGATTCCCTACACGTACCCCCTGGGTAGCAACTAAACTAAAAGTAGCAGTAGAACTTGTGCCAAGTTCGTCCGGAGAGGTACTGCCACCACATCTGGAATTTGCCGCCAAGAAGTAGTGGTTGCATTACTGTGTTCCGGTGGAAGGGTGTGACTGCCGGTGTAATCACATGCGCATGAGACGTATCATCGCCGTCTCGGGTGATGGACGCAGCAAGATGAATGCGACTCAGTACAGATTTGGATCTCATACTGAGTCGCACGCATTATTGTTGTCATGGGCGAGGGTCACCACTTATGACAAGGTGAGGGCCCACCCATCAGGTTAATTATAACGAGCTGAGGACCCACCAATCAGGTGGGCCCTAAGCTCGTTATAATTCTAAATCGTAACTCTGAACCGTGAGGCCGATCAATGTATGTGCTATAAGCACTTCTGAAGGAAAAGGCTTGTCATGCATCAAAGCAGTAAAAAAAGGTTTTGAGAAACAACTTCAACAGAAAGTAATTTAAATCTTATTTCTTTTATAGTTTATGAGTTATGGGATATTTAATCAAAAATACACCTGATGGTACGGAACCCTGAGAGCGGGAGAACTGACCGCAATTTTTTTTCTGTTTCTCTAAAATCTCTCGCTATTTTTAGGTATCAAATATTAAACTAAAGATAAGTCTTTGTCTAACGCAATTCTGTACTCAACTCGGAAATTAATTCTAAATATAAAGTATGTTCTAATTTTAATGGTATTGTACGCTATTAAAACCTTTGACAAATCACAGAAGACCATTGTTAGAAATTTACCGGCATCGGTGGATGAGCGAATTCATTAATAAAATTTAATTTAATTTGAAACAATTCTAACTAAAAGTCATAAAACAGTAAATGTGCAAACGCAGATGGCATTTGCACATTTACTGTTTTATTACCTTTGTTTATTATGTACCTCAAATAACTAGTCCGTACCAGCCTCTAATGTTCCCAGTGCAGGGACACCGGCCTACTCTCGATAATTGAGAGTGAATGGGCTTTGATCTAACACAGGAGCCCAATCCGGATTGGTAGATGTCACATGTCTTCGAATTTATGGTTCTAAGACATGCCGGTTTCCTCACGATGTTTTCCGTCACCGTTTCGAGAACGTGGTATTGCGCACATACATTTTTCCAGTGAAAAAACTCATTGGTGCACGTGTGGGTTTTAACCAGCGACCTTCAGATTGAAAATCGGAGTCTATGCCCCTGGGCCACCGCGCTCTCCACTAGTAATAACTAGTAAAACTATCAAAATATGACCATAGTTAATGTCACTATTAAAAGCATCCAATTTTAGTTTGGTCGCAGTACCGTCTGTTTTTAATTTCATTATTAACGTCAATACGCTTTATTTTTGTTGCAGTACAATTGATAAGGATACCTACCTAACGTACCTAACGTCATGCAACTGACCACAAAGTGTTCCATAGTTAATACAAGTATCACTGAGATAGGGTATTTAAATTGCTTTCATGAATAATCTTCCCTTAGTAAACGGGCCCCTATTCGACGTGACCATAAATAACGTCACGCTTGAGAAGCGGTAGGATGGAATGGCCGACACTCGACCGCCAACCAATAACCGAGAACAAGAATAAAATCGATTAAATACTGATCCTTTACCGCACATTACGGCCCAGAGTGCTAAGCTGCGACGGGACGGCTTTTTTACGACAGCTAATTCTTTTTTGTATGTACAATAACTAACATTAACCTACCTAACTAGTTAGGTTGTTCAAATCAGTCGAAGACAAAGTAAAAGGTGATAAAGAGAACAGTAGATGTGATTATTATCGATCTATTTTCAGATGTTTTTTGATGTTTTATTATTAAGATATTAAATCAAAATTAAATAGGAATTTAAAGCTTATCGGTCAAAAGTACATGGTAATTTTCAGTTATTACACTTTATATGTTTTATAACAATTGAATAGCGCTAAAAGCATCCTATTCACTCGGTGACTCTCCTTAATATGCCATTAATTATGTGGCTCCGTCGTTTGAGAATTAGTGTGAGATTTCATTGAAAGTAAATTATTAAATTATGATAATATACATTAAAAGTTGAAGCGTATATAAAACGAGTACAATTTAATTCAATCCAGTTTCTTGTATTATGCACATAATTGCAATTATTAATTTAAGTAAAATTTGTGTAGATATAAATTCATAATCATACCTAAGAATAGATAACCTCTTTCTAATTGACTAAAGTAAAAAACACTTAAAATTATTAACTTATTTAAAAATCGGATAAACCGACTTACTTATGTATAATACTAATTTATAATAATACCTTAATCACTTAATCTATGTATCTCTGTGCCAAATTTCATCCAGATCGTTCAGCCGTTCCGGCGTGATTGAGTAATAAACATCCATCCATCCAAACTTTCGCATTCATAAAATTTTAAAACATGCTTAATTAATAAGATTAAAATACCCATGCTTCCTATATTGATGAGATATTTTTTGTAATTCGGTCAGTAGTTTAGGACACTATAACAAATAAATGTTTATTTTACTAAACCAGATAAGCCATGTCGGAGGCCTTTGGGCGGTTTGAAAGTTCGGTGCGAAATCATTATTCAATACTGTGGCGATAGCCCCGTTTTTTCACCAAGTGCGAGTGCGTGGCCACCCTGCGCACTTCCCTCAACAATTTCATATGAGTAGCCACATATGAAAGAAGAAGAATAACAAAGAAACAAAATTTACCTCATTATTATTATTATTATAGATGTTTATGCTTATACAACATGATGCGAAAGTCAAACGAAAGACTAAAATTTAAATTTGCAAGGCTTGTACTCGAGGATATGATATTCAATACCTACCAATCCACAAACCTTTGATAACTATTTAAAACATTACTTCTTACATCAATCTCAATCCATCATCTGCTTTCAAATTTAAGTCAACAACTAATTCATCGTTTTTTGAACTATTTGTAGCTAAAAGCTAACTACGCCAATTTGAAGACGGGCTGGCTACACGATGTGAATTTTTTGGATATGAAACCAAACTATTGAATTCGTTAATATTAAATACAACAATGAAACCATTAATAGTGATCTGTATCTGATATTCGAATATGAACGTTTCCCTTTGTTCTGTAATTTTCCAGTCTAACAAAAGTTTTGTTGTTTGCGCAGACGAGGACGACGAGCCCCGTTGTGTGAGTTTAACACCGCGCCACAAAGCCGCCATACGCTTCATCAGAAAGGTATGTAAAAACAAATTATACGTTTCAGTCAAATATTCATACTTCACAACAACAGACAACAGTATACATGCGTAAAAAAACTACAGGTTCTTCACAAATTGTATACTAACAAGGCTTCTGTCAAAATTTGTTACCTATTCCTGAATAAATCATATCGTTAAGGCTTTCTAAACATTAATGAATGGTATTAGCTACACATGCAGGTACTTAAGATCGTAATAATATTATATTCTGAACAAAATTGTTTCGGTACAATAGTTAATATACGATTATGTTAAAATAAAATCTTATTTTATTCTAATATTATATCATGATCTTAAGTGCCGATAAAATGTATAGGTTATATGGGTGTTTCAAATTATTGTTTGTGTCTCGGAAGGGGGTGATGCTACGCCATAAGGAACAAGTGATAACCATAAGGATATCAACTTTTTTAGGATGTTTATATTTGTTATTAACGCTGTCTCAGGAAATTTGATTGTTTATATTAACTATATTTTCTTATAATATAAATAAATGCACATTGTCAAATTGTAAAATAAATTCAAGTAAAAAAAAAACAGATTTTTTCAATGCAAAAATAATATATTTTGGGCCTCGTATCACCCTAATTCGGGATTCATTGTAAGGGACGTTGTAAAGGTAGTTCTGTTTTTTAGTGATTAGTGATTCACTATGTTGTGGAATTCTAACAGATGAAGTATTTTGTGGCCCGACGTAAGTTTAAAGAAGCACTAAAGCCATACGACGTCAAGGACGTTATTGAACAGTATTCCGCGGGCCATGTGGACCTGCTGGGCCGGGTGAAAAACGTCCAGACTAGGTACTGCTGCAGACAAACCCTTCCGTTCCGACACCATGCACTGCCATGCGCCATTTACTTTCTCCATTCCATAATTTCTACCTGGACTGAACCTACTATTTGTCATGTTACCTTTGTAGTCAGAGTTGGCATCAAACCTAATACCTTCTTTATAGTGTGTAGTTAGAATTTGCATTGCTAAACATAATGCATAAACTCGAATATAATGACCGCTTTAAAATCGCTGAAAGATGTGTTGTAAAATTTGAGTACTTACTTTAACTTTTCTTCTAAAACTACTATTTTGGAACCTATAAATAAAAATAATGAATTTATTCTGTGCATGTACTAACTGATTTGCAATAGAACCTAACTGTCCGTCATATTTTAGATATTCTAGTGTGTTGAAAATCAGAATATGTTCTGATGTTTTAAATATTTTGCAAAATAAAAATAAAAGCTACTGATTCTATGTTTATAATGAGGATAGCAACTTAATTACGGAATCTATGAATGCAACACAAGAAAATAAAACAATTTAAGAATCACAAATAGGTGCAAGTTTTGGGTATACCAACCGAGTTGTTATTGCAGCGATTTAGAAGTATCTACCTAACAATAAAAATACCAATAAAAACGTCAAAATGAAATTTGTGATAGCTTTGCGGTTGCAGCGTGTAGACACGTTTACGATGAAATGGGATAATAGGTTATAAAAATAAAACGATATCATTCATGAATTAGAAAACACCATGGGTTTTGAAAGAATCTTACGTTACACATCACATCACTAACTTACCTATATCTACTAACCGATACAGACGATAGAATAACGAATGATTTAGCAAAAATATTAATTACGTATTATCATTTTTTAATTATCATTCCAAACTGATGATTCATATCAATAAATTTCTAAATATATAATCAATAATTAGTAATTTATACAATAACTTGATAAATAATTGTATGGTATGATAATATGCTGAACGTATAATATTAGCCATCAGGTCATGTGTTTTGTTTCCGTGTAGCTCAGGTATTTTGTGGCACGCAAGAGGTTTAGAGAAGCGTTGAAACCGTATGATGTGAAAGACGTCATTGAGCAATACTCTTCGGGGCATGCTGACCTGCTAAACCGAACCAAGAATCTACAGTACAGGTGAGATGAAAGTCGGCCAAATCTGCACACGCGTGCCTCCATGGATCGCTACTGCTGATGCTGACGCCGCGCCGGTACAGCGCCGCGTCGCTGATGTAGCCTTCATCGCCATACATATCGCTATTTTGTTAAAATCACATAATTACCTACATCGTTAATTGGAACTTCTGGATTGCTTAATGTAAAACAATGAACATAAACTAGTAATGACAGATATAAATATTTTAGGGGACAAAAGATGAATAATAAAAATGGTTAACAACTTGCTAACACAATCAATTTCTTTTCCATCATTAGTAATGTGATACCTAGAACAAAAAAAAATTTTTTCCAGACTACATTTTGGTTCGGTCTTAGACCGTGATCATTTTTAAAAGTTATTTAAAATACGTGGCTGTACAAGCTGCTAACAGTTCAGAGAGATAATTATGTGTAAACAAATGAAGTTTTTATGACCAAGCATAGCTAATTAGTAACTCTAATAAGCTATGCTTGGTCATAACACTAAAACTCATCTCGACGGCTCCGTAGCTAAGTTGCTAGTATTGGTGTATCAAACAAAAAGCTTTTCTGCGAGTCTTAGATATTAGTGTTGTGTATAAGTGTATGTGCTCTCGCACATACAGATAAATTCTAGTATATTCTATTAGAAGTCTCGGTGTTTAAACGTTAATTAACACAATACCCATAATAGTTATAAATATATACAAAGAAAAATGAGGCAAGCTATTGGAACTTTTAGGTTAGATATCTTTTTGTAGTTAGAGTATAATCTATATTAAAAATCAATACTATCTCCCTAATCCAATCTACCAATTTACCCTAAAAGCCCAAATTTCTTGCCAATATGTAATAAAACAGGTTAACTTATTATCTTGCATGTTGTGAAGCAATTTTTAAAGAGTTTCTTTATCATATTAGGCATGTTAGCCATGGATTATCTCAGTGATAGGTCCTACAATATTATCATATTTCATCTCATTGTGAACCGTAAAAATGACAATTGTACGTCGTAGCTTAGCAACGAATTATCTTCAAAATATGCATATCGACGTAACCAAGCTAAAAATAGCAAGTATCGATTTGAAAAAAATACAGGTATTCTATGAAATCCATAGATGCTACGATAGCAACGTGATTTTGTAGAAAAACGCCGCTTCGCTACGGCGTAGCCAAGTAGCTCTTTTCTAGAAATCCCTACGCAGCTACCATACTAATTGTTTCTCGATACGATACAGCTAAACTACAACGTATGATTATGAATTTCTAGTTAAGTTAAATATTATGCGTTTAACATATTATTTGTTTTTGCGCTTGTATGTTGTGAATGTTTTTGTAGAATTCATTCGATCAAATTTTTTCAATTTTTCCCATTGTCATCAGCACTGTCGTTATTTTTATAATTCATCGCGCTTGATGCACAGGACTTTATTTCTACCTATTTTTCTTTTCAAACTATAGATGGTGTTTATTAAAATAATTAACGCTGTGTAGCTGCTTTGAGCTCTGAGGTGCGGAGGTTTACACTCACACTGTGTTTATATGTATTCAATATAGCTGCTGAATTTCTGTAGTATACGAATGGTTGAAACAATTCATATGTATAAGACCGCCATAGCAAAAAAAAATCTAATGATGGATTAGATATTCAAAATATTTCATACATTTTTTGGAATATTATCTATAGTGTCAAAATATATTTGATACTAACGCTTTGAAGCATCTACAAACATGTAAAATTGAACTTTTTTTTGTACCACCGAAGTGGCAGGACGATCTGAATATAAGTGGTTACTTCGGCTTATAACAGCAGCAATACGACCTAGGTTCTTCGATCCAAATCGCGTCAATATTACGTGAATATACATCAATTTCAGCTCACTAAGTTATACGGTTGGAAAGACTAACATTAAATAGGTAGGACAAACAGACTGTAGGCTAAATTATTAGTAGATTTCTTTTACCCAAAGGGAAAAAAGGAAATCCTTTTGCCAAAAAGGAGTCAAAGTCACTACATGAATATAAAAACATATTTATAAAAATAAGTTTCAGCCATTACCTTACTCTCTTGGCCCACTTCTATATCAATTTATCATTCGTGACAAAGTACATTTGTATGACGTAGTGGCGGTAGTACTGATAAAATAAAATAAACAGTGTTGCCAAGCGACATCGTCACTACAAAACATAATTAATTGTCTGTGTTTCTGATTTGCTACCATAGCCGTTTATGACACGAATAAATAAATCGTAGAAGTGAAATGTACGATTTATCCCTCGTCAGAAGGATACAATTCCAAACTTCTGTATTTTATGTGTATGATAGATAAGAACACCATAAACCTTTATTAGACAATCTGGTACCCGTTACAGTCTTTTTTTTCGATTTGTAATAAATACTTTTATAATATTAGCTTCACCCTGAAGTTTTCCACTTCTAAGGGAAACAGCATGTTTCCCTTAGTTATCGCTTGCCTGCTATGTTATATCTGTCCAAGTCGTACGTAATAGCTGTCTTAATTACTGTTTCTGTATTCAGGTTAGACCAAATTCTTGGTAAGCAAGGATCAAAAGCAAAAGACGTCTACGCATCCAAAATCAGTCTAGCTTCCAGAGTAGTTAAAATTGAAAGACAAGTAAGTATAAGTTTAATAAAAATCTACTTATAATATTTGCCGGAAGTTAATTAAAACATATGGTATTATTTTTCAGGTAGATGATATAGAAAATAAGTTGGATCGTTTATTAGAATTATATGAAGAAGATAGACGAATAAGAAGAATAGGTAGTAATAGTGTGACTGGAGGTGAGAGTCCGAGCCCGGGAACGGAGGGTGATTCAACGGTTGCCCTGCGGGTGCGACCACGACCAGCCCTGTCGGAGAAGCAATGCTCAGAGCCCAGTTCTCCCGTGTCACGCACCTTCGGCCAACCTCCTCCGGCGTCTGCACCTCCCGTGCCAATCAAGCGACCTATGAACAGAGGGTACTCTGACCTCGGCACCAGATTCGTACGAAAAAAAGTTATTGTTAAGTAAGCACTTTCTTTTCATTGCAGTTGTAGCTTGTTAACGTTGACATTCCCTTGTCAAATTCGAACAAAGCATAGGAACTTGATATTTACAGAATCATTTATGAAAAACATCATTTGACATGATGTTGTGTGCTTGTACAAATTCGTTTATTTTAATTTTTTTACAAACCGTGTTCCCGTCAGATGGACTGAGAATTCGCCTGTTAAGAGGCGCCTTATTCTTAATACGCATACGAGTTTCTAAGGCTTGTGGAATTGATCACTGCGCTTACTTGATCTAAAATCATGAATCATCATTTATGATGACACATGTTCTTACTACAGTGCGGTAAATAGTGTACCTATCCATTTGCAGAACATCGTCAAGCCGTAATGGAGATTCCCCAAGGGAGGACGAAGTGGTAATCGTAGTGCCTACGGACCGAAATGAAACGCCTCCCCGTCTTATCACTGACAGTTCAGGTTCGCATCAAATAAACCTAATTTACGTTACTAATCTATTTCAGTTAGACTAAAAATCAACACTAACACAATTCCTTCAATATTTTGTATAATATGTCCTGATGACCCTACTTTGAAACGCCTGCTTTACACACTTCAAGTACTTACATGTATATAAAATATCACAGATGACCAAGAGAAATGACATTCATTATTAAATCCCATATTTCCTAAACTTACATTCTAACAATTGCTGTAGATGAACTACTTTTCTAGGATAGCATTAGCTAGCTTATTGTATGCTAATTAACCAATTACACGTAATTGCCATAGGTATAAATATGCGCATATTACAAAATTGCAGCATCTTATGAAGACTTTTCGTCGTCTACTTCTCTGTGACTGACAACTTGGGAGAGCCCCGTTCTAATCGGACGTCGTGGGCTACGTGAGTCCAACCTACCCTACCCATATCGATGTGTGGAATGTTACATTTATAGTGTTTAGTTCTTGACTTACCTAAGTACTGTTTTGTATTGTTTGTGGACTCCTTTAACGTTCAACGAAATATCTATTTGGTCCAGGAATGGTCTTAATTCAGTTATACTATTTAATCTAGGATCGATGTTCCACCTATTTATGTGTATTATTTTGCTAAGTATCAATTTCATGTAACTACTTAGTGATTATTTTTATATTTACATTGTGCCAGTAGTTTTAGTGACGAATACACGACATTTAAAATACAGAAAAGCTATAACTTTTAATTAGGTATGATGGTTCAAATTTACGTAAATTTCAAGTAAATAATTCATAAGAACTCGACATTTAACTCATGAATACATTGTACACAATCATCATAGCTTTAAACCTCCACTATGATAATGTAGTATAATCAATTGTTGAGATATACTATGATTATTCTTTAATCGATATTTCTGATTAATTTTGCTGTCTCCCGCAGAAAGCACTCCATAGGTTACTTTATTACCTGTGTTGCCATACAGTAGGTAAATGTATACGCTTCTACCTAGGGAGGTATCTAATTGACGACTGTAATTGTTTGTATATTTACTCGTATCATGCATTTATTTCTTCGCACATAATATTCTATCAATATTTTCTAAATATTTTATATTCATATTTTTGCATCCAACTAAGCATGTCTTGTAAAGTAGAGTAGCAGTGTTCTTACCTAGGCATAGTTAAAATTTTAACTCTTACTAAGTACTATCGACTCGCCAATGACTTCATCCGCGTGGACGTCCCATTGATCTTCAGATCGTTGAGATCCTTCGAATATTTTATATGCTACAAGAATCCTGAACTCGCATAATGACCCTCTATGTACGCTATGTTTATTTTTCTATTTCAGGTACATATTTGGCTTAAAAGCTAATGTAACTATTTAGAATTATAAGATGCTAGAAACAATAAGTAAATGTCCTCGTGGGTTATTTCAGAGGCGTGTGCAAGTTGCTCGGTGGAAGTAGAGACGGAGGCAGAGGCGGGCGGCAGCTCGGGCTCTGGCTCGTGGTGCGAGGGCTCAGCATCCGCAGAGCCGGGCGAGGGTGGCTACGGGTCCGGTGACTCGCTGGCCGAGGAGACCGCCCTGCTCGGCGACGCAGCGCACGCGCACCTCGCGCACCCGCCGAGGATAGTCCGAAACACAAAGCGTGACGTTGCCGTCGACCTCCACCTCCTGCGCCCGGACGTTTGATGCAACGCCAAACCTCCTTACGGACTAATAATAATCATTGCGGGCCGCTCCCGCTACAAAATTTCCCACGTTGGCCTTTTCCGCACAATAATATTAAAATAATGACACAAATACTGTCCAATCTCAAATTTCCTCTTAGATAGGTGCTTTATTTAAGAAAAAGAGCAATCATATAATAGATTAGGTGTAAGATTTTAATCATTTAGTTAGATGGTAATGATGGTTGAAGTGTGTCTTAAATCTTGAAAAATCGAAACATATAAAATATACAACGAGCCGATTAAGATTGGTAGCAATTATGATGAGTAATGCGATGGCGTATCGTCACTTCCAACTGGGTTAATGATGAATTTTAGAAGTATTGTATAAGGACCTAAGTACCAATGTAGTTTATTTTTAATACATTACGCTTAAACTCGTTTAATTAAGTAGGTAGAATAATTGCTTTTATAACTTATAATATTTTGATTGTAGGTGCTTTAATTTTACGGATTTCGAAAACCAATAATAATATTAACTAATAAGTATACTAAATTATTACTTTGTAAATATTTGATCATTTAAAAATTACTTAGATAACCTAGATATTTGCTACATAGGTACTAATATTGTTTATCGGAATTATTTCAGAATCGATTTATTGTTTTAGATACCTACACCGACACTATTTATGTCGATCACAGCTATCCACTTTTATAATTAAAAATAATCGTAGGTTTGATAAAAAATAACTTTTGATTAAGAATTCATTGAATATTTGGAGAATCTACCCACCACTTGAGCTTAATCCACAGGTACCAAAGTCGTAAATTACAAATATGTGAAATACTAATCATAATTTGACTGTGGAGCTCCATATCACAATACTTGACATTGAACTACGTGACTTTAAGTTGTAACTACTCACTGAAAATCGATGGACACTTACTAACTAATAACTTTATTATGTACGTAGCTTTATTTTTTTACATTATAAATACGGTCGAACGGATAAGCATGAAGTTTACCACAGTTACCTTAATTAAACCCTAGATAACATATAGGGTATTTTATATCCCAGACATTATATCCATGAGACTTTTGCGAACCCACCATGTAGCTATTAGTTGACGTTGATAGTATCGTTTAATATACGTTCAGGTTAAAAAAATGTTGTGAAATGTAGACTACGATTCATTACCTAATTAGGTTGACTCAAATATGCCTAATCTACAACGAAATATTGATTTGGAGAATTCTATTCTATCTTCATTTGTATTATGTACTTACCTATTCTTATATAATTGCTTTAATTGGTCACCAGTAATAAATACGTACAATATTAATAATCTGTGGATCCCCTAAATAACAAGCAAGGGCAACCTGATACCGCTAATATTATTTTTTAAACATTTGTTTATACTTAATTATATAATATTTTCAGTAGCAATTTTATTGGTATATTCGAACTAAGGCAGTCCATGTTCCTAAGGAACGAACAGTGGTTTTGTAGCATGACAAAAAATTAAAAGAGTTCCAAAAAGAACAAAAATACTATTAAAATAAACGTGACTGTTTACGTATCATTTAAAAAAACTTTGCCGATTCATAAAATACTGCAGTATTGATGCAAACTAAAGCTACAGATGATTAAACTACGTAACATAGTTCTCTGAATTTGATTAGGTACTGTGATTGAAAAATCATGACCTGTGATAGATTATTCTTCTCTGATGCAGGACATTTAGTAATCAGACTAAATTTTTTTGTTTGTTGTACAATTCTCGATAAATGCATAAATCCATTCATATAAGTAAATTATAACTACTTGCCTACCTATCTATATAGGTATGTATTTTATTAGAAAATCCTATTCTTGAACCAATTTTGAAAATTTTGGACATTTTTCTCAAAAGCAGGGTAATTATTGCCTGGGATACAGAATATTTAAATAAATAAGGTTTTAATAATGATATAATATTGATAATAAAACCATTTTGTCCAACTATGTATTTACATGCAACGATCTATTTATATAAAGCACCTATACTTATCATGTCACTGTTCACTGCTCTACTATAATTGTAGGTACTATGTCATTGTTGTTCATGATATTATAATAGAATGTTTGTGTAACAGGGTGAGGGTGGACGAGGATCGCGAGGAGCTGACGAACTAATAGCATAAGAATAAATAATCACTTCTTATTTATACTTATGGTGATACCTATCCTTGCATAGTACAAACAGAAGTAGTGGCTGCGAGCCTTCCCTAGAGGCATCACGATAAAGCAAATTTATAAAGACAAAAATATATAAATAATATTGAACTGCTAGATAATATAAATACCTTATACTCACCCGTTAATTGATAAAACATAAGTACAATGGGACCTACTTTTGCCTAACTGTTAGAACTTAGAGAAATTGTGATATGCTTAAACATAATATTTACGAAATAATATAACATGTTCATCGTTGCAAAATGTAATTTATCTACGCTAACTTTAGGTAATAGGTACCTACGACCTTCATTGTAATCACACATTAACACCAATCTGCTATTTTTTAGGAAATTAAGTAGCTGAATAAATATTTCGATTTAAATTATGAACATTTTTCTAATGTAAGGTTGAATCAAAATTTAATAATAACTATTCCGTAGTACCTACTTTACACTGCTGCTGCTAGAGCATAGTCAATGGGTAACACAAAGGGAACACAATATTTTTATCGTACTAAGTACCTACACAAGTAGGCATGTTAGGTGGTAGGTACCATGTTATGTCTCTTTTAATACTCGTAACTCTCCTATGGTTAGAGTGTCAGTAATTATTCAGTAAGTAAATTGTAAGTACCTAGTAAGAGAGAGGTCATTACAGCAGAAGCCTAAGTACTTTATATCACAAACTATCTACTAACTTAATTAAAAAAATATGAACCCCAGACACCTAGGTGCGTTGAATTTTATTATTTTATTCCTTTGATTATTCCCAAGAAATGCTGTGGCAATCTGTCTGTCTGTATGTATCTACCTACTTGGTAGATAAATACCCATTTTTATAATTTTCTAATTAACCTAGTGTAAAAATAGTCTCCGAGTAAAATAGCTGACACATACTGAAAGGTAAGCCGAAACCTAATAATAAAATAAAACCCATTTAAATTAATTTTATATTCAGTGGTTAGAGAATTAAGTGGCTGACAAAGAACAACGACAAAGCTAGTCGGAATATTCAAACCAACCTGCCTACTTGCGTATGTGCTTTTTTTCTTAGATTATTTATGATCAGCTTTCATGCCAAACCAATAACCTGGAGTTCCTAGAAAATCCATGGCGCAACTAAACAGCTAACTATATGTAGGCAAACTTTTTATCATAACTACTAAGGTACGCGAACGCATCCTAAAATTATGACTTTGTTCTTATAATCACAGATAATATTTGTAGAATTTCCTTATTAACCGGGCGGTAACACCTACAACTACAAAGGTTACATACGTATTGCGAACATAGGTGCCTAGGTATAAATCGTTTATGAAATGTCGATCACTTAGACTGTTAACTAACCTACGTTGGTTATGTGTGCGAATAAAACTAACCTAAAATGTATTAGGTATCTACATAGGTAATCTTTTCAAAGCATTATTAGAAACCTACTTACCTTTTACGTAAAGCTGGCTTTTTGGCCAAAGGTAAATACTAGGTAAGCATCTAAGTATTAGATTTTCTAAACGAACGAGACATTTGCTTGTAAGTTCTTTGCAAACTAAGTACAATAAATTGAGTGAATAAGAAAATTATATATTGTTTCATTCAACAAAGCTTTAAAATAAAATTATGGCAACTCTTTTTCAGAAATTATTGATTGACAGCAAAAAAATATATCAGCTGACACGGCTGGATTTGTATGGAGTGACTCTGAAACACAGTTTCAGATAGTGTCTCACAACACCTAAGTGTTAGATTCTTGCCCGTTCCCCTTGCGTAGACATAGGTCTACGCAAGGGGAACGGGCAAGAATCATTATCGTCTCAAAAATTCAAACTCAATATTTGCCAAAGAGCCATTTCACGCAAGTTTGTCTTAAAAAGAACCGACAGTAGGTATACGGGATACTTTACTACTTTCGAAGGCATGCATCAAGGACGTGGGAAATAAAACAGCCAGGCTGAAATGGGATTGGGCGGGTCACGTAGGCCGAATGCATATCGACAGATGGGCTACCTAATGGGTATATTCAGAAGGGCGGCGTCTATGAGACAGACCCAAGAAGCATTGACATGATATTACTAAATTATCAGGAATATTTATTTTAGGCTTCAAGAATGAACACAGGAGTTAACTTATTAGTTTTCGGTGACTTGGTGCAATTAACATCCATATCAGCAACTCATGCCGGCGCAAATTGCTTTAAAAAGCCAGAAATTCTTACAGCCGAACCACATTTATAGAGAATGTCCAGCTTCTGAAAATTGAGACAAAATATGCAATATTCGATAACAGAAGAATTGTCAATAACACAAATCAGTATGATGAAATTATTCAATATTTCCCACAATGTAACAGATAGACAAATTTAACACATAGATGTCGGAACGTTTGTAATTGCGGACTAAAATTGATATTTATATAATACTATATCAGCATTTGATACATCTACTGAATCTAAAACATACGGTCAAGTTCCAAAACATGTATAAATTTCTAGCGATCCCAAACGAGCATGAGGTATAATAATCAGGTATCGATATCGGTATTATCGGTTTTTGGTTAGAGCAGAAGGCACTCAACCGTTCCCACCTGCGCCAAAGGCACGCTATTTATACGTGCCTAAAACACTTCATAAGTTTGAAAACCATTTAACATGTAAACAAGCAATAATATAAACTTCCTGAAGATTTCCACATAGCTAGTAAACTAACATTTATGTTGTAACTATTGTAAGTATATAAAATATGTTCAATTCAATGTAATATCGACCTTAGTGAGGATATTGAGGTCGTTATTACTGCAGTGTAGGTAGGTATTCGTAGGCCGGACACTTTTACTTGGTAAACAGGAAGTGATGAACTGTTCAAGAATAAAGGTAACCTTAGTGTATAAATTATTACGTAACACTGCCCCCGTCTGAATCATGCTCATCCCGAGCATGGTTAGTCTCGTAGTATCGTGAAATCTGATCCACATAAACAACCTTCGAGGTAACTTATAGTTCTTTTTACATCCGGTAGGTGTCGCACATATCATCGATAGGACGTCAAACTACCTCGTATCAAGCGCCTGGGTCCCCATGTCAGGTCTGTCGCGTATGGCCTTTTTTATTTCAAGCCTCCAAAAGATAAAGGATACTTCTTCTTAATCTTTTTTTGGATTTTTGTATCTTTAGCCACACAAATTCTGCCACACATACTTTTTATGTTTCATAAATGACAATAAAAATTCTATGACAAATAAGAATACATATTTGTCACGCTTCATCTAAGTTCACGCGTTATTGATAACGTGCGTCCTTCCCTAATTTTTACTATCTAGAATCTCCGTCTACGATATACAAATACAATAACCTACTTTTATTTATTATCTGTGTGTGTGTGTCTAAATAATCTGTAGTAAAGTAGTAAACGAAACGTTCTCTTCTCTTTCTTTGGTTGGTTTACAACAGTTAACCTTTTGTTTTGTTTGTTGATGAAAATCGTTGACGGAAAATGGAAAACAAAATTTATTTCATAGCAATTTGTCCTTACGTTTAAATTATTCCTATAACTTACCTACATCGAAAATATATTATTTTTACAATAAATCTGTTCGTGTAAGCGCGATATAAACATACAATACTAGTATTTTGTTAATCGCACAAATCAAGAGACGCCTCTATGGTAGTATTTGAGTAAATTGGTCTATTCCATCTGCGTGTGTGACAAATGCCTACCCAATACGAAGAAGAACGAACCTGGGAAGGTCCCAATCAAAATCAGTATGAGGTATGTAAAAAGCACATAAATATGTAATAAATATTTCTTAATTTTTTTTTATAAAATAGCTCATCTTTCTAATAAATAATACAAAGTTTTCACACAGCAACACTTAGCCCCAAACTAGGCATTGCTTTATACTATGGGAACTAGATAACTGATAGAAGACTTGTATAGTATTTTTTAACACCCAGAAACAGAACAAAAATATATCATACAAATGCTACTTCTCTGAGTGGGAGTCAAACCCACAAACTAAAGCACGGAGGGTAGACTGCCAACTGAGCTGTGAGGGCAGTCATAGTAGAAATAGAGTCATAGATATAACCCATACAGTGCTTACCATAATTACAGTTAGTTTAAAATATCAGTCTTATCAATAACTAGTAGTCTTAATTGCATTTTTGACACACCATCTTATTTTCATTTGTGAGATAAGCATATAAGATGCATTGTTTGGCCTTCGAGAACTTAATTTCAACAGAAGTTTCTATCCTCTCATATATTCATGATCATTTTGCAGCATCTAGATTCAAATTAAGCATAGCTTGTACTATGGGAACCAGATTACTGATACATGTGCATGTACACATGCATGTGTAAAATTTGATGTGTCCAAATGATACTTGAGATCTAAAGGAATAAATGAGTTTGACTTTGATAAAATATTTTTTTTTAATTACATAAATATTGCCAGTGACCACTATAAATTGAAGATTATTTATGTATTTTAAATATTTATGGTATATGTGTAGCAGAAAATATTAAAATTATGTCATCAATCCAGTCCATCCCAAGGTTGTCTGGAAATGATTGCATATTGCACATCTCCACATTTCATGTACACAGTAACATGTACCTTCTATTTTGTTATATATTTATATTGTGTTGTTTGAAAAATAGAGTTTTTACATATTCTGTTTATTGTAACAGTCAGACACTGTACAAACATCTATGTTTGACACACAAAAGGTTTTCCTAGGTGAGTTCAAGGCAAGACAAAGCATATACCAACTGAATTGTGAGGCCATTAAAATAATTTGCCTTATACTTTTTTATGGAATGAGAGTGCCCCATACCCAGATTATATCTTCTGCATTCAAGTTGCTCTTAGTTTTTTTTTGGGATTTTTTGTCTTTTCATAGACCATGTCAGTCCCATAGTGGACTCTAATATCTTAACTACCTTTGTGAACCAGTCTGGAAGTGGACCTGTAAAGCATGAAAGCTTCATGTGAAGCTAACAAACTCTGAAACAAGCCAACATCCAGCCGGTTCACATGAATCTTTGTAGACAAGTTTTGTCTTAAATGTCTTCTCTGGACACATTCCACTAGTGAAGTGATAGACATTCTCTTTTATTCCATACTGCTCACAATTTGGGTTATTAACCTTTCCCATAAGAAAGTTAAAACTGTTCAGTGGCCAGAGTGCAGCCTGAGGGCAACAACAATCAAATTCCTATATAAACTGATGTTGGAAAACCATGGAATATAAAGTGCTTTGACTTGACAAATGTTCTTCCAAGAACAGAAACTGTGCACAGCTCTCTGGCACTCTATAACAACGAAGCCATTTTAGGTGAGAGAAATAAATTTACTAAATCAAGGTATTGCATCTACACATAGTTTTCATCGCCAGGTAGAACTATTATTGCAAATAAAAGGAAAAGTTAACTATTGCAATGTTTTAGATGACTCAATATGAATATGCAATTTGACCAAAAATATTCTTAGCATGGCCATATATTAATCCATGAATTTTACTTTTGCAGGAAGAAGGCAATGAAGATGTTATCGAAAACCCAGAAGAGGTATTGCTGGAATGTTTGGAGAAGTTTAAAACTCCAGATTACATCATGGAACCCGGAATATTTGGTCAACTCAAGCGCTACTTTCAAGCCGGCGGTAATCCAGAACAAGTTATTGAACAACTTTCCCTGAACTACAGTGCGGTAGCCCAAATGGCCAATTTATTAGCAGAGTGGTTAATACTTGCAGGTAAAACAAAAGTTTAAACAATATTACTTACCATACATTTAAAAGAAAACTTATTTTAAATACAATTCAAAGTCAAAGATTGTTATTTAAGATGATTCTTAAAAATGACTTGGCAACATATATATATATATATCTTAATATTATCTTGGTTGAAAGGTATACTTTGCTTACTGATAGTACCTACAATATATTAAGAATATTTTTTTGTTTCTTTTTATGATTTTTGGTATAAACATATATTTGAGCCCATATAAACATAGTGTGCATTTTTTTTAACAGGAGTAAAAGTAACCGAAGTCCAAGCCATGGTTGAAAATCACTTGAAGGATATGATTCTTAAAACATTTGATCCTAAAAAGGCTGATACTATTTTTACTGAAGAGGGTGAGGTATGTCGAATGATTTACGATAACAAGTAATAAATCACTTTTATTTTGCGAATATGTGACCAAAAAGTAACTGATTTAAAGATCGATAAAATCCTTATTGTAGATTATTTTGAATTATCCTTATTTCAGACTCCAGCTTGGCTGACAGAAATGATTGAACATCCTACTTGGCGTTCTTTAATATACAGACTGGCAGAAGAGTATCCTGATTGTCTCATGCTAAATTTCACAATTAAGGTAAATTCTTAATTAATTAGCATATAGATTAATTACAATTACTAAACTTCTTATACAAATAAACACTTGCACGCCCCTGCACTGGGATTATCGCAGGAGGCATGTACCACGCATCATACAATTACAATAATACAATGATTAATATTCCAATATCATAACATAGTCCAAATTGAGGAAGGATACACAAACAAATCCAGATAAACACATTACCTGATGCTAGATAATTAAAAGAAGAAAAATCTAATTTCATCTAGGTAGGGAAATATAACGTAATATTTATATTATAACGTTACCTTGACTATAATGCGAAGGTGGCCTTTGCGTGACAAGGCATTATTATGTAACTGTGGCCCTTATAATTAAAGCTCCCAATGATATACTCATATGATATTTCTATTTTTGACTTAATATTTGATTGCAGCTCATTTCTGATGCTGGTTTTCAAGGAGAGATCACCAGTATATCTACAGCAGCTCAGCAGATTGAAGTGTTTTCAAGAGTACTGAAGTCTGCTATTGTTGGATTTCTTCAAAGCTCTGATGATTGGCAAAACAGCGTCAATGAGTGTGCAGTAGGTGTTTATTCTATTCTACTGTATTATTTTTGCATCTCTCTAGAAAGACTTAGGTATATGTTTATTTTCATTTCAGAAAATGGTATGTCATGGTGCACATACTTATGTGTACAGCCAAGTTATTGTACATATACTGTCACAAGAGCCCAGAGGAGGCGCCGTCATGAGGAGACTGTGTCAGGAAATAACCCGATGTGCACAACAAAGGTTGGTCCATTTGTCTTTCACTCTCATCCCTACTAACTTAATTCATCAATGATGTTCCTTATTCGAGTTTAGTTTAAAAAAATCACAGGATGACAAAATCCCAATTTCGTTTACTTGGATGACATATTGTTTCCAGTTATTTTGTTTTAACAACCAAACGAATTTAGATAAAATTTCTATGAAACCCATCTGAATTTTCCAAATCGTTTGATAAAGTACCTACGGAGTTCAGACGTAACAAACAAAAAAATAGAAGCGAATTGATAACCTCCTCTTTCTCCTCTCTTGTCGGGTATAAAACACAATAGGTACCTACATGTTTCGCAAGTCGGTTTACCAACTCTAGTACGAAGTTATCAATGACTTGAAACTATGTTGCAGTGGCCACGATGTAACACCGATAACGCTAGCTCTGACGTCAGGCGAGTCGTGGCGTAACGCTCGCACGGCGCTAGCGGCCATGTTGTCCCGTGGTGCACTTAACCCCGCGGACATTTCGGTTTTGTTCCGAGCCTACACTCAGTCTGAGCCGCCACCGGTGCATCTACTTAGGATACCCCAATTCCTTGGTAATGAACAAGATGACTGTTTTAACGCATATATCGTTAGCTTTAACGTCGGGCGAGTTATGGCGTAACGCGCGAATGACGCTAGCGGCCATGTTGTCCCGTGATGTAATCAACCAGGCCGACACCAGTAAATTTTCTGACATCTTACCTAAACTATTTCTGTTAACTTTTTTAAACCTTTTTTCCCACTAGAAGTCGATAAAGGATTCACTCATTGTAACTTTTGCGTGGTCCAGTAGTTCGTGAGTTCCCTATACGTACCCCCTGACTGGTGCAAAGAAGTAACTAAAAGTTACAGTAGAAGTTGTTGCCAAATTCGTCCGGAGAAGTACATACTGTCTGGTAATCTGACGCCAAAAAGTAACGTACTCACACGCATTGCTGTTTCGATGGAAGGATGTTGGCAAATGTAAAGAAAAAAAGAAAGAAGTCGCATTGCTGGTATTTTTGTAGGAGGTAACCACTTCACACCAGATAGTCCTTCAGCTTGTCAAATGTGTATAGTATGCAACAGTGAACCGTTATTTTTAATTTCACAGAGCTCCTAGTAGACTCGTTATTCAAGTCCGGGAGTAAACTGAACCCGGAGCACAAGTCCAAGTATATGTACCTATTGGCGTACGCTGCTAGCGTGTGCGAGGGCGTCACTCCCGGGAAGCCGGTCAAGGACGAGCTGAAAGCCACCGTGCAGGCTATAGAGAAAGTGCACGCCGTTTGCTGTAGCTCGGCCAGCTCTAGTGACCTTATTGCTGAGCTGCCCACATTGTACCATTGCATAAGGTATTTGTTTCCGATATTGGATCGTAAAATAATTCTTGGTTTTATGACAAAATATAGAAAGTACGCCTTTTCCTTTTTGCACTTTACTCCAATTGTCTTCCTCTTAACATTGGGTTTTGGTGGGGAGAAAAGTAAACCCCACCTACATGACTTATGGACTAGTATAGCCGGGACGTATGGACTAGTATATATAGTAACAAAACTGTTTTCCCACCTTGTATTTCGCTAAAACAACTTAATTCCCGCTGATTTCTATTTGTTTATTTTTCAGGTTCCCAGTCGTTGGAATGGGTGTTCTCGTGTGGGTAGAGTGTGTAGTGACAGAGCCTTCATATTTCAAATTATGCACGGAACACTGTCCCGTTCACTTGGCGCTCCTGGACGAAGTAGCTTCCTGCCATCAGCTTTTACATCATAGGCTGTTGAGATTACTTGTACAACTCTTTGAATCGCCTCAAGACGAATTGGAAATATTAGTTCAGGTGAGTTAATTGTATTATCCACCTGATAATACAATAAACTCAACGCTTTTGAGAGCTTTCAATTATTACATTTTATTTTCAATTTTTGAGGTCTTTTTCCTAAGGTAGAGGAAGGAACCCTATTACTAAGCCTGCAACCTATGTCCGTCTTAACTTATTAGCGTTTGAAACTTAATAAGTAGCTGGTTAACTTTATTACAAACATCTGATTATGGCGGATCTAAGATTATTTCGCCATAACAATGAATAAAATAATACAATTGATGGCGTAATAGAGTAAACGTATCTTCTAGTAAACGCTTACACACGCACGTCTGGATTAGATTTTTTTTTAACATACCGCAGCGACTCTAGACTAGATTAGATTTTTTTTTAATATACACTAAAACATGAAATTTGCCGCGGCTGGGAATCGTACCCCTCATTTCGCAGGCAGGGCTGGCCTAATATTTTTTTTGAAGTGTGTTCACCAGACCAATCATTTTTTTTCCACTATCCCACGACCTGTACATGTTTCTAGTACACGGAAAAACTATCACATCTTTAGGTTTGGGCTTTAATTTTTGGATGTGTTAGCATATATTCATACATAAATAGAACATCACTCCATCAATATTGTGACTAATCATGTTATCTATTCCAGTTGGAGTTGAAAAAGATGCTTCTAGATCGTATGGTAAACTTGCTTAGTCGCGGCTGTGTGGTTCCTGTTCTAAGATACATCAAACAGTGCTGGCAACGCGGCGATACAGACATATCTTTGATACGATATTTCATTACAGAGGTAAGAAAGAATGGCCATCGTATTACAATACAATTCGTACAAGTCTATCAAGAATAATAGCGATCTTAGTGTTTTAAAACAAAACATTAAGTTTCGAACAATTCGGAAGGCCTACTTTTACTGTAGCGGTCTCCCAAGTCTGAGATTTTGATGTTTCAAGCGTTCGAATGACGAATGCAACATGGATTTGTATGGAGTAATTTGTGTTTCAAACAACGACCGTTAGGGGCTAGTTACCAATAATCCCCTTATTATATGCACACCACACGAAATTAAAACGTTGTGTATTTGAGTCATTTTGTTTAAGATGATTAAGTGCAGCACGCTGACGAATGTGCTCATAAAATACACCTTGGCGGATTTGAAATTCGCTGCACGATATTTTTGTGGATAAATTAATGAAGCCAACAATATATTTTGCCATCAGCCATTATCTGTCGAACCTCAAAACAGACTTGAAATCAAAAATTTCAGATTGTATTAGGATTGTGTTGTATAAATTTTACTTCATATAGACTACGATGACATAGATGAAGAAATAATTTTGGACATAATTTAGATAAGATTGAAATCTTGTTAGCGAGTCCACAGTATCTTTACACAATTCTCCTGAGTGGTGCGGTGAATATGAAGCAACCTTAGCCCCTATGAGTCCCGGCTCCGGCGACTCCGCGCGTTTCTCGTGTCATAGAATTTCATACTAAGAACTCCAATATGCGATACCGCCGTGATTGTTTTTAATGTATTCGCCGCATTTGACATAATTTTTTTTTTTTAGGTTCTTGATGCCATTGCACCACCATACACGCCAGAATTCGTGCAACTAGTTTTACCAATGGTTGAGAATGAAGAGATAACGGGCACAATGAGAGCCGAAGGTGAAAATGATCCTGTGTCGGAGTTTATAGGTATGCGTCATTATTATTACTATTATGATATTTACATAATAATGGAATGTAAATCTGTTTAAGTAATACAATATTGCGAAATTAATTGAATAACTTTTAAAAGTGCCAAATTTCAATAGTAAATAGTTGTATATTTATAATTTTTTTTTGTTTCAGTTCATTGCAAAGCACACTATGTTGTGGTGTAGGACACAATGGTATTACTTTAATATAAGAAGAATGTTTTCCTATTCAATTTATTAAAGAAAAATTAAATTCAATTGTTATTTTATACAAACACTAACATCCTCTAGCAGATTTCCTTTCATAATATCGTTTCAAAGCTAGTTCAAAAGCCTCGCCCACTGTTCTCTTCTTCCAAATATCTATTTTGGGAATAATTTCTGCATTATCTTGTTTTTTGTTTGACATATCATTGACTTTTTCTACTAGTAATTTCTTTTCTGGGGTATCAGACTCTTTTATCTTAGTTGCATCTGTATCAGTAATAGGTCTACTTGCTTTATCCTTTACCAGCTCAGTTTCCTCATCACTAGGATCATCAACAGAGAAATCTGAATCAGCATCTATATTTTCTTCAAGTGTTTTATTTTTCTTAGCCATTCTGATATTTTCAAGATTAAATCTGTTAATTTCATCATCAGAATCTTCTATTTCGCCCTCAGAAAGATATTTTTTGGAATCTGATAACTTTCTTTTCCTGTAATTCCTTTTCTTTGAGATATCAATGGATTCTTTTTCTTTCTTCTCTATTAGAGTATTTTTAGTGACATCTGTATCAAGCATAGTATGAGTTTTGTTTTCTTTATCAGTTCCCAATTTTTGCTCATATAAATGACGATAGAAGCCACCTGAAATTAAAAATTTCATTTAGCCAATAAGAACCCAACAGGATCTTTATTCTTTCTTCAGTAACATCTAAGCCTAAAAAGCAATAAAGTTATACCTAAATCCTGTTGTTTAGTAACATCTCCAATTCTTTCCAAGTATTCTTCCCGTTTTTCCTTCTCTTCTTCCTGCCGCATTTCTTCTAGCTTCTTTTTATATGCAGTAGTAACAAATACTTCTTTATCCTTGAATTCTTCCCCTTCCTTTTCTCTTTCTTTTTGAATCTATAAATCATAAAACACAAACCTGTATAATGCCAATATGTAGATAAGTATAAATTAATAGGTATTCAGGTTAACATTCGTTTATTTAAATTCTTTGTCTTCAAACCATCATTGACATTATTAGAATTTCATGTATTAGGTATCTGTTTTTTAAAGCATCCCTGTCAGAAATCATATAAGTAAGGATAATTTTCAAACACCGGATCAAATTATTCACTAGCAAATTTTGTGATAAAACATGTTTTTTTTTTTAAATATGAATAAAACCTTCTTAACTAACTTTTATTCTAAACTTATAATTGATAAAAGTTACTGGACAAATAGAAATAGGTATTAAAAAAACCTAAAGCAAAAGGATTTCACACATCATTAAGAATTATGGATCACTTTGTCTTTACTGGCTGAATTCTGAACTAAATATTTGAAGAGATTTATCATACCTGTCTTTCAATGCGGCGTTCACTTTCAATTTTCCTCTTATTTGCAGACTTCATTAAATTTTCAATGTAACGCGGCTTCTTTTCTTCCTTTATCTTCTTTATTTCTTTTTCTTTTGTGTCAGTCATTTTATCATATATTTCATCATATTGATATACAGTAGGATCCTCTAACATAGCTTTCTCTTGACTGATTTTAGCCTACAACAAGATATATTTTTATTATTATAATTTCAGTGTTTTCAAAGCAAAGGTAATAAGTGACATAATTAGTTAGCCCACCTGTCTCTTAATTATGTCACTTGGGCGAAGCAGCATCGGCTTTTTAGAAAATTCATCCTCTGAATCTGAATCATTTCCAAAGACATTGCGAGCTGCTTGAAATTTTGGTGCAAGTCTTCCTTTATCTGATAGGATAAGGCCATATCTGTAAGTAAAGAACAAAAGGTCTTTTGCCTAACTCTACTATAGCTAATTACGACTAACCTTAAATTTGAAGTATACTTACTTCTTATCACTCATGATACCACAAAATCTGATTTATAATTAAATTGAACAAACTTTAATGTTGCTTGTCAAAACTTTTTTGCCAAGGTAGATATTATTTGATTAACTTTCTGTTTTTATGATTTCGCTAAACAGTAACTACGTCCTGGAAAAAATTATAATATTATTTAAATATAATAACCTACAAAAATAAAAGTTTCTTTTCCCATAGACGTGTTGTCCATAGACATGATACATATAACAGATGACTGGAATTCAGATGGCTATAGCTTATATATGTACGGAAATTCTTGTAATGATTACAATTATCTACTTACAGTCATTGGAACCATATTAGTAAATCAATAACAAATGGAGAACCTAGTTTTCTAACTTTGCAGCTTTGCCTCCACGTATATATTATGGTAATAAAATGGTTATGTGATCTTTTATCTTTGATTTTGTTTACGTGTCCATACTTACCGCACAAAAGAAAGTTATACAAATAAATAAGTTAAAAGACACTTAGCTCAAATCAAATACGAAAGAAATTGTACACAGACAGTACTAACCTAGATTCAATTCATAGGATTATGGAACTGACTAGGGATGTCGATAAGCATCGATGTTAAGTCCGCGAAAAGGTCGATGTTACGAGAATAATATCGAAATCATCTTTACACTAGATGTCATCTATAAACACAAACCGAAAACTCAGACAAAAAAAAAGAAAGGTGAACAACTTAGTAAAGCCGTAAACCATGCCCAGCGATCGTCAGTAGGGGTCGTGATGTCATGACGCATCATTGAGGTGAGTAATTTTATGAGAATTATGGTTTCCTGCGTTTTTAAAACGTGTAAAAACAACATCAGATCAACAAAGAAGTCGGACGGAATAACTTTTGTCTTGTAAGTGTTAATAATAACCTAGACTCTAGTTTTTTTTCTTGGCTTCACACGGCTTGTGTATTGCCATTCTTCTGTTGTAAGGTTGCATGATGATTTATTTTTTTAAGTAAAAATTTGGGAAACTTACCCGTATAATCATTGACAGGAATCAGAATTAGGATAAGGAAAAGGATCAGTAGGGCAAGAATATAGCAGATATATTAACAAACTAGAACAATTAACACAATTATTATTCGTGTTACCGAGATATTTACCATGATTTGTGAGTTTTGTTGACTCCCGATATTTCGACGCAGTTACATGCGTCATGGTCCCGGGCAAATGACATGGTCCCGGGACCATGACGCATGTAACTGCGTCACAAATCATGGTAAATATCTCGATAACACGAATAATAATGTTCATAACCATGATAGTTTTAAAATTTATAATTAACACAATGCAAAAGAATTCAATTTTGATATCATTTTTACATAATAAAGATATTGGTATATAGAATAGTCTAATGTAGCAAGAAGGATTATTATATGAGAAGGAAGTGGAACACGAAGGGATTTGAGAGTATGAACAATATGAGAGTATGATTTCAAATTACTCCAAACGACCCAACGCTCATACGTCGCCAGCGCCATTTTGATTTGTATTTTTGTCTCCAAAGAAAAAAAAAAATTACATGTTTTTCCGTTATTTACTTTATGTGTTCTATTTCTCATGCAAGTTCATCTGCATGAAAGTTATTTTAAAAGTGGTAGTGCAATGTTAGTGTTAATTCTAAACACTTTAAAACAAAGTAAAAAAGGGAAAGACTGAACAACTATAAAAAAAAATAATTAAATAATCACATGCAAAATTTCAACTAGGGTGAATTTCTTTTTGGCCGTTCTTTGAATCTGAAAATTGAGTCGCGATTTCATTTATGTACTCTGTTCAGTATTCGAGTATTTCTCATTGGTAGTACTTGTAAAATCGAGTACCAGGTCTTCCAAGTACGTGCAGCCAGGGTTCATAATACTTTCTACTAGTTACTTCCGTACTTCCGTGCTTTACTTCCAAGAGTTGGAAGTAAAGCACTCAGCGTTGCTCGCCCGAAGCCACGTTATGAAAATACTTTCAACACCAAGGTTTTCATTTAGGTACTAAGTTTCGGTACTTGGAAGTACAGAAACCTAGTTGCGTAAATAACCTCCTTCGAGTACTATAAATACTTGAAACTTCTACTCGAGTTTTTTTTACCGAGTAGTGAGTACTCGAGTGCTTGAGATTTACAAGACATCACTAGTGTGGAGACGCTTAATCTTACGTCTTACGTCGTATCGTATCAATTCGTATCTTTTATCTAGTGTGTCTGTGGTTCTTTGGTATTATTTGGTCGACTGTGTTTTGTATACATTTCGATTATCAATTTTGATAGTGAAAATGATGAAAGTAAAAACAGACGAATTGCCTGGTAGTGCCAAACATCTGTACATAAAGTTTTACTGTGAAAGAAAAGGTGGAATAAATGAAGTGAGTTCATGAAGAATTGTTTGCTGGTACAATAAAATGCACAGAGAGGCCTGTTCTGCTCCCACTTTTTATCATTGAAGCCTAGAGCTTTTGTTTTCCTCTTTCGATTCATACTTCATCATTATCACATGGCACTTATTGTCATTTCTTAACACAAATAATAAAATTATAGAAATCCCTGAAATTATCATTTTCATGTAACAAGTATTTTACTTGTTCCTATTGTCTTTGTTATTCAAATTGAATGTTAACTTCATTTTATCACTCACATTCTTTGGACACTTGTAAATTGTGTGGCAGACATAAAAGTTATATGGAAGAAGTGAACTGAATCTAACCAAGCCCCATGATTTTGTCTTACAGATAAACTTAAAAAATGCAGCCCAATCGTGGCTTTCTCTCAACATATCTAAAAAACAGTACTTCATAGATACTATTGCAACAAAATATGCTGTTGATAAAGCTCAACGAATAATTAAAACAGAGCCCTACTTGAAAGAAAAAAATCCTATTAGAGATGGAGACAACAGTAAGGTATGCAACAACATTGCAACAGAACATGTGGCTTCTGTACAAGATGAGAAAATGGAAGACAAACCATCCGGTGATTTACCATCTACAGTAGATGATGGAATTGAATCAGATAGTTCAGGCAATCCACATCCTGAGGAAAATGTTGTGTAAGTTGATAGGTTTCTTTTCAGAATGTGATCACTTATGGGATAAGTATTAGGAGTACAAATAAGATTCCGCCGTTTTATTGTAGATGGCGCGGCACGGAGTTTCAGTTAGCTTTCGCAGATGATAACCGGCTTAAAAAATAGTTTGGACATTCAAGAACAACATAACCTATTAATATCATTGATTTTATATTGGTAAAATATAATTTTTATAAGTTGAAAATGTCAAAATTTGAGCCAAGTAAGCGTCATTTGCGGGAAATATTAGTTTACTTCTTTAATTTAAAGAAATCTGCTGCTGAGGCGCATCGATTGCTCGTAGAAGCATATGGTGAGGTTGCTTTGAGTGAGAGAACGTGTCGAGAGTGGTTTCAAAAGTTTAAAAATGGTGATTTCGACGTAGAAGACAAAGATCGCAGTGGAAGGCCAAAAATTTACGAGGATGCAGAATTGGAGGAATTATTGGAGGAAGATTCATCTCAAACACAAAAAGAACTTGCTCTAACATTAGAAGTCACTCAGCAAGCAGTCTCACATCGTTTAAAATCATTAGGAATGATTCATAAACAAGGAAATTGGGTTCCGTACGAATTAAAGCCGAGAGATATTGAACGCCGATTATGCTTAAGTGAAATGCTGCTAGCTAGACATAAAAAAAGGGTTTTTTACATCGTATCATAACTGGTGATGAGAAGTGGATACATTATGACAATCCAAAAAGAAGAAAATCATGGGGATTACCTGGCTACGCGTCAACATCAACAGCAAAACCGAATATTCACGGAAAAAAACTTATGCTGTGTTTTTGGTGGGATCAGCTAGGTGTAGTGTATTATGAGTTGCTTAATCCGAGCGAAACAATTACTGGAGCCCTCTATCGAACACAATTGATGAGATTGAGCCGAGCTCTGAAGGAAAAACGCCCTCAATACTATTCTAGACACGAAAAAATTATTCTTCTGCATGACAATGCTCGTCCACATGTTGCGGCTCCCGTGAAAAAGTACTTGGAAACACTTGATTGGGAAGTGTTACCCCACCCGCCGTATTCACCAGACATTGCACCGTCCGATTATCACCTGTTCCGGTCCGTAGCACATGCTCTGACGGCGCAGCGGTTCACATCTTATGAGGATACCAAAAATTGGGTTGATTCGTGGATAACCTCAAAAGACAAGGAGTTCTTCAGACGTGGGATTCGAATGCTGCCTGAGAGATGGGAAAAAGTGGTTGCAAGTGATGGGCAATATTTTGAATAAATTTATATTACCGTTCTTCTACGATAAATATTTAATTTGTGTTAAAAACGGCGGAAACTTATTTGTACTCCTAATAGTTATCTTTTTTGTCATGCTAGATTGATTTTATTCTAACTGGATTTCTACTCACAAAACAACAACATAACAAGTTGAAAACTCAACAAGACTAAGCCTAACATGTACATATACAAAAAAATGTACATAATATGTAAATCAAAAAATTGTGTTTGATATCACATATACTATAAATTGTTCAATATTTACTACATGTTTCATAGCAAGAAAAATTTTGATTTATATTTTCAATACACATACTGAACCCATACAACACTCGTTTTTCTCTATAGTCAGACATAAAATGATTACTCAGGTTATTTTATAAGGAAAATGACCACAGTGAGAACAGTGCTAAAAGAAATGTAATAATGAAAAAATATTGTTAGTGTAATCCACATCAAAATCATGAAAATTGTCAAACATTTTACTACAATTTTGATAGTAAAGTAATTGACAAAACAGATTATTTGATTCATTCTAATGGACAACTCCACCCACATGGTGAATGTGTTTGGTGGAAGCTTAAAGTAAGACATTATATATTATATTGTTTTATATTTATTCCAGAGAACAGCTACAGCAAGATGATATTACCACACAAGAAGATGTGGGAGCATGTGGATTGCAGCAAACACAGTCAGTAGCTGCCTACTATAATTTATATGTTTTTTTTTTAAATAATTTACTTTTTTGTTATCTATCTCAAAATACTTTTTTAAATAATTTCCTTTTCACAGGGATTCAGATAAAGTACTGAATACACAAAATTCAATAAAAAATGTTGTTGATAAAGATACAGAGTCCTCAATTGAACATTTAGAGAAAGAAGAAAATGTTTCTCTACCAGAGCCAGTGTTACCTCCAATAAAGTAAGTAAACTTATCAACACTTCCTTATTTGTACTAATCGGAAATGCTGGACCTTGAATTGAATATGTTAACAATGTGCTAGACTTGTAATTTTATTTAAAGGAAAGGAACAGTGACAAACAATCCAACATATAGTACAGTAGTAGTAGTAGAACCTTGACACTGAGTATATATATGATATATATCCAATGAGAAATGAGAAAGGATTTTTCAAATCAGAACTTCAGTTCTGAACAGTGAATATTGGCATTGTTTGGTTAATTTGTTATGTTACAAAAATAATCAACCTACATTTACAATTTCCTTAAAAACGATAAGCTATATTTTGCATATTGTTAATTATGCCATTAATGATGTAAACAATAATTACTCTATCAAACTTCTATACATATAAATACAAAATACAACTATTTTTGCATTTTGCTAACAATTCTCCGAATCCGCATTTCACTAATTCTAATCAATAAAATTTCAGGACTGGCAAAGATCTGTTTGAACTTATAAAGAAAAAGAATGGAGAATCCCACAGATCATATGAGATGCTGACAAAGAGGGAAAAGTTATTTTATGGTCATGCAGTCATTGCCATTAAGAGGGATTATGTGAAGAAATACCGAGAATTCTTGGATAGCTTGTCCAAGAGACAGCTGTTTGATTATTACATGAAGATTTTGGGTTAAATTAACTATACACAAAATTAAACATTCCAATATTTTTAAATAATAATTTATTGTTACATCTAAATCTACCCTACATATAATAGTGTTTTAGTGAATAAGAATAGCATATAATTTGCTTGATGTAAATTAAGTTGCATTTATTAATATTAAGCTTTGAGAATTTAGAATTATAAACTTCATACATAATGTTTCTAATTTTCATCTAACATACATTAAACTTCCTTAACAATGCAATGCTTACATACTGACAAAATGTTAACAGGTATGTAGAGAATAAAATTGAATAATACTTAAGGTAAAGAAAACGAAATCACCAACACACTAGCATCCCATTAAATAGGTGGAAGAATAAATGGTAAAAAACTGAATCCTAGTAGACTTACATGGTTGTGAAACAGTGTATTACGCAATATCGGATTAGAGTCTTCTCTAAAATGCGTAGTGCTTATCTTCGTACGCTGCTAAATAAACATTTTCCCGTGCGAAAATCTAACCTGTGACCTGTGTCTCACTCAGTTAATCGAACAGACTCTATCATCGATCGTTATTCGTGATTATATTAATTCAACTTTGATCTCATCTCACTATCATTTGTGTTTCAGTTTGCTAGAAATCGAATACCTAATTACTAAAAATTTGAAAATTAGTAACGAGGGGAAGCCTAAGTTTTTGCATGGAATTATGAATGTCATTTATTTGCCGCAAACGAGTCCAAGAGCCATACCAGCAACAAATGACGCAAGAAAGACGTGGCTCTCAGTGGCGTGGTAGTCATCATCCCCTGAAAACTTGTTATACCATTTCTTTGCCTTAGTTTCTTTCTTTTTTAGCAGTTCTTCAGCTTTATCTAGTTTCCGATCTACAAACCGTTCAATCTGAAAATACATAAAATGCTTTATTTTCACTTTGTCAATATGTAAACAGTTAGCGCAAAGCAATTAGAATGCGAGAAATGTGCCCGAACGAGCTGACGACCCACCTGGTTAAGTGGTTACCGCCACCCATTAACACGACAATCACTTGAGCAGATGAGATATAAAGAGAAGTAATCCACCGCCAAGCAGTGGCGTGCATCCGCATTGCTGTGTTTCGGAGGAAGGGTGTGGGTGCTTGTGAAATTACAAGCGCATGAGACATTACATCCCCGTCTCAACGTGATAGACGCAACGCGATACGACTTGGGTTTTCTCATACGGTCGTATCGCTGTTGTCTATGGTAACCACTCGACAATAGGTGGAGTATCAGCTCGTCTCGTCACTTTAGTCACATCATTGTCACTTGAAACAAGGATGCAATGCCTCGTGTCGTGTGCTTGAAATTTCAGCAGTGGTGCACACATCACTTGGGTGCACCACTGATGGGCGGCGGATTACCAGATGTGATGTGGTGGTAGTACGTTTTCAACGAACTTGGCACAGGTTCTATTGCTTCTTTGGGTTGTTCCTTTCGCACCACGCGGGGACACATTTATGGTTGCAATCAACATAGTCCTCCGTAAATAGTCGGCTAAGTGAGACTCAGACTAGCACACCAAAGGTTCCGTACCACCCATTGATTATATTATAATATGCTAGGATATCCGCCAACAATATAAAATTTTTAGCACGCTAATGGTTTAAAACCAGGTAATAGGTATGAAAGAAACAGCATTTACATTGACAATGTATTCAGTTTAGTTATACCCAACTCCGTAAGTATGCCTCGGCTGGTTCAAAATGAGCAGCCCATAGTTGCAGATGTACAGCCACCATAGCTGGCAATCCGTCGCTAAGTAGTGGTGCACTTGCTGCGTTTCAGTAAAAAGATGTGGGTCCCAGTGAAACTACAGGCGCATGAGCCGTTACATTCACGTCTCAGTGTTCAACGTGATTCGGTTCGACTTGGTTTTTCTCTTACATTGGAACTGGAGGGCCTGAGTCGTGTTACTATTGTTTATGGCAGCGGCAACTACTTAACATGAAATGTGACTTCAGTTTTACTATAGTCCACACATAACCTTGTTTTTGGAAAAAACAAAACAACAACAACAAGCATTGAATATTTGCATGACTATCCTTTCGATTTAAAAATCTTTTGTAGTAATCACGTTGATACATAGCGACGATGTGGCTCAACACTTGTCAAGTTCCCACAATAGAACGCCAGAAGGATCCACAATGGAGCTATCTACCCATTCGGGGGAAATGAATGAATACATGTATTTATTATTTGTCGAATCAATGCCGTAGTGAAAATGCAAAAATGATAAATCGGTGAAACTTTTGAGCAGAAACATTTTTACACTAAACGCATCGTTTGAGTCAGTTCGGCGAAAAGTAGCCACGTGAAATCTGGCTTCATCTGCGGAAACATTTTCGTACTAATGTACAAACAACTTTCTCAGTTATGTCACCAACTTTGATATATTAGATTACAACAAACATTAATTTATCTTACGCTTATTAGGTACAACGTTGATATAATGTATTTGTTTTGTAGTTAAATGTACCTAAGTACCTACTTTCATTTTTATTTTTAATGGTATTTTTGTGTACTTGTATTAGGTGAAAGATTTATAGCCTTAGCTTAGTGTGAAACTGCTGGCATATTTTTTTTTTGTGAGTCATACAGCCGAAGAGGAAGTTAGAGTCGCAATGAGTCCCATCAGTCATGGGAGGAGCACTATCATGGGAACATAGACAAGTAGCGAGTTTACCAACCCATTTTTTTTAAATGGCCCATTTTGGCACGCAAATATCTATTTTTGCAGTAAAAATGGTCCCCAATATATTACGTAAAATTATTATTTGTAATAAATTGGTCTGATGTTTTTTTATTTAAGTACAAGTTAAAACATGCTGTATAATATTTCTTGTATGACGCCTTTTTCTCCCACGTGAAAATTTCACTATGGATTAAGCTATCGTGGGTACGTAAGCGTTACAAACGGCGACCATGATAAGACATGAAAATTTTAAACCATATAATAATAATACTGAAAAGAAACCATTTTATGTACTGCCTATAGTAGGTAGGTACTTTAATTAATACATAGCTGATATTCTAAGATAAATCCTTTACAAGTACTACATGCAATGTGAGTAGTTAATTTGAGTGTGCCATTTACTTCTAGAAATAAGAAAGGAAGTAATTTAAGTATGTAACATTTTTTTGAGAATATAATCACTCGCCTTAATAATTATAGATATAAATTTATGATGATGCAACACCAAAAAAGAATCCTCCTGTGAACCCAGCTGAATAATATGAATTATTTTTGACAAATATTAATACCTGCAACAAATAGAAACGAAATATTTTGCAGTTATCAGTTTCTGAAATTATAAAATGGTAAACATTTTACGATTGGCAAACTTAGATAACATAATCTAAATTTGTTTGTGTAGGTAGTAGTTTTTATATTTTCATGTGTCCTCCTAATTTTTAATGTCTTGACTGGCGTCACAGATCAGTTATCATCGAACCTAGATGTATGTTCTGTGTCTCGGTGTTTATATGTAATTACAAACAAAAAGCTGATCAGTAATCAGTGATCTGGTTTCAACTAGAAAGTAATCTTAGTTTGGGGCTAGATGGCGCTGTGTGAAATGTCCATAGATATTTATTATTTGAAGAATTCCAAATGCATTAGATTTGACCAAATAAAGTTAAGAATTAATTTTATATTGTTTATCATGTTGATTCATGATATTCTTCAGTAGTTTTTGCTACCTTATCGGGTATACTCTCAACCTAAGAATATCAGCTATAGTTCATATTTATAAGCATATATTTATAAACAAAAAAAATATATATATGTTATGCCACTACTTTTGTACTTAAAAGAAAGTTACATTAGTAGTTAATCCATAAATAAGCCACTAACAAACATAAATAATTAAACTGAGTTTATACATTTAGTATTTATGACATTTTCTTTAATTAGTTTCAATAAAAGGTCAATATGAATGTTGATAATTATATTGATGATGAACCATTTCGTAAAATATAGAATCTCATTTTTCCTTTTATAAGTTTATTTCAAGATTGTTTTTAGAAATTTAAAAGCTTAATTTTTTAGTAGGTAAATTTTAAAAGTATGCATTCATTTGTACCAACTCTACACCTGGATTCTCTGTCTCACAGATGGCATAAGCATAACAAAACTACATGCTAATACACAAAACTATAATTCTGATGGCCTTAGATACTTTGTAAATTTTATGCTCAAGGGCAACCATATGGTATGGTATCTAAGACTGAGAACTAGCTTCATGACAATTGACCCATATTTCTTTTCCACATCTTGTCTCACTTCACATCTCTTACCAAATCTCATCGAAAACACAAAATTAATGAGCAAACAAAAAAAATTGTTTGCTCAAAGATGTGCATGTTGTTATTGAAAGAAATCAAAGTTGAACTATAAGTAGATTGTAATTGTTTAAGAAATATAGAACAACTAACTTTCTCAGTCCAGTTTGGAGCTTTTCCAGTTGCTTCTTTTTCAATCTTGTCAGTGATTTTATCAACTTTTTTGGTAATTTTGTCCCAGTTGATATCAATGTAACCTTTTTGACTTGCAATATGTAGAAGAATCACACTGCCACCTAGACCAACAGCAGCAAATTTTCCAATTTTCATTGAGATGAACCCTGTGATCCTAAAAATGTAAATATTAATTATAAGAACAAGAGCATTATTTTCTAGTCAAGTATGATGTCATCATACAGACAGACACACTTAGTCACAGTTTTACAGTGTAAGTGTTCATGACATTACTGTTTTTTTAGTGAAATTTTACCCAAAATAAAAATATTCATCCCATTGATCTACAATTCGCGAAGTTATTGCGTATTACGCATAAAAAAAGAAAACGTACAGCCGAATTTAGACTCTCCTCCTTCTATAAACTTCGGTTAAAAATATTTAATTTATCCTTTGTGTTATTCCAGGCAATCTATTAGCTTATATTGAGCGAAATTGGCTGTGTTTTATGGGTGTAATCAAAAATATTTATATAAATATTTTTTTTTTTACAACAGAACTTATTTGTTTTTGTATTATCTATTTTTTTTCTTTATAAATTGTTATGATGCGTCGTAATTATATGTGAAGTGCAAACACGTACCATCCTGACGCAGTTCCTAAAATTAGCTGCTTTGTTGCAGAAGTCTGGCCGATGTCTGAGATAGCTCTTTCGATGAAGTTCTTCGCATCGTCTACTATTTTTTTCGCATCTTCAGCTGCATCTTCTGTTTTAGGCCTAGCCATTTTCAATTTGTGCAATACAATAAAGTCACTTCCACTAGATTTTATAGACTAGACTCAGATCAAAATTATGTTTAGTTATGTACCTACAACCTGCCTGATATTATTAGTCTTGGGTAGTTCGCGAACGACCTAGGTTAGAAGAGCGCTCCTTTAAGTGAACTAGTTCGTCAATAATATCGCTCTTAGTTCTTTATATATATTTATTTTTCTGGCGTCCGCTCTATTGATTGAGTGGCGCTGCATAGCTAACCGATTAATTTATTTTTATTATCTATCACCGCTCTTACCATATTTTCTTATGAAATTTATAGTCTATGGTTAAAGTTTTATTAGATCACAATTCACTACAAATATTGCTGGCTCACAATGAAAGTGATAGTAAACATTATATTAATACCACCAGTACCTAAATACCATTTTCATTTTTTGATTAGGTCTACTGAACAATTTAAAAAAAAGAAGTAACGAACTAAATGAGCGAAATAGTTTGATGTAGGACGGCGAATTAAATTGAGCGCTCTAATGGCGACCGACTATGCCCAGGACTAGATATTATGAAGAATGAAGTGAAGAGAAGAAAAGTCAAAGTCACGTCAAAATCTATTTATCTACTTGCGTATGGTTTCGAGGAAAGCTGTAAAAAATGAATAGCAAAATTTGCTTGCCGAGTGTAAAATTTTATTTATTTAAATCTTGAATGCACAATACCAATGCCAATTGTAAAATCTATAGGTCTAGATTTTCATGGTCTTGATTGTTTTTTAGTAATATCAATATTATTATTTGACTTACTCCATCTGACAGTATTTATTATTTATGTTTTATTATTAATAATAGTGTGAAACTAAATGTCGAATTTTGATAACACCAATATAAAATATTTTTTAGTGTTGTGATATTATGATTGTTTGTTATTAACTATAAGGGTTTAGTTATCTTTTTCTTACTTGTGTGAATTAGAACATCCATAGATTCAACCATAAGGTATTTTCCCGTCCACGGTATCTTCTCAGTCTTCAGTCTGTGCGAGTGTCATTATGTGGCGATGTCAATGTCGAATGTGTTGCTAAAGTGGTAAAAATATAACCTAAACTTGGTAAATAACATAAAATGAAGTACTAGCGGAATGCCGGGAAGCATTGTCTCCGTAATTAATCGAAGTCTGTGAGAATATTTATGTATACATAAAAACAAAACCTAAGAAGAACCCGCAAAAAAATAACTAAATAAGAATAATTAAAAACTCTTTCCGAGATTAACCGTAAAGTTTATAACAGATTCGATACGACTGTCAGCAGGAAATCTTATAGAAACTAGAGTATTCCATAAGTGTTCATACATTCTGGTGATAAAGATATACATATTCTGGGGTACAATACTTATTACTCGTAACATAATGCCTGATATGGCTCTTAGTTGAAAAAAAGTAGGTACATTATAATTATGAACATGATTTGGAATCAACTAAGCTGCAGAACCCGGTGCTACAAAGCTCCCGACCTCCGAATCCATATATTATCCATCAGACGAAAATCCAGTCTTAATCTATGGGTACCTATACAAACTAACATTATATATTTATGACAAACAAACTACATGCTTATCACATATTTAATGTTTTCAGCAGGAGGATATAAATACCGAGCTCAAACAGAACATAGAAAAGTACTGGGCTAGTGATGTAATGAAAAGAAATAATAATGTTGGATTTAAGAAGGCATATTATGTTCTTCCTATGTTTCCATATCCATCTGGTAACTTACACATGGGGCATGTAAGAGTCTATTCTCTATCAGACACAATAGCCAGATTTCAAAAATTAAATGGAAATGAAGTAATTCATCCAATTGGTTGGGATGCCTTTGGCCTGCCAGCAGAGAATGCAGCTATTGAACGAAATATTGCACCTAGTACTTGGACTAAATCTAATATAAGTTCAATGAAAATGCAACTTGTTCAGCTGGGATTTAATTTTGATTGGGATAAGGAAATATCAACTTGTGACCCACAATATTATAAATGGACACAAAAGATATTCTTGAAGTTGCTAGAAAATGGCTTAGCATATCAAAGCAAGGTGACATTTTTATATTTAAAGCTTTATTTAAAAACCATGTTTTTACTCTTTTTAAATAAACTAAACAAGTTTAACTTGCATAGAAGCAATTTCTTAGGAAGGATACAGTTAATTTTAAAATTTAAAGTATGTTAAGATCAGTGGGTCAATTGACTGGCCTCACAGCACAGATAGGGTTGTGGGTAAGCTCACTGTACCCACAGGGCTGAATCCACACCTGGGCCTGAAGTCATGATCATGGTGGATTTTTGGGTTGCATCTATTTTAAATTATATTTATTGTGCTGTTCATTCCCAAAGTAAAAATAATAAATTATATAAAATATTACTGAAACAATAGGTAAACACAATGTGAAAAGATGTTCTTTCAAAAAAAACATGCATAGGTAGCCTAATAGTTATATTATACATTTTATATTATTTAAAATAGCACATAAAAAATTATTATGAAAAAAATTATCCCTAATCATTTCAGGCACTAGTGAATTGGGACCCAATAGATAAAACTGTATTAGCTGATGAACAAGTTGATGAACTAGGCTGCTCCTGGAGATCCGGAGCTAAAGTTGAAAAAAAATATCTCACACAGTGGTTCGTACGAACCACTAAATATGCCAAAGATTTATATGCTGGACTTAATGAAGAATATTTGGAAAATTGGAAAGATATTATTAATTTGCAAAAACATTGGATTGGAGAATGCAATGGAATAGTGGTCAGTTTCACTGTTAATGTTGATGGGAAAAATAATATACTTGATGTTTGGACAGATAATCCATATAAATTGATCCATGGAGACTTCTTGGTACTTAGACCCAGTAATGCCCATATTGAGCAACTGGGAGATGTTCAAGTAAGTGGTCTTAAAGCTAGAAATCCAGTAAATAATGCAGAGATTCCTATTTATGTGTCTGATAATATTGAATACCCAGAGGGTAGAGATGTTTACTTGGCTTCCTCATTGACAAATAAAAAAGATAGAGATATAGCATCCTTGTTGAAGTTGAAAATTGATAAAAATTTAGCAGATATTAGTGTTGAAGCTGAAAATCAGAGAGCTATTGAAATTGCACTCAGCAAAGAAGTTGGTGGACATTATGTTAGTTCTAAACTGAAAGATTGGCTAATATCTCGTCAAAGATATTGGGGTACTCCAATACCCATAATTCACTGCTCCAAATGTGGCGCTGTTCCTGTTCCTTACGAAGACCTCCCAGTCACATTACCTGATATTAGCGCATCTAGTACTGGCATACAAACACTTACGAAGATGGATGACTGGGTCAACTGTAGATGTCCTAAATGTCAATCCGACGCCAAAAGAGAAACAGACACAATGGATACCTTCGTTGATTCTTCATGGTATTACTACCGGTTTTTAGACCCATCTAATGATAAAGAACCATTCAACAGGCAATATTTAGAAAGTCACGCACCTGTAGATATTTATATTGGGGGGAAAGAACATGCTGTTCTACATTTATACTATGCACGTTTTATGAGTTACTTTCTTCACTCTCTGGGCTGGACTCCAACTGCAGAGCCATTCAAAAGGCTCCTTGTGCAAGGAATGGTTATGGGGCAATCCTATAAGTTAAAATCTTCGGGTAAATATATACCACCGATAAATGTTGAGAAAATAGGAAAGGAATTTAAAGAGAAAGGTTCTGGACAGCCTGTTTTGGTGCAGTGGGAGAAGATGAGCAAATCCAAATACAATGGCGAAAACCCAGAAAGACTTCTTTCATTGTATGGCTGCGACACGACGCGTTTGCTTATTTTGGCTGATGTACCTCCTGCAACACCTAGGCGCTGGTCAGACGAAAGTAAGTTAGCAGAATCCTAAGTAACCAAGCCAACCATATTATCACAAATATTTGTGATGGAATAGATGAATCTCTAGAACTCATTAATAATGTTTTGTACTTACCTACTTTTTAAATTTTCGTAGTTGAGTGACTCATTTAGTTAGTTGGTGTTGTTAACTGTGGGGTTCCTGTAATTTTTTTTCAATCATTACTTTTTTTTAAATTTTTCTTGAAATGTCCTATTTACAGCTTTACCTGGTGTGTTGAACTGGCAAAAACGTCTTTGGATGAGCATGGGACAATTCCTTCAGTACAGAAATTTTTCTAGTAATACATCAATATCTCAGGAAGAGTTTATCAGCTTTGAAAGTAAAATTAAAGATGCTAGAAATTATTTCGTTGCAACAGCCACTTATCATTTTAAATACACTCAGAAATTGAGTGTTGGCATTTCAAGGCTACAGGGCTTAACAAATACTTTAAGGGTAAGTAGATATTATAGAACAATTGTGTTTAACGCATCAATGCCACCGATGCGTTTCTGCGTTTATTAACACTTTTCTATGTACCTACGATACGATAGTACGTATCATCATACTTTGCTATACATTTTTATATTGCCACCTACAGCAGTTAAGTCGTTCCCTATGTATCTACGCTTTATTTTCTCAATCCTCAACACAAAAGAAATTGCCACCTACTTACATTGAAACTGCTGTGGCACACCCACAGCAGTTAAGTCGTTCCCTCTGTATCTACGCTTTATTTTGTCAATCCTCCACACAAAAGAATAACGTAGGTTACAAATAATTACTACTTTAGATATTTACTCAGTTTTCTTAGTTTTAGCTGTAGCTATTAGCTGTTCTGTACCGCAGTCATTATCATAATTGCTGCGGTACAGAACAGCTAATATGTTATTATCATGATAATAACTCTTTCTCGAATTTTCTCACTGAAAACCGCCTAGTGTCATCTGAACAGAGAAACCTACCAACGTAAGAAGCTGGGTAGGCCCTTGGTACCTAGTTATATCTTTTATTTGCGGTAGCTACAATAAAAATATACATAGGTCTCTATTTCTCTTTTTATCTTTTCATATGGGTTTAATGTTTGGCCAGAGTTAAATTAAGTTATTCCAAAATCAACTCCAATCTCATTTTTTTCAAACCATTTTCTTTGTCCTGCAGCTCTAAATTGTTCAATATGGGATGTCTGTAAGCCCCATTTTTAACAGTACCGTTTTCTCCACAGAATAATGTACCACCTGAAGTGATTTCCAATGGTAAGGAGTTTGAACTTGCTCTAGCAACACTCATAATAATGCTATCGCCAGTCACTCCGCATTTCTGCTCAGAACTTTGGTCCGGATTTCTCTCGGCTCCTAACCGATTGAATGAAAACTCCCACTTAATAAATTGGAACAAAAGTGTTTTGGAACAAACTTGGCCGAAAGTAGACGATGATTTTGAGCTGTCATACATGTGTAAAGTAAGTAACTAATGCAGTCGTGATTATTACTGTTTATCATTGGAATTCGAAGTAGGTAAATATTCATGTTTTTCAGGTGGACGGAGCCGATAAGTGTGAACTCAAAGTTAAAGCAAAAGACCTACCTAATTTGGACCACGAAAAAGCTTTACAAATGATGCTCAGGGAAGAAGCGGTCAAGAAAAGGATAAAGAATGGTATATTACGTACAAAGTACGATTGGTACCCAGATTGTCGCGCCATCTTACATATTTATACAAATAAGAAAGTTCGTCCGAAGGCTGTTAAGGTAGAAGAGGTTGCAAATATAGCAAGTCAGTAAATGTTGTTGTTTCTGTAAAATATTGATAAATATTACTACTATAACTTAGGCTATATACAATATAATAAAATATTTATATAGTCTAACTTTAATCAATATAAACAGAAGTAAATGGAAAAGCATTCAATAATTTTATCGTGTTTATTTTAAAAGCTTTTTAGTGAAACGGTATACGTCTAGCTGTGCCCCGCGGTTTCACCCGCGTTTCATGTTAAAGAAATTTAGCGTAATGCTAGATATAGCCTTCCTCACGAATGTTGCCATCATAAACAAAAATAATTTTGCAAATCAGACTGGTAGTTCCAAAGATTAGCGAGTTCAAACAAACAAACTCTTCATTTATTTATAATATAGATAGATGGCCAGATAAATCTGGCTATATATAAATTTCAGTGTCAGAGGTAAAAAAAAAAGAAATTATTGAATGTGTTTTCATTTACCTTTGTTGAATAAACTAAAATAAGGTTCTCACTATCGAGTTAGTTCTTGTTTTTTTATTGTATTACCGCATTAGATATATTGTAGGTCACAGGTGTGTTTACAACCATAGTGAAAAAGACGCGTTAAATATATAAATTATATTCCTTAACAGATAATTTTACTAACTAGTGGTATAATGACTTAGAATCGTTATCTTTTAGTTCCCCCCTTTTTTCCTTTAAATATTTCTTCATTATAAGCTCTAAAGTTTGCAGCAGAATCCTGAAATATACCAAAAACATATATTAACGACAGTTTCAGTTTATACTAAACTGTCTGTACTTCTATGGAGCTCGTCATTATAAAGTAACTTTTATAGATATTTGGGATCTGGTAAGCGGCGGAAGAGTGACAGATATTTATAATATTTGACAATTAATACATATTATTTTTATTGTCAATCGTGCTAGGTCGAAACATGTTGCGGTTTGATTAGAGGTAACAGCTGTTCTGAAATCTCAAGGACAACTTTCTGTTTTAAACAAGATCACAAGCAAATGAAAATCACTTGCACCAAGTCTACTTGTAATTAAAAATACTTACGGCCACTTTTTGATAGGCACCTTGCCAATGATGTGTTCATTCATAATTCATAATTATATATAAAAATCAGATTTTGACTCGATATGACTCGATGAAAATAGTAATCATGCAGCCGGATCTCGTACTATTATGAATTCAAACTTACTTTTTTGGCTTCTCTCCACTCAAGATTACGGAGACGATTCAGGCCTTTAAGATTACGGTCAAGTATTTTGAGGAATTCTGATCGCGTTATCTTAGGTGTTTCCGTGGTCCCATTAATGGTCATGGGCGCCTTTGTAGAGGCCTGCAGAATGAGAAAGTATAGGTACCAAGATATTACAAAACAAAGAAAATACGTACTTGTAACAAATGAAAAACTTACATTGTCATCAATAAATTGCGCATTCACTAGATCGGATATCTGGTTATAAGCACTTTTTGTGTCATTGACTTGCTGAAATAAAAATTATTTACATGAGCTTATTATGATAGTTCTAAGAGAATTTTGTTAATCGTTATCGTAATGTTGAGATTGCCCAGACTTGCTTTTAAGGCTCGACCTACCGCTGCCGGGATACTAAAGAAGTGTGTGTTTTTATATAGTTTGTTTGCTAACCTCTAAAATGAGGTGAAAAATAGTTCCAAAGAATCCCCACTTCGGGGTGGTTGCGACGTGTTTTCCTCCTTTCGCTGCAGTTTGCCTTGACTGGCGGTCGTGCTCGATAGCATCGTCGGCTGTTGGCTGAAATCAAATTTCTATATTATTTAGGCTTACCAAAAGTATATAGGGGAACCTCGGTTGTAATATTCTTAAAATAACTACTAGCTGTACCCGGAACTTTCTTCGCGACTGCCATCCCTGCAGACTAACTACTATTCGCAATTAGAATAAAAAACATCAAATAGCTATCGTTTTTATGTGTTTCTTTGCTTATTATTTTACAAGAATCAAGAAATATTGAGATTCGGCAATGTCTAACTCATTTCGATGGTCTTACTTTGACAATAGACAATAGACCTATCCATTAAGCCACATACACACACCAACAATTACATTATATACATTACAACATTATATATGTATATATATATATATTACTTAGATATTTAGTTGTTTCTTTATTTGTGTGTCGGCGTAAATTAAATGTTCATAAATAGAAAATGTAGGACGACGAGAAATGACATCCATCCTCGTGGGCCCACTAATAGGGCAAAATGCAGGATTACGAGAAACTCAAGAAAACGTAGTTGATACAATGTTTGCTTACTGGTTGAGCCGTGAAGCGTGGTGCGACAATGGCCAGTATCACAATAGTGATCCACACGAGATCTTGCCATCTGTATGACATCGCTGATCGTTGACCGCCTCGCCAAGATCTGGAAAATATAGAAGCATCTTACAAAATATATAACTTGATGTAACGCAAACGTCAGAAACTCCTATGAGGTTCGCAGGTATGTGCTGCTGTGAAGGTCGTATGTTTCATTGTTTTTTTTCTTCACCTTTTGCTTTTGACCCTTTACTGGTAGATGCGATGTTTTGCCGTATACCTACGTGAATTATCATTCACGTAGGTATACGCTTATCAGTACGCAAGTACTATGCGCTTATTTATGACATTATTTTTTATCAACCATATCAGCCTCTAATGTTCCCACAGCAGTGACACCGGCCTACTCTACCACGGGAGCCCATCCGGATTGATAGATGTATGTGACATCTATCAATCCGGATGGGCTCCGTCTTTAAACTTTTGGTTCTAAGACATGCCAGTTTCCTCACGATTTCCTTCACCGTTTTGATAACGTGGTATTGCGCACATCATTTTTTCATGTGAAAAATTCATTGTGGGTTTAAAGCAGCTACTTTTAGATTGTAAGTCTGCGTCTGTGCTCCACCACGCATTTAGCGCATTTTTTTTTGTCAATAACCATAAAATGTTACGAATAGAAGCACGACAAATTATCTATATATTTAAAATTACAATTTAAGATGTATAAGATGCATGCTCTCATCTTCATAGATGATTTTTAGATTACGGCTTGTGGAAAACCACAGATTACTGCCGCACTTAGAGTCGCTTAACGGTTATTTAGGGCGTCGCTTAGTGTCTCTCAAAATCGATACTAAGGAGCGCCTAAGTAACCGTTAGTGACTCTGAGTGCGGTAGTTAATCACCCGCAAATAAACTAATGTATTTGTACCATATATGCAGATAACACGATTATGAAGTGTTACATCTTTGCTTACTTGAATTTGGTTCATACCATTTACCTAAGAATTTACAAGTAGCAGGTGGAGCAAGTTTCTATCTCAAGAGACAGGTTTGACTTATTTACGTCAATGTTCTCAAAGCAAAATCGTAGACGAGGAGACTCGTCAACCCACAACGCTACCTACACATCACAACTATCTGTTATGGCCGTATGTTTTGATTCCGTAGATATATACATAATACATACATACATACATAACATTAGTTCGGAGTGGTCACCGTGAATGATTCACGGAAACATTGATTGAGAGACATGATGCTACGAGGATCAATCCTACATGGCGGGGATGGGATAAGTAACGGGAATAAAAATAATTTGTTATTTTCGATAATTCATCCGTAATTACTAGCCGTGCATCAGAATCTTCTGAACGCCCACACTTCCATGGGAAATAAAAACAGAACACAGATGCGCTCATTTAAAAAAATCTACCAGTGGTAATTTATCCGAAAGATGACTTCTAAGAAATTGCTAAAATCTTGAGAACTACTAGACAAGCTGCTGCCAGACCCTCACATTATTTCGTAATATAGGCATGACGTGACCATGCAAATCATCTGAAGGTATCGGTGGAAAGACGATTTTATGCTCTTGCTTGAATAGAATTTAGCAATAATTTACGATATGCAGTTTTAATGAATAATTCAGCTGTTCAGGTAAAAGATAAAAATGTGCATCTAGTTATCAAATTAATTTCAAAAATCTTACGATTACTAGTCATCTTAGATAGAATAAATTAACATGAATATTGCGATGCGAATGACCGTCACATCAGAGGCAATCTAGCTTTGATGTGTTAACCCCTAGGTAGGTACTTACGTTACAAACGTATGTGCCGATGTTGCAAATTTTGGATGTCGAAATTATTGGTTTGCCTTCGTGAAGCATTCACTAGATTTTGAAACAAAGAAGTTAATTTACTCACTTGCCACTTCAGAGAATTATCACGTCAATGCGTTTAAAGTGAATGCTTCGGCAGGGTCACACTTTAACATTTACTCTGCATTTGGTTCAGAACAGGTAGCTTACTCTTAACGGTATTGGAGTCGAATTGGATCGAGTTTCTATCCTCTTCTTTCATTTGGTTGCATATCTGGTCCTAATGAGATGTAACGTCGATCCAATCTTAATCACAACCAAACTTAATTTCGAAATCACCCACTAGGTCCCTAATTAAATCGTGGTGCTTAGGTAACATTTCGTCATAGCATATTAGGTTAATGATGATGAAGGTACTTTCAAAGCACTTAAATAATTCCAATAATCACATTCTACCTTCGTGAACATATAATACAAAACGAGCGTTGGTGATATACCAGGTATTAACAAACGGTTCTAACAATCGTGTGTATGTACTAAACACTCAATAGTACAAGATCTGTCAATATTTTAAAGGTACTTTTTGGACAAAAATTAATATTTTGTATTGGTGACAGAAAAAGATCATAATTTCTTGAAGCACGAAAAGGAACTGTTGGTTGATACACTGCTTCCGAAACTGGATTATAATGAGAGGTGATTACCAAAGGACAAACTGCAGTGGGTCGGATGAGGGTAGCGCGCGGGCGCCGACACGAGCAGCACTGAGGCAGGCTCAGGCGCAGGCGCACCCGCCAGCGAACGACGAGCGTCGCAACGCAACACCATCGGGGCCAAGGCCGCCCGCGGTCGTTGCGAAGTTGTACTATTTGTTATGTCAGCTTGCGTTCTACTTATGCAATGCTTTCGGACCATTGAATGCAGTTCGATGGCCTGGTCAATTATTAATTAGGTACTTATTGAATATGTACCTACATTCCTATTATAATTATTTGTAGTGTAGGTAAATATTGGAGTAGCTACCTACCTAGACACGCGCTAATTTTATAAGTTTATTTTAGGAGAGTAATTAATTAAACGTAATTTACAGAGAAGTTTAATACGGTGGTACTGATTGTAGAATTCAGGTCAGACAGGAGGTGGGTAAGCTCGACCTTGAAATTGTAAAAATATGCTACTGACATTTATATTTTTCAGATTTCAAAATCGAAAAAAAGCAGACTTCAATTCTTTCAAAGTAGCAAAAACTCAATTCCGTTAACATGGATGACATATTTTTCCAGTTATTTATAACAACCAAACTATTGAACAGATTTTTATAAAAAAATTATAGGACCAAAAGAATCTTTCAAATAAAAAAAATATTTTTTCAAATCGGTTTATAAATGGGTAAAAAAAAATATAAAAGCTCCTTTTTTGAAGTCGGTTAAAAAACGAGGAGGATCCAAATTGGCTGTATGTTACTTTTATATCTGTAACGCGTTTTGTACCCACTGTTAAAGATCACTTTATTGCTTGTCCACAACCACTCAGGTCTTTAGTGCCATGCACTGTCACGTGTTAACAGATCGGTTACAAAAACTCCTCTGCTGCAAAGTGGCGGGAACATGGGCACGTTTGCTTAAATTGTCGTGAACCCGCCGCGGCCGGACCCCCATCTTTTTTGACATCAGATGCCAATACTCTCTTTGCGACACGCCAACACACACGGCGCGTCGCAACCACCTCGGTTATTAGGCAAGCGGATGGGCGTGAGACGACCCCATGTCTACTATGTGTGACCGGGACCCCCACGACAGGTCTAATCTGTGTCCCTGTCGCCACAACGGCCGCAGACGATAGAGACGCCTCGCAATATTGACACTCCTTTCGGCCCCACCGTGTCCCCCTAACGGTGACCCGCCGTGACCGCCATTTCAACTCATCGATACGTCTTTTGAGATTTGGCATCAGTTACGAACACTTTTTGGATCACCTTCATCCAAATTCCTTCCTAAGCTTCCTCGTGTTCCCGGTAAGGATTTGTAACATAAAATTATCTTTGTTATCGCAAAACTGTATCCATGATTGCTAAGTTTAAATGTGTATATAGATAGTAATGAGCCCTTTGGCCTAATCAAGGAAGTCTCACCAAAATATGACCGCACTGTCAAATCTCAAGGCTTAAAGTACTCAATATTCACACTTATCAATCATTATAAAACCAAGTCCAATACTTTCATACTTTGGTAGGTATTAAAGTATTGGAGTTGGTGAGTATTGGAAAAATATAAATTAAAAAGGCTTGCATGTTATTTTGAAATAATGTATTTGGTGTCAGTAGATATGTAGGTACATATAAAAACATAATCTACTACATAAATTATCTACTTGTAAATTGACCTATAGAATATTATAAACGTAGAATTAAGAAATAATGTCTTACAATTAACTTCTAGTAGAGCTTATAACATAAATTTCTGATTTCATTTCTTTGGAAACTATCTCGTTTTTAAAATCCAAGCAAACTTTTCAAATCCTGCTGCTTGCGTATATGTAATGTACGCCTGTTTTCAATTAATTTAAGATAATTATGATGACTCAAATATTGAGTGTGGAATAATGAATTTATTATGATACATTAGATAGCGCATGTACCTGTTCGTGATGTGGCGAGCCTTGCGCATGAATTTACTGAATTCTTACAATAAAATAATGAAGTAGATAATAGGTACAATACTTTATCAATCTTTTGATCGTTATACAATATAACAATATACTCGTGTATATATATATCGCTATCGATCTCGCTCTATTTCGTTGTGTTCGTTTTAGTCAAAACAGGTAAACATTCTGTGAAAGTTTTCAATAAATTAAACATTTTGAATGTACAGTCGTATACGATCTTGAAATAAAAGATTATTCTACAATCCCACTCAGCAATCCTACAAAAAACAGCTGCCATATACGAAACCTCAATAAAATTTGTGTAAATTTTGAATGCGTAATAAATAGAAGATGACTCAAATTCGTCAAACAACCTAGCCAAGACAAGAATTTACTATAAATATATATTTTAACAGAACCTATGAAGTGACTAGCTCCATCTTTCTATATTTCTTCCGAAGTGTGGACACAGGGTCCTTGAATAGAATTGGATCGAGCCGCAACACGGAGCGGAGCAGCGGCATGTAACCCCACGCGGTGGCGAACGTGTTCAAGCACGACTGCCTTTGGATGAAATGCTCGGGGTCACTCCAAGATGACCTGGAAAGCCAAACATATTGGTTAGGCTCTTAAGAAATCCAGTTTATTTGCAACGTTGCGGGGGCGGATTATGCAAATATAAAACTCAACATCCAATGCGATGTTTCAGTGTTTCATCGTTGAATATCAACCTCGTTTACCTGAATAATCTACCTATCTAAATTATACAGATCTCTTTTAGTCAACATCTGCATTATCTCGTTTCTTCGCTCGAACATACGCCGAGCCGCATATCGCTCGATCTGATTCGATTTACAACACAATATCGCTCCGTTCTCTCTGGTACGCGATGCATGCCAATAATATAGTTTTAGTACAAGCTGATATACGATTCTGGATTTTCTCACGATATATAGATTCAACATCTATATTCGATTTGAAACGTCCATCCCTACCTGTATCTGTGATGCGTCGCCTTATAGCGGCGGCGCTGCGCCAGCTTGAGCGGCGGACGTCGCGTAAGGTGAGCCACGAGGCAGTTGAGGAGTATGTCCTCGCAGTTGGCAGCGCGTCGCACGGCGTTGCGAAGCGCAGGCGCTCCCGCAGCGTACAGCGCCAGCGTCGCACGGTGCACTAGAGCTGCGCCCGGAAGCACCATCGAGTACGCGCTGCCCCATTTACTGCTGTAACCCCACGAACCCTACGGTACAAAGGTTCAAAGAATATTCGTCAATAATCCTGTGATACAGAAAAACGTTCACATGGGCAAGAAGTTTCGTATAAGGTAACATTTGGATCGGTATTAACACGTTCAGTGCCACCGACTCGCCCTGAGAGTTCACGTAAATCTTATTCCAGTGCCGACGACTCGCCTGGCGAGTTCACTATTTTTCACTAATATTTCCAAAATGCATCAGTATTATCTGCTTAAAATTATAGTTTATACTAAATATATGCTAAACTAAAGAATTACGTGGTGGGCCGGGTGCGGAGACTCCGTTCATATTTTAAAGGAAAAAACTATTCTGCAATGCCTTGAACTCGCTAGGCGAGTTCCCTGACATAGATCCTCAACCTATTATAGTAAATATGTACATACATAAATAATAATAAAATATGTACAGACAACGACGCCGACGTCAACATGCGTTGCATGGACTACCTACATATTTATATGTAATACGGAACTAATATACAACAAACTAGTTTCATTTGGGGGTATAGATATTGCATAAACTCACACGAGACGGTTATAGCATTGTAGTAGCAGGTGACTTTAATTTGAACGTGTTAAAACCTGACAGTAAAGTTCGTAAATTCATTAACATATTGGACAATTTTATGTGTAAATTAGTAATAGATAAACCCACGAGAACGCAAGGTAATAGTTCCACATGCATTGACAATTTTATAATAAATTTTGATAACGCTCGTGGTGTAGTACTCGATAATAAGTTTTCGGATCACAATGTTATTAAATTGGATATAATTATAAACCGCTTTGTTAAAAAAGAAGTCAATTGTAAATATGTAAGACAATTTTCCTCATCCGCCTGTAATTACTTTCACTTTCTTGTAAGACAAGATTACAACAAACTTAATGATGAAATAGTTAATGCTAGCGATCCTAGCGCAAAAATGAACATTCTATTGAATGCTTTAATTCACTATTTTAACGTGGCATTTCCTAAAAAGAAACCAAATATACAGAAAACAAAAAACTGGGTCACTAAGGGTATACTTGTGTCGAAATCTCATTTAATAGAAATGGAGCAGCTACAAGACATTCAACCGAATGATATCTTGCAGAAACAGATAAGATTGTACAGAAAAGTTCTCAGGAAGGTTTTAAAAAGAGCTAGAAAGCTGCAATATGCTCACCGCATCAAAAAATCCCAAAACAAAATAAAAGAATCGTGGAAAATAGTTAACGAACAAATCAAGAAAAAACATGTACAAAAAGATTACAAAATTTCTGTAATAAACCCAGAAACAAAAGAAAAATTGGATAATCCTCAATTAGTTGCCAAACTTTTTAATAATTTTTTCATTAACATAGCAAAAAACGTTACTAAATTTATTAATATTGATAAGGATAAGTGTATGACATATCTAAATAATGTTAACAGACCAAAAACAAGTATAAAATTTAATTTAGTTAGTAAAATAGAATTTTTAAATGTAATAAAGAGCATGAAAAATAAGATGACAACAGACATTTATGACATGAGCAGTAAGACAATGAAGGAATTAATTTTGAGAAACAAATTACTGATGGATTTAACACATAACGTCATTAACTCCTGTATAGCAAATGGCGTATTTCCAGACTCACTGAAGTTTGGACGTGTAATTCCACTCTTCAAAAAAGGAGAACGGCAAGATATAAATAATTATAGACCCATCTGTATTTTACCGACATTATCAAAAATTTTAGAATTAATTATAAAAAAAAGGATTGTTGAATATTTTGAACAAAATAATTTATTTAATACGGCTCAATTCGGATTCAGAAAGAATAAATCCACTGAAATGGCAATTAGAAATGTATGCTACTTTGTACTAAGAGCATTGGACGAGTCGCAAAAATGTGCCAGCATATTTTGCGACTTATCTAAAGCTTTTGATTGCTTGAACCATGATATATTACTAAAAAAACTTGAATATTACGGATTTAGCGGCAAAGAATACAAAATGATGTCCTCATACCTATATAACAGGTCACAAAATGTTTACATAAATGGTGCAACATCAGATCTAGCCCACATAGAAATAGGAGTCCCACAAGGATCTATTCTGGGACCAGTATTATTCCTTATTTATGTTAATGATTTACCAAGTAGCGTTCCAGAATGGGCTTTTATTAATCTTTTTGCGGACGATACTCATGTTGGAGTTAAGGAAAAAACTATTAATAGCTTAGATAATCGAATTACTCAAACCTTAGAACTACTCAAAGAATGGTTTGAAGCTAATGGTATTGTCTTGAATGCAGACAAAAGTATTGTTATTAGGTATCAAACTAAAAAGTCAAAAGAAAAGCAAAATATATTAGATAATGTTTTCTTAGGCTACACAGTGGACTACTCACTTACTCATATTTCACACATTGATAAAGTCTGCAAGAAACTGGCGAGTGCTAACTATGCCCTTTTAAAATTGAAATCTACAATTGATATAAAGACTTTAATATCCGTTTATTATTCGTATGTACATTCTGTAATTAGTTATGCGTTGACTGTGTGGGGAAATAGCTCAAATATTAATAAAGTCCTAGTAAGTCAAAAGAGAGCCGTGCGAATAGTATGTGGACTGAGGAAAGGTACATCGGTGAAAAAATATTTTAAAAAGTATAAAATTATGACTGTTATCTCGCTATACATTTACAAAAGTTTATTAGAAATACACGAAAACAAAGACTTATATTTAAAAAAGATGGACATTCACAACTACAATTTAAGAAACAAAGATAAACTATGCTTACCCGTCACTAAATTGACAAAGGTGCAGAAACAGGGAGAATATGTAAAAATATTGATGTACAATAAATTACCTTCAGAAATTACGAACATACAACACATATCAGATTTCAAAAATAAAATAAAAAAATTCTTTGAAGGAAATGCCTTTTATAGCTTAAATGAGTTTATGGTCATGAATCTAAAGGAGTATTCATTTTTGTGTGACAAATGAAATATCAAAATTGACAATCCGCTATGAGCTACAATTTTACATTATAACTTGACATTCTTCTTCTTTTTAATTTTTAATTACTTGACATTATCTTGACCAATTTATTTTAATTTTAATTTCAATTTAATCTCAAAATGTATTTAAATTTTGAAACTAGACTAATGTATTTAAATTTTTGTTATTCTTATTATTGTTATTCTTATTTTTATTTGATTGTAATTATTTATTGACGCGCCTTATGTGACATCCATTGTCATTTGGCTAAATAAATGAAATATGAAATATGAAAAAATATAATATGGGTTTTGGTGGGAACGTGGAAGGAGCAGTGTTGAGGTTTTATCTATTTTCATTAATTTAGTATAATAATGGAGTTTTAAAGTGTAAATTAGGAAGAAGTTTATGCAACAAAGGTCTGTGCAAGTGTACAAATGAAGTGAATGTGACATAATAGTGTACAACGCGTCATTTCATGTTTTCTCCAAAACTCCACGGGAAGCATTGGTAAGGTTGCCTTCACTTTACTAAAGCATGACATGACTTGACTTAGGACCGACCGACGGACTTATGACCTATGACGACTGACCATTCGACTATTTTCGCCCAAATTGGGCAAATTACTTGAATAATTTATTCATTAGGTACTTGATACTGGCTAAGAGTGCTGTGCACGGAGCCATAACTAAAAAAAACAAGCTTTAGAAATACAAAATTATCGTAATATTTGGGATCACATATATAATAGCCATATAATAAATCTTGTGGATTTGTAATCGGGTAAAAACCTTAACAATAACCAAAATTTAAAAGGTTGACAACCACTGCTTAAATTACGAAACAAACTTACCTTTTGTTTTATCCAAAGATATTTTTGCCATTTTTACAAGCCGAATAGTCCTTAAACACTTTTTAATTGCGTTAAACACGTTAAGTACACTGTGACGGCCACAAAAATAACAAAACATAGAATTTACCCTTACGTAGTGCCAGTGAACTCGCGTGGCGAGTCGATTATATTTATATTGTAGTGCCGGCGACTCGCCTAGCGAGTCAACCGGAAAATGTAGGCGGCATCCGAGAAGACATCATGAAAATCGTAGCGGTAATGAACGTGTTAATCCATGTCTAGCTTGAGAAGAAGAGATGTCTTGGATATTACCTTAGCTTCGTCCCAAAAGTGCGTGCGCGCCGGGTAGCCGACGATACGTTCCGGGAAACTTTGCCACACGAGGAATGCGAAATCTAACTCCTCGGCGAGAAGAGGCGCGTCTCCGTCCAGTGAGAATACGGCCGCGGTCGGCACTGCCCAAAGGGGCTGCCATCGCGCTGAAACGCCCTCCCTACACATATTATGAAACATTTTTTTTATGACTGTCCCCTCATCGCACTTGCTGCTATCTATCTCTGCCTTCTGCGCTGTAGGTCTTGGTTTCGATTTCAAGAAGTTTGTTCTGTTAATATGTAGACGGTTCTTCGGTTTTTTGTGTAAATGTTTTTTTTGTAACAAATTGCGTTTTTACAAGAAATACAATTTACAGGTAAACTTAAACAGAAAAACCCTATCGAAACACAAAATTTCATCCAAATCCTTAGAGCCGTTTTCGAGATACGCGAATAAAATATATACAAGAATTGCTCGTTTAATTATAGTTATAAGTACATGGATAAGCGAGATTCGCTCGGTTTGTTTTTTGTAAACCCGTGTTTTATTGGTAATTATATTTATTAAATATTAATTACATATTAATTAAAAAAATAATTACATTATTTCTATTGTATGTGAGCCCTTGTGCAGGCAACCCGGAGAAAAGCTAAACTCACCCAGGATAGTGTGTAGTAGCATCTAAGACGAGAACGGGCAACGGCTCACGAGTGTCGCCCGCCAAACGCAAAAGAGACTTCAATGAAGGCGCAGCACGCTCGCTGTCCCACACGAGGACAACCTAAAATACAAAGAAGTATGTAATTAACAAACCAATATTATTATAGTCTCGTTTCCATTTTAAGACCTCCAATTTCAATTTACCTTTTCACAAAACTCGCTACTGGCAATATTGGCGAGTAGCTTATGTAAAGCGGGTGAAGTGGCTTGCACATAGAGGAGGGCTGTAAATGAGTTACCAGGAGTGGGGGGCGGGGTGGGCATTGGCAGGGCGGGCGCCGGGAGCGGAGCGAGGGGCGCGGAGGGCGCGGGAGGGGCGGGCGGCGCGGGGCAACCGAGAGGATAGTGGGCGCGCGAGTCTCCGTACGAAGCCAGTGTATTCAACGCTCCCGGCGACGCATTCCAAATCAAAGCTTCACGCTGCCTTGATAATTTATGGGCTGTCACGCGCTCCCATAAAATCTGTAACATATTTCTTCTTTCTTTATAGATTCGTGTGCATATTGAAGCTTGTAGCGAAAATATCTGTAGTATTTGTGTACTACAGATAATTTTATTTTAGTCGCTGCAAGCTTCAATTTAGGATCCATTCCTACTATGTGTGTGGGGTACTGTGTACTCCACACACGCCGAGTTTCAATCCGAAGGTTGCTGATTCAAAACCATCAATGAATTTTCACTTGACCAAATGTGCGCAATACCACTTTCACGAAACCGACTTGTATAGAAAGTAACATAATGTTATTGTTACTTTCCATACCAGCCTCTACTGAGTATTGAACATTAATAATAATAGAAACATTTCAGAAAAAAATATTATGTTGTCGTAGCCGAAATGATCAATGCATACTTTCAAACAGAAGTATTTTCGTATTTATTTACTACTAGCTGCGCCTCGCTGTTTTCCGGGTTAAAAAGTAGCCTATGTGTTAATCCAGGATATATCCTGGCTTATAAGTCATTCTGAGCCGTTTGAATAGCCGTGAAGTGGAACAAACAAACAACAACAAACATACGTACAAACTTTCGTTTTATAATATAAGTAAGACTATCCGCGATTGGCCATCCTACGAGAACCATACATTTTCCGGATTGAAAAGTAGCTTATGTGCTATTCCAGACTATAATTTATTTGTGCCAAGTTTAAATCTAGATCTGTTCAACCGCTCTGGCGTGATTAATAAACATCCATTTCCTATCCAAACTTTCCCAATTATAATAGTGGTACGATGTTCTTGTGATCAAAAATTAAGTGACTTCCATCTGACCTCAATAGTGGTGAAGACAATTTTTTCAATGGATGAAAAATACAACTCCCAGAGTAACTGTGTCTGTTGACGCAGCGCAAGTATGCGCTCAGGCGGGACTGAGCGCACCAGCTCTGGAACCTGAAAGTAACACGAATCATGATAATTAAATGAATATTTATGGACATTATACACAGCGCCATGTAAACATAGCTTGTACAAACGTTAGAATACTTATATAGTTCTTTTTTTGTAAATACATAATGGTGTAAATTCGTACTATGTTCGTACTTCGTACTATGTTCGTCGTTCAGTTTTATCCTGAGTGGGAATTGAATGCTCCATCTAGCTGGTTTTGATGCTAGTCGAAATGATAACGGAAACCCTAAACTACTAATCCTGAGCCGCTAATTAAACCCATGTCCTTCCTTTAGGTCAAACAATAACTTAGATTTTTAACCATTGTCATTATTGAAATATATTAAAAAAACCGGCCAAGTGCGAGTCGGACTCGCGCACGAAGGGTTCCGTACCATTATCTATAATAATAAAATATAAGTGGCGCCATCTAGTTTCTTCATATGGCCTCTTAAATATTTATGTTACTGGTTTTTTTAGTATTTGTTATTATAGTGGCAACAGAAATGCATCATCTGTGAAAATTTCAACTCTTACTATCACAGTTCATGAGATACAGCCTGGTGACAGACGGACAGATGGACGAAAATTTTAAAAATTTTCTGCAAATAGCTGAATTGAGTGCATTATTAATAATTTCAGTTTCATACCTTACAGAGAACCCTGTTACTAACCCTACAACGTGAGAGTTGATGCATGTTTTGGACAATAAGTTAAGCTGTTTAGAAATTTTTTACAAAATATTTTTGATTATGATTTCTTATCCTAAGGTATGGACCTTTAGTAAGCAGTTTATTTGAATGACTAGGTTACTTGAAATTAGGCTGTTCAAAACTTTTTATAAATTTTAGATAGTTGTACATTGATGGACTATTAATAATTAAATCTCCATTGGCTGAAAATAGCTAATCAAAATTGGATAAACTTTTGGCTGTGTATGAAGTGTGATGATGGGAAGTAGACTGAAATGTTTACCCACTTCCTATCATCATCATCAATTGCTGGTGTGCGAGTAAAATCACACTTAGACAATTTTATCAATACCATCCTTCACTTGTCAATTACCTGTAACAATAAACGTTCATCTGCCCATATAACAGCACGGCGCCAGTCAATTCTTTCATCAAATGGCAAACGCCAACCGTTACTTAGCAACACAGGCACACAACCTGCAGCCAGTGCTTCTAGAAATCTGTATGATCCAAGGCGACGTCCTCTTGCAACGAGGCAAAATGTTGAATTAGCTAACAACTGTTCATAGTCAAACCTAAAATAATTATAAAGATATTATAAATTCCACTAAACAAAATAGGACAAGGGAATTGGATACTTTCAATAACTAACTTATCATATTCTTTGTTGTCCTCATCACATCTTTCATCTCTTAAATCTTTCCAAGACTTGCCATGTCTACAAGTTGTAACCAATATTAGTTTTGCTCCATCATGCAGATGCCACAGCGAGTTTCTAGTCTCGCTGCCTATGCCATGAACATAACGCTTGCCTTTAAAAGCGAGAAGATGACGTTTTGGAGCAGGAAAAGGATTTCCAGGTGCAGCAGGTGGTGCACCACCTCTTTCTGGATGTTCTTTATGAAATAATGGCAGAGAAACATCAAATCCTTCACGAAATATAGTCTCTGATGCACTAGCTCTTGCCAAAATAGCTTCACCCGGATTAAATCCAAGAGCATCTTCAGCATAATCTGGCCAAGTGCCTGCATATAAATTGAATATCAGATGATTACGACCATTCTTCCAGTGAGGCAAGCGAGATAGGCGAGATCCAACATCAGGAACATGTTCTGGAGATAATGGATCTGCATCCAGTGTGTCTATTGCAGGCACAAACAAACAAGCTTCATTAGGGTCCCTTGTAGCATATCGTGACTCTCGGATGACTGAAAGCACCTTGCGGTATGATGTACTTACGGGGCCGTCACTTGGATATACAAAAATTTTAGGATCACTGCCACATTTAGAGAAATCAAAGCATGTTTCCATCCTGCATGGAGCTGCTGCAGATTTAGGCTGTCTTTGCTGGAGTGATGGAGCTTCTTGGAGCTCATCAAGTGTAGCGAATGATTTCAACAGCGCACGGCGGTCACTCTGAGCTAGATCCGACTTCAAATTATAACTCCCGAAATAGCAATAAATTATAAATGCGCAAGTAATAAATAATAAAACAAATCGTTTTTTAGCTTGCATTATTTAATATTTTTATTCTTTATTTTAAGAAAAGATTTATAATAATTTATTATTTCAGGACGATATTTATTATAACAATCCTTGGTAAATTTCTCTGGTACCTTCCCATTTCCTTTTTTAATTTAAGTTCACTCACTCCACTTTAGTAAACCTATATAATTTAAGTAGTCCATTTATTTCTAGTTGAGTTTCGGAATCACTAAAAACAAACGACAAGATTATTAAAACAACACAGCACAGCAGCACAGAACAGAGAAGTCCACTTTATCACTTTAAATTTATGCAATGTAGATAGGTAAGGTGTCTGTGAGCTAGAATTATAGACAGCCCACAGATAATTATATACATCACAGACAACTAATACGACTAAGACAGACATAATCATAGATAAAATACTAATAACAAGATAGTGTACTAGATAGTGTGTGAATTTTATCCCGCGCATTAATTATTATAGACTGTTAGAATAAAGTCAATTTTCGAATACAATTATGCTAAACTTAAAATAAACTAAGCGAAAGTCTCAAACTGGTTTACGTCTTTGTCGTTAAGTCAATAGGAGAAATAAAATAGACAGCTTTATTGATGTTCATTTTATTTCTCCCATTTCTCACTTTCCTTGAGCGAATTAATTTTTCCTTAACAAGTTAAGGATTTTTCTGGCATCACCACGAGTCTCTCTTTTAGTCAGAAATTGACGTAATCATTTTATTACTGCCCTCAGGTAAACTAGTTTACTGTAAATATTGAGAATAGAATAGAATAGAAAAACTTTATTTCGTGTTACATAATTAGAGCTCACTTAAAAATTTAAAACAAAATTACACGTTTAAGAATATGTAACAAGAAAATAGGTTACCCCTCAGCATGTACTTCGTCAGTGGACTGACACAATGCTGGTATTCTGTGGCACCGTGGTGAGAGCGATTTTATTTCTGATTTTATTATCTGGTTCAATTTTGTAGCATGGTGAATCCTTGTTTACTTTTTTGGAGTCCAATTTTACGGCCGGTGGCTCCCATCCAATGTATTTATACATTAGAGTTTATAGAAAAACTAATGGAATTATAATGTGTTACAATTCAACAATATTTTTTATCGAATGTATATACCTACATTTTCCAAGTTACCTATGCAAATTAATTAATTTATCTACAAAATTTAAGGAAGGTTGACATTTTCATGGTCTTGGTTTTTTTTTATTGATATCTATAATAGCATGGGCGCAACCAGGAATATGTTCAGGGAGGTGTATCTACACACCATAATTTAAAAATATCATATAAAATTATGTTAATGTCAAATTCAAACCACGCGAGTATTTGACTAAGCTTTGCACGTCAGAAGCAAAATTTGTGTTCAAAGGTAAGTCATAAGGCATGTATATATAATTATATAATACTTATTTTAAAAATGGGAAAACTGAATGCCGAATTTCGGGAACACCAAAATAAATAAATTAATTTTATTTGAGTTTTTTTTTAGGCCAATCTAGTTTTAATATAAATGTTGTTGTCTATAGGTAAATCGGGAAGTTTACTTTAACATCTTAAAACGTTACATCGAAACATTTTTCGTGAGATTTCGTGAAAGGAATTTGTTAGTCGCAATTTACACACAATTCATGATGTATTTTGAGTTGAGTCGTGTGCTAACCTTGAAAAAAATTAGCACGCGTCATAAAACAAAAAATTATATCGTTCTATCTTTTTTTCTATGTATATGTAGAAAACGTTTATATTTCTTTTGGAATGCGATGGATGATATCTAGCTGCTATTATATTATCTATGTAGCATAGCACATCTAATAATTTGTCTGTGCATCTGCATTCCATTCATTCTCTCTCATCTCATGCCGGCCCGGTCTTCGGAAACTCGAATCCTGACAAAAAAAGATTGGTTTGATTTAGTGCACTATCGATTTATGAGCTGTAAGTAATTAATTTGTACAATTCGTCGTTGAATTATTTACAATTAGTAGTGTAGGTCGAATCATTGCATTTGATAGTATTTTTGTGGGTCACACAACACACTTCCATCCAGGACAACAGTTCACTCACTCGTCACGACTATGCTTGCATCGCCATTTTTGTCTCGTGTCTTGTGTAGATACTAGGAATACTGCATTCGCGAAGATAGGCAAAGGTGAATAAAATATTAGATTTTCGATCTCTAATTTTCTACGAAAGTCATACCTTTTGTGCAAGTGTGATACACTTATTATTTCTATTGACCATCGGATTGGCTAAAGAATTATATGTACCTAACATAAAAACTACCACCACATAATAAATGTTTTTATTTAGATGTCTTCACGGGGAAGAGGTTACGGAGGCTATGGTGGTAGAGGCAGCTACAATGGCGGGCGTGGGTCCTACAGAGGCTCATATCGAGGCAGTAATCGTGGCTCCTACGAAGGACGGGGAGGGCGCGGCGGTGGATACTCCTCATACAACAATGACTCCCGCTACAGCAGTAGTAGTAGCACAAGATATAGTAATCGAGATAGAGTGGACGAGTCATACAAGAAGCCTTATAGATCGGTTAGTAATTGTAAAATTAGTATTTAACCTTTGGTATGCCTGGTGGGGTTTGACATACTGGATTATCAACCTCGTTTATGCATAAATATATTTATTGGTAAGCTAAAGGTATATATTACAAGATAAAATAAAATAAAATCAGAACCAGCTACTTTTATTACCTATACTTCTAATTTAACTCGAGAGGTATTTTTCACTTTCTTCCATAATCGTTTTTAACATTTTCTTGGGCTCTACTTTGGTAGCATGTGGAACATTGAGATATTGCTCAAATCCCAATGTTCCACATGCTACCATGCTATCCTTTGAGTAACGGAGTGCACCTTGGAGTGAGTGCAGATGGCAGGCTTCTTGCAATATGGAATGGCCAGCTACTAAAGAATTCAAATTTGAATTAAATGCAGTTATTTATGTGTTCCATTGGGTCTCTAGGACCCTACCAGGCATACTGAAGGTTAAATAGGTATTTTAGCCATCTAATCTGTAAAATATAACTGTTTATTTATAGGATACATCAGGTGGTTATTCCAACCGTGATTATGGAGGACGCTCAGGTTCACCAGATCGCAAAAGAATGAGGATGGAGGTTAGTATCAGTATAATTATTATTTCTCAATATAATCTGGACTAAGTCTTTCCGAAAGCTTGACCAGTCTGCTATATAACTACACAACTTGAACTATACAAGAAAATAAACGAGAAAAACTTGTGATGCCATTGAATGATTAGTGAAAAACAATCACTTGATTTGGATACAAAGTTGGACATAGCTTTGCCTAAGAAAAACAAAATACAGTATGCTGTGGAAAACTATCTCTGAGATGAAATTCTTTCTTATGCCTAGAATATGGTTATCCAGATAGTTAATCCACCTGATCAATACATGAATACTATTCCCAAATGAACAGGTACTGATTTACAAACAATAGTACAGGTACAACTGTAACAGGTCCTGATTTACAAACTGCCAATGGAGGATTTGTATTTGAGACTGAGAAATTGAAAACTATTGTTACTTAAGTCCTATCGCTATCCCACATTTACAACTATAATGTTTAGAACATGAACAGAGGCACAATCATTGTTCTGAAATGTTTATTTGCACATTATGTGGCACAGAATTCTAACAAGATGTAAGTCAATGATGATGAGCCTGATTTAAAAATGGAATGAATTAAAGGCAATTTTTTATTTTTGTTTAGAAAACTATTAGTTTGTCATTAAAATGCCACAAATCATGAGTCTTTATTTGATATCCATTAAACACCTCTCCATATTTATAGATATAAAGAGTAGAGCATAAATATGCAATGATATTATTCAGGTGCAGGAATATTATATATTAACATTGAAATTAAATGGATATCCTCGATTCTCATTGAAAGAAGTGGCTAAAAAGCATGAAGGAACTGACTGATAGATTTACCAGGTGAAATTGGCGCAAGTCAGATTATACAGCAACTTATGAGTTTTTGGTTGAAAAGAACAAAGATACCTATCATGTCTTCCTCTCTGCAAATTATAAGGACAGAATCGGGATATAATTGTACTATTCTTCAATTGTGTTACCAGAAGTTAAGAAATTGAGTACTCCTATAACTTCTGAATTGAGAGATTTGTTTTTTTCGGGCAAGCACAGACTAAGGAATCGCCAGATTTCGACACTATTAACGTTTTTTTTTATGCTATCTGACATTTAAGGCATGTAGAAAGACCAAAACAGAGTTGTGTACAGGGGTCCTCGAGCGATAGACGTAGCCACGATGGCGGCAGTCACTATGCCGGTTCGTACGGTGGCAGACAAGAGTATAGCAGCGAGAGACGGTCGTTCGGCGGCGATGAACGCAGACGTTCCCCGGCCCGAGACACGTACCGCAAGTCTAGTGGCATGGGCCCGCCGCGAGAGCCGCTGCGCACCAGCTTGCGCCCACGCGCACCGCGCCGCTCCTACCGCGGCCGCACGCTGCGCTCACGCGCCACCTACCGCGGAGCCCTGCGCTCGCGCGGTACCTTTGCTTCAAGGCGATTCACTGATAGATCGCTACCCTACGCCCGAGCCTTCAAAACTATCAAAAGCCGAAGGTAATTCGATATATTGAATTCGTTTTAGTAGAAATTGATTTATTTAGAAAAAAAAGGAAAAATAGTCATCAGAAGGAGCTTAAATAGTCATCAGAATGATGTCTGCCAATAAGAGCCAACTCCCTGTTCTTCGATAATGATTCTGATGAGTATGGAATGAAATGAGCAAGGTTTATGAGGCATTTCTCTAAAACTGAATGTGATGATGATGTCATAATGGAATGGATTCCAAGGATCTAGAACCAAGTTGGCATAACATTTGGGTCTTCTAGGTAACATCTTATATTATTATTTTGATTATTTATCTTCAATACCTCTTGTCTGTTTTCACTTTTAAATCTCCACTTTTAAACAGCCCTGTGAAGAAAGATGAAGCTTCCTCCACCGAAGAGGAATGGGATGTTGATGAAAAGGATGACCCGACCGAGGAGAAAAAAGAGTTAAAGATCAAGTCGCCAAAGGTGATACATTGACGCTTTTGAAGTTTTAGCTGTACGCCTGTCAACATATGAAGAAACTAACTTCTGTTTCTGATAGGCGGAAGAGGTAGATGGGGGATCGGACGCGGACGCGGACCCCGGCGACGGCGGCGAAGATACTGACAAGGAACCGGACGCTGCATCCGACGCGCCGCCGCGACGCCCGCGCACCTACGTGCATCTCGCCTGCGTCCACTGCAAGCACAAGAGCGCTACCTTCGCCGTGAGTATCCATTGCTTGAATATTGTAGGAAGAGAGGGGTTTGAATGGGACAGCAAACGCTGATGCTAGCTAAGGAACTGAATGTTGCGTCTGATGCGTGGTACCCTTCGTGCAACGCATCTTCATCTAGTCCAATCGCAAGAGCACATCACTTTTGCTGTTGGTTAATATTTTCAAGACATATTTCCATGAGGTACACCATAGTGGGGGTTTTGCGCTCTGAATTGGAAATCGCTCTACCGTTGAGCGACTTATTATGATAGTCATTGAACATTGCTGTTTTTCCTTGCCAATGCTTTAAAAATATATAGTTACATACGCTACCATCAGGTGAGATGAGCTTTACAACTCCCACATGTTCAACATGATGCGCGGTTTCAGGGTTACGCAAAACATTTGCTGTCGACGAAGCACCGCGCCGCTATGAGCGCGGTGGCGAGGCGTCATAAGGCGAAGCTGCTACGCATGCGTGTGGAGCAACGTGGCGCCCAGCGCGAGTTCGAAGCGACTGCGGACGCCGACTTGGCCTCTCGTACCACTTTCTGCCTGGTGTGCCGCCTCAACCATCGCACGACGCGTCACGCCCATAACCTTACTGATACGCATCGCGCTATGAAGCGTTTCCTCATGCCGTTCTGCAGCGTCTGCCGCGTAACCTTCCGCTCGCCGATGATTTACGAGCACCACATTTGCTCTCTGGAACATCTTAAGGTGAATGCAATTTTCCACTGAGCTTTTCTCTTTGAACCTCAATAGGAGATTAGTTAGAAGAAATTGACTGTAAAATTTAAATTAACAGAGGAAGGCAAACCAAGCAGCTCGCGCCGCCGCCAGCCCTAAAGCCGAGGCTAGCGGTGATGAAGCCATGGATGTAGATTTGGACAACTTCATGACTCTTGACTCTGTTGGAGATGTCGATGGTAAGTAAAATACTTTAACAACTTTACACTAGGTTCTCCAAATACAAAATGATTTAGATTTTGGATCCATTTGTACTTACGACTTTTTTCTGTAGGTTATATGTAATAAACTCTATTGCAAAACTGCTAAAGCACATTCTGGAACATCGCCCATGCTGTATTTTATCCTTATCTAATTGAGTAAATTTTTCAAACAAACTCAAAACAATCATATTTGATTGTTTTGAAAATGTAATGATTCTTATACAAAGCCTTTCTTAAAACACCTATCTTAAGCTAATTAAATAACTTTGATATAATTTTCCTAAATTTGAAATTGATAGGCCGATTCGTCCAAGTAGAATAAGAGAACTTTACTTGCTTTGAATAAGCAAACGAAGCGAAAAATCTGAATATTTTAAATTCTTTTTAGAAGTGGAAGATGATGATTCAGGCGCCGAGAAGAAAGATGAGCCGACTCCAAAGGAGCCTAAGAAAGAGATCAATATTGGCAGTGAACATATTAAGAAGATGGAGGTATGTAAAATAGAAAGAAAAATACTAACATCTATAAAATAAAAAGTAAAATATGGATTTCCAAGTTTTGAGTCCCGTTAAACTTCGAAAGGGATTTGTTACTCATCACAGTGGTTGTTGTAGGTGTGGTACTGCGAATTGTGTCGCGTGTATTTGCCGCGCGCTGAAAACGGCGAAGAAGCTGACGTACTGCGTCGGCACTGCCGCCTACGCATCCACCTCGGGCGCTACGTGCAGCACCGCGACACGCGCACGCTGCGCAAGCACGCTGAGCGCATCCACCGGCAGCTGCACCAGCAGAGAGGTACTTACTCACTCACTGGTCATTGGAGATGCATGTAGAAAACGGTGGAAACTTGTAACTGATGACTTCACTATCTTTTTCCTGTCATTGCCTCATGACAGGAAAAAGATAGTCAACATTTCAATTCGTCACACATTTCCGCTACAAAATATCACAAAACAAACTTTTTTACACATGCATTTTCATTTTAGAAGAAAAAGATGCTCCAGCATCTGATTCTGGTGAAAAATTGAAAACTGAAAAGTCTGAAACTGGTGAAGAATCCAAAAAACTAGAAAATGGAGCTGATGCGTCAACTGCTTCAGGTAATCATTCGTCAATTTAATTTCTTTCTCGGCGGTAAATACATAATTATGATTAGATGAGAACTGGTTGTTCATTATCCAATTTATCCATCATACCTTTCACAGGAAATGAAGATAAATTGTGGGCAGATGTTGACAAAGATATTGGAGAGTTTTTACGTGAAGTGGACCCTCAGGGTAATGAAGCCAGTGACGATGAAGAAGATCATAGCAGGTAAACGTTTTTATAGTTACAGCCCAGTAATATATTCTAACTTTCTGTTGTAATTTTGATATAAATCTTTGCTATATGTATGATTTCTGAACTTCATTTTTTAAATATTACATGTCGCTACATAATTCACATTCACTTATTGCCAAGTGAGACTCTAGTTCAAAAATTAGGCAATTAAAAAACTTTCATAATTTATCTATAAGTATAACATTAGGTACAACAAAAGTTATTGTTGGAATTGTCTTTTTCGGTCGCGTCTCCTTGTAGCGACGGTAAATGATCCAGGCTGACCAGAAGTGGGGAGCCAGGAATAAGTCTTCATAGTTGGCAAGTAGGTACTACTTGAATTTGGTCACTTCACTTTTTATATATAGAGTTTAATAAGATATTTATATAGCATCCCTGTGGTTTTGCATGTACTTGAATATAAGGAAGGGCATGGATAAGCGTCTCATCTCCTGTCAACTGTAAATACGAAACACACGTTTGAATTATTTGGACAACTTAGATACCTAGTCTAGGAAAGGTATTACTGTTTGACATTGGAAACGGTCTTAAGTGGATGGGAGATTTCTTATACTCATGCCAATAGACAATAGAAATTTCCAAACTGGTTGACATGGCTGAATGCTTGCTCTTTGCTTTATTTCTTTGATGTATTATTGAAGAACGAAAGCACTAAGCTGTTTTCGAATTTAAAGCGCAATGAGATACTGCCTATAAAAAATATTTGAATAGAATTAATTTAATAAAGTAAAGTTAAAAATGTATTGTTGTATAATTTTAATAAAATTTCTAAAATTTCTAAGCACGCAATTTTTTTTTTTAATATGAAATTAAAGTGACGGGACTAGCTAAAGGCCCACCTGATGTAAAGTGGTTACCTCGGCCTATAACAACTGCAATACGTCTTAGGTCCTCCCCGACCAAAGTATGAGAAGACCCAAGTCGCAACCCGTTGTACCCGTCACCCGAGACGGGAATGTTACGTCTCATACGCATATGATTTCACCGGCACCCACACCCTTCCATCGGAATACCAATGCGAGTGCACCACTACTTGGCAGCATAATACCAGGTGTGGAGGCAGTACTTCTCCGGGCGAACTCTGCACAAGTTCTACTGCTACTTTTGTTGCTTCTTTAGCAACTTTTCTGATTTAAATGATAATAGCTTAAAATTACAATCACAAATAGGGTCTTGGAAATGAATCTACATTAACATTAATATTAACTTGTATATTAAAATTATTCCAACAGGTATGATAAATTTCGGAAAAGTGACAAGAAGATTAAAAATGGGGAAAGTGCTGGAACAGATACAAATACTGCAGAAAATGCCACTGAAAAAAATAACACTGAAATAAATGCACCTGCTTAAATATCACGGTGATTAAATGTATTTTTAGTTATAATTTTATTAATTAAATATGTATTTTACTCATTTTATGGTTTACAAAACATAAATTCAAAAGGAATTTTAATCATAAACTTAGGTAATTAAGCATAGTAATAATATCTGTGGGTTGGTCATTAATAACTTTTTTCAGATAACATTAGATCCACAGATAAGATGATGTAGACTAGGACTGGTGGTTTACATTACGGTGGTAAACACTCGCTTGTCATTATTATTTAACTTGTTTGTTGATTTGTTTATACAGGGGTTTAATGCTTATAATGCAATTTACAAACTCACACAGTAAAGATGAATCAGAGACAATCAGAGACACAGAGGTCTTACACATGATATGTAATGCTATGCACAATTTTGTGAGCACTATGGGATGGATGGTGTTAGTATTGACGAATTACCTACCATTTGGTATTCCATATTGGTAACAATAACAACTTAGGTAAACATTCGAAATCCTGTTGCGTCATCAATTAATCAGAAGAATGCAATAAAGTACGTGCAGTATATTAGTATTTATTATATCAGGCCGGCAGCGCATCGGCATTGCTTCTCTCTGACGGGAAGTGGTCACCGTCGCCCATAAACATCTGCAACAGCAGAGGCAATGCTGATCCTGGGGTACTGCTGGTTTTTGTAGTAATGATTAACTCGCTCATATCGATGCTGGGTGGGCAAACCGCAGTAGGAAGATGGTTCCATAACATACGCGCGCGTGACTCTAGAGATCGCAAAAAGCATGTGGAATCTAGCCAGCCTTCCAGATAGTGCGGATGAAATCTATTTTTTTATCAATTAAATCTATTAATAAAACCTAATTAGTCTTTATCCACACAAACCCCTTCTTTCCCGTGGTTCACCTATTTTGTCCACCTGGTGGACCACGGGTAAACATATTCTTCCGTGGTCCACCTGATAATCGCGTAAATTATTTTTATTGAAATATATTGCCTATTGTCCACCTCTTTTCATTGGCTAGATTAAATCTATGCAACATTGATCCCGACAAATTAAAAAGTACACCGAATGGCATTTTTTTTAAATTCATTTATTGAAATAATTTACTTCAATTAAAATGATGATTACTTAAAACTAAAATTGCTCTATCAACGTAGTTTCTCCAATGCGAAATTGATTGGAATTTCACCATTTAGTAACTGTAATTGTATCCCCATAATATCATCGTCGTTATCTATATATATTTTTCTTCTCTTCGATGTTGTCTTGAAACTTGATGTTTCTAGTTTTGTTAAACCTTTTAATATATTTATTACCGTTGCATTTCTTTTATTTACTTCTTTATTCAATTTCGAATGATATGACTCTGCAGTGTTATTGGTGCGGTGTCTTTCACCAAATACGCACAAAATTTCACTGAATTTATCAGACAGCCAAAAACTTTCAACGTACTTTAAGAAGAGTAACATTTTTTTGCTATCACTGCTTTCAGATTTAACATACTCCAATCCTTCTTTAATGCTTTCATGGGGTATCAAAGGTAGAGCAGCAATTAATGCAGCGATCCGCTTTTCTCCTTTCGATTTTAAACCTAAATTTTTGGCCTTCTTCCAAATCGCCCTCTTCCAATGATAAAAACAACCGCGCAATGTTACATGTGGAAAAGCGCATAAAATAGCATTTATTGCGGCTTTCTCGAAATCAAGATGCATTGTTTTAGGATTGAAATTTGGTAACTGTGATTTAATTAAATCGAACACAATCGAATATGATTCCTGTTTTTTGTTCGGCATCAATACGTATATCAGCGGTACAACTTTTGTAGTCGTTATAGTACTCCCGATATCTCCATGTAATATGTACAATTGTTGGAATGGTTTCGGACAACAAGAAAAAGTGGCATCACCGAAATATTCAGTAACATCAGCAATGATCTCTCTAGCTCTTTTTGAACAAAAGACAATGATTCGCGATCCTTCATAAAAATAGTTTGCCAAAACCAATTGTGCAAATTTGATGGGAACTTCCACTTCTTCAAAATCGCTATAAATAGTTTTTTTAACTCCTAAAGATTTATTTCTTATTGTATATAAGTTGTGTTGTATGCTCGAAAACGACGGTATTTGCGTAACCATGTTCAATCCTTTACTTTCTAAAATATCAACACTATCCTTATAAAGTTGTGTTAAAGGCAAATCAGTGTTTTTGACTTTGTTTTTCAAAGATTCAATTTCATTTGCAACCACAATTTTGGAAAAATCAGATGCACATGAATGATTTTTTTTACTTGTCACCTTTCCATCCTGAAAGATTTTAAAAATGTTAATTTGTATTTGAAAAGTTCTAGGAGCGTGGAGGTTTACGAAACAGGACTTCCGTGAATGTTGACTTACCTTAACGATAATATTTCCGGTACATTTCTTTTTTTTGTACTCCGCACATCTCCATAAAACCGCTGAGGTTTTTTTAAAGGTTTTGACTCTGTAGAAAAAATATACATCATGCACCAATACAGTGCCCCCCTTTCTGGTAATATAGTGCAAATCGCTTTCTTCGTCTTGCGTATCTCCCATTTTAATAAGATTTAATTTTACTCACAAGCGATCAGGGACGGAGCACTATTTCATTAAACAGAACACATCTAATTCTGTTAGATGGTCAGGAAATACTCAAAGATTAATTGTCAAGAAATACTCAAAGATTAATTGTCAAGAAATACTCAAAGATTAATTGTCAAACGATAAAGAAACAATACGTTGTAAGTTCTTGAAAAAGAGGTGCACTTGAAAAGATTCAATTACAGTGAAGCACGTCAACGAAAGACCAAAAAGACTGTGTGCTCAAAGGTGGACCACGGTTAAATAATAATTTCCTATGGTTCACCTGGTGGACCACAGAAGAATATGTTTACCCGTGGTCCACCAGGTGGACAAAATAGGTGAACCACGGGAAAGAAGGGACACAAACTATATTATATAATTAATATGATATTGCGCAATTTATCAATAACTCTGTAAAGACACTTAGTACTACTTTATTTTAGTTATAATTAAATTTTATGCTATAATTGTGTTTATGATAGTGCATAAGGTACATCTTATTGTGTTTAAATTTATCGAAACTGTCCAAGCACATTTCGTGACAATATCTGACTGGCTGTTAACATATACAGAAAAAGTAACTGGTACAGTGAGCACAGTCATTTATACTAAAACGCTCGTGGTAGCGTTATAGGTCATTTATATAAATTACCTATAACGCTACCACGAGCGTTTTAGTATTCGCGCGTCAGTGTTAACTATATAATAAATAAGTATACAAATCTGAATCAGAGATCAGATAACTAAAACCAATCGCTCGCCATTACTAACACAAACTGTGATAATGATAGGCGGAGTAGCACAAATACAAATACAAGCCTTACTTATTATTATAAAACTAAATCGCTCGCGCTGTTTGTACGCTTAGATCTTTCAAACTATAATACGTAACGATTTTAATGCAGTTTTCAGCAATGAGCAGATGACTGATTCTAAAGGAAGGTTAATATGGAACATTTATATTAGTAGGGAATGGACGAGCACCCGTGCGAAGCCGGGGCGGGTCGCTAGTAATATTATATATAATACACTAATGTTGGCCATGAAAAATAGGCGTGATTCGTAAGTATTATTACCATCAATAAAATTTGTATTGTACTAAAAGGACCGTTATTATCTAAAGGTTTTCAAAATACCTACGGCCAGACAGTTTCGATTAAATTAGGAGATTAAACACAAAAAGTTTATAATATGATCGGGTAAGCGTGACAAATTGTAAAACTTAAATATGCAAGTGTTGTATGATAATAAAGAGCAATTACAAATAATTTAGTTTTATTATAATTTTATCCTTACGTCGCGTTAAAATAAAGTTTGTTGCCACCAAGTGCTGACATACCGAGATGAGGCCACCAAAACCGCGCGGAGGAATAAAAAACGGTACTTCGTACATGTGAGTGATCTTAGCAAATCATTGTCCAGCAGAGCAAAAATAAATGGGAGTTCTTTTCGCATGCAGCTGAGTTCTACAGTTCCTGATACGTTTTAGAAACGGTCTTGGCGTTTTACCTTAAAATAAGCTGATTGCCAAACTGATTGTCCAACTTCTTCTTGAGCTGCCGGACAATGATCTGCTAAGTTCACTCACATACTGGTACAGAATTTGTATTTCTTTGATCGTGAGGGAATATGAATACCCTACAAAATTTTGAGAACACTGCGTTCATTGTGAATCGCACCTTACTACAATGTGTACTAGAACGAAATTCCTTTGTGTTCAGAATTTAACTACACCATAAGCAAAGTAAATTAACGTTCTAATTCCTCATAGATTTTACTTGTTACCGTATTCTGTTCCCACTGCTAGGATAATCGACAAGCGAGAGTGAGTGGGCAAGGATCTACCACGGGAGCCCAATCCGAATTGGAGAATGACACGTGTCTGTCCAATTTTTGGACAGACATTAGAACATGGCAGTTTTCCTTCACCGTTTTGAGAACATGGCATACTAACTGGTTTATGGACCCACGGGGGTTGAAGTCTCTTTTTGTCTTACCAACTTACTAATTGCCTAGGAAGTAGCCGAATAACGTGCCTATACAGTAGATTCAATGAAATGAGTAGATCCCTACCTAGACAATTGATTTTACGATGAAATTTTTCCCGAGGTTGACCTCCCTGAATCCCTGAATTGATGTTATAGTACGGGTTAGGACAGTGGATACTTTATATCCTGAAATTCAGCACCGATACCTCAGGAGAGAAGATAAAAGTTCTTCTTCTTTTGACCTTTTGTGTGATTTATGCCACACAAATTCTGCCAATGTCCAAGTTAATGTATTGTACGTTCGCAAGTTTTGTCTGCATTAGGGTTCATTTCCGTAACGACAGAACCAATTTTGATTTTTTTTTAAATCAAAATTGTTTCAGTCGTTACGTTTTTTTTACGTTAACTGAATTTCACTGATATGTTATAAGAAGTAAATTAGGAAAATTAAGGTTCCGTGAAAATAAAAAGTTATATTCCACGCGGACGAAGACGCGGGGATCAGCTAGTGTATATTTATATTGCTCGTGACTGTACTATGTAGAATACTTTGTATACACTATACGACCATTGGGACTCATTGCTGGATACAGTTATTATTTAGTTAATAAACGTAATAACCTTAGTTATTGTAAATGGGGAAATACTTTGATTATCCGTGATACGAATTTAAACCCTGTTTTTAGTGATTAAAAGCAAGTACTTTACTACTACTTTTAAAATTTTAAAAATTTTTCATCGTAGTTGCTTTTAATCACTAAAAACCGGGTTTAAATTCGTATCACGGATAATCTACTAATACTACTACTAATAAAACCACATTGGAAAAGTCTGTCCGACAACTCCTTCATCGCGGCCGTAAGACAGACAGCGATGAGGGGGTTGGCGATCCACGCCGCAATGTACAGCGATTTGAAGTGAGAGGCATAAACTTCCCGCCACCCGGTGGCAATTGGGAATATACGCCATATTGCTCGCGTCCCTAGGTGAATAACCTCAGAATCCCTACATTGTACCCAGAGTAGTGCAAAAGGAGGAACCCATAGTAGCAGTAGAACTTGTGCCAAGTTCCTTTGGAGAGGTACTGCCTCTACGCCTGGTAATCCGCCGCCAAGCAGCGGTCTTTCGCGTTGCTGTTCCAGTGGCCTCGGAGTGATGGGCGTAGCGCGATGCTACTTTGGTCCTTTTATACTTTTGTAGGGGGGGTAAGACTCAGTTTTTTTCTTTATTTTTTATGAGCGGCGGTAACTACTTAATATAAGGTGGGCCGTCTGCTCGTATCGTCACTTCAGCCACATAAAAAAGGAATATGAACCATTTCCAAAGACATTTATAAAAACAGTGGGTCATAAATTCAAGCAAACTCACTATTTATTCCTCTTTGTGGCTATTTATTGAGTTAGGCGGCAACTCGATGGTATGTGTGCCAGTTGACAATATATACCATGTATGGGGTGCCATGAGGTTATCATTACCCTACCCTACTCATTCATTACTAATCATAATTCTTAAATAAGAAAGCAGCCATCATTATGATCTATCAGCTGGCAGCACCTGTTGTCGGCATCGGCTATAGACCTTTTTTACGAATTTGGTTTATTGTTTCAAATTCAAAAAAAGACATTATACTAATTCGGCATAGATGCCAGAGTTCTACAGACTTAGCTATGAGGCCAGGTGATAATAATTGGATACCCTGTATAGACATAGATGAAGCACTGCAATTGATAAATAAATGCTTATCAAGGATGTCAGTAAAAATTTAAATGTCGATATGATAAAAAAAAAATAACTTATGATTTTTATAAATTTTACTTAGGAAAGTCACTTCTTAGCCTTAGGTTCTTTAGGAGCAGTGGGAGCCTTAGTGACGTCGTCAGGGTTCTCTGCAGCATCCTTCAACCTCTTGGCACGAATACCAACCAGCCTTGCAAGGGAACGAGCCTAAAAAGAATTATATTAATTAATGTTATTATTGTTGCACACTTCATACACCGCAAAATTTTTTACAAAAGAAATCATGTTGTAGGCTTTTTCTGGTGCTGAGTACGACTAATAATAAATCTTTGCTAATTGTTGCATGAGAATTTTTCGAATTATCCCACTCATAAATAATCGTAACAAAAATAGTTTTGTTACAAATTTTAAACGATTATAGATCGTAAAACAAATTCTACTTTGCATGACTGCTGCTGCTTTGGTCACAGCCAGAGTTCATTTCATTTCATTTATTTTCCACATATTGGTACATCAAGAACACTCTGTATCGTCAAAACCTAAAATATAAAATTGACCTACTCAGAAAACAGACAAGATACCGTGATTCGATAACAACTTATTATGAGTGAATAAGATACTCAATCGTCAGTTAAGCTCATATTAGATTCAATTCAATTAACAGATGTTCAATTAACACCCAACAGATGTTGTCTGTCACTGGTCTTACCTGAGCCATTTTATCTTAAAATTTTTGACGTAACAGTTCCAAAAAATATTGACGAGGTGTTGTATTAAATTTTCAGCAAAAACCATTTTTTTGTAAAATTATGTGTTTTTACAAGAAATACAATTAAACAGGTAAACCTATACAGCAAAACGCTATCTAAACGCAAAATTTCATCTTAATTGTTAGAGCAGTTTTTGCGAGATAAATAAATAAATATTTAAATCAATATTGAAGAATTGCTAGTTTAAGGTACTAAGATTTATCTTATTATCTTTCAAGCCATTCTTGTATATTTATTTCGTTATTCGATAGGGTTTTACTGTTTATCTGTATAATTGTATTTTGCAATTTTTGTAAAAACGCAATTTTTTACGAAAAACTTGTTACACAATAAAAACCGAGCGAAGCTCGGTCGCCGAGGTATTAGGTCTTTCATAGACAGATTTTATAAGGAGTAACTTAAGATACTTTTATTTTAGAAAAATTACAATCAGGGTTCCGCGCGAATAAATGTTTTAGACGCGCGCGAAGTCGCGGGGCACAGCTAGTATTTAATAACATACAATTCTGTCCCAAAAATGTGGGACTTGTACTACTAGAACAAGTATATTATTTGAGAAAGGCAGTTTGGTTTGTGGATAATTCTAAATATCTCCGAGTTGCATAACAATATAATTTTTTTAAATGCCATTGGTAGAAGAAGACTAAGATTTAAACGTGCACCCGTAATTCATTTAATTATAACTTACGCCTCTGAGATACAGGTATGCATTGAAGTTCTTCTCATCCTCGGTGATAGCTCTTGCAATGGATTTAGGTGCAGGCTGTTGAACTGGCATCAAGGGCCCACGGAGCTGGGTCGCCAGTTTGCGTTCCTCCTCATTAGCCTCACCCTTCAATACCTGGAAATTATTGAGCAAGAATTGAGGGTTCAGAAGTAACTGAGTTGGCTATTCATTAGTTTTTCAAATCACTTCTAAAGGAGGTTATCATTTTGGTGGTGTTTGAGTGTTTTCTCTGGTGAATCAGATCCTATTAGTCTGTTCCTTCTCCATCATTTATGAACCGATTTGGAAAATTCTTTTTTTATTTCAAAAGGATATGTTTTTATGTTACATAAAACTTTTATCAAAATTGGTTTAATATTGTAGTTTGGTTATCAAATCAAAATATAACTGAACATACTTATCTAGAATTTAAGCATGATTCAATATAAAATTGAGCTCACTAGGAATGAAAACTTAAAAGTTTAATACTTAAAGTTTAATACAGTTAATAATTAAACTTGCAATTACACATATGTATTGATAATATGATTGATGTGTTAAAGTTTACATTGGCTGTAGCCAATATGGACAGAGACAGTTATATTTAGCAATCTCATAATTCACTCAAAACAAATTGATGTGACAAAAATGTTTTCCCTTATCAAATCAAATCCAAATTGTATTTCAAACCATCTATATCTTTCAGGTATTTTATATATTTATATTTATTATTATAAGCCTGATTTTTCCCACTGCAGGGCAAAGGTATTTGAAATAAATAATTATTTATTACCTTCTTGCCCTTGGGGAACAGAATGAGTCTGGCTCTATACTCCTTCAACCTCTGAACATTAACTTGTAGAGACTCCACAGACTTATTGCGCCTGCGTGGGTCCACCGAGATGCCAATGGTCCTGGCAAAGGCTGCACTTATTCCAGCGGCCTGTAAACACAAAGATATCAATATTAGAAGTTAATGAAACACTAAGATTCCCTGTTTGCACAGTCTTGTTGGTATTTTTTTATATTCAACTGAGATTAATAAAGAATGATTTATTTTACTAAAGTGGAAACTAATGGCAGGATAATTAAGGTCACTTGCCATGTTCATAAGGTTTACACTGCAAGGAGAACAGTGGATTCTGCCTAACCCTTTAAAAAAAGTTGCAGTTCAATGTTTTCCCCCTAGTTCTATTAAAGAAAAATATTGTAAGTTTGATGCATTGCTAAAAATATGTACTTAAGTAATAATTTAAAGAATTTCTCATAATTCTTTAAATACAGAAAAATTACTGTTAAAACATTTTCTAAGATAACCAAACAAAATTCGTACTCAATATTAAAAAAAATATTGATGCTAAATATTCAAAATGAAACTTGAATGAAGATTACGAGAGTATTGTGTAAGAAATAGCTTACCCTGATTTCCCGAAGAGTGAAGCCTCTGCCGGCGCGGACTTTAGTGTGATAGCGAACAGTTGGGCAACGCACGACGGGTCTCAGAGGTCCGGCGGCAGGACGAGGAGCAACGGCTTTAGCCTTCTTTATTCTGTTCTGCTTTCTCCGGTGGCGTCTGGCAGGTTGGTTAAACCATGTCTTGACAAATCTCTGCCAATCTTTATGGAAGTGCCCATTGGGGATCATATTATTTCCCTTCCCCATGTTTGTATAACCACTGCTATACCTAAAATTGCAATGATACAGTAAATATTACTAACGTTCAACTCGGTATTTCGAACTCTTGCACAAAAAATTGCGCTTCACTGATAAAAACTTATGATTAATCAAATAAATTCAGATATATTTACAACTCACTAACCGACACCAAGGAAATATTTAGAAAAAGAATTTGTATTCATACGATGACGTTTGACAGTAGGTGAGCGTGACATTGACATTTACAGTTTCAATGACATTGATATTGACGGAAATGTAAATTTAAGAAAAAAAAACATTTCTTTTTGCGCCATTTACATTTCTTATTTCTTTTTATTTTTTTTTCGCTGACATTCAATTTTGATAGGTATACATGTACTCTATGGTAGAAACACATTTTGTTTCGTATTGCGTTCGGTAATTTCGTGGTATTCTCAAATTATTTTCTTTTTGTGTTGTTATTTCTTTGACCTTGCCTAACGAAACGGACTTTGACAAAACTTAAGTACCTACTTACATACTACTTATTTAATCTTCTATTGGTTTCATATGTTTTTTTAATTGAGAGAAATAAAAATGTTTCAATCGAATGATGACATTGCTATTAAAAATTATACCACAGAACACCTACAAAGCAGCGCCAAGATGTTGGAAACACGGCCGCGAGAAGCTCTTATTATTTATTTTGGATCTTTTTTTTTATGAGAGTTAACTTATTTATTATCAATAATCAAGCACAAAGGAAAATGGTCAACTCTTATTTTATTAACTGTCCACCTGTCGCTTACACATACAATAAAATCATTATCTTCTCCTTATATTAGTTAGGTTACTCCGAAAGCACATTTGCCTTGGCATAGGAAGCCCTTCACGATGATTACCTTCAATATAAAATACATGAACGTGATACAATTTAAAATGAGATAAATGTATGTGTATGGGTGATTTCTAGTACCTGATTTCTAGTAGCTTATAAGGTAGATTTTGCACATCACTTGCTGCATGATAATTGATATATCGATTCAAAACGAGCTACTTATCGGGTATCAAAATAGTATAATCATCATACAGCTCTATCACTCCCATTTTCCATGATACGATGATATAAAGGTATTTCCAGTCTTCTTCTTCTTCTTATTTCTGGCCTTTTGCGTGATTTATGCCACACAAATTCTGCCAATGTCAGAGTTAATGTACGTTCGCAAGTTTTGTCTGCATTAGGGTTAATTGTACAAAATATGGCCAGTTTATTTATAAGTTACAATTTACAACCAGAGTATTTCCAGTCCCTATATTTGGCAGCCACACTTAATATTATCACTCGTGTTTGAATCACATCAAGCCTCTTTAATATAAAATACATGAACGTGATACAATTTAAAATGAGATAAATGTATGTGTATGGGTGATTTCTAGTACCTGATTTCTAGTAGCTTATAAGGTAGATTTTGCACATCACTTGCTGCATGATAATTGATATATCGATTCAAAACGAGCTACTTATCGGGTATCAAAATAGTATAATCATCATACAGCTCTATCACTCCCATTTTCCATGATACGATGATATAAAGGTATTTCCAGTCTTCTTCTTCTTCTTATTTCTGGCCTTTTGCGTGATTTATGCCACACAAATTCTGCCAATGTCAGAGTTAATGTACGTTCGCAAGTTTTGTCTGCATTAGGGTTAATTGTACAAAATATGGCCAGTTTATTTATAAGTTACAATTTACAACCAGAGTATTTCCAGTCCCTATATTTGGCAGCCACACTTAATATTATCACTCGTGTTTGAATCACATCAAGCCTCTTTAACTGCAACGTTATGTGACTTGACTTGAGTTCTTCTTTATAGCCAGTCAGACTCAAACTCATTTTATTCTCTTAGTTCTCAAGTACCTATGGTTGTATTTTATTTGTGAGCATTTAATGTATCACGGCATATTACATGCACATTACAGACATGTCATCGAATTACAGTCAGTTTTTATGTTTTAGCTAGTGTCATTTGTTAAATTTACGTTTGTTACAACTCCGAGCGGAAAAAACGGTTTTGTTACGTCTGTAATAATATAATACATCAGCGAGATGCTATATTTCTTTGCTGTATTGTATGTAGTACAAACAATGTAATTTAATTTGTCTGTGGTAATATAGTTATCTGTGTATCTTCGTGGGTTGGTCCGATAAACGGAAGAGGAGAATTTCTTTTTTGTTCTCTGAATTGTGTTGGGATTATTTTGTACCCAACAATTCGCCATGGAGGATTCTAAACAATTACCAGCCACTGCATATCAAAATGACCATGAAGATCATCAAAAAAAGAAAAACAAGAAAAAACGTGATGCTGGAGACGGAGACCAAAGTATTCCGGCTATGTCTGATGGATTAGTTTCGTTGCCTAATTCTAGCGATGCTCCACCTAATTTGTCACTGAAGGATATAAAAAAGGCGATGGAAGTTCTAAATTTACATCAAAAGCCAGCCAAAACTACCGAGGAAGCTCTAAATAAATCTTATCAGTTCTGGTCAACCCAGCCGGTGCCCAAGATGGATGAAAAAATTAATTGTAATGAACCTATTGAGCCGCCTAAAGCTCCCGAAGAAATAAGGGCGGAACCTTATACACTCCCTGATGGTTTCCAATGGGATACACTCAATTTGAATGACCCCTTAGTTTTGAAAGAACTATACACTCTCCTCAATGAGAACTATGTTGAAGATGATGATTGTATGTTTCGTTTTGATTACCAAACTGAGTTTCTTAAGTGGGCTCTACAGCCACCAGGTTGGCGCATGGAATGGCACTGTGGAGTGCGAGTTGTGAAATCTGGCAGGTTAGTTGGTTTTATATCTGCTATACCTGCTCAGCTCAGAATATATGAACATGTGCAAACAGTTGTCGAAATTAACTTTCTGTGTGTGCATAAAAAGCTAAGGGCCAAGCGTGTGGCACCAGTCTTAATAAGAGAGATAACCCGTAGAGTAAATTTGACTGGCATTTTCCAAGGTGTCTATACTGCTGGTATTGTTTTACCTAAACCTGTAGCAACATGTCGGTACTGGCATAGATCTCTGAATCCAAAGAAGTTGATAGATATCAAATTCAGCCATTTATCAAGAAACATGACCATGCAAAGAACCCTAAAGCTATTTAAGCTGCCAGATGCACCTAAAACACCTGGATTTCGGAAGATGGACATTGAGGACACTACAAAAGTTGTTAAATTATTGAATGACTACTTGAAGAAATTTGACTTAGCTCCAGTGTTTGATGAGGAGGAATTTAAGCATTGGTTTTCCCCTCAAGGTGGAATCATTGATAGTTTTGTTGTAGAAAGTCCAGAAGGTGTCATCACAGATTTTGTCAGCTACTACACTCTGCCATCAACTGTGGTGTACCATCCTGTGCACAAAATGCTTAAGGCTGCCTATTCATTTTACAATGTGTCTACAAAGACCCCATGGATTGACTTGATGTTGGATGCATTAATAACAGCTAAAAATTCAGGGTTTGATGTTTTTAATGCCCTAGATCTAATGGACAACAAAGAATTTCTAGAACAATTGAAGTTTGGTATTGGTGATGGTAATTTACAATACTATTTATACAATTGGCGTTGCCCAGGAATGACACCAAATAAAATTGGTCTAGTATTGCAATAACATAGCTTGTAATTGATTCAGATTTCAAACCGGTTCGGATTTGGTTTATTATTTTGTTCACAAAATGTAAAGTGTTTTTATTTAATAAACATAGCTATAGAAGATTTTAATAAATTTATTATTTTGGTACAATAGCATTCAGAGAAACATGCAGCCGTGTCATCGGCAGATTGCTAGATCACAAATCCCGGTGTATAGATTTTGCAATGTTGTATAGATTCTCAGTTATGAGTGTATATAATCTTATTTGGACAGTAAAATCATAATTGACGTCAGAATATTCGAGCCAGTGGGCTTAAGAGCTGGTCAAACATATTCTTTCTAGTTCCTTGGTTTGAAAGTACTTATGTTGATCTGTATATCCTGATGTCAGTTTCTAGAGATCAGCTAAACTCCATAACTGAAGACATGAGAGAATCCATCAACAGCAACACATTTAGTAGATACTAGCTGTGCCCTCGACTTTCTTCACGATTGCCATCCCTGCAGACTAACTATTCACATTAAGAATAAAAACCACATTTGAGGAACAATGGTGTTAGCTATTAATATTACGTGTTTTTATTATGGTAAATTTATCACCGTACAGAAAAACTACTTCTAAGGAATAAAGGTTATTTCTTATAAATAAGAATAATAATAATTTCGTTAATAACAACGAAATAATATACCTACAACTAAGGTAACTTAAGGTAACAACTTACTAAAAGAACATGAACACTACCTATCAAATATTAAAAAAAAGAATCCAAGTAATGGTGTACAGAATAATGAAGTAATGAAATAATGAAGTTCTGAAAATAGCTTTGTATCCGAATTTACATTCAACAATTATTGAGATTTGGCATTAATGATTTCTTTGGAGCGGGTAAATAACACACGCCAGCTTAAGACGAGCCGTACGTTAAAGCTTCCTGTGCGTTCCGAAGTTAAAGTTATTTTGACTTAAAAAGACTTTATACTGAGGGTTGTGGTCTGTAATTTCTGAAATACAAAACCGATGACTTGGTAATATTTACGGTACTATCGTTAGAGTACCAAAAAAAAGAATGAATGAATTATTACAATACAATGAAGAACACATTTTGACTTTCATCCCCTCTTCCAAGGGAACCGTGCTCGTTCGTAGTATGACCTCAAATCATGCCAGTTTCATTTGAATTCATTCAGTAGTTTCGGCGTGATGCGCGGCTAAGATACAGACAGACGGACAAAAATAAAAAAAATAAAGTTTGGCATCAGTATCAATTATATAAAGAGCGCACTCCAAAAAAAAACTTCAAAACCTCTTCAATATACCTTTTTTTTTTTTTTTTTTTTTCCTTGGGGAAATGCACTCGCATACCGCCCTGCCACGGGGAGACAGAGCGGTTATGTGGGACTAGACCCACTAAAACCCCACGATGTCCTCCTCTGCCGCTTAGTGGCGGGAACACGGGAACGTTAAAACACACATCCGCGAACCCGCCGCGGCTGTCTGTTTCCGGACCCCCCTGTGTTGGCATCGGGTGCCACTACTCTGTTTGCGACACGCCAGGACATATGGCGTGTCGCAACCACCTCGAGGACCAGGTCAGCGAAAGGGCGTCAGACGACCCCGTGTCTAGACGCCCCAGGTCCCTATGCGACGGGTCAGATATGTGGCCCCGTCGCCTGCCACTACGGCCGCAGAGGATAGGGAGAGCGGCGCCTCGCAATACCGATACTCCTCTTCCCCTGCGGCCCCACCGCGTCCGCCATCGAACGGTGGCGACCCCGTCGTGGCCGCGGTAGGTAGGGAGAGCGGCGCACCGTTATACCGGCACTCCTCTCCCACCGCGGCCCCTATCCCTCAGCTGCGATGCCTCCCATTCGACACCGCAGCCCGCCTCAGTTGCGGTGCCCCCCATAAGGCACCGCCACCTACAATGCCGCTCCTAGTTGGCTTGGAGGCAAAGCCTAAAGCGGCCCTCCCGGGTTCCTCTTAGCTTCACCGTGGGTGACCAGGCCACGGTTACTAAGCCCCCCCGCCCCGACAAGGCGGGAACCCACGGGGGGGGTCTTCAATATACCTACGGAATTGGATATGATACTATTTTATTTTCATGAGTTTGTTTATCTTTGATTTTATGCATGAACAAACACAGAAACGCAAGACAAATTTACAAAGATCCATTTGGTCCCAACAACCTGACATGGTTTCATTTGAAACCCATTTATTTACTAATATAAATAGCACTGTGCAGCAAAACTACATTACGATGCAACTACTATTGGATGGTCTATTTGTTTGCATTTGTAGGTGAGAACCGTTTGGTATACATGTACCACCTGGGTGGTCAAAAGAGGAACTTTATGTAGCAGTAAAAATTATGCCAAGTTCGTTTAGAGGTACTGCCTCCACACCTGGTAATCTGATGTGATGCACTCGTATTGCTGTATTCCGGTGGAAGGGTGTGGGCAGCGTAGAAATCACAGGTACATGAGACGTAACTTTCCCGTCTCGGGAGGACCTAGGTCGTATTGCTGTTGCTCCTTTATCACCACTTAGGGGGTAGGGATTCGAGGGGTACTCACCTACGGACGCGAGCAACTAGACCCCCCCGGGCTAGGGAGAGTGGCGTCTTGTTAAACCACATAATTGTATTCTACCACGTCCGACTTCGCTGACGTTCCGACGGTGGCGACCTCGCCATGGCCGTGGAAGGTAGGAAAAGTGTTACACCTTTATATATTCATGTAAGTCACCTGAAAGTCTATGACACGGCTTATCGACTAGATTAGCCGACATCGCCGCAGCACGGAAGCGCTCAGGTCAAAAATCACAAATCGGTCACCCATTCAGCTACTGACCGCACATCGGCAATCTTTCGCCGTGGCCCCTCCCATACAAAACCGCAAACCCGTTCAGTCCCCTTTAAGGCACCGCTCCTATTGAACTTAAGGCAAAGCATAAATGAGCGGCCCCTGCCATAATACTCAATTTAGCTTCACCGTAGGTGGACCAATCCCACTGCCAAGGCCAGAACCCTCAGGGGGATCTACAAACAAACAGCTTAGCCGTGGCTCATTGTTGCTAGTTTTTCGAAAAGAATAGGCGGCCCTAGTTCATCCAAATATCTCCTCTCTTGTTTTTACTTCCTTTGTACCTAAATAATATATTCAGACTAGTAAATTGTAAAACATTCTTAACCAAATTTGTTAAATAATATTAGTAGTCATTCATCCTAATAATGGATGCTGCCATCTCAGTGGCGCGCAGAGGTATACAAAGCCGGTCGCGACAGATTGCGCCGCCGCTGTTTCATAGTTTAGTTTCTACATTTGGCAAGGAAATTCGTTAAAAATTATGGAATTGGTCTCTCAAGTAAGGCTTCTTAGGCTAATTCACACCGAGATGGCAGCGGCGCGACGATCAGTTTTAGCGTCTCATCATGAAAGCGGTCCTGCCCGCTCCGACGCGAGGCCTCACGAGCGCTCCCACGGCGTCGGGCAGGACTTCTAACTGCCCGTGACCGCAAGACTGCTCGCGTCGAAGCTAGCTGGTTCACGAAATTTTGTTTTATTCAAGTGAATCTGTACTTCTCTTCGAAAGTAGTGTAGTTGAACTTTACAAGCCTATCAACGCGACACGAATGAATTAATTGTCTGCCAATCAAAGATATGCAATTTCAATTATGTATTAAGTAGAAGAATTATGTATATAGTGTACCTAACCTACAATGTTTGGGATCGGCGCATTCTACGAAATTAACAGTTGCCTACGTCAGAGAAAGACTAGGCTAGAAGAAACTGCTTACCTAATCTATAAATCTAATTCAGGATCCCGGACCCACCAATAGAAATGAAACATCATTGATGAATATGAATATTCCAAAGAATACAATATTTATTGTAACAAATACATATGAAAGTTAATAATCAGTAACATTGTGGACCTAGTTTTCAATTCAAGGTACAAAGTTTCAATGTTAACTGATTAAGGAAAAGAAAGATACATGAAAGAACAAATAAGCCAACTCCATTTCTTGAGATACAAGACAAGAAACATTATAGTCGTATAACATAAAACATACTTCTTATACAATGTAAAAAGTCAATGAGCTAAGAGTAAATAACTCTTATCATAGTTACATTATTTTTGTTTGTAGGAATACACTCCCTGATATAAAATGAATATATAATAAAGGGAGCATAATCTACTTTTATATTTTTTCAATTTTTATAATGTATTTTTATTAGCGGGATCATTATCATGTAATAACTATTGCGTAATGTGTTCAAAGCATAATAAAAATTGTCAAGAACTTGTGTGATCTTGGTGCTGTAAGTTATTCTTTTTTGGTGGCTTGCTGCTTAGCTTGGTGAGCTTGCAACACAGCAACAGCTTCATCAACCTTAGCCTTTAGAGACTCCCCATGCTCCAACATGTGAAGCAGTTCAGAGTTGTCAATTTCCAACAACATTCCTGTTATTTTCCCAGCAAGGTCTGGGTGCATGCGTTGAATAAGAGGGAACAATCTTTCACCAAGCATCTGCTTCTGTTCCTGAAGTGGAGCTGTGGCTAACATTGTAGCTGTCAGTGGCTCTTGGCCCTGGATGTGAACAGCAGGTTGAGGAGCTGGTGGGTTACGCATATTGGCAGTGTACTTATATCCAGCAGGTCTTCCACCTTGGTTGACAATTGGTGCTCGAATTGATGCCTGTCCGGCTACTCCCTGCTGACCAGTGATAGGTCGAGCTCCAAGAGACGAGCGTAAAGCGGCTTGAGCTGGAGCTCTAGGAGCGGGGCGGAAAGTGGCTTGCATATTAGGATAACCCGATGCAGCTGTCTGTGTGTTGGGTCGCACAGGTGGTTGAGCTGTCCAGCGAGGTGATGGTCTTATTTGAGTCATTTGGGCTGGACCATAGAAACGTTGAGCTGGTGGTATTGTGGGAACAAAGTAACCACCTGCACCACCTGGCTGGAAGATTTGTCCCATCTGTTGCATTCGTACACTTGCCATCCGTTGCATATATTGAGATGTCAAATGAGCTTTACGATCTTCTTTGCGTTGAGCTAAAGCCACATAAAGAGGTTTAGTACCGACAATGCGACCATTCATTTCAGTCACAGCTTTAGTAGCCTCTTCAGGAGATGAGAAGCACACAAATCCAAAGCCCTTGCTCCTTCCATCTTCCAGCATAACCTGTGGCAAAAGAAATTATTATTAAACATATCATTTGTATCAGAATAATTCCAAGTTATATTAATAATACTGTGTAACTTGCGCACGGGGCGACCTATACAGGAGCGATAGGACCGCGCGCTGCTTGCAGCGCGCGGTCCTATCGCTCGACTCGGGGCGACCTATACAGGAGTGTCAGCGCACCACGCAGCATATAAAATACATAAAGAAAAGTTTGTTGTTTACCTTTGCTGAAGTAATGGTGCCAAAGGGTGCAAATTCCTTGCGCAAACGTTCATCATCAATGGTATCATCCAAGTTCTTAACATACAAGTTTACTCCTTGGAAACGGGTTAAACGTTCAGATTTAAGTTGTTCAAACTTCCTCTTCAATTCCTTCTGACGTTCTGCTTTCTTTTGAGCACGTCCAACATACAGTGGTTTGCCTTCCACCAATTCCTTCCCATTCAATTCCATGCAGGCTCTCTCAGCACAGTCAGGGTCTTCGAAGGCAACAAACCCAAAGCCTCGGGAATTTCCATCATCTTTATACATTACTTTGTGACTTGTAATGCGACCATACTTTTCAAACATTTCTCTTAGCATTTCATCTGAAAAGTCTTCTCCAAAGTTCTTCACATAAACATTGGTGAACAGTTTGGCTTTCTCTCCAAGTTCCTTTTCGCGTTCTTTACGGGGAATGAATCTGCCAACATAGACCTTCTTGCCATTCAACAACATTCCATTTACTTTTTCAATAGACTTGTTAGCTGCTTCCTCTGTCTCAAAATGAACAAATCCATATCCTTTGGAGGCACCAGTCTCATCTTGAGCAACTTTGCAACTCAAAATATTTCCAAAAGCAGTAAATGTATCATACATTGCTTTATTATCAATGGTTTTATCAAGGTTCTTTATAAAAACATTTCCTACTCCCGACTTGCGAAGGGAAGGGTCACGTTGGGACCACATGATTCTAATTGGTCTTCCTTTGATTATATCAAAATTCATAGTGTCCAGAGCTCTTTCAGCTAAAACAATAGAATACCAAATAGGTATTATTAACAATAGAATACAAAATATAACATAAATGAATGCAGATTTTGTTTAGATTTACTGCAAGCTTATAGATTATTTTCCATATGGAAACAGTGAATATTTTAGGTTAATTGTTGTGCAAGAACATATTGATTTCTTAGAAGTAAAAGATACTCACCATCAGCTGGTTGCTGAAAGTTAACATAAGCGTAGCCCAAGGATCTACGTGTTATCATGTCGCGACATACGCGAATAGATAAGACAGGACCAGCCGTTGAAAATTTTTCAAACAACATGGCTTCGGTTATATCGGAGTGCAAATCCCCGACATACAGAGATGCCATAGGGTAATTTGGTGGCCCTGGATTCATCTTGCTTATCTGGTTGTTGCGATTTTACGTCGACATCAAACACTGTACGAAGTCAAAGACACTTCACTTTCTCTTTACAATGACTATCGCATTCCTCAGACCACGTTGCACGCTTACGTACACTAAACTAAAATCAAGTGATACCCGTTTGTTTTTTAATATTTTACTATTTTTTTGGATTTTGTTAATTTTATGATTTTTTTTTTTTATTTTACAAGAATATTTCACGGAATTCTGAGGATTGTGTGGCCTTATTTCAGGGGACACACAACCTCACGTGAACACACCTTGCTCACCAAAGGAAAAGGTGACGTTTGACTAAATTTAAAATGGCGGCCTCCTCACACGTCACGCTACTACTGCCAACATAACAAATTTCAAATCAAGGGACTTTTGTCATTTTGTTATAGCAATACCACGAGTGAAGTCAAGTCTGAGTTTTAAACGTGCTTCGAACAAATCTTGCATCAGATTTAAATGAGCTTCGCAAAAAGATTTAACGATTTTTTTTTCCATAGGCTATAGTGACGTTCTCGCTATAAAAGGTTCAGTAAACTAAACCGTAATATTCAATAGCCCGAAACATGTAAAAAACATGCGAATGCTCAAAAATATCGATATGCATATGTTATGTACATAGGCCTCCCCTATAGCTTTCCAAATCAAGCGGTCTCGACTCCCTTCCATCCACCGTCTACCAGCGACGGTGATATCCAACGAGCAATGCTTGTTTAGATATTTATATATTTCACGTATCTCAGAAACGGCTAAAATAATACAGCGCCATCTCGTTAATTTTTGTGGTAATTGATTAATAATCTTTATCAATCAATCTCAATTGATTATCAATCTTTTAATATTACAAAAATGTAACACTGAAATTTTGAATACCTTTATATTAAATAGGTTTTTTGCCATATTGAAAAGATATTGTTACCCGGTATATTTCCGCAAAGTATTCGGAATTTACAGATCGTAAAATAGAGTGAGAGAATTATGATTCTCCGATGATGCCCTCTCACTCATATCCGGACAGTCAGAGCATGCGCATTGCTGAAAGAAGAGAACTAAGTGAACGGATTCAATAAGTTACCCTAGATTTTATTACGTTGCAGTGTACTGGTAAATACTTATTATTTTTCAGAACCAGAAAATGTTTAGTATTGTTTGCGTAAAAGATTTGAATTTGATTACATTTATTTAACTAGCAAAATATCGAAATACCTTCTATCTATATAATCAACCATCAGGGTTATTCTTATATGCGATAAAATTATTTACATTCATAAATAATTACAACCTGTTACTCAGAAATTCACATATAGTACAAATTTTGTTAATACCCTACGTCCTTTTTTATACCCCTGAAAACGTGTATGCACAATTCCATATAAATTATAAAAAAAAATTCACTTTCGCATTATAATATCACTATCTTTTGCTCGCGGCTTCGCATGTTTTAACAATTTTCATTGATAAAACCTATAATAACACTGTATGGTTGGCTAGATGGCGCTCTATCGGTGAATGCACCTCGCGTTCTGGTGAATGCGAATGTGAATTTGTATCGGTATACAGCGCCTTCTAGTGAGAAATTACGAACTAAGATATAAATGAAAGTGCATTAATAAAAAGTACTCTGTGGCTTTTTCTGTATTCCTGAAAACTTCATGATGATCGGATCAGTAGTTGAGGCGTGAAAGCCTAACAAATAAACAAACTCATTTTCGTATTTTTAATACGCAAGTATTATTATTTACATCCATCGAGTCAAGCTTATCCTTGACCTCAGCTTTGTTTCTTAGGAAATACACCATTCCTTAGCCTATAAAATCTTTATAAAGAACGAAGTACATAATATTTCGAGTAAGTCAGTTGAAATAGTCCACAAACATCCGTATTTAAAAGCTCTCCTGGCGCTGTAGCTCTCATTCCTGTTCCGAATTTCAGTCTATTAGCTTTTCCGTATAATATTGGCTTTGCAGCCCTCGCACGTCTCTTTATCAAGAGGTAGATCGGGTCCCAGTTCGCGTTAAAGTTGAACTGTAGCTTTTAATTAACTGTCTCTTGTGCATCAGAACAAGTCTTTCATGGTAACGCTGCAATCATAGCATAGATTTAATCGTAGCATACACTCATCCGACATTTAATTGAGGAAAATAAATATCTGGTAACACTAGGGACAACCAATCCAACCCAGCGTTCCCAAAAGGGTACAAAATTCATACTCTTTGACTATGATTGTTTTATCTACCGTCGATTTTATTGTCCTACCATTTTCAAGCTGGCCATAAAGTGATTGCGCACAATACCTTTAAATAATGGATAACAATTGTTTACGACTATTATATTGATTATTTAAACATTGCTTGAATGCTTTTATTGTATTTCAAACTTGACAAGCGATTATTAAAACATATACTTGTACATACACCGATTATACGTGAATACGTCATAATATTTGCTCCCATAATGGGAAGCAATTCAGATTGATAATAATAAGATGGCGGCATAAAGTTTTATGCTGCAGCTACATATCTATTATATATATATATATATATATATATATATATATATATATGTGCAAAATACACCACTCGATAGCTAAAGAATCCAAAAATTCGTGACGTTTAGTGAGGACTGTGACGCATCGCTTACGGTGGAGGGTAACCGACGCCATTTTGAGGTCGTTTCGCTGCGCCACATAATGTCCGTACGTACACGTATTTTACGTACACGTATTCACGTAAAACACATGTCCATGTCTATGACACAATCACATCCTTTTTTTTGAAGAGTACCTAAGTTCATGCTTTGCTTGTATGTGGGATCGCAAGTGTCATCCAATATTTTATTCATTAATAAAGTTCTTCATTGCTGTTTTGTTTATGGCTGCATAAGATAAAATAAAAAAAAATGTGTTTTTGTTGGTATATACTTACAAATGCATTTAGTAAAAAACTATTATTTTTACATTACAAACAGACACTTCAATTTTATTAATTTGTATAGTATGATAGTACGGTAGTGATACGATAAAGTTACCTGTATCGTATTCTATACAAACTGTTTTGTATTTATTACATTATTCTGACAAAAATATATTTATACGAAATTATGAAATGTGTGGTACCCTTGGTTAACCACACAACAGCTATTTTATTTCTACCTTTTCAGACTTTCCTTCGTAGGATTCGCCACGTATCATCGCATCTGGCAAGCCAATTCCGATTTGTTAGAAGGCAGAACCGTCTTCAAAAATATTTTTCTTGATGTGACGGATCTAAGGATTTTATGTGTTTACGAACCAGTGACTAAAAAATCCGGTAAGAGAAAACTACAAAACAAAAAACTTAAATCTTATAGGGGTAGTACCCCATCCACGTAAACGTTTGAAGCTCTTACAACTATTTCTGTTTGTGAAAGTTTATTTCACTGCATATGCCTGAATTGCACTGTTGATTAGATATATAGATGTTGTCTCGGAATCGGAATAACTTACAGTCATGAATTGTTTCAGATTAATTTTCAAAAGAAAATTTTCAACATTTCGGATGTCTGTTAAATGCAATTGGTATGTAACGCCTTAGTTACGACATCTCGGCATCTGGCATTGTCTTCACTGGGGCATACATTATATTCTTCATTCAAGCATATATTACTTTTCTATCTTTGACTGTGAGTATACAAATTTTCCTGGATTCCAATGTATCTCTGAAAAGAGAGTACACATAATACACACATAGGAAGAGAGTACACAGGGATGCAGGACGTCAGTACAGGCCTAGTGTACAGTACAGCCTACAGTACGCCCAGAATTAGAATTAGATATCTCTGAAGAAATTTATGGGGTAGAGGGTAACAAGCAATTGTTTCATAATAACTTTGGGTAGCAGTTGGAATGCATTAATAAAAATATCTTGAAGAAAATATACACAATAATAACTAGCCAAACAAAACATGAATTAACTTACTCAGCTTTATTACAGTCAATTCCAATAGCTTCTCACTCAATCTCTGAAGTAGTTCATGAATTCAGTAGAGGGTAGCTAGCAGTTTCATAATTCAAACCTATTCTTTAATACCTACCTGCAGTTGAGTCAATGTGTCTTACTTTAAAGTTGGCTTTAAATTTTTTTTTTCTTATCAAGTATGAAACAGAAACAGAAAACTATATATTTTGACCCCTTGCAGCCAACTTCAGAGTAGCTATAATACATCAGTAAATATGTAAGTTAAATGTTTAACAGTTTTCATGATATGTTGTTGGTTGTGTTTACATTGACTAAAACATGTGCTATAAGTACATGTTGGTCTAGATCAACTCTGCAGTGTCATATAGCCTCAAATTAAGTATAAAATACTTATATGTATGGTACCAGCTGTACCCTGAGGTGTTACCTACTGTTAAAAAGTCCACATGAGACAATGAGAAGAAACCAACTTCACTTTTTTTGGATAATAAATGGTAAAAAAAAACTTTTTAATAACATGCTTTTTTTCATATGCTCCTCAGCAAGATCTTTCATTTGAAACCCATACTGTGGCAGTACAGAAAAAATAACTAGTCCATCTTGGACCTTGAATGATCTGCCATATTGGAATTATAATGACATTAGATAGCTAAGCATGCATTGTCATTCAAAATAAGTGTGTATACCAAATTTCAGATCAATCGGTTAAAGAATTAACTAATTTAAAATTCAGTTGCAAGATTCCACCCATACAAACACACATTCATACATTGCAAGTTAAATTAAAGCTTGCAAAAATTAGCCTATGTTACCACATTATCTTGAATGTTAATCCAGTTCATCCAGTCAAGATGTCAAGTTGTGTTTTTTTTTATTTTTTACATAAGTCACTTGTGATTTGAGTGAAATAAAAATATTTTTATCATTCAGTTTGTTTTTGACATCCTATCAAAATAAACTGAATGATTAAAACATTTTTAAAACATTCAAATATAATAACATTCAATTAAATTCATAATAACATTAAATATTCAAATTTGTTAAAGAGATATAACATTCAATATTCAAATTTCACCTCTTTTCATATTATGAACATAGTACAGCCTTACATAGATACAACTTCATACACAACATACACCCGACATTGGGTCATTTAGTTGTAGGAATCAACTTTACATATACAATACAAACACTTAGACCAATATATAATATATTTTTTCTTCTTTCTTTCTACTAGTACCATTATAAAATTTTAAATATATAAAAGTATGACACTGTCCATGCACATATTTATTATTATAATTTTTAAGTTTTAATGGTTATTGTAACTGAATTGAATTAATCGCTACACTACATCCCCCATTTAACTACCTTGAATGCAAATTTATTAGTCCACTCACCCCTATAACACACGCCGGCAGCCATTCCTAATTATCAGTCTTGCTTTCAGTGTTCATCATGGCAGATAAGGATCAAGTCATTCAGGCCCTCAGAGCGACACTTATATCAGTTAAAGGCGCACTTACTATAAAACAATGCAACCGTAAGTTTTTCTGCTAATTAGCACCCAACTGGATTGGATTTGATTCACTGAAAACTGTTGAATAATCAATTTTTTTTTATTTCAGGTGATTATCGTGAACTACAGGGCGAATGGATACCATTCAAAAAATTAGGTTATTCTTCACTTGAGAAGTTGTTTTTGGATGTACAAGGTTTTAAAGTTACTCAAATCAATGGTGAATGGTATGTAGATGCAATAGCTAGCCAAGAAACAGCACATATTGCTGCAATGGTGTCAAGACAAAAATCGACTAAAAAAACTATAAAAATGAACTGTCCGGTAAGATCTTGTTGAAATTGAATAGGGATATTCTATTCATGAAACTAGAAGCAAAAACCTATTAGGATACTTATTTTGCAGAACCGATTTCCAAAGAAGCAAGGGTCTTGGCGAAAACCTGCTTCCAGCTATGCACCTAACTACGACAACCAATACTCTAAGCAGTATTACAGAGCGAAAAGTGGGGCATCACCATACACGAATAATAATTACAAGGTAAAACAAGGCGGGCTTTGCATGTGTCGATAAAGTCATTTTAATTAAGATAATATAAAATTTTCTTAGCATTATATGAGCGACCAAGCTTCGTATGGTTTTTTTTTTGTCTTGTTTTATCTGGAACAATAGATTACCAATAAAGTACCACAAAAATTGACGATGGCGCTGTATTAAATTTTCAGCATAGTTTATTATAAAACGGGATAATTTCTAAAAATATGCGTTTTTACAATTATACAGGTAAACATAGACAGCAAAACCCTATCTAAACACAAAATTTAATCGTAATTTCCGAGATACTCGAAACAAATAAATATATATACAAGAATTGCTCGTTTAAAGTAATAAGATATGACCTGTAAAATAACTGAAAAGTGTCGATTGTATCCTTGACCTTTGCTTGAATTCTACATTCTAAATTTTGATTTAACGTCACTGAAAATTAAAAATAATCGCATCTTCATTTCTTGTAAAGTTGATGTCAGTTTGTTCCCCTTGTTTAATAGATAGTTATTCAAACCATTTTTATAAATACATAATGCAAGGTTAATATATTATACTAGCTAGATGTTTTCCTGCCTTGATTGACAATTTGACAATAGGCTGTCAAATGACGTAGTAGTAAAAATCCTATAGAAATATGTGGTTCCAGATTTTCCCAATTTCCGATATTTCATGTGAGTTTCTCAATCATTTCCTTTCATACAAATTGTCCTGACAATTACAAACAAGAAAAAAGAATCAGCCAGGCGTTTTAATGTGATGCGCTTATAAACATTCTGCAATTGATTTTTATTTAAATTTAGATAGATTCTTCGTAGTATAATCTACATATATAGTGAAATAATACGCAAAACAACATTCCCGTTTCAGAGTGACGGACGGACTCAATCTTTGGAAGGGTCCTCCCCTCCCAAAGATTGAGGTGAGCCCTAAGTCTTAATAATGCTTACTAAATCTGGTGTATGAAAAATGGTTTTATTACAGATTTTGAGGTTCCGTTCCCAATGATTACAATACATTATATGACTTAAGTCTTCAGCAAACGACCTGTCTGTCCGGTCCCATAATTTACGAAACATAAGCCATAGCGGGCTGAAGTTTTTACAGAATATATTATTGTCGCAATGTAGAATTTCGTAACTATCAGTAAAAAAATCAATCGGTGGTATAGAACCCTCGGTGCGGGAGTTAGAATAACACTTGGCTGGGTATTTTGTCGCTGGTTATTAATAGCTACTGAGTTTCAGGCTGTTAAATACAACTATAATACGAACGAAACGAGAAGCTATGCAGCTCCGACTGCGAAACTACCAATGAAGTCGACTAATGATCACATAGAAAAAACTGCTCCTAAATGCATTAATCCAAATCCACCAGCACCAGTGCCTGACATTGCGACGTACACTGAAGAGGTATACTAAAGTATTGATTGAACTTACATTTAATTAATAAGTAACGTAATATACTATCAGTTGCCAAAAAAGTCCTGCTTATATGAAGTTTGAAGAAGGATTTAATTAATAACATCGCGGAAAATAAATGGTGGATATTTACAACCTCTTGCCCACATTTAAAGAAAAGTTGGTTTACTTAATGACATCGCAGACAATAAATGGTAGAAATTTACACCCTCTTGCACTCATTGTATACCCAAGGAGGAATAACATGGGTTTTTATGTTTGTCTGGCCTAAAATTTCTGCTACTACAGAAACTATATGATCCACCATCATAACGAAAGAGTGAAACAAAATTAAATAAAAAATGATTGCCATACTTAGGTTGGAATATTTTTCTTCATTGTTTCTCGACTTGAACTGTGTTTGTCTTTGCAGCCAAAACATTCGGCACGTGTCGGCGCCGAAACCAATGGAAAAACTAGTGGGAAAATATCAGCATCGCAGAGGCTTTCCAATCTGAGAGATCGCCTGAACACAGTAGATCTGATTCCACTTCAACTGCCGGCAGCTAGTAATGAATGTGTTGTCGGTAATCACTACGTAGGTCCAACTCAATTATCTTGAAAATTTTCAATAACCAACCAGTTATTTGGTTATAATTATAAAACACAATAAAGTAAGCTGATCTATGAATTGAACTTCACTTTATTATTTAACAGGAAAGCAGTGGCCCAGTGACTCACGTTACTCCAGTTTACAGCCTGGAACCGCCACCAGACTCGACATCCGTCGCTAAATTGGAATGGACTTGCAAAAAATTAGGACTGCAGCAACCTGTGTTCAAAGTACATGACTTGCGACCGAAACGAGGACCTGCCGTTTACCACTGTACTGTTAAAGTTAGTATTATAAATTACGTGGTTGGCGTTCACTCAAAAATAAATTGGGTAATTCGTAAATTGCTTTACAGGTTGGAGCAAAGTACGCTGCATCTTCATATCCAGACTCTGCGCCATCCGAAGATTTGGCCAAGGAGGTGGTAGCTGTCAAATTGCTAGAGATCATCGAGAGTTCTGAAGCCCCTGGCATGCCGACTTCTTCCAGTAGCAACGCCATCGTGTGGCTCGCAGAGCTGGTGGCGGAGCACGAGGCCGGCCTATGGGCCAGCACTGTGCCCCATCTGTACAGGTAAATTAGTGATACACCCGCCGCTCACTGTTTACAAACTGCCAGCAATAACACCTTCGTGTGGCTCACAGAGCTAGTGGCGGAGTACGAGGTCGGCTTATGGGCCAGCACTGCCCCAGCGGTAACAGGAATTGCGTGTTGTGGTGGAGCACAAAACCATTAAACTAGCACTGCACAGTACCTCATTGATATTCATTACAGATAATAATTATGTCACAACCCTTCGAAAACGCTCTTCGACTCCATGTGTAACGCCATTGCTACTTTTATACTCGTTCTACAACAATACCTAATCAACTTTCAGAGAAAAATATGGAGAAAATTTGCCCAGCAACTGGCAAGAGCTTGTAGAAAACTGCCCACGTATTATAACAGACAGGGTTGTAAATGGACTTATAGTATATCTTCCTAATAAAGAGGTATGAAATAGATGTTTAAATTATTTATTGACAGCGTTATAGCACATTATTCTATACAACATACCATAACATGACCTATGACACTTAGGCGTCCTACACACTAGGCAGCCAATCTTACATACAATGGCCTATTGGAGGACTGGGCAACCAAGAATTTCTGCCTACACAAGCCTGCAACCAGGTGGGTGCCCTTAGTCTCTGCGCACTGACATTCTATATACTAGCTATTACGCTAAAAAAATAATTATATTTTGTGCCTAATGCATTGTTTTAGGGGTCTAAAACCATCTTCGCATTATTGGTTTTCTAATAAAACCGGTTTGGGGCACGTGGTTTCAAAGTCTATAACGGACACAGGTTTTTTTTGTATTTTATATATTAGGATACATGTAGTTAAAAAATTATTTCGAAAGTCACGAATAGCCTAAAAATAGTAAGAAGAAATTGTGCCCAATATCTTTTCTTCTATGATCTGCGTTTTTTACGAGACAAAAGGTATACAATTACAAGATCGTCCACTTCATTTCATATCTCTTAATAGTATAGTCGACTGGCTGCTATAACAGTCTGGTCATTACTTTAGCTACCCCAGCCATGCTGCTTAGTGTGGGAGGACAATAATTGATAATGACGGTATCGTTGCAGGACATAATGGGTAAAGATATTTGATGTTTCCTATATATCCTATATATCCTGTTTTTTCAGTAAGGCGTAATACTTTAAGACAACCGTGCTCATAGTTTTATTTATTAAACAACAAAGATTTTTTTTTAGGATTCATCTCCTGCGCCTTATCTCGACACTACCCATAACTCGGACGATACAATCGACAGCGATCTTCCACCGTTGCAATTCCCGGAGGATGATTTCTGGAACGTATTTGTGACAGTTGCCAACTCCACTATTGAAATTTGGATTCGGATTGTTGGCGAACACTATAGTGTGAGTGTACAAATAGGAAATGTTATCATCTTATAGATTTACTTTACTGTATGCTTTACTTACTTACTTACTAAAGATTTACTTTAGGAAATTTGATTTAATTAAGTAAAGAGTTTTTTTTTCAGGCCATTTTCGAATCTTTACTCGTTGATATGGCAAAGTATTACGAACATTCCGGCACTACTGTAGATAAATCAATGCTTATTAAAAATGCGTGGTAAGTTGATTGTAATTGAATTTTGTTATAATTATTTATAAGAATCTGTGTTAATTGACTGGCAATGCAATGCTGAAATTAAGATTGAGATTGTTGTCCGGAACTTAATTCCGGATCCGGATCCGAACCGAATAATAGGTATTTTGAAAATTCTCACGCCAAGGGATCCAACATTTCAATGAGGGGTAACTACCACTGAGAAGAGATGCTTAAAAATTTGGTTGTGTGGCAACCGAAGGTTCCGTACTACATTTTTTTTTCAATTAGTTGCCTTTTAATCTGCCGTAATAAATAACCACAATCTGTAAAAGTTTCTAATCTCTAAAATCCGTCTTAGTATTTTTCTATTAATTGTCACAACGTTATTATGGCGTCCTTAGTTGAGTCTGAACGGTTCAATAGGCACTGGTAGGTATGTACGTATGGAACGGTTGGTACAGGAAGAGCAACCTAAAGTAGCAGTAGAACTGCCATGTTCGTTCGGCGGCGGCGGCTTACCCATTATTTTGCCGCCAAGCATGCACTCGCATCGCTTTGTTCCGGGGGAAAGGTATAGGTTTCGTTGTCCTTAAATGCATGAGAGTTACAGCCCATCATAGGGTGAATGGCCCAACGCTATTGAGACTCTACTAATACTTAGGTAGGCGAAACCTCAGTCGTATTCGTATCAGCAAACAACAGAACCTAGAAATAAGTAGGAAACCTAAATAAGTACCAAATCATATTTGCAGGTATGCAGTGAATCTTGACGACGGAGGTTGGCAAAGGGCTAAGATATTGGAGATAGAAGATGATGTAGCAACAGTATTTTTGGGAGATCACGGAGACGACGACACAGTGAACATACACAAAATAAAAATTCTAGAACCACAGTTTAGGAAACTGGCGGCTCAGGTGAGAGAAATATCCACTAGTTATTATTTAGTATTTACGACGACGTATCTCTGCAGTCTTAACGTTGGCTGCAAAAGCTTTTGGTGACTTGTGGTGAGATATATATTATTATTATTATTATTATAAATGAAAAATGGAATGACTTATTTATATATTTTGACCTTTTGAAGCCACAGAGTAGACACATCGTTCTAACTGTACTTTACCCTCTCAGAATACAATAAGAATAGTTACTAAGACGCATGTAAGGCGATAGGCAAGTTATTTAATTCGTTTGAACTTGTTCCGAGATCGTTAGCGTGTCTTGAATCGTATACTCTATCCTTCTCCACAAATACCGACGACAAAAAGGGAAGGAATCGGCATATTAGTTTGGAATTTTAAACTATTTCGAAAAAGGTGGTTGGTAATCTCGGCTTTATTTGTATTGCATGTTAGGCGGTGCTATGCCGACTGGAGGGCGCGGAGGAACTAGCGGCGCACGCGCTCGGCGGGGAGCTGGCGCGGCGGCGCCTGCCGGGCGAGGTACTGGTCGCGGCGCCCGGCCCGCGGCCCGACCCCGCCGACCCCTCCGTGCCGCTCGTCCTCTACGACACCTCCACACAGCGCGACCTCAACCTCAACAAGGAGATCGTGCACGACTTCTGCATCGCCGGCGCGTTCGCTCTCACGCAGGTATACTGTCATACATCATGCACAATTGCTGGAGGATGTATGGAGAGCATGCCAGAGTCCCTACACGTATGCGAAAGGAGCAACCCAAAGTAGTAGTAGAATTTTTGGCGACTAACTAGTAAAAAGAGGGTTGATTTGGATCCTGATTTTCAAGCATGTGATTCAAAATCTGATTTGTATGAACACCTTACAATATTGTCACACCTTTTTCATCCAATTTGCTTGTAAAATAATATTCACTGCAGCCTAGCAAAAATCTGATGAGCACCAATATCTTGGTGAATGGTCTGTTCTGTCTTCCGAGCCGTGTCATATTTCCGTCAATAACACTTGTCTACGCGAAACGCGGTATTATTCACAATTAAGGGGAATATAGTTATTTTCCTTTACAAAGACACATTATGGACAACAATTCTATACAGTTGCATGTTATTGTATTTCGTAGAAGCCGTGCGAGGTGGAAGTGGGGTGCGTGACGGAGGAGGGTCGCGTGTGGGTGCAGCGCGCGGGCGGCGCGGCGCTGGTGCGCTCGGCGCTGGCGCTGCTGACGGCGGGCCCGTACCGGCGCCCCCTGCCGGCTGCGCCCTCCGCGCCTGCGCCCGCGCACGGCTCGCTCTACATCGTGCGTACGCTCGCCGGAGACTGGTAAGTGGGGAAGTGGGAGTGCCACTAACATCTGGTTGTCATGCCTACTTTAGACCTTCAATTGGATGGAATTAAAAAAACTGCTGATACGTTTTGTAAATCCGTTGATTTACGTAAAATAGGTAACAGAATATGCTGCTTTTTTATTCTCCGAAGACAACCAACTTTACATAGTTATATGGCCCAGGGTCCGCTGCACAATTATCAGCGGTCTGGATGGCGAAGGCACGGTACGCACGCAGCTTGTAGACAGCGGGCTCATACTGCGCGCGCCGCTCTCCTCACTCGTGCCGCTTCAGACCTTCTCCCCCGCGCTCAACGCCTTCCCCTATCAGGTAAGACATTGTGAAAGGTCCGATGTGTTATCATCAGCGGGCTAAACGACAAGGACACGATGCGGGCGTTGTAAAAGGACTGCTGTATCTGCGGCCGGTCCGCTTTGAGCTCTGGAGAACGATCGATGTGGGTAGGTCCTCGTAGGAAAAGCCCCGCAGAGTCACAGGCGCGCTATGCGCTATCCCCGTGAATATTTGCACCGGTCCGTTAGGACCATTGCTCTGATTCTCACATATCTCAAAGTTGTTGTTTAATGCTTCCGTAGCAATATTAATATTGCCACCTTCCGAGGGCTCCAACAGATGGAGCGACCTTCAAAGTGAGGATTTTTAATTTCTGACCGGGGTGAACACTATTTGCTGAGTATTGTTGTTAATATGTGTCGTTATGTAGGCGATGCAAGTCCGCCTGGGAGCGGCGGACCGCGCGGCGAGCGGCATGGTGCCGCGGCTTCGCGAGCTGCTGCTGGACACGCGCGTGCTATGCCGCGCTCTACCCGCGCCGGCGTCGCCCCCCGCGCCCTCCGCGCCCGCCGCGCCGCCGCACGTAGAACTGTTCGTGCGCACCGGCCCGCAGAACATACTCGCGTCAGTCAACAACGCCATACTCATGGAGTTTGAATACCTGCAACAGTGAGTATTGCGCTAACTTACGAGAAATTCAAGCTTTCGAAGCCGCGGGCGGGTCGCTAGTTATTTACATTTTATGTCACTTACTCACCATACCATACCACAAACCACATTGTTTACCATATATTTATAAATGTTCATCCAATATAATATTACCACAGAGTTACGTCTTTTGATCAAACTGAACCATCACAAATAACGAGAAGCCTGGTAGGGTCATCATACCAACACCATACAGAAATTCTTTTAATTTTCATATTTAAATTGAGTTTCATCCCTACAGCGGTAAAGTGAAAGAAGAGGAGAAAGCCGTGGACCACGTAGAGGCACTTAACAAGAAAAAGGAGCGCATATTCCGTAGCTTGTCGAGCGCGAGTGGCCCCGCGGCATGGGAAGATCGGCACGAGAGCCGCTCGCCGCTGCCGCCGCCCGTGCTGCCCGTTCCCGGGCAGTGCTTCGATGTGCAAGTCGCTATGGCGGCCAACCCCTGGAACTTTGTCGTGAGTGTACGAACCGGATCCTATTACTTTTTACCCCCCCCTTCAAATGATGACGTATGAAAGATGATTCGTGCTAGTTGCCTTGCTAGCAAGCCATGTTTGATAATTTCCTCACAGTGGGCCTAGCACCTAAACTTAAAAAGTATGCATACCTAAATATGCACCGAGCATATTTATTTTTGAATCCAAGCTAGCTCGTCGATTTGATGAATTTGTTGAACATAAAGATCCTTCTCGATAGACCATTGAAGTTTTTGGACTTTTTAAATTTAAATATGTACCTACGAGATCACGCGGTTTTTAAGTGGATTTGAATCAGCGACCTTCAGATTGAAAGTCAGCTGTGCCACGTCAAGACAAGCTTAAGTGTTAATAATATCGTTATAATGTTTTTATTTCAGGTTCAGCCCAATACTACGGTGCACACTCTCTCGACAATGATGACTTCCCTGCAAAAGGAATGCCCGAAATTCACAGAGGATGATGCGCCTCTAAAACCGGCTTGTGGTGAACTGTACACGGTTTTCTATGAAAAAGACACCTTATGGTATAGGTATGAAACAGACCTTTATTAAATAAGAGTAGGATGGACCTCTAGATGCACACAAATTCACAAATTATTTTCGATTATTTTTCTGTAAGGAGATTCTCATTGGTAAACTCATTGCCATTGTTTTCCCATAAATAGGAATCCTTGAGCTTCAGTAATAGTGTATTCAGTTCTAAAATAGAGGAGGTTTTCAATTCGTCTACATGATTATTGAGCCTGTTACGCAATCTTCCGACTGCATAAGATGACCCTTTAAATTTGATACGGTGTACTCTGCACCTCGCGGAGCCCATAGTCATTTCAAAAAATTTCACCTCTAAGGGCGAAGACGGTATATTAGATTTTTGAATCATGAATATAATCATAATAAAACTTCACGTCTGATCACATCTTTGAAATATAGATGGCAAACTTATTTTTCCAGGGTGATAGTAGCAGGTTGCGTTTCGAACGAAATGGTGTCTGTATATTTCTGCGACTACGGCGATTTGGCGTTGTTTACAAACTCGCAGCTACGGCCCGTGCCGGACGGAGCGCCACTCGCGCGATCACTGCCGCCGCAAGCAATCAAGGCGCGTCTCTACGGTATGTGGCGTAAAAGTCCAGTTTTGATTTTTCATCTCACGATAATACTTAAAGCCAATGAATACGAAAGGACCGCTTCACCTTACCCAATCCTTGGCGGTCTAATACCACTTCCGAACCGCCTACCGGTGTTCAAAACAGGAAACCATCAACATAATCCGATTATTGTCTGTGCAGATATCTGTCCATTACATCAAGACTGGATCGTAGAGGACTGCGTGAGGTTCCAAGAGCTGTGCGTGGAGCAGCAATTCGTAGCGATCTGCAAGGACGTGGGAAGGGACCCGCTCAACCCGAACGAGCCGCTGCTCACTCTCGAACTTATAGACACCTCCACCGCCGAAGACATATATATCAACAAACAGTTAGTCAAGGAGGGCCGGGCGCGACTAGTCTCCGCTTCATAAATATCCGTCACCTACCTATGACATTGAGATAACTTGGCACCAGGGGCTTCTAATAGTACCCAGATAATTATAAAATTTATAAATTTAGTGCACTCATATTGCTCTGAGTTTCAGAGTGGCTGGACACCGGTGATATTGCAGGCACATGAGATGTTCTATAAGTCTTGAGTGACCAGCGTATTGCGATTTGGGTCCTCCCATACTACGGGAGGACCCAAATTATATGGCTGCTGTTATGGACAGTTAATACCATTTAACGCTAAATGTCAAACCAAAAAGTATAACACTATTATATTCGTTTTATTTACCTTAATTCATTATTATCAGCCCTAGGTGTCAAATCGTTCAACCGGGTAAATTGTTAGTTTTTTGTGTTGTTGTTATTCTGGATATATGTTAATAGTGTGTGGAGTGTGACAATGAAATGTAAGGCTGACTGTATAAGCAATATTTTTCTTTTAACACATTTCAGATCGCAACTTTCGTAACCGAAGGATAGTAAACTATCATGATTCAGTCAAAAGAACTTAATTCGTGAAAAATACTAGAGTAAAATACTGCATGTGAAAATGTTCATTTTAATATGTTTTACGTGTCCATCTTAAATAATTGGATTTGCCATCTTAATTCAAAAGCGCCTGACATCACTCAAATGATGTTAGGCGCTGTGACATACAATATATGAAAATTCAAATTGACCACTACATTCCAATGACTTATATTATTTATTTTTAAATATGTGTCTTAGGACGACTTTCTCATTTATCATATTGTGTAATATTTCGTGTATTTCATTTTATCGGTAACTAGTCTTCTACAGATATGTTAGCTACACTTAATTAAAAACGAAATCCAAGTCGTTGCACATTGTTAAAAATTGTTATATAGTAATTACGTGTTTAGAATTTTGAAATACATACATATGATTCAAGTCAAAATACTCCCTATTTGATTCTAACTCAAATAACTTATGAACGAAGACATTTTTCCAGTTCTTAAATTTAATATTTATATTCCATCCTATTTGTAATAATTAGATTAAGACTAATTATTCCTTGTGTACTCGTAAAGTAGTTGCCAATATAAGAGGCAGTAATTGATCATGTATGATATAAAGAAAATCCAAAAAAATATGCGTACACATTCATAATTTTGCTGCAGAATGTTCTTAATGATCATATCAGACTGAAATCATAGAACACCAACATTCTGTATGCGCATGGTTTAGGCTTTTTCTAGCACAAGCAATAAAGGAGTGTTCGGTGGTTTTAGCAGGCACAATATGTAATATACAGTAAATATTAGAATAATAAAAAAGGTACTCTCTACTCTGTAATGATGACCGGATTCAAAGAAAAATGTGAATTACATATCCGATCTAGAGCATTATTTGTAAAATCGTGGCACATAATTACAAACCTTGTGCATCGTTCAATGAAAGTATGGCTTAGAAAACACGTGATTGCGCTAACTGGTATCCTTGCGAGTATATACGCGTACGTTTCAATGCAATGAAAATTAAGGAACATTTTAAAGTAACAAGACGCGTAGCTTCGAATGTTATCTTCGTTCGTCCCTTTAATTTAAGCCTTTCGTTAAGCCTAATTATTTATTAATTTTTAAAATCAGGCAGCTGTTAGAATTATAAATGTCACCGGATTATTTGGTGCGAATTTGCCTTGGACCTGGTTATGCCAAAATACAGCCCAACAAAATTATAACTAGAGTTGTGATTATTAGTTACACGAAAATTGAATTCCGCTTCAAGACCCATCATTCGAGATATTATGTCACATACTTGTTTGCATGTATCAATAATTATTAAATGGATTATTTGGATTTCATAATATATAGTTTTGGCCATACTGAGAATAGTGATAGTGTGTGAGTTGGAATATTTTTGCATAACTCAGTCCAATGTTAATAAATTTTTGGGACTTGCAACATGACCATTTTTGTGTAACACATATATTATTAGCAATAGACGTGTAACTAAAGCTAAAGGAGATGTTTCATTTGGGGCAGTATATTAAGTGTATACAAATAATAATAAAAAAGAAATTAGTATTCGAAAAAGGTTATGGTCATTAATATTTATAATACATTTATAAGTCTTTTAAAAAAAGGAAAAAAATATTGTTTTATTATTAACTAGACGGCGTTATAAGAAAAAAAAGAACAGTAAAAGTATTTTTAAAAGCTACCAGACAGTACGTTGGCCGGTCCTGAAATCGAACTTTACATTGCCCATTGTCTATTCGAAACTTTATCATCTGACGAGTAAGTTAATTCCACGTATACTATGTTTATTAGTGCGAAGATCTCTTCTTTAAGCTCTGTGGTGTAACTTAGTTGAGGGATTTTTTTCAGCCACAGATATCTCGGGGGTTAATAAGGGTAATGACCGCTTCAATTGATTTCAGAAAGCTTTATTCACATTCCTACACCAATTAGTACTATAATATATGAACTGATCAAATAAACGAGACTAGCTGTGGGCAAGATTACCAGCAGTCAGAATCTTTATAACAAGTGCAGGAAATTAACGCACTATCAATCATGAGTCAGTAATGAGAGTAAAATCTCTAGTTTGATAGTCATTTTATTTTTTGATAATATTAGTTATCATATAAGTAAAATGTTAATAATGATAGTTTTAATATTTCGTTTTATTGTTTTACATTTGATTGATTTTCTTTGTTTTACTCGGTTTATTAAGAATTCGAAATATTACTAAAAAAAATACATTATGCAAACCCTGATGACAGAAATCAAAATTTGGCAAGGGGCCTACCTTGCTCACGTGTGTGTGCTGCGTCGTATTCCGAATCCGGATTTTTTTAAATATTATTAAGCAATATACCTCAATTAGGGTTGTGGGCACGCCACACCGTGCCCTCAGGGCTGGATCCACAATTGACCCTGATCTCATAATACTGGTCTCATATAATCTCATACTGGTGAATACTTCGGACGGAGTTCGACGTGACTTATTGACTATGGATGACAATGGTTGTAATAATTATCCATTCATTTATTGGGTGCAGGAACAATGAATTTATTTTCCTTAGAAAAAAATATGTTTTGCAAAACTACCGGGACTCGTGCTTCGTATTATTTAACTTCAATGTACAATAAAAAAAAGAAGAATAACATAGAATATACTCTGGATAACGTACCTATTGTCATAATATATATTTATATAAATTATAAGATGGTCCAAGCTCATAAAATGAAACATCTCCAATTACATTTATATATTATAGGCAATCAATCTGTTTAAATTTTCATTATTATCTATTTCAACGACCATACGTGTTTGAATCTCATGCTCTAGAATCGATTTAAGTATCTGCGTCCTTGTTGAGAAATGTTATTTAAAAAAGTGTGTTTAAACGATTATGTAGTAAAGAGTACCTATATAAAATGTTATACTTCTAAATAATGCCTGTTTTCAATAAAATAATCTTCTGCATAAATAAACGTGTGCTTTTTAGTTATGATAGTTCATTTTCATTGATTCTCCTGCAGAACCATGGTCCTCGAAGGCGAAACTCGGCCCTGTCAAAAGTTGAATGGGTGACCGTTTAGTGGTATTTGAACTAGGCGCTTCCATGCTTCGGAGAGCACAAGGGGAAACAGCATATTATCATTCACTGTACAGCTTCCTTTGGCAGTAAGAGACTTTTCCACAGCAAACGTTGCAACAGTGCTGCCAACAACTTTCTGTACATTAGAGATATAGGTGTGTAAAAGTAAGATATTTATCAAACGACTTCTAATAGAGGAGGTTATTCATACTCATACTCATTTATTTCACCGTAGGAACCATAATGAACACTTGGTTACGTCAAAATGAAAATTAAAAATTTTATACATACTTTTAAACACAAGATCTATGATCAGAGCCATTCAAAACAGACAAGCATAGGAACGTCACAAAAAAAACAAGTTGAATAATTAAATTAAAATAGCTATCTAACTAAACATATATGGAATGTCAACAATTATTAAAATATAGTAATAAAATAAAATAAATTATTACATCCGTTATAATTTTGTTTTGTTTGTTGCTTCAGAAGTCGGAAAATTCTCAACCGGTTTTGAAAGTTCTTGTTATTTGGAAGGATATTCTTTCAGGTTGGTCCCATACAATTTTATCAAAATCGGTTTAATAGTTTGGTTGTTAATGAAATGTTTGTTACCTGGAAATAGTTTAAAAATCGGAAAATAACCAATTATCATTATTTCTAGCCCTTCTCGCCCTTCAATAGCCAAGGGTTACACCTAACCATTTTGAAAAAGATACAAGAGAATCGGAAAAAGAGAAGAAATTAAAACATTTAAGTTTTTACAATCATTTAATAAAAAGTTCCAATTAATTAAATCATTTATTTACGGAGTTCATCAGAGGATATTCCATATTTCTTCTTCAATGCATCGATTTCTTCTTGCTTCTTCTCAATGTCCATTCCCTTAAATGCTTTGTTTGATCTATAATACAGAACTACTAGATATCTGTTGCAAACATTGAAACCAGAAAGATGATCACATGCATTTTTGGCATCAAAAATGTCTTCATATACCACAAATGCAGTGCCTCTAGTTTCTGGGGTGTTTCCTCTGAAATTAGAATATTTAAAGAAATTTAAAGTCAATGGATAGGTAATGGAAGGTAGCCTACCTACACATTTTTACACAAAATTCTTTTTGGATATAAATCCAATAATATTTATAAATATATAAATTCAATATTGGAGCTTGATATCACCTTACAGATTACAGACCTTACTGTCATAGGTTTTAATTTATTAGGAATTGAGCAGTTCTATCTTAAAAGTGTAGCAGTTTTATCGAGAGTTAAGTCCAGTCAATTGAAAACTAGTATTTTATATTGACATTGTGATGGATAACTTTAAAACTTACACACGAATTTGTCTGATGGCTCCATATTTTCCAAAGATGTCATACATTTCTTCAGCTGATATTTTGTATGGTAAGTTTCTGATATATAGAACTCTATTCACTTCTGGTGGTAGTCGAACCTTAAAAGAGTAAATTTGTATTCACAAAACTGTGTAAACTTAGGTTGTTTAGTATTAAAATAGGGGCAATCATTTGTTTTTCAGTAGGAATTTCGTTTTTGTGTCATGTGCCACCTGCAGCATGAATCCTAGTGCTCCTTGCACTAGTGTGTGCTTGTGCAATAAACACACCAACACCAATTGAGGTCACATCAGTGCCAGTCTCATGCTTATATATTTAAAACCGATGTTAGAGAAAATCACAGGAAAAAGTTGATTAGGCAGGCCGAAAAACATTAATTTTACTTACGTTAGCTCGCCTTTGAAGTGCTAAGGCCATGGTGGTTCCAAAACAATAGTTTTATTTTAGGTGGTCAATTATTATAATTTTCATTAGAATACAAATAATATTTTTTTATTTATCGAAGTCCGTCTGGAGACTAGATAGAACCAGAGAAAGGAAATAATTTGTTTGTTTGGTAAACTCGAATATCCATCCAATACCTACATGTATGTAGCTTTGATTATGTAGCTTGACAAAAAACATCGATGTGTTAAAATATCGATATATTTTCATTGAATTATCGATATATATCATCGATATTTTAATCGCGATATTCGATAATTACTATAAAGTATTCAATTCGTATAAATTACGATATATTTTTTAACGCATTTGTGCTTTCATGTTAAACCATTTGAGATAGTATCCGACAGTAGAAGCCGCTTGACAGACGAGCACATCAAACAGAGGGTGCTGGGTGCCGCTTATGTCTAATGATGGTTTGATTGAATTGTATAAAATTGTCTAGGCTCTAGCATTAATAAAAAGTACTATTTTCTTCATGTTTATTCCTTTTTTACGAATTTTGAATGCTTTGGTATTCCCAAATTTTGCTTTGGTATTGTATGAATAATAATACATAACTGACGATATATCGATTGTTCGATATTTTTCAATACTGTTTATATACTGTTTAAAAATGTCGATACGATGAATATCGATATATTGTTTTCACTGGCCTATCCGTATCACAGACTAATTAGATGTACTACAGATAACTATAAAAGAACAGAATGCAATCTCACTAATTTCATTCACTCAGCGTAAAAAAGAATGAAGAACGACGATGTTGCGACGATGAGGCCCTATATTGTACGACCTATGTTATCACAGCACCGTATTTCGGGACCAGTAATCCAAATCCTGGCTTCCAATTCCTGGGTCGTGCACTACGGGTTGTACAATACTGTGCTGTGAATCAACAACACATGATGCCCAGTATTGTACGACCTGGAGTGTACAACCTGAAATGTCAAGCTGCGAAATACGTGACTAGTCTGCACTATTAACACGTGTCATTAATTTACAACCAGGTAATTTGTGTCCATTTTGATGTAATTCATCGAGAGTCGTTTTACGAGCCTCGTTTGCACGTGCGACTTCAAATTTGTTTCCAATCAAATGTTTCCATAGTAAAATATAATGCCAGCAGACATATTTAATATTGTTACGAGTTAAATAAAAAATAGTTTCACCTTTTCCCCAAACGGTTAGTCAGAGGCTCAATAAGTCTTTTTAGCTTGTGGGATTAGCTAAATCACGTGCATACATTGAAACCTATTTGCGCAACATGACTCGAAGCTTGTCTCACGCAACATGACCCGTAATATGTATTGAAGCTTGTCTCGCACTCTCAGGACATGTCTCACAGCATGACTCGCAACATGTTTCGCAAAATGTTTCGCAACATGTGATATTATATTTGCGAAAGTAACTCTGTCTCTTACGTTTTCACGACTAAACCGCTCAACTGATTTTGATGAATTTTGGTATTGAGATAGATGGGACCTGGGAGAAGGACATAGGCAAGCTTTTGTCGCGAAAACAAAATTTCAAGGGTGAAATGGGAATTAAAGTTTCTATGAGGAACTTGGCCAGGAAATTGATTACATCCAGAAGAAGAAAATGGGCTGCGTATTCTCTGAATTCCACGCGGACGAAGTCGAGAGCAATTATGCGAATGTATGTTTGTTTGTTACGCCTTACGCCTATTGCTTTCACACCTTAACTACTCAAACAACAATCATAAAATTTAGATAGGTACACGTTGTTTCACCCTTAATCAAATACAATAAATTAAATTTAAAAGCCGTTTCATGATTTTTTATTAGTCTGCTTATGCAAATCTAATTTAAGTACAAGATTTTTTTCCTACCTTAGTTTTGATCGATTTGATTGTACGTCATTTAATAATTACTAGCTGAACGGGCCACGCGTTGCTGTGGCTAACGTTTTTGTCATACGATATTATAATTTGCAATAAAATAATATTGCGATCATAAATTGAGATGTGAGCTATCCTATCTTTCAAGTTGGATCAAACTGCACACGGTGTACAAATTTGATACACAAAATCGGTTATTGTGATTAAACCATGATAGCTAGATATATGTTCTCGCAGACTTTTTTGTAGGTCTTAATGGGATCTACAAACCCGTAGTACATCATTTTGTTCTATTGTCAATAGTTTTTGCAGCGCACCCAAATATAGGTTTTCGATTTTACACCTTGTGTTACAACATAGCAATTCCTCGATAAATGGACTACCCAACACTGAAAGAATCATTCAAATCGGACCAGTAGTTCCAGATATTAGCGCGTTCAAACAAACAAACACTGCAGCTTTATAATATTAGTATAGATTAGATACACTTTGCTGTCGAGTGCTAATTTTTTTGGTCGAGTCCAATTTCAACGAAGGATTGAAATACTAGTTTATTGATGTATTCGTTTGTCTGATTTTTTTGCATCAAGCTTTGCTAAGCATTGAAGAAAAACATTTTGGTTCTGGCACTTCTCGGCTACTATACGGCCTGGGTAGATGCAATTTGGAACTCGTAAAAATAGGAATTCATAAATAGGTAGGTATATTTATTGGTTTCCGTTCTGTTTGCTGTTCTGTTATCTAACTTATGGAAACTGATAAAATGAAATAGCAAATATCGGACAGTAGTTTTCTGATCTTAATTAGGTAGGTAATGGAAGTTGCTAATAACTACAAAGTCATATCATGTAAGTATCATAGGTATATTGCACCAAAATGTATAAAATTAAATAATTAGGCATTAATTTTGTACATCATCAGATAAAGAAAAACGTCGCTTTGATCGTTGCCTATGTAACAAAAATGTGCTTGAACAGAGAAGGAGGATAAGGACTATTGCGACTCCACACATCGCGAACACACCACCTCGTAGGCGGCTTTCATCTGAAAGGAATTCGTTTTTAATATTAATATGCTTTCACCAGTCTTTAGCCTATTCTATGCCCGATTTATGTATGTATCCTTATATGATTTTTATGCTACCTACATATTTAGATGATTATTATCGTTATAGGTTGATAATAACAAAATCTTAAAGGAAACTTATGGATTTTTTGTGTTGCCATTCGTTCGTGAAACTTTATGAGTTTGAGTTAGTGAAAATTGAATTTCATGTAAAATGTCCCATCAGGCTAAGGTCAGGTCAGGTCCCTGGCTTGTATCATCGTAGTAGTAAGTATTGTGTGCAGAGTACCGTGAATACAATAGGCAATTCCATTGCCTGCCTTTCTTTTTTATAGGCAATCAAGATATCTTCGTTAATGAAACATTAAAAATATTTAGCTAACGCACTTGTGACTTGATTACCAGGTGGTAACATTCGTAGGTCAGTCTATACTTTGAGACGACATGTAGGTACTCCCTGGGTGGTGCGAACGGAGCAACTAAAAGTAGCAGTAGAACTTGTGTCAAGTTAATTCGAGAAAGTACAACTATACTGAGTAATCTACTGCTAGTGCAGTGGACGCAATGCAATGATGTAAGTGCCGGTGAAATCATAGATGCGTGAGACATTATCCTCGTCTGGAGTGATGGGCGTAACCGTATGCTACGCTGGTCTTCTTATACTTCGGTCTGGAAGAACCTAAACCGTGTTTTAATTGGTAATGATGGAGTTACCACTACACATCAGGTAGTGGGGCCCAACACTTATCGGAACTAATATAAATACGAAAGTGTGTTTGTTAGTATATTGCGCTTCCACGCCTAAACGTTAGGTATATAAAAAGATAGATCAACCAAATTATTCATAATTTAATCACAATAATTATGATCCTGATGATCTTTCTTTTTATACCGAAATACCTCTAATCTATTTAAGCCTAGCTGACCCGACACATGTTTACCTGTCTTGGTTCACAATTTGACAATGGCTAGACGACATGGCGGCAATAATTTCATAAAAAATGTGCTTTCAGTTCGTCTCAATTTTCGACTTTTCCCGTAAATTTTAGAAATAAATTATAGTAGAAACCTTGTCCTGACTATTACGAACACAACGAAGTAGAAATCAGCCAAATTGGTCAAGCCGTGTTCCAGTTTTAGTGACATGAATTGTTTTTTGTTTTTTAATATAGATATAAGATAGATAATAATGTTTGACCTTTACCTTTAGTAACAAGTTGTTCTGTTTTTTCTTGTATTTGAAAGGCTTTTGACAATTCAGGCAAATATTGCAGCCAAAACTTTATTTCCGTATTTGCACAGTCAACTTTAAAAGAGAAGTTCTCATCCCGAATTTCAAAAATATGTGCTTTGCCTGGTTTGTATCGTTGCCATTTGTCTTCTGATTCAGGGTATCTGTTATGGACAAGCGGTGCAAAACTGAGCTGAGTAGTAGAATCATATTATCATGTATAAAAATTATTCGCTATAAATTTTCTAAGCGTAAAGGATTTTTTTTATTAAACTGACGATAGAATAATTTGATTCTAAGTGGGTAATTCTGCTCAATCTTACCCATTTTTGATGAAATTGACTACGTATTGCCGAAAAATTGAAGAATATCGCTTCTCTTTTGATATTGCCGGACGTCGAGCTATTTGACGCATTAAAGCATCTCCGAGTAATGCTATTAGATCCGACCCATGCACAGCACCTAAATAAATATAAATGAGAAATAATATATTTCAGCAAAAAATAATATTGGTTATGAAAATTAAGAATTATGGTTTCATGATCAAGGAGAGCGCAACTTTAAAAAAAATAGTTGTTTGATCTAAATGAGAAAACTCAAGCATTTATACATCACAGAGTGATTAAGATAAAGAGCGTATATATATGTAGGAATATGTAACTTTATGTTAATATTCAGGTGAGTAGCATGATTTTTGCAGATATTAAATTACAGTTCTGTTTTTTAATAAAGAGAATTACATAGTGATTTATTAACCAATGTTGAAAAGGTGGGATTAATTATGGTTTTGACAGTATAAGAAGGAGGGATTTCAGAGAGGAGTACATCATGTATATAAAGAACGCTGAGTAGTTTTAGTTTGGGAGGTCCAGTTGGTGGATACTCTTTGAATCTCTACACGTTCCTACTCCCTGGTGCTAAAGGAGTACCAACAAGTAGCAGTAGAACTTGTGGAAAGTTCGCCAGGAGAAGTACTTCCTCCACACCTGGTTATCTGCCGCTATACAGTGGTACACTTGATGAAGAGTGGGTGCCGGTGAAATCGAATGCGCATGAGACGTAACGTCCCCGTCTCAGGTAACAGGCGCAAAGGGGTGCGACTTGAGTCTTCTCATACTTCGGTCGGAGAGGACGAAGTCAGATTACGTCAGGTGGACTTTAACCTAACAAATTGCAAAAAAAATTTAGCTTTTCTGTCCGAGTTAACAAATAAGAAAAAAACTCTTTCCATTTGTTCTTCTTACCAAGAAATGAATAGTGATGACTAATGATGAAAAGTAAACGACAAATGAAATCTAATTACGAAAATCGACAGATAAAATATTATTTTTATTGCACATAACACCTTCCTACATAACACATAAAGGATAAAATTATTAACTATAATAATTAGTCGATAATCGATACTGGACTGATATCGCTAATGGATAAGTAATAAATAAGCATAAATTACTAAAACCATAAAAAAGCCAAAGATGTGAACCATACCGGTATAGTTTATGGGTATTCCCTCGAGGTTAATGGTGGATGGTAGTGAGTAGCGATATACGTATAGACGAGAGACGTGGCGAGCCAGCCTGGCTGCTAACAACGCGCCACCCGCACCCCATCGTCCTGATGTCTCCATACGTGCTAGTTGCTCAATAGCTTCATTTATATTATTAGTATCTTCATTGTGCTTGTCCCAATATTCCCAGCGAACCGCACGCATAAGCTGTAAAATTCAGACAGTAAATTACAACACCATTGAAAAAATTTAAAAGATTTTCAGGCGATTACGGCTTTCTCTATATATATCTAATCTCCAAAACGGCTTGACCAATTTTGACCGGATTTTCACTGGCAGAGAGCTGATTTTATAAGGAGTAGCCTAAGTTACTCCTTATAAAATCAGCTTTTTTTTATAAGGAGTAACTTAGGCTACTTTCAATTTAGAAAAACAAAAAAGTATTTGGGTACCGCGCAAAAAAATTGACACGACCGCGACGCGAGGAACAGCTAGTAGGTACTAGTACCTATAGAATATATGACTAGAATGCAAGATATAGGTACGTCTAATAGGTAATAGAAATTCTGAATTCATAATAACAACTAAATTGATTCTACTGAATAACTCGCCGGTTTGAAAATAATGAAGGCTTTTATCACATTTCTTTTCATTTTATTTAATTACTAATTTGACGGTACCTGATGTTAAGAGATTACCTCCGCCCATAACAACTGCAATACGACTTAAGCATTCCCCAACCGAAGTATTAGAAGACCCAAATCGCACCCCGCTGCTTTCGTCACCTGAGACGAGGACGTCTCATACGAATGTGACTTTACCGACGCCCACACTTTCCACCAGAACACAACAATGCGGGTGCACCACTGTTTGGCACCCCTGTTCGACTGTTTGGTAACCAGGTGTGCAGGAAGTACTTCTCCGGGTGAATTTTGTGCAAGTTCTACTGCTACTTTTTATTACACGTGTAGCGAGTATTCACCTACTGACGCCAGCAACTAGACCAATTTTCCGTAACGACGAAGATACATGATAATTACATAAATTCAAACAGAAAATGAAAATCTTATTTTAAAGGTTTTTTAACAATGTTTTATTTTGAGATATTAATACATAGATATATTTTTCAAGCGATCTGGAGCTTCCACGCCATTGTAACCGCAAGGATTCAGGTAGTAACAAGTAAATTCGATTTTCAATCGGATACAAGGATAACAAAAATATTTACCAATGGTAATACTTCAGTTCTATGAAGAGAAAACATCCTCAATAGTTCGGGTATGGCTATTAGGTTTACGTATTCAAACACGTACGACGTATTGGATTTCAAAAGCTCATAGAAAGCTTCATCTGCAATGAACAAAATGTTTTATTACTTGTTGTATTAAGTTAACCTTCAACGCGTTTTCACGAAACATGAAATACTGACCGTTGTAGTTCAACGCTTCAAGGTTGGTAGTTCCGAACAGTAGGTCAACTGGCATGATAGAATATTGGGTACTCGATAGAGCTGTCGGCAATGATACCGGTAAATATTGTTCAGATCGCGGTAAATAGTCTTCAGGTATGGGGTGAAAAGTCTTGCTCCAGTTAGTATTCTAAAATAAAAAATTACGCCAAATCAGAGCCACACCTTGCACATTGCCGAATGAGAGACCTAATTAATTATTTATTACAGGTAGGTTAGGAGTTGCAAAGTATACAATGAAAAATGTTAATATTTAGATAGTGTGTCGTATGGTATGGGTATGATTTAATACAAATTAAATTTTAAGTTGTTTACCGGGAATACTGACAAAATATCAGATAGAGATCGGCTACGAATACAACTCAAAATTTCCACATCTGAATTTCCACTGCAGCCTAAAGATAAGGCAACGTCACGTGATGTGCGATTCACAACAGCGTGAACCTCTTTTGGTTCATCTATGAGCTGCCAGATATCAATAGGTGACATAATAATTGCCCTTTGAAATAGTCCTGTAAATAGTAAAAAGCTTTTTAAAATTTTTGCTCTCGTGAAGTAGCAAATCACATTATTTAAGTAAATTATATATTATTCAATATCATTTAATTTCTTGAAATATGTTTGTTTCTTACTTTCTTTATGTAGTTACCTAGGTACTTGTTATTTTTATTATTATATCTATGTATCTTACCTTTAGATCGAGGTGAGATTAAGTGGTGCAAAACACTATTGGCACCTGCAGAATGTCCAAGAACTGTTATTGCATTTAAATCCCCTCCAAACGCAGCAATATTATCACGTATCCATAGTAGTGCCAGGTACTGGTCGAGCAAGGCAAGATTGCCACGAGCTGAGACTGACCCCAATGTGAAAAAGCTTAACAAATGCAGTCGGTATGCCACATTTACAACCACTATGTCCTCAGCTGCTAGATCCTGGCAGGGCAACGATATACCGCCTCTTCCCCAAGATTCAGTATAAAATATAACTAACACTGGTAAGGGCCTTCCATCTACAGGCTACCTGAAAAATATGTGTTATACAGAAATAGTTTGTAAAATAAAAATCTCAAGCTCTTATGGTGCTGATATCGTACAATATACCGCGATAGTATCGTACCGATTTATCATATCATATAAGACATAATTATGCCAAACCGTCAACGAATAACAGCTCTTATTAGTCGGGACTTTTGAAAACTAATATGCTGGTGTCGGAGGCATTCAGGCGGCTTGAAATCGACACCAGAGTTATTATCGACACTCTGAATTACTCACACGAATGAAAATAAATACAATGATTAAAGTTACGGTGAGGCGGTTCGTCACGCGGGGCGCCACCGGCAGTAATGCACTTTGCTTAGCAATGTGCTATAAAATTATTCTTATCTTTACACCCATTTGTGATTTTGCCATGTGTAAATCTGAGTATAATTTTTAATCTGCGCATGCATGACCGCTATATAAAATTTTCGAACCCGAGGAGTCCATATATTAAGAAATAGGCAGTCTTCGCTATAGTTTGTAGTGTCTGACGTAATGTTACTGATGTCTGGGCACTGTGGTGGTAGCCTGTGAGCGTAAAAGGTACGTCTCCATCCAGTGGGTTTTTCTGGAGCCTTGAAACATTAATATGAATTATTAATTGAATATTACCTACAACCAAATGCACCAATACACAATTTAATCAAACTTACCGAAAATCTATACCTGCCAATAGGAGGAGTTGCGTATGGTATCCCATAGTATATCTCAACAGGTACTAATGATTTATCAGTGTACACTTTTGTCTGTAAGTAATGTATAAGCCACAAAATAAAAGTTCAATAAGTACTTAGTACTGACTACCTCGGATACTTAAGGCGCTGACATCGCTCAATTCACTCGTCTTCACTTACGCCGCTAAAGCGCGAGAGTGAATGAATACAGAAATTACAAATTCGCAAACTACTGTTTTTCTCATTTATAACGTGAGCACTATCATAAAGAACAATATTCGGAACATTCTATTATGATACTAATAACATGTTAGTTTTACAGACAAATTTCGGTGTAAGTATCTTTATTTATTAGTGTAATAGTATAAAATTAGTATAATATGATAAATTCATATTAAAAATTAAAAAGTTTAATAACTACGAATTTAAAAATGTTTATTTGTAGCGTCATACCAACGGTTTTTATGTATGCTGGGTTTTCTGGTCAAATTTGCTCTAGCATTAAGTTTCTTTTTGTACTGAAGAATTAAATTTATAAGAAAATTACTACTGATATTTGTACATTTTTTGTTTTTTTGGTAGTGTAAGTTAAAATCAAGAGAGGTCGTCTTAAATAAAAAGGTAAGATATGATTTCCAGGAGGTATACTTTACTCACCCCAACAATGCGTCCTTGAGGCAAGTTCACGATAGGATCTTGAGCTGTTATGCACGATAAGCATAAAATAAACAAAATAATATACAGTTTTTGGTCTATGGCACGCATTCTTGAGTTAACACATTTCACACGAATTTAAATAGGTACGCGAAAATAAGTTTATTGTAATAAAATTTTGAAAAACACGTGATGACTACCATATGCTACGTGAAAGAATACTGTGTGTTTTACCATTGTAGTATGTATTGCATACAAAATCGCGATCGACACAACACAATTAGAAATACAATGATTGTGCTCCTGTCCGTGACGCGGCACCGGAACGATGACTGACTGTCATTGTTCTAAATTCATTCGCAATTTGTTTTGTGACATTATATATCTACCTGTACCTTTGGATTGAGCTAAATACTTTAAAACACTACAGGTATTATATTACAATTTAGATTAATAAAAATGAATATATAAAACAATAGTTGATACAAAAACTCTGTATACAAACTAACCATACCACATTCAAGTAGGTTTAGCTTTCTTCAAGGAATGTATATAGAAAATTGAACGATTGACAAAAATCTAAACTTTAACGGTGTTATAAGCAATATCTAACTTCTTCATTAATATTTTGTAATAGTAATGCATAGGCTGATTATTTGCAAAACCAATAGTCGCTAGCATGAGTCCATAACCTAGCAGGACAGATAATAACTTGTGTCTAGAAAGCCACTGACGAAATCCACCAGCTGTAATAAACAATGCCAAAGTTAGTTCTTAAAATACAAGGCCTTAGTAACTTGATATAGAATTGGAACAGACGTACAATCGACTCTAACTGGCCGTAGTATTGGCCTAACATCAAACACCTAATCATGCTCAAATATAAATATTCCCGTAGATTGTGTAATTCTAATCAATACTCACAATTCCTGTTGACGTTTGTAGTTGGGAACCTCATCGAAGCCGGTTGTTTCGCATACACCAGCATATAACGAACTCTCACTAAATCGCAGTTGGTTACTATATATTGTGTCAATGGTCCATCAAGTTCTGTGAGCATATTTTTCTTTCCATCTTCGAAAATACCATCTCCTAAAAAATATTGGTATAAATTTAATGTTTACGAGTACCTAAGCTTAAGTCAGCGTGATTAAGAGGTCACGGATTCCGTGGCATGCCAAAAAACGCTGCTGATTATCCTGGAATGTTAAAAGATGCTACTTGGCAAGTCCAAGAGGTAGGGCATATCTGAGGTTTTTCGCTCAAAATCGAAGCAGCCTGTCACTCCTTTTTTACGTTCGACCACGTAACTCGAAAAACAATGTTTATAAACATGACAGTTTAAAAAAATAAAAGCAACAATGTATTGTTAAAACAAATGTCAAAAGTGTTAAAAAATCTGCTATAACTATTTATGTCAAATTAGGTTTTTATATGAGGTAATATTTTTCCATGCACTTCAGCCTGCAAGGAACTCTTCAAAACTATATACTTACCTACTTAAAATGCCTATGCCTTTCTCGATAGAATATTTTTTACTATCCTCGATCGTCCCTTTTATTTAAATTACTGAGTTTGTACTATTGTGTTATATAATAATTTTGTCATCAAATTAATAAAGGATATCGGAAATAGAAATAACAGAACGAGTATTTTCTGTAAAGAATGCATTGATTACAATTGTATTTCGCTTAAGTACAATACATGTAACAACTTATCAAAAGTGTTACTACAAAAATAATAGTGGTGTCCCTTTCTATGCATTTACTACGCTCGATTTGCTAAACAACCGCCTCTCAAAACTACATAGTTCCATACAAAGAAGTTTTTATTATGTTAACAAAAATTACATATCCTGAGTTTGTTTCTTGTATTTTGATCACCTGTGTAATTGAATTAACTCACTTACCCTCATTTGTTACTGGCTTCTGATAGTTGATTCCTTCTGGAGCATCAATAACTTCACACATCGCTATACATGATAAGTGTCCTCCAATACAGCTAGCACCCCAGCCAAATCCTCCGTGACTATAAGGCAGGCTAACATTTAGTTCTGGTGACAAATATACCCCATTCCCGAGCAATGTATTCTGTGAAAATGACATGCGGTTACAATATTTAATCAAAACTTAACTTCTCAGGATAAAATTATCATTACCATAACAAACCTTGTTTAGATGTTGCTGCAATCCAAAATTCAGTATCGTGTAGAAATTCTCTAATCGATTACCGTGAAAAGCATAAAATACGTGGTGATTTTTGGCTAGTTCCTTCCATTTCGTTTCAGCATTCGATTTGTTCGAACCAGTGACTTGGAATACATATTGAGGTTTGGGCGCTGGTTGAGTAGTGTGCGTGTAGGATAATATAGTATCATGCTGAAAACAAATATATTGTAAATTGAAATGATCGAATTTTAAATGAGTATTGAAATGTTGTTTTACAGTAACTAACAGCTTCTGCTGGAACAGTCTTCAGTGTTGGTTCCTTTAATCTTACAAGGACGTAAAACAACAAGTCGATAATATCACTGATATTTGGTAAATTTTCAAGATTATCCAATTGATGCAATACTAAATCTAACGCTGGTACATCAGTAATGATACTAAGCTGAAAGTAATAATAAAAATCATATTATGTAAATTGAAATAAGTGCCGTAAGTACCTACAACTGCTTATGATCAATCAGTAACCTACTGACCTAACTATAAGTACGCATACAAGTTTCTTAACTAGGTAAATTTAATGTAGATAAATGTCCCGCAGCACGCTATCCTAAGCAGCACGTGACATATAATTTTTTTTATTTAGGTTTTAATGATAATCGTAAAATAGGATTTCACTTTACGATAATAATTTTTTGGTCACAAAAACAAGGGAGTTAGTTTATTTGAATTTTATAGTTTATTATATTATAGTTTAGTTGAATAATTTTAATAAAATAAGTTATGGTTCACATATCATGTCACATTATGCGTAGAGCATTAAAACTATAAGCGTAAGTTATGAAAGTGTATTTTATTATTGTATTCATATATTGGTCCTAGAATATTTAAAAATCATTAATATACTTAAACATTACTGATATAGTGTTATACAAATAAAGGAAATTCTTACTAGTTCATCCATATCTTTGACTCCACCTTTGATGAAGGCAGGTGGATATGGTCTGAGGCAGCTTTCATATCTAAAACTAAAGGCTGCCGCGACGAATAAGCTCCATTTTAAATCGGCAGCTTTAAAATCTTTTTCAAGGACCAGTCTGAAATATTTGTAGATTATGAGACGGTATTCTCGGAGTTTTTAAGCTGCCCGAAAGACTCAGACTAGAATAGCCTCTTCTTATGAGACGGTGATTAGACGGGATGGATTAGGGCGAGTTTAAACCAATATAGTCTAGATAACTTTTTTTGTATTTATTTCTTTCAAAATTGATAAACAGATTTATTTCTCTTGCGGGTTTTCATCGCGTTATTAATTGATTATGCGATAGTTGGGGTGTACCCCAACCTTTTAAAAACTGTTGCGACGTTTGTAGTCATTAGATTATTACACGTTAAAACCCAGTGAATACAAAAATAATTATGATAAAATGCCATAGATGGCTACCAACTATGAAGACGTATTCCTGACTCCTGGTACTTCTGGTCAGCCGTAATATTGAGACGCATATCCGTCATTCCATCCATGAATTTAAGTAGAGATATTTATTACAAACAAGAGATAAGTTGAATATTGGCAACGGCCGTTAGAGAACTTGTTACTTTTACTTATCATGTGACGTGATATTAAGGACAGCCTTTTCTAAAGCAAAAAGTTATTTATTACATGACCGCTAAGAAATTGAACCTGTAACCTTTGGGTGTGAAAATCATGGTGGCCAAGCAGACATCAAGGTGGTTACTACAATAAACCTACCCTCTTACCCTTACCTGTCGAATGCAATTTGAATTTTGATGAAGCGTTAATACGATTTTTTTACAAATAAACGCATAGGGCCTTACCTCAAATGAACTGCCTTCTTTTCAAGTGAATCAAGTTTGGCTTGATTATAATCTGATAATGTTTCAGATGCTGAATTTAGGTTACAGTTAGTAGCTGTGTCAGACAATACCTCAGGCTCTCCATCCATGCTTGTTAATGTTTAGTTACAAAAAAAAAAATTCAGTAATGTGATAGTAAGAAAACATAAATATATAATTTTGGATGATTATTTCAAAACATGTCATAAACGTGACATGGCGTTACAAATATTGTTTTCATAAACAAAGGACGAGCAAGCAAAACCTAATTCCAGCCAGTCCTATAAAATCATTGAAAATTTTTGCCTCCACGGAACCACGGTCTTTTGGTTGATAACTTAGGTTCCTACAACAAGTGAAAAGCCACCCGAAAGATAATTTTCCTAGTGAAAACCACGTAATAGTAAAAAACCGCTACAGCAGTTCGATTGGGCCAAAATTAAATCTGTCTGGGTAATACCAGTTTTTTTTCGTCAAGTTTTGTAACAGTCATCCGTATTTCACCTCATCTGTCAATGAATTGTCGTCGTGTGTCTGTCATTTATGCATTCATGTCATGTCACTTAGATATTGCTTAGCGTTGCCCTATGGTAATGAAATGTCCGAAACTTTTTGAATCACGTTCGTACTTTCGTACCATAGGCATTATTTACGTTTCCATCACATGTTAATAACACTGTTTTTTATAAAAGTATCGATCTACATTTGAATATGCACACAAAATCTGGGAGTTCATTTTTCTCGTGTCCGCAGGTAGGACTCTCATACATGGCTAATTGAAAGGACCAATGGATAATGTTTGGTTGGAAGTTTATAGGTTGCCGTTCAAATTACAAGTATATGACTATTTTTAGTCCCGTCTTATAGTGACGGGCCTAAAGAAATGCATGATACATAGCTTAATTAATTTCGCACCAAATTTATTTTTATTTGAATAAGTGACTAAACGAGTATGAAAATAGCAATGCGACTCAGTATAAGATAAGTTGCATTCATCCTGCTGAGTCCATTACCTGAGACAGGGGTGATAAGACCCATGTGCATGTGATTTAACCGGCACCCACACTCTTCCACCGAAACACAGCAATGCGAGCACCACCTAGGAGTACGTGTTCCGTAGGTACACCTAAGGAAGCGAGTAATTGGATCCCCCAACAGTGATTAAATTATGTCGTTATATATATATAAATATATAAAGTTCATGTCTCTATAGCACTTAGTATATTACAATACTAGGTGCTATTCAAAGAGACATGAATTTTAGTAGATTTTTGTATAGTTCTTAGTTCCTACTCGGGGCCTCACTCGTAGGATTTATCACATATCATCTGGCAACGCTAGCATTGCATTGGCTTTGCGCTGTAACTGTAATCCAAAATGGCGTTTGTTGTATTGAAGAAGCTGTAAACACACGTAGTGCTTCGTATTCGCCTATTAAGTGAATTCGATCTATTTATTAGTGAAGTTTTGTATTTTCTCTCTTGAATAGTGGTAATTTAAAGTGGACTAATGAGTTTATTGACTGATGTCTGCCGTGGCTCCCACTATCCCCGGTTCGTGTTGAGTTTCATTTTTCTTATTTCACTGTAATCAATTACCAATCATTGAATCTAACAATGATTTAATTTCGTGGTCGCATTTATTATGATTTTTTTTTAATATATATATATAGTAGGCGAAAATGTGTGAATGTATAAAATGAACGACCTATTTTCTCTCAGACATACCTCCGCGTGACGCGTTGTTAGTAATTATTCAAAGGAATAATGGTCAGCAGATTTTTCACCGATTGAGCGGAATAAGATATGTAAACCATATACTGCAATCATGCATAGTAAGTGTAAGAGAAACAAGAAAAGAAAGAGCAGAAGAAATTTTTCACACTTTTCAAACTAAAATATTGCCACAGGGCTATTGTGCTGGCATTGACAGAACCAAACTTTACTGTGTAATATGGGTTTAAATTAAAATATTACCCATTAAAGCTTGGGTTCTAAATCTATAGAAACGATTTTAATTGAAGTATCTGTTTGTATTGTCAAAATAACAGCTATTTCCTAATGCATTTGAAAGTATATATGGAACTTATAACAAAAAAACAACTTGTAAATATTTTTACTGTCTTGTCTGTTTGTTGTGACTAACCTCCGACACGACTGGACAGATTTGCACTTTTACTGGCTGATAGTTAATGTTATAAAGAGTAACCTGAGCTACTTTTATTTTAGATTACAAAAAAAGAATTAGGGTTCCGTGCAAAAAAAACATTCAACGCTGTGCGTAACAGCTAGTACATATAAAAGGTATTTTCACTGTGTGATTTATTTAACTATTTACACATATTTTATCAATAAATTGTTGGTATATTGTCTATTATTTGCAGGGGCTGACCCAACAAAGGATATACAAAAACGCCGTGCTGGCAGTGTTGGGTGAGTTTCCTTTAAATGTTGAACAGTAATAACCAAAATGTAGAAACTGGGCTTTATGTTTAAAAAGTATTTAAGTATTATTATCTAGTTATCTTCCTGTTTTTATGAGATTCACATGTTACATGAGAAGATAAAAATATTACAAATAAAACAAAATTATACCTATCTACAAAATGATGGTACAGAAAAATCAGTTTCAATGTGAACTTGCACACTGAGTATTTCTGAATCTTACCACTAATTGTATTTTTGTTATTTGTTGGAAATCTATTGTGATAAACATATACTGCTAAAATTCAAGGTTAAAAAAATACACATCTCTAGAAAAAGAACAGTTAAACATTAGGGACCAATATATGGAACTATTAAAAATATAAACTGGTAACTCACTGGCTACATAACTTCACTTATTTAGTCATATATGTTGTAAAAGTTAAATATTATTTAAATAAAATATAGGTAGGTACTGAAAATGCCAAAATATTAAAGTATTAGTGTATCTTAGAGATTACCACTACTACTACTAGGTTTACTAATACTACCAGGGACTTTTTTTAAATATTTATAAATAATTACTCTAAAAATTATAATCTAATAAGTGATGTGTGGAAATGAAGACATTTCATGCTTGAAAAACTACTCACACAACCACTCTTTACCTAAATGATTAACAAGAAATCCTTAAATACAGGTCCTATTAAAAACCCTAATTAAAAGAGTTGTTACTTCATAACTCAGTCATTTATTTACAGATCTATAAAAATAAATTCTTATTTTACAGGACATATTTTTAGAAGGTCCCATAAAAATTTAATCACGCTTTTGATGAAATTTTTATGGAACCATCTGAAAATATGTCCTGTAAAATAAGATTAATTTTTCCAATTTAATAGTTTGGTTTTTAACAAAAATAACTGGAAGACATCCAAGTAAACGAAATTGTGTATTATGCTTTCCTATGACATTTTTTTCGCCCATTGTAGAGTGATGCGCCCATTGAACATCATTCAAAGAAACATCCATTCTTTTTAAATGGTGTACACCCTAAAGGCGAGATATATGGGATGAAAGTATTGCTGTCGGTTTTTCGATTTTTTTAATCTGTCTCTTAGAACTAAACTGATTGCGCCCGTCGATGCTACCCATGGTTTGTAATCCCCCGGGAATACACCACTTTTTCAGGATATAAACATGTGTTAATCCAGGATATGAGCTACCTTCATAACAAATTTCAACAAATTAGTGTGATCATATTATATTATACTATATTTATAAAACCACAAATAAAAATTATCATGCACGTAATTTGCGTGCTTTTTACGTTACTTTTATACATTGCTCTAATTTAGGCTACTCACAGAAAAAATGCTTCACACCTTAAACATTAAATTTAATCACAAATTTGGTTTTTTTGGTCACTGCGTTTTCACTGAAGGAAAGATCGTAAAACGCTTACCAATTTTGGCATGTTGTCAGTTGCGTTTATACTGACTTATACATCAACATTTTAAAAGTTGCAACCTATGAAAAAAGTCGTGTGAAAAACTTATTGCGCTTTAATTAGTTGTGTGACAACATAATTGCAATTCTATACCTTGACAGAAATCAGATTTTTTTAACATAATATCCGCAGTGAAACACACTGAACTTTCTACGGCGTCGAGCCTATGCTTATTTACAGTAACAGTTGCAGTTGCATGCGTGCACCGCATTTGCAGTATAATCGCCAATGTGGACACACCCTTAAATAAAAATCTAATCAGACTGGTATATTGGAACTTTGCACAGATCCGATGAAGACGACGCAAGCGGCGGAAAATACACAAGGATGGAGGAGGACAATATTCAAGATAAGGAGAGGTTTGCAAGGTGAGGAGATTCATCTATAAATTAAACAAAGTTTTCAACGTAGGTTTATTTTCATTGTTATTTTTTATATACAGCCGTTCCCTCTAATGTAGAATGGTATTATTTGCAAGCATTATTAAGGATTTTTGGTGAATTATATTGTAGACGAAAGCATATTGTATAGAACCTGCTTCCTGTCATGCTAAGATTAAGAGGCTTCTTGTTATAGTAAATTCGCGCCTTCGTTTTACAATTGTTTTTACTTTTTTCTTTTTCTTAAATAAAAAGTTACTCCTAACATTGGCTATCTGCCAGTGAAAGTCCTGTCAAAATCGGTTCAGCCGTTTCGGAGATTAGTCGGAACAAACAGACAAACATAAAAAAATGTGTTTTTGTTTTACCATGTGAACTTTCAAATGAGTTTAGTAAAAAGCTGTTATTCTGACATTACAATCAGACACTTAAATTTTATTAATTTGTATATATAAATGGGAATATTGTAAACCGGGTTTTTTTTAATCTTACCTCCTAATATGAAAGAGTTGCAAATATTCATATGATAATTTTTTTGACGATATTTTGTTTCACTCTTTAAAAACGTAGTATAGAGTAATTATTTTATTTTAGCGCAAATTTCGTTTCATTTTTGGTTAATAAACCAGCGATATTCGGATTTAAACTCGCCGTCTGTACCTCTGGGCCATCATGCTCTTTAATTTATATCATACCAATTCCTCCTATTTAGATATCCTATTAGATATACATTTGGTACCACTAAAAGCAATTTGGCATAAACAACATTCAGGTCAAGGCTGCACTTGTGCCTTGCTTATAATTTTCTCATGATCCAACCATAGCTTACAATGCTTCATTATTGTTCAAATCGTTGAATACTATAAAACAAACTGCTACTTGCTGCGATATTTTACATCGATGTTTATTATTTTTTCTATACTTAACATCGCCATTCCGAGCAACAAGTTGCCGACAATGTGATTGAAAACGTGTCTTATCTAACTTTCACGCGTACTTTCCTTAAATATATTTAAAATGATCTCTTGATTACTTTGCATAAAGAAAATGCTATGATCGCTTTAACGGATGTGCAGGAAGTAGAACCCCTTGGACCGTTTTCGTCTTAGATTCATGATCTACTTTATGTATATTTTAACTTATCTAAGACATTTATACAAATGTACGACAGTCAAAATCTGAATGTACTCGTACATACTAATTTATTTTAAAACTATATATACATACATATAATTACTAGCTGTGCCCCGCGGTTTCACCTATGTTACTCGCTGATAATGTAGCTTTCCATTTGAGAAAGAATTAAAAAAACGGTTTAATGTTTTACGCGTGAAAGCGTAACAAACAATCCAACATACAAATATTATGTAGTTAAACTCACTTTCGCATTTATAATATTATGTAGTTAGGATAGACATACAGGGTCTGACAAAAGGATACAACTTTTATTGTGTATCCTGTTTAACTATTATAGTAAATAAAACACGAATAAAATAGTCACCTGCGCCAACAGTACCTTAACTCAACTAACTTCTAATCGCTGCAGATCAGTGCTTTGTCTTGTTATGTATCACGAAACAAGACTTCAGAGACACACTCCAATTCCACAAATTAATAAATCAATGTTTATGTTAAACGACATCCAACCATAAAATACAAAATACAAATGTCGACCAATCAAATTTTTTGTCACAAGATTTTATTTATAAATTGATCACGCAGATACTAAAAGGTCTATCGGTGAAATCAAATGAAAAAATACCCATAAGCGATCACAACCGATGCAAGCAGTTTACAGCCTTACTTATAAAAAAATCGTTAATCATTACTTAGCCACCTCTCAACTGAATCACTCTCAACCCGTTAAATACCGTTTAACTTTTCTTTACCTATAAACCTTATTTAGCTGTTAATCAGTTGAGCTAGATACAGATAAACTAAATTTGAACGGTCGACCATAAGGTTTGCCGCGGACGAAAAATTTGTAGTAAAATAATCGATTATAGAACGATTACAGAAGTCAAAACTAAGATTTTTGCATCTTTGGTGACAAGGTAGTGTCATATCTTTCAAATTTCAATATCCTTCAAAATCAAAAGTTTTCAAAAATCAAATCATCACTGAAAAGTTGTGAAAAAAAGAATAAAAAAGTTGTGATCTAGCCATTCGAAGCCATAGAACAGAAGAAGTTGTGATTAAACATGCAAGGAATGAAAAGAACACGCTCCATCAATTGCAGTGAACAGAAGGTATTTATTTATTCTTATATATCTCCTAGCGCTGCGTTAGTGGATAAGTTGTCTAAAATAGTATTATATAAAAAATGTGAACCCTTAGGATCATCCATCGTGAAGATTATTATTTTCTTTTTTTACAGATCCAAGTCCAAATGCTGTAGCGAGAGCCATGAGCACCAGTTGTTCGTCCTCGCTAGCCAATCAAGAAAAGAAGCGCATGATTGTAAGATGAAGAATGAAAGAGAGATACATGAGAGAAGATTGAGGATAATGTCAATGGAGGAAGAATATTGGAAATTGAAAATAAAAATAGGCGCCCTAAAATTACCTAACTCTTCTACGTCGTTTTGGAAATCCCGAAGGAGATTGTCGAAATCCATTTTTCAATAATATTACAAATCATAAACAACAACTTTTTTGTGACGTTTCGATCAACTGATTCAAATAAAACCCGCATCTTGTATCTCATCAAGCGCTTATCTAGGTCGCGGTGGTGTTTAGTTTTGACATTTACTTAGCCGTTACTCAAATTTGAGACAGGTTTATAGTTGTGTATTTTGCTGATCATTTGCTCAAACGCTTCTCAACTTTTGAGAGATGTTTGAGAGACGTTTATAAGTAACAGCGTTAGTTTTCAACCGACTTTAAAAAAAATAGGAGGTTCTCAATTCGACTGTTATTTTTTTTATTTATGTTTATTACTTCAGATCTTCGTCATATATGAACCGATTTTGAAAATTCTTTTTTTTTGGAAAGATATGATTTCAGATTCGTCCCATAAAAAAAATATTAAAATCGGTTAAATAGTTTAGGTGTTAAATCAAAATAACTGGCAAAAATATGTCATCCAAGTAAACGAAATTGCGTATTTTGCTTTCCTGACTTTTTTTCGACAGTGTATGTACCGATTTGGATGTTTCTTTTGTAAAATGGCAGGGTGTACCCCCCTAAGTGTAAAAAATAAGGGATGAAAGTATTTAAGTCGGTTTTTTTCGATTTTTTTTAAATCAGCCACTTGTATTGTTTTTAAGTTGCGTAGTATAACAGTTATGTACACATACGCAGTTACTGTCAAATCTTGAGTAATCTTATAATATTTTAGCCGTGAAAACCACTGTGAAATCGAGCGGCGCAGAAGAAACAAGATGACAGCATATATCACGGAACTATCTGATATGGTTCCAACATGTTCTGCGCTGGCGCGGAAACCCGACAAGCTCACCATACTCCGTATGGCGGTGGCCCATATGAAAGCTTTGAGAGGTAAACAAATATTATACAAACCCAAGTTCTGTTCCAACTCAGACGTAAACTAATAGGACTAAGTATTTTCCCTTTGGAGTTTCTGTGACACGTTATACACGAATAAAAAAATTGTTTACTTGTGTGTGTAAAATTTTACGTGTCCAAAGGAGTGACCAAACGAGTGTCCAGTTGAGGTCTAAAGGAATAAATGAGTTTGAATTAGCAATGTTACCCTATTTTTATTTAAGAAAATATATATAAGTTTTCCTGCAATTATAACATTTTTGTCGTAGATTTTACCATCTTTGACTTCGTTATTATTAAATTAGTTTTAAACGGCCGTGAATGTTATGAAAGTCAAAGATACTGATTTTTTAATGGTGGTCACTCATACACTTCTAACGCAGACTCGCGATTAATTAATAATTTTTTCATACTTATAAAAGCGTGTTTTCATATTATATATAATTTTGTTGCTTCTTTTCTACCATAATATTTTTAAATTTGGCCTACATCAGGATTAATTTTCTAAACTCTCGTTATTCTCAAAGGGACGATTCCTATGTTTGGACTTACGATAACAATTATCATCACAATAAAATTACAGGAACTGGAAATACCTCAACGGATGGCACATACAAGCCCTCCTTTCTGACTGATCAAGAGCTGAAGCATCTTATTCTCGAGGCAGCTGATGGCTTCTTATTTGTGGTTAGCTGTGATTCTGGCAGAGTGATTTATGTCAGTGACAGTATAGCTCCAGTATTAAACTATTCACAGGTATGATATACATAATTATAAAACATTGTGATATGTAATCACATTGTAAAAAAATATTATAAACTGGACTTTTAATTTCAGGGTGAATGGTATACAACAAATCTATATGAACAAGTACACCCAGATGACGTGGAAAAAGTTAGGGAACAATTAAGCACCCAAGAGCCCCAAAACACCGGCCGTATTTTAGATCTGAAGACTGGGACTGTTAAAAAAGAAGGCCACCAATGTAAGTACATTGTGTCACGTGGTCAAATCCATTTATTACATGAATATTATTTTTCCGGTCATCTATATTTATAATCATTATAATTCGAATTTAGTCTTAGGATAATATAATTTTAACGATTTCTTCAAAATGTTCTTCTAGGTTGTTCACAAAATGCAATCTCTCCTTTGTCGCGTCATCTAGTAACCAAGGCATGGCATGTTTCACAGCGTCGATGCGTCAGGTGATGGGTTCCCGGCGCGGGTTCATTTGCCGCATGCGCGTCGGTGGATCTGCGGAGGGGGCGCACCTCGGCCGGTTGCGCGCGCGCAATTCACTCGGCCCCTCGCACGACGGACACAACTACGCGGTGGTGCACTGCACCGGGTACATTAAGAACTGGCCCCCCACAGGTACTTTCCAGGATCTGTGTTGTTTAATCTGTATAAAGATGGCTTACAAATATGTCACGTGCGCACAGTTAGTTGCCGATGGATATAATCAATCTAACGTTCACACCAAATTTTCAGTATGCTGTGCGTAATCAGAAAAAATCGGCGACCCTTGGTATAATTAAAAGTGTATTAACGCCAATTGTTGTTTATTAATTTAACGTCGCATCCATACATACCTGCCGCTTTTGTTTGCGACAGTCTTCGTGGCTGGCAACTGGCGATCAAGCCAAAATCAGGCAGGTAGCAACACCAAAAAGCGGCACAGCATGACAGATGACATTTCTGGATGCGTTGAGGATCACGATGATGATTAGATAAATCACAACATGCGTTGGCAAATAACTATGCGTTTGGTGTGAATAGTTATGTCATGAATTTTATAAGAATAAATCCAACTTATATAGAGGTCAAACTACGCACCTTTACAAAACATGAAATACAGGAAATAAGTGGAAAATTGCTATAAGCATTTGATGAAAAGCCCTTTTACATTTTCAGACTTTAAGAGAAAAAAGGTGATATAAGATTTTCTTAATAGCCACTTCCACTAATTTGTGTATTGCTTGTTGTAGATGCAAATCCCCTTTGGTCATGATAAGGTCTCTTCTGTCATTTTATCTTGTATCATAAGAATTTTCAAAGTGTGAACTTAACAAATTTTAGACATGTAAATCAGTCTTTCTGGATTCTTAAGTTCATTTAACTTTGAGAACTAAATGTTATTTATGTCGGGACATTAGATTTGTTTCCAGGCATGCAGATGGACCGTCCAGTCGACGATGAGCTTCACGCGTCTCATTGTTGTTTAGTTGCCATTGGGCGATTGCAGGTAAGAGTTCAATTTTTTTGCTACATAGTTTTTCACAATTTGAAAAGATATTGATAGAGAGATGGATTTTTTATAGAATAAGTGTAAATTGTCAAACATTAGTCGAGATGTCGCTATGTCGATTATTTAATCTAAATAATATTAATTATTCCGAAAAAATCAGTCATTCACTTACTTTTTAAAATAAATAATAATCCACTTCATAGCAATAATATGTAAAGAGCTTGAGAAGTTTGAGTTGTTGTCTGATAATTGAACAATGTTAAGAAACATTCTTAGAAAAATAACCTAATAAAATAACTTCTTAATTCTCTGAATTGAGTTTATAGTGGTCGATATAGAACAATCATCAATATTTAATTTATTTATCGCCCGTCGATCATACAAGTCACCATATAGTCATATAGTCTATAGAGCGTTCAGGAAGAAAGATGCTGGCCTTTGCCTTGCTGTGGGCAGCATAGGCTGATTATAAGTAATAATAAATAAATACAGGTGACGTCGACGCCGAACGCGGCTGAAGGCAGCCTATGCAGCGGTGGCGCAGAATTCGTATCCCGGCACTCGGTCGACGGACGGTTCACGTTCGCGGACCAACGCGCTACGCAGGTAGTCGGCTACGCACCGGCAGACCTGCTCGGCAAGCTGTGCTACGAGTTCTACCATCCTGAGGACCAGCAACACATGCGAGATAATTTTGACCAAGGTAACGGTGACGTCTCCAACACAGGTATTTTGTGATCCTATTGATTTAGCTGCGTTTTTTATTATATAAAAAATAAAAAAACCGTAGCGAAATCGGAACGGATTTCAATATTTTATTCGAGTATTGTGAAACAAGGGGTTTCTTTTTATATGATAAGGTGTACCTCCGAGCTTGTTCTGTAGATTTTAAATTTCACCACAAATTGTGAAAGATAGGAGATGAAAGCATTGAAGTTGAATTATTATTATTTTTAAATTAGTCTCGGTATATTTATACAAGTCACTTGGACATTAGAACCGTACACTTTTTCGGGATAAAAAGTAGCCTACGTGCTGTTCCATACTATAATCTATCTCTGTGCCAAATTGCATTCAAATCCGTTCTGGCGTGATTGAGTAATAAACATCCATCCATCCAAAATTTCGCATATACTCGGTTAATGAGACTCGGTAAACCATGCTGCCATAAAAATACGAGCTCTATTTTTTTTGTTCTTTTTGTTACAGTGTTGAAGCTAAAAGGCCAGATCATCTCTCTAATGTATCGATTTCGGACAAAAAGCAGAGAATGGATATGGCTACGGACTTCCGCCTTTGCCTTCTTGAATCCATACAACGATGATGTTGAATATATTGTTTGTACTAACACATTGGCTAAGTGAGTACATATTCCAATTAGCCTCTTATGTTCACTGTACTCTACTACAAGATATTATTAATAACCTTTATTTACCTATAACCTGGTGTCTTAAGAAACCGGTTTCCACATTGAAGTTATTTTCGAAAATTACACTTATTTTCATAGAAACATGGTCATTGGTGATAATGTAGTGAAAGCAAAGCCTTAATAATAATAATAAAATTATATAAGTTAACAATCCAAGCCTCAACTGTCGAAACGACATTTGAGCAACAAAAATCCCATAGTAATAACTAGTAGTACTTCAGTTGTTACTTTTTATGGAGAAATCTCTTCTTTCCCTTGAACATTGTCGGATTATTAAGATATAAAGTCGGTTTAGGATTTCTCAAGCGATGCGCTTCTAGAAAAAACATTCAATGTATATTTTCGACTTTTTGGTTTTAAGATATCTTTGACATTGTTACACATGTTGTTCACATTTACCTTTTATCATACCTTTTATTGAAAATGTTCATTAATTTATGCAGTGACAATCTCATTAGTGCATGGAAATTCATGAATCCATGAAGTTTGTGACGAACAAATATGTTTGTTCTGTATTAACAATAAAAAAAATATAAATATCAGTAATCTGGCACTATCTGGTATGTTGGGGCTAGATGGCGCTGTGAAATGTCCATGAAGATTTATTTAATTATAATCGATAATCTCGCAATATAGACATACTATTTTATGCATGCAGACCGATTTATTAGTTCAAAATTAGTTCGTCAGTTTATTAATATGATTTTTTGCAATAATTTGTTTTCCAATGTTCGTTTAGTCGTTCACTAGGCAGTGCTACAGGGGAGCCGGCGCCGGATGAAGGGTACGACTACCACATACGGCATCGAGACGTATACCAGGCCCCTCCGCCCGCCTTGCATCAGCAACACCACGCCCCGCCCGGTAACTACACAAGCTGTGTGCCCAATGGAATTTTCTTTATACTTAACTTTTCTTATATATAACCCAGCGGTATAAGCTGTGCTTTGTCTGTCAGCTCAGTTCCGTTTCAAACTGCAAAGCGCCTTTCGGGGAAAAGGGGACGAGTGTCCTTCGTCAAAAAATCAGACTTAATTATGTGTCTACATAACTACTAAACCGATTTTTAGTTAACATCTTTAAAAGTGATTGTTTACACACATAATATGGACTTAAAACTTAGTTAATTCTCTAGTTTAAAGTGTTAACAGACAGTGTCGAGTTTTACTGAACAGGAGACTAATTTTGTTTTAATTTCAGCGGTGAGTGTCGGCGGGGTAAGCGGAGTGAGCGCGCGGTCGCCGGGAGAGGCGGTCGGGGGCGCGGGCGCGGGCGCCGGAGTGCCGCCTTACGCGCCGCACTATGCGGCCGAATACTCGCCGCACCGGCCGCCCACCGACACGCCGCCGCACACCACCTGGACCACGCTCAGACCGGTCAGTGATACATTGTAAATAGATTTATACACGTCACGACCAGTTATATACTGGAACAAGCACTGCCTAAACACGGTCTAAGTGTACCGAGAAAAACAGCAGTAGTACTGACATTTCTGTCTCACTTCATAAGTTGGTTCGTTAAAACGAGATAGAATGCTTTCTTATGCCCGTAGTAAAGTAACGCCAATGATTTGGGACAGAACTTACAGTAAGTTGATGTTTAAATTATTTTTGTTATTTATTTTGTCACATCTGCAACATAAACTTAATTTACCTACTAGAATTGAGCGTTAAAGTGGTATATTCAATCATGTAGGTCTTTCCACTCTTATATGTTCAGCAACGAGATCAACGTCACAGTCTGAGCACACATTTTAGACGCTACAAGCTGGTTATATCAATTTGAAAAAACAGTTTGAGTTTAATGAAGAAATAATCGGTGACGTCCAGTAATAGTATTTTATTGTTGCAGAGCGGCGGCGCAGGTGGCGAGAGTTACGCGTACAGCGGCGAGGCGGGTGGCGGCGGAGGCGGCGCGGGCGCGGCGGCTGACGGCAGCCCCGCGCGGTCGCCGCCCGCGCACCCGCACCCACACCCGCACGCGTACCTGCCGCCCGCCGCGCACTACCACCACAACCATCACCCACACCCCACGCACGGTGAATGCACACATATATGAGGTCCCAAATTTGAGCGGCAAAAATTAAAGGCGTGCTTCGAGTCATTTGTGCTTTTCGAATGCATAAACGTGATGCTTGACGAAAATACGCGATGATTATAATCAGTCAACGTTGCGCTGTACAACTGTTGCACATTGAAAGCCCCCTCCAAAAAATACATTAACAACCTTCTTTGCGTTGCATCGCGGGTTCAAAATTATGAAATCACCAAACACAAACATTATAATCGCAATTTAAAGTAATTTGTGTTAGTTTTGAGGTGTTATTCATTATTTGTGTTACGTTTTCAGCGGGCATGTGGTCGTCGTGGCAGGGCGGCGCGGGCGGGGCGGGCGGCGCGGCGCCTCCGGCGGGTGAAGGCGCACATGCTCCCCACGAACTCTCAGACATGCTGCAGATCCTCGATCAGAGCGGAACGGCCACCTTCGAAGATCTCAACATCAATATGTTTAACTCGAACTTTGAATAGTGCTAGCCCGCACGACCGCTCACCCGAAGTGGAACTGATACGATCACGTGAGCATTTGTGCAGGTACGGAGTACCTAGGTTCGATGTAGCCACAGAGTTTACGCGTCATGTCCTACGGCCGAGCTCTTACTTTATAAAAAGCGTGCTACATCTTCGACCGCATCTTCCCTTACCACCAGGCGAGAACGCGGTCATACGATTCGCTTTCACTGATGGAAAACATGCGCAGTGCATTACATGCGCGAGAAAAATGCATCGTGTACAAGCAGCAGAACGTGAGGTGAACCCCGTGTGAGTGTTGTTTGAATATACTTTAGTGTCCGTAACACCGCGGCGGTGTGTGACTTCGGATCTGCATATCTTGTTGCAACTATTTGGAGCGAATCGGTACCAGTATAACGACCGTTTGAGGTTGGTGAATAAAAATTTACTTTTGATATTTTGAATAAGAATATAATTATGATGGGTCAGACACAGATATAATGAAGGTGTATTATAATTATCTATATCTGTGTATAAAGCTTTTTTTTTTTGTACCAAAAATCTGATAAGTTCTGGATCTTGTACCCTGTCATTTGGAACTAGCAGAATTCAAAACAAATCAATCATATCAGGGTGATATGTGGACAGCTGTATATTATTAAAATAGGATATAGAATGATTTTTATTGAAGACTATTATTATGTATAGTTTTATTTACCAGGTAACATATATTATATCTACACTATGTAAAAAAACTGTCATAACACAATCAAAAATTGTCAAAACTGTCATAGTCAAATCATTTTTATAGTTCAAATTTGAATCGGCAATATTTATTATCATTTAAATAAATATTGCCGGTTCAAATTACAAATACAAATCATGTTATATCATATTTTGGAATATGTTCTAAATATTGTTAATGGAAATAGAATCATAAAAAGTTTGAAATTACTTATAAATTACACATTCTTTTTATTTGTGCTACTACAGTTTATTTAGGGTGTTGATATATTTCAAGTGGAATCTTAGCATGGATGGTTTTTGCTAGTTCTTAGTTTAAGTATTCTGTTATTTTTATTAGAAAAATATAATACTATTTTTATTTCATTATCTCATTATTTGAGTACAGTATTTTATGAAACAATTTAGCTATTTCGTGAAATTTATTCCATGGTGTATTAATTGATTTAAATTTACTTATTTTAAGATTATTCGTTATGCATTATTTTTATTTTCAATGAAATTTACATTATATTTTGGATAAGTGCATTGCATTTACGAGTACATAAATATCATTTCGTATTTTGTTTTATTTTCAGCATATAAGTCTCAGAATTTTGTAAAATGAATTTTTCATTAAATTTAAAGGATAAAAATACAATGTTATTCTTTGCACATACCCCGTGGCCCAGGCGTTGAGACACCGACTTTCAATCCGAAAGTAACTGGTCCAAAGCCAGTTGTTTTCACTTGAAAAATTGTAAAGGCGAAGACAAACATCATGAAGAATTTCATTTCCTAGACCCAAAATATAATCGTAGATTTTCCTGTCCTAACAGCACAGGTAGCATTATGTCGACGATAATAAAGAGACTGTTTCACACAACTAGCTACACTGCGCCGGCGCCACAAACTATTCGCGCCGCTCATATTCACTAATCTGTTGGAAACGCATTCTCTGATTAGGTTGTTGGTGGCTTTTACATTCATCATTCGAAAAATCGGTTGGCTACTCCGGAAACAACTATTTTGCTCAAAAGGTGAGAGAAGCTGAAAATTTTAAGTTAAACCCCTTAAAATATACGACTCAAAGCCAAACGCGCTTTGCCTCGTCCTAAGACAAAAAGTACTACTTAAAATGTGTCCCTGAAGACACATTTTGTCAATTCAGATTATGCATTTATAATTGATATGAACACACAGATTAACATCTATTGTAATACACAAATGTTTGTCCTGTGTGGAAATCGAACCTCAACCTGCAGCACAAAACGCAGCTATTTCCAATTGAGCTATGAGGTCAATTATGATATAATAAAATTTCAAGTGTATGCTTGTTTTATCAAAATAACAGCTTTTTACATAATGCATTTGAAGGTATATAAGCTGCATATAACAAAAATACAATTTTTAAATGTTTGTTTGTTTGTTCCGTCTAATCTCCGAAACGGCTGGACCGATTTTGTCAGGGCTTTCACTGGCAGATAGCTGATGTTAAACAAGTAACTACATTCATTTTTATTAAAATGATTATATTTCCACGCAAAAAAATAATCAAATTCCATGCGAATGAATTCGTGGGGAACAGCTTAGCTATTACATATTCTGACATAGGTAGGCGCTATAGCGTTCAGTTATTTCAAATGGGGGTGACTTTTTAAATGCACGGTGTGCTGATTGTCAATTGATAATCAATTTACATAAATTTATGAGGTTTCTAGATTTTAGATGGAAAAAAATTAATTTAGAAAAATCTTGCTCATAATATTTTCATTTTTCCCTAAATAAATTTACAATTGCATGTATCTTTATTCTATTCCTTCCCACTGCTAGTCAAAGATCTACTCAAGTTTTCCACATCTTGCACTGTTCTTCTTTCGTATCTTCTCCAACCTTACTGAAATGCCTATAGGTCGTTTTACCTACGTTTTTTTTGGTCTGCCTCTTCGACGCCCGCCGCCCCTCTGAAGAGCCGCATCAGGTCAGAAAACTGTGAACCTTGACAGCAATATATGTCTGACCTTTATTAAGATGCATGATACGATATATAACATGAATAAAATGTACAATAACTGTTTTTTGTTGATACTTCATCCATGGGGATGCCATAAGATCATCAGTATTCCCCTCCATCCTACCGATATTATCGTATGAAACCAGCCATTTTGGAGGTTATTTTTTACTAATAATAAATAGTGGATAATTTTTTTTTTTATTGTTTTGAACAAAAATATCTTGAAAATAATCTGTCTCAGTAAAAGTTTTATTTTTTTGAGTTATCTATGGTATGGTATCGTATCTGTGGGTGGGCGAGGGCAAGTTTGCGAATTCTTTCTATTTCCAAAACAATGGGTTTTCTATAATAATCATGATATGACGGCAGTGTGCGCAAATTACGATAATTAAAGTAATCATTATTTTAAAGTAAGATTTCGCTCGTTACTTCATTCGTCATTCTACGTGAAATACAGTTAGTCGCTAAAATATGGCTAGGACTGGCAAAACTGCTCAAGAATTCATCAAAGACTCGTTCTCTCCTATTGTGGCTGTTCTGTGTAGTCCAAAAGTAGAAAATGTTGTTTCAAAAAATAATCTTACTTTCACTGAGCTTTTACAACCATTTACGACCATGGAAACCGAAGGTAACTCTTACAATAAGTTTGTTTATGAAAAGTCATTACAGGCTTTTATAGTGGATTTAAACCTTTAAGTATACGTACCAGTTTTACAATAGATATGCTGCAGGTCCCATTCATATGGTGACAGAGATAACATAACATACCAGCCTGGTGTTGTTTAGTTTTCAATTTAACCAGAATTCCAGAAATGGGGTATTTTAGTCCATAATAATCATTACAGGTCAGCTGAAGGAACCTGGTGGCAGTACTTGCACAGTAAAAAACTGGAAACTTATCATAAGAGATGTGAATTGGAAACCTTTGCAACCAACAGAAGCCAGAAGACAGTTGAACAATGCTGTTTTACATAATTACAATGACAAAACAGTTTCTATGGAATTTGGTACATATGATTTTCTTCCCAAACAACATATTTAGTTCTTAAATTTAAGTGTAAGAACTAAATATGTTATTGACATAATATATTCTTACACACATTTATATTCACTTATTTCTTTGCAGAAGGAAGAAAGTTTGATATCCCTCATTCAACTTATTGGTTCGATGCCTGGAGGGAGACATACTTAGAAGTTCAATTCCCATCTGATCATGAGTTCACAAAACATTTTCTATCTTGCATTATTGTTGGTGTAGCCCACGATGAGAATGTCATTGATAGTTTCAATGCTCTAAATCAGCAATATGCTCAGTTGCAGAATGTCACTCCACCAAAGTTACCAAAATGGTTTAACAGTGGAGTCTTGAAGTCTTATTTACTTCTACACGATGCTTCCGTGATATCAAGGGAAAAGTATGATGATACACTATGATAATTTTCTTTCACTTATAATAGGCAGGGATAGCAATCATGATATCTTCTTATTATGTTACAGAGCTGAAGTCACCTTTGAAACACTAAAACAGACCTTTGGTGCAAGTAACTGCTTTATACTTACAATTAACTCTAAAAGTGCTTCAGATCCAATTTTAACTGATATGTGGGCCCCATACATAAAAAGGACTGAAACCAATGTAAGATGACTTTAATTCAAACTGCAAAAAAGACCTTATATATATAAAATTCAACAAAATTGTCTTTATTCTATTCTAGAATGAAATGTCATCATCAATGACACAGCCTACAACCCCAGCTGAACCTCAGACAGTATTTGTGCCATCCATCACCAACACAGGTACATACTACTCAAAAAATAATGTAAGATTTCAAGTCTACTAAATAAAACTTTTAAAATGAGCCAATGACAATGAATATAATATTTTTCTGTCACAATTTGCTTGCAAAAAAGAGAGGGGAGTCACAATATAAATGTTTATGATTGAATACAAGTAACTGTTATAAGAATACCTTGCTTAGACTTGTTGGTTTATCAATGGTAAAAATTGCTGCCTGGTTCTCAGATTAATATCAAATGATTTATTTTTACTGAAGAAAAGTGAAAAGTGTAGTTATTCATAAGAAACAATAGAGTTGATGAGCTCACCACTCGTTGTCTATGTTTTTTCAACTAGGTAACCCACTAGGTGAAAAGTGGTACACTGAAGCTCTGCCTAACCATTTAGGAAAAAATACTTTGGTCAATTATTCTAGCTTTTATGAATATATAGGAAGGCCTAATTAGATTTACCTTAAATTTACAGATGATGTGACTGGACTTTCTACTTCGGTACAAGCAGATACTTCACATCCTCTTACTTCTCCAGACAATGACATTTATGATAATGCTAACAGTCTGCAGGTAACCATTATTTTATATCAAAAGTAGATGATAGATAACTTACTCTCTTAATAATTATGAAATCATAATTTCAGACACATTCTTTCTCTGGCAGTTCTGAAAGTGTTAGTGTGACCAGCAAAGGATTGGACTATGCTATGGAAATCCATGGATCATCTTTGAATATGATTGACATAGATGATATAAAAAAGTTTTTGCAAGACTATGCCCTGAAAACATTGTTGCCCTATGTTGAAAAGCAAATAGGACATCTTTCTGAAGTTGTAAGTATATAATATATATGATCCATGAAAGTAGCTTTTTATAATGAAAATAAACGCTTCTACTCTCATACTCTGCACACATGGCATAGGATTGTCTGACACGCATGGCATGGAAAGACTATCACACAAAACAAACATTCAGACCAGGTACCAGAGAACGAAGCTCATTCTTATCACACAAATGCTTTCTATGGCCGGCCAATGAACTCTGAACCTCCTATAAGCATAACTATAAGCCAACAAAAAAGAATCTCCACAATATGATTAATAGTTTCGGAGAAATGCGTGAACAAACATACATAATATTGTACACAAAAAATATTATATTTGTTTGGAAGCCATATTAAGTCTAATAGATTATCATTAGTATTTGAATATATTCAAAATATTGAATATATTACTATATTACCTACATATACATCTCAAATTGATAACCTCCTTTGAGTGTTCTTTATTCCGTACACTGTGGGTTCTGTAAAACCAATTTTTTTATTTATATACTCTGGCAAAATATCAGGCCAATGTGCTTTTGGTTTGATACATACAGCCGTTTTACAATCGGACAGACAGGCAGACGCCGGATGCTTATTTATTGGCTTTCATTTATTTTTGTGTATAGAATGCTGTATGATATTAAGTTTAATTCCAGGTATCGAATAGAAAGGGCGTCAGTAGATCCTTACTATCTGCCACGAAAAGATGGTTTGGAACTGGAAAAACTGGAAGTGCAGCTGCTAACAATTCTGTTATGTATGTAATAAACAAACTATAATAGCATTATTTTGCTCTGCCCCATAAACAAAAATTTCAAGTCACTCATCCTATTATGTGAATCCCTGAGTGTAACATCCACAAGTCACCTAATTGGTTTGTTTCAGGTGACACAAACCAATTTAGTTCGCTCTGAACGGCATTGTAATCTATATAAGAAGCAAATACATAATTTTTTTTTATTATTAAATTCAATTGGTTGGACAACTTATCAGAAAGCGATAAGAATCTCTCCAATCCCAATGCCAGTTCGGGAATTAGCCACCTGTTCTTTATTTCTGTTTTATTAAGATCTGTTACGAATTCATTTCAGCTACACAAATGACTGTCCAGAATTACAGTTACGTCGTCTCGGTGACCTGTGGTTCATGTGTGGGCAATGGCAGCGTGCATTCGATGCTTACCACACAGCCAAGCGCGAGTTTTACGCAGATAGTGCTTTTCTGTTCTACGCCGGAGCTCTTGAAATGGCAGCAATCAGTGCTTTCATGGCGGGAGACGCAAACCGTAAGACTTACGGCTATATGGAAGAGAGCATAGTTACTTACTTGAATACTTGCAGGTATACATTATACATTAGTATAGTAGTGTTATAGTAGTATTAGTAGTGTTATATAGTATACATTAGCATCTAATGCTCTCAGCATTAGATGCTGATTAGATGCTGCTGAACACGAGCATACTCTCGAAAAGCTTTCATCAATCCTGGACCCCAGTGTAGGTAATTCTTTATTTTCTTAAATATTTTTTGTTTTGTGTTTTCAAGATTCTGATACTTTCTTTGGCATACCTTGTTTCTCGTAAAGAAGTCATTCTTGTCCGCCTGCACCGGTTTTAAGTTGAATCCGTTATGATCATTTTTGTTGTAGAATGGTGCAGTATGCAGTCAGAGCCACCTTGCTCTCAGTGCTATGCCTAAGTAGCGCAGGCCAACATGGCGAAGCTGCTAAGCAATTAATCCGCATGACATCGGAAGATAGTGATCTCCGAAGCGCGATGCTCCTGGAACAGGCATCATTGTGTTTCCTCTCGGGGCCGGGGTCCAAGGCTATGTGCAGAAAGTACGCATTTCACATGGTCCTGGCAGGGCACAGATTTTCGAAAGCGGGGCAGAAAAAACACGCACATAGATGTTATAAACAGGCATACCAGGTGAATAGTTCATGAATTTTGGAATCAAACTGTCATTATTGCTAAAATACGAATAATGTTGAGACTTCTGAATATGTTTCACTTTCTACACTGTTTCAGGTGTACGGCGATAGCGGCTGGCGGCTGGCCACTGACCACGTGCAGTTTGCACTGGGCCGGCTGGCGCACGCGTTGCGCGACGGCCGCGCGGCGCTGCGCTGGTTAGCGGCGCCGCTGCACCCCGCGCCTGCTCCCGCGAGGCAACACACGCACCAACAGAGCGCATTCCTGCGAGAATACATGCTGGCGCACCAGGTGACACTTGCACTCGACCCGCCTAACTCGCGCGTTAAGACTACCGTACCGTATCAGCCTCTTATGTTCCCACTACAAGGACACCGGCCTACTCCCGATAATTGAGAGTGAATGGACTAAGAGCCAATCCGGATTGGTTGATGTCACATGTCTTCGATATTTTGATTCTAAGACATGCCGGTTTCCTCACGAACACCCAGACACAGAAGAAACATATATGTTTTTTTTTACACAAATGTTTGTCCTGAGCGGAAATCGAACCCGCTACCTACAGCGCAAAAGGCAGAGCTACTACAAACTGAGCTATAAGGCTAGGCATGTATTAATTATATGCATACATTAAATTTAGCTTAGATACCGCTTATCTGTCCTCTCTCTCTCGTAAGCTAGGATCCTATATCTCTCTTTTCTGAAATGGAAAGAAAATAGTAGCGTAAATACTGTTTATTTTTTATAGCAATGGATAGAAAACTCGGATGAGTTCAAAGATAGCCACACATTACCGGTGTTGCCGCTACCTTTAGTGGAACAACGCGCCACCTCCGTGCTATGCGTGGGTCCCGCCCCTCTCTCATCCCCCGGCCGGCTCGCAGCCACGTCATTGTCGCTGGTGGAAAAGACTCCGGCGGATAAGATCTGGCATCGGCTGGAGGAAATGCTACTGCAGGTAGCTCAAGGCTCCGTGCCGATGATCTTCAAGCCAACCATAGATTTGTACAATGATGCCACCGATTGTGATCCGGTTGTGCCCCAAGGAGGTAGGAAAAATCATTTTCCACCAGTTAACATTTGCATATTCCCTTCTAAGTAACGAAGTTACTAAAATAAATTATCTTTATCTATTTCAGTTTCGCTATTTAAATTTGCATATTTATATTTTTGCTTATTTATATGCAATTAATAATGTTTCTTTTTCAGAGCCCATTCAAATATCTATTACATTATCTAATCCTCTTATGATCTCACTTGTAATAAAAGACGTAGAGCTACTGTGGAGATTCGTTTCAAGTCCTAGTGAAAGTAATCCCGAAGAGGAAGTGTTGAGCAATGAACCGGCTATGGCTTCTGGGAGCGCTATCGAAAACAATGCCATATTCGGTCAGAAAATAAAATCGACATTAATAGAAGGAGAAACGATGAAAGTGCTGACGTTCACTTTAACTCCCTTAAGGGTTGGTCAATTATTCGTCCACGGCTTGGCTTATAAGTACGATCTTACTTGGTTCTGTTATTCATTAATTGGTTTTATGAAATTGTAATAAGAAATACCAGCTTATGATAAAAATGTTTCAGGCTAATCAATGGCGAAGGAGGCAATGAAAACGGTAGCGGAGTCGCAATATCTGGCAAATTAGAACTGTTGTCTGGTGTAAAAAGTACAGATAGGCGTTTGCAAATCACTGTTATCCCGGAAGCGCCTTGCTTACAGGTAATGCCATTTGTCTCTATGACTTTTTACTCAAACAGAGTGTTTTCAATTTACAAGTAAATATTTTAGTTAAAAGCAAAGCTAATATTAAACACTAACCGTTTTCGCAAAAAATGCTGTCTAACTTAAATTCTAAATGTTTCCCCATCTGTTTTCTTTATACGATGTTCCAAAGAGACTTGGATAACTTAACAGTTTGTAAAGTTTGGCACAGTTGTGTGGTGACAGTATTTATTACATTCAGGGTTAACTTAAGACCTAAAAAAATAAGTGGGTTATTTTCGGAATCTTAAGCCTAACGAGAGCCACCTCGGTGTTCTCAAATTCAAAACCAACCAAACACCATTACGAAATATTTTGTCAACAACTTGCCAATGTCGCTTTCATGCCACAAATAGTCAATCCAAGAAGTCTTTCACAACCTTTATTGCATTGCAACCATTATTGCATCTCTGATATAAGCAACATCTTTCAGATGACATTCTCGGAAACGACCCCGGACATAATAAGCGGTGAAATGCGGACAATCGACGTAGAATGCACTAACGTCGGACCCGTGGAGATGAAGAATCTTCACTTGGCGGTATCACACCCCGACTGTATCGGCCTCGTTACCCCTGACGACAGCACTGACGACTTCAAACTGCTCTACGATGAGAAATACCGAGTCCAACCCTCGGATATAGGTAAGGATTTTGGAATATGCCGATCGGACACTTTTTTTCGAGGGCCATTATGATCTATACTGGATCCAAAACTGTATTTAATTTTATTTTATTATGTTAAGAAGTGACAGCCATCACAATCCTCAGTATTAAGTCCAAATAACTTGAACCCCGGAATGTACAGGAACCTTTGAACGTACGGCTCATCTTAAGCTGGCGTGTTTTCTTTATCGTGTAGGCTTAATGGATGCCTATTTTCAAAGTCAGACTAGTCCAAAGGAGTGCGATATTGCCAAATCTCATTTTTTTTTTAATGTAAATTCGGATATAAATTTATTTTCAGAACGATTTATTTACTTATCGTTCTTCTATTATTTTACTTTGTTTCTTCTGTATTTAGGATGTTTGTAATCTTGAATGGTTTCAGACGAGCGTTCTGCCCGGAGTATTGCTTGGCGCGCGCTGGCAGCTCGACATGTGCGGCCGGTGGCGTGCGGCGGCCCCGGCGCGCGACGATCCACGTTGCAATTGCGCGCGCACTCTGCCGTGTCCGCACTACGAGTGCTCGCCTACTACGAGACGGGGTTGCGCGAGCGTCCCTACCGCCTGCTGCGGCACGTTTTTACCTTGCAAGTGTCGGTGAGTTTCTGAGAGATAAGGATCTAAAAACGTTTTTACGACACGCGGCTGTAGACTCATGCGAGTTAATAAGGAACTAGACAGTACCTTGGTCCAAGCCGACAGTCAGGTTTTGCGAAGATTAAGGTTAACGTAACCTTGGACGGTTGCGAATATTAAAAAGGCTCTATATCTTTTCAGGAGGCGATTGAAGTGTCTGTCACTCCAAGAAGAAATCTTAAAAATACTGGCGGAGAAATATTAGAAAACATGAGTTTGGCCGTCGAAGTCAAAAACATTTCTGAAGACAAGAGCGATATAACCGTCGAACTTTTAGAGGCGTCCCTTATAAGCAGACAGTGGCAACTAACTCACTTACTTGCAACAGGATGCAAAAGCAATCCACTATTACAAAAAGAGAGCCTTCATCTAGTTCTGAAAGCTAAAAGAATCTTGCAAGATTTGCCTGAAGGAAAAGTAGACCACTCCCTTCTAAAGATTACCGATATGGACTATAGAAAAGTCGTCGCCAACATTCCTCCTTATTCCAAATTCGTAATGGATGGTACTCCTTTATTCTGTGAATCTAACGATAGCTTACTGATTCAAGATAACGCTAATAAGCGAACGGGCCTAATAGCATCCATGTTCGTCCTACGATGGAAAGTAAACGATAAGGCCAATAATAGAACAGCCGTTGGACAACAATGCTTGTGGTTGGACTGCTTCTCCAAAGCTCTATCTCGTGAAATCGTACGACCACCTGATACCACAAGTTTACTAATCGACGAGTGTGATATGAAACCGGATCACACTGAAGCGAATAAAAAAGTAAAGAAAGATAATGTCGTTCTATTTGGTTTGGAGCACTCCAATCAAATAAGTCATAATTTCAAGGAGCGAAAGATATGTCTCATTCCGATTACTTTGAATATAGTAAATTGCTATGGGGTCCCTGTGAAAGTTTTCGTTGATATGACAAAGCAAAAAAATAGGTAAGGTGTTCTTCTTCTCTATACAAATGATGGTAATTTGGTTGAATCACAATTGCTGACATTTTCAACTAAGCTTTTTTTACGGTCTGCCTTTAAGTTTTATTCTGGATACACACACACACACGTGGGAATGAACCAGTGAACCCTTACTCTGTTGGCTGTAATACTACCATATTTGCTAGGGAACAACCGAAAACATGAACCGTTTTTATGTTGCAGGGAGAATTCGGGAGACCTGGGGTGGGCGGGTGCATTAAGCGCAGATACAGACAGCAGGGAGCTGGGCGTGAGCGTGAGCTTATCGCGGTTTGAGTCCCGTCGCGTGCAAGTTCGCGGCCTGTGTGCCTCGCCCGGCACCTACCTCGTCGGCGCTTCCTTCTCCGTCACCACATCCCTGCCGCACGGTGATGTCACCCGCCTCTCGGATAACACGTCTCTACTCGTTGTTCAACAAGCATAGCGCGGTCTATGTGCCTAGTCCGGCGATTGGACAATTCCTTCTCCGTCATCACGTGCCTCTCGGATGCAGCCTGCTCGGTCTGCAACGAGCGTAGTCTAGTCTCGGCAATTTTTGTAGGATTTGTTCCCCGTATAAAGTGATATCAAGCGCACGCACACATCAAGGATGTGCCCGTGGGCGCCTGTTTTCACACTGGTGCTGACTTTGGCAGTCGTGCGCTTATCGCGGTGCGTGCAGATGCGCGGTATGAAAGTACCGAAAGCACGACAAAAAGAAATTACAATTGATCCGTGACATCAAAATTATGCTACTAAATAACACGTCAGTACATCATGAGTTTAGTGTTTCTGGTCCCTTGCCCACATGTAAAATATTAGGAGTACAAATAAGATTCCGCCGTTTTATTGTAGATGGCGCGGCACGGAGTTTCGGTTAGCTTTCGCAGATGATAACCGGCTTAAAAAATAGTTTGGACATTCAAGAACAACATAACCTATTAATATCATTGATTTTATATTGGTAAAATATAATTTTTATAAGTTGAAAATGTCAAAATTTGAGCCAAGTAAGCGTCATTTGCGGGAAATATTAGTTTACTTCTTTAATTTAAAGAAATCTGCTGCTGAGGCGCATCGATTGCTCGTAGAAGCATATGGTGAGGTTGCTTTGAGTGAGAGAACGTGTCGAGAGTGGTTTCAAAAGTTTAAAAATGGTGATTTCGACGTAGAAGACAAAGATCGCAGTGGAAGGCCAAAAATTTACGAGGATGCAGAATTGGAGGAATTATTGGAGGAAGATTCATCTCAAACACAAAAAGAACTTGCTCTAACATTAGAAGTCACTCAGCAAGCAGTCTCACATCGTTTAAAATCATTAGGAATGATTCATAAACAAGGAAATTGGGTTCCGTACGAATTAAAGCCGAGAGATATTGAACGCCGATTATGCTTAAGTGAAATGCTGCTAGCTAGACATAAAAAAAGGGTTTTTTACATCGTATCATAACTGGTGATGAGAAGTGGATACATTATGACAATCCAAAAAGAAGAAAATCATGGGGATTACCTGGCCACGCGTCAACATCAACAGCAAAACCGAATATTCACGGAAAAAAACTTATGCTGTGTATTTGGTGGGATCAGCTAGGTGTAGTGTATTATGAGTTGCTTAATCCGAGCGAAACAATTACTGGAGCCCTCTATCGAACACAATTGATGAGATTGAGCCGAGCTCTGAAGGAAAAACGCCCTCAATACTATTCTAGACACGAAAAAATGATTCTTCTGCATGACAATGCTCGTCCACATGTTGCGGCTCCCGTGAAAAAGTACTTGGAAACACTTGATTGGGAAGTGTTACCCCACCCGCCGTATTCACCAGACATTGCACCGTCCGATTATCACCTGTTCCGGTCCGTAGCACATGCTCTGACGGCGCAGCGGTTCACATCTTATGAGGATACCAAAAATTGGGTTGATTCGTGGATAACCTCAAAAGACAAGGAGTTCTTCAGACGTGGGATTCGAATGCTGCCTGAGAGATGGGAAAAAGTGGTTGCAAGTGATGGGCAATATTTTGATTAAATTTATATTACCGTTCTTCTACAATAAATATTTAATTTGTGTTAAAAAAACGGCGGAAACTTATTTGTACTCCTAATAACTAATAGAATATTCTAATGTTTAGGATAATAATAAATAATTACATAACACAAAAGAGTGGATTATATTATTTTAAAAATAATAATTGACTGATTGCGGTTGTCATGCTGTTGTCATGAGCGGGGCTAACCACTACCAGGTGGGCCTTCAGCTCGTACTGTCACCGTCTTGAACCGACTTCAATACTTTCCTTAACTTAGTGATGGAATTTGTTTTCTTTATCAAAAAAAAAAGAATTATCCAAAATGGTCCAAAATTGCAAAAAAAAAAATACAATACAGTTAAGAAGTCTGTTAAAACAAGTTAACCAATTTAATCATGTTACTCAGACCTCACGAAGGTCTGCAAATTAAACCTGAACCGCTGTTTGTCTAATGCGGTCCATTTCTGCCTAATAATAAAATGGATGATATTGATAAAATGAAAAAAAAAAAAAAAAAAAGTGACTTTTCAAGTTCTTACTTTATATGAGAAACCGTTGTTGTAGGATTTCATTATATTAGGTGCGCGCGTCTGCAAACATCTGTGATGCACCAGAAGCTTCAAAAACATTTTGAAACATGTGTGCAGAAGTGAATTGCATGCAAATTCACGTGTGCTTTTAATTTTTTGCATGTTAATTTTTAGTTCTAAATCAACCGTCTATTTGAGAAATTTAAACTGATTAAACGTCATATTTTAAACAATTGAAATACAATGCCTTCATCGAGTGAGTTCACAATGAAGTTGGCAAAAAATACAGGTGCCGTTAACCTTGTAATTTTACTGAAACAGGGACCGCTGTATATGGAATGGTATCGGACATATATTGCTTACTCATAAAATAAAATTTTACACTCGCATATTGTGAATAACCTGTGATAAGTACCAACCACCAAACGATTATTTTAAGAATTTTCTTGTTTCATAGATTTACACAACATAAGTATCAGAGCCAAGTAAGTAGATTGTTTTTTGTCTGATGAATCACGTTATGTAGGTACGTAACTTGGTTTACGTGATAGGCTCACTACAAAACGGTTTTGTACAGTGAAAGGCTTTTTTTTATTGTTTTTGCGATATTTCATCCATAATATATTAAAGTTGAAGAGTTTGTTTGAACGCGCTAATCTGGACCTACCAGTCGGATTTAAAAAAATCTTTTTGCATATGGTATTTTTTTAATGTGAATATGTGACAGAACGAGCTGAGGGCCCACCTGGTGGTAAGTGGCAACCCCCGCCCATGACAAGAGTATTGCGGCTCAGTATACAATTTGGATCGTACACTGAGTCGCATTCATCCTGCTGCGTCCATCACCCGAGACGACGATGATACTTCTCATGTGCATGTGATTTCACCGGCACGCACACCCTTTCACCGGAACATAGTAATGCGAGAACTACTGCTTGGCGACATTCCAGGTGTGGTGGCAGTACCTCACTGGACGACCTTGGCACAAGTTCTACTGCTACTAAAATTCATGAGGAAGGTTCTAGCATTACACTAAATTTCTTTATACGCGGGTGTAACTGCGGTGCATAGCGAGTTTTTTAATAAATGACAAATAGGTAAACTCCTTTCTCCTTGGGAAGTCGTTTGATAAATTGTTACAACAAATTTTATTTGTAATAATCTATTTATTTTGTGATGAAATATTCAAAAAAATTACGCAAAAGCAACTGAACTGTTAATGACAAAAGCTAAAAACTAGATCCCATATTTGAAGGGATTTTCACGATTATTGCTGTTTAAAACTTAAGTTTAGTAGCTACTTCTAACAATTTTAATAAATTAAGTTGCAATTTAAGTCTGGTTTTAAATATTTCGTTACAGAAATTGCTCTCCTTGTAAATAAGTAAACGTAATTAATGGAATTTAAGATTCCTTCTCAATTACAGGTTTCCTTGAGTAAATTATGTGCACAACGACAGAGTACATTTTGTTCAGTAAGTACCTACCTACCACAATAAAATATTAAATCGATCCGTTATGGTAAGTTATAACATAACATTCAAACCACCCGTCTCGCTCGCTTAAACTTACGATATGGTACACCGAATACCAAAACTCTCAGAATTTACACAAGAATAATAGTTATAGACATAATAAAACAACCAAGTTGCTTATACTTCAAAACACGACTCAACCCATACATAAACATCAATTTCACAGATTAAGTGTTTTTGTACGCTTGTGACGCTGAGCTAAGTCGTCGCAAATGCTGCAATTATCCTGATGCATTTTCTGCTGACGCTAAACTAAACAAGTGGCTGATTTAAAATTAATAAACTAGTCCCCAATTTCACCATGGGACACCATAAGTATCAAATAAATGATAAAGCAAATAAAGTTGAAATTTTATAGCGATAATGTATTTTTTACAAATGAAAGATGGTATTAAATAACTGATAAATATAGCAGACTAAGTTGGAAAGATCCTTCTTTCCAACTTAGTCTGCTATATGCATATGCATTTACACTGAAAGCACATGATGGGAATGTTAATAATTTAGAATTTGCATCAGTGATACTTACATTCTTCTTTTTAATTTATGTCTTCTGAGGTTTGGCTGTAGTTTGTATAAAATATCATTGCTGTAGTTATATTCAATGCTCTCAAATCTCATGGCAGGTGGTTTTATGCTTTTATGATGCTTTCTCCCTCCTTGATCCGGTTTTTAGGGTTCCGTACCCAAAGGGTAAAACGGAACCATTTGCCGCTATAACAACAATTACTAAAAAACAGAATGAGAGAAATATTTAAGGGAGATCTCATACAAAATCGTGATTTTTATATTTTGTTTCATGGTACGGAACCCTTTATTTAATTAAATAAAAAAAACCTTTTTTTTTATTAAATTAAATTAAATATTAAATAAAAAAAAAGTTTTTTTTTTGTGCATAAGAGACAAAAGGGCGTTGAAGCGTTTTAAAAAAAATAACTAGTTCCTACATGTCGTCGGAAGCACAGAAAACAGTGTATTTAATTTCCTTTAACAGTCAATATTATGTCGTACGTATATAGTAGAAAGTAAGGAGAATTAATTGTTTTATGTAATATAAATTATTACGTAGTACGGAACCGAGAGAATACGAAACGCAATTCGTTATGACGAAAAAAATTGGGCTCGATCCGTGAATGACATGGCGTGTGAGTGGATTGTTATCTGTGGTAACTATCATAGGTACTAATCGACGATGGATGGCTCACCCACCACTAATTAATTTATACGCGATGATCCGTGTGAATTGTCAGTAGTGGATTGCGAATCTAATACTTTGGTACAAACATTCATGGCACCTACGTATCAAAAGAAATGAGTCAAAATGATACTATCTGTATTTTTTTCGTTAGGTTGGCATTGTTGATGCCTCAGTGTTGCCATTATTAGTGTAAAATTTACAATAAAGCAAATCTAGCGCTTGAGGCATCCACTTGAAAGTTTAGTTATTTTTTTATTTCTCTATTGTATGGTCGTGAAATTATTTTTCTTACAGATTATTACCGTTAGTCTATTCCTAGAACATGGGTTGTAAGAGTAGTCTTGTGTAATTTGAAATGAAAGAGAAGTAAATCTGCCTACAAAATGAGAGGTCTGGGCAAATTTCATTTGATGAGCTTAAAATTGTTTCAATGGTTTTGAATGTTTGTTGTTCCTGTGTTTGCCCATGACTCTACGACACATGGAATCCTATTAGAAAAATATGAGTTTATATGCATTACAGTGGATTCCTGCTTTTGAAACATTTACAATAGAATATGATTTGCTTAATAACCTCTGTTTTTAACAAGGTAAGCTAACGAATTTTTTAGAACTTTAAACATGCCATGTGCAACAACAAAATACATTTAATAACTGTTTCCTTTAATATCTGAAACATATTTGGCGGAAATTAAATCTTATTTGGTCAGTGCGTTATTTTAGACAATGTCACGTAAACTAAAAAATAAATAACATCGTTTTTGCAGAGCGAGCGAACGCAGTAATCAACAAAAAAGGATATATTCTTGAAAAATTAAGCACTGTGTTACCCTACCTAACCAAAACCAACATTGCTTTACAATTTTATCAATTCAACGCTTAAAGCACTTCACGCATGCAGAGCTCAGCAGTTGGCATTAGTGGAAAAGGAGTGGTGTAGAGTAGGTAGAATAAACTGTGGAATGGATATGTGGGCGTCCATCTTGAAATTTTACTGGACTTGAAGCCGGTTTTAACAAAAGTGAATTTTGTAGTTATAATTTTACGATAATCGTTAATTTCCTTTAAGTTTCATGTATGCTGGAACTACGTATTTATTGTTTAGATTAGGACAAACTGCAGTTATGTTTTAGGTATGATTGTCTACTCAAGCATTTGAACATTTGACTAGTAATGGCGTGCGTTTTTCTCTGATACTTTCCTATTTTATTTCATTTCGTCAGATCCTTTGAACAGTTACAATGTGTGCATGTGGACTATGTTTGTGTAGATGCAATTGAAGAAATGGATATCATAACATCACTTCTGTAGTCGCGGAATCTAATGAGCTGGATGTCGTTTTTAGGTTATACATCACAATACTGTAATTGAATAGTGTCTCGTAATCTCGCGATTCGTTTCGACTGGTCAAGAGAGTTTATGCGTATTACCATTACTGAGTGTGTGTGTGTTAATTGTTGGTGAAAATGAAAAAGTGACTCAAAACTATTTTATTTGCAGTATCATTACTCAAGACATACGCGATTTCCGGGAAGACTATAGCTGATAAAACTTTTAGTCGGCCGATTTATAATACGATGGCAGTACCTAGTAGAGCGCGGGTATATGCCGATGTCAACTCACAGAATCCAAGAGAATATTGGGATTATGAGAGCTATGCAGTTGATTGGGGAAACCAAGAAGACTATCAGCTAGTACGCAAACTAGGACGTGGAAAATACAGTGAAGTATTTGAGGCAATAAATATAACGAATAATGAGAAATGTGTAGTAAAAATATTAAAGGTAAGTGTTATTCTTCTTTTTTATTGTCACCGTGCCTTTGTGAATACCCAAAACTCTGCATCTTTTGGAAAACTAAATCAATATTCGAGAAAGGACTGAAAATTAGCACTGAATATATAGCATCATGCTCACTCAGCACATGCTGAGCCAACCTATTTTTTCGAAAAGAATGCATAAGAACTCAATGTTTGTTTTGTTTTACATCTATTTGTATGTGTAATAGTTTTGGAATAAATATTTTATCTAGTCTGACTTAGTATCAACCTTTTCATGATAATAACCTTGCAAGCTTGATATTATAATTTTTTTGACTTCTGTTATTTGATAAATATTCTCTTTCAGCCTGTGAAAAAGAAGAAGATTAAAAGAGAGATAAAAATATTAGAAAACTTAAGAGGAGGGACAAATATAATAACATTACAAGCTGTAGTTAAAGACCCCGTGTCTCGTACTCCGGCATTAATTTTTGAACATGTGAATAACATAGATTTCAAACAGCTCTATCAAACCTTGTCAGATTATGATATAAGGTATGTATTTATTATCTGTGATTATATTGTTTATAATAATTTGCATAAGAAGATGCATATTAGTGCACTGAGACCCTATATTGAACAACCAAGAAGTATAAGGCAAAACTCATTATTTAAAACCAATCATCCAAAGTGGCTTCCAAATACCAGGCTGTGTATTAATAGATATAAAATACTGTTTGCATATTACCAAATGGTATTTATAATGTAAACCCAACATTGTTGGCCTGACCATCATGTACATTTTAGTTCTGTATGCAGCCTGTATTTTATGTCCTTGCTGTGATCAGTCTTGTCACCAACCAATCCCCATTAAGATGAAAGAGATCTTTTGAGCTTCATTTACATTTTCATGTTAATCTTTGTATTATCATGTTTTTGGAAGCTTTCACTAAAAGTTCATTTTGATTCTGGCACTTGCTGACATTTACTGCTGTACATATATATTGCTTGGCTTGTGCATGATATTTAAGTACCATATTAATTTTAAACAGAAATTTTGCATGCATACAAACAAATATACAAATTATATATTTGTATGAAATATATGTCAGTTCTGGCATGATTGAGTAAGGTGATATAACACTTGTGATAGACTCTTTGTGACACCAGTGGCACACAAAAACACCACAGCATCACATTTGTTTGGCTTCCAAATATAGACTGTACTATTATACTATATTGATTATACCTTCATGTGTTGATAATGCCAGTTATGTATGGCCCATGTTACACAGACTGACAATAGGATGTAACTGCTTTACATGGAACATCAGGCTATGCATTATCTACAACTTAATTATTTATATTCAACATAAATTATTTATTGTGAAAACAGGTAATAAGAATAAAAAATGGCATAAAATGTTACTATTATAATAAACACCTTTATGCAAGGAACTAAGTGCTTACATTTTGTGTTTGTTGTCCTTAGGAAGTTTATTAATGACACAATCTATTTTCAATTTAAACATGACAATAATGTTAAACCAATATTACAGAGCCAGTAATGTACATACACATGTACAGCCCAATAATTTGGTTTGCAAATACAGGCTGTTGTACTTACAGGTGCTGTGTGTTATCAGGCTGTGCATCGTTTTGACTGTATATTACAATATTGTTACCCAATGCACTTCTGTTCATACAATTTCGCTGCTATAGACATACTGAATAGCTGAATAAGTAGGTTCTCATCATTAGTATGTTTCAAAAAGGTGTGCAATATGATGCTCTTATATTCTCACTGTAGTGACTTTCATATTTAAATTCAATGTTTGTGTACATTATGTATATTGTACACTCACATATAAATTTATAAGTTTTTAAAAGTTATTATAGGTTTCATTTTTATCTTGAACATTTACACATGCTGACCGATGAGCATAATCTTGTTGAAGTGGGGTTGTTTTAAATTTTTTTTGTCTATGACATCTGCAATGCTGTAATCCTGGTATGATATGAGTTTAAAGGTTTTTTCATCACATCATAGACATTATAGTAACTTCATAGGCTAAATATTATGAATGTAGAAATTATCATTATTGTATTTGTATTTGTTAGAAAAAAAACAAAATCGTTTCAGATACTACTTGTATGAACTTTTGAAGGCATTAGATTATTGCCATAGTATGGGCATCATGCACAGAGATGTGAAGCCCCACAATGTCATGATTGATCATGACCACAGAAAGTTGCGTCTTATTGACTGGGGGTTAGCGGAGTTCTACCACCCAGGTCAAGATTACAATGTCCGAGTTGCTTCGAGATACTTCAAGGTACTTGTATTAATTATATTTACTACTATTCCTAGATAAGATATATTCGTTGAAATTTGGTGGTCTAAAGAACTAAGGTAATTTTTTTTCTTACTTTTGCAATGAATCTTTTGTGACTTTGAGCAAACCTGTTGTCCTATGGACTGTGATGGCTCCTAGCTTTTGAAAAGTACATTACTTCAACACTTTATTTTTATTGCTACATCTGAAATCAGTGGTCTATTGTGTCAGCTCTTTTCAATCTATTCTAATGGAATTTGATAAGATATTAAATGCTGTTTTCGCGTCATTTGACAACAACGTGACCGGTTTGGCCATTTGATTATAATTGGTTGTAATAGTCCAAAAAGATTTAAAGGGTAAAAAATATTAGAGAAGGTACTCAGTTAATTGTAAATTTGGGAAATTGAAAGTACTTTTTTCTATGGGCATAAATGTTGTTTCACAGCTGATCATCAAATTTGAAACAAGATAATACAACATTGTTGGTTGGTCAGCTTGTCAAAATACATATAATTCACTTATGATAAGTATTAAGCAAAAAATTAATTGTTTCAGGGTCCTGAACTCTTAGTGGATTATCAGATGTATGACTACTCATTAGACATGTGGTCGCTAGGTTGTATGTTGGCATCCATGATCTTCCGCAAAGAGCCATTTTTCCATGGCCATGACAATTATGATCAACTTGTGCGCATTGCTAAAGTGCTGGGCACTGAAGAGTTGTTTGAATACTTGGACAAATACCATATAGAATTAGATCCACGATTTAATGATATACTTGGCAGGTAAATAACTAGCAAATAACTAACTGACGAATCACTGTTATTATATTATTTCATATAAGCTAAAGCCAAAATGATGTTCTTACAGACATTCTCGTAAACGGTGGGAGCGATTTGTGCACTCGGAAAATCAGCACTTGGTATCACCTGAAGCATTGGACTTCTTAGACCGCCTCCTGCGTTATGATCACTATGAGCGTTACACTGCACGTGAAGCTATGGATCATCCATACTTTTGTAAGTATTGATAATTGTTCTATAATTTTTTCCATAATGGACGGCGACAGATTTTTTGTAGGTTTTTTTTTTAAATTGATTATGTGATGGACAATCTGAGGGCCGACCTGGTTGGTGGTAAGTGGCGACCCCTGCCCATGAAAACAGTAATGCGACTCAGTATAAGGATCAGGATCTTGCATATTCATCCTGCTGCGTCCATCACCCGAGATGGGGATGACACGTCTCATGCGCATATGATTTCACCGGCACCCATACCTTTCCACTGGAACACAGTAATGCGAGCACTACTGCTTGGCGGCAGATTCCAGGTCTGGTGGCAGTACCGCTCCGAACGAACTTCAAGTTTTACTGCTTTTTTTGGTTGCTCCTTTAGCACCACCCAGGGGGTACGTGTTCCCTACACGTTACAAAGGTTACACTCCTACAGACGCGAGCAACTGATTTTGGTGGTAAGGTACATTATTTGTACGGTACGGTCATTCGATTCCACATACTCGCTTACATGCCAAATTTTATTTACCACAAGCTCCTTTGCTTGAAAAATTAATATGTCCAAAATACCACGTTCTGAAAATGATTAATTAAAATCCCGAAATAATAATTTTTAAACTATAGGATTGGGCTCCCGTGGTCTTGAATCAAGATACACGCAATTTAAGTCTGATTAATTTGAGTGATATTAATCGCATTAAAGTAATAGCACCGCTATCTAGGTTGAAGTTAATACTTTTTAAATATAAAGAAACACATTCTCAATTAAAATTCTTCTCATACATGTGTTTCCTTATAAATGGATCTGCTCACACAAAGGACGGATAAAGTATGTTCTAGTTTGTTGATGTGTGTTGAGCTTGACATGAAAGTGTCTCTAGCATAAAATATTATGGGAAACACTAACATTCTCATGAGCCACGTTTTTGTAGCTTTTATGTTTCGGTTTATCAATTGTTAAATAATGTGTAATAGGTAAAATTTCTTAACATGGGTTATGTTATTATTTATATTTAACATTCTATTTGTTAATAATGATTATCACTCACATAATAATCATTTCGAGCTGAAGCAACTGAATACTCAGACTCACCCAACAGAGCTTCAGAAGTTATTCTTCATACACAACTGCATTAAATTAATGCAATAAATTATGAAATCATGTGAGTTGATTTCTCGTTATCTCTAACGATGGAGTGGAAATTCAAACAAAATAATATTAGCTTATGATCTTTATGTTATTATCTTTACAGATCCGATAGTGAAGGAGCAGGGACGAATGGTGTCGTCAAACTCCCCGCCTCCTAATGCATTGCAAGGACCAATAAATAATACAGAATAATTATTACTAAGAAGGTTAATGCTCTTAGTAATGCTATTATATTCAGTATAATAATGTGAAAGATTTCCGAGGACGAACTGTTAAATTCACGCTGTAATGCAGAAAATGGTTGGTGTAAATATAATGCAAAACAAAACAGTGAAATAACCAATGCCACAAACTCCACTGTTTTAATAATTCAATTCAATTCAAAGACAATATAATTTAGTGTTAACTAGTTTATCTTGTTTATTTATTGTTTTGAAAGTGTCTTTCCTCTCTGGCATACCTATATAAAAATGTGTTGAAGAGCAAGTCTACTCAACTCCCTAAGTTACATAATGGTGGGGGTTAAGAAAAAAAATCCAAATAAAAATCGTTATTTTTTACGAGATACATTATTCATGATACACATCATGAAATTTCATTGCACTTGATCTTTTGCATTTATTAACCTATGGTATTGATATTGTAATTACTTGTAAAATATAATATTGATAACACCTGCATACCATTGCAAGTACTGGTTAGCAGCTTTTCGTTGGTACTCTACTTAATTAAAATTTTGTATTTATGTAATAGAAGTAAAATGTAGATAATGTGTGATATAAATACAAAATTTTAAGATACTAATTAATTGTTTTCTTTTATTACATATTTATTATAAAAGAGACCAGTAATTTTTAATTATTCTAGACAAGTGTCGATTTAGTGTATTGTTTCTATTACTTAGTTTATGTTTAAGTTACGTTAGCTGACCTATAATAGAACCTAGCTAAATCAATACCTTCTGATATGAAGGTGAGCCTCATGAGTTAATTTATTTTTAGTGTGATAACTCCAAGTTGTTGCATACAATTTTCTTAAATAAACAATACTAACTTTTGCCTGACATTTTTTGGATTTTTATATAATAAATAGTTGTTTGTTCCTTAAAAGCTATATAATGCCAATTCAGCACATTGCAAGGACAGAATCAGCAGCTGAGGGAACTGAAGATGGTCCCTCAATTGTAAGTTTGGAACCAACATAATATAATTAATATTAATTAGTGTAGGTACCTATTACTACCGAAACGCTGACGTAATCCGTCTTGTAAAAAATATGATCGAATCCTAGAGAACTAAGTGTTTCGTGTTATCTCTTTTACTTTTACATGAAACATAATCCAACTGACTTACGAAAAATACTTTCTTAGTACATATATTTAATGTAGTTCTTCAATTAGAAGTGCATGCATCACATCGTGAACTAAAATTAAAATATAACAACTAAGAACATTATATGTGATAGACGTTGAAATAATTTTGAATGAAAAATGATATCAGATATACACATCAGTAAAATTAGAAAAAGGTACATAAAAGAGTGGTAAACACAAAGGTAGTAAGTTAAGTGTTTAAAATAAAAATGAAGTATATGTCTATTGATCTATTGAATTCTATCGAGCGTAAAATATTGCCCGAGAGCGAGAGTTCAGACGGTTTTGAAAAGTAACTATTCCACACTTGAGATTGTGGAATAGTTATGTTGAAAGCTGGACCCGAACCGGCTTAAACCCTTGTTCCGTCCTAGCATCCAGTGCAGGATGCAATGGATACCTATTTTAACAGGTTCCATCTTTCTGATTACCGACTAGTAAGTTGTTTGTTTTTGGATAAGTTGGACATTTGTCATTTAACGGTAGTGGCGAATAATATTGTTAAGAATCAAGTCACTAGTGTATATCGCGCTGTCTAACTGTAGGAAACAAAAACTGGTAACCTACGTCGAACTACTAATCGGATCAATGAGAAAAAACCAACGGTAGCATACCTTTAAGTATGCTACCGCGATCTCAACCGGGCTGCTGCCGGTCTACGCAAACCTCGTCTCGTTAGTTTTAAAGTGAGTTCTTGTAAGAGCGCCAGGGAACACTTCGAGCTTAGGTTACATAAAAAGTCAGCCGTAGATGGGCACTCTGCGTAAGGCCTAATGCCACTGTTGGTGATTGAATAGAGTTACAGACCATCCTTCGTCCCGACCTGATGCGGGCGTCAAGTGTGCTCTCCCTTGCTATCTCAACATGTAAAAAAGAACATCATGGTGATGGCACATGTTGCTCGCGTCCGTAGGTGAGTACACTACACGTGGTACGAAAGGATCTACTCAAAGTACCAGTAGAACTTGTGCCAAACTTGGAACAAGTTCTGCTGCTGGTGAGATGGCAGTACTTCTCTTGTCTAGAGAAGTACTGACACCACACCTCGTAATTCACCGCTAAGCAGTAAGCAGTGGTGCTCTAGCATTGCTGTGTTCCGGTGGATGGCTGTGGGTGCTGGTGAAATTACAAGCGTATGAGACGTTACATCCTCATCTCAATGTACGACTTGTTTTCTCATAGTACAATACGAGAGGACCGTTACCTCCTAAGGCAGGCAAAAAGAGTGAAAAAAAAATCTAAATGTACAAAATAGTACAGTTTTTTATAAAAGTATGTATATATATAAAAGTAAATCTGCGCCAGCTACGAGAAAATACGAAAACTCCACTTGGGGGGTCCAGTTGCTCGAGTACGTAGGTGTGTACCCTTTCATTCCCTACTTACCCCCTGGGTAGTACTACAGGAGCAACCAAAAGTAGAAATAAAACTTGTGCCAAGTTCGTCCGATAAGTTACTGCCAACTCACCTGGAATCTGCCGCCAAGCAGTAGTGCTCGCAATACTGTGTTCCGGTGGAAGGATGTGGATGCCGGTGAAATTACATGCGCATGAGACGTATCATTCCCATCGCGGGTGATGGACGCAGCAGGGTGTATTCCGGTGGAAGGATGTGGTGCCGGTGAAATCACATGCGCATGAGACGTATCATTCCCATCGCGGGTGATGGACGCAGCAGAGAGAATGCGACTCTGTAAGATCCAAATTATAAGATTTGGATCTTTCGCTCGTTCCGTCACTAACTCATAAATATCGCCGAATCATACATTCTGGATTCGGACGCGTCCAGAAACTTGTTTTCATATGCGAATTTTGTTCGTTGCATCCTTTTCTCTTTTTTGCAAGCCCGCCCCTTATGCCTCTCCCACAAAAAAATCCTGGATCCACCCTAGGCCCGACATACCTACTTTTTATTCTTAATGCGAATGGCGTAGCAGGGATGGCAATCGCGAACGAAGTCACGGGCACAGCTACTCATATGATTTGTAATTGACAATAGGCGATAAAAATATATTTATTGCACGTTAAAAACGCTTATTTTTTATATGGTTGGGGTTTTCATTTTAATGGATTTTTGTATGTCCATATTTTTGTGGTGGCCTAGTGTAACAGGCGCCCACTTTCAATCATAAGGTAAATCATAAGGTAGGAAAAATAATGAATATTTTGTTTAATAACATGCCATTGAAATAGTGAGGAAACTGGTATATCTTACACTAAAACATTTGAAGATATGTAAACAAACATGCGCACATATTATCATATATATTTGTAAAAGTGAACATGCAGTGTGATAACTATTTCACTTTAGGCACTAGCCTAAGACTTCTACTTATGTAGAAAGTTTGGTATGGAAGCCAAATCACTGTGTTTCATCTCGGAATAATTTCTGCTACAACTGTAACACAGGTGTTCATCAATATATGGGAATATTGTTTCATTCAAGTTATCTGCATGCCAAGGTTTTCCACATGAGACAGTTCTTGAAAAATTTGTAGCATCTAGAGCCGACAATTTGTGATTCCTTTTAGTTAGGCGATTCTGAAAGAAAAATAATAAATAGTTAAATATATTTATATTTTAATCTATGGCAGAATACAAATGGGACAGGAAGCAAATAAATTGTATTAATGTAATAAGAAATTTTTATAACTTAGCATTTTACAAATCATACACCAATTATTATTGGAACAATTAATTATTGGAATTACCTCACAAATTGAACAGCTCTTGCCAATTGAATCATCATCTATGTTAACACCAATTTTATCAGCTGTCTTGCACACTGTTGATATGGTAGACTGGAAGTTATCTTGGAGTTCAATGACAAAAGTACTGATGACTGCCTGAAGACTGTAACTCTTTATATTTTTCTGATTCCTGGGATTTAGTCCTTTGATTTTGATGTAGTAATCTAACTCTTCTGTGCTTATATCCTTCATAGGCCTTAAGATTTTTACATTTTTATCACAAGCATCAATGAACCCCTAAAACATGGATTACATATTTATAATTATAAAAAGATACTAATAATAAAGATAAGTATTATAATATAATATAAGTAATGCAGTTAAATACTCACAACATCATTCTGCACCTGTGAGCCTCTCCCAATAGCCAGGTTCGACAAGAGATTTATAGCTAGACTTGTTGTTGTTTCTGCGGTAAAAACATATTTGCATTGTAATAAGTTTGCATACTGAATAAACAGATGTCGTTTTACCTTTTTAACAAAGTCATTACAAGCAGTCTCTGGCATGCTGTCCAGTACAGATTGGAACTTTAGAGTTTGAACTTCATCTGTTTTGGGTATTGTATTCACAATTGGTAATGTCATGTTATGTCCAATATAATCAGACATATGTACAAAATATGCACTGAAGTTGTATTTTTCACATTTTTTTAATATATATGACAAAGTAGAATCCTCAGAGGAGTCTGAAAAAGAAATGCTTTTGATAATTAAAAAGCACCAAGGCAAGTACACATAAAGGATGACCTAGATTTTTATAATAGTGAGAAAGGACATTGAAAACCTGCTAATGTAAGTAAGTACTGTTTTTTTAAAGGTTAAAACAACCGCTATGCATACCTATGACGTGTAGAACCAACGGAATTATTCGCAACTTTTTATGTACATCAAGGGAGAGTCCATTATGCACTAAATCCAATAGTACAGTTGATCCTGGTCCTCCAGATGCACAAATAAGGACTTTATCATTCTTTGATATAATTTTACTTTTTCCAAGACAAGCTCGAAACTTATGATTTGTACTAGCTATAAAGCAGTCGCTACAATAATGGTCTTTTTTCCTCAAAGTAACTGAACTAACAGAATTGCACTTAGTACAATTCATTTCTGCTAAGAAATATCGTGCGTTGTTATCTTCTGATTCGAAATGCTCTCTGTGAAGAACATTAATGTAAAATTCTTTCTTCTTCTTTTGTTGTGGCTTCGAATTCGAATGGTAATGTAAAATTAATAACATGCATGCGTTTTTGTTTTGACATGTGGTTTTGGTTGAAAATTGGCAGTTGTATTGTAATGACTTTGACAATAACATATTAATCAGCGTTAGAAAAAAAAATCAAGCCGAATGCTAGGTTCGCGTTCAATTATTGTTGTAATGGGGCGACATTCTACATTTTAATCTTTTTAAGCACTAAAAAAACTAAGAAAAAAATTAAGGTCAAATCAATGAGCCAGCTCAACTTTGGCGCAGACGGTTCTTGGGTAGTTCAGAATGGTATCATAAAAGCTCGCGTTTTTATGGTACCATTCGGAAAAAAATTTAGTGTATTTTTGCACATATGGCCTCGAACGTAAAACCAATAGCGAGTTATTAAATTCGAAACCTACTGGTGACGACGTTTTGTTTTAGTATGAATAGGTTGGGTCTTTGCTTCAGACGATTTGGAAAGTTCGAGCGCACGGGCCCCCAAGCATTCCACAATGACAAAAAATAAAATAAAATGGTTACGTTAAATATAAACATGATGTGTCCCTCGCCATTTTTTTTACGTTTGAGGCTTTGTGCAAAAATACAACTCAGGTTTTTCCCTTGGTATAATAATACCAGTAGCGTAGCTTGCCCTAGACGGGCCCTATATCAAAATTGGTCAAGGGGCGCCCTTCTACCCGAATGCGGTAAAGCCCAAATTGAGGGTAAATATTTTAAACAATAGGAACAAAAACGCTCTCTGAATAAAATAGTTTTAGATATTTACTGCCTCTGTACTTACACATAGGGGCCCCGTATCTTTGATATAGCTAATACGGCAATAGCTAGGCCCCTGGATAAAGCCAAAATAGCATAGCGTTAAGCTTGTTCCTCTGAACGGGGATGTCACGCCTTATTTCGACACCATCGGCATCCACACCGGATGCCGATGCATGAAGTTCTGCTGCTACTTTGGGTTGGTCCTAGTCCTTTCGTAACATCCAGTCGCTAGACTTAGTGGCGCTTAGTAGGAGAGGCCTATGTCGAGCAGTGGACTAGTGTACCTAGACTTAGGTGGGATTCCACCTATGGAAGGGAGTAACATGGTGCATTTGCTTTAGAATGATACATGAATTTAAACTGTTGTACACTTCCAGATTTAAAGATAAGATTTTTTTATTTTGTAAATTGTAAAAGAAATGTAATAATAAATAGCATTGTACTAGTACATACTAGTGCAATGCTATTTATTATTTCATTTCTTCAAACTAGCTTTTTTAAGGATAATGTGATGAAATCTGAATCTACAGTCAATATACCATGTGATTATATTATATGTGAGTCAATTTACAAATTTAATCTTGTTTCACGAGATTAAAAACGGGGGACACCGCCTGTGTGCCCCTTTGCACATAGGGAGACATATACTATTCATTTTTAGAATAGCATACCCAAAAGATGGCAGATATCCTAACAAATAACAATTGATAAACCATTTGATCACATCACAATTAGACAGTATTAAGAAAAATAAATATATAAGCACGCCCATCTGATAGCAAGGTCGTAGAATATACTATATGCAAGGTATATATAAAAACACCTTTATGGCCAAATTTTTTATTTACCTCAAATTTAACAAATTGTATGAAACTAGTATCTTGTCCCTGTAGTTAATAATAATTATACTTTGTTGAAAGCTGCAATATCAACACTCTGGACCTGCAACCAAAAATAAGGTATAAATAACCCAATCACTAAGTAGGAAGGAGTAAAAAAAAACCTTTTATTCAAAAATGTTTTGCAATTGTATGTCAGTCCTTTCATACCTTAAACTTAATTGTCAAAATTAATAATTATTTGATACCAAATCACTTTTTATTTCATACAATCATACAGAGACAGTAATAATGAGAGGGATCCAAATGTAGCTTACACCAAATTTATCGATTTAGTAATTATGTTGTATGACCTATGTGTTCCTTTAGAGAGACATAAGGTTACGCACAAAAAGAAACTCAATTGGAAATCAAAAGGCATCGTTATATCAAGCAAGCACAAAAGACAAATTTATATTCAATGCGTAGGAAGTAAAAATCAAGTGAAACACGAAGCGTATCATACATACAGTAAAGTCATGAAAAAAACTATAAGAGTATCGAAGAAAATTTCCAATATAAACTACATAAATAATAGTGCAAATAAAACTAAGGCTACATGGGGAGTGATTAAACAATATACAAGTTGTACTAACACTATACAAACTACCATAGATAGTATTAAAATTAATAATAAAGAAGTTACTAATCCTCTAAACATTGCTTCGTCTTTTAACGAATACTTTATAAACTTAAACAGTAAACAAGAAATGAATACAGTAAAACATAAAAGAGATTCAAACTGTAACAGTATTTTCCTAACTCCAGTAAGCTCAGAAGAAATTAGATGTATAGTTAAAAAATTAAAAAATACTAAAAGTTCTGGATACGATCACATATCTACACAGGTAGTGAAAAGCACTATAGATATAATTATCGACCCATTAGTTCACATCATAAATTTATCATTTGAACACGGATGTTTTCCCAACAGTTTAAAAAGAGCATTGATTAAGCCTTTGCACAAAAAAGGCTCTAAATCAGACATGGGTAATTACAGACCAATAGCTATTCTTCCTAGCTTTTCAAAGATCTTTGAAAAAGCCATTTATATTAGAATCTCTTCATTTTTACATCATAATACAATATTAAATCCGAACCAATTTGGGTTTCAAAAGGGAAAAAACACAACATTGGCTGTTTTTAATACTCTGAGAGCAGTGTGGGACGAAATCAACAAAAAAAAACCCTGTATCGCTCTTTTCCTAGATTTGTCTAAAGCGTTTGATTGCGTAGTGCATGAGAAACTATTGGACAAACTAGAAGAAATCGGTATAAGAGGAACTGCTTTAACATTAATACGATCTTATCTGTCTGAAAGAAGCCACGCAACGATTTTAGACACATATAATAAAAAAACTAAAACTATCGAACGAATCCAATCAGATTACAAAAATACTTTGCTAGGGGTGCCACAAGGTAGTGTACTTGGTCCCTTACTTTTTTTATTATATATTAATAGACTTCCCCAAGTGACGAGGCACTTGTGCATAATGTTTGCAGATGATGCCACAGTATTCATTCCACAAGAAAACAATAACATCAATGACTTTGAATTAGAAATAAATAATACACTAAAAACTATAATTGACTGGTTAGATTATCTCAACTTAAAAGTAAATATCAATAAAACAAAGATTATAAGATTCAAAAATTATAAAGCACCACCCTTAAAGTTAAAAATAAACTATAATAACAATAACGTTAGTGAAGTAAATGAAATTGATTTTCTCGGCATCAAAATTGATACTTTCCTAAACTGGAAACCACACATTTGCAAAATTAATAAAGCTATCTCAAAATACTGTTACGCACTATCAGTATTAAGTAATGTTTCTTCGAAACAGATAGCCAAAAATGCATATTACGGTCATGTTTTTCCTCAATTATGCTATGGAATCATATTTTGGGGTAATTCTGTAAATGTGCAATCTGTATTTGTCATGCAAAAGAAGTGTCTAAGAGCCATATTTAATTTAGAAAGCAATCAATCGCTGCGTACTGTATTTGTAAAGAACAATATGCTTACCTTAACGGGAATTTATATCCTTGAAATTTGTCTATTTATTAAAGCTAATGAATGTTACTTCTTTGATATAAAATCTGTTCGTGCAGATAATTTGCGTACCAAACATAAATATAATATATGTATACCACAGATCAATAATGCAAAATTTTATAAAAGTATGTATGTAACTGCCATCAAAATCTATAATCATTTACCTATCGATTTGAAGCAATTGAAGGGAACCATATTTAAATATAAACTTAAAAAATGGCTAGTTAGTAAATCTCATTACAGTGTTAATGAATACTTAGCTGTTAACCCAAGTTAGCTCATAATTTTTTGTTTCGATTCTCTTCTGATCTATTGTACGTCCGAGAGGACAAACTGTTGTTCCATAAATAATACTTATAAGATCTTTATATACACAGTGTAACAATAAAATATATTCTTATTCTTATTCTTATTCTTAATAAATTTAGACCTGTCTAAGATATTGAAGGGATTTTTGGTTAAGTTTAATAATAAATAAATCAACCCCAGTGTTATAGTTTACTTATTCAATAGTGACATATCCCTGCAATTATTGTTACTTATAAAAACTAATTTAAATCCAGAAGTTGAGGTCTCTTATACCTGTTCTGCAATTTTAAACCATAGCCTTAGAGGTTAACTAATAATTTACGTTGTTAAAATTATATGAATTAAAATTCAGGCACATGCAAAGTAATATATAGGGATTATAATACTAACTAAGTCCTCAATTTTCTCAATTTCTTCAATGAGCCAGTCCACAGAAACTTTGTCATCTTCAACAACACTGGATATCTGGAGCTTGCGGATGCCAAATGCTAAAGGTACCAGTTTTGCAGCACCCCAAAGTAGGCCATCACTGGTGATGGTTCTTACTTTTTCTTCCATAAGTGCCATATCTGTTTCATCATCCCAAGGCTTCACATCTAAAATGATGTTGGATTTTGCAATGAGGACTGGTTCTGAAATTTAAAAAAGGAAGTTATGATTTAAAAACTTCAAATCCTCAGTCCTTTATGGAACTAGTTCAATTGTTTCAATTGTTCAATTGTCTACTAGTTGGACTTGGTAGGTACTATGAAAGATAGGTGGCTGTGGCACTTACTCTTAGATTTCTTGGCATTGTATGCAGCAAGGCGCTCCTCACGGATTCTGGCAGCTTCTGCACTTTCGTCTTCATCATCAGACCCAAACAGATCAACACCATCATCAGAGTCCTGGTCTGCAGTAGGAGCAGGAATCGAAGCAGCCTGGGTGACAAAAGAATACTAAGTGAAGAGAAACCAATATTCATTATATTTAAATCATAAAAAAAGGTGTGTCATTATAAGCAGTGTATTTGTAGATAACATTAACCTCTGACATAATTTGTATAATCTATCTAACCTAACCATTCATCTAGTAAATGTAGAAGTTGTATATTTATATTGCTGGCCTCACAGCAAAGAGGTGCTGCCTTCTGTGCTGTAGATTCACAACCTACAGCACTTTCATACACAGTTCGGTTCCCACCCATGACAAACATTTAGGGGTATATGTTGCTTGCGTCCATATGCTTGTGTTATTACCTCCAGTATTAGGTGGTGCGTAAAGAGTAATGCAAAGTAGCAGTAGAACTTGTGCAAAGTGGAATACACCTGGTAATCCACCGCAAAGCAGTGGTGCACACACATTGCTGTGTTCCGATGGAAGGATGTGGGTGGATTATATCTCCATCTTAGAGTGATGGGACAATGTAATGCAACTCAAGTTTCCTCATACTTCAGTAGAAGGGAACCTGAGTCATATTTTTGTTGTTTATTTTTGTTTTTGTTGTGTGGATAACATATTTATTTAACCCCACTTTAACCCTACTTTTGCCTTCGTCACAGTCTGGTAAAGTTTGGTTAAATAATTTACCTTTGGTGCTACTGATTTTGCACTAACAGGTGTTTCAAGAGTTTCCACTCTGGCTTGTAGACTGATCACCAAATTGCGCAAGTCATCAATTGCTTTTTTCAGGTCTACGTTTTCTTTTTCTAAGCTGGTGATTTTGTTGGTAAGTTCAGTGTTGGGAACTCCAGCTAAAGTGGCTACACTGTCCATCTGTAAAATAAGGAACAAATTAATATAGATTACAAATACCAATTTAAACGGACATTCACAATAATAGCAGTGAAAATTTAGAAACATGGCAAATAATAACACTAGTCAAAATAAACATTTAAAGCTACTAATATGGCTTTATAAACGTATGTATTATACTAGCAAAATATTAGCAATAGAACCAAATGTGTGAATATAATAAAACAGTGTCAATTACTCACACATTCTAGAGAGTTTTTAATGTGCTGTCTAGCCTTCGCAACTTCATTGGCCAGAGATGAACGGGCCAATGTAAGTGGAGACCCTTGAACCTACAAGAACATGAACTCTTAACATCTCACTATATATTATTTGGAACAAAATAATTAAATGTGAAAGTAATAACAAATTATTATTAGAGACAATTTCCGTGGTAAATGGTATGTGACCAAATGAAACATCAGGAATGTAGGCTCAATTAAAACAATAGATAATTTATAAGAACACTCATAAATCTGTTACTTCAGAGCAGAGCAATCTCTTGGCTGGAACAAGTTCCATACAGAATAGTAGTTTTAAAAGGTCATCTTAAATATATGTGAAAAGTAAGTTTAGATACCCAGACTTCTGCGGATCGGGAGGATTAGTGGGAATCGGTGATGCTTATAATTAGTAATTATTTGGAATGACCCTGACCTTAGAAGACAAAGATTCATAATATTTTTTCTCAGCTTCGGTGTACATTGGTTTGTCTAACCAAACCTTCTCGTGGATAAGTGCCGACATCTGAAAAAGATTTCCCAGTTTGTACTTTATTAATACGTTTTTATTATAATCCAATGTTATAAGTATTGCAGGACTCCGGTAAAAACGGAATAAAGGAAACTTGTGACTATTACTAAGAATTTGGGGTTAGATTGTTTGAGGCTGATAGCTTCCGTACATAAAATTTATATCATATTAAAAACTGATTAGAATTAACGAGTTAAACTCATTATTACCTTTAATAAAAAGTTTTTATAATTTTTTGCCACGAATTATTTTTCCGCACAGACGGTTTTTTGGCCACAAGAAAGGAAAGAGAAAGATGACAATTTAAGTTTGACAGACAATAAAGTTTTGAAGTTTGGAAGTGAACGCGTGGCTCCATTGTGAGGTTTGTCCGTCAGTGTTGCCATTTGCGTTCAATGACATTGGACTGGACCACGAGGGACGATCGCCCGACAGACGACACACTACGTAGGATCTCTTTTTATAAACAAACTACTTTTATTTACTATATTTTTGATCAAAAAGTGTTATTTTAGTATTCGTTTGAAAATAAACCTACTTACTTGTAGGTATACTTGTTGTACACAAGTTCTACTGCTACTTATAAAACTAATATGTAATCTTTTAAATTTAAACGAGCAATTCTTGTTTAAATATAATATAAAAATGTATTTCATGTATCTTGGAAACGTCACTAACGATTTGGATGAAATTTTGTCTTTAACAGGGTTTTGCTGTTTAAGTTTACCTTATGTATGTATATTCATGTAAAAACGCATTATTTTGTGACCCTGGCACTGTATTATAATGTAGGTGTTTACAATAAAAAGTTATCAGACCAAGCTACCCCACTAATAGGATCCAAACTGTAAAAATCAATACCTAATGTTGTAAGTTCATCTGCATAAGTAACCTTGAAGGAGTTCCACAAGGTAGTATTTTGGGACTGACCTTGTTTCTTGTTATTGACAATATTTTGCCATAGCTTTTTGACAATAGCAGTTCAGTCCTAAATATATCAAAATCTTTACGTTTGCTGAAGACACAGCTTTGGTTTTGAAAAGTGATATACCTGGGAGGAAGCACGAATTCGAAGAAAGATCGAAGAAAGATCGAAGTCTTAGGCTTTTTAGGAATTAATGCGGAACAAGGCTAGAAGTAGACTAGAAACGTTTAAACACACTTTGTGTTATTGATATTATTAAGTCACATTAAATCAATAAATAGCTTATTTTCTAAATATATCGAACTTCTTTCTTAGATACAAAAACGAATTCTTGTAAAGAGAAACATTTGAAATATGCCGGCAAAATTTATTTTACTTTTTTATCCAAGCACAAAAGGTATCTCAAACAAACAGTTCCTGCAAATCTACTGTTTGTGCTGACATTTATTGTGCAACTTTATACATACAAGTGACGAACGAAAAAATCGAAAAAAGAACCGACCTCAGTTCTTTCATCCCTTATTTCCCGCACTTACACCCTATCATTTATCAAAAAAGAAACATCCTAAACGATATAGGACAGCCGAAGGAATAAGTCCCAGGAAAGCAAAACATGGAACTATATTTACTTGGTTGACATTTATTTTCTAGTTATTTTGATTTAACTACCAAACTATCGAACCGATTTTAATAAAATGTCTATGGGACCAATCTGAAAGCATATCCATTCAAAAAAAAAAATTAAAAATCCAAATCGGTTGATAAATGACGGAGAATTGAGGTAAAATTCCTCCTCTGGAAGTCGGTTGACAAAATAGGAATACACCTATTTCCTGAATAATATTTACACGCCATGACAACTAATTTGGGGCCACTATGAGAACATTGGTGGATGAGTATAAATTCAGGAAATATATTATGTTTCAGATAAGTAACATTGTGGCTGCTGCTGATTTTAGTAAAATTACCAATTATTTTGCGGTACAATTACCTCAGCGCGTATAATCCTCCGCATTTCGAGCGGCGAAGGCGCGCTGCGCCCAGTTCCCTTACCCACCGTAGCATACACCGTATCTCCAAAGGCGAAATTGTAGAAAACTGTTTTAATGAGTTTTAATTATATATATATATATATATATATATATATATATATATATAATAAAAGTTTGGCGAAGAGTTTGTTGGTTATGCGCTTTTTCTCAGGCAACTGTTCTTGAGTAAATAGGTACTAACTAATATACCTACTTAATGGAATAATATTAGAATAATAACACTATTAGTCATTGTTATTAACGATAACTAATCCTGTTATTATATCCTGGATTTTCCTCAACTTTTTATTCACAGATATGTGCGAAAACCTGCACTAGTTATCTACTGTAAATTCAATGTATATACTGTATATGTATCAGACATGTAATATTCCTTAATTATTCCACACTCTGGAGAACTCTTCATCCTTACTAGCGATGATTTTACTGATGACGGTTAACTCCACGTACGAGCCCATCAGCGGCGAGCTATATTCCCATCTCTCTTGTGCGTCCTCAGTAAGGTAGTTTTTACCTTTAGTGAATGACACGTACACACCTGTATGGAGCTTTCACCTTTCATTTTTAAACAATTCGTGGAAATAAAATTATCATCCGCAGCCCGGTGCCGCCGTGGGTTCGAGCAATTTAGCTCGAGTTCAATAAGAATATTAAAAAGAAGACGAAGATAACTGAATGTTATGGGCAAACTTAACTTAACTTGTAATCAAGCGGCGGTTGGTTAGAATGGTATTGAACCAGCCATACAAACGAGGGTATTGTTTGAAATATATTACAAATATATCATTATGTCCTACCTGGTACTTGATAATATTCTTGTACTAAATTTAGGCCAAGTTAGCAGTACTGACTTAACACCCATTTCTGCCGTCAAATAGCACTTGGATTATTACAGGCTCGTGAGTTATATCACCGTCATGTCCCAGGAGCCAGGAGTCCTCCCAAACTTAAGAGTACTAGAATAAGACTAACTAAATTGTATTGCTACTGATATGGTCATACTGTCAGGTCAGGTCAGGGCGCATCAAGTGAGCTGGAAAATCTGCCCTTTTCTTGGAGATCTCAGGTACTTCTCGAGTACCGAACTCCTCATCACAACACCAATACAGCTTAAGTCTTTCTCTTTGTGGTATGGAAAGTCCCACTGGGACTTGGAGACGTTTCATGAGCATCAGCATTAGTTTCATGGGTATCTACAGCCTTATACCATCAGAACAGCAATACGAGAACATGACTTTACGCGGTAGAATAATAGACATGGTGTTCAGAACGAACTTGCCCGAAGTAATGCAACGAAAGCTATAGAAATCATTTGGATAAATATCAGATACCACCAATCGCTTTTAAATTAATTGTTAGTATTATGCGCTAGACTCGCATTATATGAAAAATTCAGTGTAAGCTATCTAATACGGTTAAAAATACAAATACGTGTTTTAAATTTCACTTTCTGTTAAGACAATTATCAGTCAAACGGAGTTTAATTATCTTCTTGTTGTCCCACGGAAAATATAAACATGTAAATTAAAGAGTAACTAAAATTAAATAATTTAAATGACAAATCGGTGGTAAATTCTAATCAAATGGCAACAAAAAATAACGTTCTCGTTTTACCTTAACAGGTAGAATACACAGATAGACATTGAGACTTAGAAGCATCAACGTCTACTAAATTTTGCTCGTTATCTATAATATTTTTTAATATATAAGAAAAATAATCTAAAGGCTTGTAAATCTGCAATTACAGACTGAGACTATCGCTAAATTAATTAAAATATGAGAATCTCCACATTATGTCCTTGAATAATAAATTTTAATATTGATAAAACCACTAGACTCAGTGGCATCTATCCATAAAGATCAAACTCAAACTCATTTATTCCTATTATGGATCTCAAGTATCATTTTGACATGTCAAATTTTATACTTACAAGTATATTCGTGTTATTCTAGGAGTTGGTCATGTTATGCATTTCTAAAGTTTCCAAGGTACATGATCTTTTTTATAGTACTACATATAATGTATACATATTACATTAGAAAAATCTAATGGTCTATACTAATCATACAATTGAATAATAATGTATTAAGTGCTACGTCTGTAGGGCATAGCGCGCGTTGAAGTCTTTTGTATGAGCTCACTGAAATAAGCCAAATAGAGATACTGATTTTCTTATTTATTTTGGGGATGTCTAGAAAGTTCATATTGAATATTTAGTAGCTTTTTAGGTTTCTGTATTCAAACAATAAAGAAAACCTTACAACCTTTGTCTGGCTGTCCTAACTTTATGAATCCTAAGCCGTAGCGGGCTGACATTTTCACATGTATGTATTGTTTTGCTATGCTGAATATCTATAAGTGGTATTTAATCCTCCGCGTGTGAGTCCCAATAACACTGATTCGGTTTTTTTTAAATCCTATTTCTTTCTAGCAGGAAGGCGACGAGGCATTGCATACCCCCGTAGACTAGAGGAAAATAGCAGAACCATTAGAGAGCGTTTCAGAATTGTCGTTGAAGGCTATTATGATATTATTATAGGTAAGAATAAGTGAAATAGTGTGAGTGAATAATTTTCACAACTACTTTTCGAAGAGTAACAAAATTATCTACACAAATAGATACAATTCAAGTGTATGTTTGTAATGTAAAAATTATAGCTTTTACTAAATATATTTGGAAGTATATACGGTACTTATAAAAAATATACAAAAATCTATTTTTTTGTCTGCCTGTCCGTCCGTCTATGCGGCAGATGCTATGTTATAAGGAGTAATTTAGGCAACTTAATTTTTTTTAATACATCGAGTCTTTTTTTTAAAAAGGCGAAATGATTAAATTATCGTTTCAGCGTGTTAATCAAATAAATATACCTAAGGGATATTGACTTTTACTAGTATCTTTTAAAATTTCTTGACAGTAGTTAATTTTTTATGACTACTTTTTGTAAGGGTGGTGATACCCGCGATTTTCCGGGATCAAAATTAGTCTGTGTTAATCCAGAATACAAGCAACCCTTGTACCTAATTTCAACCAAATCTGCTGAGCCGTTTGCGCTTGAAGGGGTAACAAACATACTCACACTCATAAAACTTTCGCTTTTATAATATCAGTGTGATGAAGGAGTATAGGTGTGTATCATATTGCATGAAAGTCCGATAAGGGAAATTGCGTAAAGTTGGGCAATTGCATCGGCAGGTCGCGCAGATTTTGTAACGGTGGCGAGTGACGAGGTGGTGCGGCAAGGCGCCGCCGCCGCTGGCTGCCTGCACAGCCTCGGGCAGTGCCGCCGACCGACTCACTCCCTCGATTTAATAGCTTCTTTGCTTTTTGGACAGATCCTCCATGGAACCATAATGGTGGTCGCTTATGAATTATTCCAAGATTTTATTCATGTATCGTCTTGTGATTCAACAATTGAACTTATCATGAAATATAAATATCCATAAGGTAAATTATTAATTGTACCTAGTATTCTATGTTTGGTAACAGTAAATGCGCTTTTGCAAAAATCTAGTCAACCATATTAACTCTGAGGATAATTATGATGTATTGCTCACGATCAGGTGTTCAGTATAAGATGCCTTCGGACGATACGAAGGGATCTGTCGAGGCACCTTGGGCAACCAAGGGTCCGCATTCAGTATATTCGGAAGATAAATTGGTCGTTTTGGTGCGTGTGAGAGAAGGCGCGAGAGGTGCGCGCGGGGAGGCGCGGAGGGCGGCGGCGCCGGCGCGCGGAGGCTGCTGCGCTCAGAGCACCTGCGCCCGCGCTCCGTAGCGCCGCTCGCCGCGCGCTCGTATTCCCGCGCCCGCGCCCGCGCCCCGGCCCGCGCCGCCACGGCGTCGTGACGCCGCCCACGGTATGTGAAACGCCGGTGGCGCGTCGGGGTCGGGCGGCAGCGCGTCCGCCACTGCGCTGCCGCCTGTGCCTCCGACCCGCTTGCTGGCGCTGAGACTGCGCCGCCCGGCCGGTTTTGTAATTTTGCCGGGCGGGCTATGACGTCATGAGACTAGTTTGACTCGCGTGCGTGACGACTTGCGCCAGGACGCCCGCGCCGCCACCGCCACCGCCCCCAACCTCAGTACCAGTGCATGACGTGCTCGCTTGTCTTCTTTAAAACAATTACCAACCAGTGTTTGAATCTGCAATGCCGTACGTCACTTATTAAAGTTATAGTCAGATGTTGACTGTTCATTGGTGATAGCTTTTGGATGAAGACTTTTGAACGGTTTTGATGGCTGTTTGTAATTTTGTTTCAGGAAGTTCTTTAATTCCTTCTTCTTCATTTACAAGTCCTGTTACAATTTTTTTGTTTGAAATTGCATTAAGTATGTTGTTGCTATCAATTTTGTATGGCTAAAGTTAATCAAATTAAGAATTTTTTGTTACTTTGTGAGTTTGTGAGTCAATAATCAGCCTGTGTCTTACATTATCGATGTGGTCCCGAGCTTCATCGGTGTAGATGTATGTGTGTGTGAGTGAGCTCACAACCGGCTCTGCGGCGTAGCCTTTTTGTAATTTTATTTTTCCTTCTTCAGTGCAACGAGCCAGGCCAACGAAGCGAAGGTGATCCACAAACATTGACAGTCACAATATCTTTTGTGTGTGTTGATTAATCATGTAATTGATTTTGATAACGATTCAGACAAGTTCGCCGTTATTTTACTTTTCTTATTATAGTAAAATATATTCATGGTAGGTAGAAATACTTAATGCAGATCTGATTCTTCATGAATAAACCGAGTTTTATAATAACTATCTATATACAGATACAAACGTTGAATACCTTCTTCTTAAATTATAATCATTTCAAAGTTACACTCAGATAATATCTGCAATTAGCTTGAGTTAGACACGTCAGTGATGTGGGTATAAGCTATCTATATACTACGTTCTAAGTAAAATCTTATTCCAGTATTTATAACTTATCATGGATTCAATACTCGCTGTCCAGAGACAAGAGCCTATGGCATTAAATCGTGAAATTCCTAAATGCACACACAGACAGTATGTACGGCCTGGTATAGTCGAGAGGGCTTGACTGAGCTATAAATATACTTCTCTTTCGGACTTTCATGACAGCCATGTTTCTGTCCTTGTCGCACGTTCGAGATCGAGCTTCAGCCTCCGTGCCAGCCTGACTCAGTACCGCTTCTGAAGCATTAAATGCATTTTCTTTTTCGTTTTTAGGCCTGATCAAAAAGGAAAGTCTATCGGTGATATTCAAGTACGTCTTGCTTGCAAATACGGATAATATTCAAAAATGAACAAAGAAGTTCGCAGTTCAATCGCTCGTGTATAGAAAAACTGTCTTAATTAGGTATATGTAGTTCTATAATATAAAATAAGCTAGACATTGAGTTTGTCTCACTAAACCCATACCAAATAAACAATGCATAACAATGTTATGTTTACGATTTGATGCGTAGTTGGTTTATTGACAAGTTTGGCAGGCACGTGGATACAATAGTTACCAGTTTGTACCGTTCTATGGTGGTCCTCGGGGCGCGCCGGAGCAGGGGGCTGCTCAACGAGTTCGGCCGCTTCTCGCCGATCAGGTGCCACTTGATACTCGTTCTTTTCTAACTGGACTCGAATCAGCTGTTTCTGCGTCGCCCTTGGGCTCTTGTGTTTGTTTGGAACTTCTGAATGAAAATATGATTCATCAATGATAGATATTTGCATGAAGAAAAAACTTGAAGACAAGTGAGCATCAAGTAATTGGTCATCGTTAACCGACTAGAACCGAAAAACTACGTAACTTTCCTCTTGTAGGATTTGAAATACCTTTGTAACTGAGAAATACCAATCGTAAAGAGCGTATAATTTAACTGTTTCAGAAAGTGAAGACAAGAAATTGCTGAGCGGGGTGCTCCTGAGAGGAGCCTCCGCGCGCACAAAAACGTCGCCCTTCGCACCCAAGCAGGGCGCCATGTCCGCGTCGCCACCGTCCGAGCGACAGGAGCGCGTTCGCTCCCCGCGGACGCTAGCGTCACCGTCATCCGCGCCTCGCTCACCTGCGCCCGCGCATGCAGTTCTCGCCACCATGACTCCGGTGCAGCCAGCGCACGATTATTACCCTCCACATAAAGTTGAGATGGATTCCGACGACGGGTACCCGCCTGAAGCGCACTCTTATCGCCACTCGCCCCACGAGCTTGCCGCTTACGCGACCGAGAGCAAAGTGCCCGTGCAGCCTGATGTCTATGACCAGGGCATGGAGTCGATTGACGAGAAGACGCCTATCGACCTGATCTATGAAGATGATAAACAAACCGTGATATACACGACAACGCCAGACCAGAAGCGAGTGGAGATGATCAGCGGGCAACTGGATGACGGGCAACTGGTGGGAAGCGAAGGCCAACTGGTGGATGGCGGTGTATCTGTGGTGGTGGGCGCACCCGGCCAGCCACCCACCGTGTTGGTGCTGGCAGACCATGTTGTCGACGAGCTGGGCCAGGTCATCACCATTCCCAGGTAACATTTTATCTAAACGACCTTAGCTTGTTGATTCATTCATTAGACCTTTATGATATGGATCTAAACTGCCGTAAATGAGACGAAGCATAAGCTAGCTATGTAGTTGGTTATGAGATGGACGTGCATGGCAATTGGCCGAATATATATTATGAGACATGATAGGGAAGTACCTACGTTTTCGGGTTACTGTTCTTTTTTAGTATTAAGGATTTATTGGTGATTATAAGTCAATAGGGTTCAAAATTCATTTCAAACCTACGATAGTGCTCTATTTATAAATATAAAAAATGTTATTTTTTTTAATAACTACACATTTACGAGTTTATAAGCCTGTGAAACTTTTGAATTATAATTTTACCTAGGTATAAAACACTAACACAATTCTTTTACAAAGACTTATTGTGAGACTGTTTCATGTAAAATTTAATTGATTTTTTATGCATAACTATAAATATAATAGGGCTACGTTTATATGAAGTTCTTATTTCCATCTGCTTACGGTTATTTTATCGCTACATCCGCAATGGAAAATTCCGCAGCTAAAAACTTATGATATAAATAAAAAATAATCTTTTATAATTACTAATTACTATATACTTGGTAATATCATGAAGTTGATAACGCCAATATAATCTAGCGGTACTATAACTAGTAGTTATTTGTACATAATAGTTTGTTTTGTTGAGTTCATTGCATCATTACAGAATAATTGTTTTTTAAGTGTCCGTCTGCTTTAATATCAATTCAGTAATTGCTATTTAAAATGCAAGATATTCGTATTCTGACAATACGTCGTAACGACCACTGGTAATTAATTCATTTGCGTGTTGGCACCTCGTAGACATGGAGATTTGGTTTGGTTGTTAGAAACAATTGATTGTTTGCGTAAGTGAGTGGTGTTATGTTTGTAGAGTGAGGAATGAGATGTGTCGGAGTCTGGAGTCCAATGTAGCCGCGGTTGTAACGGTCGGGCTAGGAGCGGCCGGCGCGGGCGCGTGTGGGCGGAGCTAGGCGCTCACCTTGAACTTGCCGCGAGAGCTGCCAACGATATCCACAGCCTCACTGTACGAACCCGTCAAATATCAGGCTACATTAATGTACCTTATGTCTTGAATATATTGTATTTAATCTTTATAGACATCTATTTTCGGTAAAATTGAAATAGTAATCTAAGTTTAACTGCAGCCATTGGCTACAGGGCACAAATATTATATTCTCCACATTGATAATATTCAAATTCAATTTCTACCAATTCTTTATGCTTTTAACATGAATACAGTGATAAAGTACAAAAGAAAAACGTTTTTCATGTTCTTATTTCTTGAAAAGTTCTGACTTAGCGAAATTGAATTTGGTATTATATCACACATTCGGGATTTTATAGTTGATTTGGTTATATACATTGTAGCTTGAATTTCAAACACAGTGTCCTCAACTCGGAACATGCAGCACAGTCATTCATATCTAATGACGTTGATTGTAAATACGTAAAGCGGGTTTAACGAAGTTCTATACCGTAGTAAGATTTGTTACGTATGTTTGTTGCTCAAGTTTTGTTTACAAGTTTTGTTTCAAACGTAGATTAATAAAAGTAATATTGTAGGTACATATATCTATATACGATAATAAGAGTTATAATACTAAGATACCAAGTAAAAGATGTACACAGCACTAGGTATACTTACGTAAAAACAAATATACGCAGATTGTAGCTCCGATAATAATTATCAAAATCATCTGTTACGCTATCTAAGACACCTAACTAAAAAACAGTCTTTGACCCAGCCTCAATAATTTGGAATCTTTCCCTCTAATCAATAAATTACGATAAGTTATCTCTAAAGTAAACCTGTTTTTGAATACATTAAGAAAATGTAGTCAATAAAAAGATGGCAGCCATTTCACGCCATATCACACGTGAGAAGTCTATTCGGTATTAAAATGGTCACCATTGTAACGTGTAGCCTTCTTATAGTTTTGTACATTTAATCACATTTTATAATAGGTGTGTGAATATGACTCCGCCCCTTTTTGTCAAAATAAAACACATTTGTTCGCTTACAAAATTAAAAAAAAATTATTGAAAGTATGCTCCATCTGCAGCTACAACCTTCGCCCATCGTTCAGGTAGTTTTCGTATTCCTTGCTGGAAGAAGTCCTGGTCTTTTGAGCTTATCCAGTTGTCAATCCAAATTTTGATACTTTCAAATGAAGTAAACTTTTCTCCAGTAAGGTCTGTCTGCATCGTCCGGAATAGGTGGTAATCCGAAGGAGCTATGTCTGGTGAATATGGCGGGTGGGGTAACACTTCCCAGTCCTGTCCCTCTAAATATCTTTTTACGACTTCTGCGGTATGCGGTTTGGCATTGTCATGCTGAAGAACTAATTTGTTATGTCTATTCACCCATTCTGGTCGTTTTTCTTCTATGGCTCGCTTCAAACGCATTAGTTGTCGTCGGTAAACTTCTCCATTAATAGTTTCAGAGGGTTTGAGCAACTCATAATATACAATACCTTTCTGATCCCACCAAATACAGAGCATGACCTTGGCACAGTGAATATTTATTTTTGGCTGTGATGGGCCTGGGTCGCCTGGTTTCACCCAAGCTTTTTTGCGTTTAGGATTTTCGTAGTGTATCCATTTTTCGTCTCCTGTGACTATCCGATGCAAAAATCCTTTTCTTTGCTGTCTTTGAAGCAGCATTTCACAAATGGTTTTCCGACGTTCCATGTCTCTTTCTTTTAAATCATGTGGAACCCAGTCACCGGCTTTTTGAATCATTCCCATCATTTGTAAACGCTTTGCAACAGTTGAACGATCAACATTTAATGCTGCAGCTAATTCTGATTGAGTTTGGCAAGAATCTTCCGCCAATAATGCTTCCAATTCAGCATCTTCAAATTTTTTTGGTGGTTTTCCATGTTCTTTATCCTCAGTACTAAAATCGTTATTTTGAAATCGTCGAAACCATTCCTTGCAAGTTGTATTAGACGGAGCATGCTCACCATAAATCTCCACAAGCAAACGATAAGTTTCCGCTGCAGTTTTCTTCGCAATAAAATAATGTAATAACACTTCCCGCAAATGACGTTTATTTGGAATAAAAACCGACATTTTCGAAAAGGTGAAAACAATTGTTGCTTACACTTCAACCAAATATCATAAAATGCGTTAGATAGCTGACATTCAGTACTATCGAATACAAGTATGGTAATTTATTAGTACACGTAAACAATACTAAAAACGACATCTGTTGAGAAAGGGCGGAGTCATATTCACACACCCAATATTTTTGAAGAACTGACAGATATGTTCCACATAAAAACCCATCGTGTCCGGGCATTCGAGAATGGTTAGGTACCTATAATATGATCTCATTATTTGATTCCATTTTGAACCGTATTTTCATTACTCTAAGATTGAACGTGTATTGAAAAGAATGTGTGTAACATGAGAGACCATTCAACTTTACGATCTAAGGTTTGTATCTGCTATCCAAAGTGTTTTTCCATATAAAGCGCCTCTAATATTATCTTTAATTGAATGTTGAAGTTATGATACGATCTAGGATTTGATTATAGGTATGCTTTTAAAACAATGTTTTATGCGGTACCTAAAGCCTTTTGATGACCTTTTCGGCGTAGTGGTGCGAGCAGCAATCTGCGGATCAAAAGGATTAAATTTCAATAGGGCAGAAAATATCTGCGCGATTTGTAATGTTTGGTCCGCGTATGGATGATGGTAGATTTAGATTGGTGATCAATCCCACAATATAGGGAATCACTAAGATTTCATTTCTCTTCCCCTCGGAATGGGCGGCAAAAATGTTGAAACAGCTTATCGTTATAAGTTAAATACACAGCATATGTTATAATATGTCAGAAAAACCTTCTTTGGTTACGTTACATGCGCACCAACGTCTAAATATAATAAAAATTTGACTTTATTACACGTAAGTGATGGAAATAAAGTTAGTTATTTTAACCTTTTAATCCCTTAATTATATATCGTAGGATCAACATCGTCATTATAGGATTTGTCGGATGAGTTAATGCTGTTTTACCTTAGTTCAAAGCAAGCGCTTAATTAAAAGTTTCGTGCTCCTAGTTAAATGAGTATTTAGGTATGCGCTCACAAGTAAAGATTTTTATTACAGAGTGATAGTTTGAAAACACGATTGCATCCGATGCCTAACTACCGTGATACTTAAGTAAATGATAATAAGCTTTTATCAAGTATGTAATCACGAAGGGAAATTATTCTATTCGATATAAAATTATACTACAATATAATATTATATTATAATTTATGCAAAGAATTTTCTCTTTAAATTTAAGAATTATTTAAATAAAATTTAAATTGAAGAATTATCTTTGCTTGCGCCGATGTGAATAAAATCATTATAGGCGTCCGTACATACAGAATCATTTTAGGAGCAATGTATGTGTACTGCGGCTATTAATGTTGATAAGAGAATTTCAAACGAGCTGATTCTGAGTAAAAATGTATAAATAAACTCGATATGGATTGGTAAGTGGTAAAAACTCTGGTGAATCGTTTAGAACGCGGTCGCGAGCGGCGAGCGCGAGTCAGCGCAGCGCTCCTCTCTGCGCCGCGCCTCCGAACATATAATGATGACTTTTTGTTGCACCCCGGTACACACCAAAAGCGGTGTGCGAATTTAAATACAACTTGTTTAAATTACCATATTAGTACTTCAATAGTAAAAACAATCAGTTGCGTGTAGAATGTCAATAGTTATATTCTATTTTACTGTATCTAGCATACTATAATTTTTAAATGTGTGGTAATTTTAAGTTATACTATTGATTTAATTTTTTTTACATGTGCTGCACGCAATTGAATATTTAACAAGTAACTTCCATTTGAGATACAAGCATCCGTTACAGTTAGCTGATTAAGACGTAAAATATTTTGCTAGCGATTCAATGCAAATATGTTGGTCTAATAAACACTATAAATGTAGGATACATACGAGTGAATCGCTAACTCCTGTGGCTTGCATATTGCTGGCGGTTCCCCCCTTTCCCCTCCCACGTTCCGCCACAGCCTTATTTTATAGCCTCGTTCGCTGCGCAGCCAGCCCTCGAGATGAGCTTACCATCGCGATCAGGGTTCTCGCCCCAATCATTATTTAATGTAATTATTTGGACGGTAAACAGTTTTTTTTGCGAAACCATAACAGTTATGTACATTTTTTACGGGTCGGCTTTAGCTTTGGCCGATTTGCGATGCACGGTGATTTTTGCACAGAGTTAAATAAGTTGTATATGTACAATGACAAGTTGTTAGGACCCTCAAGAGAGGGTAATTCATTGAGAAGAATATAAGGATGCAACTCGACTTGGATTTAAATAATAGTGACATAGAACATCATTCTTGAAATTACTGGTTAAGTGCAAGTCGGTCACGCGTGGTGAGGGTTCCATACTATTAATCACATTACGTATACTGAATATCTTATTATCTATGATTTGTATTTCGTTTTGCTTGTAAAATATGAGTGTGTGAAATATAAGGAACTTAAAATTAATAATTTTATTTCTGCTTATGAGCGTGGAGCTCGTGTTTACTAAAGTTGAAATCTGGTATAATACTTATTAGATGGCCCCATCTAATGTTTTATTTACAAACATATAGCGACAAATTTTTATATTGGGAGACAAATTTAAAAATAATAGCAATAGACATCCCTGACGTGAATGAAATGAAGTCATTTATTACAAAGTAGATTCGGAAAAAATGGGTAACACATAGATTACTCGTATAAACTAAGATATAGTTATAAGATGCACAGATGCATACAGGATCCTATAAAACGACACTTCTAAATTTATGTGGATTGATACAAAAAACATTTCATATCTAAGCTATAATATTGACAGAGAAACCCTAATGAGTATTGTCAATATATATTGAATGAAGCCCAGTCTATAGGTTTCTCAATTTTATGGGATGTACAGAACCCTGAAAACAAGCCAACTACTAGCGGCTCAATCACTTTGTTCAATTTGGATTGGATTAAAGAGTTTCGCAGTTAAAATATTATCCAACTACCGTAGGTATAATTAATTTAAAACAAAATTGGTTAACGTCTACTGTGTAATATATTTTATTTATATCGGTATCGTAAAGGTATAAAAATTACGTAAGCAACTCATAATCGTCGAGAGAAGTCAACAAACTCGTGAAAGCGGGAGGCACTAAAGCTCTTAGCGAAAGACAGCACCCGGGGTCTCGCGTTACATCGTAGCGTGTAGGCCACATTAAGTGGCTCCGAAATATCTGAACAAAAAGGAATCTATATCCGCGTCTGTTCCCACTGATTTATCGCACAAAAAATATGCTATATTCTGAGAAGCTTTAATTATTAAATATTAATAACTGATTTAAAAATCTAAAAAATCCTTTCAAAGTTGCAAAATACGCAATTTCGTTTACTAGGATGACATATTTTTTCCACTTATTTAACAACTAAATTATTGAACCAATATTGATGAAAATTCTATGGGAATATTTCGGAACCCTTTTCGAACAAAAAAATAATTTTGCAAATCTGTCTAAATATGACGGAGTTAGCCCGAACATATATAAAAAGAAATATAAACATCCGAATTGATAACCATGACTCCTTGTTAAAGTCGGTTATAAAATTTGGCAAACTCGTAGTGCATTCTACCTGAATTTACTTGATTTACAATAATTAAATGCAGTAGGGATACTAGAAATTTCTCACCTATGGACGCGAGCAACTGTATACATACGTGTACATTGATTGATTATATTTTTGATTATTTTCACTGGTAGTACTAGGTAGGTCAAGATTTACTAGGTAGTAATCAAGATTGAAAGTCAACGAGACGCGTGTAGAACTATACTAGCTTTTGTCCGCGGCTTCGTTCGCGTATATGTAGATGTTTTCAATCAATTTATTTCTGAATGAAGGGTATCTCATATCCTCGTCTCATACAATACATCTGGCAACGAGTATGCCAAATTTCATGATCATCGGTTGAGTAGGTAAGTTGTAAACAAATATACATTCACATTTATAATATTATACATAGTTAAGATGAAACTCAGTTATATATAGCTTTTTATTACTCTTATATATTCTTATTGACTTGTATAAACCTTATTTTGGATAGCGTTTTAAATAAGGGCAAGTAAAAATAAATTGCTCTACCGTAAGAGGTCTGTCTTACAGAATTCTAAAAAAATTTTAGCAGAGACCGTGCAAGAAAAGTTTTCACTTACATAGCATTATTTTTTCTCGAGATAACATACAGATTAGAATCTACGTATAGAAATATTAAGTACCTAGTCTGCAATAATTTACAGTAGTAATTAAAGTTTGTTTATATAAACAAAATTTATTCTATGACCTATGTAGCTATACATAGTTTAATAATAAGTTAATGCTAGGCTAGAGCGTGGTGGCCCAGGGGCATAACGCCGACTTTCAATCTGAAGGTCGCTGGTTCAAACCCAAACGTGCACCAATGAGATTTTTCACTTGAAAAATTTACGTGCGCAATACCACGTTCTCGAAACGGTGACGGAAAACATTGTGAGGAAACCGGCATGCCTTAGAACCAAAAATTCGACGACATGTGACATCTACCAATCCGGATTGGGCTCCCGTGGTAGATTCTCATTATCTTCTTCTCATTCACTCTCAATTATCGGGAGTAGAACGGTGTCCCTGCAGTGGGAACATGGACAGTGGCATGGGCAGTGCAGTGGGCTGGTACGGAAGGTGATTTAAATTTTTTCGTTATATTTTTACGTAAAATACTGTGTCGGTGAAAATTTAATATAATCTAATATGATACATAAAGTTACGTAGTGTGAAAGAACCCTAGTAAAATCTGACACATATTGATGACGTCATCTCGTGGTAAAGATTTTTCCGAGAAAAGAACTTCAGAGTCATCGCGCAAGCTGTCTCCCTCATTGGTGATGTATATTCTTGCTTTATCTCTTTCATAAATAACACTAATCAATTCTGTTTTGTATTAAATTGGTGAACATTTATTTAGTTTAAATACAGTCTTCTTTAACTAAAAGCTTTAAGCGGTATCTTGTGTATCGTAAGTTTTGAAGAAAACTAAATACTAATCATATTTTGATTAATATTTAGTTTTCTTAGAAACTAAATATTAATTCAATTAGATTTTTGTGGGTGAGTCAATGTAATTCGATAATTTTGTGTGATATTAAATCAAGCTATTTTAAAAAGAGCATGCTATAGCTTTAAGCACTAAAGTGTGAATCGTAAGTTTTGAAAAAATTCTATACAATCAAGTAAGTTAATCAAAATAAATTGAAAAGATTTTTGTGGGTGAGACAAATTAATTCGATAAATGTATAATAATGAAGCTTGTACAAAGATTTCACTATCACTCGGAACTTTAGATGGAAATCTATTCCTTACATAGTGATATGTATATATTGCTACTTATCTATAGATTTGTAATAAACAGTGCAATATAAATAAGATATATGAATCAGTCCATAGTTGTTGAATGTGTTAACTAAAAGCACTAGCGTGTCCTCTAAAAATTAACGATCATCCTTTCTACCTGGTGCCGCTGTCCGAGTGCAAATAAAAAACGGTTTCCCGCGTAAAGGGTTCAGTTCCCATCTCGGGAGGTTGAATATACTCACGGGCACAAGATAATGCTTACGTGTGTGCTGTGTGTAGTATTAACAAAAACTTATGTTAGTGGAAGGCCAGAGTCCGAGGGATTCACAACAAAACGTGGGATCTGACGAAACAAAAATACATTTTCATCCAGTTTATTTAAATTCTTATATGAACAAAATATGAATTGATTCCAAGTCAAATTATATTTGCAAATATAAATTTGTTTTGATATTACTATATTTATAACAATGCTACACTAGGAAAGTTCGTGTATTTTTACGTATACGGACGCATCACTATTGAAGAACTAAGTGCGATATTGGAGATAAGTCATCTAACTAAGGCTGAGAAATCGTCGATTTTAGAAAATTAACGTTGTTGATATTGCGTGTTGTTTGAGACACAGGTCTAACAAAAACATCTTTAACAAAAATAACACGAATTATATAAAAAAAAGAATAGCTGATTTAGAAAAAAGAAGAAGATGCCTTTTATATGAAATCATAATTACAGTTTAAAGTTGCCAGTCTCGTAAAAAAGTTAATTATCGAGGAGCTACTACTGATATTTTTGATTATTTTTCATTTAACATTTTAATAATAAAAAATTGAATAAATCGAAAACTTAATGAAACGTTTAAAAAGTTTGATTGAAGATATTAATATTTTTTTACCTTTGCATATAACTGGCAGCA